>CM028131.1:1388915000-1390165000 GCA_016271365.2 Neoceratodus forsteri | reverse complement strand
GTGGGGGGGTAAGGGGCAGGGGTGAACATATGGGAGAGGGAAGAAGGAGTGTGAGGGTGGGTCAAAGGGGGGGAAGGTGGTAGTAGGGGCATGGAGTCCTCAATGTGTGCCCCGGTCCTCCTCCTCCTCCTCATGGCGCCTACGTTTGCCGCTCCTCCTTCTCACCCCGTGGTGGTGGATATGCTGCAACAGCTCCAGTGTCGCCCTTGCCGCCTGGAGTAGCTCTCTCACACTCCTCTCCAGCGTCTGGAGTCGCTGTCCACCTAGGACGAGGGAGCAGAGTCAGTACGTGTGTCTGTCCAGCCCCCTGCAGCCCACCCATTGTGCAAGGCATACAGCCATGTGCCATGCCCCTGTGATGGTGTGTGACCACCCACGGTGACCGTGTCCACAAGACCTACCTATCCAGACAGCCACAGCCATGTGGACCACTGCACACACCCACCACCTATGTCCTGCACAGCACCACCGTGGCCGTACAGTGACTTGGCTATGCGATGTGAAGGCAGTGCCACAGCCATGTGCCCGGTGCATGCATGGACCACCATTGACACACTCCCAGACATGCAGTGCCACTGGACAGTGCTGACTGTAACAAGTTGCGTGCATGGCAGTGGTGTCAGTGGATGGTGGCCATGCCTCTCTGCCCGCCCAGTTATACCGCATGCAGTAGTAATCATGGATGTAACGCATTCGCCATCATCAGGGTGGTCCATGCGCCGCTGACCACCATTACCCATCCTGGCCTGCTGGCGTTCTGTGGGCCCTAAGGTGCAAAAATGGAGAGAGGAACATCAGTACAATCCGGTAGCAGTGTCCTCCCGCCCACATGTGTGTGCAATCCCACACAGCCAGACCCACCCACCCCACACCTCAATAACACCACCACAGCCAACACGGGACCCCCCCCCCCCATGTGCTGGACACATGCAACCGTGATACCCGTATGGACGATAAAAGTGTATGGATGTTGCACCTACCTGGCCGTGGCACCGTGTCCCTCCTGGCACGTGCCCGCAGGCGGGCAAGCAGGTCCAGGTCCCTGCGCCTCAGGTCCCCATATCGGTGGCAGCACTGCTCTACCGTCCGCCCCATACCGGTGGCCTCCTCCAGGGCGTCAGCCACCTTCTCCCATACTTGACTCCTGGCCCTGTCCAGGGATGCCTCCCCAAACAAAGGCCCAACATGTGGCTCCACTATGGCCACAAGGTTTGTCAGCTCGACCTGGCTCCACTGAACAGCACGCCTCCGCGCCATCTCTGCTGCTCAGTTAAATCAAAATGGCACTCTGCAGTGCGGCCCTGCCACGTACGGATGCTGCGCGGTACAGCGCTGCCATTGAATCCCTATCGCGCTGTCACAGAACAGCGCAATAGTGGTGCACCCATGCCTGACGCATGGCGCTAGGGGGCAAAGATCGGGCACAGGATCACAGGTCTCTGGCGCACGGACAGCCACAGCGCGATTGGAACCCAATGCATGTAGCGTGATTGGGTGCCTGTGTGCCACCTCCTGTAGCGGCCTACCGCGCTGTTGCCCCAGTGCACCTACGACACTCCAGTGCCACAGCGCCATATATGTGAACAGCGCTGTAGCGCCACTGGCACAATGATGGCCGTGCCCTGCATTGCCTCCCGTGCACAGCACGTCAGCAGCGCGGCAGGCGCCTGCGTCATCAACCCGGGCATGCACAGTTAGGTGTGTACTGCGCATGTCACAGAACTACGCCCTTAGCTCAGCACGTTCAACACAATTGCGCAAAGCTCAACAGCGCGATATTCAGCCGGCATATGCAAATCAGCTAATCAGCCATTCAATGGCGCAGTCACTGCATTTGCATCCACTTAAAGATGCGCCTCGCCTCATTTGCATGGGTTGCGCTATAAAAGTGCGACATTGGGCTGCACTGGCAATAGTCGGTTACTGCAGTCTATTGCGGTGAGTTGCATGCTGTTTGGGAGTGTGGACTGTGGTGTTTGGGACATGCATGGGACTGCACAGTCAGAGGTAACACCTGTCATTCTCACAGGATGAATCATGACCGAGCGTGTGGTGGAGGAAAAGGAGGCCGAATTTCACTAAGGCCGAGACAGATGCCCTGTTCGAGGCCTACCTAGACCAGGAGCCGCTTCTCAGCGGACGTCAGGGAACACCACAGGCCTGTGCTGCTGCATGGGAGGAGGTGGCGCGTGCTGTAAACCTGCATGGCAGCCACCAGCATTCCATGCAGGAGTGCAAGAAAAAGATGGGCACAGACAGGCGGAGGATTGAGGAGAAGGTGGCTGCCATCAGGGCAGCACGGTCTGCGACAGGTGGGGGACAGCCGGAGGTGCAACGCCTGACCCGACGGGAGGAGCGGGTTGCTGGCAGCATGCAGCGTTGCGCCATTGAGGGTGTTCCAGGTGGTGGATTCCAGATGGGTGGTAGCCCATCACTGCATGGTAGGTCATGGTCCGTCTATGGGGGGGGGGGTGACAGAGTAGGTCACATGCAGTAACACGACTTTGTTTTCCCTTATAGCTCGTGAGCGTTTGCATGGGTCAGCGGTGGTGGACTTCTCCACTGAGGCCAGTCACATGGAGATGGAGGAGGGCCCATCCACCTCCACAGGAATACGCGGGTCAGGGCGACAGTGGGCCTGCCTGGACGTCCAGACAGATGTTGGTGGAGCAGGTGCGGAGGAGGCCCTGCCCGTGTCCCAGCGTGCCAGCATCCATGGATGCCAGCATGCTGAGACTCAGGCTGGTGCCGGATCCGTCACCAATGATGATCGCGCTAACGTCATGGGCAGTGACACGTGTGTGTTACAGGATGGCCACACAGCAGATTACATCGCGGCCATGGCTGTGGGTGGTGCCGCCGTGGAGGCCTGCATGTCATCACAGTCCCAGCCTGTGCCTGTCAGCACTGGTGGGGCAGCACTGGTGTGTGTACAGGACAGTGGGACTGTTGCGGCCACTGCATCGGCACCATTGAGCCCTGGGGAGCAGCAGCCAGAGGGGCAGCATCAGCAGTCTGCCAATGGCCATGGGGGTACAGTGTCAGGAGGCAGCATCAGTGCACCGCCTGTGGACATGCCCAGGCCTGACCCTGGTGTGCAGCGCCAACCCTCAAGGGGTGATGAGCATCAGGGCCGCTAACACCCTGAGGGACAGCATGCCGATCAGGCAGATGACCTCTTGAATGAGCACACCCGCATACTGCAAGCATCAGTCAATCAGCAGATGTGGCTTGTGACGGCGGTGGATGCATTGAGTGCGGCTCTGCGCCAGGCAGAGGAGCGTCATAGCAGAGACACCACTCTGCTCCTGGCAGGGATGGACCGGTTGCGGTAGGATGTGACCACTGCCATTGACAGGCAGACACAGGCATTCACTGCTGTCATGGCCACAATGGGCACACAGTTATTTGCCCATGTGTCACAGACACCACGCAGTGCAATGTCCACGCCCCGTTCCCGGCGTTGTGCGACACTATTCTTGTCGACACCGGGTTCAGCTGTGGGCATCCCGAGCACGCCTGACGCAGGCATGTTCGGTGTGCTGCAGACCCCTGTGCGAGCACAGTTGCGTTCACGCAATGGAACCCCTGGGGGACCATGGGTGCCACCCCATGAGGCTAGTGGTCAGCCTGTCACTGCTGGCGGATCTCGGCGGGGCTGCCCACGCATCCGTGGCACTGTGGCACATGACTGACCTGTCTCCCAGCGCGGCTACTGTCTGATGCTGCCCTGTGTGCATTGTGTCATTCAGCAGGCAGTGCATGGGTGGGTACCCGGCCCTGCACGTGCGCACACACACAGTCCATCTGCACACCTTCCCGGCTGCTGTCCGCAGTTGCGTGTGCATGATGATGCCTGCATTGCGCTGTACGCCACTGTGCAGTGGTGCTCAGCATCTGACACACGCACAGTGACAGGCAGTGGGCGTGGTGGTCTGTGGACGTGTGTGGCTAGGGGTGGCGGTCTGGGTCTGCATGCCTCCTACCCTTTGTGCATGTCTGGTGAGGTGTGTGTGTGTCTGACCGCGTGCCATCTTAGACCTCGCCCGTCCCTGGGGGTGTGTGCGGTTCCATGCCTGGCCACTTCCCTTGACGGCATGCACCCCTGGTGTGTGTCCATGCGTGTTTGTGGGTTGTGCCTTTGCCACTGGTGGTTGCACATGGCCCCATGACTTACCTGGGTTGGCAGAAGTGCTTCTCCGTGATGGTGTCCCGGTGCAGCTGTGCCAGCCGGAGCAGTGGGGGGTCCCGTCGCCCAAGGAGGGGCTGCCCGTCACCAGCGTCCCCATCGCTGTCCCCCTCTTCAACCTGCACGCCTGTCCCACATTCGTTGGCCATGTTGTGCAGGATGCAACAGGCCAGTAATAGCCCACAGGACTTTGAGGGGCTGTACTGTAGGGCACCGCCGGAGGTGTCCAGGCGGTGGAAACGGGCCTTCAGCATACCAAACACCCGCTCGATGACATTACGTGTGGTGGCATGTGCCTTATTGTAGCGTTGCTTTGATGGGGTCGCGGGCAGCCGGTATGGTGTGAGCAGCCAGGGACGGAGTGGGTATCCACTGTCACCTGTGTGTAGAGGGTGGAGGTTAGTTTGGTGATCAGCATTGCCCTGCCCCCGGCCATGTAGGCCACTACCCATGTCACCTCTGACCATGTCCCTCCCAATCCCTATGTTTGTCCGTGTGGTTTGCATACTCACCCACTAAGTGGCCAGTGGGGATGTCCCCACTCTCAAATCTGTGGCACAGTGCCGACTGGTGCCAGATGAAGGCATTGTGTGCTCCCCCAGGGTACGTGGCACAGACATTGATTATGCGCCCCCTGGCATCGCACACCACCTGGCAGTTGATGCTAGCATAGCCCTTCCGACTAATATATGCGCCCCCTCGGGTCAGGTGGTGTGCGGATGGCCACATGGGTGCAATCTATTGCCCCTAGCATGCCAGGCATACATGCTACCCTGTGGAACTCCTGTATGTTTGCTGTGCGCTCCGCCGGTGTGCTGGGGAAATGGATGTACTCCACAGCATGTGGCAGCAGTGCGCTGAGGAATTAGGTGAGGTGGCATGACGCGGCTGACTGGGTTATGCCTGTGGTGTCCACTGTTGGTCTCTAGAAGGTACCCGTGGCGAGCAAGCACATGCAAGCTGTCACTATAGTCTCCACTGACAGAGCATGGCTTCATCATGTGGGTGCCTGCATCACATCACTGCACAGCTCACAGAGCCGCCTCAGAATCGCCCGATTCAGGCGGTACCAGCCCACGATCTCAGTATCGCTGTACAGCTCGAAGCTGGTGCGGGCTCGGGACTGCCTGTTGGGCATACCGCTGACTGGCCCTTCCACAGCCACGCCCCCCTGCTGCCCGCCTTCTCACCCACCCTCATTACTGCCTCCATCTGGATGGTGGCACTGACCATGTCCCTGGCTTGTGTTCACCCCCCCCCGGGCAGCTGTTTCTGTGTTTCCCCTGCACCGGGAACACCTAAATGTGGTGGCCTCTGTGCTGTGTGGCACTTCCCCCTTCTGCACTGGCTGTGGCTCCCCACACCTTCCCTGTGCCTCTCTGTTCAGGGTACCCTTTCCCTGGCCTGCTCTGTGTGTCCCTCCTGTCCTGTTTGTGAAGCTAGAGTTCAGCCTCATGTGCCTTCCCTGTAGCGTTCTTGCACCTGTCCCTTGTTCCTTTTTATTTTGGCTCATTTCCGCTATCACGCAACTTCCACTTGCTCCCCTATTGCGCATGGTGCATGTTGTTGAATATCGCACTGCGTCATTTATGCTTGGTTCCTCCCCCTTCAGTTGCACATACATTCATTATCATTGCACTATTGCTTAGCATGATTTGGGGGGCACATCTGCCTCCCGCTGAATATTGCAGAATGGCGCATTTTCGGACTTGTGCTGGCACAACCCTATTGCGCATGGCGCAACCCTTTTGAATATCTGGGCCACTATGTTTTAAAACTGGTGAGTAAATTCCTACCTGCCAACATTATTTGGAGCATTGTTGGCACCTGAAATTCTTATCTAGGGAAAAAAAACTACATTTTTTTTTTTTTTTAATAAATGCACTCCTCAGTCCACTCTAGCAAGACATTTGTACACATCTGAATTTCGTTTTACTCACCTCACTTTCAAAATGAGGAGTACAGGTATTCATCCCAAAAAATCTTATTTACAGCCCTGAAGATAGTACTGCTTTGCTGGAAGAGTGATGGATGCGTGGAACAAACTGCCAGCAGAAGTGGTGGAAGCGAAAACAGTAATGGGCTTCAAGCCTGCATATGATAGTCATAGGGGAGTATTAGTAAATGGGTAAGGTGTGTGGGGGGGGTGTCACTGGAGACCAGGAAGGGTCTGTGTAGACAACTACGGACCATCTGGGTGGGCTAAGTGGTCCTTATCTGCTAACAAATTCTATTTTCTGTTTTCTACCACCTGTAAATTTTGATCTCTACTATACATTGTACCATTGTTTCCCTTGTTACTTTATACGTTCTCATCAATCAATCAATCAATCAAAATCTTTATTTATTCAGGCGAACATCATTGAGCAAAGCTCATTTACAAGATGGACCTGAGTGGTCATACAAATGAGGATACAAATATTATTACATAGACAAGAATAGCATAAATAACAATATAATGGCAAGAAATGAATGTATACAACAATTTTATATATACAAGGAGCATAGTAGAACCATTTTGCCTGCAAGAAAATGTGGGCAAAGGGTATAGCAGGAATAAAGTATAAAATTATAGGGTCTAACTAGCTTTTGTGAGAATAGATAGGTGAGTCGGAAGATAGAATATGAAACAATATAATGGACGGAAAAGAAAGGTGGGTCAGGTAGGGTAGGGATTATGGTTTATAAAAGCAATTGCAGAGCTCTGGAAAAAGGCGGAGAACAGTCTTTTGAAGGATGTCAGAGGTAGAAGGCTATCTAGCTTCATGGATTTTGGAGAGAGTTCCATGCAACTGCTAAAGTATAGCTGAAAGCAGCCCTCCCATACCGGTGCAGGCAATGGGGACCTGTAACATGATGAGTTTACTGATCCTTAAAGTGTATGGCCTAGTTGTAATTTGGGTAAAGCAATCAGTGATATAGGTAGGTAGTTTGCCTGTTAACGCTTTGAATGTCCAGATAACAGCATTCCTAGTCCTTCTGTGCTGTAATGATGTCCAATTGACTGCCATATAAAGGAGCAATGATGGGTGCTGGGGGAAGGTCAGTAATAAATCTTATGGCCCTGTGATACAGGGTGTCCAGTTTTATGGCGATGACCTGGACAATGGCAGTAGAAAATCAGCATAATCAATGAGGGATAGGAATGAGGCCTGAATTAACCTTTTTGGAGTCACTGTTTAGGTAATGCTTTATTCTAAAGAATAGTCCAAGCCTCTGTCTTAGCTTTTAAGTAGCTCTTCAATATGGACTGAATAGTCAAGCCTGTTATCTATCCAGACTCAAGATATTTGAAATTATCAACAAATTCAAGTTTCTCTCCAAGTAAGGTGGATAAATGTAGGGTGGTGGATGCTAGGTATGGGTAGAGCAACTCTTTGTGGCAAAGAACATGGCTTTTGTCTTTTTTGCATTTAGAAGTAGTTTTTTGTCAAGTAGGTTGCGCTGCAGAATGGAGAATTCGGATTGTAACAGTTCACAGGCTTTGGAAGGTGAGGGATTGCTGACATAATACAGTATCATCAGCAAACAGATGAATGTTAGATTGAGTGAGGTTGGCATCAATATTGTTTATATAAATAGCAAAGAGGATAGGGCCAAGAATAGAACCTTGTGGAACGCCCCTTAGCAGTGGTTTTGAGGTGGATAGGTAATTTCCATTTTTAACCAGTTGTGACCTATTTGAAAGGTAATCCTTAAACCAGTTGAGTGACAGGGAATCCAGGCCTATTGAGTTAAGGGAGGTGATTAATAAGTCGTGATCCACAGTGTCAAAGGCTTTACTCAAATCCAGAAACACAGCACAGGTACAATTTTCTTATCAAGGTAGTCTGCCAATCGTTGGTTACCTTAGCTAAGGCAGTAATGGTGCTATGTTTTGATCTAAATCTAGATTGTGCAGAGTTTAGAAGGTTGTTGTTATCCAAATAGTCCCTTAACTGAGAGTTTACTAGTTTTCGAGCAACTTGGATAAAACTGGTAGAATGGAGATAGGTCTGTAATTGTTGAGATCTCTAGTATCACCGATTTGAGTAATGGAACCACTTGAGCTGTTTCCAAGTAGAGGGAATGGATCCAGTAGTTAGGAAAGATTGAAGAGATGAGTGAGGGGACAGATAAGACATGTGAAGCAATTTTCAGGAAATAGGGATCCAGGGTCTGCACCTGCACTCTTATTAGTGTCTAAATTAGAGGAGATCTTCCACTTCTTTCACGGATATTGGGAGGAAGGAAAAAGTTGAAGTGGCCATTTGCCCCACAGTAGTTTGCAGGTTCAAGGAAGATCTCAGGATATTTGCTGGTGAAGAGTCAAATGCTAGGCCAGCTGTGGTGAAGTGAGCATTGAAGGTATTTAAGATTTCTTGTTTACCTGTAATTTCTGTATCATTTAGTATCAGTTTGGAGGTTAAGGCAGGAGTAGACTTTTGGCCCATGTTTCCCCCGGATCACACCTGAAAATGAGCCTCGGCTGAGTGTGCCCTTGGTGTTCACTAGTCTTCAACTAAAGAAATACATTTTTAGATCTAGATATATTGCCACTTGTACACATTTTCTCATGAAGAAACGTTGGTGTTCTTGAAATGAACAGACCATCAAGTAGGTTGGAATGAAGGCCCACTCGCCAAACTTTTTCAGTTTTAGGTTTTTATTTTTTACTGTCCATGTCTGTAAAGTCTTCTTCGAGACTGCTGTACACAAGTTATATATAGACATTAAGTCAAATTTTTTTTTTCTTCAGATAGGCGAATACCCAAAGACAGTCCGTTTTACGGGCAGACTGGATGGGCCTAGCAGTCCTTATCTGCCGACAATTTTTACGTTAGAAATTTATTTTGGTATCTAATGAAACTTAATATTCTCCTTCAAATTCTGTATGCCTCTACTAATTTAAATTTATTTTCTGCCGTTCTCTTAAATAGTTTCTATTTAGGACTGCAGTGGGTGGAGCCTTGCAGACCTCCTGTGATCGGAAAAGGGAGATTCTAGGGACATAGATATGTTGTTCAATCCACACTGTCTGGCAGTTTCCTTGCCGCTTTAAATCTTGCCGGAAGGTCTTCAAGCTAGTTCCTCCCACCCACCCGGGTGGTAAAACCCTCAGCTCTGCCCCATGACGCCAGATCTTCCTTACCGCTTGGAAGCTCAGGTTCCCTCCTTAGCGCTCTGCATTATAGGCTTGGATCCACACTTTTTGGAATTTCCGAAACTTATTTTAAAATTTACAAGACTTCGGTCTTTGTCTTCCCTTGAGGCTATGATGGACAAATCGACTCCCGGCTTCCGTCGGTGCCTGTGTGGGCAGATGATGTCCCGGACCAATCCGCGCACTCCACGTGCGCCTGCCCTGAGGCTTGGCCCACGACTACGCGGGATTGCGAATTGTACCGTATACCCGGCCGGTCTTGGAGGACCGCGCTGCCAGACTTCTTCTCGGGCAACCCGAAAAACGGTATCCACCGGTCAAGTCTAAGGAGGCCAGTTGGGAAGTGTCTGCGCCGGCGGGCTCCGCGGAACAGTTGGAGCAATTGATTGCCCTCGAGGAGGAGGCAGCCCAGGCCATTTCTTCTTCCTTCTCAGCCGCGGCATTTATTCCGCTCTCCTTGGGCTCCTCCTACACAGCTTTGTTTAAGGAGCTTTGCTAGTCCCTCTCCACCAAGAGAGAAGGGCCATCTGGACATTCCAGTCGGTCCAAGAAGAAGAACTCTAAGGGTAAGTCCCACCGTCGACGTTCGTGGGAGCGGGAGAGATCCCCTTCTCCGGACTGTCAACTCTCGACTTTGGTTGAGGTTGCGGTTGCGACCGCTGGCTTCACAGTGCCCCTGTCAGGTTAGTTGGCCGAGACATCCGTCAACGCGGTCGAGATTTTTCTCGACCCGTCAGACGGTTTGTTGACTGGAGAAGCCGACAACCCTACTTCACCGGCTCTTCCCCACCCCCCCCCGGGGAAACCGAGGACTTTCCTGTGCCGGAGTCCCCGGTTAAGGTCCCTGTACTGAGGGAGGAGCGGGTTTCCCCTGTCCCCTCTCTGATCAACCCTCAGAACCCCCGAAGGTCCCAGTCTCTGTCCTCTTCCAGGTCCATCTGGTCCTGCCGACGTCGGCGGTCTCGGCACCATGGAAAGCAGCGTCACCGCTCATCCTCGTCGTCCTCTTCGGAGGATAGGCTCTGGCACAAGTTACATCGGCGCTACGAGGATTTAATGTGGCAGCAGCTCTTATTGTCCAGAAATAAGCCGACTCCATTGCCTTCTCCGGCCATTAAGTGGCTGTCACCGGAATGGCCGAAACCACTCCTCATAGTGGTCGAGGAGCCGAACCCCGGCACCGGTTGTTCGGCTGAAGCCAGCTGCTCCACCCATTGTGGTGGAACCTCCGCCTCCACAGCCAAAGACTGGGGCCCCGACCAAGGATTCTCAGTCGGGTCAGGGCTTGCCCCACAAGTTGTCGGTCACCCTCACTCCAGATCGACCTTGGCAGGTGGAGGGTGGCTCAGGCACCCGGCAGCTGTTTGCAGGCTCCTCAGAGTCTGATGACGACTCCTCCCTGTTCTCCAGGCTGCTTGACCTGGAGTCTGCAGGGGACCATTCGGTGGACGAGAGCCCATCCTCGTTTTTAGGTTTGCTTCGGCTCATCTCGGAGTCCACTGGGATGCAATTTGGCCCATTTTGAAACGGGTTCGAGCATCCCCTCACGGAGATACTGGACCGAGGGGATTCCCCTACGGAGGCCTTTCCGGTGGCCGAAGCCATTGTTGGCCTGGTCCTGGAGTTGTGGCAGCGGCCAGCATCTTGTCCCTCGCCTTCGGCCAGGATGGCTCGAAAGTACGCAGTCCCCACCGGCTCACTTTACGGTTTCTCGGAGCACACCTCTGCGGAAGGGTTAGTGACTGATAGCGTCTTCTGGTGCTCCGGGAACACTCTGGATGTGGACAAATCGCCCAATAAGGAATCCAAAATGCTGGATTATGCGGTGCGGAAGGTTTACGCTGCTTCCTCCTTAGGTCTTCGTCAAGTAGCAGCCGTTATATATATATATATATATATATATATATATATATATATATATATATATATATATATATATATATATTTATATTTATTTATATTTATATTTATATTTATATTATTTATATTTATATTTATTTATATTTATATTTATATTTATTTATATATATATATATATTTATATTTATATATATATTTATATTTATATATATATATTTATATATATATATATTATATTTATATATATATATATATATATATATATATATATATTTATATTTATATATATATATATATATATATATATATTTATATTTATATATTATATATTATATATTTATATATTATATATATATATAATTTTCTTTTATGCCCCTTCTTCCAGTGCTTCCTCACTTTCAGGAGTCTTCAACATTGTGTGTGTCCCTGCTCGTCTGCGGCATCAGGTGCAGTCATCCCCACGCTGCCTTGGTTTGAACCCCAGGTGGAGTGCAGGTACGACCCCACCGCCCCAAGCGTCTGTATTTCGTCGAGGATCCATCTCCCGTGCGGCAGGGCCCTGGGATCTGGGCCTGAAGCTCTGTCTACAGGGAGCACCGGAGGTATTTTCCTTTTCACCCATCCCCATAGGATGTCTGCGCATAAGGAGAGCCTAGGAGGCCTTGCGTCTGAAGGCGTGCTAATGCTCCGGCTCCCAGCAGACGTCCTCCCTCCCTGCTACATGCGGTCCTTGTTGCACCTCCACCCATGGTCACCCAGGTGGCGGTTCATGGCGGACCGCATCCCACCCACCCAGAGGAGGCAGCCTCTGGGCACTCGATCCTCCTCCCCCTGGCCGGCCTTCCAGCTGCCCGAGTCTGTTCCCGAACCCGGGTCGCTGGCGCCGCGAGCAGTAACCCTACCGCTGCACCGGCGGGCCTGCCGCTCAGCCGTTCTGATGGCACATTTCTCACGCCCTTATGGGTTCCCTGGATGAGGTGATTCTTCATCTCCCAGCTGACCTTCAGACGACGGTCAAGCAGGTGCGGGATCAGGGAAGGGCGATGGCAAAACAGCAGTTGGACATTGGTGATTCTTGTGCCTGATCAGTAGTGGCTGCAGTGGCCATGCACCGCAGAGCTTGGCTGTGGACCTCCACCTTCACAGCACACACCCAGCACAAGCTGGCAGACGTTCCCTTCCTGGGCACCGACTTGTCCGGGCCAGGGGTGGAAGGCCATCTCCAAAGGATTGAGAAGTTCAGTGCCACCTTGGACTCAGTCACGTCTGCCCAGAAGGACAAAGGCCACCAGCAGCAGCATAAGCCTTTTCGCCCTTCCGCCCCTGCGGCACGTCCGGCCTAGCAGCACCAGGGCCAGCAGGCACACACTTGGTGCCCTAAAGCCAAGTCTGCTGCTTCCTCCAGTAGGAAGCCTGGAGGCAAGGCTCCAGGAGGTCCCTCAGCAGGCCCTTCCTCCAAGCCTGCCCGGTGATGGGTTGAGGGGTATCTCCCCCCCCAATCCTCGTCACTCCTCCCAGGTTCCCCCTGTGAGGGGACAGCTCCGTCACTTCTTTTCCACCTGGTCCGCTATCACCACGGACCGCTGGGTGCTAGAAGTGGTAGGCAAGGGTCTGCCTCTGGAATTCGAGCAGTTCCCTCCCTATCGAGCCATCGCTCCACGGAGGGCAATGGGTTCCGTAGTATCTGTCAGCTTGTCGAGCCAACATTACTCTGCTCCTCCAGAAGGAGATGATCAGCGAGGTGGCGGACCCTTCTCGAGACCCAGGGTTTGTGTCCAGGTACTTCCTGGTTCCAAAACGGATGGGGGGTTGGCACCCCATTCTTGACCTGCACGACCTGAACAAGTTCCTAAGACTGCGCACCTTCATGATGGTCACTCTGGCTCAGATCATTCTATACTTGGAACTAGGCATGTGGTTTTGTTCTCTGGACCTTCAGGACACGTTCTTTCACGTCCCAATCCGTCCGTCTCATCAGCGATTCCTCCGCTTCCGAGCAGAGGGATCTTTGTATGAGTTCCGGGCCATGCCCTTCAGCCTCTCTCCAGCTCCCAGGGTCTTCACCAAATGCATGGCAGTGGTGACAGCGTTCCTATGGCGCCGAGGGGTCTGGGTGTACCCTTACCTGGACGACTGGCTGATTGCAGCCCCCCTCCAGGTTGGAGGTGGAGCAGTCCGGGGATCCGGCCCTCCAGGTCTGCTCTCAGATTGGCCAAGTCTGAACTCGTGCCATCACAGGTGATTCAGTTCATCGGGGCAGAGCTCGTCTCTGTTCGAGCCAGAACCCAGCGAACAGGGCCGAGGTCCTTTCCTCTTTTGCCCAATCATTTCTGGTTGGGCAGTTGCGCCTTGCCAGGGACTTCCTGCGCCTTCTGGGCCTCATGGTGTCCTGCACCAGCGTGGTCCCTTGGGCCCACTGGCATATGCGTCCCCTGCAATGGGGGCTGGCCCACCAGTGGTCACAGCGCTCCGGTCCTCTGGACCAGCCAGTGACGGTGATCCAGGAGATGTGGGACGGCCTACAATGGTGACTCATTCCAGCTCATCTGCAGGAGGGTATCCCGTTTGTCCGCCCCAAGCCGACGGTCACTCTGACGACTGACTCTTCTCTGATGGGTTGGGGTGCCCATCTGGGGGAGCTCAGGGCCCATGGCCTCTGGTCCCCTCAGGAGTCTCAATGCCACATCAACCTGCTGGAGCTTCGAGCTGTGCGTCTAGCCCTCACCGCCTTCGCTCCATTTGTACGGGGTCAAGTGGTTCAGGTCCAGACGGACAACTCCACAACCATGTACTACCTCAACCGACAGGGCGGGACACACTCCTTGCCTCTGTGGAAGGAGGCTCTCCGCACTTGGTCTCTCGTGGTCAGCCTGGAGGCGGATCTCCTGGCCATCCATGTGGCAGGAGCCTCCAACAGTCTGGCTGATGCCCTCAGACAGATAGGCGCTGCATCTCACGAGTGGTCTCTCCTGCCGGAGGTAGTGCAAGATCTGTTCTTCCATTGGGGCAACCCTCAGGTGGAACTGTTCACCTCCAGGGAGAATGCGAAGCTGCTGCTGTTTCATGCCCTCCCTCCTCAGCAGGGCTCGCTGCAGGGGGATGCCTTCTCGAGACCGTGGACCCCGGGCCTCTTCTACACCTTCCCTCCATTTCTCTTGATCCACAAGGTGCTTCTCAAGGTGAAGAGGGACAAGGCGCAGGTGATTCTGGTAGCCCCAGACTGACCCCGCCAGTTCTGGTACCCAGATCTCCTCAGCCTTAGCTCCAGGCTCCCGAGGCAGCTTCCAGCCCACCCAGACCTAATCTCTGTCAACAAGGGGAAGGTATTTCATCCGGACCTTCAATCCTTGCACCTGATGGCCTGGTTCCTGAGCGGCTAGAGTTCCAGGGCTTGGGTCTTTCTGACGAGGTCCTTAACATCGTTGAGGCGTCCCATAAGGAGTTGACCAGAAAATGCTATGCCTTTTAATGGAAGAGATTCTCTATTTGGTGTCGGGACAAGGGGTTGGACCCTTCTTCCTGTCCATTGGCTAGCATTTTGAACTACCTGTGGTCCCTTTCTCAGCTAGGGCTTTGGTCGGCGACCCTTAAGGTGCACCTAGCAGCCATCTCTGCTTACCGGGCACGGGCCGGCAAGCAGTCGGTGGCACAGGAGAAGGTGGTCAGGAGCTTTTTCAAAGGCCTTGATCACATATCGCGTCCGATGCGAGAACCTCCACCTCCGTCGGATCTACTGCTGGTATTGGCTAAGCTTATGGGCAAGGCATTCGAACTGATGCACAGGTGCTATATCTCCCACCTGTCGTGGAAGACCACCTTGGTGGCTATAACGTCAGCCAGAAGGATGGGAGAGCTCCAGGCACTTTCCATCGAATCTCCTTATCTGGTCTTCCACAGGGACAAGGTTATCCTGTGCCTCCACCCGAAGTTCCCTCCGAAGGTGGTGTCAAAGTTTCACCTTAACCAGATGTTGACTCTGCCAGTGTCCTACCCCAGTCACACCTCGGAGGCCGAATATAGGCTCCATACTCTGGATCCTAGAAGAGCGCTTGCTTATTATAAGGAGCGGATGGCTGAAGTTCAGGGAGAAGTTCGCCAACTGTTTGTCACCTACGCTGAAGCCGCACCTGGCAGACCTGCAGCTAAGTGGATGATGAGCAGGTGGGTCACCTCCTGCATAGATCTCTGCTGTAGGTTGGCGGGCATGGAGCCTCCCAAAGGGATAAGAGCTCATTCTACCCGCCATACCGCTGCATCGGTGGCTGCTTCTAGGGACGTCCCTATCCAGGAAATCTGCAGTGCTGCTTCCTGGAAGTCAGCACACACCTTTATTCCCCATTACCACATTGACCTTGAGTCATGCCGGGATGCTGGTTTTGACCCTCGGTTCTCCGGTCCTTATTCCCTAAGTAGGGGGTGCATGCCTTGCCTCCCTCCTCCCAGAGAACTGCTAGGAGTCTGCCAGACAGTGTGGATTGAACAACATATCCTCGTCCCTAGAAATACAGGTTACTCACCTGTAACAGGAGTTCTAGGAGTGGTATATGTTCATCCACACGACCCACCCGACCTCCCCGGCTTTGACGCGCTACCTGGCTTCCAGTGGGCTAGATCTGGCGTCATGGGGCGGAGCCGAGGGTTTTACCACCCGGGTGGTTGGGAGGAGCCAGCTTGAAGACCTTCCGGCAAGATTTAAAGCGGCAAGGAACCTGCCAGACAGTGTGGATGAACAACATACACCACTCCTAGAACTCCTGTTACAGGTGAGTAACCTGTATTTTTTTTTTTTTCCCAACCAAATAAGTGTGGAGTTGCCTGACAGTCGCCTCCGCATCTGTGAAGCACTCCATGCTGTCCATTAGCAGTCACACAGCACTATTTTTCTGTAGTTGGAGGTCACGTTGGAACATGGCACAGTCTGCCATGTCCAAGATGGATGACAACCTGTATTGCGCATGCGCAATAAAGTTTGCTAGCCGTCTTGGTAACAGCGGACTGTTCTGTCTTCTGTCATGACCCCTGTCAGCAAGACTGCAGATGCGACTGTTTAGTGTTTTTTTTTTTGTTTTGTTTTTCACTCTCATTTGTTTTCTTCCTGCCCACTCAGCCCTCCCTCTCAGCCCCTACCCCACAGAAGCATTGCAGTGAAACTGGGGGTGCTCAGTCCTCCAGTGCAGGAATAATTTCGCAGCATTTATTTATTTATTTATTGACCCTGTAAAAGAAAAACGTCCATCGATGTCTTTGCAGCTGTTACAGTCCATCTCTTCTCCCCCGAGTAGAATTTAAGGAAAAGGAGGAGTATTCTGGGCAGAATACCAGAATCAGAATTTTGGTATTCCGCCCAGTTCTCCTAGGTTTTAACAGGTTTATAGGTAGAACATTTAAAGTGTACTGATTTTTGTATTAAAACCCAGAAATAAACACACGTAAAAGGAAGTGTTAGTATATTTCGTTTTTATTTGTCAAGTTCCTGGACTGCCTGCACCCACCCCACATGGCTCCTTTCCTGATGTGTTCACGTCAGCCTGGTCTGGCCATAGTCTGCCCAGCATGGCTACTGGCCTGACATGGGTCCTTGCTGCTTGCCCTTCTCCATGAACCCAGGTTCTGGCCTGATGTGGACCTTTCCTGCCTATGTACTGCCTGCCACCCCCATGGATCCTGGCCTTCCTTTTCCCCTAATAGAACCTGACCTGATGTGGCCACAGCCCTCTACCCCAAGGCTCCTGCCTGACATGGACCTGTCCTGCCTGACGTGGCATAAGTGGAGAACTAAGGTCCTCCTTTGTTATGAAGCGTAATGGTACGCAACCTGTATAGCAGTTCTGTGGGACAGTTGTGCGTGCTGTGCTGTAGCAGTAGTGATGTAACATAACATAAATAAACGTGCTACTCTTTTAAAAAAAACAAAAAAAACTGTTGGGGAGCAGAGCGTCCCCCATTCTTAAAATTAGCTATTTAGGTTTTAATTATATGGTGGCTCTGCCCCCACACCTCCCATTATTCTTCCACGTCTTCTACCAGAGTGTTACACTAGGAAACTAGTGTAGTAGCTTGTCCCGTCCCTTGCATTCAGTATTCTGGAACAGCAGGATCCTTAGTTTCCTACTTTCACCGTTGTCTTCCTCCATGACTCCTGGTCCTAGCCTGTCCCCACATGGATCCTGGACTGATATGGACATGTTTTAGTTTTCCTCCCTCCATTGAACCTGTCTCCCCCTTCAATGGATCCTTTCCTGGTATGGCTCTTGCTTGCCTTGCATCCCCTCCCATATGTGTGCCAAGTTGATGGACCATGCAAAACATATTACTGAGCATGGGTGAGATCATTATGCCAGCCTGGAAATGCTGGCCCAGAGAAGCAGAAGCAGGTCTCACTCCTCCTCCTCCTCCTCCTCCATCCAGGCCCCTGTTCTATGCTTTATTGCTGAGTAAGCCTGTTCTGCTGCTCCCAGCATGAGTCACATTTTAGATGCTATGAGCAAAACTGCCTGTGCAGCGTGCTTATACAGCAGCAGATCTGTAGAAATGCTTACAGTGGCGTTACAATACAGCGGTTGCTATTATGGATAATAAGAAACTGAGAGAGTGCACGTTCCTACAGCATGCTGTCTGTATGTTTTGGAATTTGGGGACCAGCAGAAACATATTTTTCTTCTGGTCCCCGAACGCTGAAATGTGCAAAAAAAAAAAAACATTTCAGACATACACTGTTTCCACTCTTAGCTGTAAAACTGACCACTGTAATATGACTCCTGCCCCATTCAGAATTTCTGCAGCTATTTTGTGTCATACAAAATATTCTGTCCAGACCCCCCCCCCCCCAGCAGTTCACTGTTTTTCCACAGTGTTGCAAGGTAACCTCAACTGCACAATCTTCTGTGAGCTTATTTCTCCCTTCCCCAGCACTCTCCCAACTCCTGGCTGCCTAATTCATTACTCAACTCCATCCCTTCCCACTGACAGTTTCACTGAATGGCTGATTGCTGAGAGAATGTGAAAAAAAAAAAAAGACTGCAGGAGTGTGACCAGCAGGTGTGCATGCACTAGATGGGCAGATGTGGGTGAGTGAACAGCAAATGGATCTACTGAAACAAATGTAAGATCTGATCGCAGATCTGTTCAGAGCAGGCAGGTGGGCACTGACTGGGTGTGTGTGGTCGAGTCCAGCACTTTTCCATCTCACTGTGAAGTCAGGATCAGCCAGCCAACCCAGGAACATTGAACACTGTGCTCATACTTGTGAGCAACCAAAGCATCACTGTTAAAATGGAGCCAGACCAGTCAACAAATCATTCAGGAACTGTGCCACCTCATGGTCAGGAGGTGGTACTACATATGGGGGGGGGACTGGTACTCCCAGCGGAATACCAGGGCCTGAATTTTGGTATTCCGTCATGAAAAGTGGTATGCAAAATTTCCCAGAATACCACTAAAAGCACCCCACCCACCCACAGGGGAGTCCAACACCGTAATACTTTCTGGACCACAGACACATCTTCACAATTCAAAGCCAGACTGCGTACTGAAGAAACAGGTATGCAGTTCAATGTATTTCAAAGGTGTTTTGGACTTAGTGGCATAACTTGGGCATTTTTGCATATCTTTGGCCCAGATTTTCAACATGTCTTTTTTGGGACCCCACTTCATGAACATTTGCACTGACATAAGCAAATCTGTCCCAAAAGGTGATTTTTTTATAGTCCCTGTACGAAAACACCTTTTAGGCAAGAGTTGAAAATTTTCTCTGCTCGTGTTCATAAAGTGAGGTCATAAGAAGGCTACAGTATGTTGAAAATTGGGTGTAACAATATTATTAAAAAACAAAGTTATGAGCCTTCATTGGATTTTTATAAATGCAGGTTCGTAACTTTGGTAGTTTTCAATATTTTTACCCCAGATTTACAACATAGCCTTATCTTTACAGCACCTCGTGTGTGTGACAGCTGTCATTTTTTCAAATCCTGTCCAAAATGTTTTTTTACATCCCAAAAGGTGATTTTGCAGTCCCTATACAAAATCACCTTTTGGACAGGAGTTAACACTTTTTTCTGTCCTTGCTCATGAGGTGGAGTCATAAGAAGGCTATGTTCTAAATTTTTCTCTTTTTTTTTTTGCTCCTCTGATCCCCTGGCCATCCACACCTTCAGGCCGGCCAAGGCCTGTACCACCGCTGTCGAGTCCCAAATGCCATCACTGCTCCTAATCACCATGTCCCTGGGTAACCCAGTGTAACCCTTCATCAGGTGGGCCTCTGCCCCTGTGGGAGGCTACCAGGGGAGGAGAATCACCCTGAAGGGTTTCCACTGTGTCCCAGATATGGCAGGGGTCAGCACGGACGCTCTTCTCTAGGCTTCAGGCGTGTGGAGGAACCAGCAGCTATCATCCGGTTCACCAGGCAGGTGACTTTTCCTGTTTTCTCGGGGAGCATGATATGTCATTTGACATCCACCCCCCCCCCCAAAGCCATGTCCAACATGTTGCTGTGCCCCCGGCTTCCAACAGGGGCCAGCAAACATCGAGCCATGAACCCTCCCTCCCAGGAGAAGGTGAGTGGTCATTGGACACTCATGCCATCTCCCCTGGCCAGCCCTCCAACACCCGAGTCTGTTCCTGAACCCGGGTCGTCGGTGGAAATCCAACCGCTGCACCTGCAATCCAGCTGTGTTCTAAATTTGATGAAAAAATATAGTTAAAAAAAAAAAAAAAAACTGCTGGCCCAGTAGGGCTGAGGTGCTGGTCACCTTACCACAGCTGCGCTGGTGACCCATGTTCGAACGAACACGGGCCACGAGGGTTGCAAGGAGGAGAAAGACTGCACCGCTTGAACTGCTCTCTCCGAGGGGGGGCTCAGGGTCGGTGCTTGTTCGCGCCCCCTCCCGTGGCGGTGGCTGAGGGACAGAGTGCCACACTACAGCGTGGGGAGGAGTCAGGGCAGACGCCTGGAGGTAGCACGTGCGGATGTGTGCACGCTCCCCTTCGTTAGCATCATTACATGCCCCTGGCTTCTGGGGAGAGCACTAGAAAATACCTGCCGTGGCGGAGGGTGCCTCGCAGGTGCCGTTCCCGGCTAGCCACGGCACTGGACCACTGGATCTGGACCTCGGTGGGAGTTATGGAACCCTGCCGACCCCAACGGGGGGGGGGGTAATCCCTGGGAGATCGGGTCAGCATCTGCTGGTGGACGCCGGGGGGGACGGGGCTGGGAGCGCCCTCCTGAGGTAAGCCGGCAGAAGGAGAGAAAATAACAGCCAAAAAAAAAAAAAGGCTACGAGGCTATGTTGAATTTTGTAAACATGGGCTCGTAAGTTTGGTATTATATTTTTACCCCAAGTTTTCAACATAGCCATTTCTTTACAGCACCTCATGAATGTGATAGTTGTCATTTTTCTACTACTGCACAAAATGTGTTTTTGTGTCCTGGGAGTTGATTTCCTTGTCCCTGCATGAAATCACCTTTAGGCCAGGACTTGAGCATTTTCTCTGTCTTTCTTCATGAGGCAGGGTCATAACAAGGCTATGTTGGAAATGTGTGTTTAAAAAAAAAAAAAATTTACAGAACAAATAATTTATGAGCCTACGTTACATTTTGCGAACACGGGCTCATAACTTTAGTAATTTTTTACCCCAAATTCTTCTGCTACAGCCCTATCCGCCCTGGCCAGGCTTTGTTATATTGGTTATGCTGCTGTCATAGTCATGTATCTAGAATCAGTTCTGATTTTTCTCCTGGCTTTTGTTAAGTGTCATTGCTTCTAGACACTTTTGAACAGTCTATGCCATTCAAACAACATGAAGTCTTGCTGTATTCTGACTATAGCAGTTAGGTCCTGCCTTTCAACTGCCCTGGAGAACAGAGAGTTAAACTTTCCATGGCCAGCATGAAATGTTCACCACGAGCTTGGTTGAAGCCCCTGTCTGCTGTTGTTTAAACTCCAACTGTCAGATTCTTTACTCCGCCTCACTGAACAGTCGCTCCGGAGATTTCTCCTTTGCTCGGTTCAAAAAAGTCGGTTAAAGTGTCATTTTTCACTCGGTTTCTACCGAATTGCTGCTACCGAATCTGTCGGTTTAAGTCTCTGTCTGTGGTACCGTGAGTACTAGATAAGTTTTACATTTAGTTTCTGTATGGAACTTGTAAATGTTGGATCAGATCAGCTGAACCGATCAGTTAGGTAAAAAAAAGTTTGAATTTACGTAGAGTGTGGTAACCGGTCCGTATCAGTTCTAAAAAGCGGATTTTATTCGTTTTTCCAAGACCAATAACAGGTCAGGAACCAATAAAGAGTCTTGCTTGGCGGATTGCGAAAAAAGGGTAAGTTTGGATAGGATTGGCCATGTCTGAGAAGGCAAGAAAAAATGGGCCCACTGGGTTTCAACACTGCAGGTGTGTGGGGAAGCCTCACAAGGCTGATCCCCACACCACCTGTGC
This sequence comes from Neoceratodus forsteri, assembly GCA_016271365.2. Lineage (NCBI taxonomy): Eukaryota > Metazoa > Chordata > Ceratodontiformes > Ceratodontidae > Neoceratodus > Neoceratodus forsteri. The sequence goes on along the minus strand of CM028131.1, from coordinate 1,390,143,373 downwards.
TTATTGTCTTGGGATTTAACCACCTCGATTCAGACTGCCAAATTTGTAAGAATTTTCCCAAAGCTACACTGGATAAGAGAGTAGGTAGACTGAGGGAAAGAGAGGCCTAGAAGTCCACTGTCCCGGATGGCCAGCCTGGTTCGGTTCCAACCGAACCAAAAGGAGTGCCCTCTGACCAGGGCGTTACTACTTAGGGCAAAAGGAGAGGCGATTCTGAGGAGTCGGTTCCAGTTAAAAGAAAAGATAAATCGTCTGGTTCGGATCCAGAAATTCATACTCCGACCGCTGATGAGATAGCCAAGGCGATAAGAATAGTGCAGTCACTTACTTCGGTTCTGGCCGAACCGGCACCGTCTGGCAGGGGTTCGGTTCCCCTGGTTCCCCCGGTTCCGGATTACACTTCAGAAGAATTTGATGAACCAGATGAGGAGGGGAAGAGTATGAGGACGATGATGGTGATTACGAAAGTCTGGATGTGCCTATTGACCCGGACATCTCCCCAGACAGACCTTCAGGTGTTTCTCCTCCTAGGCTTTCTGAGTCCCCTTCCCACTTTATGTTTTACAAAAAGGTGGCTGAAACCCTCCAGCTTCCTATGGAAAAAGCAGTAGAGGATCAAGAGGAGCCTGATTTTGTTGAAATGATGGACATCCCAGAGTCCAGGAGACTGTCTATTCCCCTCCAAAACAGACAAATAAAATTAAGACTCCTAACTCCATACCTCCTGTGGACAGATGAATGGACAAGAGGTACACTCTTTCAGGCTCAGATACGGAGTTTCTTTCTCAGCAATGCAGCCATGTTGGGGTAGTGCAGGCTGCTGCCTGTGATAAGGCAACTATCCCCTTGGCATCACACCCCCCAGATAAGGACTCCAGGAGGATTGATGCCATGGCAAAGAAACAGTACATGGCAGCATCTTTGGGACTCAGGCAGGCTAACTATATGGCCTACACAGCTAGATACCAGAAGTCCAGATGGGACACACTGCTGGCTCTGGCTAAATAGGCCCCTGACCAGCTTGCCAAGGAGCTGGAGCAGGTGGCTGCAGATGGGATTGAGGCATCCAAGGTGCAATTTCATGCTGCTGTGGACTCCAGTGATGTTTCATCAAGAGTCATGGCTACATCTGTGGCTCTTCGGAGGATGGCTTGGCTCAGATGTACTAGCCTATCACAGGATACCCAGGCTAAGGCCATGGATTTCCCTGTTATTGGTAAGTCTCTGTTTTGGGGACCAGACCGAGAACTACATGAAAAAGATGGACGAGTACAGGACCACCTACAGGAGTGCTCAGGCCAAAGAAAGGCAAGCCACTCCTCAAAGGCAGCAGTCCAGGGGCAGGGGCAGGCCTTTCCAAAGGCCTTTTTGCCAAGCCCAGGCCTCTTCTTCTTCTTATGCTCAGAGGGGGTTCTTCAGAGGGAGAGGAAGACGGGGAATGAGCAGGTCTGCATCCACCCCTCAGCCTAAAGCCCCTGCCAAGCAGACATCCTGATGGGTCTGCCCGGGCCAATTCTCCAATACCTGTAGGGGGCAGGCTGGCTTACTTTGTCCAGGACTGGAAGTCTCTGACATCAGACAAATGGGTCCTGGAAGCAGTAATCCAGGGACTGGTTCTCGGCTTCAAAACATTTCCCAAGATGAGAACCAGATCCTTTCCACCTGCAGATCCATCAGACTCTCTTGCCCGAGAGGCAGAGGTTTCTTCCCTCCTGGCTCTCGGAGCCATAGAGAGGGTTCCCACCCTACACAAGAGCAAAGGATTGTACTCCAGGTACTTCCTAACCCCCAAAAAGACAGGAGAATGGTGGCCCATCCTGGACCCAAGATATCTGAACAAGCACCTTTTAAAGCCAAAGTTCAAAATGGTGACTCTGGGAATAATCCTTCCCTCTCTAAGGCCAGGGGACTGGCTAGCCTCCATGGACCTCAAAGATGCCTATTTTCACATTCCCATCAGGTACTCCCACAGAAAGTACCTCAGGTTCGAGTTGCCCTCAGGCCACTATCAATTCAGAGCAATGCCCTTTGGCCGAACATCAGCCCCAAGGGTTTTCACAAAGTGCCTGGCAGTAGTGGTTGCTTTCCTTAGGAGAAAAAAGATCTCCATCTTTCCATACTTGGACGACTGGCTCATAGTGGGTCAGTCTCCAGACCAAGTCAAGTCACATTTGCAAATAACTCAGCAAGTGCTCACTTCCTTAGGATTCCTCCTCAACCTTCCAAAGTCGGTTCTCGAGCCAGTACAGCTCCTCACCTTCATAGGGGCGGAGCTGAATACAGTAAGGGCAAGAGCCTTCCTTCCCCTGGACAGGGCAAGGACCCTTATGGAACTGGCCTCTTCATTCACCCTACAGGTGTCTCAACCAGCAAGGCATTTCCTTCAGCTTCTGGGCCACATGGCAACCTCCACAGCAGTGGTCCAGGGAGCAAGATTCCAGATGAGGGACATTTAGTTCCACTGAAGAGCCTTCTGGTCCTAAAGAAAGGATTCCCTTATCAAACTAGGCCCAGTGACTCGAACCCTGATCCAGGCTTTGCAGTGGTGGCAGGATCAGGACAATTTGAGACAAGGAATTCCTTTTGTCAGTCAGTCTCATTCAGTGATACTCTCCACAGATGCCTCCCTGCTGGGCTGTGGGGCCCACCTGGGGGATCTTACCACCCAAGGGCTGTGGTCACCTCAAGAATCTCTGCTTCACATCAGTCTCTTGGAACTCAGAGCAGTGTTTCTGGCACTGCAGGCCTTTTCCAAATCTGTACAGAACAAGGTGGTCCAGATCAGAACAGACGACACCACCACAGTGTGGTACATCAACAAGCAGGGAGGCACTCTGTCTACGGCCTTGTGCACAGAAGCAATGAAGTTGTGGTCCCTGGCCTATTCTCTGCAAACCTCTGTGACAGCAGTTCACCTTCCAGGGAAGGACAATGTCCTAGCAGATGCTCTCAGCAGGATATCCCAGGGCCATCACAAATGGACCCTAGATCCCCTAGTTTTGAAAGTGATTTTCTCGAGATGTGGCACTCCACAGATAGATCTTTTTGCAGCCCCAGACCATCACCAACTTCCTCTCTTTTGTTGCAGACCCCTAGTCTTGGGCTCAGTCCCCCTGGATGCTCTGATTCTGAACTGGGAAGGGACATTTCTGTATGCTTTCCCCCCTTCCCTCTCCTGGTCAAGATGTTAGTCAAGATAAGGTCACAACCATGCAAAGTGATTCTGATTGCTCCAGACTGGGCCAGATAGCCCTGGTACCCCTGTTGCTGTCCTTAGCAGTCCACCTTCCCCTGTCTCTCTTCCCAGGAATTACAACCTGTTGACGTCCTCTCAAGGGAGGATTTGGTACCCGAACCTCAGGTCTCTCAATCTCAAGGCATGGCTCTTGAAGAGTTAGAGTTTGCTGATCTGCATCTTTCCCAAAGGGTTCTGGATATCCTTAAGGCTTCTCGAAAGCCTTCCACCAGAAAGACTTACAGTTCCAAATGGAAAAGGTTTTACTATTTGTTCTAATAAGAATATTTCTCCAGAATCTGCTGGGTTGCCTACGGCTCTGGACTATATGGTCCATCTCAATGGCCTAGGCCTTAGGCCAGCTACACTTAAAATGCATTTGGCAGCTGTTTCTGCCTTCCTGTCAGTAGGCAAGCCCTCTCTTCTGTCTGCCCATCCTGTGTTCTGTAAGTTCTTCAAGGGATTGCTGCACACCAATCCCCCCTTTAGAGACCCTGCTCCTGCTTGGGACCTTAATGTTTGCATTGCTCAGCTTATGCAACCACCCTTTGAGCCTTTGTCCTCTGCAGAGCTTAAGTGCTCGACTTGGAAAACGGTGTTTTTGGTAGCTATTACCTCTGCCAGGTGTATCAGTGAATTGCAAGCCCTGTCAGTGGAGCCTGATTTCATCTCTTTCCATAGAGATAAAGTGGTCCTAAGAACTAAACAGGAAGTTTTTGCCTCAGGTGGTTTCAGATTTTCACCTTAACCAGTCTCTGTCTCTCCCTGTTTTCTTCACTGACCATTCCTCCTTTGGAGAGAGGAGGCTGCACAGCTTGGATGTTAAAAGGGCCCTCTGCTACTACATAGAGCGCACCAAGGGTCACAGGTTTGAGTCCCTCCAGTTGTTCCTCACGTATGGAGAGGTTGGTAAAGGCAAACCTGCCACTAAGAGATCTATGGCCAGGTGGATTGTTTCTTGTATATAGTTCTGCTATGAAAAATTGGGTAGAACTCCACCCTCAGGCCTGAGGGCTCTCTACTAGAGGTACAGCTGCTTCCCTGGCTGCTGCCAGGGATATTTCTATCTTAGAAATTTGTCAAGCAGCCACCTGGAAAACAGTGCGTACATTCACCAAGCATTAGTCTCTGGATATCCAGGCTAGGAGTGATGCTCGGTTTGGTACAGCAGTACTTCAGAGCCTGTTTCCAAAGTAGGTTCTGTCCCTCCTCCATGGAGGTACTGCTTGGTAGTCTGCAATAGTCAGAATACAGCAAGACTTCATGTTGTTTGAAGAAATAAATTAATCACCTTAGTAATGTTGTTTCTTCTAATGGAGTCTTGCTGTATTCAGACCTTCCCCCGCTTCCCCTCTCAGAACCTGGTTTTTGGGATGTGGGTGGGCAGGAGCAGTGTTGGCACCCTAGGGGTGTCCCTTTTTCACCCTCTTTTATTTTGGGTGAGTGTTGTGTTTTGGGATGTGTTTTGTTTTTTGGGTTTCCTGACTTGAGTCTTTGCTTTGAAACCAAAAAACCCTTTTATATAAATTTAGTTGCCAGTTGGCTAGTGTGAGTTTTACAGTTTCTACACAGAACTTCTAGTGAGTATTGCTCGTAAAGATCTGACGGTTGGAGTTTAAACAGCAGCAGACAAGGGCTTCAGCCGAGCTCGCGGTGAACATTCCATGCTGGCCATGGAAAGTTTAACTCTTTGTTCTCCAGGGCAGTTGAAAGGCAGGACCTAACTGCTATAGTCGGAATACAGCAAGACTCCATTAGAAGAAACCGCATTACTAAAGTGAGTAATTTTTCCTTTGGGACACGGACAGAGGTTCAGTTTGGCAAGGGTGAATGATGGCTGAAAGAGAATAAGTAAGCTTGCTAGGTTAGAGCAAGGTTCGATCATGGGAACAAATGACATAGGGTGCAGGCTGGAGGAAGGCATCGAGGAGAATACATAAGCTTGCTAGCTTAGAGGAAGGGACAATCATGTCATTCCGGGTTGGAACAAATGATGTGGGGTGGAGGTTGGAGGAAATCATTAAGGAAGATTTCAAAATTATAAGAATAATGTGCTGTAATTTCTATTTCAAACAACATGAAGTCTTGCTATATTCTGACAGTAGCAGTGAGTCCCAACCTTCGAACTGCCCCAGAGATGAAAGAGTTAACTTTCCATGCCAGGCATGGAACGCTGATCTCGAGCTCGGTTGAGACTCTGTCTGTTGCTGTTTAAACTCAAACCATCAGATTCTTTACTCCGCCTCACTGAACAGTCACTCCGGAGATTTGTCCTTCTGCTCGGTTCAATTTGTCGGTTAAAGTACCGCTTTTCTCGGTTTTCAACCGAATTTAAACCGTAATCTGTCAGTTCAGTCTCTGTCTGTGGTATTTGTGAGTGCTAGATAGGTTATATTTCACTCTATTCTGTGTGGAACTTGTAAACGGTTCATTGGTTCGGTTTGAAACGATCAAGTTGTTTAAATAATCTTAAATTGTACTTTTGGAGTGTGGTTACCGGTTCTTATCGGTTCTAAAAAAAAAAAACAGATTTTATTACGTTTTTTTCCACGACCCGTGACACGGTTAGGAACCGATAAGAGGGTCTTGCCTGGCGGATTGCCATAAAAGGATAAGTTTGGTTAGGACTGGCACTATGTCTGAGAAACCTAAAGAAAAACCGGACCCACTGGGTTTCAACACTGCATTGTGTGTGGGGAAGTCTTTGCCAAGGCTGACCCCCACACCACCTGTGTTTATTGTCTGGGTTTGACCACCTCAATGCAGACTGCCAGATTTGTAAAAATTTCCCTGCAGCTGCCCTAGAAAAGAGAGCTGGTAGGCTCAGGGAAAGGGAGGCCAAAAAGTCTGCTGAACCGGATGGCCAGCCCGGTTCGGTTCAAACCGAACCAGAAAGAGTGCCCTCTGACCAGGACGAGACTTCTTCGGGCAAAAGGAGAGCCGATTCTGAGGAGTCGGTTCCGGCTAACAGAACTAGAAAAGAAAAATCAGCTGGTGTGGAGCCAAAACTTTCCTCTCCAACCGCTGAAGAAATAGTCAAAGCGATCAGAATTGCTCAGTCGCTTTCTCTGGTTCCGACCGAACCGGCACCATCAGGCAGGCGCTCAGTTCGGCCGGTTCCACCGTTCAAGAGTATGATTTAGAGGAATTTTATGAACCGGAGGAGGAGTATGAGGAAAGTGAATGTGGATTTGAAAGTCTGGATGTGCCCGTTGACCCGGACATCTCCCCAGACAGACCTTCAGGAGTGTCTTCTCCTAGGCTTTCTGAGTCCCCCTCCCATTTCATGTTTTATAAAAAAGTGGCTGAAACCCTCCAGCTTCCTATGGAAGAAGCTGTAGATGACCAGGAGGAGCCTGACTATGTGGAAATGATGGATATCCCAGAGTCTAGGAGGCTGTCTATTCCTTGCACAAATCTTTTGGGAAACAGACATTTAAGATTTTAAAGACTCTAACACTATACCTCATGTGGATAAAGAATGGACAAGAGGTACACATTGTCAGGCTCAGACACGGAGTTCCTACACAACAATGCAGCCATGTTGGGGTAGTGCAGGCTGCAGCCTGTGATAAGGCAAACATTCCCTTAGCTTCACACCCCCCGGACAAGGACTCCAGGAGGATTGATGCCGTGGCAAAGAAACAGTACATGGCAGCATCCTTGGGACTCAGACAGGCCAACTATATGGCCTATACTGCTAGGTATCAAAAATCCAGATGTGACACTGTTATGGCTTTAGCAAAACAGGTCCTGGCCAGCTTGCCAGGAGCTGGAGCAGGTGGCTGCTGATGGTATTGAGGCATCCAAGGTGCAATTCCATGCTGCAGTGGACTCCAGTGATGTGTCATCTAGAGTCATGGCTACATCTGTGGCACTTCGAAGAATGGCTTGGCTCAGATGTACTAGCCTGTCAGAGGATACCCAGACTAAGGCCATGGATTTTCCTGTTGTGGGTAATTCCCTGTTTGGGGAATAAACAGAGAATTGCATGAAGAAAATGGATGAGTATAGGACCATCTATAGGAGTGCACAGGCCAAGGAAAGGCAGGCCACTCCTCAAAGGCAGCTTCCCAGGGGCAGGCCTTTTCATAGGCCTTTTTACCAAGCCCAGGCCTCCTCTTCTGCTTATGCCCAGAGGGGGTACTTTAGAAGGAGGGGCAGACGGGGTACAAGCAGGCCTGCTTCCACCCCTCAGCCCAAAGCCGCTGCCAAACAGGCACCCTGATGGGGTTGCCAGGGCCGATTCTCAGCTACCTGTAGGGGGCAGGCTGGCTTACTTTGTCCAGGACTGGGAGTCTCTGACATCAGACAAATGGGTCCTGGAAGTATTAAGCCAGGGACTGGTTCTCAGCTTCAAAAAGTTTCCAAAGATGAGAACCAGATCCTTCCCACCTGCAAATCCATCAGAGAGACTTGCCTTAGAGGCAGAGGTCTCTTCCCTCCTAGCTCTCAGAGCTGTGGAAAGGGTTCCACCCCTACACCAGGGCAAAGGGTTGTACTCCAGGTACTTCCTTACCCCAAAAAAGACAGGAGAATGGCAGCCCATCCTGGATCTCAGATACTTAAACAAGCACCTTTTAAAATCAAAATTCAAAATGGTGACTCTTGGAATTATTCTACCCTCTCTAAGGCCAGGGGACTGGCTAGTGTCCCTGGACCTCAAGGATGCCTACTTCCATATTCTCGTCAGAAGCTCCCATCGAAAGTACTTCAGGTTCGAGCTGCCCTCAGGCCATTACCAGTTCAGAGCAATGCCCTTTGGCCTCACCTCTGCTCCAAGGGTATTCACAAAATGCCTGGCAGTGGTAGTTGCTTCTCTAAGAAGGCAAAAGATTGCCATCTTCCCTTACCTGGACGACTGGCTCATAGTAGGCCAGTCCCCAGACCAAGTCAGGTTACACTTACAGATAACTCAGCAACTGCACTTCTTTGGGTTCCTTCTAAATCTTCCAAAGTCAGTTCTAGAGCCTGTCCAGCTCCTCACTTTCATAAGGCAGAGCTAGACACAGAAGGCCAGAGCCTTCCTTCCCTGGACAGGGCAAGGACCCTGGTCTCTCTGGCCTCCTCATTCACCCTGCAGGTGTCTCGACCAGCAAGGCATTTTCTACAGCTCCTGGGGCACATGGCTGCTTCTACAGCAGTAGTGCAAGGGCAAGATTTCAGATGGGGACATTCAGTTCCATTTGAGAGCCTTCTGGTCTCAAAGGAAGGACCCTCTGACCAAATTGATCCCAGTAACTCGAACCCTGATCCAGGCCCTATAGTGGTGGCAGGATCAGAACAATCTGAGACAAGGGGTTCCCTTCGTCACTCAGTCTCACTCTTTAATCCTTACTACAGATGCGTCCTTCTTGGGGTGGGGGGCTCACATGGGCGACCTCACCACCCAGGGGTTGTGGTCCCCTCAGGAATCTCTGCTCCACATCAATCTGTTGGAACTCAGAGCAGTATTTCCTAGCACTTCAAGCTTTTTCCAAATCTTTTCAGAACAAAGTTGTACAGGTCAGAACAGACAACACCACTACAATGTGGTACATCAACAAGCAAGGAGGCACTCGGTCTCGACCTTGTGCACGAAGCAATGAAGTTGTGGTCTCTGGCTTACTCCCTGAACACCTCCCTCATGGCAGTTCACCTCCCAGGCAAGGACAATGTCCTGGCAGATGCTCTTAGCAGGATTTCCCAAGGCCATCACGAATGGTCACTGGACCCCCTGGTCTTGGAGGTGATATTTTCTCTATGCTTTTCCCCCCTTCCCTCTCCTGTTCAAAGTGCTAGTCAAAATCAGATCTCAACCCTGCAAGATGATCCTGATTGCTCCAGACTGGGCCAGACAGCCCTGGTATCCACTCCTACTGTCCTTAGCAGTCCATCTTCCCCTGTGTCTTCCCAGGAATTACATTCTGTTAACCTGTGCTCGGGGCAGGGTTTGGTACCGGAACCTCAAATCTCTCAATCTCAAGGCCTGGCTCTTGAAGAGTTAGAGTTTGCTGATTTACACCTCTCTCAAGGTGTAATGGATATCCTGAAGGCTTCTAGAAAACCTTCCACCAGGGCTACTTATAATTCCAATTGGAAAAGATTTTCCATATGGTGCTCTAGGAAGCGTATTTCCCCAGAATCTGCTGATCTGCCCACAGTCCTTGATTATATGGTAAACTTAAATAGCTTGGGGCTGAGACCAGCTACACTGAAAGTGCATCTGGCAGCTGTGTCTGCTTTTATTTCAGCAGGTAAGCCCTCTTCTCTTTCAGCTCACCCTGTATTCTCCAAATTTTTCAAGGGATTGCTTCACACCAACCCTCCATTCAGGGACCCTGCCCTTGCCTGGGACCTTAATGTTTGCATTGCTCAGCTTATGCAACCCCCTTTTTGAGCCTTTGTCTTCAGCAGAGCTTAAGTACTTGACTTGGAAGACTGTGTTTCTGGTAGCCATCACTTCTGCCAGGCGATTAAGTGAATTGCAAGCTTTGTCAGTGGAGCCTGATTTTATCTCCTTTCATAGAGATAAGGTGGTCCTCAGAACTAACAGGAAGTTCTTGCCTAAGGTGGTTTCAGATTTCCACCTTAATCAATCTGTCTCTTCCAGTGTACTTCACTGACCATTCCTCCTCTGGCGAGAGGAGGCTGCACAGTTGAGGTGTGAAAAGAGCCCTTAGTTACTACATAGGCGTACCAAGGTCACAGGTTTGACTCCCCAACTGTTCCTCACTTATGGTGAGGTTGGTAAAGGGAAACCTGCCACTAAAAGATCCATTGCCGGGTGGATTGTCTCTTGTATCCAATTTTGTTAGGAGAAACTGAGTAGGGTTCCTCCCACAGGCCTGAGGGCTCACTCTACCAGAGGTACAGCTGCTTCCCTGGCTGCTGCCAGGGACATCCCTATTCTAGAGATATGTCAAGCAGCTACCTGGAAAACAGTTCACACTTTTACCAAGCTTTACTCCCTGGACATCCAGGCTAGGAGTGATGCTCGGTTTTGCACAGCTGTGCTTCAGAGCCTATTTCCTAAATAGGTTCTGTCCCTCCTCCATGGAGGTACTGCTTGGTAGTCTGCTACTGTCAGAATATAGCAAGACTTCATGTTGTTTGAAGAAAAAATTACTCACCTTAGTAATGTTGTTTCTTCTAATGTAGTCTTACTTTATGTTGACCTCCCCCTGCCTCTCAGAACCTCTGTTTTTGTGATGTGGGTGGGCAGTGCAATCATGCTCTCAGTAGGTGCCCACCTTTTGTTTTCACCCCTTTCTTTTCTTGGGGTGAGTTGGTGTGTGTTTTCATTTTGGGTCTCCTGACTTGAGTCTTTGTTTTGGGACAAAAATGTGTTTTATGTTTAGTAGCCAGTTGGCTAGTGTAGGTTTACAGCTTCCACACAGGACCTTAGTGAGTTTTAGCTCATAAAGATCTGACGGTTTGAGTTTAAACAGCAACAGACAGAGTCTCAACCGAGCTCAAGCTCAGCGTTCCATGCCTGGCATGGAAAGTTAATCTTTTCATCTCCGGGGCAGTTCGAGGTTGGGACTCACTGCTACTGTCAGAATATAGCAAGACTCCATTAGAAGAAACAACATTACTAAGGTGAGTAATTTTTTTCTAGGACATGGATATGTTGTTCATCCACACTTATTGGCAGGTTCCTTGCCGCTTTAAATCTTGCGGAAGGTCTTCAAGCTGGCTCCTCCCACCCACCCGGGTGGTAAAACTCTCGGCTCCGCCCCATGACGCCAGATCTTCCTTACCGCTTGGAAGCTCAGGTTCCCTCCTTAGCGCTCTGCGTTTCGACTGGTTCCTGGAATTTTCGATCTTGAAATCAATTGGAAGTTTTCTGAAACTTGATCTTCTTCCTCGCTATGACGATGGCTCATTCCCTTCGGCCGGGGCGCCAGTTAAATCCTCCAGAGAGACCCGCACTCCACGTCGTTTTCTGCCTGACCTGGATCATGATCCTCAGCTTTGCAAGTTTTGTTGTGCTCTTTTGGCCAGCTCTCTGGAGGACCGCGCAGCCCGTTTGGGGCTCGGACATCCAGTAGTTTTTCCCGCTCCGGAAAATCCCTCGGATCGTCGGGCGTCCGCTTCGGCTGTTTCTGAGCAGCGCGATCCCGCCGGGCAGGGGGCGGCTCCACCTCCCTCTTCCTCGGTTGCGGCACTTATTCCATTGTCCTTGGGCTCTACTCGTGCAGCTTCGTTCAAGGAGCTTCGTCAGTCCCTTTCCTCGAAGGGAGAGGGACCCTGGGACCTCCCTCAGCCCAATTCCAAGGTGCCGCGAGGCAGGGTCCCTCGCCCGGCCCGCGGGAAGCAGGAAAAGTCCCCTCCCCACGGCCGGACGCTCGGCTTCAGTCGAGATGCGGCTCGGCCTCTGGCCTCACGGTGTCCCCGTCAGATCACCAGCCAGGACCCCGTTGGCGTGGCCGAGCCTTTCGACACGTCATCTGGGCTATCTCCTGCTAGTGCCGCCAATCCTTCTCCGGTTCCCCGGTGGAGACTAGAGATTCTGCGGTACCTGGGAGCGACAGTCCTCGGCCAATTTCTCTGAGCGAAAGAGGGCGGGCACGCTCCGCTCCCTCAAGCCCACCCTCTGTTCCCCCGAGGATTCGGGTCTCGGTCTCGGTCCTCCTCTCGATCTAGCCGCTCATGCCGACCTCGGCGTTCTCGGTCGGGGCACCGAGTAAAGTGGCTTTGCCGTTCTTCCTCATCCCCCTCATCGGATGAGGAGTGGCTTCGATGCCGTTGGCGTCGACATTACAAGGAACTTATGTGGCAGCAGCTGTTGTTGTCCGGAAATCAATCGACCCCGATTTCATTCTCCGGCTAGTAAGCAGCCGCCGCCCGGTCGGCCGACATAGCCGCTCGAGGCCGTCGAGGAGCCCTCTTCAGGGCCGGTTGCTCGTCCGATCCTCGCTGCCCCTCCACCTCGGCGGAACCGGGCGGGCCATGACCTGTTCTGCAGAGTTGGGTCCCCTCACTCCCGCCCGCCCGCGACGGACGAAGAATGACTCAGTCCTGCGGCAGCTTTTTGCAGACTCGGAGCCTGAAGTCGGCTCCATTATGTTTCCTAGCAGGGAGGACCCATGGTCTTCCCCGGAACATTCTGTGGACGACAGCCCATCGTCCTTTTGGGTCTGCTCCAGCTCATCTCGGAATTCACCAGGATGCAGCTAGAGCCCGTTTCCAAACGGGCACCTTACCCCCTTACGGAGATTCTGGACCGAAGGGGCTCTCCCTCGGAGGCCTTCCCGGTGGCTGAGGCTATCGTGGGCCCAGCCTTGGAGCTCTGGCGGTGGCCTACTTCCTGCCCTGCGCCTTCGGCCAGGGTGGCCAGGAAGTACCCTGTCCCTGTCGGTTCTCTGCCCGGTTTCTCTGAGCACCCCTCGGCTGAAGGGATAGTCACCGACAATGTTTTCCAATGTTTTGGAAACGCTAGGGATGTGGATAGACCCCCTGACAAAGAGTTCAGAAGGATGGACTACGTCGGGCGCAAGGTTTACGCCGCGTCCTCCCTAGGCCTCCGTCAGGCCAGCTCGGCGGCACTGATGGCACACTGTTCCCACGCCCTTTTGTGCTCCCTGGACGAGGTCCTTCCTCATCTCCCAGCCGACCTGCGGACCACGGTCCGGCGGGTTCGGGACCAGGGTAGGGCGGTGGCAAAACAGCAGCTCCAGTCGGCCCTGGATCTGGGCGACTCCTGTGCCAGATCGGTGGCGGCCGCAGTGGCCATGTGCCGCAGGGCGTGGCTGAGATTATCCTCCTTCTCCTTGGAAACCCAGCACGAGTTGGCGGACATCCCCTTCTTGGGGACTGACCTCTTCGGCCCTGGAGTGGAGGGACATATCCAGGGGCACGAGAAGTCCGATGCCACTCCGGACGCTGTCACTCCCGCCCGGAGGGACAAGGGAAACCCTCAGCCTTTGCGTAAGCCCCTTTGCCCCCCGAGCCCTGCGGCTCGACTGGCCCAGCTCGAGGGCCAGCAGGCATGCGCTGGGCGGCCTGTCGCCAGACCAGCGTCTTCCTCCAGAAGGAAGCAGGGAAGTAGGAGTCCGAGAGCCCCCTCGGCCTCTTCCTCCGCCAAGCCTGCTCAGTGACGGGCTAAGGGGCACTGTCCCCGGCCCCGTCGCCCCTGCCCGGGTTTCCCCGTGGGGGGACGGCTCCGCACCTCTTCCTCTTGCGTGGTGCTAAGGGTAAGCCCTGTCACGGGTTGCAAACAGGTTTCCCATTTTGAGCCGTTGCCCCCCGGGGATCTTGGGTCCACAGACTCTTCGTCGGACTGCTGAGCCGACTTGCCTGGCCCTCTAATTAGAGGTGGTCAGGAAGGTGGTGGGCCCTCCTTCTGACCCTGGGTTCGTGTCCAGGTATTCCTGGCCTCAAACGGACGGGGGGTTTGTGCCCATCCTTCTGCACGCCAGATGGTCCCTCTGCAGATCTCCCATCCTCAGAACGAGGCGTGCGGCTTCCTCCTGGGCCTCCAGGACGTCTTACTTCTCGCTCCGTCCGTTCTTGGGAGACCCCTCCCTTTCCTAGGCGAGAGGTCTCCTTACGAGTTCCTGGCCAGGCCCTTTGTTCTCTGTTCCGCAGTTTCTGCGGCTTCGAAGGGTCCAGGCGTAACCCCACCCGGATGGCGGCCTGATTAAACCCTTCCAGACTTAGACTGGTCTCCCTTGCCGGAGCCACGTTGGAACTCGTACCTTAGCGGGTGAGGCTTCTCCAGGACTAGGCTCGACTCTTGAGTCCGAGCTCGGCTCCGGGCGGACAGGGCTGAGGTTCTTCCTCCCTTACCCAGTCAGGTTGGCCGAGTATTTGTGCCCTGCTGGGACCTCCTGGGCCTCATGGTGGCCCTCCCCTGTGGGATGGGTCAGCTAGCGGTCACAGCGCTGCATTCCTCAGACCAGTTCGTGACTACAGCCCAGGAGTTTAGGGAACGCTCCCCTTCGGACCGTTCCAACTCCTGCAGGAGAACGTCCTGTTCGTCCCCCTGAGTCGGCGGTCTTCTCCGATCGATGCTTCTCAGATGGGTGGGGATGCCTATCTAGGGGAATACAGAGTGCTTCGCCTCTGGTCCTCTCGGGAGTCCCGATGTCCTCCCTACCCGCTGGAGCTCCAGGCGGTCCGCTTAGCTTGCACCGCTCGCTCTGTTTGTGCGGGGTCTAGTGGTTTTAGTCCATGCGGACAGCACCACAACCATGTGCTACCTACCCTGCCAGGTTTGGTCGAACCCCTTGCCTCGGTGTAAGGAGGTTCTCCGCATTGGGTTTTTGCGCAGTCGGAGGCGGGTCCCCAGCCATCTGATGGCAGGAGCCTCCAATTCCCGGCTGCTGCCCTAAGCCGGACATAGGCTGCGCCTCACGAGTGGTCTTCCCTGCCGGAGGTAGCACAGGATCTTCTCCCTCCTCCCTCCAGGGAGAATACGAGGCCAAGACTGTTTTATGCCCGCCCCTCAGCAAGGTCTGCTGTAGGGGATGCCGTCGGGGCCACGGACCCCGGGCCCTTCCGCGCCTCTCCCCCATTCCCTTGACCTACAGGCAAGGCGAGGAGGGACTTGGCGCAGGTGATGCTGGTAGCCCCAGACTGGATTGCCAGCTCTGGTATCCAGCTGTCCTCAGTCTCAGCCACAGGCTCCCAAGGCGGCTTCTAGTCAGCCCGGTCCTGATCTCTTTTTCAGGGGAAGGTTTTCCATCTGGACTTTCAATCCCTACACCTGTAGGCCCGGCCCCTTTGCGGCTAGAGGCCAGGCCTAGGGTCCTTCCGCAAGGTCCTCAACGTTTCGAGGCGTCCTGCCAGAAGTTGGCCAAAATGCTCGCCCTCATTGGAAGAGTTCTCCATTGGATGATGGGATAGGGCCTGGCCCTCTCCCGTCCCTGGGCGAGCGTTTCGGACCATCTGCATCCATTCTTTGAATTAGGGCTTCGGCTGACGACCCTCTGGGTGCTTCTGTGGGTCACCCCTGTCTTCCGGGCGCAGGCCAGAAGGCAGTCAGTGGCGCAGAAAAGGTGGTCTGGCACGTCTAGGCCTCGATCACGCCCCTTCCCCCCTTTTTTGGGGGAGAGTATCCCCATTTCTGTGGGATCCTTGCTGGTATGGGCTTAGCTCACGAGCAAGCCGTTTGAACCTTTTGCACAGGTGCGAGTTTCCCCACCTGTTGTGGAAGAACACCTTCTTGGGGCCACCCTGCCATCCAGAAGGAGGGGAGAGGTCCAGGCGCTCCTTTGAATCTCCCTATCTGGTCTTCCACAGGGACAAGGTTGTCCTGCGCCCCACCCGAAGTCCTTCCGAAGGCGGTGTCGGAGTCTTCCCTATGGGGGTATTGCCTCTGCCGGGGTTCATCCCCATTCACACCTCGGAGGCCATATATGGGTTCCATGGGACCCCATTTAACGCTCACCTACCGAGCATAGGGCTGAAGTTCGGGAGAGGTTTGCCAGCTGTTTGTCATCTACGCTGAAGCCGCATCTGGCAGACCTGCAGCCAAGCGGACGACAAGCAGGCGGGTCACCCCTGCATAGGTCTCCGCTATAGGTGGGCGGGCATGGAGCCTCCCAGAGGGATAAGTGCTCATTTTACCCGTCCTTCCGCTGCATCGGTGGCTGCTTCCGAGGGTACTCCGGTCCAGGATATCCGCAGGGCTTCCGCCTGGAAGCAGACTTTTCCGTTCCCCTTCCACATCGACCTTGGGTCACGCCGGGGTGCTGGTCAGGGCCTCGGTTCTCCAGTCTTTCTACCTAAGTAGGGGGTGTGAGCCTTGCCTCCCTCCTCCCGGAGAACTGCTAGGAGTCTGCCAGTAAGTGTGGATGAACAACATATCCATGTCCCTAGAAATACAGGTTACTCACCTGTAACAGGAGTTCTAGGAATGGTATATGTTGTTCATCCACACGACCCACCCTGCCTCCCCGGCTTCGACACACAACCTGGCTTCCAGCGGGCTAGATCTGGCATCATGGGGCGGAGCCGAGAGTTTTACCACCCGGGTGGGTGGGAGGAGCCAGCTTGAAGACCTTCCGGCAAGAAACCTGCCAATAAATGTGGGTGAACAACATATACCATTCCTAGAACTCCTGTTACAGATGAGTAACCTGTATTTCTGCCCCATTCTCACTCTGCCTGGACTCCTTCAGATCCCTACAAGGCAAATCAGCCATCCTCTTACCTGCAAGTCCCGAGGTGCTGTACCCCACATTGAGCTTTAGCGTACCACCACCACCCCCCCCCCCCAAGTGGGGATGAGGTATGGGGCTGCCTTTTTGAGGAACTAGGCAAAACAAGGAGGATTCCAATTTATGAGTAACTGGGATTGTTTGAGAAATAAGAGAGGGGCTTAAAGCACTTGGCTTTCTGTTTTTCTGTCTTAGCAGCTAGACTACAACAAATGACCCATTCACTTCCAAACAAAGCAATGATCCGTACAGTATATACTTGAGTGGTTTCTGCAAAAAAAAAGTCTGCACAAGGCTTGTGGTGCTCTCTATACAAGAACAATATCACAAACTCAGAATCGGGCACTCACAACTTCAGTTGAAAGGACACCACATAGCTCCACTGTATTTGCTTTAAAAAAAAAAAAAAAACATATTTATTGTAGACAAGAAATACAGGGGTGTGGGCAAACACCACCTGAAAACCTGCCCACCTCAGTGTCTCTCCAAATGGCTGGCTAACTGCATCCACTTAGTTATCAGAAGTACAACAAACCTCTTCTGGGAGAGGTCAGAGGTCACTCTACCAGGGGTATGGCCACTTCCGCAGCTTTCCTTCGAAATGTTTCTGCAGCAGAGATTTGTGCAGCAGCAACCTGGAGTTCTGTCCATACCTTCATGAAGCATTACAGTCTGGACATTGCCTCTAGGTTCAGGGCTGGTTTCGGCCTCACCGTTTTGCAGGGCCTACTGTCTTAGGTCTGTCCTAGTTGTTTTCAGACTTTCCTCCTTCCCTGCTTCTGTTACTCTCTCTGAGAGTGACTGCTTGGGATTCAGACCTCTATGACTCTGGGACCTTAATATCTATTCATTGGAGGAGGGGGGGGATATGATAGGGACATTTAAGTACCTTGGGCATATAGGTAGGGTACAGGAGGGAAGCATATTTCAGAGGAGCATTGCACAGGGACAAGGGGACATGATATGAGGCTGCAGGAAGGAAGGCTCAGGGGGAGTGTCAGGAAGTACATTTTCACAGAGTGGGTGGCGGATCCATGGAACAACCTTGCAGCGGAGGTGGTGGGGGCCAAAACAATACAGGGGTTCAAGAGGGCATGGGATAGACATAAGAGTACCCTGGAGATGGGGAGAGAAGGCGTGCCGCAGATCAAATAGGATCTGGGCTGTCAACACTGAGTGGGGAAATGAGCAGACTAGGTAGGCCGTATGGTCCTTATCTGCCGTCAGATTTTATGTTTCTGTGTTTCTCCGATTTCTTGCATGTTGTCTTCTTCTCCAACCTCTTCAGTTGAGAAGTGGCAATCCAAGTGTGCATGCAGGAAGCAGATTCCCTATAAGGACTTCCATTCGGTCTGCCTTTTCTGCCTAGGCCCAGACCACAACGTTGAGACCTACCAGCATTGCCAAGATGTCAACCAATGCACCAGGCTTCACTGCCAGAAGACCCTCAATGCCTTCCTGCTTTCGAAGAAGCTATCTGAAATGGAGAAGGAGCTTCACCTCAAGAGTTGTTCATCCTCACCTGGCTCTGGGGCCTCCACATCTTCTTTTTCTTCTCATAAAGGGAAAAAAATCGAGTGACAAACACAAGCACCGGGAAAAACATCAGGAGAGATCACAGGCAGAAGACCGCTCCTGATCCCCGAAGAAGTCAGCGACCGCTTCTGGCTCGTCCCCCTGCGGGGGGTTGACCTCCACTACCAGGATCCTGGTGACCAAACCTCCGTCCCTAATGGTAGGTAGGTAGGTAAAAGTTTATTTTTATATAGGTAATACATGTCATTTGGACAAGAAGTCCAGTTTACAAGACAGACCTGTGTAATCCCTATCTAAAGGACATACAATAAGTTTCTATATTGATACAAACACATCAACATAAAATATAAATGTTACTAATATAACAACAGAGTGATGAAAAAATATACTCCTTTTTATCTTTACACAAAGATACAAATCTTATCCGATTTTATAGCACATAATAAAAGTGATTAACAATTACAAATATGAATGTTTAGATTTTTTATAGTATGAACAAATGCAGAATGATTTACAATTTCCCTTACATCTGGAGAAAGAGAATTCCAGAAAATAGCAGCTTGATGAATTATAGTCCTATCCCCATATTTATTTCGTGATTTTCCTAAAGTAATCTTATTTAAATGAACTGATCTAGTTAATGTTCTTTTTGTATATTTCTTTACTGGAAACCGCAATATTGAAACTGGATGATTTAAACAAAGATATTTCATTTTGTTAACTAAAACTAACCATTGACAGGTATAATTTGTGTCCAAAGGCAGCCAATTTAATTTACTTAGTAAACAATGATGAGTATGATAGTTCCCCTTTAATACATATCTGGCCAGTCAGAAATAAGTTTTATCCAACCTGGCCAAAAGTGTTTTACTGACTCCTCTATATATCAACTCGCCATATCTTATCACTGGAATAATTAACTGTTCGGCCAACTTTTCTGTCTGTTAATGTTAAACATTCTATAGTTCTCCTACCCTTTTATTCACTCTTTTTACTAGATCGGTAATATGACGAGAAAATGACATTTGTACATCAAAAATCACTACCAAATATCTATAATCCTCAACCTGCTTCAATTGGATTAAATTGTCTGTGTAGATTTGTAAATTAGAAGTAGTATTTTATATATATATATGTTTTTTTTTGTTTTTTTTACTAAAAACTTTGTGCATTTCATTTTCTTTGTATTCATAATCAACCTTGACCTGGTGAACCACTCCTCAATCTTTAAAAAATCTGACTGTGTATCTCTGTAGCAGGAGAAGGTTCTTCAGGGTGCAAGAAATCCATCCCTTCCCTCAGCCACGTATGCTTAGGCCCATCGCTACTGCGGAGTTATAAGCCAAGTGGTTCCAGCTGGTAAGCGTTTTGGGAGAGCAGACCTTTGCCTATCGCTTTCCTGGCCAGGGTGTCCGCCGGAACCACCTCGACGCCAGCCCCTCTAGGTCACACCCATGACCATCGCTCTCCTCCGGAAAAGAAGGGGCGTCCGTCCCATTCCGGAGTTAGCCAGGGCAGCCACCAGATCAGTCTCCGGTCTGGCCTCAGCCTACACCAGCCTCCTCGCTGGCTTCCCCGACACCTCCTCGAGTGACCCCGTCGCCGGCTGGGCCTGATGCCCATATTCAACCGACAACCGGACACAGCTCGTCCGATGCCAGATGGTACTGTCCCTCTGGGTCAGACGCCAGGTAACCCGGATCACCCTACACCAACACCCGAGTTATCTCAGCCCGATGACCAGACGCCAGGGCCGTCTAAGCCTAACCCACCCCTGCTAACGCTGGACATACCAGCCTCGCCACAAAATCCACCGAAGGGTCTAAATGAGCTTTTTGCAGCCCAGTGGGCATATTTTAAAGATCAAGAGGCACACAGGGGCCACCTCTGGACCCAGTCCACCCACCCACCTACCCTCCCCCCCGGGATTACCCCAACACCAAAAGGGTTTGATACCCCTCATCCTAAGGTTGGCTGCGTGAGCATCCATGTTCACCCTCCCTTTCCCCAGATTCGGGGGATTGAGACGAGTATTCCTCCTCTTTGACCAGTCGATGGGACTCTGACCTGCTGTCAGAGCCCGAGGGTGGCAAGGACACCTTGTGCTACCTTCCCAATGACCTAATATTTATGGATATAATGCATCACGTCCAACAACTGAATGGCTGGGATACAGAAGAGTTGGACCTAGAACCAAATGACTGGCTACTTTTCTTGGGAACAAGGACACCTTGCCTATGGTCATCTCTTCGATAGTTGTCCTATAAGGATGCTAACAAGCTTGCTTGGAGGTGTCCCTTTTCTACACTGGCAGTGTCTAAGAAATCTGACCGGCTGTGTACTGTACCCAGGGAAGTCCCTTTTTATGGGGAACAACCACAGGCGGACTCAGTCGTGATTAATGTTGCCCCTGACACCTCAGTACACAGTCGCCAGATAAAGACTCAAAACAGTTTGATTATCTGGCCAAGAAGGTATACTCATCGTCCATGTGTGCCATACGCTCCCAAAACTTTGTTGCCCACATGGTTCAATACCAGAACGCCTTGTGGGACAAGGCAGTGGAGGTGGCCCAAGCTATGGCTATTCTGAAGTCAGGCTCTGACATTGGCAATCACGTCCTTAGGGCATCCTATGATACCGTGAACTCGTCGGGTAGGGCCGCTGCTTCATCAGTTTGTATCCACCGGTATTCCTGGCTGAGGGTGTCAGAGTTCACCCAGGACATGCAATCCAAGATCATGGATGCCCCCTTTAGAGGGCCGTCCTGTTCAGTGAGGATTCACAAAACACTATCACCTGGTTACAAGAATCTGGGAACGCTATTAGATCTGTATGATGTACAAATCTCAACCAGAATAGCATTCCAAGCAGTCCTTTCAGAGGAATGCTAGACAGCAGTCCAGAGGGCAGCAGCAGCAGAGTGCAGGGTTTAAATAAAAGGCCTTGTCATCGAGGCACAGGCCAGAAAGCATAGGAAAAACCAGGAGCAGTTGTAGAATTTGCAAAAAGTGTTTATTAGTACTAGCAGTAACATAAAAAATATACACTTGTTCGCTATAACTATTTAAAAAGGTAGACTAAACTGAATCTGAGTTTTCCTTCAGTCTCTCTGTGTATCTCTCAAAACATTGAAGCTGTCTTTGTAAGTCTTTGCAACCCCCCTTTTAACAAGCATCCTGATTTTTTTTTTCTAAAATGTTCTTGTCAGTTTCATGCAGGTGCAGCAAGAACACAATGTCCCAGAACTGAGGCCCTTTCTCCACAGCTTCTGAAAAAGAGCTTAAAAACTGCTTTCAGGTTAACCCCTTGAGTTCCCAATAGCTTTTTGCAATCATCTCAAACTATAATTATATACCTTTCAACAGTAACACTATATAATTTGTAAACAAAGGGATCCCAAGATCCGTTACATTTCCACATAATGATTTGCATACATTTTTATATCAACAGATATGCAAGGGAGAAAAGACAGAACAGTACATGAGGGTAGAGAGATAGCGAGAGGCAAAGAATTGCAAGACTGTCGGGGTGATCAAATCCTAGGTCTCACAAGAAAATTTAGTTGCACAACCAGACAGACAAGGGACAGGAAAGAACAGAACAGATCCCTGCATTCAAACTCTCTATAACTACTGGGACAGGCTCCTATTCAACCGTGTCACAGGCCTCCACTCCTGCTTCTGGAGGTTCAGCCCCTCGGGCCCCCAGAACCTCCCAGCCTGCACTCCCCCTCCCTGGCGCCTTAGCCTGACTTGCTGCCTGACCCCGACCCCTCCTCCGGCCGACACCGATGGGGACGTGATGGGGGTCCGTTTTCCTTGCACACCGAAGGATGGCATCGGATAACCACCGATCGGTGGGTTCTGCAGCTTATCGAGAGAGGGCACAGTCTCAAGTTTACCGAGGTTTCTCTACACAACCCTCTGATTCAGTCTCATTGGTACCAGGCCCTCGGCACTTTCAATTCAATTTAATTTTTTACCAAGAAATACACCAGTGAGATACTCATTTACAAGGTGGTCCTGCAGGGACATCACAAGATTATACAAAACAACAACAGAGTTCATACAATACAGAGTAGGTAGCATATAGCAAAGTAGGCAGTCCAGATGCATAGTGAGGAAAAACCTACCCAGTGTACGATACAGAGTAGGTAAATACATAGCAAAGTAGGCAATCAGAATGCTGAAACAACTAAATGTATAGCTCAGCTGCAGACAGGGTTGTAAAGGGGAAGGTGGGGCATGGGGTTTGGGATAGGCTAGGACAATGGTAGGAGAACTGGACCGAGGGAAGGGGAAAATACAAAGGCTAATCGAGATGGGGAAGAGTAGTAGCAAGAGCAGGGGCAGGTGAGGAGTCCAAAAAGGAGACAGGTAGAGCTGGAGGGCAAGTGCACTGGTGTAGGTGCTGAACAAGTACCCCTGGAAGGGAGAGGCTAGGAGTAACACTGATAGTTTCCTTCAACAAAGGTCTTAGAAGCGATTTGAAGGAAGATTAACTAAATTAGTCTGTTTTAGTGTACTTTGAAGGGAGTTCCACAACATGGGTGAAGCACAACTGATTGATGATTTGCCAAACCGTGATTTGATCCTGGGGGTGTCCAGCAAAATATAAGAATATTTCCTTACATCGCAGGGGAAATCAAGGCTGTCCTACAAAAGTGAGCCATAGAAACTGGAGATCTGCATCTGATCCTAGACCTCAGCCACCTGAATCAGTATATTGAATACAAAAAATACAGGATGGTCACTCTGATAGGTCTGCTTCCTCTGTTCCATCAAGGGGATTGATTATGCTCCCTGGACATGCAGGATGCATATCTCCACATTCTGATTTTCCAACCACACAGAAGGTTCGTTCACTGCTGGTTCCAGGGATGGCACTACCAGTTCAGGGCTCTGCCTTTTGACCTATCCTTGGCCCCCAGAGTGTGTACCAAATTTATTCATTTATTTAATTTATTGAGGTCTATGAGTACACCTTTGAGCTGGAAGCTTGTTTACAAAGGTTCCACGTCAGTAGAGAATAACAAATTACAGACCGTTCAAACAGAAACATATGACAGTTCAGTACTTGAATGTTTTGAAAAATGGAACCGTACAAAAATTTAAGTGCGGTGAACATCTTAAACCGTTAATAATACAGGTGAGTATAAGGTTGCATACAATGCGAGAATAGAGCTACAGTACTTTAAACTACTAAGCAGAATGCAGAAATGCCTCACAATTGTGGCCTCCACTCTCAGAAGGCAGGGGCATTATGTCTTCCCCTACCTAAACGACTGGCTCCTAACGACTCCCACCAGAGACCAGCTGCTGTGCACCATGCAGGCCAATTTCCACCTGTTTCAGGACCTGGCGATCACCTTAAATCTCACAAAGTCCTCCCTCTGGCCAAGTCCGTGGCTGCAATACATAGGAACAATTCCGTACACTACCCAAAGCAAAGCCTTTCTCTCCCAAGACGGAGCAGAGCGTCTTCAAGTGCACGCTCGACAACTCTCCCCAGCTCGTCAAGTGCCACCAGGACTGTCATCCGACTTTTAGGGCACATGGCAGCCACCATCGCCTTGGTCCCTCTGGCCAGACCATACATGAGAGTGATCCAGTGGAACCTGAGAGTTCAATGGGATCAATGATCAGACGAACTGGACCAACCGGTCTTGGTGTCCAGCCCTGTCAAACAAGCCCTGATATGGTAGTTGAATTCCTCCAACCTTTCCAGAGGAGTTTGTCTCCGGAAGGAGCCCCCTAGGCAGATCCTGACCACAGATGCATCAGGTCAAGGCTTGGGGGGGGGGGGCTGACCTGGGAGATTGCCAGCCTTAAGGGTTCTGGAAGCAGAACAAACCTCATCTCCACATCAACATTTTGGAGATGAGGGCACTTCTGTGCACCCTTCAGGCCTTTCAGACAGTTCTGCTGCCTGGTCCCTTGTTGATACAAACCGACGATATGTCGGTAGTTTTTTATATTAACAAGCGGGGAAGGGGGTACTCATTCCTGTCCCCTCTGCAAGGAAGCAGTGTGAGTGTGGGCATGGGCAATGGACCTCCACTTGGACTTATCAGCTGTCCATGTCCCAGGCATCCCAAACACCTAGCCAACAGCCTAGGTCGGTCTCAGTCCAGGCCCACGAGTGAGAGCTCCATCCTTCAGTGGCAGAAGCAATTTTCAACAGATGGAGTCGACCAGACCTAGATCTATTTGCCTCTCCATCCAATGCAAAACTGCCCGGGTTCTGCTCGCTAGAGTCAGGGCCTGGTGTTTTCTGGCGAGACACGTTGTCCCTCTCCTGGATGGGGAAGGTTCCTTTATGCGTTCCCTCCCTTCCCTCTACTGCAGCGGGTCCTCAAGCTACAGTCGGGAGGGTGCAGAGATGATCCTAGTGGCATCTTTCTGGCCACGTCAGATTTGGTTCCCTCTACTTCAGCAGCTAGCTGTGGAACCTCCAGTTTCTTACCCCAGGAGTCCTTTAGCATCAGTAACTATAACAGTTAGCTAACTAGGTGCAACTGCCCTGGAGGTATGCATTTGAGAATTATAATGAGCTAGGGCATCAGCCAATCAAAACACAGGAGGGGAATGTGCTGAGTAAGAGCAACCTGAAGGGCTTCAGAATTTTTTCTCCGCTAACTGAGCAGCATTGCCCCAGAGGTGTTTCTCAACTTTCCTTGTTGACAGCCTCTTGTTCGTTTATCTTGGTAAAGTTTTCCTCACAAACTTGAATTTTTAGTGTGCTGAGTGTAATTTTACTCATTTTTAAGCGGTTGTTTGTTTTTCACACATCTGCGTTATTTTTACCGCAACTGCATTTATTTATAGAGATTTTTTCCGCATTTGCGTATTTTATATTCTTTTACCGCAAATGCTGATTTTTGACGGTTCTTCACTTGTTGACGCAATTCACGAAGGAACTGTCGAATAAGTGTCAGCTGTCACAGGACTGGCTTAACAGCGCTTTCAGCAACCTGCGCCTCAGTTGTTTTTGGTCCAGATCTACTGGTTCTCTTTGTACAAATTTGGTCAGAAACAGAGCAAAGAGACCTAAGAAATATGTATGGCTGAGGAAGAATGAAAGACTACCGATGAGGGCCATCTGACTTTAATAAAAAATAAAAATTCAAGCAGGGGTGTTGATGAAGCCTCCAAGTCCCAGCCAAGTAAATAAAGCTTCCAAAGGAGCTGATGAAGTTCCTCACAAATTAAAAAAAAAAAAAAAAAAAAAAAAGTAAGTAATAAGGGCGCTGATGCAGTGACAAAAAGGAAGCATTATCAAGATGCTGATGAAGTGGTTAAAAACATAGTCTGTGCAGACAAAAACACTCCTGTTGCTCCTGGGAAACCTGTTAGTGAGACAACAGGTGGTGTAAAACATGCAGATAAAAACAAAACATACACAACACAGTCTGTGTAGGATCTCCCATCTGTGCAGGGCATGGCAAAAGCATGGCACATCTTTCAGACCCTACATAAGATTGGGTCTATGTTTACAGGGGCCGCTTAACACTCTTCCGTAGTTCTCACTCCAGAGACTGTGAGTGTAATGCAGATGATAATGATGATGATGAGGAGGAGGAGGAGTATTTTTTTATGATGCCCCTTACATGAATTTGGAGGGCATAGAACCTTATGTGTCCACTACCCTCTTTTTGGAGCTTCCTCTGCTAACCAGGAGGATCTCCCCACTATGCTTAAGTTTATCCAAAACATGCTAGACACCCTGAACCTCCCTACTCAGGAGTCCATCCAGGATGAGGAACGTCTACAGGGAGATGAAAGGTCTCCCAACCCCCTAAAAGACTGGTCGTGCCTATCTATAATGCTTTCAGAAAAAATACCATGAAACTGCTTCAAACACCCAGTTCTGTGGCACAGGTGGACAAGTGGGCTGAGAAGAAATACAAATTTATCTAAAACAGATACTGAGTTCCTGTCTGTACATCCTAGCCACGAGAGTGTAGTACAGCAGGCAGCTTGTGAGAAAGGTGGGGTCTCGTTGTCCACCTTACACCCGGACAAGGACTCCAGAAAAACAGACTTCATAGCAAAGAAAATGTATACCACAGCTTCCCTGCTGATCAGACTTTCGTCCTATATGGCTTTCACTGCCAAATATCAGAAAGCACTTTGGAATCCTGTCCTGGCCATTACGTGCAATGGGTCGGATACAGTTGTACAGGAGCTGGTGGATACGGCAAAAACTGCCCTGGAAGCTATGAAATACCAGTTCCACATGGCAGATGGCAACAATGTTGCCGCCTCTGGGGCAATGGCCCATGCCATCTCTCTGAGGCACTTTGCCTGGCTTAGAACTTGACTCCAGACACCCAGTCTAAGGCCATGGACTTTCCCTGTGATAAAAGCATGTTTGATTCCAGAACAACTGACTGCATGAAAAGGGTTGATGAGTGCAAGGCCTCCTGGCAGAGTCACTCCTCTAAACCTAAGCCTCCTGTCCCACTGAAGTACCACCCAAGGGGAAATAGGGGCAGAGGTTACTTTCCCAGGCCTTACATTGCCTATCCCCCATCTGATTTCTCTCAGTACAGGGGTCCTTTCAGAGGGAGGGGTAGAAGGGACCAAAGAAGGGCCACCTCTACCCAGTCAGCAGCCTTGCAGTCTAAGCCCTGATGTGAGTGTCCAGGTCACCTACCCTCTGCCAGTAGGAGGCAGACCCTCACACTGTCTTCAGAACTGATCTCTCATTACCTCGGACAAGTGGGTTCTGAAGATAGTAGAAAGAGGTCTGCCACTACAGTTCAAGCAGATACCAGACCTCAAGTGTACTCAGGTGTCAAAACCTCTAACCCCAACACAGATGATACTGTTGGAATTGGAGTTAAAAAAACCTCCTAGCTCTACAAACAGTGGAGAGGGTCCCAGCCCACGAGAAGGGCAAGGGCCTCTACTCCAGGTACTTTTTGACACAAAAGAAAAAACTGGGGAGTGGTGACCTATCTTGTGTCTCAGATATTTAAACAAACATCTGCTAAAACCCAAATTCAAGATGGTCATTCTGTCATTAGTCATACAGTCCTTACAGCAGGGAGACTGGCTAGCCTCCCTGGACCTAAAGGACGCGTACTTCCATATACCCATAAGGAGGTCTCACAGGAAGCTTCTCAGATTCAAACTCCCTTCGAGCCACTATCGTTTCGGCCAGTCCTCGGCCCCAAGAGTCTTTACCAAGTGCTTGGCAGTGGTAGCAGCATACCTCAGGAAGCTGGGTGTCTCTGTCTACCCCTGTTTAGACGATTGGCTCATAGTGCCAAAGTCTCCTTGTCAGGTCAAGGAGTCCCATTCCCTTACAGAGCACACTTTAGAGTCTCTGGGATCCCTGGTAAATCTAAAGAATTCTCTCCTGGAACCTACCCAGAAAGGATATGCCTTCCTCCCACAGGAGAGAATTCAAAGTTTCCTCTCGATGGCAGATTCTTTTGTCCGGGGACAGCCAAGACCAGCCAGACATTTCCTCAGGCTCTTGGGACACATGGCCTCAATGACTGCAGTGGTCCCAGGAGTCAAGT
The DNA here is from genome assembly GCA_016271365.2 of Neoceratodus forsteri. Lineage (NCBI taxonomy): Eukaryota > Metazoa > Chordata > Ceratodontiformes > Ceratodontidae > Neoceratodus > Neoceratodus forsteri. The sequence continues at coordinate 1,390,115,919 of CM028131.1, read as the reverse complement.
ACAGGATGCAGCACCTGCAAGCCTACCTCAGAGCTCGCTGGTCTCAAAGAAGCAACAATTTTCAAAGCTGATACCTGTGACGGAGCAGTTCCTTCAGACTCTGTTTTTGTGGAAGAACCCTGCAAATCTGGCAGCAGGGACCCTTCCAGGCTCTGCTTCCCACAAAGGTGATCACCACAGACTCCTCCCTCCTGGGATAGGGAGCACATCTGGACTGTCCCAGAGTCACAGTTGCACACAAACCCGGAACTCTGAGCAATTTTTCTAGCTCTCAAAGTATTTGCATCTGTCATAAAAGGACAGACTGTACAAATTCAAACAGACAAAACCACTTCAGTGTTTTACATATAAACAAGCAGGGTGGTACCCGATCAGGAATACTCTGTTCGGATGCTCTGAAAATCTGGTCTCACACATTCTCACTGGGAGTCAGCCTTTCAGCTATTCACCTCCCAGGCAAACACAGTACCCTGGCAGATGCTGTAAGTCGCATCAGTCAAGGGGCCAGAGCGAATGGACCCTGAACCAGCAAGTACTAGCCCCAATGTTCAGGTGGTGGGGCACACCAGAAGTGGATCTGTTTGCCTATCCCTTCAACTTCCAGCTTCCCCAGTATTGTTGCAGGCCCCCAGTCCCGGAAATGCTTCCTCTGGGTGCCTTGATCCTGGATTGGTCAGGAAGGTTCCTATATGCATTCCCTCCTTTTCCCCTGATACTCAGGGTATTGCTGAAACTCGGACAACAGTCTGCATCAGTGATTCTGGTGGATCCGGATTGGCCCATGCAAGCCTGGTATCCTCAGCAGGCCCGTCGGCGCAGTGGTTGGAGTTCCTCTTGCGACGCCTACGACACGGGTTTGGGAATGGACTCGGGTCGCTGGAGGGCCAGCTGGGGGGAGAAGGGTCGAGCATCCCTCAGACAGCTCTCCTTCTCCGGGGGGAGGGTGGCATCGTAATTGGTGCAACAGTGGCACCCGGCGGAGGCTGGGGCTGCCGTACCAACGCAGTATACCTCTCTGGGTGGGGCGGACGCTGGTCGTCATTGCATGTCCCCGCCCCTGCACATACAGGGGAAGAAACTTCCGCAGGGCGGCCTCTATGAAGCTTTACCTCCGGCTTCAATTAGCCTCCCGTGGCTCACTTCCCCCACTAGATACTAGATTTGCGGCACCCATATCAGGGAGTGGTTGCCACGACTCCGCCCTCTGGGGGGGTAAGCCAGGGGTGCCATGTTGAGCAACAGAGACGATGATGGGAGATGGGAGCTGGAGGTCTGTGACCAAGACAGGTGTCGGTGACCCCTGCAGACAAAAAGTATAATTAGTAAATAAAAAAAAAATAAAAAAAGCCTGGTATCCTCCTTCTCTCACTATCCTGCAGCAGGCCCATTCGTCTTCCACCAACTTGCTCTTTGCTGACCCTTCCTCGGACAGGAGTGCATTATCCAAACATACACTCTCTTCACCTCAAGGCCTGGTTCTTGAGGAGTTAGTTTCCATCCTCTCAGTACTCGGAACAAGTCCTTAAGATCCTGAGAATGGCTAAAAAACCGAACACAAAAAAGACTTCTGCAGCCAAATGGAAACAGTTCTCCCTCTGGTGCAAGAGCAAAAAGGTCAATCCTCTTACAGCTTCAGACCCTTAGGTGCTGGATTACCTGGTACATCATCAGGCGTCAGGCTTGAAACCCTCTTTCCCTCAGGCTACACTTGGCTGCAATTTCGGCCTCCTTTCGGTGGGGAAGAAAGTCATTTTTTCCCCACACCATATTCAAACAGTTTTTCAAAGGCCTCTTGCACTTCCAGACTCCAGTCAAGGAGCCGGTTCCTCCTTGGAGCCTGAATCTCTGCATTTGCAGGCTCATGGAACCACCCTTTGAGCCTATGGCCTCTGCACATATCAAGTTTGTGACCTGGAAGTCTGTCTTTCCTGATGGTCATTACCTCTGCCAGAAGGATTTCACAGTTACAGGCCCTGTGCATTGAGCCTAAATATACCATTCCTCACAAAGATAAAATTGAGCTCAGGACAAATGGGAAGTTTCTGCCTAAGGTGGTTTCAGAGTTCCACCTAAACCAGTCCATTACTTTACTTGTATTCTTTATTGAGAAAGCCACTCCTGGGGAGCAAAAGCTCCACAGTTTGGATGTCAAAAGAGCTCTCTTTTACTACCTAGAGCATACTAGGCAGTCCAGAGGCTTTTTCTGCACTCAGTTGTTCTCACTTACAGGGATGTAGACAGAGGAAGATCAGCTAACAAGAGAACTATTTCTCGTTGGTTGGTCTCTTGTATTAGAGTCTGCTATGAAAATGCTGGTCATCAACCTCCTGTGGGGCTCAGGGCCCACTCCACCAGGGGCACTGCAGTCTCTATGGCAGCAGCAAGGGACATACCCCTTCTGGACGTCTGCAAAGCAGCTACCTGGAAATCTGTGCACACCTTCAATAAGCACTACAGTTTAGGTGTGCAGTCCAGATCTGACACCAAATTTGGCAGGGAGGTTCTGCAGAGCCTCATTCCTAAGTAGGTTCTCTGCCCACCTCCCACTTGGTACTGCTCAGTAATCTGCTGTAGTTACTGATGCTAAAGGACTCCTGGGATAAGAATGAAAAATTACTCACCACAGTAATCGTCTTTCTTCCAAGGGGTCCTTTAGCATAAGTAAGCTCCCACCCTTCCTTCCTGGTTCACCTGTCAGGAGAAGGGCTCTGTTCTCAGTTTTTATTACCAAATGTTTTTTGAGTTTAGTGCTCAGGTTGGTGGTGTTACCTGTTTTCAGGTTTGGACATTTGCATGTTTTTTTAATCCTGTTGGTTCACTTTTTGGGGCATGTGCCCATTTTCTTCAAATAAATTCTGAAACCGTTATAGCTATTCACTCAGCACACTCCCTCCTGTGTTTTGATTGGCTGATGCCCTAGCTCATTATAATTCTCTTAAAGGCATATCTCCAGGGCAGTTGCACCTAGCCAGCTAACTGCTATAGTTATTGATGCTAAAGGACCCCTTGGAAGAAAGAAGATTACTATGGTGAGTAATTTTTTCATGCAGTGGTTTCTGTAGTTTTGCAAATATCAGTAATGTTTGAAACTCTGTGCTTTCACTATATCCCTCTCTATGCCCACCCAATGTGGATTGCTTACATTGTTCTCTGGTGCATTATACCCCTTTGACATCTGGGACAGTCTGCATGCCACATAATAAAGGAAAAATCAGACATATTTAAGCCACTGTTTTCTTTTGTGCAGACCATTTTATTGTACATTAGTCTACTTCTTTTATTGGCCCATATAAAATTGGTCATATAGATGCATGTTAGTGAGCCACTTCTTCGGACTACTAGTCGGAAGCATCATAAATAAGAGTAGGGCTCTTTGCAACATGTTCATTTTAACTGCCTCTTTCCTGCCCCATAGCCCTAATGGGAGAAAGTTCCATTTATCTAAGCTTTCTTGTATCTTAAGTTTCAAGATGTTCAGGTTTTTTGTTAGTCTTGTTCACAGTTTTAAATATTTTTAGCCCTAAATAATCAGTACTTTCCTTTTCCCAAAATAAACCTATTTCAACTATATCTGTTTCAATACATCTATTATTCAGTGGCAAAAAAAAGGTTATGTATAACCAGAAATACTACTAAAATCTTTAAATATTTCCAAAATTTTGGGAATGGATTCTTTATGGTTAGCAACTATGATTCTAATATTATCTGCATAGAGGGATAGTAAGTGTTCTTTCCTATTGCTGCTAATCACTCTGTCTGTCAGTTGTTCTGTGTCTCGTCAGGGGCTCTAGTGTTAGGTTAAATAATAGAGGAGACAGGGGGCACCCTTTCCCAGTTCCACTTTTAAGAGGGAAGTCTGTAGATGGCATACTATTGGTAATTACTGAGGCTGATAGATTGTTATGTAATAACGCAACCCACCTTATTAATTACGTGACCATAATATGCGATCAAATGGCTCTTCAGCATCAAGAGAAGACCCATAGGTGTTTAGATTTAATTCTCTTCATCATACAGAATAATTTTTTTTTGTATTCTGCAACAGTTGAATTCTTTATAAAACCAGTCTGCTTTGTATTTATTAGTTCAGGTATTACCTTCTCCAGTCTGTTTAAGGCCTTTGCTAGAATTTTTACATTGGTATTTTATTAGTAAAATTGGTCTGTAGTTTTTACAGTCCGAGGAGTGTTTCACATTTTTATGTATTAACACTTGCTGTGCCACAGACTGATATCAGTCCAGAATTCCTGCACATTCTAGTTCTGTCGGCAGCCTAAGGGTTTATGATGATATCAGTCAATCAACTTTATTTTTAGGCGCTGTTCCAAAGATTACAGCGCGCTGTACAGTAAGAACAATAAAATCCAGAAGACAATATACAACAGTAAAATCAAGAAATGGCAATAATCGTAATAATAAAACTACCTATCACACAGTTAAAAAGCAAGATCAATTCAAGATCTCACTGAAATCGGGAAAGGCAAGCTGAAATAGATGGGTCTTCAGGGCGGTTTTGAAGCTCACGGTGGTCAGGCACTCTCTAATCTGACAAGGTAGAGAATTCCACAGGGTAGGGGCCGCAAAAGCAAAAGAATGGGCCCCGGAGGTCTTTAAACTAACCCTGGGAACCTCTAACAATCCCTCGTCGGCAGAGCGGAGGGGGTGGTAGGGACAGAGGAGAACCTGCAAATAGCATGGACCCTGACCAGGTAGGGCTTTGTAGGTCAGAACCTGACCTTGAAGGTGATCCACCTGTGCACAGGCAGCCAGTGCAGGCCACAGAGCACAGTAGTGATATGGCAGGATCTCGATAAGCCAGTCAACAACTTGGCTGCCACATTCTGCACTAGCTGCAATCAGCGGATATTAACCCCCAGTAGCCCTAGGTATAGGGCATTGCAGTAATCAAGGCGTAAGGTTACAAAGGTGTGGACCAGCATTTGGAAGATCACTGGGTGGGACCAGGCGGTTGATCTGAGCGATGTTCCTCAGATGGAAAAAAGAGGTCTTAACAGCAGCAGACACCTGAGATTTTAATGTTAGGTCGCTGTCAAACACAGCACCCAGATTTTGCACCCAGTCCAAGGTAAGCAGCTGGGCACCCCCGAGCCAAAGCACAGAAGTTTGCTTCACTGATAGCCCCAACCCATGGCGACCTGGATCCACGACCAACACCTCAGTCTTATCCGAGTTCAACATCAGCCAATTGGCACTCATCCAGTCCTGGATCTCCGAGAAGCAGTTGTTAAATACCAAGACCGCTCCACTCTGTTCGGGTGCACAGGACATGTAGAGTTGAGTGTCATCTGCAGAGCAGTGAAAACTCTGCCTATACCACCTTATAATGTCTCCCAGCAGCAGCATATACGCTGAAAACAACACGATGGACCGCATGGAGCCCTGCGGAACCCCACAAGATGGGAGGTGGGGGCGAGGAATAAATCACTGACACCACCCTCTGAGTTCTGCCAGTAAAGAAGGATCAAGACTATCTTAGAACTATACCAGACAGTCCACAGAAAATCTGTAGGCACTCTAGCAGCACCCCATGGTCTACAGTGTCAAACGCTGCAGAGAGATCAAGAGGAACCAAGATGGTACGGCTCCCTCAATCTCTCGCTGTTAGGGGATCATTAACCACCTGAACCAGGGCTGTTTTGGTACTGTGCCTCTTCCTAAACCCGGACTGGAGAGGATCGTAGACATTATGAGATGTTAAATGGTCATCCAACTGCACCACAACCTCCTTCTCAATAACCTTACTTAGGAAAGGCAGGTTAGAGACTGGTCTGTAGTTCACTAAGCAGTCGAGGGGAAGATTTCTTCAGGAGGGGTAATACTACTGCCTCCTTCGGGGGTCATGAAATACCCCTGTATCCATGAACTCCCGACTATCTCAGCAAGGATCTGGCCAATGACTTCAACACACCCCACTAGGAGGCACATTGGGCCCAGATCCTAACTATACTAGGTTGGGTGCATGTCCTGGACATCCTGCACGATATCCTCAATCGCCAGTCAGCTAAAATCGAACCAGGAAGACCGGGTACTTGCCACCTCATGCCAACCACCGCAATACCCTTTTGAATGCGCTGAATGGATCTTGGTCCTGATGGCAGCAATCTTATCGACGAAGAACCGAGCAAACTCATCACACTTACCGTGTGAAAATGCTCCCCTCAACTGAAGACGGGTTGGATTGTACAGCCTATCAACAGTCCAGAAGAGTCTGATCAGTCAATTCCTCGCCGCAGCACCTTCTTATAGAAGATTGCCAATTGATGGTCTTTATAATGAGCTATCGACCTAAGCTTGTCAACAATCAGTCCTGATTTCCGCCAGCATCGCTCCAGTCTTCGACCCAGTCAGCTCAGCTCTTTCAAAGTCCCATCATGGCAAGGGGACTTCGGGCGAAGAGTGAGGGGACGAACACGGACCAGAACTAGCGAGTCGAGGGCACCTGTCACTGTCTTATTATAAGCAAGTACCAGTACCCTCCAGCTCTCTGCATACACTCAACACACCTGATGGGTCCATTACCACCATAAGACTGTCAGGGGTCAGGCCCCTTAAAGGGCAGTACTGGGCCATCTCTGTAGGAGCAGGTCTGTTGGGGGTTGGGGTGCCTTGAATCTGAACCTTCCAGTGTGATGGTCCAACCATCTGACTGGTTCCACCACCAGATCGGTGATCTCCATCCCCAGCAGGAAGACCAAATCCAGTGAATGACCATGACTATGGGTAGCAGAGGAGAACTACCTGTGTAAAGCCTAACGAATTCATCAGTTGGAGGAAGTCCTGTCCAAACTGTGAGAGTTCATCTTCGACCCAGGTGTCGAAATCCCCCAAAATCAACCATCTGGGGGATTCCAACATTAGGTCAATGATGAAGCGTGCGACTTCCTGCAGGATTTCCCTCTCTCCCCCGGGTGGATGATAGATGAGAAGTATCCTGCAACCTACACCTGCTCCCACAATACATTCAAAGTATCTTATCACTCCCACTAGGACATCTACAAGGCCCAGATCCGACTTGAAACAGATGGCTACTCCCCTGCCACTGCGATCTTCTCTCGGGCAGTGTATCATACCCGGCTGGAACCGCTGACTCCAAAAGTGGGCCAGCATTCTCATCCAGCCAGGTCTTCGTGATGCAAGCCAGGTCAGTTGTCCCAACAAGATCAACTATAATAGTAGTCTTGTTTTTTATCGACCTGGGGTTGCACAACACCGCCCGAGTAGGATAGTAGGATGAGGTAGACCGAGCAACCTGTCCACTTAAGGTGGAGCCCTTTGGTATGGGAACCAGACCAGGGAGGTTCCCTTTCCTGGACCCATTTCACCCCTGGACGTCTTCTCGTCCCTACCACTCCAGTCCGCCCAGACCATGTTCTTAGGTAAGGTACTTTTCAATCTTCCCTTGTCAATCTTCACGTTCATTTACTTCCTGGGTGTAAGCGAGGCGCTTCAAATCGAGGAGCTTTTTTTTTCAAAGTTTGCACTAACGGCACCGCCTCGAGAGTGACGTCATGCGGCGGCCGTTAGTGACCGACTCCTCCTCCAACTCAGTTCTGTTTCTCCGCCGTCGAGCGGCAGCACCTGTTCGTGGAGGCGAAAGTTTTTCTGCGTAGTACCGACTCCTGTTTTCGCCGCTTTTCAGCGCCATTCAGTAAGACTGTTCTTTTTCTATCATACGGCGTCGGGTGTGTTTTCCTACTGTGTTTTATCCTTATTAGTTTCGCGTGATGTCCGGTTCCGGAGCTAAGCGCTTTTCGAAGACGGGCCGTGCCCCTATGCGTCGGTGCTCCTGTGGCCGGCATTTCTCCGTCTCGGACCGGCATGACGTTTGCCTTCGTTGCCTGGGACCCAACCATGACATGGATTCGTGCGACGCCTGTTTCTCGATGGACCGCCGTGTCCTCGAAGTCCACGCGTTCAAGCTCGGCAAAGCCCGCCGACCACCGAGACGGCGTCGCTCAAGGGATTCTCAGGTAAGGTCTTTAGGCCCTTCCCGGGTCCCCTCCGGGCCTATCACGGTCCGAGGAGGAGGGGTCTCCGTCTTTTCTTGCCGGAGGAGGCCCCTTCTGCGTTGTTGGGGGCGTCGTGGTCCCTCCGGGGCGTGACACGCCTCGGCAGTCACCTCCTCGGAGGTGCAGGCTCTCCGATGTCGAGGCCCTCGGCTCTTGGGCCTGGCACGGTGGACCCTCGGCGCGCCTTCTGGCGCTGTTTGGATCCGGCACTGTTCGCGGTGCGGTGATTGAAGTGGCGCCCGTTTTGGATCAGCGGTGATCAAGGCAGCGCCATTAGGCGGCGCGCTTTGGGTCCTAAGCGCCGTTCGTGGTGCCGGTGATCATGGCGGTGCCATTGGCGAATGCCGTTTGTAGCCTCGGCGCCCGTTCGCGGCGACCGATGGTCATCAGCGGCGCCCGTCAGCGGTGCGCCGCCTGCGCCTCCCGGCGCCGTGGGCTAATCTGCCTCCTCCTGTCGCCGGGTCGGTTTCCGGCACCGGGAGCGGTGCTGTTTGTCCTACCGGCGCCGTAGGGGGTTGGGAGTCGGGCCTGGTTGCTGCCAGCGTTGGGGGGGCGAGCGGCCGCCGTTGGTACCGGGGCCGTTCGCAGCGCCGTGGCCTCTGGGACCCCTGGGGTGGCCAGCATTGAGGTCCAGCTGGTCTCGTCTTCCTCGGAGGACGATGACTCAGACGTGGACCCATCCTGGCACCCCCACTCTTCGGGGTCTGGGTCCCCTGTGGCTAGAGGTACCTGGCGGCGCAGCGGGCCCCTCCCTCTGTCCCCCCTTCCGTCATCTCCTGAGGGCTCCCCGGCTGGGGGTGGCCGGGGCTCAGGGGCAGGCGTGGGGGTGACGGAGGGGAGGCTCCCTCTCTGGAGGGCCAGTGACAGCTACCCCCAGGGTGCTGTTGCCCCTCTGGGGACAGGAGCTGCTGCTGCCGAGGAGGGCCCTCTCGAGTCCGAGGGTTGAGGGCAGAGGTCTGGCTCTCGGTCTTCTGTGGCCACCTCGGGGGTGGCCAGGAGCACTAGTGCAGAACCCGCCCTTCCCTCCGGCCGGTCGGCGTTCTTGCGGACTGCCCTTCTGGATCCATGCAGTCCAGCGTCATCACAGGGAGGTTCTCCCCTGGGCTCTTCCAGGCTCCGCTTCCCCAGAGTTCCGTTCTGCGGCCTGGTCTGTTGTCCGGGATCCTCCAGCTAGGGGCTCCGTTCCCCAGTTCCAGAGCCCTGGCGAGAGGCTGGTGCCCCCTCGGAGGTGCCCTCTCCGATCTCTCTGCCTTCACCACCCCGCTCCCAGGCCATATCGGTCCCTACGGGTCCGTTATCCTGGGAGCAGTTCAGGTTCTGCAGTGGTCTTCCCCCACATGTTAGATACATGCATGAGCGGGTCTTCGAATCTCCCCACCGCCGCAAGAGTCCTCTGGACATTCCAGCTCCCCATCATCCTCGTCTCCCTCCTCTGAGGGAGAGGAACCCCCTGCTCATCTCTCCTCTGATGCTGATTTCACGGAATATCAGCGTTTCCTTTCGAGGATGGTGAGGGATCTTCGGATTTCCTATGTTCGGAGAGACAATACCGAACAGGAGACGCGAGAATTCCTTGGTGAATTCAGTGCCCAGCATTTGGTGGTACCTTCCTGGCTATCCCTTCCAGAGGCGTCTATCCGATCCTGGCAGTCCCCAGCCGCTTCTTCTCCAGCCCGGCTGACTGTCAGCATAGGTATTGTACCCTCAAGTCTCTAGGTACCCTTCCCAACCCCCTCTGGTTTGGTCTACCTAGACACTCCTTCCGGGCACCGCTGCCTGGCACGACCGCCCACCGGATCCGGACTCTCTCCAGTTCGACCGTTGGGGCCGAAGAGTGTTCTCTTCTTCTCGTGCAGTTGCCTGTATTGCATCTCATCAGGCTTACCACGCTGCCTACAACCGGCATTTGTGGTTGATGATGTCCCAGCTGTTGGCATCAATGCCTGACACGGAGCAAACCAGACAAGCCGTTGCCCTCTCCGCGGTAGGCCTGGAGCTGGCAAGACACCAAGCAAGGGCATCTTACGACGCCAATGAGGTGGCTTCCAGGCTTGCGGGGACAGCAATCTGCATCAGGCGGACGGCATGACTTCGTCTCTCTAGGTTGTCACCCCTGGCCCGGCGTAGGGTGATTCGCTCCGCCTTCCGGGGAACCCGTCTTTTCTCCTCTAGAGCTAGGAGACTTTTGCAGGGGCTCCCTCCGTCTCCTCGTCCTCGGGAGGCACCTCCTAGCTCTTCTCCCACTTAGGCTTTCTGAATAAGCCAGGGTCTTCCTCCTTCTGTTTCTCACCAACAGGAGGCTGGGGGTCTTGTTCCTCAGGGTATATCACTCTTCCCCGAAGAGGGAGCTAGTCATCACCAGGAGGTAATGAATGGTGAAGATTGACAAGGAAGATGAAAATCACGCACCTACCCAATTCTTGATCTTCTTGCATCTTCACCATTCATTACTACACCCCCCACCATCCCTCAGTGGCCTCCTCCTGTGGCTTCTCCACCTCCGTCTCCTTCCTCTCTCTGCAAAAAAAAAAAAAAATATAAAAAAAGGAGGAAATTACTCCAGTTTTCCCAAAAAAAAAAAAAAAAATTTTTATATCTATATACTTAAAGGGGATCCTTATTTCTCAGAAAATTATTTACTCTAAGATTCTTGGGTCTTTTCCTGGAATTGCGATATGGTGATCAGGCTGCACAACTATCTCTCGCATACCTTCTGGCAGATACTTCTGGGGTTTAGCCTGACTCTGGCTATACGATTTTGATCCTGCAATTCCCTGCTACCAGCTGTTAAGCCTAGAATCTCAAACCCCTTTATTCTTGCCTTGCAGAGCAAAGGCAGATACGACTATTTTTGTTCTTTAAAAAAAAAAAAAAACTGAGGAACCTCTCCGACTGCTATAAGGCAATCTCTAATTTAAGGTCATCCTAAGCTGGCAGGCTATGCTCTGTAAAAAAAAAAAAATGGAAAAACAAGGGCGAAGAAAATCCTTCTTGTAATATTTTGATGATTGGTTTTTCCCTTCTAGTGTCCTCCTGGACAGTTTTACAGAGAAGCAGTGCTGACCATGACCAATCTTCAGCAGCCTAAGCCTCTGGCCTGCCTTGGCAAGTCCGGCTGAGTTCCATTTCTATACCTATAAACCTCCTGAAAGGCTAGATTTTCCATTTCTAAACCCTTGAGCAGCTCTCACATGCTGCCTGGGATTTATCCTTCCCTCCGGGTGTCCTCCAGTTAAAGGCCTTTCCTCGGCCAGGGCCGAAGTGGGGATCAAGGACCATGGCATGTTGAAGATGAGGACTATGCCCTCCTGAGTCTGTCTAGCGGGTTCGGTGAACCTTCTCTTCAGCTCTATCACCGGGGATTCTTGCTTCCCTGTTAATCGAGCCTTAAGCTATCAGCTAACTATGCTCGTTAGGCATTCTGGTCCCTTCAACATCCCATCTTTCTCTTCTCTTCTCTTCTTCTTCTTTCTTCCTTATTACCTTCCTTCTCTCTCCTCCTAGAGTCGCCCAGGTAAGGAGGCCCTGCGGTCCCTAGGTTAGGGATACTCTTATCTCCTCTGTCCTTCCTCCATCGGCTTATTCCTTTTTCAGTTCATTCTTCCTTACTTTGCTATCCCTTGGCTATCTTGCCTCACTATCTCTATCTCTATGCTTTCACTTTTTGCCTCTCCGGCTCACAGAACTGAGTTGGAGGAGGAGTCGGTCTCCACTAACAGCCGCCCCTCGCGGATGACGCATGACGTCACTCTCGAGGGTGTGATCCGTTAGTGCAAACTTTAAAAAAAAAAAAGTCTCGTGCATTTGCCGCCTCGCTTACACCCAGTAAGTAATGAATGGTGAAGATACAAGAGAAGATCAAGAATTACAGTAGGTACGTAATTTTCATTTATTGCTTCTATGGATGATATTATATCAGTTAGTTTGTTATAGAAATTTACGGAATACTGTCAGGACCTGGTGCTTTATTTTTCTTAAGGCTATGAATTGCAGCTTTAATTTCATCTACTTCAGTATCCTGACTTAGCATCTCTGTAATGTTAGCTAGAATTGTAAGTACAGTTAAGCCTTGATAAAAAATCTGACAGACTCTTTGGATGCAAATGAAGATTCAGTATCATTTAATTTCTAATATAGATTATGTAAAATGCTTTAATGTTCATGTCCCCAGTGATCACAGTTCCATCTGCCATGTCTTTAATGGAGACAGTATTGATCGTATTGCTATTCTGGTTAAGCCTAATTGCTTTTAATTTTGAAGCTATAGGACCAGAGTCTTTGCAGGTCAGCTTAGCTTTTCTGATGGTAAATTATGTTTCAAACAACATGAAGTCTTGCTGTATTCTTTTTTTTGCTTTATTTCTTTATTCTCCTTTCTGTCCCCGGTGTCCCCCTCCTTCCGACTGCACATATCCCAGTAGCCCCCCCTTTCAGGATCTGCCCCTAGAGTGCCATTACCTCTCCTTCTCCTGCACAGCGGGGTCTGTCCTGGGTGGACTCTCTGGATGGGGCAGTCTTCATCTAAGGACACGAAGACTACCATTTTCCGCTTTTCTCCCCACTTCCCCGCCCCTGGGGACGCCGGCACCTGAGGGCGTACGTCCTAGGCGGCGTCTTTGTACGCATCTCCCTCAAGCGCCCTAACGACGTCCCCCTCCCGGACTCGGTAGCGGAGCCTCAACCCCCTGAGCGCGGTGCTCCCACCGGCATACTCAGGTTGAGAATCCCGAGGAGGAAGCATCCGTTGGGACGCTCAATCCTCCCTCCCCGGCGACCGAGTCCGTTCCCGAACCCGGGTCGCCGGCGTGGTACGAGGTGTGGCGTCTAGCGCCTCAGCCCTCAGCGCCACCGGGCCGGCGTCTTGCTGTATTCTGACAGGTAGTTAGCCCCAGCACTTGAACTGCTCTGGAGAGGAAAGAGTTAACTCTGTGCCAGAGCATAGAACATTGAGCTCAAGCTCGGTTCGAACCTCTGTCTGCTGCACTTTGAAGTGTAACTGTCAGATTCTTTACTCCGCCTAACTGAACAGTCACTCCAGAGATCTCTTATCACTTTCGGTTCGGTAACAGTAAAACATCGGTTTCGTACTGCTTTTTTCTTACTCTGCTGTGGTACAGTAAGTGCTTAGGTAGTGGACTGAGTGTTGTTCTGTGTGTGGAAATTGTAAAAAAAGAAAAAAAAAGTTTACAATCAGTTTGGTTGAATTGAACCGATTGTCTGGTTTACTTTAATTCTATTTTATTTTTCACTGTTTAGTGTGAGGTACCGGCCCTTATCGGCGCTATAAAAAAAAAAAAAAGTGTTTCGGATGTTTTTTTTTCCAATACTAGGTCCAATACCAGGTCTTGCCTGGCTTAAGCCAATTAAAGGGTAAGTGTTAGGATGGCTACATCTGAGAAACCCAAAAGAAAAGAACGGGCCCACTGGGTTTCAACACTGCAGTGAGTGTGGGGAGGCCTTTGCTAAGGCTGAGCCCCACACCACCTGTGTTTACTGTCTGGGTTTTGACCACCTTGATTCAGACTGCCAAATATGTAAAAATTTTCCTAAGGCCACTGTGGATAGACGATTGGGCAGGCTTAGGGAAAATGAGGCCAAGAGGTCCGCTGACCCGGAGGCCAGCCTGGTTTGGTTCCAGCCGAACCTGAGGGAGTGCCCTCTGACCTGGGTGAGACTCCCTCGGTCAAAAGGAGAGACAATCCTGAGTGGCCGGTTCCAGCTAAGAAAAAGAGAAAGGAGAAATCTGCCGGTTCGGGTCCAGAACTGCATCATCCATCTGCCGAAGAAATTGCCAAGGCGATTTGTATTGTTGAATCGCTCCGTCTGGTTCCAACCGATCCGGCACCTCTCAGTAGGCATTCGGTTCGGTCGTTTCCTCCAGTTCCGGATTATTCCCCAGAAGAGTATTATGAACCGGATCTGGAGGGGGGATGATGATGATGAAGATGATATAGAAGGTCAAGATGAACCTATAGAACCGGACATCTCCCCAGACAGGCCTTCTAGTGTTTCCCCTCCTAGGCTTTCCGAGTCCCCTTCCCACTTTTTGTTTTACAAAAAAGTGGCAGAAACCATCCAGCTCTTTCTGGTTGAAGCTGCTGAGGAACAAGAGGAGCTGTACTTTGTGGAAATTATGGACATCCCAGAGTCAAAAAGATTACCTATTCCCCTCCATAAATCCTTAGGGAAACAGACACAAAGACTGCTTAAAACACCAAATTATTTACCTCCTGTGGACAGACGAATGGACAAGAGGTACATGCTGTCAGGCTCAGGTACGGAGTTTTTGTACCAGCAATGCAGCTGTGTTGGGGTTGTACAGGCTGCATCCTGTGATAAGGCTAACATACCCTTGGCGTCACACCTCCCAGATAAAGACTCTAGAAAGCTGGATGCCATGGCCAAAAAACAGTACTTGGCATCCTCCTTGGGACTCAGGCAGGCTAACTACATGGCCTACACAGCCAGATACCAGAAGTCCAGATGGGATGCTGTTCTGGAACTGGCTAAACAGGCTTCCCACCCACCCCCAGCTGGCCAAGGAGCTGGAAGAGGTGGCTGCTGATGGGATAGAGGCATCAAAGATCCAATTTCATGCTGCTGTAGACTCTAATGATGTATCATCACGAGTCATGACTACATCTGTGTCTCTTCAGAGATTGGCTTGGCTCAGATGTACTAGCCTCTCACAGGACACCCAGGTTAAGGCCATAGATTTCCCTGTGGTGAATGATTCTCTGGAGAGCAGACAGAAAATTATATAAAAAAAATGGACGAGTACAGGACCACCTACAGGAGTGTATAGGCCAAGGAAAGGCAGGCAACTCCTCAAAAGCAGCAATCTGGGGCAGGCCTTTTCATAGGCCTTTCTACCAGGCACAGGCCTCCTCTGCTTTTCCTCAGAGGCGGTTCTTCAGAGGGAGAGGCAGAAGGGGGATGAGCAGGGCTGCATCCTTCTGTCAGTCCAAGACTCCTGCCAAGCAGACAGCCTGATGTGTCAGCCCGGGTCGACTCCCCCTTTCCAGTAGGAGGGAGGCTGGCTTACTACTTCCAGGCCTGGAAGTCTGTTACCTCAGACAAGTGGGTCCTAAAGGTAGTAAGTCAGGGATTGGCCCTCCGCTTCAAAAAAATTCCCAAAGCTGAAGGTCAGGTCTTTTCCACCTGCAAACATCTCGGGAACCATTTCCCTAGAGGTAGATGTTTCCTCTGTGCTGGCTCTCAGAGCTATAGAGAGAGTTCCTACTACAAACAGGGACAAAAGTCTGTATTCCAGATACTTCCTTACCCCCAGAAAGACAGGGGGAGTAGCAGCCCATCCTAGATCTAAGATACTTAAACAAGCACCTAGTCAAGCCAAAATTCAAAATGGTGACTCTGGAACTAATTCTTCCCTCTCTGAGGCCAGGGGATTGGTTAGCCTCCCTGGACCTCAAGGATGCCTGTTTTCACATTCCCATCAGGTGCTCCCACTGAAAGTACCTCAGGTACGAACTGCCTTCAGGCCATTATCAGTTCAGAGTAATGCCCTTCGGGCTAACATCAGCACCAAGGGTGTTCACAAAATGCCTAGCAGTAGTAGTAGCCTTTCTAAGGAGACAAAACATTTCCACATTTCCATACCTGGACGACTGGCTCATTGTGGGGCAGTCTCCCAGACCAAGTCAAGTCAAACCTGCAAGTGACCCAGCAGTTGCTCACTTCTCTATAATTCCTCTTCAATCTTCCAAAGTCAGTTCTCGAACCAGTGCAACTCATGACTTTCATAGGGGTAGAGTTGGACACTGTCCAAGCAAGAGCCTTTCTTCCTCTGGCAAGGGTAAAGGCCCTTACAGACCTGGCTTCTTCCTTTCGCTTTCTGGTGTCTCGACCAGCAAGGCATTTTCTTCAACTCCTGGGCCACATGGCAGCTTCCACCTCAGTGGTACTAGGGAACAGATTTCAGATGGGGGACATCCAGTTCCACTTGAGGGCTTTTTGGTCTCAGAAGAAAGATCCTCTAACCAAACTAATTCCAGTGACTCAGACTCTAATCCAGGCTCTCCAGTGGTGGTTGGATCAGGACAACCTCAGACAAGGAGTCCCATTCATCACCCACTCTCATTCTGTGGTACTAACCACAAATGCTTCTCTCCTGGGGTGGGGAGCTCACTTGGGAGTCCTCACAGCACATGGAGTTTGGTCCCCTCAGGAATCTCTACTTCACATCAGTCTTCTAGAGCTCAGGACAGTGCACCTGGCTCTCCAAGCTTTCTTGGAATCAGTACAGAACAAGGTGGTTCAGGTCAGGACAGACACCACCACCACCACCACCATGTGGTACGTGAACAAGCAGGGAGGCACTCGGTCTATGGCCTTGTGCACGGAAGCCATGAAATTATGGTCCTTGACTTATTCCCTACAGACATCTCTGGTAGCAGTCCACCTTCCAGGGAAGAACAATGTGCTAGCAGATGCCCTGAGCAGGATTTCTCGGGGCCATCACAAATGGTCCCTGGATCCCCTAGTGTTAAGTGATTTTTTTTCAAGGTGGAGCAGTCCAGAGATGGATCTCTCTGCAGCCCCAGACAATCACCCACTTCCTCTCTTCTGTTGCAGACCCCCAGTCTTGGGCTCAGTCCCACTGGATGCTCTACTTCTGGATTGGGAGGGGAAATTTCTGTATCCCCCAAATTATTCAAAGTTCTGGTCAAGATAAGGTCACAGTCTTGCAAAGTGATCCTGATTGCTCCAGACTGGGTCAGGCAGCCTAATGGTATCCTCTTTTGCTGTCCCTAGCAGTCCATCTTCCCCTATCTCTTCCCAAGAATCGCAATCTGTTAACCTCCTCTCAGGGGAAGATTTGGTACCCCAACCTTTGGTCTCTCAATCTCAAGGCATGGCTCTTGAAGAGCTAGAATTTGCAAGCCTGCATTTGTCTCAGGGGGGTTGTGGACATTCTCAAAGCCTCTTGAAATCCTGCCACCAGAAAAATGTACAACTCCAAATGGAGAAGATTCAGCATTTGGTGTTCCAATAAGCCCATATCCCCAGATTCTGCTGACTTGAATGCAGTTCTGGATTATATGATTCATCTTAATGGCTTAGGCCTCAGACCAGCTACCCTGAAAGTACACGTGTCAGCTGTTTCTGCATTTCTGTCAGTGGGGAAGGCTTCCTCACTGGCATCTCATCCTGTTTTTTGTAAATTCTTTAAAGGATTGCTCTATACCAATCCTCCTTTTAAGGATCCTACTCCTGTTTTTGGGATCTTAATGTTTGCATTGCTCAGCTTGTGCAACCACCTTTTTGAGCCTTTGGCCTCAGCAGAACTTAAGTACTTGACTTGGAAAGCTGTGTTCCTGGTAGCTATTACCTCTGCCAGGCGTATCAGCGAATTACAAGCTCTGTCAGTGGAGCCTGATTTTTATCTCATTCCATAGAGATAAGGTGGTCCTTAGAACCAAGAATAAGTTCTTACCCAAAGTGGTTTCAGATTTTCATCTGAACCAGTCCATGTCTCTCCCTGTGTTCTTCACTGATCATTATTCTTCAGGAGAGAAAAGATTTCACAGTTTGGATGTTAAGAGTGTACTTGGCTACTACATTGAGCGTACTAAGGCACTTGGGTCTGACTGTCCTCAGTTGTTTCTCACTTATGGTGAAGTGGGAAAGGGTAAACCTGCTACTAAGAGAACTATTGCCAGGTGGATTGTCTCTTGTATACAATTCTGCTATGAAAAGCTAGCAAAGTACCCCCCTCAGGCCTGCGGGCTCATTCAACTAGAAGTACAGCTGCTTCTCTGGCTGCTGCCAGAGATGTACCCTTAATAGAGATATGCAAAGCAGCCATCTGGAAAACTGTCCATACATTCACCAAGCATTACTCTAGAGTCTGTGGATATCCAGGCTAGGAGTGATGCTAGGTTTGGTACAGCAGTACTGCAGAGCCTATTCCCAAAATAGGTTTGGTACCCTCCTCCATGGAGGTACTGCTTGGTAGTCTGCATAATGTCAGAATACAGCAAGACTTCATGTTGTTTGAAGAAAAAATACTCCCCTTAATAATTGTGTTTCTTCTAATGGAGTCTTGCTGTATTCTGACCTCCCTCCCTGCCTCCCCTCTCAAAACCTGTTTTTTGGGAAGTGGGCTGTCAGTTGCAGTGTTACACCTCAGGGGTGCACTTGGCACTCTCCCCTATATAGAGAGAGGGAGTGAGTTATGTTGCATTGTATTTTTATAGTTATGTTTGTTCACTACCTAGTTTTTGTTTTGGAGTTCTCGACTTGAGTCTTTTGGGGACCCAAAATATTTGGTTGCCCTTTGGCTAGCAGTTTTTACAATTTCCACTTAGCAGGTGTAGTTAGTATTAGCTCGTAAGAATCTGACGGTTACACTTCAAAGTGCAGCAGACAGAGGTTTGAACCGAGCTCGAGCTCAACATTCTATGCTCTGGCATAGAGTTAGCTCTTTCCTCTCCGGAGCAGTTCAAGTGCTGGGGCTAACTGCCTAATGTCAATATACAGCAAGACTCCATTAGAAGAAATGCAATCACTAGGGTGAGTAATTTTTTCTTTCCCCTCTGACTGTCTCATAATTCTCTAAGTTTCGTCCAGGATGCCCAATTCTGTTGAGTCATCAGTTGTTAATTTTTCTTCTCAAATTTTAATTCTTTTTAAGAGTTCCTCATATTGTTTCCCCTTTTTGCTTCTTAATTGTAGTCAACATACTAATTAAATAACCCATGAGCCAGCATTTAAGGCACTTCCACTTGGTTGCTCTTAATATGTCTTCCATGTTACTGTTGTTTAGGAATTCTGTTGTTTTTTCATGGATGGTCCTTTTAATCTTCTAGCATGAAATTATTTAACCTCCACCTTTTAGTACACTCTGGATTATCCTGATCAGATTATGATCTGAGATCTCTTGTTCCCTGATCTTGGTGTTCACCACCGTACCTACACTGCTTCTAGGAATATAAATTGGCCCAGTCTGGACCCAGATTGATGGCACTGTGACCAAAAGGTGAATTCTTTCCTATCTGGATGGATTACTTTCCATACATCAATTAGGTCAAGACTGTCTGTTACATTTTTCAAGTCTTTGTCTGTTTTAGAGACAGTTGTACAGAGTTAAGATCTAAATTGGGATCTAGTATGCCATTAGTATCCGCCGCTAGGATTGTACTGTCTAGATGGCTCAGTACCTTGCTGTGTAACTCTGGGAAAACTGTATGGGATGTACTTGAGGGGCCATATACATTTATTAATGTTACATATTTTCCAAATATGGAAAGTCCCATTGTTCTCAATGGGTCTGCGCTGTATTGATACGGTCAGTGTTTTGCCCAACCTTATTTCAGTCCGTGGCATTTATTGCCGCACTGTTTTTGTTGGCAGTGATATGACCCCGTGGCCATGGAAAACAAGGGAAGGAAGCATTGGGGACCAAATGAGAACAAGGGAAACCAAGAGGGTAGTCATAGAAGCAGAGGCAGGCACAGAGCTGCATACTGTGGTGGTGATCAAGGGAAAGGAACAACAGTTCTTTAAATATTAGTGAAAAAAGAAAGAAGGGAGGAGGAATTGTTAGACTAACAAAGGGAGGTAGGGTAATTGAGGAGGACGGGCAGAACAGTCACAATGGAAGACAGAGGGCTTCTGCCAGAGAGTGGCATTAAGGCAGCTATAAAGGGGATCCCTGAGATGAGGCAGCAAGTATTTACCACTGAAAGAGTTTGAAAAGGGCCAGTAGCCCTAAATATAACTAAACCCCAGGGCCAGATGGGATGCATCTGACGATGCTCAAGGAATTGGTGACAGAACTAACTGAACCTCTTGTAGAGCTATTCAGTAGCTCAGTTCAGACAGGGGTAGTTTCAAAAGACTGGAGGGTAGCAAACGTAGTGCTGCTCCAGAATGGGGGGGGGGGGCTGGTAAAGGCAATGATTTTCCATTTTCTTCTTCTTTTTTTTTTTTTTTTTTTAATTTAGAAAACTTTATTGATTTTCAAATACAGACATACAGTGAAAATGAAACCATGATATGTACTGGTCAGCAGAACCAACCTCCATCCCCCACCCACTCTAGCTACCCCCAAAGTGCCCCCACCCCCAGGAGTGTGCCCGACCCCACAAGATAGCAGGGCTAAGAAGACAAAACTACAGTATTAAGCAGAGACATCAAGGTGGTGAGGGGAGAGCAAGAGTATGGGAAATCGTGGACAGTTCAAATAAAGACCATAAAGCTTACCCCATTTTTTGTTAAAGATAGCCAATTTATGACGGGTACTGGCAATTAAGCGTTCAGATCGAAGACAAAAGGACAACTCATGCAGCCATTCCTGGTACGAAAGGGAAGACTAGTCTAACCAATGTCTGAGAATCAATTTTTTCACTGCTGAGGAGATTAAGGCAATGTGATATCTTCGTTCTTTGAGCACAGTCTGGCTATAGTCACCTATAAGACAAGTCTCAGGGGACAATAGGCCTTCCAAGACTAACAGTGGATTGGCCCGATTTTCAATCAGGGACCAAAGTGGGGCTACTTTTTCACAGTGCCAGAAAATGTGCAGGAGAGTGCCTCCCATTTTGCCACATCTAGTGCAAAGAGGGGAACTAAGGCGCCCCATCTTTGCCAGGCTTAACTAGGGTGTAATACATGTTGTTTAAAATGTGAAATTGAGTGAGCCTAAGCCTGTCCTGAGTGGTGTATCTGTAATGGTCCTGCCAAATACGTTCCCAGTTAAAACTGGCATTTGGTAGTAGAACCTCCCAGATCTTGGAGCTAGTGGGGGTGAGAGGAGTGATTTTGTCAAGGAGAAGGGAGTAAGTCAGGGCAATACCATGAGGCTTTTTAGCAACGTTTTTTAGAGAATTAAGGAGTTCGGAGAAACCTGAAGGATCGGGAGCGGTACCGAAGGTTCAGAGCATTAAATGTTGGAGTTGGAACGTCTTAAAAATCTGAGTGGGGACCAGATGGAAGTTTCGTAGCATCTGTGGTGAGGAGAGGAGGGATCCTTGAGGGTAGAAATCGGCTACTTTTATGTCTGGTAGCTGTGGAAAACCAGGAGGCCATGATTGTGTGTCCCCCAGTCGTCTTCTTTTTTTTTTTTTTTCCCCTCTCTACTATTTTTCCCTCCTGTCTCAGTTCAAGGAGCCTGTCTTGGGCATCCAACCGAATCCTGCCCTGCCCGAAGTCCACCTGTCTGAGCCCTCCTCCTACTCCTTCCGCTTACCTCGCAGCTGGCACCCCTGGCTTAACCCCTCCGGGGTGGGGCCGCCCCCCTCTATGGGCGCACTTGCATACATAGACCCCAGCTGCAGGCAAGGGCCCTGGCAGAGAAACTGAAAGGCCAGACAGGACGGGGCCCGGCTGCGGGCATGGGGCTGGTGCCATCGCCTACCCCATGGACCACGTTTTTCCATTGTTCTGGAGCTCTTCCCCCCCCCACCATGCGTGGTGCACGCACTGGCGCACGGCAACCCTGCCAGCATCGGCCACGCTGATCACGTGCTGCCCAGCATGCTACAATGCTCCCCAGTCTCCACCAGGGCTGCTGGAACGCCTGGCTGTCCCATCCCTCCCTTCCAGGTAGGAGAGCACCACAAGGGCACTCAATCCCCAAACCTCCCTGCTGCCCCCCTGGCGCCCGAGCTCACTCCCGAACCCGGGTCGCCTGCGTATCATGAGGTGTGGCATCCAGCGTCTCGACCCTCCTCGCCACCGGGCCTGTGTCCCTCAATCTTGATGTTGCTATTAAGGAAAATAGGTTGAGAGGTATCCTTGGCGGGAGATAGCTTGAAAAAGGCACGGAATTGTGGGAAGACTTTGATAGAGACTCTGATCACGGATTCCCGGAGGGGTTCCGGAAGGGTTCTCCAAAGGGAGAAAAGGATGGCGGAAGCAGAGGATCCATGTTTACGCAGAAGACTAGATTCTAGCTACAACCAGGAAGGCACATAGGACTCATCAGAGGGGGCCGTAGGAGCCAAGAGCCATTTACAGCATTTGTTCAGTTGGCTGGACCAGTAATAGAATAAGAAGTTGGGAAGCCTAAGGCCCCCAAATTCTTTAGGAAGACTCTGTTTAGAGTATGAGCGCCTTAGAGATTTATCGGCCCAAATAAAGTTAGTAATAAAAGTGTGAATAAGTTTTAAAAAGGGAAATGGGAAGCCATATGTTTAGCATATTTAAGGGGTAAAACAGTCTGGGGAGAATGTTCATTTTTATGATATTGATTCTGCCCCATAGGGAAACTGGGAGAGCTTTCCAGCGTGCAGGGTCTTGTTGAAGAGTTGACAACCAGGTCATCCAAATTAAGTTTCTACGCAAGGGAAGGCTCATGGGAAAGGACAATACCCAGATATTTAATGTGATTTGGGGACCATTTCATGTCAAAGTGCTCAGATACAGCTCTGTGAGTATGCTCATTGAGGGGGAAGATTTTGGTTTTGCCACAGTTAAGCTTATAGTTGGAAAGGGAACTAAACATCTATAACCTTTAAGGTTTCTTTTAACCATCGGGGTGGGAAAGATGTAACAGGATGTCGTCCGCATACATCGAGAGAGTCAGGACTACCTCATCTACTGGGATACCGGAGATGTTGGGAGAGGTTTTAATCTGTCTAATTAAGGGCTCCAGATAGAGACTGAAAAGGAACAGTGACAGGGGGCACCCTTGTCGGGTACCGGTGTAGAGAGGAAAATGAGATAAAAACACCCCATTGCAATATAGTCTAGCCACTGGAGAGGAGTAGATTACTTGGATCCACCGCAGGAAGGCCGGAGGGAACCCCATTTTCCACAAGGTAGCCTGTAAAAAGGTAGAGTCAACTGTTGAACATTTTCTCCATGTCAAATGAAATTAAAGCCATGGGAGATCGGGAGGTCCTAGCAGCTGAGAAAATGTGATCAAGTTTTCGTAGATGATCTGCTGAGGACCGGCCTGGTACAAAACTGACCTGTTCTGGGCTAAGTAGTCCAGTCCAAACTTTACCCATTCTAGTGGCTAAAACTTTAGAGAGTATTTAAATATCATAATTAAGCCACCGAGGACGTCGCTGACAACACCCCCAAGGGAAGGCCAAATCGTGAGGGCCTACTGGGAGCCCTCACTGCAGAGATTACAGATCCCTAAGCCACCGAGGACATCGCTGATCTCCGCCAAGGGGGAGGAAGGCCAGGTCGTGAGGGGCCTACTCGCGAGCCTCCCTGCAGAGATTGTCAGGTACGCTGAGATGCATGACCACGTGGCCGAGACGAAGGCTGCTGGTCCTGACAGCTAGTGGCGCCAACCACA
This sequence comes from Neoceratodus forsteri, assembly GCA_016271365.2. Classification (NCBI taxonomy): domain Eukaryota; kingdom Metazoa; phylum Chordata; order Ceratodontiformes; family Ceratodontidae; genus Neoceratodus; species Neoceratodus forsteri. The sequence goes on along the minus strand of CM028131.1, from coordinate 1,390,092,612 downwards.
GGATTCAGATTATTGTCCCCACACGAGTGCTGATAGTTTTTGAAACTGTATTTTGCCTCCGTTAGCACAGAATATTTGGGAGAAACGCAGGACACCGTAATTGCCTTGGAAGTATTTGCTATGTAACTGTATTTAGGAGGAGTTCCTCATAAAACCAGTAGCTATCTCAGCTCAGGCCTTTGAAACTCCCCCTTCACCTTTTACGCTTAGCATTGTGTTTTAAATAGCCCTGTTATTGCCCACTCGGACTTGGAGGCACCTTGCCTAACATTTTGGTCTGCAACAACCCCCCTTTTTAGCTCCATGAGCAGCCCCACCCCTCTGACTTTCTTATTTAATTCTCCTCTGCCTTCTCCTTCCAGGTAGTCTGAGAGTCACAGCTGTGGTTCTCTGATGAACCCGACCTGCCAGACTGCCACCCGCAGTCCAGGTCTGAAGCCACCAGCCTCTCACAGAAACGCAGGTACGGACTTGCCCTCAGGGACGGATTACCTCAAGGAAGGGAGCCCTAGCTGCCAATTTTTTGCGCGCCCCCCCCGGTCCTGATTAAATACACATAAACCCCGCCCCAGCCTTCTAGCTCACTCCTACTGGCTATTGCCAGCCACACCTCATTAGTTATCTAGGCCTTAATTTTTCATTGGTACCCCATCCTCCCACAAGATCCACTCATTTCCTTGGCCCTCTCAAGGAACTGTTGCAAATCCTGTGTTTATTACTGGTAAAAGGAAATGTCTCCACGTTAAGAATGCCATCTGCGCCTATCCTTCTCTATAGTTGCCTTATATTACTTTGTTGTACTCTACCCAAAATTTTGGTTTGCAACTCAGAGAAAGGCCAGTTTCCCTCCTCTATCATCTACCAAGATATAGCCTCCCACATTAGACCATGGCATCCTACATCAGGGACGTCTACTCTATGGTCATGCCCCTTCTTCCACCAGGCCATAACTATAGAACATGTGCAATTCCCAAGGATGGTGTCGGCTCTATCAGTTCTCTATGTTTTATCCCTAGCAAATAGCAATCGTGCCTTTAACATAGCCACCGCTAAACCAATGTACGCTAGAAGGAGTGACAAAAGAATATTTAGCAGGCTAAGACACCACCTTAAAAAACAACTACTGCTTCTCCTGCTCTGTTCGGGAAATGTTGAATTAAACCCAGGTCCACCTATTTCTCTGGATGCCCCTGCGGACCTCCCTCAATATAAAGGGATTAGCTTTCTCCATATCAGTGTCTGTAGTTTGCTAAAGAAGACTGACTCCATACAGACCTGGGCTCTACATGCATCTCCTGATTTCTTCATGATAACTGAATCCTGGCTCACACCCTCGACCCCGGACAAATCTATCAGCGTATCCGGATATATCATCTACCACTGTGATAGACCAACTAGAGGGGAAGGGGTTGCAATATATGTCAAAAGCAAATTCACAGTCACAGTCTTTGACTGTACCTCAGAGGCTAAGGAATTTGAATGCCTTGCTCCAAAATTATCACTTTCCAGCGAGAAATCACTCCTTATGGCAGCATGCTACTGACCACCGTCTGGTGGCTGGGCACTTCTGCCACACCTTCAAAACCTTCTTGACTTGCAATACTGGAGTGTATTCTAATGGGGATTTCAATCTAAATTGGAATGATGACAGCTCTAAGAAATTGAAGGATCTATGCGATGTTAATGGTCTGTTACAAATGGCGACTGCTATAACCAGACCTAACAGAAAAAACCCTGAGTGCAGCACCCTCCTGGACCTTATGCTAGTAAACAAACCTTACACTATCTCGCATACTGGAGTATTCTTTAACGATATAAGCGACCATTGCACTACTGCCTGCATCAGACATCCTTCCCAAATAAAAACAACCTCCAAATTCAAACTGAAAAGATGCCTGAAAAAGTTCTGCCAGTACACTTTCCTGAAAGATCTAAGCAACATTCGTTGTCAGGATTTCTGTCTAGCCCCCACCTTTAACGAGGAATTTAGCATCTTTCACAGCCTCTTACTGGGGCTAATAGACAAACACACCCCACTAAGAATGATCAAATCAAAAAATAACTCCTGGCTGGTTCTCTCCCATCCTGAAGAAAGCACTTAGGGATAGGGACTACTGGTGGAAAAAAGCGAGGAAATCCCACCTGGAGGCGATTGGTTAGCATTCCGTACCGCTAGGAATGCTTGTACCAAGCTAATTAGGTCAGAAAAGCTAGGTACTTCCAAAAAGAACTAGAAGACAATAAAAACAACTCTGCCAAATTTTAGAACATCCTCAAAGAAGTCAAGGTCAGTCACTGCAACACCCTTCAAACAAAATTGTGTCTGATGGTACCACCTATCTGGACAAAGCTGATGTACTAGAAAGCTTAATGATCACTTTGCCACTGCAGGGCTTGCCTTTGGCACCTCACCTATCAGCAAACTTAGCCCGGCAAGAGACTACACTGTTGGCTTCCCTGATGATCACAACCATAACCAACCGCATCCCACCCCTTCAGCTTCCTCACAATTACATTCAAGCAAGTGGAGGACCTCCTCCTTTCTCTGGATACAAAAGAGTGCGGGTGCAGATAATATTGAACCTTACTTCCTAAAACTTGGCCATACCTGTCTGACCGCCCCCATCACACACTTATTCAACACCTCTCTGATTCAAGGTGAGCTACCTGTCTTGTGGAAGACTGCCCACATCCTACCATTATTCAAGACTGGGGATCCGAGTGATCTGAACAATTACCGGCCTATTCCTATACTATCCGTCCTCTCTAAATTACTTGAAAAAATTGTCAACATCCAACTTGGAGAACATTTGGATTCACAAAAGTTGCTAAACCCGGCTCAGTCTGGCTTCAGAGCCAAATACAGTACAGTATCGGCTCTTGCCAAAGTAACTACAGACTGGCAAATGGCCTTGGACTCTAAGAGGCATGTATTTGCCCTCTTCCTTGATCTAAGTAAGGCCTTCAATACTGTGGATCATACCATCATGCTTACTGCACTGAGTAACATCGGACTTGATAGTTCTGCCATTAAAAGGTTCACCAACTACCTAACCAATAGGTTACAACAAGTCAAAGCCATAGGAGATCTGTCCCCACAAAAATTCTTGTTACGAGGAGTCCCACAAGGCTCCATCCTGGGCCTATCCTCTTTGCAATATACATCAATAATCTGGACTGCTACTGGGCACAGTAAATGTGCACTTATTCTCAGATGATACTGTACTCTATACCACAAATTCATCCTTGGATCTGGCCCATGAGTACTTACAGAAAGACTTCGTGACCCTCCAATACAACCTTCTCACTCATAAGCTCCTCCTCAATGCCAAAAAGACTAAAGCAATGATTCTCTCACCAAAGTCTACTTCCGGATGTCCACATATCAAGATCCGAACACTCTTGGATGAACCCCTTGAAGTAGTTGATACCTTTAAATACCTAGGGTTCTGGCTGGATAACAAGCTCAACTTTCTGTGCCACTTAAATGAAACCTCGAAGAAACTAAGACAGCGATTAGGCTTATTCTGTCGCATTAAACACCTACTCACGTTAGAAGCCAGAATGAGACTAGTACAAACTACATTCCTACCTATACTGGACTACGCCGACTTCCTTTACAGTCATTGCCCATCAACGATGCTAAACAAATGGGACACCCTTTACCACCGGGCTTTAAGATTTATCTTAAATCTACCCCGTAGTAAACATCACTCGTCTATACCAGGTTTCAGGATGGACCTCACTCTCAACTAGAAGAAAAAGGAATGCTCTCCTCTGGTTTTTCAGAGCATTATCTGATAACCTCCCTGCATACATCTCGAACATCTTCAAACAGGTTAAAGGTTCCTATGGCCTGAGACGCTTCTCCTTAATCTGCTTCCAGATTCCTAGAGTGAAAACTACCCTTGGCTCAGCAGCAATCAACTTCTCACTTCCATCACTTTGGAACACTATGCAAGACTCATTAAAATTATCCTGACTTCAAGCATGTTCACATTCAAAGCTCTATTAACGGATTATCTGAAGGAATCATGCAACTGTTTCAGGCATCGATGACCCTAAGCCCTGGTGCCACTCTCAAATCCTATGCCTAAGTATCTCATCCACCCCACATTCCTAACAGAAACCTAGGACCTACAAGCCTAGTTCCCTTAATCCAAGATGGCCCTGCCTATTCTCTACCTTTTACCTATTCTGGCCTCCCTTTTGACTGCCTACTCTTTCACCCCAATTTCTACCCTATTCCTTAATACCTCCTTATTTTTTATCATTTAGATATGAGCTCTTACTTAACGGAGACTATATGGGATTGTTGTCTCTTCTCATTTCAGTAAAGCTTATCATTATGTACCTTTGCATGTTAATTATGTTGACCAGTATGTATAGGCCCATATGGTCCATATTGATAGGCACCTTCACAATGTTTTTTTTTTGTTTGTTTTTTTTTTTTTTTTTTGCACCATTGTCCACCGTAATTGTAATCTTATGAAGTGTACTGTATTGTATTAATGCCCAGGACTACCTTGAAAATTAACTTGCTCAATGGTGTTTATGCCTGGTTAAATAAAGTGATTGATTGATTGAGTGCCTTAAGTTGAAATTTGGCAAATGTTACCTCAAGAGACTGCATTACACTCCCTGTTAAAAATATAATGACTCACTGGGGCCTGCTATAAAACACTTAAACTTACAGGCACAGCTGATATAGCGACTTGAAAGTCCATGCTGTATGGCACCTTAAAAGTAATAGGACATACAAAATTAGCGACTTGCTTGCTCCTGTATAATAATAAAAAATAAATAAATAAATAACCCAGAATACAGCAATTAAACACCCGCCCTCTTGTACTCACCCCCTCCCACTGCATAGCATCAAAGGCGCTCACCCAATATAATCCTCGCCTCTCTTTTTATTCCTCCTTTAGATCCCAAAGCCACCGAGGATGTTGCTGACACCCCCCCCCCAAGGGAGGAAGGCCAGGTCGCGAGGGCCTACTCGGGGAGCCCTCCCTGCAGAGATTGCCAGGTACAATGAGATGCCACGACCACGCAGCCGAGATAAAGGCTGCTGGTCCCGAGACAAAGGCTGCTGGTCCCGATAGCTAGTAGGCCCCACTGACGCTATGTGTCAGCTCCCCACCGCCACCACCCTTGGTGGGCTCGGGCTAATATACTGAGGATCACGTGGCTGCGTGAGCCTATCAGCTCACTTTTCCATTTGCAGCTTCTCAGCTGCTGCCACTAGAGGCCGCCTAAGCTGGGTTGTCTATCAAAACATACCGGTGCTGCGTTCTCAACAGAAATGATCCACCAGCCTAGTATCTGATCCCTGCCATCCAGCACAACTGCCCATATCAATATAGGGAATTGCAGGAGAGAGAGGGGCTGTGGCCAGTGTCAGGGATCTTACCTGATAACAAAGATACAACATAGCAGGCTGACACACCTAATAGGACGACAATACTGCCCAAACATAGGGAACCCTGCTCCCTCAAGTACCACTGCCTGGTCATGGAGACGTGGTGGAATAAATTCCGCAGTAAAGTAGCACAACCACCCCACCAGCAGCGATGTTGCTTGCAACTAAACCTGCACCCAGCTAGCATTGGATTACCGGCAGTGTTACTCCTGTATGTAGTAGCACTAGCTTGGGTGGATGCCAAAGTAAGTGACTGCCACGACCCTAACCTGTATAGGGGGGCACAGGACTGTCCCCTACCACACCTCACACACTGCCCCACTCCCTCAATCCTGCTCACACTGATTACCAAGCATGCATATACTCACAAGGGAGCCTGCTATCTCATTTTCTCTGGTCTGACAGGTGATCGAACTAAACGATCGTACCGTACCCGGCTGGGGGTTCTCCACCTCATCCTGCTAATACTGATATTGAGGGCTGTTGACATCCACCCCAGCCCTGGCTCTTCACCCTCTAACTCCACACTGGGATCATCCGGGGACCCCACATGGTGTCATACCAAAGGACTAAGGGTGGCCCACATGAACATCTGCAGCCTCCAACCTAAGATGCCGGAGGTGCAATCATGGGTAGACACTTACAAACCCGACGTGCTAGCCATCTCCAAAGCATGGCTGAAGCCTCAGATACTCCTTCATGAAGTGGAACTAGACCACTACAACTCCTTCCGAAAGGATAGAAAAGGGGAAAAAAGGTGGGGGAGTTCTTATCTACGTGACCTCCTCCATGGTAGCTTCCTTGTCCCCTGTTGTTATGCTGAACACAACTGGACTTGAATCCATATTCATCCAACTTGTCCTGGGCGGTGCTAAGCACCTCACCATAGGATGTATCCACAACCCTCCCACAGGGGGTACTGCCGCACTCCAAACCCTTGTCAGCCCAATAGCAGGGGCTCGACTCACGGAGTTTCTGGTACTGAGGGACATCAGCTTAAAGTGGGAACCCACTTCCGAGCAAAAATACAAGGCCATACTCCTAGACACTAATCTGACCCAGGTCATCACTGAGGTCACAAGGTATAACCAAAAAACAGGGAACCACTCTATCCTGGATTGGATACTGACCTCCAAACCCACCAGCGTACAAGTGGCGGGTGTAATATCGGATGCCCTAAGCGATCACTCACCCACTTTCTGCATATGGAAAAACCGACCTCCAAGGATCCCGCCCAAGCTCATAGCGGCCAGGGACTTCTCTGGTTTTATGGCGGAGGCATTCCAGAGAACCCTAAGAAACATAGACTGGTCACCGGTGAGACACCTAGGGAGCATGGACGAGGCAGCACAGTTTTTCCAGAGCACGTTCTCAACAGTGGCTAACATGCATGCCCCAATTAGGACCAGATGAGCCAAGGGCCTCTGCCATAAATGGATATCGCGTGAGCTGAAGGCACTGATGATAACCCAGGACAAGGCCTGGAAAAAGGCAAGGAGTTCCGCAACCGCCGCAGACTACTCTGTCTATAGATCTCTTCGGAATCAGTGCCAAAGAAGCTCCAAGAACGCCAAAAGGGACTACATAAAATCCCTGTAGAGGCAAACACTAACTGATCCAAAGTCCTTCTGGGCAAACATCAACTCCCTGATAAAAGGTACTAAACCGCCCCAGCAGGGTAACATACCCTTTGCTGCCATTGATATGACACAGCTAGTCTCCAAACCCACAAGAGTAAACCCTAAGAGAAGTACCAGCTCCCTCCTTGATGTCATCATCACCAACCGCCCCCAAAAAATCCTGGGCATCCAAATCCTCTCTGACTCACTCAGCGACCATTCCCCAGCCATATTTCATTGGGTAACCACCCTGCCAAAACCCACCGCCCAGCACACGCCTCGCCGGCGTTTCAAACCTGGTGGGCTGAAGAACCTCAGGCAATTTCTGGCCCAGACAAACTGGTCGCCCATTCACCGTGCGCCAGATATAGACACTGCCCTCACCTTCTTCTCCCATACATTTAATACAGCCTGCGACCTCTTCGCACCCCTCTCAGCTACCAAAACCAAAAAACATAAAGTGCCCTGGATTACCCCTGCCTTATTACAGTTACTTAGACATAGGGATAACTTGTGGCACCTCGCAACAGAAACAGGCCGGACGGCTGATAGACAAGCCTACAGCGCCACTCGGAATAAGTGCACCTGGGCTGTCCGAAAAGCCAAGGCCGACTACTATCAAACCACCCTCACCTCCTCTTGGGGATGTGCCCGAACCTTTTGGGACAATATCAAACAACTGAATGGGAGCACACACTCCCTTCCCCCATCACATCTCAGTATTGGCGGCACCAACATTACTGACCCGATAGGCGTCGCAAATCACCTCAACTCCTCCTTCACGGACCTCAGCCCTATCCTCCCCAGTAACTTCTTTGACCCACCACCATCCCTACCGACCCCAGATCACCGGCACCCCCGCTACCTCGTAGGGTAACTACCCTCGAAGCTAGCCCCCACCTGATCCGTGCACTAAAAGCAATAGTCCTGCAACTCCACTGTGGACCCCACCATTCTCAGGTGCTGCATTGGACCAGGTCCTGTCCCACTTACCAGCCTTCTCAATAAATCCCTCTGCCTGGGGCAGTTCCCCACAGCATGGAAAACGGCCATTGTCACTCCAATCCACAAAGGGGGTGATAGGTCCTCAGCGGGGAACTACCGACCTATCTCTATACTCCCTCCCCTCTCCAAAGCCCTTGAAAAACTGGTCGCCATACAGATTACTGAGTACCTGACTAAATACAATATTCTTTGCCCTGAACAGCACGGTTTCCGGGCAGGACACAGCACAGGCACAGCACTAGTGGAGTTCTCAACATTCCTACACACATCCCTGGACTCTGGCTTCCTAGCTGGGGCAGTGTTCATTGACCTTTCCAAGGCGTTCGACACTGTTTCCCACCCTTCTTACTGGGGGCACTCCACCAGACTGGCTTCGCTACTGGGCCACTCGCCTGGTGCACCAGCTATCTATCGGCCCGCTCCCAATGTGTCAAAATTAATGAAACACTATCAGAATCATGTCCCATCCGATCAGGGGTTCCTCAGGGCTCCATCCTGGGACCTCTACTCTTCTCGCTCTATCTTAACACTCTGCCAAGTGAATGCACCGGTAATATGCTGCTGTATGCAGACTACGCTGTCATCTTTGCCTCCACCGCAACCCTACCTCCCTTCAGGAATCCCTGCAGCTCTGTATACTGATGCAAAACCTGTTCACAAAGCATAGACTGACTACAACTCAAAAAACGAAAACAATGCTCTTGCCCACCCCAAAAACAAAGCCAGCAATTTTCCACTCCACATCCTCCCTGGCTCCAAAAATCTGCTAGAACAAGTACACTCGCTCAAGTACCTTGGGGTCACCTTTGACTCAGCCCTCAACTACCATACCCACATTGACGCCCTTGCCTCAGCAGCCAATATGCGGCTAGGTATCCTATACCGCTACAAAAGCGCTCTCCCCGCTGCCCTCCGGCTTGCAGTAACATCTTCCATATTATCCCTGGTAGACTATGGACTCCCGGTCTACGGGGCTGCTGACACAACTGCGCTCAACAAAATCCGCCTGTTACTTAACAAGGCATGCAGACTAATCACTGGGGCCCCTAGGTTTACATACATTCATGCCAGCTTCCACGGGCTGGCGACACTGCTGAACCTAGATGAACGACATCATGCTATCAAACTTGCCTAATAGCAAAACTTCCTAGGACTGTCCCCCAGGGCTGACAGCCTCCTTCCCCATAGTCAAACCCCTGGTCTGTACACGGACTTCCCGCAAGACTACCTTCCAGACACCAAGAGCCAGGACCTCCATGGTCAGAGGTCCTTCCCCATAGAGCCCCTTCCTGGTTCAACTGCTCCCACTCCACGTCCACAGATGCCCCTCAGATCTCCAAATTCAAAACTGCTCTCAAAGTGAACTGTTCACCACACGGAAGTTGCACCTGTATAATCTGGAGGCGCCACCCATTGTGCCTCGGACAATGCCCACTGGCCCCCGGACAATGCCCACTGGCAGCATCCAAACCGGACCACTCTATACTTATACCACGATGGTCTGTACAGTAATTATTCCCTGGTGCCTAGCCTTTCCCCATGCGGGTACATATCTCCCCTGGCAGAATTACCGCTGCTCTGCTGACTGCTCAAACCGCAGTATTGCTATATGTCACTGTACCTGGCTTAAATTGCTCTGTTGATCTCACCTCCGGCAGTGTTACTATGTGCTGCTGTAACCTGGTTAATTTTGCCACTGCTCCTGACTGCTCTTACCATAATATACTGCTGTATTTCCAGTCTGTATGTTGCCACAATAACCAATCTGGCCTCTCGGTAATATCAGTCTATTCACCGATTGATTGATGTTCCCATATCCTGCAGCCATAAGTGAGCTATTGTATACTGTAGTTGCTGCTGTATCTATCATGTTCTTTACAAACATGTATGTTAACTCCATGTAATCCTACATCCTGTAACATGAATGTCTGTACTGTATTGTCCTCTTTGTGATGAGGTACCTTTGAAAATGAGCCCCTGGCTCAAAGGTTGTAAACCGATTTGCAAATAAATAAATAAATAACGGCACCACTCTCACGGATGGAGAGGAGGTCGCTGTAGCCTTCAGCCGCCTCTTCACCAACCTGGGGGCGCTCAGACCCAACCCTACACACGGCTCGCAGAGCCTGATGGTCACTGAAGCCAGGGACTCTTCGATCGCCAATTTTCATCTGCGGATAGTACAAACCAAAGAGGTGCTAACCCTCCTACAATCCTTAAAACCCAGCAGATCACCAGGACCTGATGGACTGGATCCTAGGCTGCTAAGGGCCGCTGCCCCAGCCATCGCACTGCCTATAACGCAGTTAATAAACAGATCCCTGCAGGAAGGTACTGTCCCACTAACATGGAAGCGGGCTCATGTTGTCCCAATCCACAAGGTCGGAGCAAGGGAACCTATAGGCAACTATAGGCCCATCTCCATCCTATGTCATTTGGCAAAGATCCAGGAGCGGCTTGTTTACAGCCAACTTAGAGACTACCTGGAAACCAACAGGCTACTGGCCCCCACACAACATGGCTTCAGACCAAAGCACGGGACTGATACTGCCCTCATCAGATTCACCTCTGATGTCCTGACAGCATGGGACAAGGGTACCCCCACTGGGGCCGTGTTCGTGGACCTCTCAAAGGCCTTCAACCTGGTGGATCACTCACTCTTACTAACCAAGCTTAGCCAACTGGGCTGGATCAGCACTCCCTCAACTGGTTCTGCAGTTACCTCACTGACCGCACTTAACAGGTCAAGTGGAAAGGGGCCACCTCCCAACCCCTACCTTTAACTGAAGGGGTACCACAGGGCTCAATCTTGGGCCGCTTATGTTCTCCCTATTCACAAATGATCTCTTTGGACATTGTGGGAGCAGCTCCTTAGTACAGTATGCAGACGATGCAGTCCTGTACAGAACGGGGGATCACCCATCCGACCTTGGACACCAGCTCCAAAATGACTTCACCAAGGCTGAGACATGGCTAGTCGAGAACTGCCTGGTCCTTAACCCCACCAATACTAAGGCTATACTGTTCGGGCCAAAATCACTGGTCCTCTCCAGGGATCATCTACCACTCTTTTTCACAGAAAGGGTGGTAGATGCATGGAATGGCTTACCACAAGAAGTGGTGGCTATGAATACAGTGCAGGGCTTCAAACAGGCATGGGATAGGCATAAGGGAGCAATACAAATGACTATGAATAGATAGGTCACTGACAGAGCAAAGGCCGATGGCACATTTATAAGGTAGAAAAAGAAATGGGCAGACTGGATGGGCCTTGCGGTCCTTATCTGCCATCAACTTCTATGTTTCTATGTTTCACTCTCTACCTTGTCCGGCTCCAAAATAGAGGTGGTACAATCAGTCAGATACCTTGGCCTCACACTAGATCAGGGGCTCACCCTAAAGCCCTTATATGGACACCGTAACGAAAAACATCCACCAAAAACTGGGCCTTCTCTATCGCCTAAGCCACAACATGATACTAGAGACTAGACTGGCCATCTCAGAAAGCATCCTTCTCCCATCCTTAACCTATGCCGTCCCCATCATACTCGGCATCGCTAAAACGGACTACAGTAGACTTACGACCCTATACCATAAAATAGCCCACTTTGCCTCTAAATCTTACCCTAGGACCCACCATTGTGAAGCCCTCACAGCACTCAGCTGGTCATCCCTGATCAGTAGGCTCCAGTACCCCCTACTAAGATGGACCTATAAGCTCCTAGATGCCCATCCTCTGGCAGGGCTAAACGGACTACTTGCCCCAAAGCTGCCCAGACGACCACTCTGCTCCTCGACCAAAAAACTCCTGGAAATTCCCCTGACCTGTACAGTAGCAGGGAGTAAATCCTTTACTCACCTAGCTCCGGACTCATGGAACAATCTCCCCAGCCATCTCCAGGAGGCACAGTCAATAGTCCTCTTTCAAAGGGGGCTGCGTGCTCACCTTATCAAACCAAGCTCATGCTACTGCTCAAATAGCTAAGATAGCTGCACCTCATGTCAACTCGAACCGACTTAATACTGCTCCCCTACAATGCCTGCACAAGCGGGCACGCCACCCCGTAGGCATTCAAAGCACTTATCACCCTCACTCCCATCTGTCGTCACTGCTGTACTCTAGGCTGAAAAGTATTTGCTGCCCTCTTCTGTAGAATAAGCAAGCTGAACACATAACCCCGTATATCTGTACCACTCTGCCATACTGTACTCATCTGTGTAACATACCTCCGGCATAACATGTACTGTTCAGTATTGCTGTATTAGATGTACTACTGAATCAGATGCACTGCACTGTACTAATACTGCACCATCTAATATCACGTACCTCCTGCTCTCTTACACAAAACCTGGAAAATTGTATACCGTGCTAGTAACCCTGTACTATATGTCTGACACTTTGAAATCTGTCTGTATGTTCAAACCATATGTAACAAACCCCGGGTCGCCCCTGAAAAAGGGACCTTCGGGGCCCAGTGGTCTCACCCGGTTAACAAAATTTAATAAATAAATAAAATAATTAAGGAGAGAAATGGGATGGTAACTAGAAGGGGGAGGTGGGGGTTTGTCCGGTTTCAGAAGTAGAATGACTGTAGCTTCTAAAAGAGAAGGGTCTAGGGATTCAGCCGAAAACATGTACCAGAAGAGGCATAATAAAAGAGGGGATATGTCCTTGGAGAAAGTTTTGTAAAAGTTGGAAGGGAAACCTACTGGGCCGGGGGCTTTGTCCTGTGCTAGGCTGTCTGTAGCTGCAGTTATCTCGCTGAGTGAAATAGGAGAGGCTAAGAGAGACTGCTGGTTTACCAGGAGATGAGGGAGAGGTATTGCGCTCAGATAAGATACTGTCTTGGCTTCTTCTGGTTGGGGGGCATGCTGTCCATATAATGCGCTATAATATAATTCAGATTCTTAGGCAGTTTCTCTGGGAAGGGTTTTAAGGGATCCGTCTTGGGAAGAAATAGTTGCGATTAACCTAGAGTTTTCTAGCTTTCTTAGGTGGAGTGCTAGTAAGCGTCCAGCCTTCTCCCCTTGTTCTGTGTATTTCAACTGGGTCTTAAGTGTAGCATATTCTGCCTTATCCTTTAGGATGTCGGCTTATTTAGTCCTTAAGGAAAGTAAAGTGGTCAAGGAGTCGGGCGAAGAGGAGGGGAAAGGGAAGTTTCTATGTCTCTTATGCGAGTCAAGAGGGAAGTAGCCTCTTGTTCACGAGTTTGCTTCCATTTGGAAACTAAACTGATGAACTCTCCCCTGAGAGTACACTTGAGAGCGCACCATATATGATCTTCTCTGGGGACTGTATAAAGGTTAAGCGCGGTGTGGGATTGGATGAGGGATTTTATTTTGGAGTCGATAAAATCATCTTTGAGAAGTTGGGTATTTAACTTCCACGTTGTGTCTCATTGCAAGTCTTGAGTGAAGTTTAATGAGACCCAAGCCATAGCGTGGTCAGAAAGAATCGGGGGTTCATGACAAACGTTGCTGACCCCCATAGGGCAGTTAGACTAGTAAGAAAGTAGTCAAGATGCGACAAGGTGTTGTGAACTGCCAAATGGGAGGTGTACGAGCAAGAGGTTAGGTTGAAAGGCCGCCAGGGGTCACATAACTCGTGCGAGTCCATGAAATCACTTCAGGTGTGCTGAGATGAGGTTGAAGGTCTGAGGGTCGGAATAGAGCGATTTAGGTCCTGAGTGGGCGGGATATTCCAATAACCCCCAAGGATTAAAGGTACCGGTGAAAAGGGGGCCAGGTTATCTGCAAAGTCCCTAAGAAAACAAGGGTCGCACCCAACTGGTCTGTAGATACTACCTAAAATAACTTCTCTACGGTCCAGGGTATCCTTCACAAACACAAATCTACCTTTTGGGTCTGAAACGATGTGGTCAGCATGAAAGGCTACAGTTCTCAAAATTAGGATGGCTACCCCTTTGCTCAAGATAGTCACCAGAAGCGAAGACTTGCCCAACACCTTGTCTACACAGCCAGTTGGCTTCGTGACTGAGGAGGTGGGTTTCTTGCAAGAAGGTGATTTGGCCCTAAAGAATAGAGATATGTTTGAGGATCTGATATCATTTGAGCCGTTCTCTTGCTCCCCATACATTCCAAGTTAACACTTTAGTAACATTGTTAGCCCTTGATGCCATTTTTAATGGCAGTATTTGCAAGGCTATGTAGATTAGAACACACTCCATCACACCCACCCTCCCCAACAGTACCCAAGCAGCAACCACTAGGTCCCAGTAGAAACGATGCTGGAACGATTTCGAATGGAAATTACCATAAAGACACAAGCAATAATACAAACAAATGACCTAGGTGAGATGACAGCCGATTCCAGGAACTGTTTCCCCACCCCACCCCTTGAACTATGTACAACCCCCCCCCCCAATGGCAACCATACCAGATGAGCGAGAAATAACCAAAACTGGTAATAGCCCCCACCCCCCAAGTAGACAATGCTAGGTAACAACACCCAGAGAATTCCCCGGTCTTCGCCCAAAAGATCTTAAACTATGTACAGGATCCCTCTGCAAACTGACAGGCAAGAAAAGCCAAATGCAAAATAGAGCAAAGAGGGACCAAAACCCCTATAGCCCTTTGCCTCGATTTTCCATTTTCAAAAATGACAAATTCCATTTGGCAAAACCTTAAAATCTGGCTTTTCCATTTTTAACCCAAATTGATGGCAAGTCAACATGTTCTGTACAAATGTTTGACTCAAAATAGAGGGGTTTGTCCAAAAGGATGGTGAGTTGGGGGCTTTTCATGAAAAATTTGACTCAAGTGCCAGTTTAAAAATGGCAAGTTCCATTATTTTGCCAGTGTTTTGTGTTGAAAATTGGAAATCATTAGCATTAGCAACCAGGTAACCGCAGACCTGTCAGTCTTCTATTCTGGGTAAATTGATGGAGACACTAGTCAGAGAGGACCGCGTGAACTGCCTAGAGAGCAATGGACTCCAGATAATAAACAGCATGAGTTTGTGGCTGGGAGGTTCTGTCAGACCAACCTGCTAGTATTGTTTGACTGGGTAACAGTGGTAGTGTATAAGGTCATGCTGTGGACTTACTGTACTTCACTTTCAGCCAGGCTTTACACTCTGTGTCTCACAGAAGGTTGTTGAAGAAGCTGGAGGATCTGGGTGCAGTGAAGGATACAGATGGGTAACTGGAAACTGGTTGAAAGGGGGACAGCAGAGAGCTATGGTTAACTGGAGTCAATTCAGAAGAGAGGGAGGTCACCAGTGGGGTACCACAAAGATCAGTCCTGGGTTCATTCTATTTCAGTATGGTCATCTGTGACATAAGAGAAGGAATCCAGAGCAAGTTGGGTCTCTTCGCAGATGACAGTAACATCTGTGGCAGGGTAGACGGCAAGGAGGGATTTAGGGAGGTGCAGAGAAACATGCAGAGGCTAGAGAAATGGCCAGAGGTTTGGCAGTTGAAATTTAATGCAATGAAGTGCAAGGTTGTTGGTCTACAGCTGTGACTTAACGATTGTCCCAGATTAAAAAGAAAGTGTTTCATTTCCTTGTTTGAATACGGTTGATAATGGCCAGAGCTCGAAATAACCTGCTGTCCACCCGTTCCGGACAGCCAATTTTCAATTGGGCCAGCTGTTTTTGAAGTTTACAGGTGGTATTTGTGCACACTTTCTTCATTTAAAAGTACTTATTTGGGCACCAGAACCCATCAGAATCCATGCCAGCAGCCAAGGATGTCATGAGTAGCTCCACCCACCCGAGTAGCTCCACCTGCCCAAAACTGTAGTTCTGCCTGTTCTGCCCATCGCTGCCACCGTGGGTCTTGTGACTGCCGGTGCTGTATGTCACCTGACCCCTCTCTGCAGGATTCTGAAGTGGCAGCCGGCGGGAAGAGTCACAGTTGACGGATACAGTACGGCAGCCGCGCATGCTCATATCATCAGTGCACATGCATGGTTGCTGTCTCCTAACTCACTCTGCACGTTTTCTAACACTTGCCATGTGAGGAATCCGAGAGCGTGTTCTTCGTCGACGGCTCGGTGCTATTTCTTGCGTTAGTTTAAAAAAAAAAAAAAAAAATGAATCGTTCACCCTTTCATACAGTAGCCCTTCTCAGGGCTCTGGCTTTGTATATTTTGGGGGAAAATATTACTTAAGTAGGACTGGCCTGAGGGGAATTAAGGGCTGCAGTCTCGGACCTAAATGAGGAGGATAATGGGGAGAGGAACAGGATGATAGTTTGGACCTCATCATTGAAATTTATTTAGAACTGAAGCCACAATTCATATAAATACAAGAAAATAAAAAGAATACTTTTCTGGGGGTTCTGCTTTTTAAAAAAAAAAAAAAGCGGCAGGCACAGCACATGGCTCTGTGATGTTTGTAGGATCTGCATGTGGCTGGGAGAGAACTGGACACAGAAGGCAGTCACTGTCTTTAAAATTCAAAAGAAACGTCCCTCCTCCACTGTTTCTGTGTGTGCAGATTAGAAAATAAAAAAGCCTGTTCCTGGAAAATATTGGAAGCCTATTTTAAAAGGTTGTTTGGAGACAATAAAAAAACAAAGTAAATTAAATATAAACAAGGATTGACTGTGACAGGCTGTTCTCGGGCCTTTTTAATGTGGAGAAAAATAAAAGTTAAGGAAGGGTTGCTTTAGGGTACTACTTGTGGAGGTGGTTTGCAGGGGAAGGGAGAGACTACTAAATAAAAAAAAAATAGACAAAGGAAAGCAGGCACTTTCAAGGAAAGAGGAGGGAGAGTGAATACATTCAAAGGTTTTCTCTGTGTAGCAAACAGTCACATACCTCTCCATAGTTTTAGGGGGCAGAAAGCCTTAGCATACCCAATCCATCCTAAATCCTAGACAAATATGTATAAAACTGCCTCACACATTGTTTTGGTCTCACTGGTCTGCAAGTGGAGGGGGACTGAATAAACAAGCATTTGTCAAAGCTGAATGTTTGCTTGCTGGCATTGGCATTGGCATTGGTAGTGTAGAAGTTACAGAGCTGCATAATAGGAATGGCAGTGAAGTATTGAACTGAAGCCAACCCCACCACCACCCTGCAGAGAGTGACAGGCATTGGGATGTGCCTTTTGGTCGTCGGGCATAACGGCAACGCCATTTCACCATACTCTACCCTGCAGACACTGACAAGTGTCAAGGTGTGCCTTAATTCTTTGGCCATTATACGCACCCCTGTCCATCAGGAAATACAGTGAGATGGGTGCGGTATAGGAGAATGGGGTGAACTTTGGGGCCGAAGAGTCCAAGGCATACCTCGATGCCTCTCACTGGCTGCAGGATGTGGAATGGTATGAGCATTACAGGCAAGAATCCCAAGTCACACCCCTGATGCCTGTCATTCTCTACAGGGTGGGGCGTTATGGTTGGAAACCCTGACACCTCAGGCATTCATTGGTATTTTCACTCCAGATTTTCAGCATGTTGTTTTTTTTTTTTTTTGAGACCCCCACCTCATGAACAGTGGCAATATCAGTTTGTTAGCCGAAAGCTGCTTATGCACAGCCACTACGGCATTTAGCACCACAGGTGCAAAAACACATTCCGAACAGGATGTGAAAAATGACAGCTGTACTGTTCATGGGGAAGTGGAAAAAATGGCAATGTTGCAAATCTGCAGTAAAAATATTAAAAAAACTGGTGAAGTCACGAGCGTGCATAGAAACTGTGCAACGCACACCCATAATGTAATTAGTTTGGAAATTTTTTACAGCAGATTGTCAACACAGGCATTTTGGGACCTCCGATCATGAACAGTGTCACTGTGATTTTCTTCATCTGTCCCGAACAATGATTTCCCACAGCGACCATGCATCTCTGCGCTGAAAGTGTGAAAACACATTTCGGCCATGTTGTGAAAAATGACAGCTGTACTGTTCATAAGGAAGTGTGGAAAAATGCCACTGGTGAAAATCTGGACTGAAAATATTACAAAGTCATGAACTTACGAGGGTGCGTGGAAATTGCACAATGCTCACTCGTAACACAGTCATTTTATGGGCTTTTGTCACCAAATTTTCCACATAACCTTTTTAAGACCTCTGCTCATTAAAAGTGTCACTGTGATTTTCTTAATGTGTCCCATACATTGCTTTCGCACACCGACTGCGCCATTGTGCACTACATGGTCGGAAACATGTTTTGGGCAAGATGTGAAAAATGACAGCTGTACTGCTCATAAGGAGGTGTGGTAGAATGGCAATGTTGAAAATCTGGAGTGAAAATATTGAAAATTCGAATTTATGGTATCGTAGAGAACTGTGCACGCGCTCGTAAAAGTCATTTTAGGAATTTTTCCACGATTTTCAACATAGGCTTTTGAGAGCCCAATCATGAACAGTGGTAGTGTCGTTGCTTACTCAGTCCCGAAAGGTGATTTCGCACAGTGACCGCGAAATCCCCTTCAGGCCTGATTAACGCCATGACAGTGAGAGCATTCATGAGAAGTGGTCCCAAAACCCCATGTTGAAATTTGGCAAAATTCCAATAAATGCCTGAGATATGCAGCAAAGTTGAAAAACCCTATCTATCCCATTATACAGCTTACTGGCATTTCCTTAGTTAAGTGGTCTGCTTTGAAGAGTGCAGGCGTGTTCCTGGTCCACGAAGATCGTCGCACCAGAGTCCAGAGGTAAGTATGGGGTGGGGGGTGTGGGGAGGCAGGAGTGCCAGTGGGTGGACACGGGTGGGGGCAGAGACAGCGAGGACCGCTTTTGAGTTTAAGGGTTTTTGGGGTTTTTTAATAGACGGCGGGGCGTTTGCCGCTGAGGTGGGCTCCTAGCGTGGCAGAAGGACGGCTGGTTAGGGTGGTTGGAGCCGATGTGGATTGGGCACCCCATCGGCCATAGCATCTGTTGCCACGCTGGGGGACAGTGTAGCCAGCGGGATTGGGCACCCCTGTCAGCTCCATGATGTGGTAGCCACGCTGGGGTGGGCACCCAGCGTGGCATATCGGACTGTGTTTTGGGGGGCGCAGCACAGCCGATGGGGATTGGGCAGCCCCGTCCAGCATCACAGTGTGTGCATGGGGGAGCGCAACGTGCGTGTGTTTGTGTAGGGGGAGCGCGCAGGCGATATCTTATCACTGCTAACTGAAGCGTAGCGCCCCCTTTCAACTGTACTCCACTGCATTTTGGACTGCTGTCATGGACAGCTCCAGCAGACATTGGAGAACTGCGGCCGTGCCTGCAAACACACTGACTGAATTGGAAGAGGGCTGCCACACCTCCGAAAACTTGGATGATGGCACTATGTTTCTTGCACATGCGTGCAAGCAAACATAAAAAGTAACCTGACGAAAAACTGAACCCTGGAAGGGAGAGGAGTGGAACTGAATCTCTAAGCTCAGACTATATAAAGCCATCTGCCTGGAATTGTTGAATGTATTTGCAAATAGCCTTATAAGCAAGCCTGTATTAAAACAAAACAGCTGCTCTGTACAGGATTGTCTGTTGTGCACTTGTGTTTTGCATGCATGTGGAATGTGGAGTGTGGAGAGGAGTGGGGGACCGATTCGGAATAAAAAAAAAAAATGACAAAACTGACAAAAGGCTAGTGGGCTGTTCAAAGCCATAAGTACTGTGAGACTAGATAGTGAAAGACATTTGAAAAATAACCCCCAAATCATTTTTTTTTTCTCTTTCCTCTTTACAGTCCGTGTTCCATTACATATTCTTAAAATTCACTTCGCAGCAATGGGGACATGTAAAACTTTTGTCGGAGAGGCACAATTTACATACCACCTGTCCCTCAGACATGTATCCCTAAAAAATTATTTCTAGTCCTGATAATGGCACTGGCACAACATGCCATATAGAGCTTTAGCATTTAGAAAGTAAAATAATACATCTGTTCTGCATGGGACAACCACGGAGCGGAGGGTATAATTTGAAAGATGCTGCTCCACTGGCTCATGGACACTCCAGTATCAGTATAGTCAGTCACTAGTCACAATCGCACCTCAAAGGGGACAGCTTACCATGGGGTATAAAGTGAAGTATATTAAAGAAAGGGATGGGGGAAGGAAAAAAAGGGAGTGGGGCAACAGGATACATGAGCGTTCTTCTAGGTACCACCACAGTGGGACAAATTAGGTAGCCAGATGGCCAATAGCCACTTAAAAAAATTGATTTTGCTACTAGATTTTGAAAGTTACCAGCCAACTGGTTACCTGCCCAGAAAGTGATTTTTGAGCCTTTAAAAAGGATAGCCATTAAAAAATATTGATTTGACTACCAGATTTTGAAATCTAGAGGCCAAACTGACCACCAGCTCAAAACTAGTTTGTCCCACCCTGGGTAACCTACACCCTCTTGATTTACTTCTGGTTTGCCCCTTTCTAGCCCCCGGATCTTGGTGCAGATTCAATGGTAACTCAAGCGCCTTCCTTCTGGCTTGGCGGTTTGTGCCCCTGGATACTTAACTAATGAGGCAAGAGGCCAGGGCAAGCTCCAGCCTAGGAGGACGGGTAAGGAGGGTTGATCCTATTGGCCCTACCCTCAGGGTGTATGTGGAGACCTTCTTTTTCTGTGATTTGGGATAAGCAGGCTGGATAAAGTATGCTTTATCCACCATGGGATTGGCATGAGCAATGCTGACAGGGGAAGATGGATGTGGGTCCGGGAACACCACCAAAATCAAGACCCTCTGGATGAGAGGACAAAAGGGTAGGATAACATATGTATATAATATTGGGCGCAGTGTTGTAACCATGATCTTGAGCAATGTGGTGAGAGTAAAACCGTTTATGTAAAGGTATACATGGCCACGATGATATGTAGTTCAGAGGTTGATAATTTAACATTAAGTGTAATAAGCATAGCCTGTAACCACTAGTCGGGAGGTGGAGGGAAGGAAATAGGCATTGTGGAACTAAAAATGAAGTGAAAGGTTGTGCACGTAGGGAACAAAAACCCCAGGAAAGAGTACTGGAAGGGGGGGTGAACATGACCTCTGATGAGAGAGACCTAGGGGTCAGTGACTCCCTAAAACCATCAAGCCACTCTTGACAAGGCCTACAGTAAGGCAAACCGGATGCTTGGTATATAGGAAGGTGCACTGACAGCAGAAGGAAAGAGATAAGGACAGGCTGGAGACCATGCAGTGTAGAAAACCAAAATGATTCAGGGCCAGCAGAGCAGAGCTTGCGAGGATCGGCTCAAGGCACTGAACATGTACTTGCTGGACGCCAGACAATAGGGAGATATGATGGAGACCTTCAAGTTCCTGAAAGGAATGAACAAGGTAAACTTTGAGGAACTATTTAGCATAAGAAGCAGATCAAAAACACGGGGGCATGAGTGGAAATTGATGGGGGGGTTCAAGAGGGAAATAGTTGTTTTACAGAAAGGGTGGTAGAGCTGTGAAACAGTCTTCCAGCTGATGTGGTGGGCACCAGAACCATCAGTGGTTTCAGACTGCTAGCACAATGAAGGGCTTAGTGATTGCTCAGGGTGGTAGCAGTACAGCGGGGGGATATGGGGTTGATAGTGTGGGTTAAAACCCTGTATGGACAGTGGGTCCCAGGTTTGTTAGGGGTTTATGGGCAAACTGGATGGACCAATGAGCTTTTTCTGCTGACATTGTCTATGTTCTTATGATTAAATAAGTTGTTGGGCATGTGTTTTTACAATTTATGTGACCAAATGGGCAAGTATTTATTTATCTCCCAACACACACACACACAAATTTAATGTCCTGTCCACAGGGGTGTGCAAATCAAATTTTTAAATACTTGCCCAAGGGCAAGTGACGTCTTAAAAATTACTTGCCCACGATATCTCATACTTGCCCTACTGCAAAAGATACTGCAGTGTGTGTGTTTGTGTACGTGTATATATATATATATATACATATATATGTGTGTGTGTGTGTTTGTGTACATATATATATGTACACACACACACACATTAGTAGCCAGCCTGCTGCTCTGGGACCTAGGCTGTGACTGTTTCAGTGAATTATTACTCTTAATCGATGCCTGGACCTCAGCTCAGACCTCCCCTGCCTGGCTCAGAAGACAGATCACCAGACAAGTGTGATATCACTCAGTCTCAGTGCCTATATCTGGGCTATACTAGTCTAAAACTACACATGTTGGTTGTATTTGAGCAGGAGACTGTAGTTATACTCTAGTTCAACAATCGAGACGATGGACCTAGCCAGACCAGACGCAGATGACCAGAAAATAAATGCAGAGTGACATACGTGCCCATGATTGCACAATACATGGTTGGCTACACTAATGTCCCATCAGTAATCAAGATTCACTCACACACAGCCTCCCCTGCAACACAACAGCCTAGTGCTGGATTACGGGAATATTGGTGCCAGTTTAGCTAGCGGTGCTCAGATTAGGCAGCTCATGGTCGTTTACATAGGGCCAGGCTCAAAAATAACAACAGCTTGCTGCACTCTGAAGCTAGAAGCTAGCACTATGATGTCCGCGAGGTCTGAGGACCACGACCAAAACAGACGCACACCACAGTCTTTAATCAATGCATTGCCAACCAACCTGTGTTGTGAACTTGTGTCTGTGGGGTGGGGTTACTCAGTGGCTGGGCTGCCAAGGGAGGAAAAAAAACAGCTGGCATGCATTGCCAGGATGCCAGGGGAAAACAAAACATTTACACTGTGCTTCTGACTGACTGACCAGCATACAGATACAACATGCAGCAGGCACTGGCAGCTCAGCCAACCCACAACCTTTTATATTATAGTGTGGGTGTCTGACTAACAATCATTTAACATAACATATACTGGTACAGTCTGTGTACGCCAGAGTCCCAGTCACCAGCACCTTGACTTGAACTGCACTTTTAAAATACATAGTTACATGAGAAAGAACACGCTTTGCACAGTACCCACCTCTGTCAGTCAGACTCAGCCTGCAGCGAAGATGAACGGGATCTTGTGTATTCCGTCCAAATTAAGCCCAGACCAGCCGCACTCTTCAGAAACTGTGTACAGCAACAGCTGATCAGCTGGGGAAATAAACTATATTTTATCTCTACCCATACCAAAATAATTAGTCGGCGATCGTCGTCAGCAGTATATGAGTCGCATGGAAAGTACGTTGTCGCTCCTCTAAGGCGTGCAGCACTAACTCTGTTCTTCCCGCGTGCACAGTGTGGTTCTCCTTATCCATCCGCAGTCATTTTGGCCAATTAGCGAGATACCGACCACTGTTGCTAGTCTGCATAAGCGAATCGGAATGAAAGCCCCAAAGGACTGCAGGCTTGGGGGGGGGGGCGAACTTTGAACTGTATGCTCAAGGAGGCGTGTCTTGAGGAATTGAGAATTGCTTCTTATCAGCAAGGAAAGGACCTGGTTCTTCTGATCAGCGAGTGACCTGTGCAAATAAAAAAGATGCGCATGGGCAGAACACAGAATGAAAGTGAGGGGAAAAAATAAATAAGTTAAAATCACTTGTCCAAGGGCTGTTGCGGGGAGATCAAAGGGTCAGCTCTACTGTGTAACTAGGTCAGCCTCGGGCATCTGGCAATGCAATTTGCACACCTCTGCCCATACTCCCAATCCTGGCCAAACAGCTAGAGAAATTGGTGAATGAACAGCTTTGAGAGTGTCTTAATAGCATTAACATTATCACTCCAGCTCAATCAGTCTTTCTAGCTCAGCGTACTACGTCAGTTGCCTTGGCAAATGTTACCAATGATTGACTCATAGCGCTCAATTACAAACTTCAATGTAGCAATCTTCCTAGATCTCAGGAAAGTTAGTGTCAATCAGAATATCCTTCTAACTAAACTCATGAGTATGGGTATCGGCTCTGCTGCTGTGGCCTGGTCTACTGAGTATTTTTCAGGGTGACCACAGCAGCTAAAGCTGGAAGGTCTCACATCCTCTTGTGTCCCTATCTGCAAAGGAGTGCTGCAAGGACTGCTTTTATTTGTTATTTTACACCAACGATCTAGGATCAAGCATCGTAAATGCTAAGTTACACTTTTATGCCTATGACATTGTTCTGTAGGTTACCTGTCCCTTCCCTGGCCGTTGCAATGGCTGACCTCTACTGTGTGTTTGACCAACTCCAGATCATTCTGTTTACCTCCAAGCTTCTTTCAAATGCTTCAGAAACTAAGTGTATGGTTTCTTCTCTAAACAGTATGTGACCTCCTCTATTCTAGGCATCACCGCCCTGCTGGGTGACAAACTGGAACATGAAGAGACTTTCAAGTAACTTGGTCTGTGGATGGATTTTTTTTTTCCCCCTCCCTACATCCTGGTGACCTCCACTCCTTCAGGCTCCGACAAGTCCTTCATCGACACCCGCTAGCCTTACCCAAGCTCTCAGCCCCTCATCACAGCCATTCCCCGGGATATCCCCGGACATAACATAGCCGGCGGGTCCCCCTCTCAGGGAAGGTACTGGGGGGCTCAGCGCAGTCTCGATAGGGCCCAGGGGATGCTACTGAGGAAGGAAGCTCACGAGAGCACTGGAGGAAATCGGGGGTGAAGAGCCATCATCCAGCGGCAACCAGGTGGAATTTTCAGTTTTCTTGGTCCCCTTTATTGTGCCACTCGTGTAGTGCCTTCAGTCTCCACTGGGGACCGCTGCCGAGCGAGGCATTCCCCAGTCCCACCCCAGGATAGGAGAGCAGTCCTTCGGATGCTCGATTCTATCCTCCCCCACTGACCCCGGGTGTCCAGAGTCCTTTCCCGAACCCAGGTTGTGGCGTGGTCGAGGTAAGGCGCCAGCTCCTCAACCCTCTGCGCCACCAGGCCAGCCTGTGGATGGATTTTAAACTATCCTTTAAAGAGTTAGTGTACTACCTAAAACTAACTTTAATTTTGAAAAGCTGGCAACCATTACATATTGTATCTAAGGTGCTTCTTTTTTTCCCTTTGGGAGATTAGATAATTAGATGACTTTTTTTGCCTGTTGTTAGTAGATGTGATCTGTGGCACAGGGTAGCATGTTATATGCCAACTGAATTATGGCGACTCAGTTTGAGCTACCCTGAAAGGTACCGAGCGCAGCTATAGGACGAGGTGGGGGGGGGAGGGCGAAGCAGTAACAAGGAGAAGGACAGGAAGAGGAGGGTCCAGGCAAGAAGCAGAGGTATGTGGGCTGTGGTTTGGCGGTGTGCTGCCGAGCTGGCATTCTGGTGTGGTGGTGAGGTTGGCGGCCTGCAGTGTAGGAGGTCCAGGGTTCTGGGCTTGGTAGGGATGTTATTTTATTTTGTTTTTGGTGTGTGGGACTTAATTTTTTCTTTTTTTTTTTTTTCTTTTGCATTTCCAGTTTCCTCCCTTCCGACGTGCACCCCCTAGATATCTTTTTGTTCCATGGTCGCTGTTGTTGGGTTCACTGGGCAGTGTACATCATCGTTTTGCTTTTCAGCAGTGTACACTCGCTGTAACAGCGATCGCTGTTATGACATGGAACTGTGGAACAGCACTGTGCCTGGCAGCTGACATATATTATCAGCATTGTGACCTCACTGACTGTGATATCATAGCTATTCAGGAAGAGCCACTCAGTAGCTGTCAGGTCAGTTACCTGTGATGTCACAGTCAGTGAGGTCGCATGTTGATGATGTAGTGGAGGGAATAGAAGTAGATATGTCTGCTGCTAGGCAGAGTGCTATTCTAGACATCCAGCATAATACTGTGACGTAGAAAACTTTCTTACAAGCAAACAGAAAAAGAAAATTCACTCTCTCTCCTAAGCTGGTCTCTGGGCTTCCTTACTCCTGGGCTGTACCTCCTGATGCTGATCCACAGGCAGGAATCAGACCTCTGCAGCAGGGGACATCCAGCCCTCCACTTCATGTTCTCCTCAGTTTACTTCCTGCCTGCAATGAAGCAGGTACTCTGCAGCAGAGCCCTGTCACAGGAGGTAGGGCTGAAGAGACTGTAAGTTACAAAATCTTTATTCTGCATCTGAAGCAAGCGTCTCATCTGAAGCAAGTGGAAGGCTAGGTTTGCTGGCCAAGGCACCTATCTTCACCTGAGCTCTTTCCTTTTAGCTTGCTTGAAAGGACAGAACTAAATTCTTTCCCTTACTCTGGTAAGGTTCTAAGACTTTTGGCTAGACAGATTTACTGTGTGGTGTTGTTTTTTATTTTGTACACACAGGGATTGTTACTGTTTGTTGCTAACATTTTATTGCTTTATTTTTCTCTGATTCACATTGCTGTTGCTGGGTATACCTTCTGCTGCATTATTACAAGGTGTGCCTACAGGTGTGTGCTAACAGATTACTGCTGTAATCTTCTGATTCAGATTGTCTTTTGCAAGGTATATCTTCTGTTACTGCTTTATTTTTCTCTGTGGCAAAGTGTTTCTTACAGGATATATCTTCTGTGAAATTATTACAGGTGGTACTTAAATCTTTTTGACTTTTTATCATTAGGCTAAGCAAAATTACTGTTTGCCCCTATTTTATTTATTTATTTTTCGCTGAAAAGTTTGT
The DNA here is from genome assembly GCA_016271365.2 of Neoceratodus forsteri. Taxonomy (NCBI): domain Eukaryota; kingdom Metazoa; phylum Chordata; order Ceratodontiformes; family Ceratodontidae; genus Neoceratodus; species Neoceratodus forsteri. The sequence continues at coordinate 1,390,066,125 of CM028131.1, read as the reverse complement.
TTTTTTTTGTTTTGTTTTTGTCTCAGAGGTGTTGCAGTCTCCTTCTCACATTGAAGATGGGGAGAGTGAGAAAGCAGTCACAGCTTCCTTGAATCAAGGAGGTTATTTTCTAGACTACACTGAACTGAATTATTACTTTTTGGACCTGTGTAATTAACTAGTATTGATTTTGTTTTTTGGGGTGGACTTTTCTTGGTTTTAACTTTAATTTGCCAGGGAGGAACTGTAGTTGGGAGATATTTGCAGTCAGTTGTGACTAGGCCTGTTACTTAGCCTTTGTGAAATAGGTGTCTGAAAGGAAGGAAGGCACTCCCTGGAGTGGAGGGTAAGAGTTGCAGGTGATTGTTTCCGGACAGCATAGGTTTACTCCCACCCACACTTCCCCTCACCCCACCCGCCTCAAGTGCATAACTTCCTTTATAGCAGGGGTTCTGACATCACTGCCTCAAAACTGCTAACAACATACACCTGTTCATATCCTTAAAAGCACAGCACACTGAATAGGGGGTAGAGACGCTCACAAGCTTGCACACACTAAAACAAGAACAAGAAACAAAAAAGCATCTGTAACTGGAAGGGACACAGACATGTGGAGAGTGGTGCAATGCACTGGCTGTGGAGCAGCAGTCTTCCGGGAGACATTCTGGAAATTGCGTTGCTGCCCTATTTGCAGGCACCTCTCTGGTCTGAGGGAGGAGGAGGTTGTTCGTCTCCATGCTGACCTGGCAAGGATTCAGGAAACCTGCTCCCCCACCCAGGCCACCACCACTACCTCAGAGGTTGCCAAGAAAGAGGAGTGGTTGGACCGTGGTGGGCTCAGGAAGGGTGAGGGTGGTGGAACAGAGGCACATCCCTCCAGTTGTGCGCCTCCACAGTTCATTCGCCGCTCTGGCGAAGCATGGTTCCTCTATGGAGGCACCTGCAGTGGAGACCCACAGGAGGGTGGCCCAGGACCCCACAGGGGAAGGAAACAACTCTGGTGGAGGACTCAGTTGTTAGGGGGGTAGAACTTGGGGAGGGATGGGAAAGGGAGGTAAGGTGCCTGCCCGGCGCCAAGGCTTGGAGGGACAGGAAATGAATCCTCAGGATCGTGGGAGCAGCGGCAAGGGGGAGGGAGCTGGATGTCATTATCCACCTAGGGATGAATGACCTGGCTGAGAATGGGATCAGAGCAGTGCAACAGGAGTTTGTGGAGTTGGGGAGGGACCTTGGACAAGTAGCACACACGGTAACTTTCTCGGAAGTGCTACCTGTCTATGGCATGGATGAGGCTAGGGCACTCCGCACCATGGGATTCAATGACTGGTTGAAAAAATGGTGCAGAGGTCAGGGATTTGGCTTCATTGGGGACTGGGGCTCCACCTGGAGGGATGCAGGCCTTTACAGGCGTGATGGTCAGCATCTGTCCTGGAGGGGAACCAGGATCCTAGGTGATAGGTTTACATGCTTCAATGGCAAGCATTTGAACTAGCCAAGGGGGGAGGCACTGAAGAGGAGAAGGGAAATGCTAGCCTCCCCCAAGAAACTCAGGGTAATTAGGTAAACACCAAAATAGAGCAGTTGATAGGGAGAAGGGCAGGGGTAAATGGAGAAAAAGACAAAGGCAGTAGGGACAGGGATGGGGCAAAAAGAAATAAAGCCATAAACAAAATGGAGGGTAATGAGTACCAATGCCCGTAGTCTAGGTAAAAAGCTCCCTGAAATGATGGCCTTGATGGAAGAAGGATGCCTGGATATTGTGGCAGTCACAGAAACATGGTACACAGAGAACCATGACTGGGATGTCAACATACCAGGGTACACAATCTACAGGAGGGACAGGGAGGGAAGAAGAGAGGAGGAGGAGTAGCTCTCTATGTAAGGGAAGGGATCAAAGCAACAGAACTAAAGGTAAACAGGGGGGAGAGGAGGCACTGTGGGTCACCCTGGAGACTGGAAATGGCTTCACAATACACACAGGGTTGTATACAGTCCCCGTCTCAGGGGAGGAAATGGATAAGAAATGATAGAATGCATCCTTGGGATGGCAGAGAAAGGGGAGATATTGCTGATGGGGGACCTGAATATGGCAGATGTTGACTGGAGCACCTTTGCTGCAGCCACATCCAAGAGCAGGGCCATTCTCGATGCCCTACAGGGGGCATGCCTCAGACAGCTAGTTTTGGAACCCACTCGGGAGAGAGCAGTCTTAGACCTGGTACTCTCAAATGGGGATGGAGAGAGGATCTCTGATCTTGAAGTGGGAAGCCATCTGGGAACAAGCGACCACCAAACAGTGTGGTTCACGATAAACTTAACTGTGGAGTCAAGCCACACAAAAGTGAAGGTACTGGACTTCAGGAGGGCTGATTTTGTCAAAATGGGAGAGTGCCTCAGAAAAGCACTAGCAAACAGGCAAGAAGGTGTGGTGGAGCAACAATGGGGAAACATCAAAACCGCCATCACAGAGGCAACAAGTCTTTGTGTGAAGCAAATAAACAAATCAAACGAAAGAAAAACCAATATGGTTCTCAAAGAAGTGGCGGGAAAGGTAAGAAACACAGAAGGAACAGGACAGAGAACTGTACCAGTTAAAGCAGAAGGAAGTGGGTAAGGCAGTCAGAATAGCAAAGGCCCAAACCGAGGAAAAGATAGCCAACTCGGTTAAGAAGGGGGATAAAACCTCTTATAGGTACATTAGGGAGCAAAGAAAGACTAAGGCAGGGATACTGAGGCTGAACAAAGAGGAAGATGGTTGGGCAGAGAGCGACAGTGAAAAAGCAGTGATACTGAACGAATACTTCTGCTCAGTATTCACAGTGGAAAAGCAGGGGGAAATATCTAATCCGGTCAATAGAAGCACTCTGGATAGGGGGGTTGATATTAGTCCTTTCACAGAAGAAAGGGTTCTGAAATAACTCTTAAAACTGAAGGTGGATAAAGCAATGGGGCCTGATGGGATTCACCCCAGGATTTTAAAAGAACTAAGGGAAGAACTAGTAACACCACTGACTACCCTTTTTAATTAATCATGGGAGGATGGGGTGGTACCTGAGGACTGGAGGAGGGTGGATGTGATTTCCCTTCACAAAAGTGGGAGCAAGACAGAGGCAGGAAACTACAGACCTGTCAGTTTGACCTCAGTGGTAGGGAAAATGATGGAATCACTTCTGAAGGAAAGAATTGTTGAGTACCTAGAGGCCAGTGGGGCACAGGACCCAAGGCAGCATGGATTCACAGCAGGAAGGTCATGTCAGACAAATCTAATTGATTTCTTTGACTGGGTGACCAAAGCAGTAAACCAGGGAGGGGCTGTGGACATGGCCTACCTAGACTTTAGCAAGGCATTTGACACAGTCCCGCACAAAAGATTAATAAACAAATTAGCCGTCCTGGGAGTGGGTCCTAGGGTGGTAGCTTGCGTAAAACACTGGTTGGACAACAGGACACAGTGGGTAATAGTAAATGGAGTCCACAGTGAAGAAAGGAGGGTTACTAGTGGGGTACCGCAGGGTTCAGTACTGGGGCCAGTCCTTTTTAATGTCTTTATATGTGACATTGCAGAGGGACTGGAAGGGAAAGTATGGCTCTTTGCAGATGGCACAAAGATCTGCAACAGGGTTGATACACAAGGTGGGGTGGAAAGGATGAAAAGGGACTTGGCAAGGTTGGAGGAATGGTCAGATGTATGGCAGCTTAGATTCAGTGCAAAGAATTGCAAAGTAATGCACCTGGGAAACAAAAATCCAGGGGTAGAGTACACAATGGGGGGTGAGATACTGACAACAACAGAAATGGAAGGGACCTGGGGTAGTCATATCAGATGACCTAAAGGTGGGCCAGCAATGTGAGAAGGCAGTAAGAGGGCTGGGGGATACTGAGATGCATAGGAGAGGCATCACTAGTAGAAAACAGGAAGTTGTTGGCCCTCTGTACAGACAGTTGGTAAGACCACATCTGGAGTACTGTGTACAGTTCTGGAGACCCCATCTCTCAAAGACATAGACAGGGTGGAGGCTGTCAGAGGAGGCAACCAAAATGATGCAGGGTCTGCATCCAGAAGACATGTGAAAGAAAGACTAAAGGAACTAAAGATGTATAGCCTCAAGGAAAGGGGAGCCATGATAGAAACTTTCAAGTACCTCAAGGAATCAACAGAATTCCAAGAGGTAGCATCTTTCAGAAAAGGCGTGCAAAAACAAGGGGGCAGAATTTGAAGATAGAGGGGGGACAGCTCAGAGGTAATGTGAGGAAGTATTTCTTCACAGAGAGGGTTGTGGATACATGGAACAGCCTTCCTGAGGAGGTCGTAGAGTCAAAAACAGTGGGGAACTTCAAGAATGCATGGGACAGACATAAGGCAATTCTAGTGGGGGGTAGGATGAAGTAGGCTGTTGGTTAACTAGGGTCTGCAGATTATCTGTTAGGTAGGAAAATGGGCAGACTAGGTGAGCCAAGCGGTTCTTATCTGCCGTCAAATTCTATGTTTCTAAGTGTATATATTTTTTTTTTGATTACAAGAAATGCTCTAGCAATGGGAGCAGCATTCAAACACTCCAAGGTGGGATCCAGTCTCAGCCTTGCAAGCTGCACAGGCTAGCCCTACCTCTGAGGGGTGTAGCCGGGAATTTCTGAGCTGCACACCAAGTGGACTCAACTGCTACCCACCCCCCCTTAGGGTGAGCTACCCCTCCCCCACCGTCCATGCCCTCTCAGACGCTAGCATCATTTTCTGTGTTGTATGCCAGCACACCATTTCACCACCTACAGGTGTCAGACTAACAGACTGGCTACAATACTGCACTGTGACAAGCCTCTGTACCAGATTGGCCAAGTTTCAATTTTGCATTGTGACAAGCCTCTGTACCACATCAAGGTAGCCAGTCCCACAGAGGTCCATTCATACTAGCCAGCCACCAGACTAGCTTTTAGTTGCAATGTTGCATTGCGACAAGCATCTGTCCATATCAAGGTAGCCAGTCCCACAGAGGTCCAGTCACACTAGTGCCTTAATCTTACACTATCCACTCACATGCTTTAACAATCCTGCCTAGGATCTTTGCTGCTTGATGGTTCATTAGCTGTTACTGCCTGTACCCCCAGCTGATGTGCTAATGCTCTGCTTGTGACATCACAGGTGTTCAAGTGGCAGCAGATTTGTGATGTTACAACAGAGGATCATAACATCAGGTGAGGAATAAGCTGTAGGACAGGTGAACTCTAAGGGATAAACATCCTGTTTTTGTGTTTATTTCCAAAATAATAAATGTGAGGAAGGAGAAATCTATAGAAGATAAATGGAAAAACAAGCTAAAAGGTGTCCAAATATTATGTTTTCCAAAGCTTCCCAGGAGGTGTCAATAGCTCTTTAATAACATCCAACACAACATACAGAAGTAAGCCAGAAAATGCAAAATAATGTGGAAAGAAAACCACCTGACAATGCAGACTGGGTACAAAATACCTCGGGGAGCGTCATTTCAGTTGCCCTAACACGTTCACTCATATTGAGCCTTCATTAGGGGGCCCATGGGAATTTTTGACTTGTACCAAAAAAAAAAAATAATGAACTGAACTCCTGGGATGTACATATGGTTTCTTACATTTTTAGCTACATTGGGCTCGCTTGGGACTGCAATGACTTCACTGCAAATCAGTGGCACAAAAGTCAGTTCCCTGTGGGGACATTAGCATGGCACACACCGTGGAATCAGCAGTCTCCCCTGTGCATAAATAACATGACCCAGCTGGGGGAAAATCAAACTAGTGTTTCACTCAGCCAACTGTTCCAAATTGCTGTTGCCAATTTTCTTTGATGCCTCAGACAAACAGCTTTTCTATCGCAAAAAAAAAAAGGCTGGAAAGAAAAATCCACCCTGTGTGCCACTCTAACGTGACAGTATCTTGGCAAAGAAGAGTATAAGTAGAATAAAGGCAAAGGGCAATGCAGTCCCAGTGAAATGAACAGGCTTCAGTCTGTTTGTCTTGATTTATGATGACTGCGGTACACCTGTAATGGGCACAGTAGGGGAAGCTACAACAAACAGCTTGTTAATTTATCAATAGGTATAGATCGAGAAACAGAGGCAAACAGTGCAATTTGTTTCGTTTATCAATAGGCATAGATCGGGAAAACAAAGGCAAACTGTGCAATTTGTTCTGAATGCTGGGCCATTGATCCAGAGAACCAGCCATTGGACAATGTCCCCCCACTATACATGCTATACTCGGATATGGTATTAAAGTTTAATTAGATAATTAAGCTTTGTGCGGGGAATCTATATAATTGCACGGCCCTATGAGTTTAATGAATCCAGTGGGGATGCTGCATTGATCACAGACAGGGGAAGATACAACCTTCTGCCTAATGTCCCTGGCTCCAGTCCCATGAGCTCTGTCTATCCTGATACTGCTCTCAGAGATATTCCTGCAATCTTTCCCACGCAATCAGCTTTATCAATGTGCCATGCCTGAACTCAACCCACACTGCACTTAAACCAGCAGTATTTGTTAGTAAAGAAAATTCTGACATATACTTTTTATCGTATTTTAGATAATCCCATATCTCTTTTCATGTATACCATATTTTCTGCATTCATACTGTGCGTTAGCATTTATTTTTTTTATATTTGAAATAATAAAACGTGTTTTTTTTTTTTTTTAATATGGCTCTGTCCAGGTTTTCATAGGTATTCTCGGTTGTTTCTTGACATCCATTATTAAGCCTCACTTTTCTGCTGACTAAAATGATCTAGCAAGCAGTGGACACTATGATCTTAATAGGATGACGGGCGTACTAAAACAGCCAAGAATACTGATGAAAATCTGGTTCGGGTCATAATAAAAGGCATACTCTTTTTTATTTTAAATGTATAAAAAAGTGCAAAAACAGACTTACAATTGGGAAAGAAGGGTATCGTACAAGACAGGATGTAAGGGGCAATTTAAGACGGAATCAGAAAGCATACAGTAGGTCAAAACCATCACAGTAACATGCACTGCTGTTTTAATGGGACATGGATTTTCCATGGAAACAGAACAAGTGATGAAAGAAAAAGCCCCAAAATGTGTGTGACTTGGCAGCTGTTTGCAAATGATATTTCTAACTACATGAATTAGAACAGCCAGTCCAACTTGTCTGGACCTGAATAAACACTGATGTGAAAACTGGTTTGTATTGTGTTTTCTTTTTTCTTTTTATGGACCACATACTGCATAGCATTCATAATGGGATCAGCAGTTTTTTTCCAATTACCATGTTTATTGATTTTTTTAATAACATATAACATAAGCAGGAGTTTAAGAACATAAAAGGATACATAATAAGAATAACAATACTTGGCTAAATTCAATATACTGTATATAAATTTCCTAAAGAAGCATATTAAAACTTTCTAATAAAGGCATAACTTACTAATATATGCATTTATAGTGACATTTATGATCAGAAAAACTGCAGGGACAAATTTACTAATAAAGTTTCTGAAAGAAATATCTATATAGGCCTCTTATTTGATAGGGCATTTAGCAGATGAAAATACCTTCAAAAATGGGGACCAGATCCTGTCAAAGAACTCCGTTTTACCTATTAGCAGGCCATAGGAGAAGCAAAGGGAGGTCAGTAAGGGAAGCCAAAGCTCAGACAGAAGAACACATTGCAAAATCAGTGGGTAGAGGGGACAAAACCTTTTACAGGTACATAAGTGAAAAAAGAAAGACAAAGGGAGGGATAGTGAGACTGAAGGGGGAGGATGGGGGCTGCGTGGAGGATGACAGCAGTAAAGCTGACATATTGAACAGGTATTTCTGCTCAGTCTTTACTGAAGAGGAGGAGGGTAATGGGTCTGAAGGGAGTACAAGGGGTGAGAATGGTGCAGAAATGCACACAAGTCCCTTTACACGAGAAAGGGTCCTGAAGGAACTGGAAGTAATAAGAGTTGATAAAGCAATGGGGCCAGATGGGGTGCACCCCAGGGTCCTTAAAGAACTAAGAGAGGTGGTGGCTGAACCTCTGGCTATCCTGTTTAGCCGATCACTGGAAACAGGGGAGGTACCCAAAGACTGGAGGACAGCAGATGTAGTCCCCTTATACAAAAGTGAGAACAAAGAGGAAGCAGGGAACTACAGACCAGTCAGCCTCACCTCGGTAGTAGGGAAGATCATGGAAGCACTACTGAAGGAGAGATTGGTGGAACATCTGGTTGTCAATGGACTACAGGACCCAAGGCAGCATGGTTTCACCAGGGGGAGGTCATGTCAGACCAACCTCGTTGAATTTTGACTGGGTGACTAGGAGGTGGATCAGGGAGGGCAGTGGACATGGCCTATCTGGACTTCAGCAAGGCCTTTGACACTGTGCCACATAGAAGACTATTACACAAACTGGGGAATATGGGTGTGGGCAGGACAGTAGTGTGGTGGGTAGGTAACTGGCTGGGTGGCAGGACACAGAGGGTGGTGGTAAATGGCTGTCACTCCACAGAGGAAGAGTGACCAGTGGGGTACCACAGGGATCAGTGCTGGACGGTCTTATTCAACATCTTCATCAGTGACATTAAGCAGGACCTAGAAGGCAGAATTTCACTGTTAGCTGATGACACAAAGCTCTGTAACAGAGTAGACACACCAGAGGGTGTAAACAGAATGAAGCGACCTGCAGAAACTTGAAGAATGGTCAGGGGTTTGGCAGTTGAAATTCAATGCAAAGAAGTGCAAGATAATGCATATGGGGCACAAAAACCCTGGCACAATATATCAGTTGGGGGTGAGGATATAGCATGCACCAAGCAGGAAAGGGATCTTGGGGTTGTCATCTCTGATGACCTCAAGGTGGGAAACAGTATGACAAGGCAGCAGGTAAAGCAAATAGGATGCTGGGATGTATAGGCAGGGGGCATCACCAGCAGGAAAAGGAAGGTCATAATTCCTATACAAGACACTAGTGAGGCCCCACCTGGAGTACAGTGTACAGTTCTGGAGACCATACCTACGTAAGGACATAGACAGGGTAGAGAAGGTTCAGAGGAGGGCAACAAAGATGATGCATGGATTGCATCACAAGTCCTATGAAGACAGGTTGAAGGAACTGAACATGTACTCCCTGGAGGAGAGGAGGAGAGAGGGATATGATAGAGACATACAAGTATCTTACAGGGAGGAACAGGGTGCAGGAAAACACTATTTTAAGCAAAAAGATGTTCCAGGACTAGAGGGCATGGGATGAAGTTGGAGGAGGACTATTCAGAGGAAACATGAGAAAATTTCTTCACAGAGCAGGTGGTGGACAAGTGGAACACCCTGCCAGAGGAAGTAGTGAGGGCTGAAACAATCACGGATTTAAGAATGCATGGGATAGACATAAAGGAATTCCTGGAGGTCAGGGGTAAGGGCAACAGACTTCTAGGAAAACAAACTGAACTTACAAGCTCAAATGGGGCAGACTAGGTGTAGGAGCCATAGGCCCATATCTGCCGACACTGTCTATTTATCTATGTATCTATGCTATGATGTAGAAGAGAGGGGACTCTGGAAGCACATGACTGCATACCTGGACTGTGTCCTTCTACAGTGGAGTTGAAGCACATCGCAGTAGTCTTCATTTAGTACAGTGCTGTTTCTCCCCACACACTATTTTCCTGCTTTGTGCTCACTTCCAGTTAACTTCTGGGTTCAGAGTGAACCAGCAAGAGAAAGGAGTTGCTGTCAGAACGTTACTACTCTACTGGACTAAAGAACTAGAACTCTACCACTGGGAACTTCAATTTAGGGTAAAAACAAACAAAAAAAGAGCGTGTTTGTCTGAGTTAGGTGAATGAATTGTTATCTGTGCAGTTAGCTAGGTGAAAAAGAAACTGTGAATTAGAGGGAGTGGCTTAGAGAGAAGTAAGCCAGGTGTTTGCATTTAAAAACTGACCTAGATAGCTTGTGGCAGAGAACAGCAAGAGGAAGGAGCTGCTGTCAGAACTTTACTGGTACTATATTGCCCTCCATCCCTCTCCTCCACCCCCCACACTTGGCTGGTTCTACTTTCATAGGCACAGGATTTGACTGACAACAGGAACTTCCTGTTTGGGAGCAGGAATAGAGTGATCACAGAGTCACGAAAGACTCACCATCCTAGAAGGAAAAGAGTAGCTCTCCATACCCCCCAGCTGCTGGAGTTCTGACTCTGAGCAAGTAAGAAGGAGACTGCTGAGGAATATAGGAACTTACTGTCCCAGAACAGGAAGATCAGGAGCTTTAAGGGCAGTGGGGTACCACAGGGATCAGTGCTGGTACCGGTCCTATTCAACATCTTCATCAGTGACATTAAGTGCAGTTCTGGAGACCATACCTACGTAAGGACATAGACAGGGTGAAGAATTTCTTCACAGAACGGGTGGTGGACAAGTGGAACACCCTGCCAGAGGAAGTGGTGGGGGCTGAAACAATCACGGGATTTAAGAATGCATGGGATAGACATAAAGGAATTCTGGAGGTCAGGTGTAAGGGGCAACAGACTTCTAGGAAAACAAACTGAACTTACAAGCTCAAATGGGCAGACTGGGTGGGCCATAGGCCCTTATCTGCCGATACTGTCTATGTAACTGGAACAGGTGGCTATGGATGGTATTGAGGCATCCAAGTTGCAATTTCATGCTGCAGTGGACTCTAATGATGTGTCATCAAGAGTCATGGCTACATCTGTGGCTCTTCGCAGGATGGCCTGGCTCAGATGTACTACCCTGTCTCAGGATACCCAGTCTAAGGCCATGGATTTTCCTGTTGTGGGCAATTCTCTGTTTGGGGAGCAAACAGAGAATTACATGAAGAAAATGGATGAATATAGGACCACCTATAGAGTGCACAGGCCAAGGAAAGGCAGGCCACTCCTCAAAAGCAGCTTCCTAAAGGGCAGGGCAGGCCTTTTCATAGGCCTTTTACCAAACCCAAGCCCTCTTCCGCCCATGCCCAGAGGGGATCTTTAGAGCGAGAGGCAGACGGGGTACAAGCAGGCCTGCCTGCTCACCCCTCAGCCCAAAGCCCCTGCCAAGCAGGCACCCTGATGGGGTTGCCAGGCGATTCTTCTCACCTGAGGGGCAGGCTGGCTTACTTTGTCCAGGACTGGAAGTCTCTAACATCAGACAAGTGGGTCCTGGAAGTAGTAAGCCAGGGACTGGTTCTCAGCTTCAAAAATTTCCAAGGCTGAGAACCAGATCTTTCCACCTGCAACTCCATCAGAGGCACTCGCCCTAGAGGCAGAGGTCTCTACCCTCCTGGTCTCAGAGCCGTGGAAGGGTTCCTCCCCTACACCAGGGCAAAGGTTTGTACTCCAGGTACTTCCTTACCCCAAAAAGACAGGAGAATGGCCCATCCTGGATCTCAGATACTTAAACAAGCACCTTTTAAAACCAAAGTTCAAAATGGTGACTCTGGGAATTATCTTACCTCTCTAAGGCCACGGACTGGCTAGCTTCCTGACCTCAAGGATGCCTACTTCCATATTCCCATCAGAAGCTCCCATCGAAAGTACCTCAGGTTCGAGCTGCCCTCAGGCCATTACCAGTTCAGAGCAATGCCCTTCGGCCTCACTTCTGCTCCAAGGGTATTCACCAAATGCCTGGCAGTAGCAGTTGCCTACCTAAGAAGGCAAAAGATTGCCATATTTCCTTACCTGGATGATTGGCTCATAGTAGGCCACTCCCCAGAACAGGTCAATTTACATCTTGGGATAACGCAGCAACTGCTTACCTCTCTAGGTTTCCTTCTGAATCTCTCGAAGTCAGTTCTAGAGCCTGTCCAGCTTCTTACCTTCATAGGCGCAGAACTGAACACACAGGAGGCCAGAGCCTTCTTTCCTCTGGACAGGGCAAAGACCCTAGTCTCCCTGGCCTCCTCATTCACCCTGCAGGTTTCTCGACCAGCAAGGCATTTTCTGCAGCTCCTGGGGCATATGGCTGCTTCCACAGCAGTTGTGCAGGGAGCAAGATTTCAGATGAGGGACATCCAGTTCCATTTGAGATCTTTTTGGTCTCAAAGAAAGGATCCTCTTACCAAGTTGATCCCAGTAACTCGAACCCTGATCCAAGCCCTACAGTGGTGGCAGGATCAGAGCAACCTGAGACAAGGAGTTCCTTTTGTCACTCAGTCTCGCTCCCTAATCCTTACTACAGATGCATCCCTCTTGGGTTGGGGAGCTCACATGGGCGACCTCACCACCCAGGGTCTGTGGTCTCCCAAGAATCTCTGCTCCACATCAACCTGTTGGAGCTCAGAGCAGTTTTTCTAGCACACAAGTTTTCCAAATCTGTTCAGAACAAGATTGTACACGTCCAGAACAGACAACATCACTACAATGTGGTACATCAACAAACAAGGGGTACTTCGGTCTGACCTTGTGCACCAAAGCGATGAAGTTGTGGTCTCTGGCTTACTCCTGAACACCTCCTCACGGAGTCCACCTTCCAGGCAAGGACAATGTCCTGGCAGATGCTCTCAGCAGGATTTCTCAGGGCCATCACGAATGGTCACTGGATCCCCTGGTCTTGGGAGTAGTATTTGCCAGATGGGGCACCCCGCAGATGGATCTTTTTGCAGCCCCAGACAATCACCAACTTCCCTTTTTGCTGCAGGCCCCAGTGTTGGGCTCACTCCCCCTGGATGCCTTAGCCCTCCGTTGGGAAGGGAAGTTCCTCTATGCCTTCCCCCCCCTCCCTCTCCTGTTCAAAGTGCTAGTCAAAATCAGATCCCAATCCTGCAAAGTCATTCTGATAGCTCCGGATTGGGCCAGACAACCCTGGTATCCTCTCCTACTGTCCTTAGCAGTCCATCCTCCCCTGTGCCTTCCCAGGAATCACAATCTGTTAACCTGTGCCCAGGGACGGGTTTGGTATCCGAATCTCAAATCTCTCAATCTCAAGGCTTGGTTCTTGAAGAGTTAGAGTTTGCTGATTTACACCTTTCCCAAGGTGTAATGGATATATTGAAGGCCTCAAGGAAGCCTTCCACCAGGGCTACTTACAATTCCAAATGGAAAAGGTTTTCCATATGGTGCTCAGAAAAGCATATTTCCCCAGACTCTGCTGATCTACCCACAGTCCTGGATTATATGGTCCATCTGAATTCTCTGGGGCTGAGACCAGCTACCCTGAAGGTGCATTTGGCAGCTGTGTCTGCTTTTATTTCAGCGAGTGAAATCCTCTTCTCTTTCAGCTCATCCTGTATTTTCCAAGTTTTAAGGTTGCTTCACAACCCTCCATTCAGGGATCCTGCCCTGCCTGGGATCTTAATGTTTGCATTGCTCAGCTTATGCAACCCCCTTGAGCCCTTGTCTTCAGCTGAGCTTAAGTACTTGACTTGGAAGACTGTGTTTCTGGTAGCCATCACCTCTGCCAGACGCATAAGTGAATTACAAGCGTTGTCAGTGGAGTCGGATTTAATCTCCTTTCACAGAGATAAGGTGGTCCTCGGACTAACAGGAAGTTCCTTCCTTAGGTGGTTTCAGATTTCCACCTTAATCAGTCTATTCTCTTCCAGTGTACTTCACTGACCACTCCTCCTCTGGTGAGAGGAGCTGCACAACAGATGTGAAGAGGCCCTTAGTTACTACATAGAGCGTACCAAGGGTCACAGGTTTGACTCCCTCAACTGTTCCTCACTTACGCGAGGTTGGTAAAGGAAGCCAGCCACTAAAGATCCATTGCCAGGTGGATTGTCTCTTGTATCCAATTCTGCTACGAAAAGTTGGGTAAAGATCCCCTCAGGCCTGAGGGCTCACTCTACCAGAGGTACAGCTGCTTGCTGGCTGCTGCCAGAGACATTCCTATTCTAGAAATATGTCAAGCAGCTACCTGGAAAACAGTTCACACTTTTACTGAGCATTACTCCTGGACATCCAGGCTGGGAGTGATCTTTCGGTTTTAACAACTGTTCTTCAGAGCCTATTCTCAAGTAGGTTCTGTCCCTCCTCCATGGGGTACTGCTGTTGTAGTCTGCAATTGTCATAATATAGCAAGACTTCATGTTGTTTGAAGAAAAATTACTCACCTTAGTAATGTTGTTTCTTCTAATGGAGTCTTGCATATTATGACCTCCTCCTCCCTGCCTGCCCCTCTCAGAACCTCCGTTTTGGGGTGTGGCTGGGCCTTACAGGGTTGGCACTCATTTATGCCCACCTTGTTGTTTTTACACTCTCTTTTTGGGGTGAATTGGTGTTGTGTTTTCCTTTTTCTGGGTCTCCTGACTTGAGTCTTTCTTTGAGACCAGGAAAGGTGTGTTTAAGTTAGTAGCCAGTTGGCTAGTGTAGGTTTACAGCTTCCACACAGAACCTTAGTGAGTTTTAGCTCGTAAATATCTGACAGTTTATGTTTGAAGCACAACAGACAGAGCTTCCTAACCGAGCTCACACTCAGAGTTCCATGCTTCATGGAAAAGTTAACTATTTCATCTCCGGGGCAGTTCCAAGATTGGGTCATACTGCAATTGTCATAATATAGCAAGACTCCATTAGAAGAAACAACATTACTAAGGTGAGTAATTTTTTCTTCTAGTCTGTCCCTTATGGTTTTTCCACACTTAGCTGTTTCTCATTCATTGGTCAGGGCGACCACCTCGAACATTCAGGTTCAGCCAGGGCATTCTCCATCAAGGTCCAGTTCTGCACCCCATTTTAACAACTGGTCTCTCTGTAGACCTGGAAAGTGAGTGGAAAAACTTTCAAGGAGCTATGCGGCACAGCTCCTGTTACTGACATGATGGGGAACTCGTGTGTCTCTTCTTCCTCCAAAGTGCATTATAGAATCCGGAGGAAATTTTGATTCTGGCTTCATTCCAGACACATACAGAATGACACAATATAGTCGCCTGTACTACTGCAGTTCCTTTAAGACAGATGGACAAAGGACTGCAACCAGCCACCTTACAAATTAGAGTTTCTGCACTGGGGGCACTCTTGACAGACCCTGGGGAATTGTTGGGCTCATATCCCCATGTCTGGTAGATCTTACTTCGAGAGGGCTCTTGCAGTAGGTAATTACATATAGGACTGGCAGGACGGCTGGCAGGACCAGAAAAATTTCTAGCTTGCAGTCCTGGCGAGGACCGCCCCACGATCAGGTGACGTCATCACGGCGTCGGTATAAAGCGGTCCGGACACGCCTTCCAGTTCTTTCCCGCTGTCAGCTCATGCAGCACCTCACGGTGAAGTTCCTATCACTAGGTCCTGTTACTTCGTCGGTTTTCCCCGAAAAGTTTCAGTATTTTGTATTTTATATTTTCTATCATCAGGTGAACGTCGGTATATGTCGTCCCCTTCAAAATAAGTGCGACTTGTGCGGAGCCAGCTGCCCTCACAAAGACGGTCACTCACTCTGCCCCTTTTCTGTTTAGGCCCTGACCGCGAGTCGACAAGTGTCCAGCGGACTGCCCGTTTCCGCCGCGAGCTTCAACAGTCTCTCGAAGCCCATCTCCTCAAGAAGAAGATGTCGCGATGGAGAAGGAGTTGAAGAAACTTCGGCAGGCATCGACCTCCCCTGAAGGGCACAAGAAGCGGGACAAGGAAAGGCACCGGGAGAAGGCCTCCTCCTCCGCGACTCCGGCCGGAGTCGCGGGCAAGGTAACGTCCCCTCCGGAGGATCACCCGACGGCAGCCTCCAAGGCTTTGGAGGAGGCATCAGCCCGCCCGTCAGGTTCGTGTTTGAGCCCACCGGGTGCGTCCGGGCAAAAGGAGGCTCCAGCCCCCAGTACCGCCACAGGCTTGCGGCCTACTGGTGCGGGCGCCTCCATCATCCGCCGGGAGAAGGCCGCTAAGACGCCCGACCCTTTGGGGCGGCGCCGCGGCAATGTCCCCATCAGACTGGCCTATTCCTATCCTCGGCCCGTCTCCAGCGAGGACCCCGGGTCAGGCGCCCGGCTCCTCTGGCGTCCGCCGGGATTCGGCCCTAAGTCTGCGTCGGCTCCTCCCGGCGTCGCCGAACCTCAGGAGCCTCTGACAGACCCTGCTTAGTCTGTCGTACCAGGTTCCCGCAGCCTTCGCTGCCGTCAGAGAGCAAAGTCCCCCTGCCCGACCCGAGTTTTCTCGCCGTCCCCAGGCGAGGCTGAGATCCTGGGCTGCCGTCAAGTCCTCTTCCTACAGGCGGATCTGGCGTCAGCTTCCCTGGCGCCCGGCCCGCTGACGCCCGGTTCTGACACGGCCCCTCGGCTGGTGAGATATTCATCTTCCATGAGCCCTCCACCCCAGGGGCCTATCACGGTTGATCCGCCCGTGGAGTACCCGGCTGGGCCGTCTGCTCCGGCAGCTCCTCCAGTGCCTGGGTATCCGCTGTCCTATCCGACGCTGGTTTTCCCAGGTCTACAGTATCCTGCACCGCAGTACCCGGCGCCGACTCCTCCAACGCCGCAGTACCCGGCTCCGGTATTCCCGCAGCCGGGTTACGGATACTCTCCCTACGGATTTCATCCGTAGAACTATCCCCTCCTCCCCCTCCACACGCCCCTAGGCGCGGTGGATCTCCAGGAAGACTTTGCCTCCTGGTGGAGGCTGAGCCAGGCTCAACTCACCAAGGAGTAGAGAAACCGTCTTCACGGCGACTGTACCACCCGGCTCCCGTCGCCCCAGCCGGCACACTCCTCTCCACCTCCGGATTCCTGGGCTTTGCCCTCAGGATCAGAGAGGCAGGACACCGCGTCCCGGAATTCCCCCTAAGGAACCCGTTCCTCCCCTAGACAAGCTAGGGTCTTACTCTGCTTCAAATTCCTCTTCTTCTTCTCTCTCGGACTCCTCGGAGGCCTCTAGAGTGTTCGAGAAAGATGACGAGCCCACTCTCGTCCAAGCCCGGCCGAGGACTCCTCCGAAGTCTCCTCCGGAGGATCTTCCTTCTGAGTTGCTCAGGAAGATCCAGGAAGTCCATCAGTGGCATTCATAGAGCCAGATCCTCAATGGGTTAAACTGCGCCAAAGCATCTGGACTTGCCCTTAGGCTCTCTCTAGTACCACCCTGGATCGGGCCTCACGCCACCTTGTTTCCACTATTTGGAAACAACAATCACTGGTTACTTCCTCGGTCAACAGTTGCCTGCCAGGCTCGGTGTAGACACCAGATTCTCAGCCCGTGCAGACTTGGTTGTGAGTGAGCCCGCTCCGACGGTCAGCACACCTGAAACATTTGAGCTCGTCTCCCCGGATGAGAATCTTGCCTTCTGGATCAGTATGGAAGGAAGATCTGTGCTTCTTCACACTGGGAATTAGAGCCCTAAATTATGCTTAGCACATGGGGGATTATGAAGGCTGTCCTTACCCAGGCGGAATCCAAGATTGACTCCTTGACTGACTCAAGTCAACGGGAGGTTAACCCGACCTGGTCCGTTTTGCTGTTATTGATGCGTCGCCTTCAGGGGCGACCTACGATGCAGTGGACACGCAGAACGAACTCTCGTTCGCCCGTAGTCTTGGCGTCATGCATGGCTCCGTGTGTCAGGTCTAGTCCCGGTACAGTCAACAATTCAGAAGCACATTTCGGGGTTCTGTGCTTTTAGGTGGTGATGTGCTGAGATATCATCGCGACTTGCAGGAAGAAGGGAGCGGCCTTTAAATCCTGTTGATTCAACTATGTACATCCCCACAGCGCCGTCCCTTTAGCTTGAGCGCAGCCGGCCTCAAGCGAAACCTCGCAGAAGCGGGCCACTAAACATCTGAGCCCCACAGCTGCCAGGCCCACACCCAAAAAACAGCAGGTGCCCAACTGCGGCGCTGCCTCCACCACCTGACTCCTTCCCTCTCCCACCCATGGAGCCCGGAGGGGGGCAGGAGGGAGGTTCTCCCTCCACCTTCGGGTTGAGAGAGATAACAACGCCAGTTCATGGGTGCTTCAGATCTTAGCAGAGGGCATTCCATAGAGTTTCTGCAGAAACCTCCCGTCACCCCTCTGAACTCCTCTTACTCAAGGACCATCTTCCTTTGGTCAGGGAAGAAATCTCTGCCTTCCTTGAGAGCAGGCTATAGAGCAGTCCCCCCCTCACCTCCACGGGATGGGTTACTATTCCCATTTCTTCCTCGTGCCAAAGAAGGCGAGAATCAGACCATTGTCTCGATCTCAGCTCCTGAACCTATATGTGGAATACAAGAGTTCAGGATGCTCTCCTTCAAACCCTCTTGCCTGTGGCCGGGCCAATGGCTTTGTGCACTGGATATGCAGGATGCGTGCCTGCACATCCCCATTCAGCCCTTCCCGCACGAAAGGAAGTACCTCAGGTTTGCGTTCAGGACCACTACCAATTCCGGGCACTCCTTTTGGTCTTTCCTCGGCTCCCGAATCTTTACCAAATGCCTGGCAGTGAGTAGCGGCCACCTGCTTACTTTGGGGTTCAGGTTTTCCCTACCTAGATGACTGGCTCCTGGTTGACCCCTGTCGGAACTCCTGCATTCTTTCCCTCACCCAGCAGGTTTTTCACTGGCCTGGGTATCACCATCAACCATTCAAGTCTCACCTGGATCCTTCCCAGAGGCTCCAGTTCATCGGGCCAATCCTCGACACAACAATGTGAAAGGGCCTTCCTGCCTCCGGACAGGAGGCCTCCCTCCAATCCCAGAATTCCTCTCTCCAAGACACAGGAGGGTTCCGTAGTCGATTGCTCCGTCTGCGGGGGCTTGGCGGCGGCCATCCCGAGCCAGTTCTCTTGCAGCCAGCGCCCTCCATGAAGAATCTCTTAGTGGACTCTCCGATCTCAGTGGGGTCAACGAGTAGACGACCTAGATCATCTGGTTCTGGTCTCCTCACCAATGGTAAGAGACTTGCAATGGTGGATGGTTCAAGAGAACCTATTTCGGGGGTCCCCTTTTTTCATCCTCCCCCCGATCAGACTCTGACCACGGACGCTTCAGGCGAAGGTTGGGGAGCCCATCTGGGTCCTCACCAAACCCAGGGCCTATAGTCAAAGTTGGAGTAGTTCTTCATCAACGTGCTCGAGCCGAGCCGTGCTGTATCCTCTCAGGCCCTTCACCAATACATCCTTCCGGTCACCTAGCTGTCCAAACGGACAACATGTTAATGTACTACATCAACAAGCAGGAGGGACTCGGTCCCACCCGCTGTGCAGGGAAGCGATGAGGTTTGGGAATGGGCAATGCTTCTAACCTTCACCTCACGGCAATCCACGTTCCAGAATCGACAATGTCCTGGCAGACAGGCTAAGTCATACGTCGGCTCTACACAGTGGGAATTAGGCTGGAAAGTTCTAAAAAGCGTCTTCCAGATTTGGGGACTCCTCAGATGAGACCTGTTTGCCTCCTCCCAAAGCGCAAAGCTTCCAACCTTTTTGCTTGCTCGCTCCAGCGGAGCGCCTTGAGGGCGCTCTAGCTCTAAACTGGAAGGACAGATTAGTCTATGCTTTTCCCCAATTCCTCTGGTCCCTCGTGTGCTGCAGAAGCTTGCTTTGGAAGGGCGAGAATGATTCTGATTGCTCCTTTCTGGCCCAGGCAAATCTGGTTCTCTCTTCTACAACAATACTCAGAGGTTCCTCCTCTTCCTCTTCCTTTATCTCCAGGATTGCTGACCCAGGATCAGGGGACCCTGGTCCATCCGGGACTCAAGTCCCTTCAACTTCATGCATGGCTCCTGCAGACCTAGCTCAATCTCGCTTTGGCATTTCTCCTAAGGTGGCCGAGATTCTGGTGGAGGCTAGAAAACCCTCCACTAGGTCCACCTACGCCATGAAATGGAAAAGATTTTCCATCTGGGCTGCGTCCAGGAACGTGGAGCCCTTTTCCTGTCCTGTGGCCTTTCTACTTGAGTACATGCGTCATCTTTTCGGCCTGGGTCTGTCACTTCTCTTTGAAAGTCCATATGGCAGCTATTTCAGCCTACCATGTCCCTTTCACTGATAAGGCATTTGCCCAGCTGGAGGTATCCAAAACTTTCCTCAGAGGGGTCCTTCATATCAGGCCCCCTGTCCAGACTCCAGCTCCCCCTTGGGACTTAAACTTTGTCCTCGAGAAACTTACCCTTCCTCCCTTTGAGCCTCGCGGCTTCGCAGGAACTTGAAGTTTTATAGTGGAAAGCGCTGTTCTTGGTGGCCATTACTTCTGCTGTATAGAATTTCTGAGCTCAGGCCTGATGTGCAAAATCCCTTATCTGATTTTCACAAGAGCGAGTAGCTCTTCGCTGAATCCTAAGTTCCTCCGAAGGTGGTAGCGGAATCTACCTAAATCAGTCTATTGAATTACCTGCCTTTTTCACGCAGTACTCCAACCAAGGAGAATACTTGCTCCATACCATGGATGTTCACAGGATTCTGAGATACTACACCGATAGGACGAAGGATCTCAGAAAGACTGATCAGTTGTTCGTCTCTTTTGCTCACAAAAGAGAAGGCAATGCTGTTTCTAAGCAATGCCTATCAAAATGGTTGGCCCATTGCATCACTTTCTGTTATGACAAGTACAACAAGACCCTTCCGGGTCAAGTCAGAGGTCATTCCACTCATGGAGTAGCAGCCTCTGCAGCTTGTTTCAAGAACGTGTCTGTGGCAGACATCTGTGCTGCCGCCACTTGGACTTCCATCCACACCTTTACTAAACATTACAGTTTGGACATCGCCTCTCACCGCAGAGCAGGCTTCGGGTTAGCTGTCTTGCAAGGCCTCCTTTCTTGAGGCTCGCAAGGTTTTCCTTGCTACTTCTTGGAGTAGTACCTCCTCCCAGTGCCTTTTCTTTTGTTCCAGACTGCTTGGGATTCTGTCCTATATGTAATTACCTACTGCAAGAGCCCTCTCGAAGTAAGATAGTACAGTTACGTAAGAACTTACAGTAACAGTAGATCTTCGAGAGAGGCTCTTGCAGTGTATTCTCCATCCCCTCCATCTCCTAGGCTTTTTCAGCTCCTTTTCCATTGAGAAATATCTGCTTCTCTCTCGTCCGGGCTTTCCAGGCCTGTGGCGGGAAAGAACTGGAAGCGGATATCCGGGACCACTTTATACGACATCGTGATGACGCCGTCACCTGACGTGGAAGCGGTCCTCTCGCCAGGGACTGCTAGCTAGAAA
Source organism: Neoceratodus forsteri (assembly GCA_016271365.2). NCBI lineage: Eukaryota > Metazoa > Chordata > Ceratodontiformes > Ceratodontidae > Neoceratodus > Neoceratodus forsteri. The sequence continues at coordinate 1,390,045,132 of CM028131.1, read as the reverse complement.
TTTTTCCGTAGGGTCCTGCCGCCGTCCAGCGTCAGTCCTATATGTAATTACCTACTGCAAGAGCCTCTCTCGAAGATCTACTGTTACGGTAAGTTCTTACGTAACTGTACTTTCTTCAGGCAGCAGCTTTAAACCTCTTCAATCCACCAAAGCTATCACCTTGGAGTCTTTAATATGGTTCTCAAGGCCGTGGCCAAGGCCCCCTTTAGGGCCTCTCAAGCCATCCATCATGCATCTCAAAATAAAGGTTGCCCCTTTTTTCTCAGAGCTATTACTCCAGCCAGGAGTTTCAGCAAACTAAAAGCATTGCTTGCCCAAGAGCTGTACACTCATTCATCAGGCTAGAACAGTTCCAATTTTTGTTTGCCAAAGTTATATCTCCCCTCTATTACAATCAAGGGTTCATTCTTCCTTCCTTCCGCCCACTCTCTAAAAGCAACAAGGATGGAAAATTTCATACACTAGACCTGGGAAGAGGGAGAAAAATGTACATTAAGAGAGAGGAAGCTATTCACAAAACTTCAACTGTGTTCATGCTAGCTAAAGGGAAAAAAAATTTGGGGCAGCAAGGATTCAGTAGGCTCTTTAGCCAAACAGATTCTATCTGTCACCTCCACGGCTTATGATCAAGCGACAGTGACTTACCTGGCCCAGTGAGAGTCCATGGCTCCCTTCGTGGGCGTAATTCAGAGAAGCATCAACAGCACACCCTCACTGAGTGGTCTTCTGATCATCCATTCACACACTCTAGCGCAAAAAAAAAAAAGTTCTCACTGGAGGTGATGTCCTCGGCAGAGGCATCCTTTGGCCGCATTGTTTTTCAATCGGTGGTGAACCCTTAAGGGCTCTTGACATTCTTCCCACCCGGGACATCTGGGGACGTACTGCTTTTGTATATCCCAGGAGTAAGGAAGCCCGGAGACCAGCTTAGGAGAGAGGAATCAAAATTTAAATACCTGTAAATTTTCTTCTCCAATGCTGTCTCTGGCTTCAGATTCTCCAGAATGTATATCATTGGCTGTCTCACAGCCATATATGCCTTAAAATTCTTGTTTTTTGTTCCCAAGTTCTTGTAGTATTACCATATTGGACTGCTTTAGGAAGAACTGAGGAGAACAGGAAGTGGAGGGCTGGATGTCCCCTGCTGCAGAAGTCTGATTCCTGCCTGTGGATCAGCATCGGGAGGTACAGACCAGGAGTAAGAAAGCCCGGAGACCAGCCGTCGGAGAAAGAAAATTTACAGATATTTAAATTTAGATATACTTGAGAAATAAGTTACAGCTGACTGCTTCTTGAAATTTGTAACAATTTCCTGTCTGCTATTTTTGGTTCTACTAGGTTTTTTAACATGTACATTGACAGTCTCAGCAAGAAGCTATGTCTTTTTTTTTTTTTTTTTTCTTTCTTTCTTTCTTTTTGCTGTGCCCCAGCCGTCAATGTCCACCCTGGTCACAGACCCCTGTACCTATGCCTGCGCTCCCCCAGTCACCCCTGGCTTTCCCCCCAGAGGACAGGGTCACGGCACTGTTTCCCTACCAGTGCCTCAATACCAGTATCTGGTCGGGGAGCCAGCTGCGGAGGCTAATTGAGGCCCGGGGGCAGGGCCTCATGGAGACTGCCATGGACACACGGTTTTCCCCCTTTAGGCGGGGACATGCAGTGACGACCAGCGTCTGCCCCTGAGTGGAATAGGCGTCGGTGCTGTCAACGAACCCAGCCTCCGCTGGGTGTTGCTGCTGTACCTGCACGTGCCCCCCCCGGAGAAGGAGAGCAGTCATGGGACGCTTGATCCTTCTCCCCCGGCCGGCCCTCCGACTACAGCAAGAAGCTATGTTTGAGACTTGGCTTCTGTTTTAGCACTGAGGCAAAAAAAAGTCTAGTATAGGCGACCTTCCTTCCCTCCCTTGCTTGACTATGGCAAGACTGTGTACAGAAGTGCCTCAGTTTCATAATTGAACAAATTTTTTTTTTTTTAATTCTGTTTATACCCTGTCGCCAGCTCCCCGAGACATCTCTCAGGTGGCCCACTCAACTTCTGAATTCCTCCCTGACCAAGGAATTGGGTGCTGTGTCCCCCCTCTTTTGCCAGCGTCTTATAGGAGGAGGCAGGGATCATGGAGAGTCAAGTCTGGGTTGGAGCCGGCGCTGGGCATGTGGACTTCGGCCACTGGGATCTGCCATCACCTCCTCGGTAGCTGATTTTTTTTTTTTATTGTTGTTGCTGTTGCTCCCCCCCCCCCCGACGCAGGGCTTGCAGTGCTGTCCATTCCGCACGCCCGCAGGACAGCCGCCTGACAGCTGACCAAATTAAAGGGAGCATAAAAGGGGGGGTACTGTGCAAGCAACACCAAAAACACAGCAATGTAGATTAAAGGCTCACCTCCAGAAAGACATGCTCCATTTGCTTAAAAAAACAAGTTTTAATCCATTTTTGCTGTGTTTTAACTATTTAGACCGATGTAAACAAACCCCTGCATGGGATTCAAACTTCGAGCTTTGTAGGTGCCTAAAATGGACTCAATTTCCTATATGCACAGTAAAGAATTTCAAGGAGAAGCACTTTGTCAGAGTTTTTTAAATAGTTTATTTATAAGGTCCCTATACAGCCTGCATAATTGCTCAGGAGCACTCTCGCCAGACTGATGTCATCATGTCAAGGACGTTGTGGCCATTTTAGGCACCTGCAAAGCGTGAGGTTTGATGCAAAAATGGATTAAAACTAATTTTTTGAGGCAAACAGAGCATGTCATTCTGGAGGTGAACCCCTAATCTACACAGCTGTGTTTTTGGCTTTACTTACATGGTACCCCGTTTATGTTCCCTTTAAACATGCTCTATCATAAGGCACTCCGTTCCATCTCTAACCTGCCTTCTAGAACACATCATTGCTGGCTGTATGCAGCAGTTGGTTGGACTTTGCTTGCTGTTAGAAGGCTTAGAAACCAGTACCAAGACACTCCACAACATTTGGGTAAATGGCTTTTAGTTTGCTTACCCCCACGCACTGGAATAACTTAATACTGGCATACTAAAAGCCAGCAGAATAGGCCTAATGGTCTGTCATGTCCACTCAGTAGCCAGCCACCTAGTGGTTGCTCGGTTTTCCACCCCTCCGCCCCAAGAGGGTCTTCATTGGATTTAGAATCCCCTTGTACATGTCCCACCCCTTCTTGAAGCCCTCCACTGTGTCTTCCTCCACCAGCCTCTTGGGCAGCGCATTCCACGGTTCCACCACCCTCTCAGTGAAATAATGCCTCCTGCGTCCCCCCGTATAATTTTCCCCCTCAAGTTTCCACTCATGCCCCCTCGTTGTTCCCCAACTTTTTTAGCCTGAACAGCTCCTTGTTTCTGCTCTGTTATTCCCCTTACATACTTTAAGACTCCTATCATGTCTCCCCTGTCCCTCCTCTCCTCCAGTGTGTACATCCCAAGCTCCTTCAGTCTCTCCTCATAGGTCCTCCCCTCCATTCCCTGAATTATCCTGGTTGCTCTCCTCTGAACTCTCTCCAACAGTGCTATGTCCTTCTTCAGATAAGGTCTCCAGAACTGAATACAGTACTCAAGTTGCAGCCTGACCAAGGCATTGTACAGAGGGAGGATCACCTCCCTCTTCCTGGATGTAATTCCCCTGGCTATGCAGCCCAGTATCCTGTTTGCTTTGGCTGCGGTTCTTCATCTATTTTCAGAGTTATTCATTTTGACATCTACCACCACCCCTAAATCCCACTCACCCATTGTGGCTTGTAGTATGACCCCCCAGGGTGTAAACATGGCCCGGATTTCTGACCCCCAAATGCAGTACCTTACATTTCCGAGCATTAAATTTCAATCCCCATCTCCTTGACCACCCCTCCAGGGTATCCAGTTCCCCTTGAACTACCTTTCTTGCTTCTTCCCAGTCCACCAGTGCTCCCAGTTTGGAATCATTTGCAAAGAGACTTAGCCTACTCCTAACCCCCTCCCTATGTCTGAGACATAGGCATTAAACAGGAGTAGCCCCAACACTGAACCTTGAGAGACCCCACTGATTACCTTCCTAGGGGAGGAGACTATCCCATCGACCATTACCCTCTGAATTCTCCCCCAAAACCAATTTTCAACCCACTTCAGCTCCTGTCTTCCCACTCCCATCTCCACCAGCTTTGCTATCAGCCCTTTATGGGGTACTTAATCAAATGCTTTGCTAAAATCCAGGTACAGGACGTCCACCGGCCTATGTCTGTCCAAAGCCCTAGTCACCCAGTCATAAAACTCTACAAGGTTGGACTGACACGATCTCCCCGGAACAAAGCCATACTGTTTTATCATCCTGGTGCCCTAACCCTTCCAGCTGCCTCCCAAGTCTCTCCTTGATAAAGCCCTCCATTACTTTGCCCACCACAGACGTTAGACTGACAGGCCTATAATTCCCCATCTCTTCCCTAGACCCCCCTTTATGGATAGGCGTTACATACGCCATCCTCCAGTCCTGAGGCACCCATCCTGTCTGCAGAGAGATGTTAAAGAGTGCAACCAATGGAGCTGCCAGTTCATCCGCCAGTTCCTTCATAACCCTCGCGTGTAGCCCATCTGGCCCAGGTGCCTTGTCCGTTTTTAGATTCCGAAGGGCCTCCATCACCCTTTTCACTGTGATTTCTCCCCCTCATTCAACCTCCCCACCCCTTCTGGGTCAGTCCCTGCCTGCACCCTAGCCTCTCACCATCCTCTGGTCTCAGACTGACCTCTCGCTTTTGGTGGCTCCTCTTCCCTCCCATCAATCTGTAGGGATCCCCTTTCCCCATCTGCAAAGATTAAGGTAAAGTACTCATTTAGCACTTCTGCCTGATTCCCTCGCTTCCTGATACTCATCTAGCACTTCTTGAACTTCTAGAACTTGCAAGAATCGTTTAAACTGAGTTCTGTAGTCCACCTGTAAATACCTTTAAAGTGCACCAGACATGAATATGTCCTTGGAGCAGGCAGCTTGTGACAAGAAACTGCCTGCCCAAGGGCCTAATAGATTCACCTTTTTAATTGTTTAAAAAGGTGATTATTTAGATATTTTTATTACCTTGTCAATAATATACTTTCTTATTTGGCCAAGTCACTGTTCACAAGCTGCAGCCCCGCCCCTAAAAACTGTTATGATGACGCAAAGTAGGGAAGGAGCTGCAGTGTAACTAACAAGCATCTAATAGATTTCCAGGCAGCGATGGCCTTTATATGTGTTCGCATTTGTGTAACTGTACATACAGAGGGGGTAGCATACTATAATGTACTTTCCCTTTTATGTGTACGGTTGCCTACAAATGTAAATAAACACATATAAAGGCTGTCGCTGCCCAGAAAGCTATTAGATCCCTATCAGTTACATTGCAGCCCCTTCCCAACTTTGCATCATCATCATAATGAGCTTTTTAGAGATGGGCTGCAGCTTGGGATTGGCTGCCCAGCAGAAGAAGGAAGTATTACGAACAAGGTAATACATCTAAATAATCCTCTTTTTTTTTTTTTTTTTAAATTAAAGTGTCTGTATTAAGTCCTGGGCCAGGCAGTTTCTTGTCGTAAGCTGTCTGCCCAGAGGACATCAACACAGTGTAGACATATGCGAATGCCGCTAAATTACCTTATAAAGTTTGTTCTTGCTAAACTAGCCTTGTCACCTTTCTTGTGCACTCTGTGCCTGGAGTCAGACCTTTTATGTTTTCTTGGTTTCCAGTTTGCTGTATTTGTTCATTTTCATCCCTGTATTATGATGTTTGCTGTCTTACCTGTTGTAATGTAATGTAACCTGTTCTAACAGGACCTGCTTGTAAAGGTGCATTGTTCAGACAGTGGAGCCTTTTTTCTAGTAAAATAAATACTGTCCAAGTCTCCCTCTGGGGTTGCCCCACTTGACCCAGTTTGAACTCTGAAAAAGAGCTCTGTAGCACCTGGAGTAGAAATTTCGGAACTTTTCAGACTAGTTGCTATTTCCTTCCTTTTTTGAAAGGCTGGTCGTATTTCTGTTTTCCTTTACATTCCCCATTTTCAGGGATATAGTTGGAGGATCTACTTTTCAGAGTCCTGTGGTGTCTGCAACCTTCCATTTTTTTTCATTGATCAAATTCCAGTTTCTGTGATTTCCCTAGTATTCACTGGACAACGGGATCAGTACAAATTGCTATCTAGTGGGTATGGACCTATGCTAACTCCATACAGTTTGTTAGTGTTATTTTTTTTTTTTTTTTTCAGGACACTTGTCATTTATTTAGTGGCTTTTTGTCACAAGAGCGAGGTGTCCAGTGATCTGCAGTTCTGTTCAAAATAGTGTGTTTCCAGAATTAGTCTCCTAAACATTTAAATGGGACCATTGAAAATCTGCAGAGGTCCCAGGCTCATCAGATAAATTGTCAACCAGAAGGTTTGTGGACACAGGCCCTGTGTAATTTTTATGATTGTGGGCGGAGCCTACAGGAGTATTGCATGTACAAAAGGAGTGATGTCATGTTTTCTGTCCGTGGAACTGACTGAAGGTGTAAATAGTCTCCTCCACCTTACCCTCCTCCAAGAAATGTTTTCCGCCCTCAAATAAATACGCTTTCATGTTAGTCAATGGTTGCAGGGTACTATTTTCTTTCTTAAATGGGTGGTACAAGAACTGGAACCTGAGTAGTGGGAGGCAGCATTGTTTTTTGGGGGGGAAGTAAGGTCCACCCCACCTCTACCCAAGAAGCTCCAAAAGGTACATCCTACCTTTTTTTTTTATTCATGTGGGAGGGGCATGAGGTGGATCTATCATACTGAAAGAAGACTCACTAGAGTTTGGGGTATGGACCAAGCAACAACAAATCTGTGGAGTCCCTGCATTTTGTTAAGGACTATGAGAACAGAAGATACTTAAATTGCTTTCAAACTGACTTAAAACCCTTGGAACAAATGATTATCAGAGTCACCTGGTGTCTCAAAAGGAAACACTAAGAGATGTCTGAAATTACAGCTTAAGGATTCAACTTCAAGGAAAATAGACAGCTTTCAGGTATTTCTTAAACGTTTATATACTAAAATGGGCACAGTACTTGATAAACACAGTCTGTGATGAAGCATATTTTTCTTTTAAGTTTGAGAAGTGGAGTTGACTTGCACATGTTAAAAATGCCAGCTGCAATTAGCAACTAGTTGTAGAAACAAAATGCTGTCTTTTTTTGTTTGTTTTTTTTTTCTTCCCTGTTTACTTTTTTTCCCTGGCTCAGTTTATGTCAGTGAAAAGAAAGACTGGAACAACTATCAGAGCTGCTATCCAACTGGACAAACTATTTATCACTCATTTTTTATTTAAAATAACATACATGTAGTTTCACATTTTTACCGTGAGGGAAGCAAGAAGATAAACCAGCATGGTTAACAAATATATTCATTGACACCTGTGAATGAATGGGGTAGTTTTTTCTAACATTCCTTTTGAGTCAAATACTCCTTAGAACCTGTTATTCCAGTTTTTATGACTGTGCTCCTGGAACTTTCTGCATAACAAGTTCCCTTAGGCACCTCACAGCATCTCATTAAACCATGTGACACCACCATCTTTGCAGGACATTGCATACTGTAGCAAGAGACCCAATTGCTTTGCCTTTTTCCAAGTAAAATACCAACTTCATTCTCAGGCAGGCAGTTCTGGGCTAGTGTTAATATTCTACTGAATTTTCTTAACTTGCAGTTTGTGACTATAGATGTTTATTTATTTATTTTATTTATTGAATTTTGTTGACCAGGTAGGCCCACTGGGCCCCGGAGGTCCCTTTTTCAGGGGCGACCCGGGGGTAAAAGATAACATACAGGTAAGCAGAAAGTACATACAGGTAAGCAGAGCAGTACAAATTGGGTGAGTTCCATATTGTTTAACAGTAAAAGACACACATTGGGCAAATTTTATAACTGAAAACCACATTTGCTTCACTTGCAAACAGCCAGGCATTTGTGTGTCTAATTTCTGTTTGACTTACTGTAGGTTACACATAGAATCTGAAAAAATCATAACATGCTATATTGTGATTCAAGGAACTGATAAATGGGGATGTTGGTTTCTTTTATAAATTAATTTTTCCTGACCATGGATATACTAAAACAAAAATTTCTCAACAAACTGTTTTAAAATAAATTATCTGTTTTTTTTTTGGGGGGTGCCACACGCAGAATGGAACTTCACAGATGAGGGAACTCACAACAGCAGAAAAAAGAAGCATGTTGCAGGGTTTTAAATAATTGATTAGCGTTTTTTTTTTTTCTTGGGACGATACTAACTGTACAGAAAGTATTTATTTTATTTATTTATTTATTTATTGAATTTTGATGACCGGGTAGGCCCACTGGGCCCATAGACATAGATTTTCTAGAAGTGCTGTGTTTGTTAAACACAGTGAGGCAAGAGCTATTCATTTTCACAAAGTTTTAGCACTTTTATGAGCAAAACGCTAATCAATTTTTAGAGTTAAATAAAATGCTGATGTTGGCATTAAAAGCTTAGTGGCGTGGATGTAGAGGCACCAGTATTTAAGCATGACTTTAGTAGAGGATTAATTGTGACTGGGGGGTGAGGAAGGGAGTGAGTCTTGATATTTTTAGCCTAATGGTTTTCTGAAACTTCAGCCTTCAATGGGTTAGACTTTGTAGCCATCTGTACAGTATATTACTAAGCCACAAGCAGTGGGGTATGGGTAAAACCCACATCACCAGACCCAGGCCAGAGCTGTAAAATCTGGACTGGGCACAGCTTGTGCAAATATTGCTGATCCGGTGGAGCAGCAATAAAAGATAAACTATGCAGTACCCTCAATAACACACCTACCCCAGTTTACATTTACCTGATGCCCATTTTAGGCCTTATATAGCAATATGTTCCTTCAAGAGAACAGCTTATAATGAAATGTGTAATTTACATTGGCATTTGGGCATATGCACTTTTATATTATATGAATTTTGTGTGTGAACTGTATATCAGTCTCAAAAAAAAAAAAAAAAACATCAAATGTCTTCAAAAACTTGTCTCAACATTGTGTTTATCTTCCACCTTGTCACAACATACAGTTGTCTCAGCAGTGTTTTCAGTTGGGGTACAGTACCTTCATGTATATGATGGCCTGGTTCTGTTGGGTTGATTGCTATAACAGTGCATAGGATAAAATGCAAAACATATAGGTAACTGTAATACAGAAGGTGGCATTATTTTTAATTATACAATGGCAAGGAAAAATGTAAGAAGCTGATTGGTTGCTGACCCATTGAAACAGTGATGTTATTACACAATAACATCACCGTAGCTTTGGATTTGAATCATTCCTTGCATTTTCTCTTAAGAAATATTTTTCCACACTAACAAAAACATCCTTTAAAATTTATTTTTTATTCTGTATATAACAAGCCATTGTATAATTGCAATAAGGCACTCCAGGGTGTGTGTTATCTTGTAATAATGTCACTCCTGGGGTGGTGGAAGCACTCGGCTTTGCCTCATGCTTCAACCCACCCCAGGAGTGACATTATAGAAACATAGAAGTTGACGGCAGATAAGGATCACAAGGCCCATCCAGTCTGCCCATTTCATTTTCTACCTTATAAATGTGCCATCGGCCTTTGCTCTGTCAGTGGCCTATCTATTCATACTCATTTGTATTGCTCCCTTATGCCTATTTGAAGCCCTTCACTGTATTCATAGCCACCACTTCTTGAGGTAGGCCATTCCATGCATCCACCATCCTTTCTATGAAAAAGAATTTCCTCACATTCCCCCTTAATCGGCCCCCCTCTAATCTCATGCTGTGTCCTCTTGTCCTGCTATTTTTCTTATATTTAAACATGTTAGACTCTTTCACCTTGTTAATGCCCTTAAGGTGTTTGAATGCCTCGATCATATCACTCTCTTCCCTCCTTTGCTCAAGGGTATACATATTGAGCTCTGTTAATCTGTCCTCATATGTCTTCTGATGCAGTCCCTGCACCATTTTGGTTGCCCTTCTCTGGACTGCCTCAATTTGGTAAATGTCCTTGTGAAGGCGTGGCCTCCAATGCACGCAGTACTCCAGATGGTGCCTAACCAGTGTCTTGTAAAGAGGATTATTACCTCCCTCTTCTGACTAGTGATACCCTACTAATACACCTAACACCCCTAGCCTTACCTACTGCTTTAGAGGTCTGCTTGGATGATTTCAGGTCATCAGTGATGATGATGCCCAAGTCTCTTTCTTCCTTTGTGACTGCTAGCAACTCCCTCCCAGCCTATAGGTGGCTTCAGGTTTCTCTTCCTATGTGCATGATCTTGCACTTCTTTGCACTAAATCCCAGTTGCCACTCTTCTGACCATTTTGCTAGTTTATCCAGATCTCTTCTCATTCTGCCCACCCCATCTGGATCATCTACTCTGTTGCAGATCTTGGTGTCATCTGCAAACAGACAAGCCTTACCCTCTAGTCCATCTGCAAGGTCACTAATGAAGATGTTGAAGAGGACTGGCCCCAGGACTGATCCCTGAGGTACCCCACTTGTGACTTGCATCTCTTCTGACTGTATACTATTTACCACCACTCTCTGTTTTCTGCCCGTCAACCAGTTTGCCACCAGTTGACCAACTTCTGACCCACCCGAGCCTACCCAGCTTATTTATCTATCTTCTATGTGGAACAGTGTCAACAGCTTTGCTGAAGTCAAGGTAAGCGACATCAACTGCTCCCCTTGGTCCACCACTCTGGTTACCCAGTCAAGAAATCTATGAGATTAGTTTGACAGGACCTTCCTTTGTAAACCCATGCTGTCTTGGATCCTGTGCCCCTATGGTTCCAGGTGTTGCACTATCCTTTCCTTAAGGAGTGCCTCCATAATCTTGCCCACTACTGAGGTAAGGCTGACTGGTCTGTAGTTCCCTGCCTTCTCCCTGCTACCACTCTTGTGGGCGGGATCACATGAGCCCTTCTCCAGTCTTCTGGGACCTCTCCTGTGCTCAGAGACTCACTAAACAGTTCTGCTAATTGCTCTGCTAGTTCCACCTTTAGCTCCTTAAGTACCCTGGGATGTATGCCATCAGGTCCCATTGCCTTATCCACCCTGAGCTTAGCAAGCTCTTGTAGGACCCTTTCTTTTGTGAGGGGAGTAGTGCTCACCTCCCTCCCCCCTGTGTCCATGGTGCTGAGCTGTGGGCCCTGCCCCACCTTCTCTTCAGTAAATACTGAGCAAAAGTATCTATTTAGGTAGATGCCTTTACATGGTCCTCCTCCTCCTCACATGTTCCCTTTTCTCCATTAAGCTTAGCAATAACCCCTCTGGAGTTTCTCCTTTCACTAATGTATCTATAGAAAGTCTTGTCACCTTCTTTTACTGTTCGTGCTAGTGTTTCCTCAGTCTGGGACTTTGCCTGCCTTACTGCCTTCCCTGCTTCCCTTAGGGCAGTTTGGTATGCCTCCCTATCTTCATCCTGCTGTGTTCCCTTACATTTCCTGAAGGCCAGCCTTTTGGCTCTGACCTTTTCTGCTACTGTATTTGAGAACCAAAGTGGTTTCCTTCTTCTTTTACACTTCCTTTTCTGTCTAACACAATGGGATGTTGCTTCAAGTATTGCATCCTTAATGCTTGCCCACTTTGCCTGTACCCCCTCACCTGTGTTTCTTTTTGCCAGGGCTAGCTTAACTCTGTTGGCCATCTTATCAAAGTCAGCTCCTCTGAAGTCCCATATTTTTGCCTTGGAATGGGATGATTTAGATGTAGTAGCCAAATTGAACCATACCACGTGATGGTCACTGGCCCCCAGGTGACCTTCTACCTGGAGATCTGTGATCCCTTCCCTGTTAGTCAGTACTAGATCTAGGATAGCCCTGTCTCTTGTAGGTTGTTGTACCAGTTCTTTGAGGCCCTCCCCCTGCAGGGAATCCACTATGTGTCTAGTTCTGGCAGCTGTTCCTGCTGGTATTGACCAATCTGTATCCGGCATGTTGAAGTCTCCCATTATCAGAACCTCCCCTTTAGCTGTCATGTTTTGTATATCTTCCAACAGTAATGTATCTATGTCCTCCCCCTGGTCTGGGGGCCTGTAGACAACCCCAGTTCTTATGGCTGTCCCATTTCCTGTTTCCAGGGTGACCCACAGTTCTTCTGGCTCCTTATGTGTATTCTGAATTTCTGTAGCTTTGATGTTTTCATTGACATACAGGGCCTCTCCTTCACCTTTGGTCTCTTCTGAACAATACATAGCCAGGTACTGAAGTCTACAAGTGTGGTTACTGGTAAACCACGTCTCACTAATTGATACTATGTCCAGTTTAGCCTCTGACATTATTGCCTGCAGGTCTGGGATCTTATTTCCCAGGCTGTGAGCATTTGTGTACATGATTTTCCATTGGCCAGATTTCAGTATGTTAGTTGTTGGGTGAGGTTTGGCATTACCCCTGTGCGTCGTATGGGGAGACAAACCTTTTTTCTTACCTGGTGATGCAAATGAACTGCAAACATGCTGAATCCCTGTTTGACCACTAGCTGAGGGGAGGTGTTCTTCCCATTCGATGTATGGGGTGCTGCACCCTCACCCCATTTGCTAGTTTAAATATTCTGCAAGGCGTCAGACTTCTGCCCCAATGCACTGACTCCTCCTTAGTCAGATGCAGTCCATCAAATTTAAATAACTTTGCTCCCAGAACTGTTGCCAGTTCCTACAAATCTGTGTCCTTTTCCTGGCACCAGCCCTTGAGCCACGTGTTTAGCTCCGTATCTCCCTTCTCTGACCTGCCGTCCATCTCCCCCCTCTCCCAGACTGGCAGGATCTCAGAGAAGGAGATGCCGGATGAAATAGATGATAGTTTGCCACCCAGCCTAGTCAGGTGTTCCTTGGTCTCCACAACTGACCGGCTGGCGAGATCATTAGTCCCTATGTGTACTAGGACATCAATGTTTTCTCCTGCTTTGTGAACAATTTTGCTAATGCGGTCAGTGTCTCTCCATGCTGATGTACCTGGGAGACATCTGACCATTACCTCGCTGGAGATGGGTATCAACTCCCCGAATCATGGAGTCTCCTATGATCAGAAGTTTTTGGATTTCCTTTTTGCTTTTTTTGTTTTGGTTCCTGATTTGGGTGAGTTTTGTTGTGCTAGCTCCTGCTCTGCAGTGTCTTCTGCCTCTTTGTTTGATTTCAGAGATAGAGGCAGATACCTGTTTGTAGTGTTTATATAGTTTTTGGAGGTAATATGTTGGAGAGCAGGGAGTGATGGGGCACCCGATTGGCCCCTCCTAACCACCTGCCAACCTCCTGGTCCAACTACCCTCTGCGGTCGAGCTTTTTCTGTTGGATGCTGGGGAAATGGCGGGTGGTTCTTATAATGTATTTCCTCTTGAATATGAAATTTGAGGCGTGCAATCTCTGCCCATGCTGCCCGGACCTGAGCCCTAAGATCTCCAATGGCCCAGCATATAGGACAGTGTCCTGAATCCTGTAAGACTGTTCTTCTGAAAATTGTTCCACAGTACCTGCAGTTAATGATATCCATTCCAGATAAGTTGCTGGGTTTATAACCTAGTCAGAGTAATTAGAAGGAAAAAAATGCAAGTAATGGTTTGATTGTTACATGATAACACACACCCTCTCGTGCCTTACTGCTTAAATATGCCCTTTCTCAATGTACTGTACTTTGATTCAGTTAGTGTATATGCAGCAGCCTTCATGTGAACACTCTGGGCTTCTCTTTGACTCCTGATGTCTATTTGCTTTAGCTATTGTATATTGTTTGAACTGCTTTGATCTTCTTGATGTGGTGCCTGTGTGCCTAAACTATGTAATCTGTTTATCTACTGTTACCCATGCATCTCCTGGGAATGATTGTTATAACTGTCTGTTCTCCAAGTCATTGTTTTTTGACTTGTTAACTGTGCTGTCTTTGTATTAGTTTTGACTCGGTGCCTTTGTAAATGAGTCTCTGACTCAAAGGTTTGTAAATCTGATATTTTTTAAATAAATAAATAACTGTTTATGTTTAAGCCCATGAAACACCCTTATCTAGTTAATGCATTCACAGTCATAGTAGCTCTGCCAGAGCTTGTTAATCCCTGCAGCAGTAAATTTTATTAATGGTATACACCAGACATTGTTGCAGTATTGGCTCTGTATTTGTAAAACTGCAGTCATAATGACCCTTCTTCCAATTTTTTTTTTTTTTATTGTTTTAAAATTTTCAGGCTACCATGCGGAACACTGCCAATGCCACGTAAAAAGAAAAAGGGATGTACTTCCCGGAAGCCTCCACTGAATTTCCTTGAGACCACATTAGAAGGAGCCAGACATGTGTATGAATCGCCACCGCCACTTGCCCTGAACCCCAAGCACGTCTCATCAATGTCTGTTTCCCAGGATACCAGAGTGACATGGGTGTGTACAGGGACTGGGGGATGTCCTGTTCTTACATGCGCTCGTTAGAAGAAGGTTATCTACTTATAGGTCATAACACCAGTACTTGAAATTCTGTTTCATCCCATGTATTCCATTAGACAGAAGTTCAGACCAAGGGTGTTACAGCCAACCAAATACCTACCTCATTTTGCATTGGTAGAGACAGTAGGGTCTAGTGGTTAGAACTCATGCTTAGAAAACAGGAAATCACTGTTCCAAACCCCACCTGGGCCAAATACTCATTTTGTGACCTTGAGCAAGTTGTGTAATCACTTAGGGCACCATTCCACCGAGCTGCATAAGTGAAATCCAGCACTGTCCATGTGCTCCAGTGGAACCAGAGGGGTGCAGCCGCAGGGAGGCTAACCCAAAAGTACTGATTCAGACGCAGTTGCACTCCAACAGACAACTCGGAAGCAGGCTCTCTGGCTGTGTTAAATCACCAAGTAAATTTATTAATCCAACGGCTCCTACAAAAGAGCTGCTGCCAGTCACCCTAATGAAAGATACCCCAGCACTATGCCTTCAAACAAGACTTCATGAGGGGACGGGTAATAGGAGACATACAAAAATATTCATTGTCCCCACTAATGACATCATAATGATGCACAAGTTACAGATCATGAAATAATAATCAAAACAAAATACAAAAAATCAGTGAGAAAAAAAATCAATTCTAGGGACATGGATATGTTGTTCATCCACACTTATTGGCAGGTTCCTTGCCGCTTTAAATCTTGCCGGAAGGTCTTCAAGCTGGCTCCTCCCACCCACCCGGGTGGTAAAACTCTCGGCTGCGCCCCATGACGCCAGATCTTCCTTACCACTTGGAAGCTCGGGTTTCCTCATGCAGCAGCTGCGTTTAAGACTGGTTCCTAATTCTTGATTCGAAATCAAAAAGTTTTTGCTAAAAAGACTTGGTCTTCTTCTCCCACTGGCTCGATGGACCGTCGACTCCCGGTTTTCGGAGGTGCCCTTCCGGGCAGAAGATGTCTAGGACGGATCCGCACTCCACGTGCGTCTACTGCCTGGGCCTTGAGCACAACCCGCAGGCCTGCGACTTGTGCTCTTCCTTTTCGGCCTACGTCCTGGAAGACTGTGCTGCCCGATTACAACTGGGGCGCCCCGAGAAAAGAATTCCACCGGTGAAATCTAAAGAGGCCCTATTGGCGGTGTCCGCGGCGGCGAGCTCGGCGGATCAGCTCGAGCAGATGATCGCCCTCGAAGAGGAGGCGGCGCGGGCCGCTTCTACCTCGGCTGCAGCATTTGTCCCGCTCTCTCTCGGTGCCTCGTACTCGTCTTCTTTTAAGGAGCTTTGTCTGACCCTCTCGACCAAAGGTGAGGTCCAACTTCGGGACCTTTCCAGGTCCAAAAGAGCAAAGTAAGTCATCCGTCGGCGCTCTTGGGGCCGGGAAAGATTCCCCTCCCTTGCCCAGCCGACGGTCGACTTGGTCGACCCCTCAGCTCGACCACTGGCTCACGGTGTCCCGTCAGGCCAGTTGACGAGACTCCCGTCGACGCGGTCGAGATTTTTCTCGACCCGTTAGATGGGTTGTCGGCTGGAGAAGCTGAGAATCCCCTCTCCCCGGTTCCCCCGGCGGGAGTTGAGGATCCCGTCGGCTCGTCTGTGCCTCTGGTTCCGGAGCCTTCGGTGGGATCGTCCGAGCCGAGGGGAGTGCCGATTTCCGACATTTCTCCTCGCCTTCCTCGGCCTAGTCGAGACTCTCTGTCTCGGACATCCTCGCGGTCCAACCGATCCTGCCGCCATAGGCGGTCTCGGCACCGCGGCAAACAGCGGTGCCGCTCTTCCTCGGACGAGGGGAGGCTTCGGCGCAAGTTGCGTCGGAGGTACGAGGAACTCATGTGGCAACAGCTCCTTTTGACCGGGAATAAGCCGACCCAGTCGTCTTCCCCGGCCATTAAGTGGCTGTCACCGGAGCAGCCGAAACAACCCCTCGTTGTAGTCGAGGAGCCTGTTCTCAGGTTGGTTGTTCGGCCAATTCCAGCTGCCCCACCGATTCTGGTGGAACCTCCGCCTCCACAGCCATTAGTTGGGGCTCCGACCAAAAATTCTTGGTCGACCTTGGGTTTGCCCCATAGGCTGTCTGTCACCCTCACTCCCGATAAACCTCGGCAGGTGGAGGGTGGCTCAGGCCCGAGGCAGCTCTTTGAGGACTCTTCTGAGTCCGATGATGGTTCCTCCCTCTTCTCCAAGCGCATGGACTTGGAGTCCTCGGGAGGGCAGTCAATGGACGATAGCCCTTCGTCCTTCTTAGGGTTGCTTCGACTCATCTCGGAGTCCACCGGGATGAAGCTCGAACCCATTTCTAAATGGGCCAGGTATCCCCTCACGGAGATTCTGGACCGATGGGATTCTCCTACGGAGGCCTTTCCGGTGGCCGAAGCCATAGTGGGTCCGGCCTTGGAACTTTGGCAGCGTCCTGCTTCCTGCCCTGCGCCTTCGGCCAGGTTGGCCAGGAAGTATGCGGTCCCTACCAGTTCCCTGTCCGGTTTTTCGGAACACCCCTCGGCCGAGGGGTTAGTTACTGACAGCGTTTTCCGGCGTGCCGGGAATGCCAGGGATGTGGACAAACCTCCCGACAAGGAATCCAAGAAATTGGATTATGCCGGGCGGAAAGTCTATGCTGCGTCTTCTCTCGGCCTTCGTCAGGCCAGTTCGGCCGTCCTCATGGCACATTTTTCTCACGCCCTGTTGGGCTCCCTGGATGAGGCTGTCCCTCATCTTCCCGCAGATCTGCAGACTACGGTCAGGCAGGTGTGGGACCAGGGCAGGGCGGTGGCCAAACAGCAGCTCCAGACTGCATTAGACATCGGGGACTCATGTGCCAGGTCTGTGGCGCCACAGTGGCCATCGTCGTTGGCTTGGCTGAGGATATCCACCTTTACCTCGGATACCCAGCACAAGTTGGCGGATGTTCCCTTTTGGGGACTGACCTCTTGACCCTGGGGTGGAAGGTCACCTGCAGAGGATCGAGAAGTCCAGTGCTACCTTGGACTCGGTCTCTTCCGGCTCAGAAGGACAAAGGCATAAGCCACAGCCTAAGCCCTTTCGTCCTTCTGCGCCCACCGCGCGCCCGGCCCAGCAACGTCGGGCCCAGCAGGCTCGACCTTGGTATCCCAAACCCAAGCCGTCGGCTTCCTCCAACAGGAAGCAGGGAGGTAAAGGCCCGGGAGGTCCCTCGGCCGGTTCCTCCTCCAAGCCTGCCCAGTGACGGGCTGAGGGGTGTCGCCCCCATCCCTGTCACCTCACCCCTGGTTCCCCCCGTGGGGGGACGGCTCAGACACTTCCTTTCCGCCTGGTCCGCTGTTACCACGGACAGGTGGGTACTGGAGGTGGTGGGAAAAGGCCTACTTCTGGAATTCGAGCAGGCCCCGCCCTTCAGAGCCGTCGCACCTCGGGGGGCCTCGGGGTCCGCAGCCTCACTGGCAGCTCGCCGAGCCGACATCGTTCTCCTCCTCCAAAAGGAGGTGATCATGGAAGTGGAGGACCCCACTTCAGACCTGGGGTTCGTGTCCAGGTATTTCCTGGTTCTGAAACGGACGGGGGGCTGGCGCCCCATTCTCGACCTACACGACCTGAACAAGTTCCTAAGGTCTCGAACCTTCAGGATGGTCACTCTGGCGCAGATAATACCATCTCTGGAACACGGCGTGTGGTTCTGCTCTCTGGACCTACAGGGCCGCGTTCTTTCACGTCCTATCCGTCCGTCATCGGAGATTCCTCCGCTTTCGGAGGATCCCTCTTCAGTTCGAGCCATGCCCTTCGGCTTATCTCCAGTTCCCAGGGTCTTCACCAAATGCATGGCAGTGGTGACAGCATTCCTGCGGCACCGAGGGGTCCGGGTGTACCCTTACCTGGACGATTGGCTGATAGCAGCCTCCTCCAGACAGGAGGTGGAGCGGTCCAGAGATCTGGCCCTCCAGGTTTGCTCTCAAGTTGGCCTTCTCATCAACGAGGCCAAGTCGGAACTCGAGCCGAAGCAGGTGATCCTGTTCATCGGGGCAGAGCTCGACTCTCTTCGAGCCAGAGCACGGCTCCCGGCGGACAGGGCCGAGGTTCTTGCCTCCTTTGCCCAATCATTTCTGGTTGGGCAATCGCGCCCTGCCCGGGACTTCCTGCGCCTTCTGGGTCTCATGGCGGCCTGTACCAGCGTGGTCCGTTGGTAGCGCTGGCCATGCGCCCTTCAGTGGGGACTGGCCAGCCAGTGGTCTGGCGCTGCGATCCTTTGGACCAGCTAGTGATAGTGACCCAGGAGATGTGGAATGCTCTCCAGTGGTGGACCGTTCCATTCCATCTGCAGGAGGGCATCCCGTTTGTCCGCCTTAGCCGACGGTCTCTATCGACCGATGCCTCTGATGGGCTGGGGTGCCCATCTGGGGAACACCGAGTGCACGCCTCTGGTCCCCAAGGGAGTCCCGATGCCACATCAACCTGCTGGAGCTCTGAGCGGTCTGCCTAGCTCTCACCGCCTTTGCTCCGTTTCTCCGGATCAAGTGGTCGAGGTCAGGCGGACAATACCACGACCATGTACTACCTGAACGCCAGGGGCGGGACGCTCCATGCTTCTATGCAAGGAAGCTCTCGCATTTGGCTCTCGTCTGCGCAGCCTGGAGGCGGATCTCCTAGCCATTCATGTGGCAGGAGCCTCCAATACCCTGGCGATGCCCTGAGCGGATGGGGCTGCATCTCACAGTGGTCTCTCCTGCCGGAGGTAGTACAAGATCTGTTCTCCCACTGGGGCACACCTCAGGTGGACCTGTTTGCCTCCAGGGAGAGCAAGCTGAGGCTGTTTCATGCCCGCCCCCCTCAGCAGGGCTCGCTGCAGGGGGATGCTTCTCGAGGCTGTGGACCCCGGGCCTCTTTTACGCCTTTCCCCCATTTCCCTTGATTCACAAGGTGCTTCTCAAGGCAAGGAGGGACAAGGCGCAGGTGATTCTGATAGCCCCAGACTGGCCCGCCAGTTCTGGTACCAGATCTCCTCAGCCTCAGCTCCAGGCTCCCGAGGCAGCTTCCAGCTCGCCGGACCTGCTCTCAGTCAATCAGGGAAGGTGTTCCATCCGGACCTTAATCCCTACACCTGATGGCCTGGTTCCTGGCGGCTAGAGTTCCAGGCCTTGGGTCTTTCCGACGAGGTCCTCCAATGAGGCGTCCCGTGCTGGTCGACCAGAAAATGCTCACGCCTTCAAATGGAAGAGATTCTCCATTTGGTGTCAGGACAAGGGTTTGGACCCTTCCTCCTGTTCTGTGGCAAGCATTTTGGACTATTTATGGTCCCTTTCTAGTCAAGGGCTTGGTCGGCGACCCTAAAGGTGCACCTGGCAGCCATCTCTGCTTACAGGCGCGGGCAGGGGCAGTCAGTGGCGCAGGAAAAGGTGGGTCAGGCGCTTTTTCAAGGCCTTGATCACATTTCCCCTCGGTGCGAGAACCTCCACCTCCGTGGGATTTACTGCTGGTACTGGCAAAGCTCATGGGCAAGCCATTCGAACCAATGCACAGGTGTGATCTCTCTCACCTGTCGTGGAAGACCGCCTTCTTGGTGGCTATCACGTTAGCCAGAAGGATGGGAGAGCTCCAGGCGCTTTCACCAGTCTCTACCTGGTCTTCCACAGGGACAAGGTTGTCTCTTCCCACAGAATTCCTTCGAAGGTGGTGTCGGAGTTTCACCTTGCCGGGTGCTGACTCTGCGGTGTTCCCAATCACCTCGGGAGGCAGATATAGGCTCCATACTCTGGACCCTAGAAGGGCGCTCGCTTATTATAAGGGCGACGGCTGAAATTCGGGAGAGGTTCGCCAGCTGTTTGTCACCTACGCTGAAGCCGCACCTGGCAGACCTGCAGCCAAGCGGGACGATAGGCAGGTGGGTCACCCTCCTGCATAGATAGCTGCTATAAGTTGGCGGGCATGGAGCCTCCCAGAGGATAGAAACTCATTCTACCCGTCATACTGCTGCATCGGTGGCTGCTTCCAGGGGCGTCCCTATCAGGAAATCTGCGGGCTGCTACCTGGAAGTCAGCACACCCTTTATTACCCATTACCACATTGACCTTGAGTCACGCCGGATGCTGGTTTTGGGGCCTCGGTTCTCCAGTCTTTATTCCCTAAGTAGGGGTGTGCCTTGCCTCCTCCTCCCGGAGAACTGCTAGGAGTCTGCCAATAGAGTGTGGATGAACAACATATCCATGTCCTAGAAGTACAGGTTACTCACACTGTAACAGGTTCTAGGAATGGTATGTTGTTCATCACCATTTCCTGACTCCCAGCTTGACACACAACCTGAGCTTCCAGCGGGCAGATCTGGCGTCATGGGGGCGGGCCGAGGAGTTTTACCACCCGGGTGGGTGGGAGAAGCCAGCTTGAAGACCTTCCGGCAAGATTTAAAGCGGCAAGGAACCTGCCAATAAGTGTGGATGAACAACATATACCATTCCTAGAACTCCTGTTACAGGTGAGTATCCTGTATTTTCAGTACGTGCAATTAGCAATGATCACTGCAGTAAGGAATTCAGTAAGAAAAATTGAGTTAATTCATTTAGCTATGGCAAATTAACAAGCACCAAGTCAGTCACTAGCTCACTTTAACATTAAAATAATGTAGTTAACCAAGGCTTGGTGTTTTTCTTTTGTTGTTGTTGTTATATCTTTCTGCTATTGCCGGCTTGTCTCCGGAGGGAGCCCTCAGCCCCGTCCCCTGGCGTCCACCATTCGGCACTGGCCCGGCCCCAGGGCACTCCTCCACCCCCCCGGCGGGGCCAGTGGGGTTCCTGAAGCCCCACCGGAGACAAGCACTGTGGCTAGCCAGGAGCGGAGCCTGCAAGGCACCCTCCACCATTCTGCCACGGCAACTTGGTTTCCTGGATTTTCTCCCCAGGAGTCGAGGTGTGCAATGACGCCTGCGGAGAGGAGCATGCACATGTCCACACACGCTCCCTCCAAGCGTCTGCCCTGACTCCTCCCACTTCTACAGCGCGCTGCCCTGTCCCCCAGCCTCCGCTATGGAGCACACAGGCGCTAACCTCTGAGAACCCCCCTCCTCGTAGAAGGAGAGCAGTCCATTGGATGCTCAATCCTTCTCTGCCACTGCCGACCCCCAGTGGCATTGCGCGAGGCAAGGCGTCCAGTGCCTCAGCCCTCCGCGTCACCAGGCCAAGGCTTGGTATTTTTACCTATGACACTATTGCCAGAAAATAAAAAGTGACTAAGTCCCACCAACAACTTAAGTCCTGTGATCACCCTAAATACTTCAAGACACATCCTGGGGATCCACTGGTATTAAGCAGCAGTTGTAAGGAAATCAACTTCAAATTTATGCCAAAATGTCTCAGGACCTAGAGAAGAGAAGACAGACCAAACAAAAACATCTGTATTATCATACACATTGGCATATTCTCGCTACAGATTTTTCAAACCATTTCATATGGAATTGTCATTTTCATGGTGAAAGAATACAGGGGAAGTGTGGACGGGGGGGGGCAAAATATTTAAGGAGAAAGACGCAGTGGAGGGGAAACAAAGTGTTATTGGAGATGCATCCCAGAGTTTAGAAATTCAGATAGCTGGCACAGCAGATAATCTGAATTATAACCAGAGTCAAACTGACTTGTCATACTGTCGGAGATATTGGGGGGGGGGGGGGTGAAAAATATGTAGGATACTTTTTATCTTAAATATAGCTTGAGGTCCTTGAACTATTTAGGGGGATCAGAGGACTTAGTTGTTGGTGGTACTTTGTCACTTTTTTATTTCCTGGCAGTAGTGTCACATTCGACACATTTTGTTTTGATTTACTTATTATCTTACGATCTGTAATTTGTGCATCACTATGATGTCATTAGTGGGGACAATAAAATATTTTTGTATGTCTCCTATTACCTGCCCCCTCGTGAAGCCTTGTTTGAAGGGGTAGCGCTGGGGTAGTCTTCCATTAGGGTGATTGGCAGCAGCTCTTTTGTATGAGCAACTGTATTAATAAATTTACTTGGTGATTTAACACAGCCTGAGAGCCTGCTTCTGATTTCTCCGTTGTAGTGCAACCGTGTTTGAATCAGCTGCATACAGTGCCTTCAGAAAGTATTCACCCTCCTTGGATTTTGTCACATTTTGTTGTGTTACTACCAGAATTTTTAATGCATTGAAATGATTTTTTCCCCCTTGATTCACACAGCATACTCAACAATTTAAAGGGGCAAAAATATTTATATTGTGTAACAAAAATTTATGAAACATTAAAAACTGAAATATCTTGTTTACTTAAGTATTCACCCCTCTGAGTCAATACTTTGTAGAAGCACCTTTGGCAGCAATTACAGCTTTGAGTCTTCTTGGGTATGTCTGTATCAGCTTTGCACATCTGGATTTGGGGATTTTCGCCCATTTTTCCTTGCAGATTTGCTCAAGCTTTGTCAAGTTGGATGGGAAGCGTCAGGGAACTGCAATCTTTAAGTCTTTCCACAGATTCTCAATGGGATTCAGGTCTGGGCTTTGGCTGGGCCACTCAAGGACATTCACCTTCTTGTTCTGAAGCCACTCCAGTGTTGCTTTGGCTGTATGCTTGGGGTCGTTGTCCTGTTGGAACATAAATCTTCGCCCCAGTCCAAGGTCTATTGCAGACTGTTGCAGGTTCTCCTCAAGGATGTGCCTGTATTTGGCTCCATTCATTGTTCCCTCTATCCTGACAAGTGCCCCAGTCCCTGCCACTGAAAAGCATCCCCATAACATGATGCTGCCACCACCATGCTTCATGGTAGGGATGGTGTTACATGGGTGATGAGCTGTGTTCAGTTTCGCCAGGCATGGCGCTTTGCATTCAGGCCAAGAGTTCAATTTTGTTTCATCAGACCAGAGAATCTTTTGCCACATGGTCTCAGAGTCTGCCATGTGCCTTCTTGCAAACTCAGGCATGCTATTATGTGGGCTTTTCTCAGGAGTGGCTTCCGTCTAGCCACTCTCCCATAGAGGCCACATCTGTGAAGTGCTGCAGAGATTGTTGTCCTCTGGACAGGTTCTCCCATCTCAGCCATGGAACTCTGTAGGTCTGTCAGGGTGGTCATTGGGTTCTTGGTCACTTCCCTGACCAAGGTCCTTCTTGCCCGGTTGCTCAGTTTGGGAGGACGGCCTGCTCTAGGAAGAGTCTGGGTGGTTCCGTAATCTTTCCATTTCCTAATGATGGACTTGACTGTGCTCCTGGGAACTTTCAAAACCCTAGAAATGTTTTTATACCCCTCCCCAGATCTGTGCCTCCTCACAATTCTATCACGGAGTTCTACGGACAGCTCCTTGGTCTTCATGGTAGAGTTTCTGCTCTGACATGCACTGTCAACAGTGGGACCTTATATAGACAGGTGTATTTCTTCTGAAATCATGTCAACCATTTGAACTGACCACAGGTGGACTCCATTCAAGTTTTAGAGTGATCTCACAAGGAAATTGGATGCATGTGAGCTCAATTTGGAGTGTCATAGCAAAGGGGGTGAATACTTATCAAATCAAGACATTTCAGGTTTTTATTATAAATTACATGTACAAAAAATTCCAGAAGTTTCATTCCACTTTGACATTATAATTTGTGTAGATACAGGACAAAAAAATCCCATATAAATGTATTTTAATTTGAGTTTGCAACATCACACAATGCGACAAAATCCAAGGGGGGCGAATACTTTCTGAAGGCACTGTAAATGGACTCATGCAGGACCCCACTAAAAATGTGGTGTGGCATCTCAGCTGAGTTATCTTGGGTAAATACTTTGTTTTAAAAAGAGAGGGCCACTACACAAGTGAAGATAAACACCACCCTACAAATGAATACAAGACACAAAAATAAGAAAATGTATAGTGTTACTGTTCTTTATTCAAAATGGTGTGCATGCGAGAGTGATAAATATCCAAGTAGAGCACGTGGGAGCCACGCCAGTAGCGTACCCTCAACGTCATCATAGAGTCGATTACGCCTAATGTTTCACCCAGTGCCTCCTGGACTTCGTTTGTGATAGCTTGTCAGGTTCAGTTGCCGCCTTTTATAGGGGTTACTTAAAGTGAACAGTATAGACCGCCGGGGGTTGGCAGAGGAGGAGAAGGATTGAGCGTCTGGAGGACTGCTCTCCTTCTCCAGGGAGAGGGGATTTGCAGTATCAGCGCCTGTTTGCCCCCGGCGGAGGCTGCGGGGCTAGGTGCCGTGTGGCAGTTCAGCGGAGGAGAGCGCTCACGGATGCATGCGGACTCCTCCTCTGTCCATGTCATTGCACGCCCTCCGCTCCAGGGGGAGAAAAGCAAGAAAAATGCCATCTCCCCGCTAATGAGCCAGCTCCAATGCCAGCCCCTCACCACATCAAGTTCCACCTCGGCGGCCCCACAAGTATGAGGGAGTTGGTCACCAGAGCCCAGCGAGCGGGGCATTGGGACTTCAGCCAAAAAGAAAAAAGTGAACAGTACAGAAAACGCAACTTAGTACAGAACAACGACTTGTGTGTAAACATAAAAAATACATTAAAAAGAACTTGGTCTTGATGACCAGGCAAAATGACTTCAGTTCCAATGAATACAATATAGTAGTCCCAGAATATCAAAGGAATTGTTGGAAGAATGGCATTTGCACTAAAATCTGATTTTTGAATGTATACCCACTCATTTAATTTAGCCTCTTATTGTTTGGACCTTACACGTCATGCCCAGTTCTTATGTTTTGTTTTCATCTGGGTGCTGTTTATCTTTTGATTTAATAGCACAGAGCATTTCGTGGTGCTCGTCCATTTGTTCAGTTTCTGCTAAAAAAGAAGACTGCTCCTCCACCTGCTCCAGACATATTGATTCTATTGACAGTGTATGAATTTGGCAGCACAGATTTTAGCATTTTTGTAGTAAACCGTTAACTGTTGCTGGTTTGGTCCATTTTTAATCTGCTTGCCAGTTTGCTCACCTGGCACCTCTGATTTGGTTGCTGCTATAGCATCACAGGGTGAGTGGTGGCCTTGTCAGATGAGATGGAAAAAAAAATGTCAATAGCTTTTGGCTTAGTTCTTGTAATGGTGTGGCTGTCTTCCAAGGTAAGTTCAGGATACAAAACTATAGGAAATGCTAGACAAATGGGACTATACTTCCATAGTGTTTGCCTCCTACCATCCACGCATTTGCAGTGTTCAGTGTCCTAGGAAATACCTGTTACATTCATGAACTGTGCCATCATAGCTTGGAAGTTCATAAAAAGCTCTTTTAAATGAGGTATTGGGCTCCTTTGTAACTTTCAGCAGTCCAGCGAAATTGATGACTGGTCTGCTCTATATTGGTACTAAGTGAAAGACAGAAGACTGTAGCCAGTCATGTCTGTCTCCTGCATGATCGGGGCCATTTTGTGCCATTTACAGAGAGTAAGTACTTGTCTAATTTTGTTTTGCATGAGGTGACTGTGTGTGATTATATGGTTTCATTAGGTAATATATTCCACAGTTTTCCTGTTCTTTGGGTAAAGAACCCTTTGTCTTTTTTTTTTTCTTTGCTATATTTTAATCTGTTTTGTGTGGCATCTTAGGTTGAAATCCTTTAAGTGGTACTCTATTACCAAACTTTCCATAAGTTCTTGGTCTTTGGTTATTTTAAACATTTGTAACATTAACTCCCCTGGCTCTCCTATTCTCAAGTATGAAGTGCCAGTTTATTCAGTCTTTCTTCATATTAGTGGTCTCTTAATGTAGTTATTGTCTTGGTTGCCCTATGCTGTACTTTCTCCATATTGTTTGTGTCCTTCCTGAGGTATGGACTCCACAGTGGTGTACAATAATCAAGGTGTGGTCTTATATAGATCTTACTTCGAGTATGAGCTCCTGCAGCAGGATACACCATAAGGACTATGCCGTCAGGCACTAGGACCCCACAGCAAACTTCTAGTCCGCAGTACCCAGCTGGGGTCCCCTCCTTAAGTCAGTCCACCCACCGTCACCTTCTGTATAAAGGGGGCGGTCCCCAGCCCCACCTCCATTTTTTTCCTGCCATCGACCCACACGCATCAGCTCTTCGGACACCTCGTTGCATCTGTTGACCGCCATTTTCGTTGTTCTAGTCAAATGTACCCATTTTTTTTCTTCAGAACTCGGCGATTTTAAAACAGTTTGTCGTCTCCATCTTCCTCTACCAAGCGACGGAAATCTAAGTGTCCTTGCAGGCAGCAGATTCCAGCGAAAGACGATATTCGCAGTGCCTCTTCTGCTTGAGGCCTCATCACGACATGAGCACCTGCCCTGACTGCAGTAAATTCAAGCAACAGACCAGGATCCATCGACGCAAGACTCTCCAGGCCTACATCATGGAGCAGCAGCTTGCCACCCTCCAACACCTGTCAGAGGCTGGCTCCTTAGCCTCCCGGTTGCCGACTTCCCACAAAGAGAAACACTCAGGAGGGAAGCACCAACAACTGGAAAAGGAGTACAGTAGGTCAGAGCCTTGCTCTAGATCTCCTCGCCATAAGGAGAAACACTCCAGTTCGCACTCTGGCAATAGAGAGGACTCTGCCCCCACCCCCCAGTCAGGCCTAACTTAGGTCCAGCCTGGGCTGGTGAAGAGCTGCCGCCCTTACCCTCTCTGGGCGGCAGTTCTTTGCAGAACAGGACGCCGTGTCCCTCCTTGAACCTTAGGCCGGGACTTCAGCCGATAAGGCTCAGGTGTCTTCCATTTCTGTTTCCAGCTCGTCGTCACCCCATAACGACCGGCGCAGATGCCAGGGACGCTCCTGCTCCAGGGACTGCTCCCGCCAAGACAAGTCATCAGCTGCTACAGCAAAGACTGTGACGCATGCCTCGGATGACCAGCCTTCCAGTAAATGGAAGGACCAGTGGCAGGCGCCACAAGGTAAGGCGTCAAGTGACAAGACATCAGGGCAGACTACCCTAACCCAGACGCCTGCCGGTCCGCTGCCTAAAAAGCCAAGGTCGGAGCTGCCATCCAAAAAACAGATCAACAGGCTGACGTCCGGGCACCTGTCGAGGAGATGCCAGCCCAAACGCCCTCTGCTTTGGAACCTGAAGATCAGATGCCAGGGGACCCGATGACGGATGACCAGACAACAGGTCTTACCACTCCACCGAGCCCAGACAGCCACCAAAACGTGATGTCCTGAGGGCCGAATAACCCTACGGCCACCACCACAAATACCGATGGAGCCTCTGGCAGATGTCAGACAGCTTTTTGCGCCCTGGAGGGACACGGTCAAAGGGGACTTACTTAAAAAAGATGATCCCCCAGCTCCTCCACCACCGCCTCCCACTCCGATCCCTGACAAGGTATCTGTTCCGGATAATCTATCACCCTCTCCGCCTCCACCCAGGAGTCCATCTCTAAAAAGGGTCAGATCCGGAGCACCCCAGATGTAGGGGCAGGCGTCATCACTCCTCTTTCAGGTCGTCCTCCTCGGGTGACAGGAGCAGACGCCGGCATAGGCACAAATGTTCAAGGTCAGCCTCCTCCTCCAGAGTCCGCCATTCTTCCTCGGACTCTTTAGCCAGGGGCTACTCTCCAGAGCCAGACTGTCATTGCAACTCACCCAGGTCCCCTCCAGATGACCCAACATTCATGGACATGATGTGTCACAACCAGTTCCTGAACCAATGGGACATAGAGGAATCGTACCCGAAGAGAAAAAGGCTGTACACCTTTTTAGGCATGAGTGACCCAAAACCGCTGGTCATCCCCCCCCCCATCCCTCTTTTTCAACTGTCCCCAAGAAGGCGGACAGACTCTACAAGCCTCTAAAGGCAGAACCTTTCCTGGGGGAAAATCCGAGAGCAGATTTCCATGGTCCTGACCGCAGCACATGGCAAGACTAAGCAGCCCAAACACATGAGCTCACAACTTCCTGACTAGGAGTCTAAGAAATTGGACCAGATAGGGAGGAGAGTTTATGCCCCTTCCGCCTGTTCTATAATATTCTGGCACACATGGTGCTTTATCAGAAATCTTTGTGGAAGAAAGCCTTTGAGTTGGCCCAAAAGCAACCAGAGAGTCCAACCAACACAGAACTTCTGGACGTCCTTCAGTCCAGCCTGGACGTAGGAAAACGTGCTGAGAGCATCCTACGATACTTCACCATCTCTCCTACCTATTCTGGCAGAATCTATATCCTGTAATTTGTTTATTTTAGAATGAGTGTTCCATCCACTACGTTTCTGTAATGGCTGCTTTATCTGTATCCCTTTCTAACAATAAAAGCTTCAGTTTTGTTTTTTGTATTTTCCCTTTCTATTTTTGCTCCTCCACTGCCTCAGTCTGTCCTCTCTCTCAGATCGCCCAAGCACCATCGCATTCCACTGCGAGGACCAAGGAGTCTGCTCCTTGAGTGCACCACTCCACTGTTTCTAGAGCCCCTGGTTAACCCCCCGGGCAGGGCAAGGAAGGGTCCCCATTTACCTCCCTGAACCTCAGGGGAGCGTGCACAGTGGAATCTGCCTCCAGTTCCTCCATGAATAAAGAGAGCTTGTTGTGAGGATTGGCTGCGGTGTTTTTTCCCATGTTTCTGCTGCCACCCCTCTGCGGATGTCAGCACTCGGGGAGGACCAATGAGACACAGGCGCGCTGAGACGCACCTCCGCTCAGGTCCTCTACTGATGTCAGCCCTTCCCTTGTTCTCTGCTTCCCCGACTGCACCGCCAATACCTGTGGTCGCCCAGGAGATGGCAGTATCGCAGTGGGGCTAGCTCCCTCCCCAGAGAAGAAGAGTAAGCCGTCGAGCGCTCAGTCCTTCTCCCCCCGACGATCCGAATCCGTCACCGGTGTGGCACGTGACGTTCAGCACCTCAACCCTCAGCGCCACCAGGCCAGCTCAGTTTGGTTTTTTTATTGTGTCAAGACTTTTTGCATTTAGGGATAGTATGTTTAAATTGTTGGGGGTTTTTTTGTTTTGTTTTTTTGTTTTTTTCATCTTTGCTTCCCTTCTTATGTTGCCATTTTTTCTATCCTGACTCCCCCTTTACTTAGTTTAATAACAGTCACATTACCATAAAAGATGATACCTAGTAATCTGCTTCCCTTTCTGCTTAGGTGTAAGCCATCATTACTAAACAAGTCACTGTTCCCATAAAAAGTCTCCCAGTATGATGCATTTCTGCCCATGCTAGCTCTTGGCACTGGTAATATTTCAGAAAATATTACCTCGCAGTTTTTCTTCTTGTAGTGGTTTGTTTATAACCTTAAAGAGCTAGTGTACTGCCAAAAATTAATATTAGATTTTAAAAGCAGGCAACTATTAACCTTGTACATCTGAGGTACTTTTTCTCTTCCCTTTGTTTATCTAGAAGATTGTTTACCTGATGTTTGTAGGTGTGATGTGTGAAACAGCAGTCTGCCTGGCAGCTGACATAGCTAGCTGTACCCCCCCCACACTGCATCACCAGCATTGTGACCTCACTGACCGTGACATAACTGCTGCTTAGGAACAGCAATTCAGTGACTGTCAGGTCATTCATCTGCGATGTCACTGTCAGGGCAAAAATATTAGATTTCAGGGGGCAGATTTCCCTGAAGTGGGTAGATGTATAAGAGTAGCCCTGGGGAAGGGGAGGAAATGGAGGGGGTGGAGAAACAGTGGAAGAAACTGAAAGGAGCCTTCGGATAGTGGCCAAAGGGGGAAAAAAAAGAAGGAAACCACTATGGTTCTCTGAAGAGGTGTAAGAGAAAGTAAGGGCTAAAAGAGAGTTTCAGGAAGTATAAGGGGGCCCAAAGGGAGGAAGACTGGAAGGTGTACCTTGAATGTCCAAGGGAAGCAGGGAAAGCTGTTAGGAGCGCTAGGTTGCGGACAGAGGAGAATTTAGCACAGATTGTGAAGCACAGGACAAGACATTCTATAGGTACATCAGCAAAGAAGAAAAGTGGGAGGATTGTGAAGCTCAAAGGGAAGGAGAGTGTAAGGAGGATCTAGACAAAGTAGAAATACTGTACAAATACTTCTGTTCAGTATCAGCAGGGGGCACACGGACCACAGTTGGGTAGCAAAGGGAGAGTGGACACCAGTCCATTCACAGTGGAGAGTTCTGGAAGAGCTTACAAAGCTGAAGGTGAATAAAGCCATGGGGCCAGACGGCATACACCCGAGGATATTAAGGGAGCTAGCAGCGCCTCTGGCAGCCCTGTTCACAGAATCACTCAACAGAGGGGTGGTTCCAGAGGACTGGAGGAGGGTGCATGTTGTCCCACTGCACAAAAAGCGGCAGTAGGGAGTAAGTGAGGAACTATAGGCAGTGGTGAGGAAGATCATGGAGACACTGCTGAAAGAAAAGATAGTGGCACATCTGGAATCCAGTTGTGCCCAGGATCTGAGGCAACACAAATTCACAGAAGGAAGGTCATGTCAAACGAATCTGAAAGATTTTTTTTTTTTTGATTGGGTGACTAAGGAAGTTAATCAGGGAGGGGCAGTAGACGTTGCCTGCCTAGATTTCAGCAAAGCCTTCAACACCATCCCACACAGAAGGCTGGTTAACAAGATGGTAGCCTGAGCATGGGACAAAAGGTAATACACTGGATTAATTACTGGCTGACAGACAGGAGGCAGGGGTTGGTGGTAAATGGGATCCAATCTGAGGAGAGAGAGGTGACCAGCGGGATACCACAGGAATCAGTACTGGGACCGGTCCTGTTCAGTGTCTTCATTACTGACATTGCATAGGTGCTGGAAGGAAAGATCTGCCTATTTGTAGATGACACCAAGATCTGTAACAGGGTGGATACTCCAGAAGGGGTGCAGAAAATGAAGAAGGACCTGGAGAAGCTTGAAAGATGGTCAGAGGTGTGGCAACCGACTGAGGTTCAATGCAATATAATGCACCTGGGTAGAGGAAACCATGGGGAGAGCTACAGGATCAGGGGGAGGTGATGACTGTCACCGAACAAGTAAGAGACCTAGGGGTTATAATTTCTGATGACCTTAAGGTATCAAAGCAGTGCACAAAGGCTGTGGGGAGGGCTAGTGGCATGCTGGGGTGCATAGGCAGAGGTATCGCTAGCAAGAGGCCGGGGGTGGTGATGTCATTGTATAAAACATTGGTAAGGCCTCACCTGGAGAGCTGCGTGCAGTTCTGGAGGCCACTCCTATACAAGGACATCAACAGGGTGGAGGCTGTCCAGGGACGGGTGACAAAGATGGTACATGTTTTGCATCACAAAACATATGAGGAGAGACTAAGGGACCTCAATAAGTACTCACTGGAGGAATGGAGAGAGCAACTTTCAAGTACCTCATGGGCATAAACAAGGTGCAGGTGGGGGACCTTTTCCAGAGTGAAAAAGTACTAGAATGAGGGGGCATCATATGAAATTGGAGGGGAGTAGGTTAAGAGGAAATGTACGGAAGTTTTTCTGTGCAGAGAGGGTAGTGGACACTTGGAATAGTCTGCCATAAGAGGTAGTGGGGGCAAGCACAGTGGAGGGTTTTAAACATGCCTAGGATAGGCACGAGGGAACCTTGAGAGGGAAGGGAGTGAAGAAAAGCCATTGATCACATAAAGTCAGTGGCCGTATACATGTATAGGGCTTACAGTCAGACTGGATGGGCCTAGCGGTCCTCATCTATGAACAATGTCTATGTTTAATACTGATGATGTAGTGGGGGACAGTAGAGCTAAATATGGCAGCTGCCAAGCTAAGAGCTGTTCCACACATCCAGCACAATATTATCACATAGAAGACTTTCTAGTGAGCAAAGGGAAAAAGAAACATACTTCAGAAATAAAAAGGTACAACTGACTACTTCTTAAAATTTGTATTGTTTTCCTGTCTGCATCTTTTGGCTCCACTAGCTCTTTAAAATCATTTTGGGTTTCCTTTTCCTTCTGCTTCCCAACGTTGTTTGTGCCAGAGTGGATTAACACTTGTGGTTTTGTGCTTGTTGTTTTAATGCTATCTGGCAGCGTATTCCCTATGTCTCTCAGTTTAGTTCCCTGGAAGCAACTTGTGGTCACGTTTTATTACCCCTCACTGAGCATCTGTCAGAATACTTGACAACTGAGTCACCAAGCATAGAAATCTGCCTTGGTGCTTCTTCTCTTATTTCTTGCTTCTCTGCTTCATTGTTTCTTACTCCTTGGGGCTGGTTTTCTACCAGCTCCTTATCTGTCCGGTCGGTTAACAGTGAGAATTGGTTTTCAGTTTCCAGCTGGAAATTCATGATTCCCCTGCCTTTTTGTACTTTTCCCCACAAGGTACCAGTCATCCCCTTCCTCACTAGCTGATTCTTTCTGCCATTTTTTTTTTACTACTGGTATCATTTTGTGTACTATCTGTTATTAATGAGTTGTTTTTCCCACCTATACTACTGTGTTTAACAGTGTTTGGCTTTTGAGGCTACTGGTTTTCATTTCTAAATTTTATTTTAAGTTTGAGCTCCTTTATACCAGTGCATTGCTTGCATGAGAAAGCAAAGTATTTGCTGGTTGGCACTGTGCAAAATGTATTGCATATTACACATTTAATCCCTTGCTCCCCATTTGCCAATGTAATTGCACCTCAATCCATATTTGTAAGTTTGAATACACCAGTTACACTACTTTTTTCTTTAGTAAGTGTTTTCTCCAAGGGTTTCTGGCGACCTGGTTGACACTGACAGACACTGCTTCTGCCACTGCTCGCTGATGCTCACATAGGCATGTGTTTATATCTGCCAGAACTGAAATTGACAGTCCATTCACTTCCTGTTTAATGCTACTCTTTAAAAGCTTTTTTTATTTATTAATAAAACTACAGCTTTTTAAGCCTAATAACCCTTCTGTAACTTGATGTCAGTACCAACCCTCTGTTGCTCAAATAGAGCCACCAGTAAATTTGTCGTTACTGTGCTGCCTACTACATTGTCACCATTTTTAGAAACTTGAGGTGACGCTGATGATCAGACTGTGCCTGACGGCAGTGTGGTTAGCCACAGCTTGACCGTCGGTGACATCGCAGTGTTCTAAAAATGATGCTAGTGTATTATCAGTATGGGGCAGACATAGTCATTGATACTTCTGGACTGCTACGAGCTACAAGCAAGCCCCATACCTTATTTAAAAGAGCTGTCCATGGGCTTCCAAACTATGATGACTCAGTTCATGAATGTTCCCCTCTAAATAGGAAGTGCTACAAGTAAATGAACATTGCTATTATGGAGAGGAAAAATGCATATGGCAGAAACATCTAGAGCCTAAGGCCAAGTGATCAGTAAGCAGTATTACGTTGAAACTACTATGTACGAAAGCCTTGCTAAAGTATGTTCCCCTCTGAAGTCCAGATTCCTCGAAGTGAAGTGTGATTTACAGTCCTCCTCCACTGACTTTGGCCCAGGAATATGCAGTTGTGAACAATTTTGTCAGAACACAAACAGGTTGTCATTTCTTCATTTTATGACCAACCTCAGGTCTGTCACTTCCTGAGCTGGCAGAGGGTGTCTGCATTATAAAGCTGATGTGCTTTCTTACTCTTTTTAGCGAGGGAGAGTTGTAACATATTGCTCTCAAGCTCCCCCTATAGCAAAGCTGTAGTAGATGTGAGACTTGGAGGAGACTGACTGACTCCTGTGCCCCAGGTTTGTGCTGTAACGCATCCAGAATCAGCGGGGTGTGAGGAGAGAGGCTTTTTTTTTTGTTGTTAAATGAAGATTTAGTTGACTAATCTTGTTTTTGTTTACATTGTCTAACACCATCTTGGAATAGTTCATTTAATCAACAACTGACACAGATTAGTCAGAAGGCATTATCAGACAGGCCTTGTAAAGTAGCTGCACCTGACTGCTTTTCAGAACCCCTTACTCACACTCTGTACTGTGTAAAACAATGGATTACAGTCTCGAGTAGTTAACATGTTCTGTTTTGTAGGTTTCTCCACAGTTTGATACTACACTGATGTTGAAATATCCATCAAGACGCAGACATCGTAACAAATCTGTCAACCTGCGACATAGCAGAGATGGAACTAATTCAACCCATCAGAACTTGCTTTCTGTAAAAGGGAGCCTTCCAAAAGCAAATGCCTGCAAGATTCCTGCTTTGATTTTTAAAGAGTCAGCTGAATTCGCTCACATCAGAAGCACAGTAGTCCCAGCAAACCATCTTCAGTTGTCCAAGACTGACTGGCAGACCAGCACTTCAGTGAATGAGAATCTCCCCATCAGACATGACTGTTGTACTTCTGATCAGCTTATCAATTCCAGACTTGAAAAACAAACTGTACCCTACAATGGAACTATAAACCCATGTAAAGATCAAAGATACTCAAGCCCCAAAATGAATGAGAAAACAGCCGATTCCCTAGACGATGTCTTTACCCCACCTAGTATCCACACTCCTGACCTGACCACATGGGCCACCTGTCAGGATGTTATGAGAAACCGCAGAACTATTGAGAAAGAAAAATTAGATGGAGCTAACGCTACTCTACATCAGAAAGGTCAACTGGATAGCTTGTGTCGAGGTCTTTACCTTTCCAGTGGCACGCCTGAAGGACTGCCTGCACCAGCTGTGTTAGTAAATGACACCCCAGAACAGGAGTATGGGCTGAAGGTAACCTGGAGGAGACGGCAGAACCTCTTTGGTTATCTTGAAAGTCGAGGCGGGCTTTCTGGCAGTGAAATCCCTGTGACCAAGTAGAAATCTGTGTAACAGCTATTTGCCACTCTGGGCAATAGTCAAAAGAACTGATGCAGTTGTGTCACACAGTAAAATTACTTAGGAAAAGACGACATGTCCTTCTGCCACAGGACATTTAAAGAGGTACTGATAATCACATGTGTGTGTTCACGCTGGCCGGCTGGTACCACAGTAGAGCTACCACTCGCAATGTTGGGTTCCCACCCTGAGCCCTTGTTGTCAGAGTGTCGGCTAGGGAAGGAGAATTGAGTGTCCGAAGGACTGCTCTCCACCGGCGTGAGGGGTTTTGTGGTGCCCAGTTATTAGCCTGGCCCCCCAGTGCTGGGGGGGGCAGAACGCTAGCACCACAACATGGGGGTCGGAGGAGTGGCTGCTGCCCCCACCTGCTACGTACAAGAGCATGCACAGTGTTGCTATTGATGGCATTGTACACCACTCCGCCGGAAGGCTGGAAATTGGGAGAAAAATTGCCCTAGCTGGCAGGATGATTCCCCAACCCCTCTTAGACTCTACACTGGTGACCTTAGCATGGCTCCTCAGGTTCCTTGAAAGGGCTGGTTGAGTGAGGCTCTCCACCACCTTGCCACAGAGGGTAAAATGTGGGGGAAAGAATCCAGTAAGCCAGGGAGATGTCTGTTGATGGGGCTGGCAGGGATGGGGGAGGATCGCGGCCAGCCGAGGAGGGGGAAAAAAATGCAAGGGAAAAAATGTGTGTTCAGTGGTTTGTCTGTGTGGTTTTCCTTTTGTTTAGTTCAAAAGGAAATCCATAAGATACTGCTCTTCATACCACATTACGGTGCAGCACAAAGACCTCTTACATGGGTTTTTATTGGCGGGGGTTGGGGATATAAATCTAGTATGCTAGCTGATCATATATAATAATCTGGAGCTGTTGTGCAATTTTGTACTTGACAACAAATGTTACTTCTGATGCCCTTGAGAGCACTTTGGGAGCCTTATCAAAAATGTATTTGAAAACAGCTACTGTTCTCAACATCTGTCGGGGCCACTCCACCTTCTCGAATAAAGTACGTTTCACCCCATCCCTCAACAAATATCTGTTTTGTCTGGAGAAGCTAAAAAAAATACTACCAACAGCTTAATCTGGTTAAATGTCAGTTGGTTTCCATCTATATTCCCCCTCCCCAGGATGAGGCTGAAAATAGGCAGAATTCTTAGTCTTCCTTTCCTGGTCAGTAAGAAACTAAAATAAATAAACATAGAAGTTATCGGCAGATAAAGACCCCTTTGGCCCATCCAGTCTACCCATTTTCCGTGCCTACTGTGCCACTGCAGCCCTTGTACAATCTCTAGTCATCCCCACCTCTTGTGTTCCTTCTGAGGTCCCCTTGTATTTCTTCCATGCATGCTTGAAACCTGTGACTGTTTTGGCACCTACCACTTCTGCTGGGAGGCCGTTCCAGACTTCCACCACCCTCTCTGTGAAGAAATATTTCCTCCCATACCCTCTGAGCCTCCTCCCTTCCTGCTTCATAATGTGACCCCTTGTCCTCAAGTCTGTCTTTATGCAGAAAATGCTATCTTCCTGTACCTTATTAATACCTGTTTTGTGTTTGAATGTTTCTGTCATATCCCCCCTTTTCCTTCTTTCCTCCAGGGAGTACTTATTCAGTTCTGTTAGTCTCTCCTTGTAGAGCTTTTGATGCAGTCCCTGCACTAGTTTGGTTGCCTGCCTCTGTACCGCCTCTATCTTATCCCTGTTCTTCTGGAGGTGGAGCCTCCAGTACTGGACACAGTACTCGAGGTGTGAGCTTACCAGTGACCTGTATGGGGGCAACAATACCTCTTTCTTCCTACTGGTGATACCACTCCCTGTGCAGTCCAGCATTCTGCTAGCCTTTCCCACTGCCTTTTTACTCTGCTTGGCTACCCCCAAATCCCTTTCCTGGTTGGTGGTTGCCAGTACCGCCCCTGCCAATTAGAACGTAGCCCCCTGGCTTCTGTGCCCCAAGTGCATGATTTTGCACTTTTTGGCATTGAAATCCGGCAGCCAAACACTTGACCACTCTTCTAACTTCCATAAATCATTCCTCATTCTCCCCCACCCCAGTGTGTCCATCCTGTTGCAGATTTTTGTGTCCTTCGTGAACAGGTAGACTTTGCCTTCTAGCCCTTCTGCAGTGTCACTGATAAAGATATTGAAGAGGACTGGGCCTAGTAGTGACCCCTGAGGCACCCCGCTTGTCACTCTGCCTTCTCCATAGTGGACTCCATTTACCATCACCCTCTGACTTCTACCATTCAACCAACTTCTTACCCAGTTTACTACTTTCTGTCCCACTCCTAGACAAACTAGCTTGTTCACTAGTCTCCTATGTGGAAAGGTGTCGAAGGCCTTCTGAAATCCAGGTGCCACAGCTTCCACTTCACCTTGATCCAGTTCCCTGGTCACCTAGTCAAAGAATTCAGTTAGGTTTGTCTGGCAAGACCTCCCCGCTGTGAAATTCCACTACTTTTTCTACTACTATCCACTACTTTGATCCTGCAATCCACTTGTTTCAAGGTATTCCACTATTCTTTCCTTCAATAGTGATTCCATAATCTTGCCCACTACCGAAGTCAGGCTGACAGGTCTATAATTTCCTGCATCCTCCCTGTTTCCATTTTTATGAAGTGGGACAACATCCGCCCTTCTCCGGTCCCTTGGAACCACCCCTGTATCCAGCAGTAAGTTGAACAAAACTACCAGTGGTGCCGCCAGCACCTCCCTGAGCTCCTTCAGTATCCTAGGGTGAACCCCATCCAGTCCTGTTGCCTTGTCAACTTTTGATTATGCTAGCATTCTGAGGACTTCTTCCTCTGTGAAAGAACTAATGTCCACCTCCCTACCAGTTCTGCCCCTGTTCATTATCTTTGGCCTGTCAGCTACCCATTCTATTGTAAATACTGAACAAAAGTATCTTTTCAGTATGTCCACCTTCCCTTGGTTTCCTTCCTCACAGATCCCCCTTCACCCTTTATCCTTGTCATCTCCCAGTTGATCTTTCTCTTCTCACTAATCTGTCTAAAGAAGGTTGTATCCAATTTTTTTCATTGACTGGGCAGTATTCTCCTCTGTTTGTGCCATTGCTGTCCTCACTGCCTTCCCTGTCTCCCTTTGTTTCTCCTGGTAAATTAACCTGTCCTCCTTTTTCTGTGTCTTTTTGCATTTTTTAAATGCTAGTTTTTCACGCTTACTGTTTCCACTAGCTCTCTGGAGAACCATAGTGGTCTTCTTTTCCCCCTGTCCTTGCAGACCTGCCTGACACAGAAAAAGAAAAAAAAATAGCCAAGGGTCAGTCTGGCCGCACCACAGTAATTTGGGGGGCAGAGGCTTAGATGAGAATCGGCCAAGTCCCTTGGGCAACGGAACAGTTTTCCAGAATGAGAGAAGTGGACTTAAAGCAGCCAAAGAAATGTCTGAGCACACTCCAAAGCTACTGTTTGCAAAATTATTCCAATAATCTGAAGTACATAACCATTGAATCACATCTACAGGTCTTTGGCTGCAGGATTGCTCTTGCCTTCATTTATGTGGTTTGTTATTTTGACTAATGCCTTTATGACATGAGTGTAGCCTAGTGACTGGAGCAGTAAACTATGGGATCTAGATTGCAATATCAGCTCAGTCATTCCTGGACAAATATAATTATTAAAAAAAAAAAAAAAAAGATCCATGGCACTGGAGATGGAAGTTCCACATTTCACCACATGACCGGTACAGTGCATTTGCCTCTGAAATGTGTGAAAGGATAAGTGGGGTGCTCGAGTGATAGAAACATAGACTTTGACAGTGGATAAGGACTGCTTGGCCCACCTAGTCTGCCCATTTCCCTACCTACAGGATAAGCTGCAGAACCTAGTTAACCAACAGCCTATTTCTTCTTACCCCCAACAAGAATTGCGTTATGTCTGTCCCATGTATTCTTGAATTCTCCCACAGTTTTAGACCCCACAGCCTCCTCAGGAAAGCTGTTCCATGCATCCACCACCCTGTTTGTGGAAAAAATACTTCCTCACATCGCCCCCACCCCCCATCTTTAAATTGTGTCCCCTTGTTCTTACACATCTCTTTTTCTGAAAGATGCTGCCCTCTTGGACTTTGTTGATTCCACTGAGGTACTTAATCGTTTCTATCACGTCCCCCTTCTCCCACCTTTCCTCAAGGGTATACATGTTAAGCTCCTTTAGTCTCTCCTCGTGTGGCTTCTCTTGCAGACCCTGTACCATTTTAGGTGCCCTCCTCTGGACTGCCTCTATCCTGTCTGTGTCCTTGCAGAGATGGGGTCTCCAGTTTGCAGTACTCCAGATGGGGTCTCACCAACTGTCTGTACAAAGGGATGACTTCCTGTTTTCTGCTGCTGATGCCTTTCCCTATACATCCCAGTATACCCCAGCCATCCCTACTGCCTTCTCACATTGCTTGCTAACCTTAAGGTCATCTGATATGATTGCCCCAGGTCCCTTTCCATTTTGTTATTACATCCCCAACCCCGCATTGTGTAATCTTCCCTGGGTTTTGTTTACCAGGTGCTTTATTTTGCACTTCTTTGCATTGAATCCAAGCTGCCATACTTCTGACCATTCCTCCAACCTTGCCAAGTCCCTTCTCATCCTTTCCACGCCTCCTTGTGTATCAACCCTGTTGCAGATCATTGTCATCTGCAAAGAGGCATACTTTTCCTTCCAGTCCCTCTGCAATGTCACTAATAAAGACATTAAAAAGGACTGGACCCAGTACTGAACCCTGTGGTACCCCACTAGTAACCCCTTTTTCTTCAGAGTAGACTCCATTTACAATTACCTTGTGTCCTGTTGTCCAGCCAATGTTTTACCCAGACTGCCACCCTGGGACCCACTCCCAGGCTGGTTAATTTGACAATTAATCTTTTGTGTGGGACTGTGTCAAATGCCTTGCTAAAGTCTAGGTAGACCATGTCCACAGCCCCTCCCTGGTCTACTACTTTGGTCACCCAGTCAAAGAAATCCAATTAGAGTCGTCTGACATGACGACCATCCCGCTGTGAACCCATGCTGCCTTGGGTCCTGTGCCCCACTGGCCTCTAGGTACTCAACTATTCTTTCCTTCAGAAGTGATTCCATTACTTTCCCTACCACAGAGGTCAAACTGACAGGTCTGTAGTTTCCTGCCTCTGCCTTGGTCCCACTTTTGTGAAGGGGAATCACATCCACCTTCTTCCAGTCCTCCGGTACCACACCATCCTCCCATGATTTGTTAAAAAGGGTAGACCGTGGTTTTACTAGTTCTCTCCTTAATTCTTCTAGAATTCTGGGGTGAATTCCATCAGGCCCCATTGCTTTGTCCACCTTCAGTTTTAGGAGTTCTTTCAGAACCCTTTCTTCTGTGAAAGGACTGGGATCGACCCCCACCACCACCACCACCATCAAAGAGTGCTTCTGTTAATTGGATTAGGCACCTCCCTTCCTCCTGTTTTGTGAATACTGAGCAGAAATATTCGTTCCAGTATCCCTGCTTTTCACTGTCCCTCTCTGCCACCCACCATCCATTCTATTCAGCCTCACTATCCCTCCCTTTGTCTTTCTATGCTCCTTGATGTACCTATAAAATGTTTTATCCCCCTTCTTTACCGAGTTGACTATCTTTTCCTCAGTTTGGACCTTTGCTATTCTGACTTCCCTCCCTGCTTCCTTCTGCCTTAACTGATACAGCTCTCTGTCCTGCTCCTTCTGTGTTTCCTTATACTTCCTGAATGCTATCTTTTTTCTCCCTGACTTTCCCCGCCACCTCTTTCGAGAACCATAGTGGCTTTTTCTTTCATTTTGATTTGTTTATTTGCTTCACACAAAGGCTTGTTGCCTCTGTGATGGCAGTTTTGATGTTTCCCCAATGTTGCTCCACCCCTCCTTCTAGCCTGTTTGCTAGTGCTTTTCTAAGGCACTCTTCCATCTTGCCAAAGTCAGCCCTCCTGAAGTCCAGTACCCTCACTTTTGTGTGGCTTGACTGTGTAGCTGAGTTTATTGTGAACCACACTGTTTGATGGTCACCTGTTCCCAGATGGCAACCCACGTCTAGATCTGAGATTCTCTCACTGTCCCCATTTGAGAGTACGATGTCCAAGATTGCTCCCTCATGACTGGGTTCCCGAAACTAGCTGTCTGAGGCATGCTACATGTAGGGCATCGAGAATGGTCTTGCTCTTGGATGTGGCTGCAGCAGATGTGCTCCAGTTAACATCTGCCATATTCAGGTCTCCCATCAACAGTATCTCCCCTTTCTCTGCCATCCTAAGAATGCCTTCTATCATATCCTTGTCCATTCCTTCCCCTTGACATGGGGGTCTCTATACAACCCCCGTGCGGATTGTGGTGCCATTTCTAGTCTCTGAGGTGACCCACAGTGCCTCCTCTCCTTCCTGTTTACTCTTTTGTTCAGTTGCTTTTATCCCTTCCTTTACATAGAGAGCTACTCCTCCGCCTCTTCTCTCCTCCCTGTCTCTCCTGTAGGTTATGTACCCTGGTATGTTAACATCCCAGTCATGGTTCTCTGTGTACCATGTTTCTGTGACTCGATATGTCAGGCATCCCTCTTCCATCAAGGCCACCAGTTCAGGAGCTTGTTGCCCAGACTATGGGCATTGGTACTCATTACCCTCCATTTCCTGATGGCCTTACTCCTTTGCCCCATCCCTGTCCTTATTGCATTTGTCACTTTCTCCATTTACCCTGCCCTTCTCCCTATCAAATCTCTATCTTGGTGTTTACCTCACTTACTACCCTGACTTTATTTTTTTGGGGGCTAGATTTCCTGTTCCTTTCCAGTACACCACCCCGCTAGTTTAAATGCTTGCCAATGAAGCATTTAAACATATCACTTAGGATCCTGGTTCCCCTCCTGGACAGCTGCAGCCCGTCATGCCAGTATAGGCCTGCATCACTCCAGGTGGACCCCCAGTACCCAGTGAAGCCAAATCCCTGAGCTCTGCACCAGTTTTTCAACCACTGATTGAATCCCATGGTGTGGAGCACCCTAGCCTCACCTACGCCATAGACAGGCAGCACCTCCGAGAAGGTTACTGTGCATGCTACTTGTCTAAGGCCTCTTCCTGCACTGCTCTGATCCCTTTCTTAGCCAGGTCATTTGTCCCTAGGTGGACAGTGACATCCAGCTCCCTCCCCTGTGCAGCTGCTCCGGCAATCGCGAGGATTCGCTCCCTGTTCCTCCAAGCCATGGCGCCAGGCAGGCACCTTACCTCCCTCTCCCCTTCTTCCCCCAGTTCTACCTTCCTAACAATGGAGTTCACCACCAGGAGTTGTTTCCTTCCCCTGTGGGGTCCCATGCCACCCTCCTGTGGGTCTCCCTTGTGGAGGTTCCCAGCATCCTCCTTGGTCTCCACTGCGGGTGCCTCCATAGAGGAACCACACTTTGCCAGAACGGCATAGGGATTGTGGAGAGGTACAACTGGAGGGATGCGCCTCTGTTCCACCACCCTCACCCTCCCTGAGCCCACTGTGGTCCAACCGCTCCTCTTTCTTGGCAACCTCTGAGGCAACGGCAGTGGCCCTGGTGGTCCCTGGATGTAAGAGGAGGTCCCGCAGATCCTGGCCAACTCAGACTGGAGATGAGCAACCTCTCCCTCAGCCCAGAGAGGTGCCTGCAAATGGGACAACACCGCATCCTCCAGAACATCACCCGGAAGACTGCTGCTCCACAGCCACTGCACTGCACCACTCCCATCACATCTTACTTCTGGCCCTTTCACTGTTGTTTGGATAGAGGATTGAGATGCCCACCTTGGCTGTTACCCGAGTCTTATTTCTCGTAGCCCATTACTTTTTCTCTTCCTATTATTTTTGCTTTCTTTTATTTCCTACATGTTCCCAAATGCTATACTAAAAGCAACATCAGGCCTTTGTTGTCGACATGGGGCAGCAAGAGAGCTTCTCATGCATAAATGTTTTAGAGGGAAACAGTGGTGCAACTTTCTCAAACTGACCAACCAGTGCTTCTAACAAGGAGTTCTCCAAAAAAAAAAAAAGACACGTTGCATCCAAACATACCTTTAAAAAGACAGTGTGGTTTAGTGGTTAAAACACCAGCTTTGGAACAAGACAGTCAAGAATTCAAACCCCACTAGAGCCAATTACTCACTGTGTGACCTTGAGCATGTCACTTAAAGGACAAGTAAGCAGATTTGTTTTTAATTGTAAAACACAAAACCCAACACATAGCACTGTAAGATTACAAGCTTACTTATGGTATGATGTGCTCTGTGTGCCTTACAAATGTGATTTAATCCATTTTCTGTAGCGCTCCACATTTTCAGTGGATAATCAAAACAACTGGGTATAGTGCACCCCTACCAGGGGAATGGCACAGCCCAAGCTTTAGAATGTTGGGCATATGAGGATTCCATGCAGCAGCAACTCCTCAGTTAAGCTGTGCCATTCAAAGGAGACAGCTACTTCTCTCAAGAATTTCAAGATTCAAGACTTCAGCTGGGGCTGCAGTTCTGCTCTGCAGGTTGGGGCTGCCTGTTTCAGGGAGCACCCCTAAATTTAAATTGTGCCTGTTAAGCTGCATCTTTAAAATTGAATAACCTGCCTTTTGTCTCATTCCCTGTGTGGATTGGGAGCCACTTCTTCTTTGCTAGGGTACAAATGTGACTTAATCCATTTTCATCCCTGTTAAAGTACTGTCCCAAATATAAACAAAGCCACACTTTCTGATCAGATGCCACACTCCTGTAGAGGCTTAAAATGACTGCAACATCCTTACACAATAATGTCAGTGGAACAACAGTGCTCCGGAGAGCTGAAGCATTCTGCATGGAAACTTTATAAATAAACTGTAGAAGTAACATTAGCAAAGTGTTTCTTATCCAAATCCTTTACTGTGCATGTGTGAAAAAGTTGACACTCCTGCACAGTGATGGATTTCTGTTGGAGCACCTGCTCCTACTCCAAAGGATGATCCTGCCAACTGTGAAGGTGCTTCAGTGCCTGAATTAGATACCACTCTTGAGGTCAGGAGCTGATGACATAAGGTGCACCCCTCAGACTTGTACCCTGAGGACATCTTCTCATGTAAGTCCTTTGTTAGCCATACTGTATTGCAAGAAATCTTAAAGTTTATGTTAAGATTTAGAATCTGAATGAGTACTTAAAGGGAACAGAAAATATGTGCTAATTTGCAGCAGTTAGTAGTGTTCCTACTTTTCAGAAATGAAATTCATCACTCAGAATGATCCATAGTTAACTGTACCTGAATAAACACTGATGTGAAAACTGTTTCTTCAATTGTTTCTTTTTGTGGAGAACATTCTGCATTGTGCTCTTCATGGAGCCAGTAATGTGGAATTTTAACTATGTCATGATTTGCACACACACTGCTAAGGATGAGCTGTTGACAAATCAGAACCATGCATAGAATTCTGTACACAAACCATGACATAGTTAAAACTCTAGATCACTGGGGGTTGAGGCGGTGAACGACATACTTCCCGCCACACCGACAACCCGGGTTGAAGAATGGACTCTGGTCACTTGGGGGTCGGCCGGGGCGAGGAAGAATCGAGCGTCCGCTGACAGCTCTCCTTCCTCAGGGTGGGGGGGCACAGTATCATACTGTAGACTGACACCCTGTGGAAGCTGGGGGTCAGCACAGGCGTGATGTTCAGAAGATGGGTGGACCCACGCACAAGGCGTATGGCTGCCTCTGCGGAGGTGGAGACAGTCACCCTTCCCATTGCACGTGCGTGGGTTCAGGGAGAAAAACTGAAGGAAAAAGACTGAGCTGGCAGGCTCCATAAAGGCCGGCTGCACCCGCACCAGCCCCCGGCAATCTAGATGTTGGTTTCTGTGGGTGGGGGGAGGCCGGTGTCCCTCGCCACCAGCCCTGTCACGGGGGGGGGGGAGCGTAACCCGTGGGGGATGGCTGGGCAGAATGAGTGCAGGAGATGTCGGGCCGGA
The DNA here is from genome assembly GCA_016271365.2 of Neoceratodus forsteri. Classification (NCBI taxonomy): domain Eukaryota; kingdom Metazoa; phylum Chordata; order Ceratodontiformes; family Ceratodontidae; genus Neoceratodus; species Neoceratodus forsteri. Next base: position 1,390,000,191 of record CM028131.1, on the reverse strand, counting down.
CAGACAAGTCCCCTCTGAGGGAGCTGCCTACCCGCTCCAAAGAGGAGCAGAAAAGTACATATAGAAAAAAAAGAACTCTAAATCAGTGGTTCCTTGAAGAGAACTATAACGATATTATCTTTAAAAAAAAAAAAAAAAAAAAGAAAATGCAAAATACAGTTTTTCACATACGTTTATATTTAGGTGCAGTTACATAGTGACCTTTTAGTGGTATGCAAGGCATAAATTAAATGGGTTCACATAACAATTTACTACCCCCAAAAATGTGATTTGCTAATAAAGTGTAGCCTTGATTAGCAGAAGTTGCTAATCAACTGGTTTGCCACTTTGTAGTAAAAATTTCTGAATTGCAGTACTTTTTCACTGCAGTTGTGGTAAGACGTGTAGAACTGTGGTAATTTATCTCACAGTTTGATATCTTTTCCCCACAGTTGCACTCTGCTAGACTGTATCCTGTAGCGAAAAACAACCATTTTGTGAAATTTCTCCTCAGACCTGGCTGGTTGCTAGTCAACATTTTTTTTTTATTTGCCAAATTCTGGTAATCAAGTTTCCAAAGCTGATTTATGCCTTGGTATTAATATAATTTATGTAAACTGAAACATTATAAACAGCTGCCAATTAGAAATAATTTCCTGTCCTCTTTACGTTCCTGGATCTCCTGAGCAAATCCTCCTTTGGAAAGCTGAGGTTGACTGCTGCCTCAGTTTTCAGATCCCTGACTAAAAACACATTGAAAGAGCCCATTCTCGTTGCCGTGGGGACAAGAAGGATGACCAGAGCCATGATTTCCCTAAAAGGGGTTATGATTTCCTGCAGCCAGCAACTGAGAGCCTTGTTCCTACAGCACCTGAGAAATCCCAAGGTCATTTTCTCTGTCATTCCCCAGACAAGGACAGTTCTAGGATGCATGGTTAGGGGACCGTATCGGATTCCTCACTAGTGGTTAGAAAACTCATTGAGCTACATCATGGAACTGTAAGACGTCAGCATTAGAACCACCTGGAATGTCTTGCTCGCTGGGGCCACCCACGTCGACAAGCCTCTTCAGTGCTTATATCATGTGGGCATCCCCAGAATGCCTCTGTTCTTCTTGCTGTCAGCTGCTTGTTGGTCCACCACTGCTTAGGATCGCCGTTGAACTTTGGAAAGTTTCACTAATGCTGCTACTGTTACAAGTTTATTTAAAACTTTACTTTCATGCCACTGCCGAAAGACAAGGAACCATTATTCTGATATTGCCATTGTGGTGATGTTAAAATCTACAAAGATGACTGCTCCATCTATATTCATTGCGTAGGCACAGACCATGACATTAAAACCTGCTCTGTATGCCGGGGCTTTACTAAGGCAACCAGGAAGCATCACAATAAAGCTTTAGAAATTCATCTGATGCTAAAAGAAATAGAGGAGAAACAGGCTGCTTCAAAGGCGACATCACCATCAACCTCATCTCTTCCCGGTTCACTGTCAACTTGCTGCTCCCCGTGGTCAATGGCATCCATCGCTGTTTCAGTTAAGAAAAAGGGACAAGCCCTCCAAGTTGACTGAGAAACACTGCCACTTGGGAGAAGAAGAAGCGGTATGGAGAAGAGGCCACTTCCCCAGACCATCCACGCTCTCCTCTGAAAAGAGTTAAGTTGTGTAAAACATGCCCCAGGCCATGACCTCGAGTCATCCCACCCCTGGCCATATCACAGATGCCAAGGTCAAGAGCTGGCACTGGCTCACCTCCTCTGCCAGGGGATTCGCAGCCCATACTGCCATCTGACACCGTCCCTTCAGTTCTGCTGTTCCACCCCATCTGGGCTGGTCGACAAGCAGCTCCTTTATCAAATGATGTCGGTGCTATTTCAGCATCTTACACTGCTGCCACTGTCAGTGCATTTGGTGCTACTGCCATCAAACTTACACTGACTCAGCAGTTCTTGGTCCTCACAGTTATGCTGGGCCCTGAACGGTGTCTGATGACTGTTCTTCCAGACTGAGAGAGTTGAACATGTACTCCTCGGAAGAGAGAAGGGACTAGGGGGATATGATTGAGACCTCTAAATACATAAAGGGTATAAATAAGGCAGGCACTGAAGGGATACTCCGCTGAGGAGGGGGAGGGACACAAGAAGGCATAGCCTTAGATTGGAGGGGGAAGATTTAGGATGGAAATGAGACACTTTTTCACAGAGAGGGTTGTGGCTGAATGGAATGCTGTACCAGAGGAGGTGGTATCCTGTAAAATAGTGGGTAGTTTCAAAAGGAGATGGGACATGGTGAGGGGGAAATTGGGGAGGGGCAGCTGCAAGGTGAGGGTGCTAACTGCACACCCGAGAAGACTTAATAGACAAGGTGGCCTATTTCTGCTGGCAAATTCATATGTTCGTAGTATCTCCTCATCCTGTCCCAATGACAGTTGACAGTGAACTGGAGTACAATCCAGAACGCATGGAGAAAGGAGGCCATGGACGAAGAGGAGGAAATGTTAGATGTAGCTGGCTCTAACTCTTCTCTTTCCTCCTGCTCAGAAGACAGTGTGAAAAACACTCCTAGATCTCTCCCTGAGGATGCATCATTTCAGGCCTTCCTGAAGTTGGTCCAGGCTATACTGGGTTTTGAATTGGAGAAGGAGCAGTCCTCCAAGAAGAACCCTTACGAGTTCTTGAAGGTGTCATCATCCCTCCTGCACATTCAGCACTGGAAAGTGCTACATTGACTGCCTGGCATAGACATGCTCAATTGCCTACCATCCCTATGGAAGGCAGATAAACAATACTCTGCCCCTACAGCTAAGCCTCACTATTCATTTGATCCTAAAACACACTCGGTAGTCATAATGGCTGCTCATGATGGATCAAAACTGCACCCAAGCACGTGAGTTCTCTTCCTCCTGATGAGTCAAGAATACTGGATGTGATGGGGAAGAGAACATCTGCAGTTTGCGTACAGAACGCTAATTATGAGTTATTGACCTATCAGAACCTTACTCCGAGTTCTGTGCACAAACCGTGACATAGCTAAAGCTACAGATCATAGATTTCATGAAGAGTACTGTAACATAATGCTGTTCATACAAACAAAATAATTCAAAATAATGTATTTCACATCACTTTTTATTCTGGTACAGTCACATACGAATAATTTAAGGGAAAAGGATATTTCTGAAAATAAGTATTTTATAAACAGTTGGCAGTTAGAAATGGTCCTGTCCTTTTTTTTTTTTTTCCTCCCCAACTTTCTTTATCCTCCTTTGGCGGGTCGGCTTCATCGTCCGCCAAGCCTACCAAACTCTGGGTCCTTCAGGGACTTGTGGGGCCATGTGCGCACCCCGGTAGATCCCCAGAGTCGGTCCAGAGGCATCATTCTCATCAGCCCCCACTTTTTCCTCCGTTACCCCCATGAGCCTGATGCCAGAGACCCTCAGAAGCGGTGGCGCATGCGCGTGGAGGCACACATGCGCACCACAGCTCCAGTGCCAGATCTCTTCCGCTCTACCTGTTGACCTAGTGTTGGCGCATCTCAGAGTGGCACCGTCCCTCCGGCCTCCAACAGGGGCGGCCAAGCTCCGAGCGAGCTGAACAACTCCTCCCGAGGTGGAGCTCTGCCAGCCGGCAGCATGCTCACATTCTCTCACCCCGGCCGGCCTCCGACACTGGCTCGTTCCCATACCCGGGTCGCCGGTGTGGTTTGGCATCCGGCACCACTGGGCCGGCTGTGCTGTCCTCTTTAAGGATTGCAAACTGTCAGGCATACATGATAAAGTATCAGAATTGTCCATGGGAAGTCAATGGCCTCACTGGTTGATAAAATGACGGACGGTCCTGACAAGATAACTAGCTGAGCAGATGGTTGGTAATAGACAGGAAGGTGTAAAGTACCTGCTCAGGTCTGCTTATGATGCCTCAGATGCCGCAACCTGTGCTGTGATCTCAGGGATTTGCCTCTGATGTGCGACAATCACAGCCCCGTAAAGAGAAAAGCAACTCTTTGGATCAGGTGTAGAAAATGCTTTGAGGGGTCTACAGTCCTCAAGAATGACTTTGAGGTCCCTGCACATTCTGAACCCTAAGTCCTGTGGTCAGAACAGGGGTTCTTCTCACAGGCCTTATGCATGCCCAGGCTATGAATCTTCCAGAGGTTAGGGACATGGTTCACAGAGACCTCAGTCCTTTACTTTTCAGTCTGCAAGCTTGACTCCCAATGCCCACGCTAGACTTCAAATAAAAATAAAAAAATGGCAAACCATTACCACTACCCCCAGTGCTTACTGACTCCCCTTCCTCCAGCTTCACTGCCTCAGAAAGTTTTGGTGGGAGGCCAAAGCTCCCTTCTCTTAGAAAAGGGCAGGGTACTCACAACAGATGTTTGGTCCTGGAAGTAGTTTAGCTAGGACACACTCTAGAGCTCCTTTCTTTTCCTCCATTGATAACCTCCTTTGCCAAACAGGAATATCTTTCCCTCTTGCTGGAGGTTCAAACCCTCCTCTGCAAGAAGGCTGTAGAGCCTATCCTGATCCCAGAATAATATCTGGGCTATTCTCAGTACATCCTGGTACCAAAATGGATCAGAGATTTAAGGTAAGTGTTAGATCTTTGGACTAAATCTGTTTATTAGATGCAAAAAGTTCTGAAGGGTTGTCTCTTTCTCTTCTCTCTCGCTGTAGTCTCTCCTCCCCTGTTACTGATGGGGGATTATATGGTTGCTCTGGATATGAGGGACACATACCTCCAAGTAAGAATCTGCAAGTCTTGTCGCAGGGACCAAATTGTTTCATTTTCCAGGGCTGTGTTTTGCCCTTTTATTTGTGATTTGCACCACATTTACCAAAATTTTGCCACAGAGGCATCTACCTACAACAGGGAGGGTCTCTTTGTCTTCCTATACATAGATGACTGGCTTCTGAATGTCCTGTCGCAGGAGGCGGTAATCTGCACCCTGTTTTAGACCAGACTGCTGTTCGACCAGTTGTGTATCCTGGTCAGTGAGCTGAAGTAAGTCCTTAACCCGTGCCATTGCCTACCGAATATAGGAGCTGTCTTGGACACAGGATCAGGTCAGGCGTTTCTGCTAGACCATGCTATCACACTGGTGCCCTAGGCCCAAGTGGCCTCCTAAAGCTACTTTATGTCAGCCTGCCGCCTGTTATGGCTCATTGGCCTCATGGTGGCTACTATAGTGACTGTCCCTCTTGACTCAGCTGCACATCAGGAATCCACAGTGGTTTCTCCAGGCACGGGTCACAGCATTCCAGTGAGTTGGAGTGTCTTATACCAGTGACTGCTGCGTCACTCCCAGCTCTGGTGGCTGGACTGCTCCAACTTCAAAATGGGGTCCCCGTTTCTCTGTCCATCTCCACTCCTAGTGATGACAACGGACGCCTCGGTTAGGGTGCCCATCTGGGTCCTTCAGAACTCTGGGGCCAGTAGACTGCTTTGGATACGATTCTGCACAGCAACCCTCTGGAGATGAGGGCTGTTCTGTATAGCCTAAAAAGCATTCGCCACCATACTTCCAGGGCATCAGCTGGCTGTTCTATACAGACCATATGTACTACATCAATCAACGGGGTAGAGTCCGCTGGTATCCTCTGAGCAATGAGACGAGAATGTGGCACTGGGTGGTGGAACGCGACATGTTTATGTCCCTTCTGTTCCTCTGTTAACCTCAGTGCCCTAGCAGATTGCCTAAGTCGATCCAGGCTACTCTGCCATGAATGGGAATTCTTGGACTCTGACATGAATGACATCTTTGAAAAATAGGGTTGCTCAGACATAGACCAGTTTGCATCTCTGCACAATGCAAAACTGCTGCGTTTCTGTTCCCTCACTCCAGGGCTTGGAGTGTTCTGGCAAGATGTGTCATCCCTTTCCTGGAAAGGGAGGTTCATGTTCACCTTTCCCCTGTTCCTTTTAATACAGGGGGTTCTGGTCAAACTAAGGGTCGAGTCTGTCTCCCATATTCTGGTGGCCCCGTACTGGCCCAGACAAATCTGGTTCCCTCTGCTCGAACAATTGGCAGTGGACCCCTCTTTCTCCTTCTGCGTGCAGGACTTCTGACACAGGAGCAGGGTGCTCTGGTGCATCCAGATGTGCAGTCCCTGCACCTCCATGATTGGCTCCTGAGGACGTAGAGCTCTCCCACTTTGGGGTTTTCCCTGCAGTTGCTGCTGTTCTGTTGGTGGCTAGAAAGCTGTCTGCAAGATGCACCTACTCAAACATGGAAACGTATTTCAGTATGGTGTGCCACTTGTACACTGGATCACTTTACGTGTCCAGTTTATCTAGTGCCGGACTACCTCTTATCCCTTAAGAACTGGGGCCTTGGGTATTCAGTAAAAGTTCACTTGGCCCCTTTGTCGACTTTCATGCCCTAACAGACGGCTAAACTGTGGCAGAGTTTGAGGTTTCCGTAGGTTCCTTAGAGGTATTTTACTTTGCGCGCGCACACACACACCCCGCTGTCCATGATCCAGTTCCAATGTGGGACTTTAATCTGGTACTAGAGACCCTTACTATACCTCCCTTTAAACCTGTTGCTACTTGTGAGCTGCGCTTCCTTGGAAGACACTATTCATAGCAGCTATGACATCTGCTAGATGAATTTCTAAATTACAGGCCCTGGTCGCAGACCCTCCTTTCCTTATATTCCATAAAGATAGTTGCATTACGCACTAATCCTCATTTTCTTCTGAAGGTCATGTCTGAGAGAACACTAGGCCATTGACCCCTTGCTTAGTTTTTGACTCCCACAGATGGTGGGGAACATCATTTACATACACTTGATATCAGCGGGATGCTCGGTTGGTACTTGGGCCGTACTAAGGATTGTAGAGAATCCTCACTACTGTTTGTGGCTTTTACTCCCTGAATGGTGGGCTACCCTATTTCTAAACAAGGCCTGTATCTAAGTGATTGGCCAGTTGTATTGTCTTCTGTTACCAGAAGCACGGTAAGCATCTTCCTGGTCCTTTCCATGCTCATTGCAACTGTGGGGTGACTACTTCAGTGGCTTGTTTCCACATTGTGTCCGCTGCTGATATATGTGCTGCTGCCACTTGAGGTACTGTTCATACATTTACTAAACAGTACAGTCTGGACATTATCTCTCGCAGACATGCTGGCTTTGGCCTCACTGTCCTGCAAGGCCTCCTTACTGAGGATCATTAGGTCCTGCCATCCTCCTCAGTGCTTGGTACTGCTTGGGAATCATTCCCCGATGTGGCTAAATGGAGGGAGATATCCTCAAAGAGGATAGAATAGTTACTTATCGTAACAGTGGATCTTTAAGAGAGTCTCCTCCATTGAGCCACAGCTGTTCCACCCACCTTCCCCCGTGATGGGTGACTGGGCTGCTCTCACAAGCTGGTTCTCTTCTGATGCCTTCTTCAGCATCTGTATTCAGGTCTTCATATACTCAGTCCAATGCAACTGCCTCAAAGGATGCCGAGAACGAGGAGCACTTGGGTGACAGTGGACTCGGAGGGTTACAGTGGTCAGGCAGAGGCACATCCCAGATAATATTCCACTCAAGAACTCATATGCCACACTGGCAAATGGGGACAACCAAATAGACGTACCCAGAGAAGTGGAAGGAAAGGATGTGGAGGTTAGCCAAGCAGGTGACCTCAGTGGGGAGAGCAGTGGACCCCAGAGGCGGAGAAAGCGAATCCTGGTGGGGGACTCCATCATAAGAGGGATCCAGCTAGGAACACAGGACAGGGAGGTGAGGTGCCTACCAGGTGCCATGGCATGGAGGGATGGAAGGAAGATCCTGGGGATCACTGGGAAAGCAAGATGGGAGGGTGAGCTGGATGTCATTATCCACATAGGTACTAATGACCTGGCAAATGGGGAGCCAGAGGAAGTTCAGGAAGAGTTTAGGAAATTGGGGAGGGGTCTCAAGCAAGTAGCTACTTCTGTCACTTTTTCAGAAGTACTACCTGTGAGAGGCAAGGGAGAGTATAGGGGTGCATGTATCAGGAACTTTAGCTCGTGCTGTGAGGAAGGGTTTGGATTCATTGGTGACTGGGGACCCACCTGGAGGGATGGACGTTTGTTCAAGCCTGACAGCCTGCATCCATCCTGGAGGGGAATCCAAGCACTCAATGATAAGTTTAAATGTTACATTGACAAGCATTTAAACTAGCAAAGGGGTTGGCAGGCCAGCAAGGAGGGTACCTACTTGCTCACCCCCCACAGCTAGCAGTGGAACCAGTGAACCGGAGGAGTGGCTATCTCTGCAAAGCAGTGTGCAAAAGATGGAGATTAGCGCCTAAGAGGTGGATAGGCAGAAAAGGGGCAAAATTCAGCAGGATAGACAGCAAGGAGAACCAGGGATAAAGGACAACCAAGGAAGGGGCTGTAGTAGAACAGCGAAACAGTCTAGGGAGATCAGATCATGGAAAGCCATGTGTGCCAATGCCAGGAGCCTTAGCAACAAGATGGAAGATCTGGAGGCTGTCATGGTGCAGTCAGACCTGGACATTGTGGCCATCACTGAAACCTGGTGTAATGATAACCACGACTGGGAGATGGCCATACCCGGTTACAACATATTCAGAAGAGACAGGGCAGGTAGCAAGGGAGGAGGAGTGGCACTGTATGTGAAAAATGACATAAGGGCCACAGAGATCCAGGAGGAAGAAAATGGGGAGAGATACTGTGGGTTAAGCTGGAAAGGAAAATGGGGCCAGCCATCAGCACAGGTGTGGTCTATAGACCACCAGCCCAGGAGAAAGAAACAGGGAGCTGATGCTAGCCATCCAAAGGATGGCAGACAAGGGTGAGTTAGTACTGGTTGGAGACTTCAATATTCCAGACGTGGACTGGAGCATCCCAGTAGCAGCATCAACTAGGAGCAGATTTATCCTGGACATCCTTCAGGGTGCCTTCCTCAAGCAACTGGTCATGGAACCAACTCGGCAGAAGGCAATACTGGACCTTGTGCTCACAAACAGGGACAGTGTGATGTGGGTAACAGTGGGGGAGCACCTGGGGAAGAGTGACCACCAGTCATTGTGGTTTGAAATCACAGAAAGAGCAGAACCAAACCACACAAAAACACGTATCCTGGATTTTAGGGGGGCAGACTTTGGGGAAAATGGGGAGATACTTGAAAGAGGCATTAAGGGGAATGGAGCAGGAATCGGGGGTTGAGGAACAGTGGGCAGTATTTAAAATGGGGATTACAAGAGCAACAGAAATATGCATTAAGCAGGTTAGCAAGAAGAAAAGGAAGAGGAGACCATTATGATTTTCCAAAGATGTAGCAAAGAAAGTGAAAGCCAAAAAGATTGCATTCAGGCATTACAAAAAGACAGGCAGAAGGGGATAGGAAGAAGTATCAGGAGAAGCAAAGGGAGGTCAGTAAGGGAAGCCAAAGCTCAGACAGAAGAACACATTGCAAAATCAGTGGGTAAGAGGGGACAAAACAGGTACATAAGTTAAAAAAGAAAGGAAAAGGGAGGGATAGTGAGACTGAAGGGGGAGGATGGGGGCCGTGTGGAGGATGACAACAGTAAAGCTGACATATTGAACAGGTATTTCTGCTCAGTCTTTACTGAGGAAGAGGAGGGTAATGGGTCTGAAGGGAGTACAAGGGGTGAGAATGGTGCAGAAATGGACATAAGTCCCTTTACACCAGAAAGGGTCCTGAAGGAACTTGAAGTAATAAGAGTTGATAAAGCAATGGGGTGCACCCCAGGGTCCTTAAAGAACTAAGAGAGGTGGTGGCTGAACCTCTGGCTATCCTGTTTAGCTGATCACTGGAAACAGTGGAGGTACCCAAAGACTGGAGGACAGCAGATGTAGTCCCCTTATACAAAAGTGGGAACAAAGAGGAAGCGGGGACCTACAGACCAGTCAGCCTCACCTCGGTAGTGGGGGAAGATCACGGAAGCACTACTGAAGGAGAGATTGGTGGAACATCTGGTTGTCAAGGGACTACAGGACCCAAGGCAACATGGTTTCACCAGGGGGAGGTCATGTCAGACCAACCTCATTGAATTTTTTGACTGGGTGATTGGGAGGTAGATCAGGGAGGGCAGTGGACATGGCCTATCTGGACTTCAGCAAGGCCTTTGACACTGTGCCACATAGAAGACTGTTACACAAACTGGGGAATATGGGTGTGGGCAGGACAGTAGTGTGGTGGGTAGGTAACTGGCTGGGTGGCAGGACACAGAGGGTGGTGGTAAATGGCTGTCCTCCACAGAGGGAAGAGTGACCAGTGGGGTACCACAGGGATCAGTGCTGGGACCGGTCCTATTCAACATCTTCATCAGTGACATTGCGCAGGACCTAGAAGACAGAATTTCACTGTTCGCTGATGACACAAAGCTCTGTAACAGAGTAGACACACCAGAGGGTGTAGACAGAATGAGAAGGGACCTGCAGAAACTTGAAGAATGGTCAGGGGTTTGGCAGTTGAAATTCAATGCAAAGAAGTGCAAGATAATGCATATGGGGCACAAAAACCCTGGCACAATATATCAGTTGGGGGTGAGGATATAGCATGCACCAAGCAGGAAAGGGATCTTGGGGTTATCATCTCTGATGAAAGGTAGGGAAACAGTGTGACAAGGCAGCAGGTAAAGCAAATAGGATGCTGGGTTGCATAGGCAGGGGCATCACCAGCAGGAAAAGGGAGGTCATAATTCCACTATACAAGACACCAGTGAGGCCCCACCTGGAGTACAGTGTACAGTTCTGGAGACCTTACCTACGTAAGGACATAGACAGGGTAGAGAAGGTTCAGAGGAGGGCAACAAAGATGGTACATGGATTACATCACAAGTTCTATGAGGACAGGTTGAAGGAACTGAATATGTACTCCCTGGAGGAGAGGAGGGAGAGAGGGGATATGATAGAGACATACAAGTATCTTACAGGGAGGAACAGGGTGTAGGAATACACTATTTTTAAGTGAAAAACATGTTCCAGGACTAGAGGGCATGGGATAAAGTTGGAGGGAGGACGATTCAGAGGAAACGTGAGGAAGAATTTTCTTCACAGAACGGGTGGTGGACAAGTGGAACACCCTGCATGAGGAAGTAGTGGGGGCTGAAACAATCACAGGATTCAAGAATGCATGGGATAGACATAAAGGAATTCTGGAGGTAAGGGGCAACAGACTTCTAGGAAAACACAAACTGAACTTACAAGCTCAAATGGGTGGGCCATAGGCCCTTATCTGCCGACACTGTCTATGTATCTACTCTGCTGTGTGCCTGGTGTGGTCCTAGTGGCTTCAAGCACTGCCTGTTTGATGATCCTCTGGGCATTTCTCCGGTGGGGAACTGAGGCATGCTGGGAATACTCACGAAATACAGGTGCCGATGAGGCAAGTTGACATGAATGGACTAGCCAGCAAATATTTCTGGGTGGTCTTTATGCCGACAGCTTACAGTTCTATGATGTGGCTCAGTGGAGGAGATTCTCTTGAAGATCTGCCATTATTTTAACTATTCTTTATGCAATCAAAAAACAGAACAGCCTGTGGTCTTCCCATATTCCCCTTTGTAGAGAGTAGAAGGAGAAACAGCAGGCCTTATATATGGTGCAGATGCATCTAAACAGGTCATTCAGTTGGCAGTGGAGGTTATTGACACAGCAGCTCAGGTATAGTTACTAGAGAGGTTGCCTGGTGACAAGTCTGACTGATGTGCACTTGTCCCAGGAGCTGCAGCAAAGGATATGTGTGTGACCTTCCATTTGATTTGTAATGCCCTCTTTTGAACCTGAAGTTGAGTCCTTCCTACACATGGTCAAGAACGCTAGTGCAACTGTTAAATCCCCAACGAATTCTGCTAAGCAGTCCACTTTCCAGGCTAGAAAAAAAACATCAGCCCTTTTGTTACCACTCCAGTTTGAGGGCTCCAGACAACATGAGGCAATAACCTACTTCAGCAGTCATGGTAAGGGATGTGGCAAGCACTTGCCTCTCTCCACTGTTACTGCATCTGAGCAGTCAGGATGAGAGGAGTGATTCCTTGCTTGCCATTCTTAGCTCCCCTATGACCTTTTGTGGGAGGCAGGATTTCATGCTTCCGCTTCAACTGGCTTTTCATTACCACAGACCGGTGGGATCTGGAGAGGGTTAGGAAAGTCTAGCTCCAATTTATATAATCTCATCCTCACATTCATACAGCAAAGTACAGGGTTCTTTCCAGCCCAGAGTAGGAATGCTTAGAAAAGGAATTCAAGGTCTTCTGCTTGCAGAGGCAAGGAAGGAGGCCCTAGATAGGGAAAGATCATTTTTTTTATACTTCTTGATTCCCAGCAGAGTGAGGAAGGTGACAGTTCATTTTGGATCTCAGAGGCCTGAACAAATATCCCAGGTTCACAAAATGTTGGATGCTGTACTTTACTGAGATAATCCCATTCATCAATAAAAGGGATAGGTTGTGTGTCTTCGTTCTGAAGAATGTATACTTTCACATCCTCGCTTTAGCCTTTGAGATAGAATTTACTGGTACTGAGCTTTACCATTTAGACTCTACTCAGTTCACTGGCTTTTCACCAGATGCCTGGTGGTGGTTGCATAGAAACAGAAAATGTTGGTAGAAAAAGACCTCTGGTCCATCCAGTTGGTCCTGTTGCACTCTTATGGACATATGGTGTAGTTGGGTGTTTTGCTCTTGCCCAACCCCCCTGCCTTACAGCTATCCCCCTGAGTAACTATTAACCATTTTACTCGGTCCCAGCTGTGTTCGAAACTGCTCCACAGCCCAACCATTCTCTAATAAATAAACTCTCTCCCACCCTGACCCTGGTCAGCTTCCAGTCATGTCCCTGTGTTGTCTGTGGGTTTATTTATTTTTTGCTCCTACCCCCAGTCGGACACTCCTTTGGACCGACAAGGCCCCAAAACCACCACACATGCCCCATCACAATCCACCGCCCCACCAGTGTTGTGACCCGTGGGCCCTACTGGGGAGGATAAACACCCAGAGGCATCTAAGTACACATTCTGGGCATGGCTGGGTCAGCACACACATTTCCGAGCTACCTTGGTGACTGGGACCAGCGGCTGTCATCTTAGCCAGCCAAAGGGGATTTTCCACTTTTCTACCCTGCCCACCCACAACAGGCCAGCCGTGGCGGCCTGGGGGCGTTTTGGCGGTGTGTTGAGGCCTCACGCTGCCAAGAACAACACCCGAAGCCACCCCAAGAACCGACAGACAGCAGTCCAAGGCCCTACCACCCCCTGGAGAAAAGCATCTGAGGGACTCTCTGAACTCCCTCCCTGCTGGACTCCACTCCTGACACCTGGATTCGGGACATAAACCCGGTTCGCCAGCATGCTGAGCGAACACCTTCACTCAGTCCCACAGAGCCAGCTGTCCTTGTGTTTTTGATTTGCCATTCCTGCTAAATATTTACTCATAGTCTGCCTTGTTCTTCCTTGCAGGGACTTAATATCATATCACCCCCTACCTACTGGTCTTCAGGAAGTACATGTTTAGAGTCTAAAGGGTATCCTCATAAGATTTTTTTTATTTTCTAGTGGACAGTTTCCCATTAGCAGATTATACAGATCTGCCACTAGAAGGCCCTTGTTCTTTCATTTAAGGAAGTCTGCCCTCTTCAAGTCACAGCACCGTTACTTGCCATATACCTTCCTGCTAAATCCTATTGGACCTCACTTCCTCTCCTGTCCAGAGGCATCACAGGGTGTGAAGCTATTTCTGGTTCTTTTCTGCACACTGTGGGTCCCACTCTCATTTGGATAGAACCCCACATCGCATACCCCTGTTCTCCCTCCCACAGAGTGACCTCTTACAACACTTGCCATGGTCACCAGTACCAATGTGACATACTACACCCCTTTATTCCCATGGGAGCTGCACTACAGCAGGCTGCACATGAAACATGGAAGAAGTCTGTCCTCTACTGACCCCACTGGTCATATGCACTTAAAAGTCTCTCTGTTCCTAAAGGCCCTGTTAAAGTATGTCAGAAGGGCAAATGTCATCCTCTTACCCTTTATTTACTAAGACAACTGAAAAGCCTCATTCTTTTACTTCTCCTTATCTCTGTGAGTGTACATCCTAATCCGGGCCCTTCTTCATATGGAGTCAATGGCAACAAAAAACAGGGTATGCTTGTCCTGGCCAGCATGAACATCTGCAGTCTGTTAAAAAAAAAAAATGTGATGCCCTCACTGCTTGGGTTGCAGTACACAACCCCGACATCTTGTCAGTTGTCGAAACGTGTCTATCACCATGTACCCCTGACTTGGCCGTCATCCTACCAGGCTACTCACTTTTTAGGCAGGACAATCTAGAAGAGGAGGTGGCTGTGCCATATACCTAAAGTAGTCATTGTTTGCTCACCCACTGTCCCTTCCTGAACCAGCTATAGGTATTCAGATCCTTGCTGTTAAGGTTATGCTTGGTGCACACAACAAGGCCTTCAACATTGGCTCAGTCTATATTCCCCCTGACCTCGCCGAACAGGGCTTAAAATCCCTGATGAATTGCATCATGAGTCTAAAACAAGATGCAGAAACCATCCTGTTAGGTGACTTTAATGTCAACTGGCTCTCGTCAGGCACCAGTAGGCATAGGGATGAGACAACAGGCCTGAACTTTACCCAGTTAACCACTCCAACCAGGATAAACTATAAGACTGGGACTAGTAGACTCCTGGACTAGATCCTAACGGATCATCCAACGCATATCTCCCATTCTGAAGTATTGCCTGACACTATCAGCGATCACTCTCCTACCCAGTGTTATTGGACTAACAAATTTATCAAGCCCCCTGCCAGAACATTCACAAATAGAGTGCTCTTCTGTGGCCACCTGTAGCCACTAAAGTATCTCCTCTGGCAACAAGACTGGTCTTACAGTGAAACCGCCCCTGATATTGACTCAGCTCTGGAATACTGCATTGAAAGCTTCAATGTGGCTTGTGACATCCACGCCCCTTTTAGGATACGTAGGATTAGGGAACTTGATAATCCCTAGATCTCTTTTAACCTTCTGGCTCAAATGAAAGCTCATGACTACCTGTGGCATAGGGCCAGGACCTCTGGCAGTCAACCTGACATACAGGCCTATACGATGGCCAGGCATGCATGTACTAAGGCTATATGTAAGCACAAAGCACATTACTATAAGGACATCTTTGCCAAGACCTGGGCGGATGGGAAAAAATTCTGGGAAAACCTTTCGGAAATCACTGGGAAAGTGTCCAAGCAGGCTCCAATTATGTTGATGAGTCTATCGCCCATGACCCCGTGTTCATTGCCAACATATTTAATTCATCCTTCACAGACCTTAGCCAAATTCTGCACCCAAATTTCTTTGAACCACCCAGCACAGCTCCTATGTCCACCAAATCAGAAGAGGCCTTGACCCACCTATGTTTCTACTTCAAAGCTATCTCGGAAAGCGAGGCCAAGACATACCTACTTACAGTTCTAGGAGGAACTATGACAAGCAGTGATTCCCTTGACCTGAAACTTCTTACTCTAACCCTAGATGAAGTTCTATCCCCCCACACCAAGCTTCTCAGTTGCTCCCTCATACTTTCACAATTCCCCCAGATCTGGAAATCTGCTCTGATTACACCAGTTTTTAAAAGTGGGGACAGATTACTACCTGGAAATTATAGGCCAATATCTATTCTTCCCCCATTGTCCAAAGCACTTGAAGGGATTGTTGCCGACAAGTTCAGGGAGTACCTGGAAATATACAACCTACAATGTGTCCAACAACGTGCTTTTCGGAAAGGGCATAGCTCATCTACGGCACTACTGGAATTTACAGGTTTCATTCACCATACTCTTGATCAGGGTCAACTTGTTGGCGTAACCTTTATTGACCTGTCTCAAGCATTTGACATGGTCAATCACCATTTACTGACACATCTACTTGCTGGGCTTGGTATATCTTCAGATGCCCTAAAGTGGTTCACCAGCTATCTAGCAAACCGCACACAACAGATGAGAATAGGGTCTACCGTTTCTGCTAAACTGTCTGTCTGCTCTGGGGTTCCTCAAGGATCAATACTGGGACCCCTTCTATTTAGCACCTTCCTAAATAATCTTCCGGCATCCTGTTCCAAACCAGTACTCTCTACGCAGATGATGTGGTCATTTTCTCAAAGACTGTTGACCTTACCCTCCTTCAGGCCCAATTTTTGAAAAGTTTTACTGAAGTTGAGTCCTGGTTCACCTCTCATAAGTTGGTGCTTAATTGCAAAAAAACAAAGGTCATGCTCTCCCATGGTACCCACAGCAAGCATAAAGCCAAACAACTGGTGATTAAAAACAGTGTGGGTGTAGTCCTTGATCAGACTCAATCTTTTAAATACCTAGGAGTTACTCTGGATAGTATGCTGTCCTACTCCCACCATGCTGAGAATATTGCCAAGGCAGTTAACATTCGCCTAGGCCTTCTACACAGACACAAACACTGCCTTACTACTGAAGCTCTCAGACTGGCTATCCGTAGTTCAGTTGTGACTATTATTGACTATGGTGTGGTCATTTATGGTACCGCCACAGACACAACCCTACACTGGCTCACCACAGCTCTGAATAAGGCATGCTGTCTATTAACTGGTGTAGCGTATCGTACTCACACTTGTGACCTTTACGGACGAGCAAACTGGCTTCAACTTCAGGTTCGCATTGAATATCAAGCCTGCCTTCTGGCTAAGAAGGCAGTTCTTGGTCTCCTACCACCAGGTTGCCTTCAGCTTTTCAGTCCCTTCCGGGGCACTCATAACACACGAAGTTCTGTGTGCCAAACTTTTACTGTCCCTCATTGTCAAACCTCACTCCGACAGCGATCCTTTGCAGTTAGAGTGGCTAATTTATTTAATTCCCTTCCTCCTGAGATTGCGATGACTGCAACCTTGGGACCATTTACGCGGAAGCTACGTCAGTTCCTAGTTTCCAGAGCATCTTGTGACTGCTATACCTAATCTTTGCAGACAGCTAAATGCACTGGGACCTCCCTCTTTTACCATTCGCCCCTGTATAGCCCTACCCTGTTGCTGCGCTATTCCACATACAGCACTTCCTTCTTCCCTTTCTCGTTCCCATCCCTGCCTCTCTTTCCTCTACCACCCCTTCCTCTACCCCTCCACCCCCCCATTTCCTCACCTTGTTCTCTTTCTCTACCCCCTGTGGGTCTTTTCCTATATAAGCTACATTGTGGCAGCTCCCTCCTTGTTCTTATTTTGCTCCTTTCCCTGTTCACTCCTATCCTTCTCTCCTTGTAATCCCTTCCACCCCTTTTCAGACAAGGCCACTGGCTGCACTTGACACAATATTTATCTTGCCATATTATTCTTTTGTTTATGTAATTACTTTCCTCACGTCGTACTACGTACTGAAACCATTGTAATTTGTTAGTCTTGTGACTTGACATACAACCTCTGTAAAAGAGCCCTTGGCTCAAAGGTCTTTCCGATTTGTTAAATAAATAAAATAAATCTACACTGTTGGCCCTGAATCATTTTGGTTAGCGTACACTGCACCATCTCCAGCCTGTCTTTGTCTTTCTTTAGGTGGGGACTCCTGAACTCTGTACAGTATTACAAATGTGGTCTCACAGCTATCTACAGAGAGGTAGTATAACTTCTTTCCTCCTGCTGCTGTTGAACCCCCTTCCAGTACACCTCAACATTCTAACTGCCTTGCTGTCAACCTTGTTACATTGGCTTGAATGTTTTAGGGAGTCGCTTCTGATGAATCCCAGGTCTCTTTCCTTGGACATAGTGTTCAACTTAACCCCCCTCCCCAATCCAGTACTCCAGACTAAGGTTTTTGTTTCCTATATGCATCACTTTACACTTTTTGGCATTGAATTTCATCTGCCAAACCATGGCCCACCTCTCTAACATTTGCAGTTTCCACTGCAGCTCCCTTACCCCTTTACCACTGTCTACCCTGCCACAAAGCTTAGTGTTAACTATGAAGGGACACATGTTCCCCTATATTCCTTCACCTTTGTTGCTGATGAACACACTTAAAATGACTAGCCCAGGACTGAAGCCTGTGACACCGCACTCATGACATCCCTTTCCCCTTACTTGACTCTGTTTCCACCACCTTCTGCTGTCTCCCCCCCCCCCACAAACTAGCCACCCATCTAACTAGGTCCTTTGCTGCTACATTCTGATCCTCTGACCTCTTCAGCAACCTTCAGTGTGGCAGTCAAATACCTTGCTGAAGTTGGAGTAGTGCAAATCCACTGCTTGTCCCCTGCCTAAGTTACCCAGTCAACGAACACTATCAGATTGGTCTTACAAGACCACCCATGCTGAATACTATCCTGGAGCCCATTTCTTTCCAGGTAGTCCATTAGGTCCTCTTTGACTGGTGTCTCCATTAGTTTACCCGCAATGGAGGCAAGACTGATGGGCCTGTAGTTTCCAGCTTCCTCCTTGTTTCCTCCCTCGACGAGCGGTACTACATCCACTACCTTCCAATCTTTTGGAACTGACCTTGACTTGTGAGCTGTTGAATAACCCTGCCAGGGATTCAGCTAGTTGCAATGCCAGTTCCATGGAGCCTTTATCTATTTCAGGGCTGCAGGCCTTTTTCAGATCCTGTCTCCCATAATTACTGCATGCCCCATTTCTGAGATCCCCCTTCCTGCAGACTTTATGCCACTTTTAGGCAAGGACCTGCTATTCTATACTGTGAACATCGAGTATAAGTAGTCATTTAAAATGACTGCCCTTCTGTTCACCCTTCTCTATTACCTTGTACCCCTCCGTCAGCCTAGCAATTCTTCCACTCATCTTCCTTTTTTCCCTAATGTATCTAAAGAACTGTTTCCCCCACCCCCTCTACAATATGCTTTTCTATGTCTGCTTTTGCATCCTTTTGGCCTTCCTGATCTTTAACTGGTAGACACTGTATTTCTGGTCTCCCTGTTTCTCCTTGTATGTAATGATGGCTCCCCGGGCATCCTGAGAGAACCATATTGGTCTCTTGGCCTGTTACTCTTGGCAACCATTCTCAGTCATGACTTAGTTGCCTCGAGAATGGCCACTTTAATTACTCCTCACTTCTTCTCTCCCCTCCCTCCCACTTTCACCATTTCATTCACTCCCCTCAACTTATCCTTGACAAATTCCCTCATCTGATCAAAGTTTACTCTTCTGAAATGCAGAACCGGAGCCTTTGATGAGGATATATTGGTACCGAGGGCCAGTTCAAACATATGGTGTTAAAGTCAGTGGACCCCAGGGGTTCTCCAACCGACACTCCAGGGGTTCTCCAACCGACACTCCACCTATCATTTCCTAGCTAGTGAGCGCCATATTAACAATGGCAGCTTCCTTTGTACTTTCCCTGACCAGCTGCACTAGTAGGCAGTCCTGCAACGTATCTAGTAGGGCATGACTTCTGGTGTTCTTAGCTGCTGGAATGTCCCAGTCTGTGTCTGGTAGATTGATAACCCCCACCACCACTACCTTACCCTTCTGAATGTCTACCCCTAGTTCCCTATCACCCTTGTCTCCTTGTCCTGGCAGTCTGTAAACTACCCCCATGGGCAGCGTCTTTCCTAATGGTGTTGTAGGCTGTACAGACAACAATTATGTCTTACCCTTCCCCGATGGACTCCTCCTCTACTGCCTCTATGCCTTCCTTGACATAAAGGACTACATCACCTCCTTCTCCCTTACCCCTATCATGGTGTACCCCGGTACTGCTAAATCAGTCCCAGTTGTTTTTCCTGGTGGCCCATGTTTCTGTGATGACTACAGTGTCTAATCTTACATCTGCCAGGATTGCCTAGAGCTCACTACTTTTGTTTCCAAGGCTGCTGGCATTTAGAGAGATTGTCTTACAGTACATGTCTATACCCCTTTTCTTTTTGTCGGCACCTCCCTCTTTGCCCTCCTTAATTTTTTGCTCCTTTCCTTTTCTGTGTGCCCCCGCTTCCTGACTCCTTTTCTTACTTTATTATGGATCAATCAGGATACACTCATCCCCTCTGCTTCTTGCCCCCATTTCTGTGGGGGTCCTAGCTAGGTTCCCCTTTTGTTCTCCTTCCTCTATGGTTCCCCCAGCCTCAGTCCCCCCTTCAGTTAAAATGTCCAACCATATAGACATCAAACTTCTTCCCCAGTACACTAACTCCTGTCTTGTTAGATGAAAGCCATCACCCTTGAAGAGCCTCCTGTCCCAGAAGCTCCCCAAGTCTCCCACAGAATGGTATACCCTCCTCCTAAAACATCTCTTTAAGCCACCTGTTAAACTCTTGAATCTCCTCTTTCCTCACTCTTCCCTTCTCTTTCCCCCTACCCTGCACAAGGATGACCTTACAAAAAGCCAGGGAAGCATAGTTTGTCTCCATCCTCCAGCTTTCAACAGTAGTGCCTCACCATCTCAATAGGCTGGCTCCCCAGACTGTTTGGTACCAAAGTGTATTAGAACTCCAAGCTCCTATTCTCCCTCCTCTACTGTCTTCATATCCTATCTCTTGCCTGGATGGTTGATGCACCTGAAAGGCATCTGACCTTTGCCCTTCCCTTTCTCCCACCTCCCACATCCTTCTAATCATAGAGTTCACTACTACTAGGACACTCCTTGCTGCCTTCCTCCTGCTCTTACCACTGGGTGCAAGGTCATCTTGTGCACCATTCCTGACTGGTTCTGAGCCACTTCTGAAAGTGTTTGGTACCTCTTCTCCAGTAGTGCAAAGCAATTTGCTATCAGGATATGATGAACTTGGATGACTCCCTTGTGACTGCCGCTGCCACCCTTTCCTCACTACCCTTCAGCCTCCTGGGTCAGTGGGCCTTTTGGGAGTGCAAGTGGTAGGTGTGTCTGCAGATGCCCTACATATGGGGCAGTGTCCTCTCCTCCAAGGCTTAGCCTAAGAGATGAGCGCTCCACAGTACATCTACCCACTGTACCTACATTGTAGCTCTGCAGACAAGGGGTATCCTATTTGGACACCTGGGTAATTAAGGTTAGCTCCTTAGAGGTAGCTGTTAAGGGCCTAGACCTCACAGTAGACACCTTCTTGAAATTGGGATCCCTGCTGAATCTAGAGAACTCTGTACTGATCCCAACTTGGAACATCACATCCACTGGGGTAGAACTAAATTTGATTATAGCCAAGGTTCTCCTTTCCCTCAGTTTTTTAGGTGGGTCAGCAATGCAAGTTCACTTGACTCCTGCATCTGATTTCTTCAGCTTCAGTTGTAGTCCCTTGAGCTTGGATCACATACCGCTAATTCACTGGTACTTAAAGGAATGGTGGGATCACACAGACTGCAAGGTAGAAGTAACCATGAAGCTAGTGGAAGCAGTAGCACGTCAATTCGCCGCAAACATTTTGGCGAAAACAACTCGGCGCATCATTTACTGCGAATGGCAACACAGCGCTCTAACCATTTCATCGTGAAACCGAACCAGTGCATGAAAAAATTAAAGGACTTGAAAAAGCTGGAATCGCTGCAATGCAGTACAATACAATACTTTTTCACACACCACCAGAGAGAGTGGGACGGAGGGACATTCTAGCTCTCAGTGTGTATGGCAATCATAGCTTGTAAGTTGCGACCATTCACAATCGAACTGTGCAGCAACTGTTCTTTCATTGTCCTTTGCATACTGACTGTCTCGTGGTCTCTCTCTCTCTGTCTCTCGGAATTTGGAAGAGGTGCAGGAATAGTACGGGTGCTCAGGGGTCCTTTCTAGCTTTTCCAAAGCTCAGCATCCTGCTCAATCACTTTTAGGCTTTGCAGCACTGCACCACACACTTCAGGTGATCCCGCAGTTTTGACTGCAAAATTGGCTGCAGGTCTCAGAAGAGACACGGCAACAGCAGGGGCGCACTGAGGGGTCCATTCTAGCATTTGAGGTAATCACCTGTGAGTGATCCTGTGTAATCAAGCGGCAAGACTGAGTCTTTAATCTTCTGTTGCCGAGTTTGAATTTTAGTGGGTTTTGTAACACCGCCCACTCTCGATGATCGATGGCTGAGATTGGGTGCAGGCTTTGGAGGAGGCAGAGTAATAGCAAGGGAGCCCAGGATCCTTTCTAGCTTTTCTGATGTGATTGATGGGTTCATGGGATGACATAATTTTAACTAAAGGAGCTAACTAAATTGCGATCTAAATGCACGTGATGTAATTGGAATGCTCTGAAATGTACACGCTATAAATGCTCACGCTGAAATGTTTTGCGTGCAATTGACATGGAACCAGTGGAAGCCCCCAACTTTAACACACATGCCTTACTGGCAGGATGGAGGCCCATCATACATTATGGTGGTGCATGGAACTTTTGTCCAAGAGGGAATCCTCCCTGCACATAAATATCCTAATGCTACAGGCCACTTGCCTGGCCCTGCTAGGGCACTAAATGACTTGACATTGTTGATGTCTTTAGGATTGAAATCTTCCTCCCTAGAGGTTAATTTTTCAGCTGTCTCGGCATACAGATCCTATAGAAATTGCTATTATCAGTAGCCTCAATGCCTATATTTAAAAGATTACTAATGGGGTAAAATTAATTCTAGGGGCGTGGATATGGTTCACAATCCACAAATTGGTAGTTACACTGGAACAGTCTGATTTGACTGGACGTCTTTAAGCTAAGCTCCTCCAACCACCCGGACAGCATATCCCCTGACTGTGCCACGTGATGTCAAATCTTTCTTTCTGCTGGAAGAACAGGTCACCTCATTTGCAGCACCCACTTAGGATTTAGTGTACCATTGGCAAACTTTGTCTTCGAGTTTTCCTAACCTTCTTCAAGTTCTATCCTTGGTTCCTTTGATCCCATTCATTGATCTCGAGTGGCGCAACGGAAGCTGGGGTTCAAATTTTGTGTTTGATGTAGGCAGAAAATGTCAGTCACGGACCCGCATGTACTGCCTGGATGGGCAGCACGATGTGGCCAGGTGTGGCCTTTGTCTCAGCATGCTTCCTGAGTCCTTCAAGGACAGGAAGCTCTTCCTCTCACTGGGTCGCCCTTTGGAATGGGTTCTGAAGGACCATCCTATGGGCTACAAGAAGGCATCGGCTGCAGGCAGGTCTGCCCAGCAGCTTGTGGCTCTTGAGGTGGAAGCAGCAGCTGCTATGGAGGCACCTCCTCTGTATCAGAGGGTCATTCATTGAAGGTTTCTGGGACATGTGTTCGGAACATCAAAATCCTGGGGGTGAGCCCTGCCCACCATGGCAGTAAGCTTAAGTTCTGCCAGTGCCAGTCATTGGACCAGGAGAGATCACAGTCCTAACAGTCTCTCAACTCGCCTGATCACTCAAAGGCAGTCGAGTGCCCCTTGGTTGAGGGGCAGATCGAAGGTTCTTCAGTTCCCCTGTCGAGCCAGTCAACTTAACCTCCAGTCGAGCCGGCTGCAGAAATTTTCCTTGAGCCTGTCAACAAGTTGTTGGATAAGGTCGAGAATTCAATCTCACTGACCCCAGTGTTCCCAGTCTTCACTCAAGAAGACATGGTTCAAGCCGGCCTGATGGTGCGGAGGGCCAAGGCACCAAGCCTCACCTGCTGCCATGCCAGTGACCCAGAGTCGGGGGTGACCTCGGGGGCGAACCAGGGTCAGAAGGATCAGGCATCCGACAGATTGCTGTCCACTGGGGGAGGGTTGGGTAGAGCCGGCCGCTTGCCTGTCTCCTGGCAGAAGTTAGAGAAAGGAAGCTTGGGCCAGCAGATTGGAAGATGAGGCAGATGATGATGTGCAGGAGCACATGGTATACGCCTGGACAGCATTCCACACAACACCTCCCAGGGACCAAAACGGGAGAAACACTGGCAGGTGGATGATAGCGGGTGCCCACAGGTCCCACCACTCGGATAGCTGGGCTCACCAGCCCGAACTTGATCCGGTCCTCTGTGGGGGCTTAGGGCCCCACTGACCCCGCCAGGAGGGGGGGGGCAAGCCCTGGAGAAGACGGCTGGCGGTAAGTCCTGGGAGACGGGACTGGGGCCCCCTCCTGAATGAGGGACAACCGGGGGGGTGGAGAAAAAAAACAGACGTGGTCTGGTCGGTGTCCCTGTCAGGTCCTTGGCAGGAGCTGCCTCCACCAGTGGTCGAGCCTTCCACACCCATGCTGCTTAATTTGGGCAGGCACATGGTATACCACAATCTGCTAGAAGGTTCCCTTCATAGTCAAGGTCGCAGTCCGGGTGTACCCACTCTCAATCCTGCTTGACCAGGAGGCATCGCTGTCAACACTCCTCAATGTCTTTGGGTGAGGAGAGGCACTGTTGCAAACTGCACCAGTGCTATGAGGAGCTTTTCTGGCAACAGTGAGCCATTGCGAGGCAAGGTAGGGCTGGACCTCTGGTCCCCTAGCAGCTATCAGTGGTGCCCACACTGGTCCGCACTTTGCAGGTGCTTCCCAAAACTGCCTCTCCACCTCTTTGGGTGGAGCCACAATTGCTGCAGTTGAAGGCAGGTACTCTGACCAAGGACCCCCCGTTTGGCCACCAGCTTGCCATGTCAGGGAGGACACCAAGCTGGTCTGTGGCGAGCAGTGGCTGAGGGCCATTTTCAAGGAGTCCTTGGATGACTCAGACCATGAGACCATGTCCTCCTCTGTGACTCCTCTCCTTGACCAGGGTTCAGTCAAGGTGTTGTCCACCGAGCATGAACTGGTGTGCTTTGGAGCACTTCTCCACCTATCTCAGACTCCATGCCAGTCCTGCTAGTACCAGCCTAAAAAGGGGCTAAGTACCATTTTACAGACATTTTGGTCTGGGACAATTTACTGGGAGTTGCCTTTTCCATGGCTGAAGTCATTCTGGGACTGGCCCTGGAGCTTTGGCAGCATCCTGCCCAGGACACTCTGCCCATATGGTCGCAAGTGTGCAGCCCCTGTTGGGTCCCTTTCTGGGTTCTTGGACCAGCCCTCTGCAGAGGGGCTGGTCATGGACTTGGTGCTTCGCTAGTCCATACACCAGGGGAACATGGACAGGCTTCTGGACAAGGATTCTCGAAAGACTGACCATGCTGTTAAAAAAGTATATACTGTGGCGTCCTTGGGTCTTCATCAGTCTAGTTATGCTATGATGATGGCCATCTTCGGTCACTCCCTGATGGGGGTCTTTTTGATACAATCCTTCTTCACCCCCTTGCTGATGAGCTTGGGTGATGATCATCAGAGTCCAGGGTTAAACATCAGTTCCAGACATCCTTGTACATGGGCAATTCATGTGCCTGTGCCATGGCAGCGACTGTCTCCATGCATCATTGGGCTGGTTGCATCTGTCCACCTTCATAGCAGACACCCAGCACAAGCTGGCCGATGTCCCCTTTTTGGGAACTGACCCAATTGATCCTGGGGAGGAAGGATATCTCACCCCTATTGAGATGTCCAGTGCCACCTGGATTCTGTGGCATCATCCCAGAAGAGGTACGACACAGAAGCCTAAAAAGCAGGCTTTCAAGTATTGGTCGTTTCAGTCACAGCCTCCTCGGCAGCAGCCCCTGCAGGGCAGTACCAGAAGTGGCACCCCATGTCTGGGGATGAGGGTCCTAAGAAAAGAGAGTTCGGGATAGTGGTGGCCTTCTGGTGCCCCTGCCACAGCTGCCCAATAACAGGTATGGGGTGTCACCCTTCTACCTGTCTTCTCCCTGTCTGCACTTCCTGTCAGAGGTCGGCTGCATTACTTCTTGCCACGTTGGTCCACTGTCATAACAGATAAGTGGGTTTTGGATGTAGTGGGCAGAGGGTTGCATCTGAGCATGAAGGCTCTTCTGCCTTATCACCTCCACACATCTTGGGAGTACAGGGTGTTGCAAGACATGCCATCTGCCCTTCAGGAGCACATTGCTCATCTCCTTGCAAAAGGGAAAAAATAGCCCATGTCCAAGATGCACAGACCAGTCAAGGTTGCGTGTCCAGGTACTTCTTGGTTCCAAAACAGACAAGGGACTGGTGCACCATACTGGATTTGCATGATCTGAACCAGTTCATGTGGAAGCTTAAGTTACAGATGGTCACTCTGAATCAGATCTTTCCGTCGCTGGAACAGAACATGTCGTTCTGCTCCTTAGACCTCCAGGATGCATATTTCCACGTCTCAGTCCTTCGATCCCATCACCAGTACCTCTGGTTCCAACCAGAAAGGGTCCTGTACCAGTTCTAGGTCATGTCCTTCAGCCTTTTCCTTAATGCCCAGGGTCTGCACCAAGTGCATGGCAGTGGTGGCAGCCTACCTGCGGTGCCCTGAGGTCAGGATATATCTCTAGCTGGACAGTTGGCTGTTAGCTGGTCTGTCTAGAGAGGTCATGGAGAGGTCCAGAGATCTGGCTGTCTAGACATGCTGCGAGTTGGGCTTGTTGGTCAACCGCAACAAGTCCAAGCTGGTACCCATGGAGGTGAACAGTTTCATCGAGGCAGAACTAGACTTCCTGCAGGTCAAGACCCACCTCCCTGTGGAACAGGCGTAGGATTTTACCTCCTTTGCGTGAACATTTCTGGTTGGGCTCCCAAACTCTGCCCGAAATTTCCCGAGGCTGCTGGGGTACATGGTGTCTTACACCATCATGATCCATTGGGGACTGCTGGCGGATGTGCCACCTCCAGTGAAGTTGGGGTATCAGTGGTCCCAGTGCCTAGGCACTTGGACCAGTCAGTCATGGTGACCCAGCCGATGTGGGATGCCATCCAGTGCTGGCTGATCCCACAACGCCTGGAAGGAATCACATTTGTCTGCCCATGCTTACGACAAATGCGTCTCTCCCGGGAGGGGGGTGGGGAGTGCACCTGGGAGACCACAAAACCCACAGATTCTGGTTAGTCCAGAATTTACTCCTCTAGGTCAGGTTATGCAGGTCCAGACAGACAACACCATGACCATGTTCTACCCGAATAGGCAGGATGGAACTCACTCCCTTCCCTTGTGTCTGGAGACCCTCCATACCTGGACTCTTGTGCGCAGCCTGAGTACAGATATCCTGACAATTGATGTCACCGGAGAGAACATATCAGCCAGCAAATGCTTTCAGTTAGGTAGGAGAGACGTCACACGAGTGGTTATTTTTTTTTTATATATGTATGTGTGTGTGTGTGTGTGTGTGTGTGTGTGTGTGTGTGTGTGTATATATCTATATCTATATATAGATATAGATATATATATATATTTAGAGATATATATATAGATATATATATCTATAGATATATATACTGTATATTTCTATATATATATATATATATATATATATATTTTATCCCCCATTTTTTTCCCCCGTTTTTATCCACACTCAGTCACGCACATGGAGGCACACACATGCTGCGGCTCTGTGGCATCCTTCTGCTAGTTACCATCCACGCTTGCGCTGCCTGTCGGACCTCCCCCCAAGGGCAGCGGAACTGGGGTGGGGGGGACGACATGGATCCTCCCCAAGAGAGGAGAGCTGCTGTTACAGCTGCTCAGTCCTGCTCCCCCACCTCCCGAGCAGCTCCCTGACAACCCTGGCTTATTCCGGAACCTGGGTCGCTGGTGTGGCATGAGGTAAAGCATCAAGTGCCACCGGGCCAGTCACACGAGTGGTCTCTTAATCAGGAGGTGGTGAACCTCCTGTCCTCCCAGTGGGGCACTCCTCTGGTGGACCTATTTGCCTCCTGGGGGAACACAAAACAGGCTGCTTTATGCCCGCCTCCCATAGTCCAGGACACTGTCTGGGTATGCCTTTGCGAAGCCCTGGACTTGTGTACATCTTCCCTCCCTTCCCCTTGTTCCACAAGGTAGTGGTCAAGGTCTAAAAGGACAAGGTGCGGATGATCTTGATAGCTACAGACTGGCCAAGGCAATTCTGATACCCCGATCTCCTCAGCCTCAGCAGTACACCTCCATGGTGATTGCCTTTCTGCCTGAATCTGCTGACTGGACTTCAGGAAACGGTCCTGCACCTGGACTTACAGTCCTAGCAACTCACAGCCTGGTTGCTGAGCAGCTTAGAGTTTCAGGCCTTGGGTCTCTTGGATGATGTGCTCCACACTGTGGAGGTCTCCCGAAAAGAGTCAACTCATTATGCTATGTGTTTAAATGGAAGAGATTTTCCATTTAGTGTTGAGGCATGGAGCTTGATCCTCTTGTATGCCCTGTGGACTCTTGGATTCATCCTAGATTGCTTCTGGGAAGTGGAAGAGGATTATTCTCTGTAATTTCAAAAGCTTTCCCTTTTTAACAAAAGGCTGTTGGACTACAGACTGAGTACTATGAGCCCAAGAGGTTTGAACAAAATGTGGGATCGTAAGCCATTCTTTTTTTTTTTTTTTAAATTCAAGTTTATTGCATATTTTGGCACATAATAGAACCATTAAAAGTACTATATATCATTCTTGGATTGACACATACAGATGCATACATTTACTTTCTGGTTTACCAATACATAATTTCTTATTCCACAAAATTTCATGTTTTATTTGATTCCATTTTTGATTTAACCGTGAGCGATCTGGGAGAGCCATTTGTCTACCATTCTTCTGATGTAAAGTTCCCCTCTCTAAGTCCCCAATTCCTCCTTTCTTCTTTTATGTTGTTCCATTTTATTCTGGTGCCATCTCCCACAGGGTCCACCTAGCAATATGTCTCTGTATCCTCAAATTTATTTTATATGTAATTTCCTCCATTTCTTTAATTTTATTTACTGTTGTAAGCCAGTCATGACCTGTCGGGGGACATGTAGTCAGCCACCTTTTTGTTATGGCCTTATGTGATGCCGCGAGAAGGACTCCCCAAAGGTAGATTCTGTTTGACCCTTTGACTTCAATCGGTCTCACCCCCGATAACAAATTTTTGGGGCCTAGCACTGCTTGGATGTGAAACACCTGTTGTATTTTCTGCCTGACCCCCATCCAATAATTTGTGAGAGACGGACATGACCAGAATACATGCAAATAGTCCGCCTGCCGCACTACACACCTCCAGCAGTCCCCAGAGCAGCTCCTGTCCCATTTACTCTGCATCTTTGGTGTTATAAAGAATCTTATTCTGGTTTCCATTCAAATTCCTCCACATTGGTGAGGATGTAGTTCTGAGGGCCATTGACAGAGCGAATTCCAGTCCCGCTCATCAATCTGCCTCCAGTTCCCTCCCATTTATCCTTGATTTGCATCGTCCTGTTACCTCCTCTATCTCTCAAGACACCATATATTGTGGAGATTAAACCCCTGGCTTTTGTTGCACCTAATATTTCAGTTATAGTGTTAAATAGCCCTGTTGAGTTCACAGTTCGACCATGTTGTGTTTGCAACGTGTGTATGTAAGTTCGAATTTGCAGGTACCTAAAGTAATCCGCTTGTCTCAGGGAATACTTCTCTTTGATCTGGGCAAATTCCACTACTGTGTCTCCATCCAGAAACTGACTCAGGGGGTATAGACCGATTCTGCCCCAATTTTTGAAGGTGAGGTCTTGTTTGGCCGGGGCGAAACCCGGATCCCAGGCAAACCATCTCATTGGCCAGAGTTCCCCATCTAGTTTGTGTTTGGACCACATTCGCTTTAGGGTTTTCACCGTGTTTCTTACAGACATCAGGGATATAGTTCTACCTCCCATTTGGGTCTCCGGTGTCACTACCCTCGCCCCCAGTGGCATCCCATCTGTCAAGGCCACCTCTATTGCCTTCCATCTAGCCCTATGTGTCTTAGTGGACCACAAAAGGGCCCACTTCAACTGCGTGGCCAAAAAATAGTCCTCCAGGTTGGGGACATTCCAGCCTCCATATCTTTTATTAGACTGCAAGATTGCGTATTTAATTCTGGGATGCCTATAACCCCAAATATATCGCGAAAGCATCTGTTGCCAAACTTGGAACTGATTCTTGTGAATTCTGATCGGGAGACATTGGAATAAGTACAGATATCTCGGGAGAATGTTCATTATCACTGACTGTATTCTCGAATATAGAGGGAGATTGAGGTCCCCCCATTTTTTAATATCCTGCCTAATCCGGGCTATTGTTGGTTCAAAATTAGTCAGATATAGCGCCGTTAGATTTTTGGTGATTTGAGTTCCCAGATATTTTATTTTCCCTCTATCCCAATTCACCTCCAGCATTTGTCTTATGTCGTGTGACGGGTTATAGTTTAATTTAAGGACCTCTGTTTTTTTTTTTTATTTAATGAGTAACCAGAGTATTGGCTAAATTTGTCTGTAAGAGACCAAATCTCAGGTATGGATGTGTCCGGGTTAGTAATGTATAGGAGGACATCATCCGCGTATAAAGATATTTTATGTTCTTCTCCCTTCACCTCCACCCCCCGCACCCCTTCTGCCTCCCTTATCGCCTGCGCTAAAGGTTCTATATATATATGTCAAATAAAAGAGGTGACAGGTGGGCACCCCTGCCTGCCCTCAGAGCGGGCCTCCGTGAAACCCCTCCATTTACCCTGACTAGAGCCTCTTGATTGCAGGCGTATAAGCGCTTTAATCGCTTCTCTAAACATCAGGGGAAACCCATTCTTTCAAGAACCAAGAAAAGAAAATTCCAACTGACTTTATCAAAACGCTTTCAGCGTCCAGACTTATAAGACAGGCTGAAGCGTTTTTATTGATGATATCTATTATGTTGATGGTTCTTCTAACCCCTCGGGAGCTTGCCTACCCTCCACAAAGCCTGTTTGATCTGGGTGAATTAAATCAGCGAGAAAGGTTTGCAGTCTTTTGGCTATTACTGCCGTGAAGATTTTATAGTCGGCATTAAGGAGAGAGATCGGTCTATATGAGCCACACTCTTTTGGATCCTTGCCCTCTTTTGGAAGGACTGTTATGGTGGTGTAATTCCATGATGGAGGAACTACATCTCCCTCTAGCAGCACCCGGTTATATACCGGACCCAGCAAGGGAACTAGTTCTGTCATAAATGTTTTATACATTTCACCTCCAAACCCATCGGGTCCTGGACACTTACCTGCTTTAAGCTCCCTTATCGTGCTCATAATTTCCTGGTCAATAATTGGCTTTTCTAAACTCTGTCTTTGGGTCTCAGAGAGTTCAGGTAATTTCAGGGTCTTAAGAAACTGCTTTGCCTCGTTCGCATGCGCATCCGGCTGAGGGCGATATAATCATTTATAATATGTGGCAAATGTTCCCGCTATCTGCTCCCATCTATATAGGATTTTCCCATTATTTAAATCCTTGACCCCCATGACATTGGCTTTGGTGGATTGTTGTTTTAGGCGATAAGCCAGGAAGCGTGTGGCCCTCGGACCCCCTTCATAATAATTTTGCTTTACAAACATGAGTGCCTTTTCAGTCTCCATAAATTGCAATCTCTGTAGTCTTCGCTTAAGTTCCTCTATTTCTTCCCCACTGTCTCTGGAGTATTCTGTTTTCTGATGTGTTTCCAGATCCCTAAGTTCCTGAATTAGTCTCTCCCTCTGCTTAACCCTCTCTCTTTTCCTGTATGTAGTAATTGAGATCAGTCTCCCCCTGACCATTGTCTTAACAGTATCCCAAAGAATTTGTGGTGTGATATCTGGACTCTCATTCGTCCGTATAGTCTGTTTTATTATATCCCGAATTTCTTCCCGCACCCTTTCATCTCTGAGCAGACTAACATTTAGTCTCCATTGTGTTGGTTTTTTTGGAAGTTGTAGGTCAACCTGTGCAAACACCGGCTTGTGGTCAGATATACTCTCTGTTCCCACCCATATTGAATCAAAAATACTCATATCTTTCCCATATGTGAAAAACATGTCTAATCTTGAAAATATTTGATAGCTTGGGGAATAATAGGTATAGTCTCGCGCCAAGGGATATCTCTCCTTCCAAACATCCACAAGACCTGTGTCTGTCAAGAGCCTCTTAAATTGTCTGGAGACTCTCTGAGAAGGGGCAGGGATGCCCGAGGTCGTGTCCAGGGAGCGGTTCATGACAACATTCCAGTCCCCTCCTGCTATCACTATCCCTTTGGCTTTTTCTGCTAGAAGTTTGAAGAGGTCAGCAAAAAAGATTGTGTGTTCCGGAGGAGCATACACATTTAATAACATGACCTGTAAGTCCTGAATTCTTCCCACCACCATAACATATCTAGCCCCAGTAGCTATTATTACTTCTTCTTCCTCAAGCGGAAGTGATGCCGACAACATTATCATTACTCCCTCTTTTTCCTTTCTCTAGGGATGCATGGTAGATGGTGGAAGTCCCTATTTTTAAGCTTCTGGCTTCCACTGGAGACAGATGTGTCTCTTGTATAAAGTGCATTTCGCATTTTTGTCTCTTCAGGAATTTTTGAAGTTTTTTTCTTTTAATGGGATGGTTTATACCGTTAACATTCAGAGATACTGTTCGAGATCTGACTTTATCCATATCCAGGGTTTATTATTCCTTGTAGTGCTTCTAATTCCTGTTTGTCAGTCCCAATCCCACCCTCCCCTCCCTTATTTTTCCGTCCTTTAGCCACTCCCAAACCACTCTCCAGTTTATCTTTGCTTGGTAAAACATTATTTCTACTCATTCATCCTTAACTTTATGCCAGATATAATGTCCAAATGTTATATCAAATTTGCTGGTTTTAAACCACCAGCCCAACCATGTATGAGTGAAAACCTTATAGTTTCCATCTCCCCCTAGTGGGGATACATATGTCTTAACAATAAAAACCATTAACAGTTTAAACTTTAAATTTCTGAACTTTGAAAACCTACATCCGAGCATTTTGAGCCTTTCAAAAAGGTTCCGCTTCATTAATCGCCTCCCCACCTTGCCTCCCCCCCTCTATTACAGGGTGTACAACCACGGAAGGGTTCAGCAATCTTAATCTGGGTGTCATAACTTCCAAGGCCTGTCCAGCCCCATATGGTTGGACAGGTTTTTCTCCTCCTTGGGACAGTCAGCCCTATATGATGGTCAGAGCCCAGCCTCATACGAGCACTATTAGTGAGTCTAAGCTCCTTGCCCAGAGGCAATATTAATGTCAGCAGGATCAATATCTGGCTGTTCTTCATTTTAGTCCAGCCGTTTCCCCCCCTCTTGCCCTTCAGCTGTGATTAACTAGGGAGTGAACATCCCACCCCTGTTTATCGGTATGGTAGGCAACCACTTCCAGAGCAACCTCCCCGGCGATGCTCGGAGGTTGGGAGGAAAAGGGAATGACATGTATGCAACCATTAACTTTCATTTTGTCAGGTAGTAAAATGAATGAGCTATTTTCCTCAGACCCATATTTTCCCCGGCCTGCAAGCTCAATTTCTCATACATCAGTTACTATTCCTCCCTCCACATTACCCAGTTAGTCATTAGTTTCACCCTTCTTCCCTCGTCTGCCTCTCTGTAGCCAATCAATTCAATGTGGGGGTAATTGTGTGCAGGCCAAGTCTCTATAGCGTGGTGAAATGCGGAAGTCCTTTCTCCTTAACATTTATGATGAAGGTCCTCTGGTCATAACATCTGTTGTTCCACATTCGCTCATTGAAACCCACGTCCCGCCCCCATCCCAACACTTCCAAAGCTCCTGCTTATAATCGATTTATCATGTTCAAAATTATTATGTCATACCCCTCATTTCTTCCCCTCTGCTTTATCCCGCTCTCCCCCCCCAGAGTCGAGGATGCTCTCCTCGAGATCTTAACTCCCTTGTCTTAATTCCCAGAATCCCTTCATATTTCCTACCCCTTTTTCCCCCCTTTGAGCAGACCAGCATTTAGTTATTCCTGCCCTTTTTATCAGTTCGATCTGCATATTATCTCTTTCGGCATCTTCAACAGTCTGTGTTCCGGTTTCAGGCCTGCTGGTTGCCCCTCAGCCTACCGAGACCCCATCCAATACGGACACTTGTTCCTCACCTTGAATTTCACAGTCTGAGGTATCTTGCTGGGATATCCCTGTTAGCTGGACTGGCGAGGCATACGGCTTGAGTAATGCGGTGATATCTGCCCTCAGGTTCGTTTGATGTGGGTTGGAATGACGAGTCACCCCTTTCTTGCCACCAACCAGGCTGAACGCTTCAGCTCCCTCTCTAGTCTCTCTTTTTCCAGTCCTGGGACTGGGATACCCATCTCCTCCAGAAAGGCTCTAGCATCTAGTAGAACTTCATAGATTTTAACACCTTGTCTGGTTTCCACCCGAAGGCGCGCTGGGAATAGCATCTGTGCCTTTAGATTTCTGGCTCTGAGCTGTTTCAAGATGGGCCACATGATGCGGCGAGCTTCCAGGACTCCTGTAGTATAATCATTATCTATTGTAATGCGACTGGTTCTCAGCATTATTTTCTTCAATCTCCAGGCTCTCCGTATGATCTCCTCCTTCGTTGTGTAGCTGGACATCCGTACCACAAAAGAGACGGGGCAGAGCCGGACTCGTGGGAAGTAGCGGGGTGATCTATGGGCCCGATCAGTGGAAACATCCATCTCAGGCGGTAACTTTATTAAGTCACACATAATTTCTGTATAAATGCTATAGTCCAGGTGCATCATCTCAGCCCCTTCTGGTATGCCATAAATCCGGAGATTTTTTCTTCTGGTCCGCCCTTCGATGTCCTCTACCTTTGCTCTCAGCTCCCTCTCCCTCGCCATCAGAAACAACAGGAGACGGTCGGGTCTGCTTGCTCTAAGACCATGGTGAGTCCCAGCTCCAACTTGTCTGCTCTGTGTTCGATTTTCCCAATGTCTGTCCGTAGCTCTGTCAGGGATTTATCTATTTTTTTAACTGTTTTAGCCGTTTGCAGGATTGACATGATTAACTGAGGAAACTCCTCTTCCATCCCAGTGTCTCCGACCGCGTTGTCATCTTCCTCAGTAGGCCCCGAATTCCTGGCCATTTTTTCTCCCTGTAGCAGCAACTGTAGTTTCTGAACCAGGGTCGGAGTATTCTTAATAGACCCCGCTTTCAATCTCGTAAGTTTTGCTGGTGATTGCATAATTTGTTCTTTTGGATACCGATTGATTTAATTCGGGCTAGAGAGCTCCGCGAACTAATAAAAACATAGAAACATAGAAGTTGACGGCAGATAAGGACCGCAAAGCCCATCCAGTCTGCCCATTTCTTTTTTCTACCTTATAAATGTGCCATCGGCCTTTGCTCTGTCAGTGGCCTATCTATTTCATAGTCATTTGTATTGCTGCCTTATGCCTATCCCATGCCTGTTTGAAGCCCTGCACTGTATTCATAGCCACCACTTTGTGGTAAGCCATTCCATGCATCCACCACCCTTTCTGTGAAAAGAATTTCCTCACATTCCCCTTAATCGGCCCCTCTAATCTCATGCTGTGTCCTCTTGTCCTGCTATTTTTCTTATATTTAAACATGTTAGACTCATTCACCTTGTTAATGCACTTAAGGTGTTTGAATGCCTCGATCATATCACCTCTCTCCTCCTTTGCTCAAGGGTATACATATTGAGCTCTGTTAATCTGTCCTCATATGTCTTCTGATGCAGTCCCTGCACCATTTTGGTTGCCCTTCTCTGGACTGCCTCAATTTGGTTAATGTCCTTGTGAAGGTGTGGCCTCAATACTGCATGCGTAGTCCAGATGGGGCCTAACCAGTGTCTTGTAAAGAGGATTATTACTCCTCTTACGACTTGTGATACCCCTACTAATACACCCTAACGCCCCACTAGCCTTACCTACTGCTTTAGAGGTCTGCTTGGATGATTTCAGGTCATCAGTGATGATGATGCCCAAGTCTCTTTCTTCCTTTGTGACTGCTAGCAACTCCCTCCCAGCCTATAGGTGGCTTCAGGATTCTCTTCCTATGTGCATGATCTTGCACTTCTTTGCATTAAATCCCAGTTGCCACTCTTCTGACCATTTTGCTAGTTTATCCAGATCTCTTCTCATTCTGCCCACCCCATCTGGATCATCTACTCTGTTGCAGATCTTGGTGTCATCTGCAAACAGACAAGCCTTACCCTCTAGTCCATCTGCAAGGTCACTAATGAAGATGTTGAAGAGGACTGGCCCCAGGACTGATCCTGAGGTACCCACTTGTGACTTG
Organism: Neoceratodus forsteri; assembly: GCA_016271365.2. NCBI lineage: Eukaryota > Metazoa > Chordata > Ceratodontiformes > Ceratodontidae > Neoceratodus > Neoceratodus forsteri. The sequence goes on along the minus strand of CM028131.1, from coordinate 1,389,964,307 downwards.
CATCTCTTCTGACTGTATACCATTTACCACCACTCTGTTTTCTGCCCGTCAACCAGTTTGCCACCCAGTTGACCAACTTCGACCCACCCGAGCCTACCCAGCTTATTTATCAATCTTCTATGTGGAACAGTGTCAAAAGCTTTGCTGAAGTCAAGGTAGGCGACATCAACTGCCCCTTGTCCACCACTCTGGTTTCCCAGTCAAAGAAATCTATGAGATTAGTTTGACAGGACCTTCCTTTGTAAACCCATGCTGTCTTGGATCCTGTGCCCTATGGATTCCAGGTGTTGCACTATCCTTTCCTTAAGAGTGCCTCCATAATCTTGCCCACTACTGAGGTAAGACTGACTGGTCTGTAGTTCCCGCCTCCTCCCTGCTACCACTCTTGTGAAGCGGGATCACATGAGCCCTTCTCCAGTCTTCTGGGACCTCTCCTGTGCTCAGAGACTCACTAAACAGTTCTGCTAATGGCTCTGCTAGTTCCACCTTTAGCTCCTTAAGTACCCTGGGATGTATGCCATCAGGTCCCATTGCCTTATCCACCCTGATCTTAGCAAGCTCTTGTAGGACCCTTTCTTTGTGAAGGAGTAGTGCTCACCTCCTCCCCCTGTGTCCATGATGCTGAGCTGTGGGCCCTGCCCTACCTTCTCTTCAGTAAATACTGAGCAAAGTATCTATTTAGGATAGATGCCTTTACAGGGTCTTCCTCCTCACATGCTCCTTTTCTCCATTAAGCTTAGCACACCCCTCTGGACTTTCTCCTTTCACTAATGTATCTATAGAAAGTCTTGTCACCTTCTTTTACTGTTCGTGCTAGTTTTTCCTCAGTTTGGGACTTTGCCTGCCTTACTGCCTTCCCTGCTTCCCTTAGGGCAGTTTGGTATGCCTCCCTATCTTCATCCTGTTGTGTTCCCTTATATTTCCTGAAGGCCAGCCTTTTGGCTCTGACCTTTTTCTGCTACTGTATTTGAGAACCAAAGTGGTTTCCTTCTTCTTTTGCACTTCCTTTTCTGTCTAACACAATGGGATGTTGCTTCAAGTATTGCATCCTTAATGCTTGCCCACTTTGCCTGTACCCCCTCACCTGTGTTTCTTTTTGCCAGGGCTAGCTTAACTCTGTTGGCCATCTTATCAAAGTCAGCTCCTCTGAAGTCCCATATTTTTGCCTTGGAATGGGCCAAATCTGCCATTCAGGCTGCTGACGTCACCGGAAGTCCGTAAGCCATTCTTGAGAGATTCATTTAATTTTGTTCTCTCTTCTTAAATCCACCCCCCTCTACCAACTTTCCCCCAACCTTTCGATTTTGAAAATTGCAAAAGTAAACCTGTATTTATTTGTACTTATTAGTATAAGCTCCTTTATGTTCTTTTACCAACACCCCCTCCCCCGCATCACTGTCCCATCTTTCTTACTATATAATTGTATACTGTATACCAGGTCTTTGTGATACTCTATTTGTAATACCGGTGTCATGTATCTCTTTCAGGTCTTCTATTTTTCCATCTTTTACTCTTTGAATTGAGGAACAACCAAATACCTGACTGTTCTGCACCTCAGCGAAATGGTTGCTGATCCCAAGGGACTACCCCGGTAAACAAGGAGGTTGATCACACCAAGATACTCGGGCTCTGACGTGCTCAGTAATAGTTTTTCAGGCTGTACTCACCTTTCTATCTTTTACTGCTCTGTAGCAAGGCAGCTCTTTAATTTAAAATTATGTATAATGTAGCTTTAACAGTTGCTTGACTCCATGTTTGGAAAGCTTTATTTATAAAACAGCACATTATTTTGATTTGCTTGCACTTTCTTATTGTAAATATTATTCATATATTGTTAGTATGGGCACTTTTTACATGGTTGTACACTGTTTTAGAAAAAAGATTCTCTTAAGAGTAGCAGACAGTCTGCAGTTTTGAATTAAGCTGTCAATCTAATGATGACGTCATGCATATTACTGCCTATAAATTACTGCCTATAAATTCAGGTGTATCCTTTTGTGTCCACGCTCCTTGATGGAGCCTTGTTGGCGAAGCACTGGGACTTGAGCTCACAGGGTGACTGGGTCCTTCTTGGACGTTTTTTGTATTCAGCTTTATTAATGCATGGTGAAATTTTGTTAATTACTGGCTCCGGTACGTTTTTGAAGCGGGAACAAGAGTAGCATGGTTACCTTTGGACAGTTTGTTTTCCTAACAGCGGTTAGTTCCCACCCCACCTCGTTTATTACACACCACACTTTTCCCACTGAGCATGGCAGGCATCTGTGTGGATCTCCCCACCAGAAGTTGCTTCCTCCTCTGAGGTACTCTACCACCCTCCTTAGGGTCTCCACTATGGAGGGTCTCCACATCCTCCCTGGTCCCTATGGCAGGTGCCTCCTTCCTGCAGTCCCGCCCCACTAGAGTGGCATAGGAATTACGTAGTGGTACCAGTTGAGGAATGCGTCTCTGGCCCACCACTGTCACCCTTCCAGAGCCTACCATAGTCCAGCGGTTCCCAGATGGGGCATCACTGCAATCTCCAAAAGGTCTCTCTAAAAACTGCCACCACATAGCCACTGCATTGCACCACTCCAGGCATTTGCAGCTTCTATTTTCCCTGTGTTACCTGGAAATACTTTTGTACCCTTACCCCTGAAAGGGTATTTCTTGTTTTCCCTTTTTTTTTGTATCTGTGTCCCCCCTTGCCTTGTGTAAATCTCTTTATACTCCTACACTAGATAGGGTGTTGCTCCTGTTCCCAGTTTTGGCCTACCTTTGACCTTCTGTCCTTCCCAGCAGTGACGGTTACACAGTATTGAACAGGTGCCTTACTGTAGTCCCCTGCTTCCTTCTGCTGACACCAGCCGATGCCTAAGGTGCCATTCACCTGTTCCACTCACTTGCTGGGACACAAACTATACATAGTGACAACAGTGAAAGGCTTAATGGCCCATCCAGACTGCTCACCCTACGTAACTTCTCTGTAGGAGCAATCCCTCCTCTTTGTCCCCCCCCCCCCCGTTCTAACTAACCCCATATGCCTGTCCCATTGCTGCTTAAAGCTGTTCACTGGAAAGCAGCAGTGGACCATTTTGTAAACTGCTCATGTATTATAGAATATACATGACCCCAGTTAAACTGCATACATATGATGCAGAAAAGTCCACAGCATGCTCCAAATATCAAACATCAGTGGCCACCTTCGTACACACAGCATTACTATCTGAGAAAGTTGTGCCTTTCTGGAAAGGGATGCACCAACGAATGGAGAGAATGATGGGATGTAACCTTTCATGCACTCCACTAGAGATCCTGCTGGGAGCAGAGCAAGGTAGACCCAGCAGGGGGCTCTGAGATACTTGTGGGATCTGAGATACTTGTGGGATCTTGCTGTGGTCACAGCCCCAAAAAAATCATTGGCACAACAGTGAAACACATAAAAATATTTTAAACTAATCTGGTGATATTCAGCCCAATCCTTGCCTTGCACCCTCTTCTCCCACTTTTCTTCCCAAAAGGTTGAAAGTGGCACACATCAGTGTCAGAAGTTTCCTTCCTAAGACAGACCAACTGCAACCACTCATGGTCAATATCCATCCAGATATGTTAATCTCAGAGTCTTGGCTATCCCCCAAGATCCCTGACTCTGCAGTCACCACCCCTGGGAACACTCACCTGGGAGGATTGTGCTAAGAGGGGTGATGGTGTTGCCATCTTCCTCTCCACTAACATTCAGTCGGTCCCTGTACTCTCCAAACCCCTCCCCCTCCCCCGCTTATTAACTTCTCCTTAAACTCTTGCCCTTTCTCTGTCCCTGTCTTCATAGCTGGTGTTTATTGCTGCCTTGGCCTACCCTCCTCAGCAGTTACAGAGCTCCTTACCTCTATCTCCTCTTATGCCTCACCTGGAGAGATACTCATGCTCGAGGACTTTAATATTAATTGGCTCTCATCCTGTCAACCTAATTTCTGCACTAACATTAAGTCCCTCAATCTAACCCAACTGATCTCCAGCCCAGCCCGCCACAACCACATATCACTCATTACTGCACTGGGTTCTTTCCTCTCACCCCCACCACATCACGGATGCTGGCACCCTCCCTGATGTCCTCCGTGACAACCATATGGTCTATTGTGTGCTCAGAATTCACCGTCTCAAAGCTCTTCCCAAAGTCCTCCAGATCTGGTCCTTCTGGTTGCTGGACTTGTCCTCCCTTTATGCACACTTGATAGCTACCAACTGGTCCTTCATCTCCTCTGCCAGTACCGTCAAATCTGCCCTTAACCATTTTAATAAATTCCTCACCGTCTAGGATCAGCATGCCCCTCTTGAGAAAACCAGGGTACGTGGCTCCCTCCTCCCCTGGATCTCAGTGGAATTGCTGGCCTGCCTGCATGTATGTGATCACGCCTGGAAGGCTTATAAGGTCTCTGACTCCCCTGCTGATTTACTTAGGTACCGAGCCTTTCACAATGCCTGTACCAGAGCCACCAGGCTTCCTAAAGTTGAGTACTTTGCCTCCGCCTTCCAGGACAACCTTAACCACCCCACCAAATTCTGGAAGGTCATGCATGCCCTTTTCTCTTCTCCAACACAGTCCTCCTCCCTGGTCCTCAAGGTGGGTGACACTCCATTTCTAACCCTTTCTTTGTTGCCTCCGAGTTCAACTCTTTCTTCGCCTCCTATGCCAACTCCCTTTTCTCATCCCTCCCCCCTAATCCCCCTTGCCCCTTCTCCCCTATCACCCCTGCTGTCACCCTCAAGGCTCTCCTCTCCCTGAATCCTTTCAAGGAAAGAGTCCTGATGGGCTTAGCCCCAAACTTCTCCATCTCTCCACCCATGCTGTTGCTCTACCAATCACCTCCCTTCTCAACCTCTTTCTCCCTTGCCTCTGTCCCCGACTCCTGGAAACAGGTCACTATCATTCCCTCCCCAAAGGAGGTGACTCCACCTGTCCTGGCAACTACCACCCTATCTCGCTGAGCCCCACTTTAGCAAAATTACAAGGACACCTTGTGCTGGCTCAGCTCTTCCCCTCCCTTGACTCGTTCTCTTTCTTCACCCCTTCCAGTCTGGTTTCCGTAACTTCCACTCTACCTCCTCCTCCTCCTCCTCCCCCCTTCTCTGGCTTACTGGCTCCAGTCTCTCAGGCAAGGATCAGGGCCTTATCACTTCCACCATCTTTGTTAACCTGGCCAAAACCTTCAACACCATAGCCCATCCCCTTCTCCTTAACAAACTTAAGGCAGCAGGGCTCTCCCACTCCTCCATTAATTGGTTCCGCTCCTACCTTGAGGTAGGACTGAATCTGTATGAATTGGTGATTCCCTATCCCCCCACTCCCAATCGATACTGTTGTCCCCCCCACCAAGGATCCGTCCTTGGCCCTGTACTCTTCTTGGTCTTCCAGATTGACCTCCCTGCTGCCTGCTTCTCTGTGTCAATCTGCATATATGCAGATTATACAGTTTTATTTGCTTCTGGTTCATCCTCCTCTGATCTGAAGGTCATGCTTCAGCTGGACATCAGCAACATTCAGCACTGGTTCCAGTCAAATCAGCTATTCTTTAATGCCAAGAACACTGTCTCCATGACCTTTGCATTAGGCAACACGCACGTCTGGGGCAGAGGTTGGCCCAAGGGCATATGGCCGGTATGGGGTGGTATGTAGGGGGTACACACATACATGTGTTGAACATGTAGTATGCTGCACAGTGCTGTGCAACACGGTTGCTCACTGGTGCAGTGTGCACAGCTGCACAGTATAATTTTTTATTTTGTATTTTAGCTTTTGTTGACCGGGTAAGTGCACTAGACAAATCCTGCCTATTTTCAGGCACGACCCGGGGGAGGGGGATACAGATGAATGCCAGCTGACCTTGAACCAGATTAAGCTGTAATAATAATAACATCGGATGCGGCACATAACATCATGTCTGCACCACGGCCCTAAGATGCGCATCCACAGGTGTGGCAAAATGGTGTCACACAAGTGCAAACCAGGTTTGCATGCTGGGAAACATTTCAATATTCAGTCAGGGTATGCAGATGAGGTAATTTGGGAGTCCATGGGCAAACATCTACACTTGCATGTCATTACCGGTAGGTATGCATACATTAGCATGCCTGATTGCCCCTGGAGTATTTAAAGGAGCACAGTGCACCACCTAGACACCACAGCAGAACTGCAGGCAAACGGAGGTAAATGTCCTTCAGAATAGCCTAGAATGGGATGGGTGTCACTGTGTAGTTGGCTACGTGTATGTGTTGGCCTCACATAACTCCCAGATTCATGTGGTATGCTTAAGGCAGGGCTCCCAGATCTACAGTGATTTGTGTACTGTACAAGGAGATGTAGCCACATAGAGGACATCTGTACCCATAGCCGCACAGTGATTATATGCGACAACAGTACTTGGTTGCTTCAATAGGCCATAATGCATGCTACAGGAAAACATGGAAATTGTGCTATGGAGCCACAGGGAGCATGCCACAGTGATAAAGGAGCACTGCCACTGTGTGCCCAGGGTGGGGTCCACAGTGTTCTGGAACTTTCTGTTAGGTAATATAGGGAACACTGTACTCAGTTTTCCTGTGTACCCACTGTAACAACATGGACTCATTGTACGTATCCCCTTGCCCTGCACTATACGGGATGCCCTGTACAGCTGGGGGCCCTGCTACATAGGAAGTGATTATGTGCGGGACCCATCACGTCCTGATATCTGGGTGTAGGACTCGAACTCTGGAGGTGGTAGCAGTTGACAAGAGATTGAACTGAGGTTGGATGATGGTGGTAGGCTTGTCAGACGTGCTGGGGAAATGCTTGGATGGAGGTCCTTTGACTCCTGCCCAGTGTAACCCCTGAGTGTGTGCAGTAGTACCCTGGACATATGGTGGTGATGGCTGATGGCATCCACATCTAGTGGTGGAGGTGCTGCCGTGTCTGGTAGGGGGCATCCCCCCCTCTCAGTTCATGGTGCACTCTGTCGGTTGGGTCACCCCCTCACAGACATGCGCATGTGGTGGCGCAGCGGTCGGTGGGCCCCTGCCCTTGTCCACCCCTGCCTGTCTGTGCCCATCATAATGGCTGGGGGTTACACATGACTAGCTTGGTGTCTGTCAGGCTAGGGCTGTGGGAGGGCAGGCATTACTGGAACTCCTACATGGTTGGGGGTGAGAAGAGCTACAACACTATTTTGTTCAGCTGCATGTCACTGTGCATACTCCCCGTTTGCCTGTCTTGCACTCTCCTGTCCAGCAGGTACCATGAAGGACACTGACAGGATTCAAGCTCACCATTTCACCGCAGAGGTTACATGTGCTGGCACAGGCTTACAAGGCCAGGGAGGAGGTCTTATCCTGGTGTAAGAACGCAGATGCCCAGGTATGGCGGGCCTTGGATGAAAGATCACTGAGGGGTCCATGCCATCAGCAGCTGAAACAGGCCTACATACAGTAGGTAATAAGGTAAACAAAGAGCAAGTGCACTTAAGGACTTGGGCTTTCTCTGCTACACAGGCAGCTAGCCTGAAAATTCCATAAAACTAAAAAAAGCACTCAAAGCGAACAGCAAACGAGACATTTGAAAGCAGAAATCAGTTTATTCATGAGACAATCCAGAAAATGCCGACTGACAGCCCCAGCTCTTCAACCGTTCGGTCTTCCTTGGGCTCGTCAGAACAGTAATACAGACCCAAATTTCACTGATACCCTTAAAGGAGCACAGCAGAAAAATTATGTGCAAGTGCACTAAAAATCAAATAAAACAAAGTCCAAGGGCTGTAGGAAAAACATCCTTTTGCCATTGTACATTCTTCCATTTCATTTTTGTACTGATTTAATGATTCTAAACAAACTGAAAATGCTAACTAAAATTAAATAAATATTGGAAAAAGATGGCCAGCAAATACCAAATGTAGATAGCCACTAACCTCAGACTCCAAAACAAATACAATATCTACGCCTTTTGTTCTTACAATCAGCATGCAAAATTTATTATTTATATAAGGCAAGCGCCAACAAACACCACCCCCCCCCCCAAGTCCCGAAGAAGTTAATTCCAGGGGGGCAAGACATAGGCTAGAAATGAGGTCAAAGGGTGGCCATCATAACAAAGTAGGTGTGATACAAGCTAATAGAGCTAAACCAAGACAGCACAGATAAATAGTTCGGACCAGAGAAGCAATTTATCAAAGTAATTCTTTATCTAACTTGCTATATCACATCTAATATCCGGTTAATAAGCTCAAAAATATAAATGAAACTTGATGTGAAACTAATCAGTAAAACAAGATCGAAGGAAAACAAAAAGTGAACTTGGCTGATTATCAGCCCATGGAATCATTCCGAAGTCTCATTCTGACTGTTTTGAACAGACATATACAAGATTGTGCTATCTTAGGTGGAAATAGGAAGAAACTAAAATGAAAACAAAGTAAAAAAAAGAGAAAGATATCAGATGTGATACTTATTTTCCAAGCTTTACACTAACAATCATAAGTTGAGATGCACACACCCCAATATTTTCTAAGTCTACTTCTAAGTAAGAGAGTAACAGTCCAGAAAAAAAGAGAGGTAAGGGTATTTAAGGAAGGGCAGAATAGCAACTTCTTCATTTAAGCCATATTCGCTCAAGGTCTCCAATGTCAAAATCCAGTGGTTTTCTTAGTAAAAGTTTGACTCTTTCCCCACCTCTAAAAGGTGGGATACATGTTACAGAGCTGTAAACTTCAAGCCAGTCGGATTGGAACCATGGGCCACTGTGAAATGTGTCCCAATAGCTTTTATGTAAAATTTATTTATACTAGCCCTTATATGTTCCTGAATCTTAGTTTTGTTTTTTGTTCAGGAGCCCCCCAATCCTCTGTTCAGGGGTCAGACCTGCCCTGCCAGTTGCCCCCACATGCCCAGGCTTACCCCCTGGGCAGAGCCACAGGGAGGGCTCCCCCTCCCAATGGACACAGTAGACAAGCCCCAGCTTACCCCACCCCCCGGGTCAGGGCCGTGGGAGCGGGACACACACACATACCCCGGCAGATGTCGGAAGACAGTGGAGATTGCAGCAGGGCAGGTCATCATGCTGGGGGGCCTGCATTTGTTGATGCTTGCCAGATCCTTGGGGGGGGGGAACGTATAATGACATCCAGCATCTGCCCCAACCCCCCCCAAGGTGACAGCACCAGCAGCTAATAGTACCCCCAGTCTCCACCAGGGCTGCAGAAAGCACCGGACACTCTTCCCCCGTAGAAGGAGAGCAGTCCACAGGACGCTCGATCCTTCTGCCCCCGGCTGACCTTCTGCTTCCGGGTCCATTCCCAAACCCAGATTGTTGTTGCAAGCGGAAATCCAACTGCTGCGCCGTCGGACTGGCACTGAATCCTAGTCTTTAAAAATCTAGTAGTTCTCCCAACATCCTGTAAACCACAGGGCACCAAACCATGTATACCATGTATGTGTTCCTACAAGTCACAAACAGCCTGATTTTAACATGTTTATTGTGCTGGAGTGGATGAGTATATTAACTCCCTTCTGAGGCATATTTGCAGACATTATAGAATCCACATTTATGAAACCTCTGAGGTCACGTGAGGTGTAAACTTGCACCCGACTGGTCCTGTGGTTGTGTCTGAATGAAGTGACTGGAGGTCAAAAGGTCAGCCAAACTCTTGCCTTTCCTAAATGCTACCCTTGGCTTATGTCCTACACTATGCCCTAGAACTGGCTCAATATGCAATAGTGGCTAGTATGTATAAATGACACTCTCTATTTCTACTGCCACTGGACTAAAATCTAGGACCATTGTGCAAGGAGGGTCCTGCATATTCTTTTTATGTTTGCTTGCACGCATGTGCAAAAAACATAGTCTGCCATGCGAGAATTCGTAGGTGTGCCTCCCTACTTCCAATGCCTTGCTGCCTTTTGTAGGCATGGCCACACCGCGCCAATGAATGTAAGAGCTGTCTATGACAGCGTTTGCAGATGCAGCAGTGTACAGTTGAAAGAAAAGCACTGCAGCATGTAGGCAAAGTGCCTACACATCGGCACCGCAGTGAAAGAGCTGTCATAGATAGCTCCTCTTCCCCCCCAAACAAGTAACACGCTGGGAGCCCACCCCAGTGTGCTCACGCGCTCCCCACACACACACACAGTATGGCCGACGGGGGTGCCCAATCCATCTTTGGCTGCGCTACCCCCAACAGAGTTTTAGGTGCCACGCTGGGAGTCCGCCCCAGCATGGCAAAAATCTGTAAGGCCGTTGGGGGTGCCCAATTCCCCGTCTGCTTCACTGCCCCCACACAGTTTTTTCAGGTGCCACGCTGGGAGCCCACCCAGCGTGGCAAACGCCCCGGCTGCCATCTTCCTAAAAGAAAAACCTAGAAAGAAAAACGCTCCCTCACTGACTGTCTTGACCCTCCCATACCCACCCTCTGTGCGCTCTGCCTCCCCCACCCCATATGTACCTCCAGAATCCGGCGCAACGATCTTCGGTGGACCGGGAGCACATCTGCACTCTTCAAAGCTGACCGTGAACTGAGGAAATGTCAGTAAGCTGTATAATGAATGAACAGGGTTTTTTCAACTTTGATGCATATCTCAGGCATTTTTGGGAATTTGTTCACCAAATTTTCAACATGTGGTTTTTGGGACCCCACCTCATGAATTCTTGCAGTGTCATTATGTTATTCGGTCCCAAAAGGTTATTTCGCGGTCACTGCATGAAACCACCTTTCAGGACCGATGTACTAAACGACAGTGTCACAGTTCATGAGGTAGGTCCCTAAAAACCCTATGTTGAAAATTTGAGGAAAAAAATTCCCAAAAATGACTGTTTCACGAGCGTGCATTGCGCAGTTCCTACTCACGCTCATAAGTTCGCAAATTTTTAATACTTGCACTCCAGATTTTCAACATTGCCATTTTACCACACCTCCTTATGAGCAGTACAGCTGTCATTCTTCACATCTCCCCCAAAATGTGTGGTTCAGTCAGTGTGCGAAATCCATGTTTGGGGCACATCAAAAAAAAATCACAGTGACACTGTTCATGAGCAGAGGTCTTAAAATGGCTATATTGAAAATTTTGGTGAAAAAATTCTCAAACATGACGGTTTTACGAGTGTGCGTTGCGCAGTTCCTACGCACGCTCTTAAGTTCGCGAATCTTTAATATTTGCACTCCAGATTTTCAACATTGTCATTTTACTACACCTCTTTATGAGCAGTATAGCTATCATTTTTCACATCTCCTCCAAAATGTGTTTCCGCGCATGTAGCGCACAATGACACAGTCGGTGTGCAAAATCAATGTTTGGGACAGATTAAGAAAATCACAGTGACACTGTTCATGAGCAGAGGTCTTAAAACGGCTATGTTGAAAATGTGGTGACAAAAGTCCATAAAATTACACTGTTACGAGCAAGCATTGCGCTGTTTCCACGCGCCCTCCTGAGTTCATGAATTTGTAATATTTTCAGTCCAGATTTTCACCACTGGCATTTTTCCACACTTCCTTATGAACAGTGCATCTATAATTTTTCACAACATGGCCAAAATGTGTTTTCATACTTTCTGCACAGAAATGCGTGGTCGCTGTGGGAAATCACTGTTCGGAACAGATTAAGAAAATGACAGTGACACGGTTCATGAGCGGAGGTCCCAGAATGTCTGTGTTGACAATCTGCTGTAAAAAATTCCCAAAGTAATTACATTAAGGGTGTACGTTGCGCAGTTTCTATGGACGCCCGTGACTTCACCAGTTTTTTTACTATTTTCACTGCAGATTTTCAACATTGCCATTTTTTACACCTCCCCATGAACAGTACTGCTTTCATTTTTCACATCCTGTTCGAAATGTGTTTTCGCACCTGTGGTGCCAAATGCCGTAGTCACTGTGCAAAATCAGCTTTCTGCTAACAAACTGATATTACCACTGTTCATAAGGTGGGGGTCACAAAAAACCCATGTTTAAAATTTGGAGTGAAAATAACGAACGCCTGAGGCGTTAGGGTTTCCAACCATAACGCCCCACCCTGTAGAGACTGACAAGGCATCATGGGTGTGACTTGGGATTGTCACCTGTAATGCTCATACCATTCCACCCACACCCTGCAGCCAGTGAGAGGCATCGAGCTGTCCCTTGGACTCTTCTGCCCCAAAGTTCACCCCATTCTCCTATACTGCACCCATCTCACCATATTTCCTGATGGAATGAGGTGAACATAAGGGCCAAAGACCCCAAGGCACACCTTAACACTTGTCAGTGTCTGCAGGGTAGGGTGTGGTGAAATGGCGTGGCCGTTATGCTTAACCCAAAGGCACATCCCTCCAATGCCAGCAAGCAAACATTCAGCATTGACAAATGCTTGTTGTTTCTAGGTACCAACAGTTCTGTCTCTGTGTTTCTAACTCCTTTCAGTGCCTCCTGTAAGACAGAAAGTTTGTACTCCCTCCTCATAAGTCTTTCTGTAAAGTACTTGGACCTGCTCCTCAACTACTTTATTTTCATACAGTTTCTTTTAATCCTCTTGTACTGAGAATAGGGGATTGAATTAATCAGATTTTTTGGGGGGGTGCATTATCATAGTATAATTACTGGCCAGCAATTTTTTCCATAGGCTGACCGAGTTATAATTTGCCGTTATAACCCTTGAGTTATAGCAATAGCACCTACTTGCTCACGTCAATCGAGAACAGCCACTCCCTGATTGGCTATTAATGTCCTACTGGGCGGGCTTCCACTCGTGAGCAAACATGGTGCGTCCTTACCCGCATAACGAGGAGCCGAGAGGAGCCGCCAGACCGAAAGTACTCAACGTCTTTTTAAAAAAAAATTACAGTCATTAAATATCTGGTTGATCGCGCCATTCGAAAGCCGTAGAAGACAACATGAACAGCTCATACCTCGCTCCTTGAGGTAAGACGATTGCGATTTCCACATAGAACTTTGGCCAAAGATTAAAAAAAAAAAAAGCAACGATTAAAAAACAAACTGAAAAAAAAAAAGACAGCTGGAAAGACAGATGTGTGTGTGTGTGTGTGTGTGTGTGTGTGTGTGTGTGTCACAGAGAGTCACAGTGTGTGTGTGTGTGTGTATGTGAGCCATAGAGTCAGAGTGTGTGTGTGTGTGTGTGTGTGTGAGAGAGATTCAGGCGCGGGGCTGGAAAAAATTGCTGTCCAGCAATTATAAAAAAATAAAATAAGGGTAGTGTGTGTAAAACTCAGATTTTATACACACCCTGGTTGTGTGATAGAGAACTCCGGGCTTCGCCTCGGGGTTTATGTAACATCAGACAACTTGGGTGTGTGTAAAATCTCGTTATACACACCACCCCATATATTATTCTCTATGTAATATTGTGTTGAAAGTGGTTTCCTGTACCCGCAAGTTGAGACGATGTCAGGATTGGCCTGTAAGGTTATATCAAGGAAACTGATATTGTTTGCATTTGCTGTAAATGTGAATTTCAAATTAAGGGTGATACTGTTAATATATTCCATAAAATCATCAATTTCCTCCAAGCTGCCATTCCAGACACAAATAATGTCATCAATAAAACAGAACCACATTATTAATTTGTCTCTCAGTGGATTACTTCTTGCATCATAAATAAATGTTTCCTCCCAGTGCCCCATGTAGAGGTTTCCATGAGGGCACAAAAGCTGCCCCCATTGCTGTTCCACATTTTTGAAGAAAAATCTCTTTATCAAAAGTGAAGTAGTTCCTGCTTACAGCAAACTTCGGTCCCTCTAAGATGAAAGGTATTAGTAACTGGTTCGAATCTTCCTGATGTAGCTAAGAAATACTCCACTGCCTGCAAGTCTCTTATCATGTGGGATGCTGGTGTAGAGGCTGGTTACATTAATGCTGAGCCGCCCAGAGTTAGAGTCCCACACAAAGCCATCTAACTTATGGAGCAGGTCCATTGTGTTTCTAATATGGGACTAAGTGAGAAAACAGTAGGCTGTAATGATCCAAGAATATTGCCAGATTTTGTGTAAATGATCCCACCTCAGACTCCATAGGTCTGCTTGGTGGGTTCACTGGATCCTTATGGATCTCAGGCAAAATGTAGAAAGTTGGTGTATCTACTAGGTGGCGCTATCCTATGGGCTGTTACCCCTGCCTGCATGGCTATGCACAGGTTGAAGGGCCTCAGCTTGGTGAACGGGTGCCTCCACCTGGAGAAATGGTATTGGGGCAGCGTAGCGGTTGTTGGCATAGCCCTCTGGGACGCTACAACCCCCACCAACCCCTCTAGTGGCCTAAACAGTTTAGTAACAGAACATTCACGTTTACCATATAAGAGTAATGATATGCTCATGCTCTTTGCACTTACCACCAGGGCCGGATCTTCTGCAGCTGCCCTGGAGACCCCCTGGAAAATAAAACCACTGATGCAACAATACAATAGCAGTACTATATTCCCACCAAGAAGGTACACACTAACCAGGTTAAATGTAAAAAAAACAACAATTTGATTTATTCAGCAGGATGTGAACAAGGGTGGGGCACAAATCTAGCAAGTAGTTTGCAGTTCTGATTAAATTCAGGTTGATAAAGCATGCATAGTGAGTCCTTTTGACACAGTCCCACAACCCTGAGTACCCAGCATGTTAAACAGGCTAGACTGAAGCGTTGCTCGGGGTAGGCCAGTGTTGCAGCTGATCGTTGGGACCCTTAAGAAAGAAAACAATTATCATGCACTCAACCCAAATATTTGTAATCTGGAGCTGGGAGGCTCAGTCCATTGCAATAAAACCCAAAACAAGCAAAATTAGATGATACACAAAGATCACAGCTGATATTGCAGGGAGCTACCCTGTTTGTACTCGCGCTACCCAGTCCAGGAGGATGATCTGACGACATGAGACTTGTGCAGAGATTTTGTGAAGCATGAGAAAGGGTTCCCTCGTGGTCCTCGTCGAAATGCTGGTCTTCGGGATGCAGGAACAAAGAGCCAGTGCTTAAGTGGTTCAAATACTGGCCAAAACATGCACACCGGACCTCTCGAACTAGTCGGCCACGCAAACCTTTGGCAAACTAGCACATTAATATGTAAGGCTTGTCCTTTTCTGGTCCCTCCAGCCAGCTTGCAGGCTGATCCTGACTTCCAGCTTGATTGCTGCACGAATCTCCTGCTGCTGCGACCCTAACGTGGTCCAACTGGACACCTTGGACTAACGGCAAAAAAATGTCTAGGCCTGGTAGGCCTAATCTCTGAGAGCTGGCAGGTTCCCCAGAGGCACACACACTGAACTCATGGGCAAATCTGATCTATCTGAGCAGTTTTCACCCTTTTATATGGAGCTTAGGTCCAGAGATCCTATTGGCTGCCAAAACTGTCTTGAACAGTTCCCATCCGTTAATTGGCTTGTTTTTTTGTCACCTAGATTTTGTCCCAGATAATTCCTCATAAGTCTCTGGCAGTTCCCCAGAAATCCCTTTGTTAAATCCTGGCCGCTGGTTGGTTGAAAACTATAAAAATGGTGGCTGCATGCAGTTCCTATTGCAGTCTAATTCATTGTTTCCAAGATTAAAGTTCTGGTGCAGCCAGCAGTTTAATACGTCTTAATTACTATCCCCACATTTAGTTAGCCCCAACATTTCTCTCAAGCGAGTCCACTATTAAGTTAATTAAATGTACCCTCGGGAGTCATGCCTCCCATAACACTCTGCCCCTAGAAACACAGCAATGGGCTAATGAATATTCATGAGAACTTCACTGCCTTGACCTTTTCGCCTAAGCTTCTGTGCCCCAGAGGCAGCGCTTCATGCCTCTGCCTGTTTATTTATTTAAAATAATTTTCTCTTGCTTTTGTGTGTGTGTGTGTGTCCCCAGTGCCTTTTTAACTTGGACACAGCACCGGGAACCATGGCTACACCTCCCGATTGTTTGACCACAACGGTGGTTTGATACAACAGTGTGCCCCATGATGGTGTGAGCAGTGGCCCTAAAAACATGCCGTCCGCTCACAAATGGATTTTGCGAGACCCGTGGGGCTCACCTACGTAGAGGAACACTTTGGGATATGAGGAAAATGGTTGGAGGTGCTGTGAAGTAGGGACGATGTGGCAGCGGGAGAACACCCGGAGGCATATCAGGTAAGCCCCCAAATGGAGGGGTTACACTCTGCCTTGCCTAGGAAAGCTTGGCATCCGTGCTAAGTCTGTAATAGATTGGTAGTCATTAAACACATTACTAATATACTGTATTGTAAATAGACATATCTGAATAGCAGTTTTTTCTATAACAACCTAGCTAGGCATATAACAACTGTTGACAGGGAGCATGCTATCAGTTTAGTCTTTCTTAGCATTTGGACGTCTCATACTTAAAGCATTGTCATGACATTTTGAATTCACTGGGTATATCTCAGCAGTTTAGAATTTACATTTTTCACATCAGACAGTATCACATTTCCAGTAGTTATATGTACTACATTCTATCTGAGCATTTCACCTTATTCCCATCTTTTTAACTTTATACCCCTTGTTACACTGAATAGGTACCTTAGTTTGGGTCAAGGCTTTGATTTGGGTGGAGGCAGTGAACACAATTTTGGGCAAGGAATTAGGTGTGACAGACTCCTTTGTGCACAACATTCATGGGCAAGTTAACAGGCTGTCCTGGCGTTGAGCTTTCTGAGAGACCTGGCAAAGTTGGCACTTGCATTTTGACTTCAGCATTCAGGGTGATCAGTCCTGGTTCACTGTCCACCAATGATACAGCTTCAGAAGAAATGGGTTTCACTGCTCTTTCTTGCTCTTTAGGCTCCTGTCATTTGTCAAAGGTATTTCTGCAACTTCAGAATCATCCAGGACACATCTCTCTGGTTCTTGAACAGTACTTTCATTAGCATGAAACAGTTCGCTTAGCCCACTTAGTTCAGCAGTACTTGCATGGTCACTTGCCAGTTCACTACTTGCCTCATTGGGTTCAAGTTCACTGATTGCTGTTAATTCCACCATGCAAAGGGACTCGGCCTTTCCAAGATCCACACTGCGAGCATCACTTTCTGAGGGTTCAGGTACAGTTGATGAGTTAGAATTTGTTAAAACAGCTGGGGGTTCAGAGTAATCACCATAGTTAATGGAAGGAATTCCAAGGAACACTCGAGTTCAAAAGATAGGTAGAAGGCAATACAGAATTCACTTTTGTCATCACTTTCAGACTCAGCATTTTCAGTATCTGCAATGTTTGCAGCATTGGAAACATTATTAGGAGCAACAGGCTGGGAAACAGGAGTTTGCTGATTTTGTCGCTGGGCCTTAGTAGCAGACCTAGTTACAGGGCGCAGAGGAGCTTCAGTCTCTTGAACGTTGTAAATTACTGTTTATCCGACAGGTAACAGGTGGTTTCTGTGAATGGTTTTGACAGCACAAGGGTCCCCTTCTGGACGTACTTTATTTATTTATTTATCAAGTCTAGGATTACAAATACCTTTGAGCCATGGCTCTTTTACAAAGGTTCCATGTCAGAGAAATACAAATTATGGGGAACATCAAGACAGGCATTACAACAATGTGGACATTGCAAACAGAGTACAGATTAATACAGTTCAAGGGTAGCACTGTAACAAGGCAGCCAGCTGCATTTGTCAGAGAACATAGACAACAGCTAAGAAGTGCCAGAGTCATAGGGAGAGGGAAGAGGGTAGGGGGGAGAAGGAATGTAGGAAGGGTGGCAAGAGGGTGAAAAGTGCAGCATTGGGTATACCAAGATGTGAGGGTAGAATCCAGTGAGGAGGGAGGGGACAACTAGAGCAGAAAAGGGAAGTGGAGAAACAAGGTTAAGTTGGGCAGTCACAGGAGCTGTTGGTAGTGAGATAGTCCCGGAGCCTAGTTTTAAACATACCAATAGTTGGGGCAGAGGAGATGGTTGGGCTGAGGCCATTGAACCAGAGTGGCGCTCAGTAAGCAAAAGAGCATTGTCCCTGTGAAGTATGACAGTGGGGGACTTTCAGTAGCTGTAGCGTGGATCTCCTAAGGCACCATTTGTTAATTCGGTATTGTAACAGAGTTGAGACCCCAGAAGGTGCAAGGCCAAGGTAGATTTTTTTCACCATGGAGCAGGTGAGAAACTTTTTGCGGTTTGATAGTTGGAGCCAGCCGATCTGAGTGTACAGGTCACATGTGGGTGAGACGGTAAGCACCAGTGATAAGCCGACATGCTTTATTTAAGGTAGTTGAGAGGTATCTAAGGGTTGTGGTTGTGGCCAAGCCTCAAATGATGAGACCATAGTCTGTTACAGAGAGCACAGAGCTCAGGACTGCAACCTTCAAAGCTTCTGGCGTGGAGGTGTGGTCTGTGTTTGTAGAGGAGACCAACCGTGTATTAGCAGCTCTAGCTACATTATCTACATGAAGTCCATAGAGAGATTAGGGTCAGCTGTATCCCTAAGATTAGAAGGACCCCACCTGATCTAGAGTGTTCCCCAGGTGGAGATAGCCAAGTGGTGTAGCTTGTGTGGGTTATGAGAGCTGCAGAAGAGCATAGATTTGGTTTTCTTGTCATTGAGGACCGGTTTATGATTAAGAAACCATGTCTCTACAGAACTGAAACCAAGTTGAACGTTGTGTTGAAGAGTTGCAGGATCTTTGTGAGTGGAGAATACAACAGCATCATTGGCAAATAGTATGATCTGCTCAGAGCAGTGGTAAGGGAGGGAGTTTAAGAAAAGACCAAAAAGGAGGGGTCCCAGTGTGGATCCCTGTGGGACACCCGAGGGAACAGGCAGATCATGTAGCTTACTGACTACTATGTATGGGATGTGACTCCAGTGGTCGGCTATTTTGTGTTTACTTGGAAGTCCACAATTTCTCATTAGTACTCAGTCACCTAGTTGGAGTCCCTGGGCTTTAACACATTTGTCATGACGAGTCTTGTTGGCCAGGTTTCTCTTTGCTGCCATGGTGTTTGCAAGCTGGTAGGCGTGATCTAATTGAGCTTTTAAATTTTTAACATACTGCAGGTAGTTTTCTGACTGTGACTGAACACCATCAGGAGACACTCCAAAACGCACATCCACTGGGAGACAAGCTTCTGTGCCAAACATAAGGTGGTACGGTGAAAAACCAGTAGCATCATTCTTTGTACAATTATAAGCATGGACAAGTGTGCTTATCTGTTCAAACAACATGAAGTCTTGCTGTATTCTGACATATGCAGTTAGGTCCTGCCTTTCAACTGCCCCGGAGAACAAAGAGTTAAACTTTCCATGGTCAGCATGGAATGTTCACCGCGAGCTCGGTTGAAGCCCCTGTCTACTGTTGTTTAAACTCCAACTGTCAGATTCTTTACTCCGCCTCACTGAACAGTCGCTCCAGAGATTTCTCCTTTGCTCAGTTCAAAAAAGTCGGTTAAAGTGTCGTTTTTCGCTCGGTTTCTACCGAATTGCTGTTACAAATCAGTCGGTTTAAGTCTCAGTCTGTGGTACTGTGAGTACTAGATAGGTTTTTTGTATACTTTCTGTGTGGAAATTGTAAATTGTGTCGATCAGTTTTCAGGTAAAAAGTTTGTGATTTACTTAGAGTGTGGTAACCGGTCCGTATCGGTTCTAAAACAAATGGATTTTATTACATTTTTTTCCAAGACCCGCGACATGGTCAGGAACTGATAGGGGTATCTTGCCTGGCGGATTGCCAGAAAAAGGGTACATTTAGTTAGGATTGGCCATGTCAAATGGCAAGAAAAAAATGGGCCCACTGGTTTCAACACTGCACTGTGTGTGGGGAAGTCTTTGCCAAGGCTGATCCCCACACCACCTGTGTTTATTGTTTGGGGTTTGCGATTCAGACTGCCAAATTTGTAAGAATTTTCCCAAATCTACCCTGGAAAAGAGATTAGGTGGACTGAGGGAAAGGGAGGCCGAGAAGTCCGCTGATCCGGATGGCCAGCCCGGTTTGGTTCTGACCTGAACCAGAAGGAGTGCCCTCTGACCAGGGTGATACTTCGGCAAAAGGAAAGCCGATTCTGAGGAGTCAGTTCCGTTAAAAAGAAAAAGAAAAGATAAATCATCCTTTTTTGGACCCAGAAATTCGTACTCTGACCGCCGATGAGATAGCCAAGGCGATAAGAATAGTGCAATCGCTTACTTTGGTTCCGACCAAACCAGCACCATCTGGCAGGGGTTCGGTTTGGTCGGCTCCCCCAGTTCCGGATTACACTTTGGAAGAATTTTATGAACCGGAGGAGGAGAAAGGAGAGTATGAGGATGATGATGGTGATTATGAAAGTCTGGATGTGCCTATTGACCCGGACATCTCCCCAGTCAGGTGTTTCTCCTCCTATGATTTCTGAGTCCCCTTCTCACTTTTTGTTTTACAAAAAAGTGGCTGAGACCCTCCAGCTTCCTGTGGAGGAAGCAGTAGAGGATCAGGGAGGAGTCTGATTTTGTTGAGATGATGGACATCCCAGAGTCCAGAAGACTGTCTATTCCCCTCCACAAATCCTTTGGGAAACAGACACATAAAATTCTTAAGACTCCTAATTCCATGCCTCCTGTGGATAGACGAATGGACAAGAGGTATACTCTTTCAGGCTCAGACACGGATTTCCTTTCCCAGCAATGCAGCCATGTTGGGGTAGTGCAGACTGCTGCCTGTGATAAGGCAAATATCCCCTTGGCATCACACCCCCCCAGACAAGGACTCCAGGAAGATTGATGCCATGGCAAAGAAGCAGTACATGGCAGTATCTTTGGGACTCAGGCAGGCTAACTATATGGCCTACACAGCTAGATACCAGAAGTCCAGGTGGGACACTGTGCTGGCTCTGGCTAAACAGGCCTCTGACCAGCTTGCCAAGGAACTGGAGCAGGTGGCTGCAAATGGGATTGAGGCATCCAAAGTACAATTTCATGCTGCTGTGGACTCCAATGATATTTCATCAAGAGTCATGGCTACATCTGTGGCTCTTCGGAGGATGGCTTGGCTCAGATGTACTAGCCTATCACAGGATACCCAGGCTAAGGCCATGGATTTCCCTGTTATTGGTAATTCTCTGTTTGGGTAGCAGACAGAGAACTACATGAAAAAGATGGACGAGTACAGGACCACTTACAGGAGTGCTCAGGCCAAAGAAAGGCAAGCTACTCCTCAAAGGCAGCAGTCCAGGGGCAGGAATTTCCAAAGGCCTTTTTACCAAGCTCAGGCCTCCTCTTCTTACTCTCAGAGGGGGTTCTTTAAAGGGAGAAGCAGATGGGGGATGAGCAGGCCTGCATCCACCCCTCAGCCTAAAGCCCCTGCCAAGCAGACACCCTGATGGGTCTGCCCAGGCTGATTCTCCAATACCAGTAGGGGGCAGGCTGGCTTACTTTGTCCAGGACTGGAAGTCTCTAACATCAGACAAGTGGGTCCTGAAAGCAGTAAGCCCAGAGACTGGTTCTCAGCTTCAAAAAATTTCCCAAGATGAGAACCAGATCCTTTCCACCTGCAAATCCATCAGATACCCTTGCCTTAGAGGCAGAGGTTTCTTCCCTCCTAGCTCTCAGAGCTATAGAGAGGGTTCCCACCCTACACAAGGGCAAAGGATTGTACTCCAGGTACTTCCTAACCCCCACAAAGACAGGAGAATGGTGGCCCATTCTGGACCTAAGATATCTGAACAGACACCTTTTAAAACCAAAGTTCAAAATGGTGACTCTGGGAATAATTCTGCTCTCTCTAAGGCCAGGGGACTGGCTAGCCTCCCTGGACCTCAAACATGCCTATTTTCACATTCCCATCAGGTGCTCCCACAGAAAGTACCTCAGGTTCAAGTTGCCCTCAGGCCACTATCAATTCAGAGCAATGCCCTTTGGCCTAACATCAGCCCCAAGGGTTTTCACAAAGTGCCTGGCAGTAGTGATTGCTTTCCTAAGGAGAAAAAAGATCTCCATCTTCCCATACTTGGATGACTGGCTCATAGTAGGTCAGTCTCCAGACCAAGTCAAGTCACATTTGCAAATGAACTCAGCAAGTGCTCACTTCCTTAGGATTCCTTCTCAACCTTCCAAAGTCAGTTCTTGAACCAGTACAGCTCCTCACCTTCCTAGGGGCAGAGCTGAATACAATAAAGGCAAGAGCCTTCCTTCCTCTGGAAAGGGCAAGGACCCTTATGGAACTGGCCTCTTCATTCACCCTGCAGGTGTCTTGACCAGCAAGGCATTTCCTTCAGCTTCTGGGCAACATGGCAGCTTCCACAGCAGTGGTCCAAGGAGCAAGATTCCATAAGAGGGACATTCAGTTCCACTTAAGAGCCTTCTGGTCCCAAAGAAAGGATTCCCTTACCAAACGAGTCCCAGTGACTCGAACCCTGATCCAAGCCTTGCAATGGTGGAAGGATCAGGACAATTTGAGACAAGGGGGTCCTTTTGTCACTCAGTCTCATTCAGTGATACTCACCACAGATGCTTCCCTGCTAGTCTGGGGAGCGCATCTGGGGGATCTTACCACCCAAGGACTGTGGTCACCTCAGGAATCTCTGCTTCACATCAATCTCTTGGAACTCAGAGCAGTGTTTTTGGCACTGCAAGCGTTTTCCAAATCTGTGCAGAACAAGGTGGTTCAGGTCAGGACAGACAACATCACCACCATGTGGTACATCAATAAGCAAGGAGGCACTCGGTCTATGGCCTTGCGCACAGAAGCAATAAAGTTGTGGTCCCTGGCCTACTCCCTTCAAATCTCTCTGATAGCAGTTCACCTCCCAGGGAAGGACAATGTCCTAGCAGATGCTCTAAGCAGAATATCCCAGGGCCATCATGAATGGACCCTAGATCCTCTAGTTTTGAAAGTGATTTTCTTGAGATGGGGCAATCCAGAGATAGATCTTTTTGCAGCCCCAGACAATCACCAACTTCCTCTTTTTTGTTGCAGACCCCTAGTCTTGGGCTCAGTCCCCCTGGATGCTCTGATCCTGAATTGGGAAGGGAAATTTCTGTATGCTTTCCCCCCTTCCCTCTCCTGTTCAAAGCGTTAGTTAAGATAAGGTCACAACCATGCAAAGTGATTCTGATTGCACCAGACTGTGCCAGACAGCCTTGGTAATCCCCTGTTGCTGTCCCTAGCAGTCCACCTTCCCGTGTCTCTTCCCAGGAATTACAACCTGTTGACATTCTCTCAGGGGAGGATTTGATACCCGAATCTTCGGTCTCTCAATCTCAAGGCATGGCTCTTGAAGAGTTAGAGTTTGCTGATCTGCATCTATCCCAAGGGGTTCTGGATATCCTTAAGGCTTCTTGAAAGCCTTCCACCAGAAAGACTTACAACTCCAAATGGAAAAGATTCAGCATTTTGTGTTCTAAGAAAAATATTTCTCCTGATTCTGCTGAGTTGCCTACGGTTCTGGACTATATGGTCCATCTTAACGGCCTAGGCCTTAGGCCAGCTACCCTTAAAGTGCATTTGGCAGCTGTTTCTGCTTTCCTGTCAGTAGGCAAGCCATCCCCTCTGTCAGCCCATCCTGTGTTTTGTAAGTTCTTCAAAGGATTGCTTCACACCAATCCCCCTTTAGGGATCCTGCTCCTGCTTGGGACCTTAATGTTTTCATTGCTCAGCTTATGCAACCCCCCTTTGAGCCTTTGTCCTCTGCAGAGCTTAAGTACTTAACTTGGAAAACTGTGTTTTTGGTAGCCATTACCTCTGCCAGGCATATCAGTGAATTGCAAGCCCTGTCAGTGGAACCTGATTTCATCTCTTTCCATAGAGATAAAGTGGTCCTAAGAACTAGCAGAAAGTTTTTGCCTAAAGTGGTCTCAGATTTCCACCTCAACCAGTCTGTCTCTCCCTGTTTTCTTCACTGACCATTCCTCCTCTGGAGAGAGGAGGCTACACAGCTTAGGTGTTAAAAGGGCCCTGAGCTACTACGTAGAGCGCACCAAGGGTCACAGGTTTGAATCCCTCCAGTTGTTCCTCACGTATGGAGAGCTTGGTAAGGGCAAACCTGCCACTAAGAGATCTATTGCCAGGTGGATTGTTTCTTGTATGCAATTCTGCTATGAGAAACTGGGTAGAACTCCAGCCTCAGGCCTGAGTGCTCATTCTGCTAGAGGTACAGCTGCTGCCAGGGATATTCCTGTCTTAGAAATTTGTCAGGCAGCCACCTGAAAAACAGTCCATACATTCACCAAGCATTACTCTCTGGATATCCAGGCTAGGAGTGATGCTCGGTTTGGCACAGCAGTACTTCAGAGCCTGTTTCCAAAGTAGATTCTGTCCCTCCTCCATGGAGGTACTGCTTGGTAGTCTGCATATGTCAGAATACAGCAAGACTTCATGTTGTTTGAAGAAAAAATTACTCACCTTAGTAATGTTGTTTCTTCTAATGGAGTCTTGCTGTAGCCTGACCTCTCCCCTGCCTCCCCTCTCAGAACCTAGTTTTTGGGATGTGGGTGGGCAGGAGCAGTGTTGGCACCATAGGGGTGCCCCTTTTTCACCCTATTTTATTTTGGGTGAGTGATTGTGTTTTGGGATGTGTTTTGTTTTTTGGGTTTCCTGACTTGAGTCTTCTTTTTGAAACCAAAAAAAAACTTTTATATAGATATAGTTGCCAGTTGGCTAGTTTTGAGTTTTACAGTTTCCACACAGAACTTCTAGTGAGTATTGCTCATAAAGATCTGACAGTTGGAGTTTAAACAGCAGACAGGGGCTTCATCCGAGCTCACGATGAACATTCCATGCTGGCCATGGAAAGTTTAACTCTTTGTTCTCCGGAGCAGTTGAAAGGCAGGACCTAACTGCATATGTCAGAATACAGCAAGACTCCATTAGAGGAAACATTACTAAGGTGAGTAATTTTTTCTTTGCTCCACTTTGGCTCATCTTTAGGCTGCAGGGTGCCTAGCATAACAAGCAAGGTTCTGTGAAACCTTTCTGGTTGCGGGTCTCCTTATGGATGATGAGGGGTTGTTTTGGATTTTCTTACACCCCTAAGGGACAACAGTTCATTGATAAGTCTGCTTTTGAAATCTCGGCCTTGATCCAAATGAATATGCTGGGGGGCACCGTAATGTACAAAAAACTTTTCAACAAGAACTTTGGCTACAGTTGAGGCCTTTCGGTCTTTGGTTGGGTAGGCCTGTGCATATCTCATGAAATGATCCATGACTACCATTACATTTGCAATGCCTTTTGAATCTGGCTCCAAACTAAGAAAATCAGTACAGACGAATTCCATTGGTGCACTTGTGATAATATTGACCAGAGGGGCATCTCTTTGTGGTGGAGCTTTGCGCTGAAGACACCTACTGCAGGTTTTAACAAGTTACTTAATGTCTAGGCCCATTTTAGGCCAGTAGAAGCGGGAACGGGCCAGATCAAGGGTTCTTTCACTACCGAGATGTCCCATTTGGTCGTGCAAGGCTTTTAAGACAATACTCTTGAATTTGGAGGGCAGCACTAGCTATTTCCTTTCAATTTCACCTTGGCTGTCAGTAAGCTCTCTGTGCAATAACTATTCTCGAAGCTTGAGTTTGGGCCCCTCTCGAAGAAGTAAAGCAGTATTGGGGTCACTGGAGCTCATTTTGGAAATATCTTCCCCTTTTCTTAAAGCATCAACTACTAGTCTGATCGTTGGATCATAGTATTGTTCTTTGCGGATGTCAGCTGGAGTTAGCTGTG
Source organism: Neoceratodus forsteri (assembly GCA_016271365.2). Lineage (NCBI taxonomy): Eukaryota > Metazoa > Chordata > Ceratodontiformes > Ceratodontidae > Neoceratodus > Neoceratodus forsteri. The sequence goes on along the minus strand of CM028131.1, from coordinate 1,389,938,724 downwards.
GTAAAGAACTTAAGTCTAAGGCTGCAAAATTGCAGTAGGCAACTGGAATACAAGTCTCTGGAGGGCCCAAGCAATCAGCCAGACAGTTTACAGCTTCAGAGGACAAAGTTTCTTCCTAGTTGAACTTGTGGCATAGGGTTTTTACAGATTGCTCAGGAATATTAACCCATTGTTGGTCAGAAACAGGTCTTCGTGAAAGAGCATCGGCATCTATGTGATTTGGGCCTGGTCGGTATTCCACCGCATAATCATAAGTTGCTAGAGCGTAAAGCCATCTGTGTCCAGTAGCATCTAGTTTGGTAGTTGTTTGGACATATGTAAATGGATTGTTATCAGGTTTGACCAAGATTTTAGCACCATACAGGTATTTGTGAAATTGGTCAACTATGGCCCACTTAAGAGCGAGAAATTCTAATTTATGCACCGGATAGAAACATAGACTTTGACGGCAGATAAGGACCGCTAGGCCCATCTAGTCTGCCCATTTCCCTACCTACAGGATAGGCCGCAGATCCTAGTTAACCAACAGCCTATTTCTTCCTACCCCCCACAAGAATTGCCTTATGTCTGTCCCATGTTTTCTTGAATTCTCCCAGTTTTAGACCTCATAACCTCCTCAGGAAGGCTGTTCCATGCATCCACTACCCTCTCTGTGAAATAATACTTCCTCACATTGCCCCTGGAACCGCCCTCCTTCTATCTTTTAAATTGTGTTCCCTTGTTCTTGCAAGTCTTTTTCTGAAAGATGCTACCCTCTTGGACTTTGTTGATTCCACTGAGGTACTTAAAAGTTTCTATCATGTCCCTCCTCCTTCTTTCCTCAAGGGTATACATATTAAGCTCCTTTAGTCTCTCCTCATACGGCTTCTCTTGCAGACCCTGCACCATTTTAGTTGCCCTCCTCTGGACTGCCTCTATCCTATGTCCTTGCGGAGATGGGGTCTCCAGAACTGGACACAGTACTCCAGATGGGGTCTTACCAACTGTCTGTACAGAGGGATAACAACTTCCTGTTTTCTGCTGATGATGCCTCTCCCTATACCTCCCAGTATACCCCCAGCCCTCCCTACTGCCTTCTCACATTGCTTGCTAACCTTAAGGTCATATGCTATGATTACCCCCAGGTCCCTTTCCTTTTTTGTTGTTGTTACTACCTCCCACCCATTGTGTATTCTTCCCCTGGGTTCTTGTTTCCCAGGTGCATTATTTTGCACTTCTTTGCATTGAATCCTAGCTGCCATACTTCTGACCATTCCTCCAACCTTGCCAAGTCCCTTTTCATCCTTTCCACGCCTCCTTAGTGTATCAACCCTGTTGCAGATCTTTGTGTCATCTGCAAAGGCATACTTTTCTTCCAGTCCCTCTGCAATGTCATTGATGAAGATATTAAAAGGACTGGACCCAATACTGAACCTCGGTACCCCACTGTAACCCCCTTCGTCCAGAGTGGATTCCATTTACAATTACCTTCTGTGTCCTGTTGTCCAGCCAATGTTTTACTAGGCTACCACCCTGGGACCCACTCCCAGGCTGGTTAATCTGACTATTAATCTTTGTGTGGACTGTGTCAAATGCCTTGCTAAAGTCTAGGTAGGCCATGTCCACAGCCCCTCCCTGGTCTACTACTTTGGTCACCCAGTCAAAGAAACATATTAGATTCTGTCTGACATGACCTTCCCGCTTGAACCCATGCTGCCTTGGGTCCTTTGCTCCACTGGCCTCTAGGTATTCAACTATTCTTTCCTTCAGAAGTGACTCCATCACTTTCCCTACCACAGAGGTCAGACTGACAGGTCTGTAGTTTCCTGCCTCTGTCTTAGTCCCACTTTTGTGAAGGGGAATCACATCCACCTTCCTCCAGTCCTCGGGTACCACACCATCCTCCCATGATTTATTAAAAAGAGTAGCCAGTGGTTTCACTAGTTCCTCCCTTAATTCTTTTAGAATTCTGGGGTGAATTCCATCAGGACCCATTGCTTTGTCCACCTTCAGTTTCTTTCTGAAGATGTCAGGCTTCTGCTAGCAAAGGCTACGGGATATAGTCCTTCCAGGTATTCTTGATAGAGTACTGCTCCAAGATCACTCAAGCTGGCATCTGTATGTAATACATAGTGCTTTGATGGATCAGTATAAGCGAGTATAGGAGCGTGAGTAAATATGTATATTATTTCTTTGAAAGCAGTGTCACAATGGAGAGTCCATCTCTGCCCAAATGGCTCATTGGGTCTGAAATAGTTTTCAGTGTCTCTGTCAGAATCTTTCTTCAACTTTTTGTGAGTAGGTGGATACCCTTGAGTTAAGTTTAGGAGGGGGCAGATCACCTTGGTATGGTCCTTGACAAATAGGCGGTAATAGCTGCAGAATCCAAGAAACCTTTGAAGTTCTTTTAAGTTGTTGCGCTCTTGCCAGCTGAGTAATGCTTCCACCTTACTGGAATCTGTTTGTATGTGTGAGCATGTGTGGGAAGTGATATGTCAGACACACTGTTTCTTTAAGGAACACACAGAACTTGTGTGAAATTTAATTATAAATTTCAAAATAAATCACTTCAAAAAGAAATGAAATAAATCAAATAAAGCACCATCTGGCTTTTTCTCAAGCTGAGAAACTTCAGTACTTCTTAACAGTGAAGCACTGCCACAGAGTAGATGTACTTCCCTCCAGCACCTCTACTATCCTCTGTGCTCAAAGACTATCTGATTCCTTCAACTAAACAGTCACCTTATATAGGTGTATGCTCTGACATCATAGGTCAGCTGATCCACCCTCTATTCTAATACATCGAATTTCTACACTAATACATCATGTAGAGGGAGCTGCATGACCACAAATTATTTTATTTAGTAATAACATGTATCTACTGTTATGTCAATCTCCTAAACTTATTCTGAAAGCAAGAAAAGGCTTAATTGACAATTAGTGATCTTAGTCCCCTCCCACAAGGTGTTGTCCTCCTTCCTCTGCTCATTATAAATAAGCTTCAGATGTGGGCTACTGGCCCTTAGAGATGCAGTGCTGTCCATGACATTACCAACCTGGGAGAGGTAAGAATACACCTATTATATACACATACAATATGGCAAGGGAATGGGTTAGTACCAAAGAAAAAATAAGTTTTAATCCCAAAAGAACATGTTTCCCTTGCACAAGTTCTATTTATTAAATAATGATTATGTTTTACGGGTAATTATTCTCATTTGGAGCTTTGCTAGCTGGTTCTTAGAACTACTTCTTATTGTGAGCTGCAGACTGATCCGGGTGTTCTAGATATTATGGGCTGCTTTAAAACTATTATGGTCTAGCCCAACTAAAACCTAATGGAGCCCCTTTTTCTGTCACTCACTTGAAAGCCTAGTGATTTTCTTTTATTTCTGTCTGTGCAGGCATCCCTGTACTTATTACTTCAATGCCTGTTCAAATGTGCAGATAAGACTTTCTAGCTGCCTTTCAGGCGTTACACAGCTTGTGCACTTCATTGTTGAATGCAGCATGGCTCGAATGCTTCTGAGCCTTCTTACAGCTACAGTACCCAAACTAAAATAAAACCAAAAATCACTGAGAGAGGGGAAGGAATATAAGGTGGGGCAGTTAGATTAAGATATCATAATGGGAGGCCACCCCATCATGATAGAAAGGTGAAAGTAGAAAAAAAGACAAGAAATAAGCACTACTGCAGTAGGTTTTTCAGAATAAAGGGGCAGAGAAAGAAGTGTCTTGTGATGTCACTAAATATAATAAATAAAAAAAAAAAGGGGGGGGTCCCAACTCTGACAGTATGCCTTCTGATGACACAGTGTGGCCCACGTATTTAACAGAGCTCTGGAAAAACTGGCATTTGTCAATTGATAACTTAAGACCGAACTCCTTCAGTCTGTCCAGCACTTTGAATAAGTGAGCCTCATGCTCCATGAGAGTTTTGTCAAAGACTATGACATCATCAAGGTAGACGAGACATTCCAAGAGATTCATATCTCCCACAGCATGCTCCATTAATCACTGAAAAGTTGCTGGTGCACCTGATATACCTTGGGGAATGTGAAGAAACTCCTAGAAGCCCAAGGGACAAATGAATGCAGTTTTCTCCCTGTCCTCAGGGGCCATTGGGATCTGATAGTATCCGCTTCAGAGTTCAAGGACAGAGAACTGTTTACTCCCATTTAGACAGTCTAGGGCATCCTGTATGCGTGGCATTGTATACTGATTAGGCACAGGTCTTTTGTTAAGGGTCCTGTAATCAACACAGATGCGGACAGAGCATTCTTTTTTGGCACCACCACAATTGCGGAGGCATATGGGCTGCATGACTCTTGTATGATGCTAGCCACTAACATCTCTTGTAAGTGACATCTAACATCGTCCGTGTCGGTAGGAGCTAGACGTCTAGATCTCTCTCTGAAGGGTCTCTCGTCATGCAGGTGAATGTGGTGTTCAGCACCCATGACACAACCAACATTCCATTCCTTGAGGGAGAAAACCTTGGTTCTCTGAGTCAGCTTGTTACTGATCCTGGTTCTCCAGCTGCGTGGGATAGGTGAATCTTCAAAATCAAACATGTTAGGTGATACCTCACATCCTTTGAGTTTTGCACTGGGATGGGAGCACAGCAGTGTCAGCACAATAAACTTTAGCCAGGGTGCATCCTCTGCGTACTGTGATGTCTCGGTCTGTAACATATTGTATTCGTACCACTACTCAGGCATAAGCATGAGCCCAAGCCAGAAGCACACTGGGTTAATCAGCAGTCCTTTGGGTAATTCTCCCTTGTCTGGGGCACCCAGCATCAACATTTTGTTGGTCACATCTTTTTGTAGCCGCACATCGCCACTGATACTGCATTCTGCATTTGGAGGTAATGTGATAGTAGCAGGATCCTTTTTCCAAACCATCCCAACAGACTCATCTTTGTCACTTTCCTCAGGGTGCATTTGTTTCTCATAGGCCTTTTGTATCAGGGCGTGAACACGCAGGGCTCTTCCTGTCTTTCTCTTCTGCCTTTCTTCACATAGATGGGCCAGGCACCCAAACATGTGTGCATTGGTGCCAATCAGTACAGGGATACCATCATAAAGTCCGATAGAAGGGCAGATCAGGGCTAGCGTCTCCACAGAATCTCCTACACCAGCCACAGAGGACAGAAAAGAAAGCCATAATTTTAAACAGTCGCGATATGGATATGACTTTTCACTAAACCCCCCCAAACATGCAGTCCGTCAAGAGGTTGGAGTGGGTGGTCAGATAAATGCTGCTCATATACCAGTCTTGGAAAATTATTGTGACTTGAGACCCGCTGTCTAAAACTGCTCGAGATGGAATTCCATCTACATGTGCAGTAGTATCCATGGAAGGGCCCACCAATTTGGATCAGTCTGGAGGGACTTTAGTAGGAACTTGGACAGGCGATTTAGCCACAAAGAAATTAGATTTGGGATTGCCTGAACCTCCACTGCGATCATTTCCTACACCCCTCTACAATTGTTTTGCTTTTTGGAGCTCCCCTTGGAGTTTGTTTACCACCTTTTCTAGGTCCTTTTGAGACTGGCATTCTTTCTTCATATGCCCATCCTTTCCACAGTTTTGACAAATTATATTTTCTTGGGTCCATCTTGGCTGAAACATTGCATTAGGAGCTGGTCTCCATTCACCACTAGGGGGTTGGAAGAGGTACACATTTGGCGCCGTTGCTGGAGCACTGACAACAGAAAATCTTGATTTGACCTCCATCTGCGGTGTTGAAGGTGGTGCAGTATGTCTCAATAATTCTTTTATTGCGGCAGTCAATTTATTTGTTTCAGTTTTTGAGCTGCCATTGGAAGGGGGCGCCTGAGCATACACCCCCATTCCCATAGCAGATGCGCTTTGAGAGGAGTTGGGGTCTGTACTCACAGGAGCGACCTTGGTAGGGACACAAGCTTTCATTTCTCTGACCTCTCTCAGCAGCTAGGCCCACGGTGGCATATCCTTAGCAGTCTGGTTCAGAAGGGCTTTCAAGCGCCGAGGCTACTCTAGCTGTGCCCGCACAAGGATTCCAATCTTCTTCCTCATCTTCAGCCTCCCTGAGTTCTTTTATCAGGGGGATCATCCCTCCTATCTTGGAGCTTTAGCTGGAGAATTTGCAATTTAGAATATTTGGCACATTGTAGTATTTGATCTAATCTCACACGATCCAACTCGTTGGCCGATACCCCACCTTTCCGTTAAGCTCTCTGTGAGGCCCTCTCCAAACGAGTAACATACGCGGACAGATATTTCTCTTTCCACTGTTTGGTGCCCTTGAATTTCCACATTAAAGTTTCTCCAGATAGAGTGCTACCAAAAACACCTTCTAGTGTAGATACTTTTGAGCTGAAGCATCAAGATTTGTGGACTTCAAGAACCTAATTGCTTCCAAAGCAGAGCCCCTTAACCTTTCCATGATCCTTTTTTTGTTTCTCTGCCTCCACACACTGCCACTCTTGAATGAAGGGGGATGCATAGTTTATGCAAGTGTCTAGATCATCAGGGGTTGGGAAGAGTGCCTGAAAACATCTTCAACCTGCGGTAAGAGTCATGACTAACTGCAGGCACAGAAACTGGTGAAGGGGCAGGTACTGGAGCTGGCATGGGTGTCGGGGAAGGAACACCCCCAGGCGGCATGAATAACTTTTTAAAGTCCTCAATTGTTTTACCCCCCTCCAGTAACAATTTGGCAATATTTTCCTCAAAGGTCTCAGATAAGTGTGGGAGCTCGTTTTCTGAGGGATCCTCACTATCTTTAGTTACTACCCTCTAGGCGGCTGGGGACCCATCAACAGCAATAATTTTGGGCACCTTAGTGCTGTCCATGGGGTTGCTAAATTCCACTAACGCCATTAGAGTCTGGGCAGTCAAGTCAACATGTCGGCTTACCACTACAGCTTTTCCCAGGCATTCAGTTTTTGAAAGTGCCCCCTCTATAATGTCTTTACTAGTGCCTGGGAGTATATCCGATATTAACAAGGCATTTTGGGGGTCAATTTCATGCCCCGTACACCATCCAACCAACCAACTGATGCATGGGCCATTTCTTCAGTGGTACCCATTAAATCTTTAGTTGTAGTTTTTGATTTTGGCCACTAGAGGGTGCTAATTCCAGTGGTGCCTCCAAAGATGTATCCCCTAGGTGGCGCTATCCTATGGGCTGCTATCCCTGCCGGCGTGGCTATGCACAGGTTGAAGGGCCTGAGCTCAGTGAACGGGTGCCTCCACCCAGAAGAAGGATATTGGGGCAGCTTAGCGGCTGTTGATATAGCTCTACCAGGATGCTATAACCCCCCCACAACCCCTCTAGTCACCTAAACAGTTTAGCAACAGAACATATGACAGTAATGATATACTCACACTCCTTGTACTTACCACCAGGGCCGGATCTTCTGCAACTGCTCTGGAGACCCCCTGGAAAATAAGACCAGTGATACAACAATACAATAGCAGTACTATATTCCCACCAAGAAGATACACACTAACCAGGTTAAATGTAAAAAAAAAATATTTGATTTATTCAGGGGGATGTGAACAAGAGTGGGGTGTAAATCTAGCAAGTAATTTGCAGTTCTGATTAAAATCAGGTTAAATAAAGCATGCACGGTAAGTCCCTTTGACACAGTCCCACAACCCTGGATACCCAGCATGTTAAACAGGCTAGCCTGAAGCATTGCCTGGGGTAGGCCAGCATTGCAGCTGACCATTGGGGCCCTTAGGAAAGAAAACAATTAACATGCACTCAACCCAAATATTTGTAATCCGTAGCTGGATGGCTCAGTCCATTGCAATAAAACCCAAAACAAGCAAAACTAGATAAAACACAAAGATCACAGCTGATGTTGCAGGGAGCTACCCTGTTTGTATTCACACTACCCAGACCAGGAGGACAATACGACAACATGAGACTTGTGCAGAAATTTCGTGAAGCAAGAGGAAGGGGTTCCCTCGTGGTCCTCGTCAAAATGCTGGTCTTCGGGATGCAGGAGCAAACAGCCAACACTTAAGTGGTTCAAACACTGGCCAAAACATGCACACCGGACATCTTGAACTAGTCGGCCGCATAAACCTTTGGCGAACTAAGCACATTTATATGTAAGGCTTGTCCTTTTCTGGTCCTTCCAGCCAGCTTGCAGGCTGATACTGACTTCCAGCCTGATTGCTGCACAAATCCCTTGCTGCTATAACCCCAACGCAGGCCAACTGGACACCTTGGACTCGTGAATTAACAGCTGAAAAAGTCTAGGCCTGGTAGACCTAATCTCTGAGAGCTGGCAGGCTCCCCAGAGGCACACACACTGAACTCATGGGCAAATCTGATCTATCTGAGCAGTTTCCCCTTTTATATGGGGCTTAGGTCCAGAGATCCTATTGGTTGCTAAAACTGTCTTGAACAGCTCCCATTCGTTAATTGTCTTGTTTTTTTGTCACCTAGATTTTGTCCCAGATAATTCCTCATAAGTCTCTGGCAGTTCCCCCGAAGTCCCTTTGTTAAATCCTGGCTGCTGGCTGGTTAAAAACTATAAAAATGGTGGCTGCATGCAGTTCCTATTGCAGTCTAAATCACTGTCTCCAAGATTAAAGTTCTGATGCAGCCAGCAGTTTAATACGTATTAATTACTATCCCCACATTTAGTTAGCCCCAACAGTTATCTCTTAAGTGAGTCCACTATTAAGTAAATTAAATGTACCCTCAGACAGTCACGGCTCTCATAACACTCTGCCCCTAGAAACACAGCAGTAGGCTGAGGGCTTCACTGCCCTGACCTTTGCCCCAGAGGCAGCGCTTCAGGTGTCTGCCTGTTTATTTATTTAAAATAATTTTCTCTTGCTTGTGTGTGTGTGTGTGTCCCTGGGGTCTTTTTAACTTAGGCACGGCATCAGGAACCATGGAGACACCTCACGACTGACAGCAACAGCGGTTGGATGCGACAGTGCGCCTCTACGGTGGTGCAAGCAGCAGCCCTAAAAACATGCCTACTGCTCGCAAATGGATTTTGCGAGCCCCACAGGGCTCACCAACATAGAAGAACACTTTGGATATACTATGGTATCCCTAAACTCAGTATCCTGAGTCTCAGGATACCGACCCCACTGGCCTGAAATCCATCCTGCTGAATCAATCAGATGCCTGAAAATACAATTTCTGGCATCTGATTGAAAAAACACAAGGCAAATTAGGGGGGCTTCACCACCCGAACACCCTCCACACACCCTGTAACTGAAATATTTAACTCCAAGGGGGAGCAGACCTCGGAGTTATAAAAAATTAGTTACAGGGGCATGTGCTGCAAAAGTTATGCCACCCGCTGCGCAGATAGAACCCATGCCTCCGCAGCACATCAGTCAAATTGCCAGTGGTGTACTCCTCAACACCAAGGGGACAGCTCGGCCAGCCTCCCGATTCCTCCGGGAGTTCAATCCCTTGCACAGGGGTAAGGTAGCGAGCTGTCACATCCATTACCTTACCCCTGTAAACATCCCTTGGGATTCCTAATACCAGGATGCTCACTGTCCAGATACTGAACCTGTCGGGCAATACTGCCCAGGCAGGTCAGTGTCAGGCTAGTGAGCCTTGGCATACCATAAGGGTTCCAACACTTTTTTTTTTTTTTTTAGTTGTTTAACCAGGAGTAGCACACTAAGCTGAAAGCTTTTTTACAGGAGCGACCTGGGAGCACAGGGAAGTTAAGTGACTTGCTCAGGGTCACACAGTATGCAAGTGGAAGCTGTGGGATTCAAACCCAGGTCTGGTCTGCTGGATGTCACCAGATTTGCAGCTCAGAGGGTCATGAGGAAAATGGCTGGAGGTGCCGTGAAGTAGCAGGGACGCTGGTGGCAGTGGGAGAACACCTAGAGGCATATCAGGTAAGCCCCCAAATGGGGGGTGAGGCGTTACATTGGCACAATAGGAACATTTACTTTCAGAAAGCCTGCTTCTTCAGCTGACACCCGCCCACTATCCCTGCCCTGTGACACGAAATCAAGTAGTTCCTGCTGATATTTTTTGGTGGGATTAGTATTCAGCTTCAGATAGTTATCTGTATTATCTAATAAATCATGTATATTAGAGATGTAGAAACTCTCGGCCATTAAGACAATGTTGCCCCCCTTATTAGAGGGTTTGATTACTGTACCCCTAAGGTAACCCTTAATTCCTTAAGGGCCTTTTTGTCTCTCTCAAGCTGTTAAATTGGTATTGTATCTGACACGTCTTCCATCCAATATTTTGGCAATTTTGTTATTGATCACCTTCTCAAAGGTATTCAAAATCAGGTTGGATATAGTACTGGGATAAAACACTGACTTTGGTCTAAATCCAGTTCTTTTAATGTGTCCACAGCTGTCCTGCGTACTTTCCTGGGGATCCCGGGCCTAAAGCTCATCAATATCCAATTGGTCAGTCATGTTATTCCCCCAGAAACGTTCCGCTGTGTTGTCAGACAGTTCACTATGTACTCCCAGTGAATCTCGCTCCTGATCCACATCATGCTGTCCCAAAGCTAAGATCAGATTGTCCAGAAGAGTCATCCATGACTGGCTCATTACAGGGAGGATGAAAAGAATCAAGGTCATGATCCTCCAGTGCAGTTGTGAATAAGGGGGCATCAGGAGTGAACTGCAAATTTTCTACTGTTCCAAACCCCATATTGGCAGATTGTTTGTTGCTTATTCATACCTTGAAAATGCCATCTCAGTTTGAGCTTCCTGATAAATCTAAACAAGTCAACCTTTATATTAAATGCATCCGCCTGGGGTACAGATATAAAGGAAAGTCCTCTGCATAATAACTTTTCTTGATTTTCAGTGAGGATGTGATCAGATAAATTGATAATTATAGCTAGCTCAGTTGGTAACAATTCTGATCTGGCATTATTTTTCCTCCTGCCTCAGTTTTTTTTTTTTTTTGTAAGGTTTTTTTCTGTCTTCTTTTCACTCTTCCTGTTTTTGCCTCATGCTAAAAGAACTTCCTGGTTCTGATTCCACCTCAGATGACACCGAGAGACTGGCTGTTCACTTTCAAAGTGGACCCCTTGTTTGCTTTTTATAGGGAGTTGTTCCTGTGTTTGGTTCCTGTTCCTGGCTCTGGAGCACAGTCTCTCACAACTTTGTGATCTGTGCCTCCTTTCCCAATTAAAAACCTCACCCCACTCAAAATCTGCAGCCTCCTTGCGTAATTTATGCTTTTTCCTTTGGAATAATTCCTTTTCATGTTTGTTTTAGTAATATACACATTGTTTAGAGCTTCAAATTTAGGCTCTTCCCGAAAGACACTAATGTTATTTTGTAGGTTCTCTCTCTCTCTCTCTCTCTCTCTTTACTCAAGCCTTCTTCATGCTTAAAGTCCCTCTTAATTAAGGCTCTCATTAACTTGTTAGTGTACTCACTCAGTGCGTTCTCCCATTGCAATATGAATTCCATCTTCTCCCCCAAGAAGCTACAGGAAGGCAATTTATCAATCCTTAAACATCAGTGCCACACCTAGCACTTGGCTTAAATCCCAATACTGGCACTGTAGTACAGCATGATGGGGGGAGGGTGCTGCACTCCTGAGATGCCGTCTTTCAGATAAGACGTTAAACCAAGGTTCCATCTGCCTGTTCTGGTGGTAATTCAGGTGGATGTTAAAAGATCCCATGGCACTTCTCAAAAAAGAGTAGGGGAAATTTTTATTAAAACAAGTTATAGTTAAATTCTTACAGAATCATAACACACAAACAAAACAAAGGAAAACTCAATTGGAACCCATAGTGTTCCTACTTAAATGAAATCTCAAGTTATCGGTATATCATTGTCCATTACTCAGGATAAACTTTTTCAAAGTTCCATTATTTCTTCTCTGGCTAGATGCTTTTTCTCTTCCATGTAAAGATGTTTCAAGTCCTGTGTTACTCTAGTCGGTAATTTTGTATAAGTCCCGTCTTTTTGTTGTAGAGTAAATAAACAGCTAAGTATCCATATATTCCATTTAAAGACTGTTACAATAACCCTTAAGGTGCTTGTATTCCATTTTTGCCAGGCCTTTGAGAAAGAGCCAAAAATAAGATGTTCATATGTTAGTGTGTTGAACACAGGCTCTTTCCACTGTTGTGCCACATATTGCCAGAATCCTGAAATAAAAAACAGTGAAATAAATGTTCTATAGTTTCGTACTTTTGAATGCAGTGCCTCCTGTTACATAATCTTTCTTGTCATTTATGTTTATGGTTTGATTTAATGTTTATTTTCTCATGGCATGCTAACTGATGTAAATCCCACATATGTGGTGGGATTCTATTGTTATTTAATAGTTTTTTTTTAATGACTGCAGGTGTTGTGGACATTTCGCAAATTCTGTTTCTACTGAACATATGGTGTTGATTACATGAGTTGTTTCCTTTGCATGGTTACTTCCATTTGAATTGAAAATTTATATTGTTTTAACCTCAGAAATGTTTCTCTCAAATATTATGGTGTCAGTACTGTTCTATGTATAGTAGATAATTTATTTTGTTCCCATTGTTGACACCAGGTTTTGCAATTTTTGTTTATCAAAGTTTCCCATCCAGTATTTTGATCAGTAATTACAGGTCTTATACTTTTATTAATAAACATACAGTTAAAAAAGAGAATAGTATTAGTCATATTCATTCTGCCCTGTTCTATAGGAAGATATAAAATATTCCTTTATATGGGATTCAAATGACTCCCCCGAAATACTTGGAAAATTACTTAATACTGTCATTTCAATTTTTTTTGGGGGGGGGCGGAATATAACTTATGTATAAGAAAACTGGTATCAGGTAAGTTTTAATTAAATAAATGTGTTTTTCTTTTCCTAGTTTCCACTTGTTCCATTGTGCTACCTTTTGTTTTCCAATGTTTATTTTGGTGTCCCAGTTAAGCTCACTCATATCACCAGGTCCAGATTGTATTCCTAAAATACTTATGGGGTCTGGCTGTATTATAATGCCATCAATTACTGTCCTGTATGTCAGTGTTTAGTCCAGCCTTTGACCTATACATTTATTTAGATTTAAGGATGCACTTGATATCTGTCCAACGGCTTCACACATTCTGATTACAGTTCTGATAGAATGTTCATCCTGAACTATCACATTCATGTCACCCGCATAAGCTAGTATTTTGTGTGGAAAACATTGTCCTGAGATTTGTATAGGAAGAATATGCAAGGAGGTTTTGATTTTGTGTAACAAAGGGTCAATAAAAAATACATATAAGATGGGGCTGAGATGACAACCCTGCCGTACCCCTCCTTGCAGCAATATCCTGGGTCCCCGCCAGCCGAATATAAGTGGTGTCACTGTTACCATGTTATATATGTTTTTTATCCAATTATTACTTTGTTTGGGACTTTGTAGTAAGCTAGAACCTCCCATAAAAAAACATGACACACCAGGTCAAAGGCTTTCCTTTGATCTAAGGATACTAGAAAACCATCCAGGGTGCAATTTTTTGCCTCTTTCTACCAATTCTCTTAATAAAATTAGATGGTCAGAAATACTTCTGCCTGGTATAGAACAGGCATATGCTGAGGAAATGATTTCTTGTGCTATTAGTAATAATCTCTTTGCTATCATTTTAGTTAATATCTTAAAATCAGTGTTTAGCAGGCTAACGGGTCTCCAATTTTGTAAATAGGTTCTGTCTCCTCTTTTATATAAGTAGATTAAAACACCCAAAATCATTCTTAATGGTATTTGATAATTAGCTAGAATATCACTGTACACTGTTGTTAGTTCTATTAATAATTCAGTACCAATAATTTTATAAAGTTTATTAGGAAGCCCATCAGGGCCAGGAGTTTTCCCATTGGCTAAAGAAGTAATTGCCTCTTGCACTTCTTCCTGTTGGATAGGTTGCAAAACTTTGTCTAGTAGTTCTTTACTTAAATATGGTATGAAAGAAGCCTTAAAAAAGCTCCTACATTAATCTGGGCTGTCGGTAAAGGCATATACAAGTTGTTTGTATATTCTGTAACAATTGGCAATATCCCCATCCTACCCTATTCCACCAACCCCTTCCCCCATCCCCTGGGGTCTACAGCCCTACCAATCTCCAAATCCTCTGTCCTTCCACTCCCATACCCCTTTCTGACAAGGCGACCCCTAGCCAGTGGTTACCACAGCTAACACCTCCTCAATCCCCCCCGTCCCTTCCTACACTCTTGAACTACCTTGCCTCCTCTTCCCCCTCTCTCTATCCAGTTACTGCTGAAGCACCGACTTTGCCTATATGCTAAGTCACAAACCTTTACCATGTACTTTGTCAGTCATTATACTGTTGCCACTTGTTTAATATTAATTGCAACTCTTTGTATTTTCATATTGTACGATCACATTTCTTCCCGACGTGGAACCTTTGTAAATGAGCTTGTAGCTCAAAGGTTGTAATCCGAGAATTCAATAAATAAATAAATCCTTTTCTGTAGTAAATAACTGGTCATTCCTATCCCTTATACTTGTTGTATCTCTCTTTAGAATTTGTGTATAATGACTATCAAATGAGCGTACTTCATCTTTGGATCCCTGTATTCCAAATTGTTGCTGAAAATATAATGATTTAGACTTAGCGGAATAAAATGCCACCGATTCTTTTTTTTATTTTACTAATTTGTTGCGATAAGTCTTGTCCAGTATCATGAGTAATGGATAGAAGTTGCTAAAACATCCTTCTATTTCTCAAATATGTCAGATATTTTTTATTGCTCTGTAATTTACTCAGGCATTTCAATTATTTTTGTATTTCATATTTAGTATCTTCCCACCATGTAGTGGGGTAGTTAAAAAAAGATGTACTGTAAACATATTTCCTGGCTGCTATTAAATCTTGTGAAGCTTGTGTAATACATTGTTCATTCAGCAGGAATACATTAAATTTCCAGATCCCTGGTACTTTAATGGTATTTTTTTTCCTGCCTGAATTGATAATAAATCATGGTCTGAAGACTCTGCAGGCTGTACCTTTGCTGATAATGTTTGCACACCTGTAGAAGTAAAAAAAAACAAATTGATTCTGGTTGCCAAGTGACCTTTATGAAATATGGGTGTATATTTACTGTTGTGGAAAAAAATATGCGTCCTGAAGTTTTGCTGCAACATATTGAGTCACATTACATTTTAGTTGTCCTTGTAGTAGCACTTGTGTCTTTTAAAGACAGAGTGCAATTAAAATCTCCTGCAAAAACAATTTGATGTGCTGTATATAAAAAGGCTGTATTTGCCTGAAAATCTGAATTCATAGAAACATAGAAGTTGACCGCAGATAAGGACCACAAGGCCAATCCAGTCTGCCCATTTCTTTTTCTACCTTATGAATGTGCCATCGGCCTTTGCTGTGTCAATGGCCTATCTATTCATACTCGTCTGTATTGCTCCCTTATGCCTATCCCATGCCTGTTTGAAACCCTGCACTGTATTCATATCCACCACTTCCTGAGGTAGGCCATTCCATGCATCCACCACCCTTTCTATGAAAAAGAATTTCCTCAGATTACCTCTTAATCGGCCTCCCTCTAATCTCATGCTGTGTCCTCTTGTCCTGCTATTTTTCTTATATTGAAACATGTTAGACTCTTTCACCTTGTTAATGCCCTTAAGGAGTTTGAATGTTTCAATCATATCACCTCTCTTCCCCCTTTTGCACTAGGGTATACAAGTTGAGCTCCGTTAATCTATCCTCATTTGTTTTCTGATGCAGTCCCTGCACCATTTTGGTTGCCCTTCTCTGGACTGCCTCACTTTGGTTAATGTCCTTGTGATGGTGCAGTCTCCAGTACTGCACGCAGTGCTCCAGATGGGGCCTAACTAGTGTCTTGTAAAGAGGGATTATTACCTCCCTCTTCTGACTTGTGATACCCCTACTAATAGACCCCAACACCCCGCCTAGACTTACCTACTGCTTTAGTGGTCTGCTTGGATGATTTCAGGTCATCAGTGATGATGATACCCAACTCTCTTTCTTCCCTTTTGACTGCCAGCAACTCCCCTCCCAGCATATGGGTGGCTTCAGGGTTTCTCTTCCCTATGTGCATGATCTTGCACTTCTTTGCATTAAACCCCAGTTGCCACTCTTTTGACCATTTTGCTAGTTTATCCAGATCTCTTCTCATTCTGTCCACCCCATCTGGATCACCTACTCTGTTGCAGATCTTGATGACAAACAGAATTCTTGCTGTTTTAGATTGTGATGCATATACATTGATTAATCTATATGTTATCTGAAATATACTCACATCTCATATTAATACCCTACCAGGTATTAGATCAATTAATTTAATAACTGTAACCTCTGGCATTTGGAATAAGATCCCAACTCCTGAACAACGTGTCACAAATGCCCTCCACAGGTCAGGCCCTCTGCTTTCACGGTGCCAGACCTTGAAGTGCAATATGTAAACAGGAGACAAACAGGGTAACCCTCCTGTCTGTTTTGGGTCCGATACACCTCCTAGTCTTGAGTTTTGAGGTAAAATATATGAACCCTTTTTCACTAGCATACCCAGTTAACAGGATCAAATATCACACCCTCTTCAGGGAAACGCAGTGCAATACTTAACCCATGGGCACCCAGCCTGGTTCAAAATTCTCCCCTCTATGACTCAATTTGAGACCTAGGTATTTTCTTACCTTTTGTATAAAATATTGACACTATAAGCCCTTTAACAGTTATGTCAGTAATATCAACACTGTCCCAGCATTCGCATGCAGACATGAGAAAAGTCTCAAGCAGGATTAAGGAAACCAAAACATTTACTGAAATTAAAAATAGTAAACACATACAAAACACCGAACCTATATACATTAATACTTACAGTTGAAAGAAAAGGGAATTTCAGAAACAAAAATGCCTGTAACTGAATTTCTAGTCTTAACCCAATTTCTAGCTGGTATTATCTAATTGTAACAGAAGTGCCTTTAAGTGCAGAATCACAGTGTGTGTTCCCTTAGGAGTCCAGAGATAAAAGACAGCCCAGTCCCCTCAGACTGCTTGGCAATATTTAAGCAATAAGGCATGACCAGGGGTTAGATTAACAGTCTGTTAATCACCCCCTAGGGGTGTAATGTGGCACGAGGCGCAGCCGAGTGCCATATTGCCCCTAGGGGTGATTAACTGACTGTTAATCTAACTCCTGGGAGTGCCTTATTGCTATTATAAAAAATGGTTCCAAAAGAAATGTGTTAAAAGTATACTTTTGAATGTTTCCCATTTAGAGGAGATTTTAATAAATAGTTCTTCCACCAACAGTTTAAGAATGCTGGTTCAAAATCAGAATGCATCATTCCACACATTCAGCAGTGCTAGAGGATGGAATGCTGACAGGAAGAATCCATGTGCCATGGTGATCAGGCTGTACATGACAGTATAACATGAATTAATGTAAGGCTGTTGGAATCCTAACAGCCAATCAGATTGCAGCATTTCTGAGAGCCTTTTTATAATGAAAGTTAATCTCTCCACCTCCTTGTGATGTCACAGCACATGAGGTCACTGTTAGTCCTGTAATTAATTGTAATATGACCAAGTATATCCAAAAGGGTGTCATTTTACCACTTACTCGAAATCTGCAAAGATAGCAATATTAATTTATACAGTCTCTTTGATCAGAGCAATCACCTTTGATATTTAGAAACACATCCTGGCAACTATTTTCCTCCTACCAGTGAGAAATGTAAGATATCTGTTTGAAATTAGGGATTCCTAAGATGTTGTAAAAGATGCAGTCTTCTATGGCTTCCTGGACTTCAAAGTAGTTGAAGTTTTACAATGTTTTATAAACTGGTGTTCTTATAGTCCCTGAAAGTCATTTTTTTTAAGCCAGAGGTAACCAGCAGGCCAGTACATTTTCAAAAAACTAATATCCTAGGTTGCCTTGCTGGCTGTCATATTTTCTCCAGCAGAAATCCACAGAACATACATTTATATCACAAGTATAATCATAACTAATAACAAGCAGATGCTATCCATCACACCCCTCCCTCCCAGACTGAATTTGGGGGAGCCTGTTCCTAGGCCTGGCATGAGTTCCCCAAATTCAGTTCACAGCTCAGACTGACGAGATAGCCCATCTGTGTTTTCAGTTGCTGCCCCTGCCCTGTGTGAGACAGTCATGTTGTAACCCTGCAAGGCAAGGCTCCACCTTAACAGCCTATCATTTGTTTTATCCATTTGTGCCAGCCAAACCAGGGGGTTGTGATCTGTTTGTACTTGGAAGTGCCGCCCATATAGGTATGGCTCTAACTTCTTTAGTGCCCACACCATTGCATGACATTCTTTCTCCACTATAGAATAAGCCTGCTCCCTGGGAATTAACTTCTTACTGAGGTATGCTATTGGGTGATCTTTCCCTTGGTTAGGTGTTTAACTAAGTACTGCCCAATACCCACACCTGAGGCATCAATCTGGACTACAAAGGGTTTACTATAGTCTGGACTGGCTAATACAGGACCACTGCACAGTGCCTCCTTTAGTCGTGTAAAGGCTTGTGCACAGGCTGGTTCCCAGTTAATCATTTTTGGCATCCATTTCTTTAACAGGCCAGACAGGGGAGCAGCCAGGGCACTGTAGTTTGGTACAAATTTCCTATAGTACCCTGCGGTCCCTAGAAAACTTTGAACCTGCTTATGTATTTCAGGTCTGGGCCATGCCTTGATTGACTCAATTTTTGCTTGATTAGGATGGAGCTGTCCCCAGCCTACTACATGCCCGAGGTATGCCACCTCAGCCATGGCCACTTTGCACTTTTCAACTTTTACAATGAGCCCAGCCCGCTGTATCCTACCCAGCACTTCCATAGGGTAGGACAGGTGTTCCTCCCAGCTGCCACTAAAGATGGTAATGTCATCCAGGTACACCACGGTGTACTCCTCAGTACCATTTAATACCTGGTTCACCAACCTTTGGAAGGTGTCAGGGGCATTCTTCATTCTGAAAGGCATTACTTTAAACTCAAATAACTCCATTGGAGTGATGAAGGCTGACCTCTCCCTAGCTCTGGCAGTTAACTCTACCTGCCGATACCCTTTCATCAATTAGGTCAATAGTAGTAAGGTATGTTGCCCCTCCCAACTTGTCCAGTAGTTCATCCGTCCTTGGCACTGGGTGGGCATCTGACTTTGTGACTGCTTTGAGTCCACGACAGTCCACACAAAAATGAGTAGAGCCAACTGGCTTGGGAACAAGGACTGTGGGTGAGGCCAAGGGGCTGTGGGATTTCTGAATTACCCCTAAATCCAGCATTTCCTCCGCCTCCCTCCTAATGTCCTTTTGGATGGCCTCTGACACCAGATATGCCATTCGCTGTATTGGCACTTGCATCCCCGTCTCCACATCATGTGTCACTAAGGGGGCTCAGTCCAGGCATGGCGCTAAGCAATGGAACAAAGTCTGCAAAAAACTTCCCTTACTTCCTGGATCTGGTCTGGGGTTAACTGGGGCAACATTTTAATTGCCTCCACAGAGGACTCACACTTGCTTTCCTCCAGCAAATACAGAAGGAGGTCTCCTTCATCTGTCCGCTTCCTAGGACTACACACTGAAAAGACCATGTCAGCCCTATTAGCATATGGCTTCATCATGTTGACATGGTACATTCTTTGGGTATGTCTCCTGTCAGGTAGTTCTATAATGTAGTTTACATCATTCACCTGTCTTTTTTGTACAGTCCTTCCCACTTGGCGTACAGTTTATCTTTCTGGACTGGGACTAGAACCATGACCTCCTGACCCACAGTGTACGAGCAAGCTCTGGCTCCACGGTTGTACCATACCTTTTGTTTTTGTTGGGCAGCTGCCAGGTTGCTCTGTGCTGTTTCCATAAGCTCCTTCAGCTTTTCCCTAAATTTAAGGACATAATCCACTATAGGAGTTCCTTGGGTGGCGTGCTTGCCTTCCCAGATCAAGTCTAGGGGTGCGCGTACCCTGCGTCTATATAAGAGCTCGAAGGGGGAACACCCTGTCGATTCTTGGGGCACCTCCCTGTATGCGAACAACAGGCTGGGAAGGTATTTCTCCCAGTCCTTCCCATGCTGTTCAACAAATGCTTGGAGCATCGATTTTAGGGTACCATTGAATCTTTCCACAAGCCCATCTTATGCGGGTGATAAGATGTCTTGTGTCTCTGCACCACCCCACACTTCTCCTGCAAACATTTCATCAAGTCCGACATGAAGGAACCCTCTTGACCGGTGATAACCTCCTGTGGGAACCCAACATGGGAGAAAATCCCTAGCAAGGCATCTGCCACTTTGTCTGTCCTCAGTAAGGATAGGGTGACTGCCTCTGGGTACCAGGTGGTGTAATCTACCAATGTTATGATAAACCTCTTCCCGGAGGAGCTTGAGGCATTCAAATGTCCATTCCTACCCTCTGGAATGGCTCCTCCACTAGGGGCAAGGGAATTAGGGCCGCTTGGGTTTTCCCACCTGCCTTCCCTATTTCTTGACACCGGAGACAAGACCTGCAATACTCCTTCACCTGCTGGGTGAAGTTGGGCCAATTGCTGCATAATGCATGCAATTCCCAGATGGCCAGACAGGGGAATATCATGAATGATCTTGAGCAACTGCTCACAGTACACCTGGGGAATGACAAGCTGCCTGCCCATCATCCTTCCCTCTGTCCTTATATCCTGCATATACATCAGTCCATTGTCCCACTAAACTTTGTTTCTTGTCACCTCCCCGTGCTCCATCAGAGTCTGCCCAAGCCCTCAGCTTCTCTAATCTAGGGTCATTTGTCTGAGCAGCTGCAAAATCTTTACACAATCCCAAGGCATGGGACAGGTCCCCTCCAGTTCCTAAACTAGGGCCCCTAAGTCTAGCGTCGGGCATTCAGAGTCACTGCCATCCCTAACTCCCTGATGACTGGCTACCCCTCCTTCCTCAGAGTAGCCCTCTGTAGCTGTTCTATTAACTGCTAATTGGGGAATTTCTACCCCCTTTCATTATTCTCCATATCAGGAAACACATGCTGGGGAACCAGCCTCCCAGTGTTTTCCACAGGGTCTTCTATGGGGTCCAGGGAACTACAATTTACCTTTGCTGCTTGACTGCAGGTAACTGCCCACAACATCCACTTTTTGAGATTGTTTCTGATAATCACATCCAGAGCAAGGTTTTCTGCCACTGCAACTTTTTGCACAGTCTCTCCTGTCTCACCCCAGTCCAGGAAAACACTAGCAAGTGGCAGTGTTTTCTCCTCCCCCGTGAATACCCGTACAGTAACAAATTGATTGGGTATAAGCTGTTCAGGATTAACCAAATCCTCTTTTACCAAAGTCAGGGACGCCACTGTGCCCCTTAATCCATGGGTCTGTACCCCATTCACTGTAACTGGGCATATGTGCTCCCTCATGTTTACTGGCATGCTTTCAGGGATACACAAAAAGACCCACTTCTTTCCCAGCACCACTTTGTGTGCCCTGTGCCTTTTTAGGACACTGTCTTGCAAGACATCCAGATTGCTTGCAAAACCAACATTCATTTCTTTTATCAGGCAAATCTTTTCTTTGCAACCTGGGGCTGCCAAGTTTTGGTGGAGGCAGGGAGAGTTTTAGCTGCCCTGAAGGCATGCTTTTCCCTTTCTGCACTGCCATGCCCACCCCATTCCCTCTCAGAGCAGGTCTGCTCCTGGCATAGAGGTCCGAGAGCTCGGCAGCCTCCTGCATGGTTTTTGGATCTCGGTCCTCTAACCATGTTTTCAGCTCTGTAGGACAAGCCCAAAAGAACTGCTCTAAAAATACATTATTTTCCACTTTCTCTACAGAGTCTGCTTGTATTCCTTCCCACCAATGTTTTAAAAACTGACATTGTTTAGTGGCTAGCTCCTCATAGCTCATATCAGGGCTTCTCCTGAGTTTATGAAATTTAACTGTGTATGCCTCTGCTGTTAAATCATATTTCTTTAACAAAGCAGCTTTAAGTTTGCCATAATCATTACTGTCCTGATTGTCCATTTGACCCAATGCATCATGAGCTTTTCCGGTAAGCATTGGGGATAGCTGGAAGCTCCAGGATTCTCTGGGAATTTTTGCCTGAATACATACTTCTTCAAATGAATTTAAAAATGCATCCATATCTTCCTCCACTTTAAATTCAGCTATCAATTTAGAATTTAATTTGTAACCCAGTCCTGGAGTTCCAGGTATATCCATGCCACTTACCTGCTCTGGCACTGGTCTTGGGAGTTGTAGCTTCTCCAGTTCAAATTTCTTTTGCGCTCTCTTTCCTCTCTCTTGGCCTCTTGCTGCTCTCACTCGGCCTCTCTCTGAAGCTGTCGCTCTCTTTACTCTGCCTCTCTCTGCTGATGGTTTTCTTTTTCCTTGGTCTCTCTCTGAAGCTGCTCTCTCTTCTCCTCTCTCCCCATCTCCAGTTTCCTCTGTTCAAGCTCCCTTCACTGCTGGACTTTGAACCTCTTCTGTTCAAACTCCAGCTCCATTCTCTGCAACTCCATCTGTAGCCTGATCCCCTCTGGCTCCAGCATGGTGGTGACAGTCCCCTGCTGCACTGGCTTTCGGCTTACACTGGTCCCGCTGTCCTCCTCCTCCCCCTAGCTCTGGACACTGCATTGAACCCTGGCCTCTCCACGCCCATGGTTTGGTCCTTTCCAGTCACTGACTGTTACTCGAGGTCTTGGGCATCGGCTGCCACAAGAGCCTCCACAAGGTGCTTTTTGACTTGCCTCTCATGCTGGACTCCTCTCTCTCTCTCTTTGCACAACTGCCTCCAGTAGTCTGCAGTGTACTCGCTGTAGTTGGAAGCTGTCAGGAGATCTAAACCTCACTCTCAGGGTCTTGGCAATAATGGGCATGCAAGGAATCACAGACATGTTGCATAAGAGTAATAAAACTTGTTTATTACTACAAACAAAAATCACAGTTGCCCTCAGCAGTTCTTACCAACAGGAAATGGTAGCCACTGCTAAGCTTTCTCTATAACTCGAGGAATCTCCGTGTCTCCTGGAGTCTCGGAGGTAGAAGATATAATGTCTTACATTATATACCTAAGATAATTATCATGGTTACTGTAAGATAGAAACATTTCTAGTTACAGAGATGAGCCCTATTTGTTAAATTAGAGGTGGCTCCTCAGTCCAAGATAACATACAATTTTGTTATAGTCATCACTTTGTAGAAACAAAGTACAGTTGTACATAGTCATGTAGTAATACAGATCATCAGAAGATGGCAATGCTGACTCATATATCATAATCATTACAAGGACTCGGGTGTCCTAACATCTTGTAAGCAAGAAATACATGTGTATATTGGAAAGTAAAATGTATAGCAATTATGTGCATACATATCATGACATCTACTCTTATACGGTAGATGCCAACAGCCCTATATGTTAGTATAACATATACTTAAATGCTAGCTGTCTGTGGTGTACTTTTGGGGGTACCAATCAGGGTGCAGGGACCTCGTTTAACAAAGTCATCTTCTTCCCTAAGCTACAGCTACACCTACACTAGCTTATACCTGAAAAAAAATAAAATGGGTAGGGAAGTTGACTGTAAGCACAATGATATAGTTCTTTACTTTTTTTTAAATCACTGCCTTATTTTGCGTGTGAGCTGTTACAGTTATCAATCTGACACACTGGACTGTTAATGCTCGTTGTGACCGGGAGTTCCTGCCACTCTTGAGGACCGACCCTTTCTTAAATCTCTTGCAACAGTTCTTCTATTTCTAAGCCTAATCTATCTGTTACTATTTCTAGTCCATAAGGTTGGCCACCTGTGGGCACCCCCATCTCCCTCTCTTGACTATGCTATAGTGTCCTCTTTAATTTTCATTTTCCCCCTCAGGTTCTCATACAGGGAGGTTATTGTGGTGACTTCAGAGTATATGTAAAAAAGGTTGTGTTTATTGTTGTTGGATTTAGTATGTAATAGCACTATGTTATAAAATACCTTAATGTATATACCTTATGTGTATGAAACCTGTAAATATTTAAAATACCATAGCACTTGGTGTTTTGATAATGGTAAAAAGTACTAGTTGTCTATTATAGAAATTAAGCTAGTTGTGCTGTTTAAAATGCTTTGAAATTAATGTAAACTGAAAAAGTCTAAATGTCATGGTCATTTGCATATATCCCATGATGATGTATGTCTTTGAAACTTGATTTGTTGCTGGTGCCCTTTGGGGTAACTGTTCTTTCAGTGATTCTGCATTGGGGTTCTTTGTTTATAGCTTGTTTTGTCTTTCTTCTTTTTGAGCCCCCACTACGTAAGCAAATGAGGGCTTGCATAAGGGTTATGGGTACATCTTAGCTAGTGGATTGGAACAGAGATCAGTGTCAGTAGGTGCTGGCTAAGTGTAGAAAAAGGACATTCATAGTCTGTTGCTGCAAACTGATGTACTGAAGAAGAAATATGCCAGACTTCTGGTGACATCACCGGAATGGTGAGAGGCTGAGATTCAGAGCTCCCTGGCGATCACCCCCTAATCGCTTGAAATCCTCTTAGAAGAGCATGTATAACCAACAACCAAGCACATTATTTGAAAGCTCAGGATGGCTGGTAAACCCCGGAAAACAAAGGGTTCAAAACAAATGCACACCGGAGGTAAAATTAGACAAACGCTGCTGAGCAGATCCCAAGAAAGCCTAACTGCCCTACCTGCACAGAGATGCTATCCCTCTGTAGATTTAGATCCTGAAGAGTTGGATCCTGCAGAGGGCATGAAGCACACACTACAAACAATATTATCCATGACGAACAAAATAGATAGCGACTTAGCAGACCTTAGACAAGGCATGCGCCTTCTAGATAAAAAAGTCTCTAAAAACGACACTCGTTTAGAGGAACTGGCAGAGACACAGGAAAGTAATGACCGTCTGTTGCTATACTTAATGCAAAGAGACCATTAAACAAGTGCTAAACTTAAGGACCTGGAAAATAGGTCCCGACGTAACAACTTTAGAATTCACAGGATAATAGAAGGAGCGGAAGAAGGGTTTGCCACAACCGCGGATTTCATCCAGCATGTAGTGAGATCCATGTTGGAGATCCCAGGAGACCCCGACCTGACGATCGACCAAGCACATAGATCCTTAGTGCCGATGCCGACAGACCCAGCAGTGAGGCCTAGATCATTTGTGATTAGAATGCTTGATTTCCAAACAAAGGAATGGATATTATGGGAAGCTTGGAGACACAGAGATCTAAAGTACAAGGAAGCAGCAAGTTACTTTGATCAAGACTTCTTGACAACCCTCCAAAAGGAAAGACAGCAAGTCAGAGGGATAATAAAGGAGCTATGAGAGAAAAAAGAAATCAGAGCCCAACTACTATATCCAGCCAGATTGAAGGTATATGCAGAGAATGGTGCAAAGATTTTTCCCATGCTGCTCGATGCAGCCCCCTTCCTGAAGAACCTAGAAATCACGGTTCCAGATCTAGCGTACAAAGTTTTGGAGAAGCAGCTGAGAGCAAGTGCCTGGAATGTAGTTACCTGAGGCAAGAACAAGAACAGAGGGACATCTACATCACTCCCGAAATCAGCACTTGGGGACATTGCAAAACTAATGCAGAGAGAGGAAAAAAGAAATTGGTCAACAGTATCGGGTAAAGAAAACTCATCACCAATGAAGGACTGAATATAATTACGGGTATTCTCCCTATTTGTCCATACTCTTTCCTCTTTTGAAGTGTCAACGAGAGGTAATGTGAACTTTAAGAACACTGAAGGGGACTTTGAATAGTGCGGAATGACAAAAATGCAGAACTAAATAGTGCAAGCCCTCAAAGAGTGGGAGGGGTGATGCTGGGTGCTACACAAACTCTCAAGATGATGCAGAAGGGAGGAATCAAGGTGAAATGGGCCACACATTACTTTGACGACCATGGGTCAGAAAGAAGGGTGACAAACCCACATCCTGGTAGGAGATAACTGATAGCCCTCTGTTATTTACAAATACATAGGATGAAGGAGAAGAGAGGGGAAATGCAGGAGGGGGATCTAATTTTGTGTAATAAGCGGCGATCATCATCCTGGAGCTATGTAAGCAGGGTTTGATATGAAGTAGTAGGCAAATGGAAAATTGAGGGGATCTTTAGTAATGGATAACAGACCGGGGGGGGGGGGTCATTGGGAAGATGGAGGTACACAGTTTTTCCTCACCAAAGGGACATTTCTAATTTTAAAGTTGTCAGCAAGCTACACCTAGGAGTGTATTAGCTACAACGCCCCTTGAACACTGTAGGGGCCTAGCAACTAGTCACAGAAGTGACTTCAATTTTCTTTGGAAGTCAAAGATTGAAAAATTAAATTAGCTAAACAGTTGTATTAGCTTACTATTATAAACAAAATGCTTTGTCTTTGTTTTATAAGTTTGATGTGACTCTTCGATGTGGATTTCTTTTTTTTTAGTAAGAGGAAGGAATGTGAAAACTTGGATAC
Organism: Neoceratodus forsteri; assembly: GCA_016271365.2. Classification (NCBI taxonomy): domain Eukaryota; kingdom Metazoa; phylum Chordata; order Ceratodontiformes; family Ceratodontidae; genus Neoceratodus; species Neoceratodus forsteri. The sequence goes on along the minus strand of CM028131.1, from coordinate 1,389,912,321 downwards.
CTTAGAAAGGAAGGGGGAATTACATGGCAGCCCGGCCTAGTCCCTAGTATTCGGAACAATAGCTAGATAAAATATCTTGGTATGGCTTTACTGAATATAATTTCATACAATGTTAATGGTATTAACTCCCCTGTGAAAAGAACTAAATTACTAATGGAACTTAAGAGGTTGGACTGCGATGTGGCCATCCTTCAAGAGACCCATCTCTCCGATTCAGAGCACTTAAAGCTCAGAAGAGCTTGGGTAGGGAGAGTGGAAGCTGCTTCATGTGCCAGGGGTAGCAGTTTTGTTGAAGAGAAACTGTCCACTAATGATACAAGAAGTGGAGAAAGCCTTTGAAGGGAGGTATATTAGGGTTATGGGGTTGGTGCAGGATCAAGTTGTACATATAGTTAATATATATGCACCTAATATAGGAACTGACAAATTTCATTTAGAGATCTTTCAAAAGATAGCTGACCTCTCTACTGGGGTACTGATACTGGGAGGAGATTTTAATGCAGTTCCTTGCCCAACAATGGACCACTAAGGGGGGCAAACAGGCTCTCCGAGATCAGTAGACAAGAAGCTTAAAGCTATGATGGAAGACAGCGGGTTAGTGGATGTTTGGAGGTACCAGCATTTGGAGGAAAAGACTACACTTGTTATTCTGCGGCTAACAAATCCTATGCACGGATATACCTGTTAATGACCCATAGGGCCAATACCCACTATTTTACATCCTCTAAAATTGGTTCATTTACTTTATCGAACCATGTGCCACTTACTACTAAGATAAAATGGGGGGCAGACACTAGACATGCGAGCTGGAGATTGAATGTCTCCCTACTCAATGATAAGAGTTTCGTAAGGCAAATAAAACAAACTGTTTGTAATTTAGTCATAGACTCCCCGATGATGGACAGTTCCCCACTATTATGGTGGGACACAATGAAAGCGGTAGTAAGGGGGCAAATAATCAGTTTGGCTGCAGCTAAAAAGAAACTTAGAGAAAAAAGAGAAAAGGGCTAATAGAAACTATAGAAGCTTTGGAAAGGGCGCATAAAGACCAACCAAAGGAGAAAGGAGAAGGAATTCTAAAAGAGTTAAACAAAAAAAGGGAGAAACTGAGGGTGATGGACAATGAAAAAGTGGAGGGGATTCTAAGATTCATAAATCAAAAGTACTACGAGGGGGGGGGGAAGGCAATCAAATTGTTAGCACTCCGATTAAAAAAAGAACAAGCGAACAGATATATCCCTTTTATATTAGACAAGAACAAGAAAAAGAGAAAGAGGGTGAAACCAAGTGAGATAGCTATAGCATTCAAAGAATATTATAAGACATTATATGCAGAAAATAGAGACCCACAGGAAGTTAAAAGGGAAGTAGCATAATTCCTGAAGGCCCTGGAGATTCCTAAACTAACTTTAGAAATGCAGAGAGAGCTTTTGGCCCCAATAACAGATAAGGAGGTATAGTTATTGTAAACCTTCCAGCTGGAAAATCACCAGGACCCGACGGACTTCCCGCCAAATTTTATAAAAAACTTAAAAATACATTAGCCCCAAAATTAACCGCAGTTATAAATGCCATCTTGGATGAGAAGAGGCTTCCGGATTCATGGCAAGAAGCAGTAATCACAGTAGTCCCTAAACCAGGTAAGCCCCATATGTACTGTGAATCATATTGACCCATATCCCTGTTAAACCAAGACTTTAAAATTCTGACAAAGATTTTGGCCAACTGAGTACAGAAATACATTGGGACCAAAATCCATCCAGACCAAACAGGATTTATTCCTCGCAGACATTTATCTGATAACATCAGAAGACTGCTTAATATAATTAGTAATGAAGTCAAACCACCAACTCCACAAGTGGCAATTTTTTTAGACACTGAAAAAGCCTTCGATTGGCTGAACTGGATATATTTACAGGAAGTACTTAAATATATGGCCTTTGAAGGTCCGTTCATGCAGTGGATTATGACAGCATATCAAAACCCAACGGCTCAGGTTTGAGTTAATAGCACAATTTCAGAGGGGTTTACAATAGAAAGAGGCACTAGGCAGGGCTGCCCATTACCTCCGCTGTTATTTGCCATTGCAATGGAACCTTTGGCCCAAGCAATTAGAACAAGAAAAGATATCAAGGGTATCCAGGTTCAGGGAACTGTAAATAAGATATCATTATATGCGGATGACATGCTGATTTATTTATCAGACCTGGAAACGTCCTTCACTTCCTTATTAGAACTACTCACACAATTTGGCAGAATGTCTGGCTTTAAAATTAATAAAGATAAATCAGAGATCTTACCACTAGGTGGAACTCCATCTACAATACCCCCTGGAAAAATTCCTTTCAAATGGGTGAAAGATAAAACTAGGTACTTAAGAATACAGATCCCAACCAAGATCTCCAAAATATATCATCTTAATTATGGATTACTCCAAAAGAAGGTCTTTGAAGATATTAATAGATGGTAAACACACCCCCCTGACCTTCACAAATAGGATTGATACGGTTAAAGTCAATGTGCTTCCCAGATTTTTATTCTTATTTACAAATCTGCCTATCCCTTTTCCACATAAAGATTGGAAGGAGCTTAAACATAAACTGTCAAGATTCATTTGGGCTGGGAGAAGGCCGAGGAAGAGATGGGAACTCCTCACAGTAGATAAGGGTAAAGGGGGGAGAGGGGTACCCAGCTTTTATAATTACTATAGAGCAGCACAAGTTCTCCCAATTCTAAAAATATTAAACGCAGATGGCAGTGGGGGTTGGTACTTGATGGAGAAGGAGGCCTACCCTACAGTACCCTTGAAAGTATTACCATGGGGCAGCCACACAGGCTGATGTTAAATTAATTAAGAATAGGTGGACCAAACAAACAATAAAACTTTGGATAGACTCACGACAATGGTGGAAAATTTCCACACTGGTTTGGGAATATATCCTCCAAAACCATTTCCTTAAATTTCCCACCAACCAAGGGGACAGCTGCTTTCATAGATGGAAAGGGAGAGGTTTAAATAACCTCACCCAGTTTATTGAGGGAGACGGGATAAAATAATTTACAGATATGCAGAGAGAATTTAACCTGCAAAAAACAGATTTCTTCAAATATCTGTAATGCAGACATTATATTGCCTCCATAGAAGGAGAAGAGGCCTTGAGGGCCTGTCTTACACCCCCAATAATAGTCACACATCAAAACAGCCTTATGGCAGACCCGAAAGGGTATATATATATATATATCACTTATATACAAGGCCTTACAGGAGGAGGCGGGGAGAATACATGTTGTAAAAATAGAGAATGAGTGGCAAAATGAACTGAATACAATAGTATCAGAGGCGGACTGGGCAGACTTTGGGAGGGAATCTCTAAAACAACAAGCTCTCCTGGGTGGAAAGAATTCAAGTGGAAGGTTATCTCTAGATATTTTATCACCCCAGTAATCTCCGCCCATTATACCAACCCACCTACTGACCATTGTTAGAGGGGTTGCAGAAATAGAGGCATATATATATGTGTATATATATATTATATGTTTTGGGAATGCCCACAGATTAGGGGTTTCTGGCAGGAAGTTATACAAGCTCTACAAAATATTTTTCAACTACAAGAAACTCCCACAGCAGTAAATATATTACCAACTCTAACTCCAAAGGAAATTAAAACAAGGAACCAAAAATACTTATTTTACATTTTGGTAACTGCAGCCCTTAAGGTTATCACCCAACATTGGCTGCAACAAAGTTTACTGACTAAAGATATGTGGAGAAATAATATTAACAATATTAACGTTATGGAAGCTAACACCGCGCAGTTAAACTTAAAAATGGACCAGTATAATTCTAAGTGGCTCCCATATTATGATTATATTGAGGATACTGAAGGAACTCCAGTCCTTCAGAACTGAAGGGGATAAACCGAGAGATGGGTCATACATTAAAAGTAATGAGATAGGGTCAATGAAATTCAGAGCTAATATGAGAATCAAGTAAGAAAGTTAAGACCTGGAATTGATGTTAAGAGTAAAATCCACATTTAATGGAATATTATTAAGTTGATGTGTTTAGTAGATTAGTAGGAGGAGCAGATTATCTTCTGGAATTGTAATATAATAATAATATTATAGTTTTATGTATTAGAACAAGAAATATCATCTGAAGGCAGTTCATTGAAATGCTACTGAGGTAAAAAGCAAGAAAAACTGTAAGTATGACTATGATGACTATGATGCTTAATTGTCATTACATGTCTATGTACATGCAATGGAATACTGCCAAAGTGTATTGGAATGATAAACTATAAATAAAAAAATCAATTAAGTTAAAAAAAAAAAAGACAAAGAAATATGCCATTGCAGAAGGTTATTTCTTGTATTTTGAATAAACATTATACAGAGATTGTGTTTTGAACCTGAAGTTTGGTGTCTGGTCCATCTGTTATCCCACAACCCCTCCACACTCGTGTTACCAAGTACTTTTAAATCCCACCGCTGCCAACCAGATCTGTCACAAACACCCTCCGCAGGTCAGGCCTTCTGCTCCCACAGTGCCAAACATTGAAGTGCAATATGTGAACAGGAGACAAACAGGGTAACCTTTCTGTTTTGGGTCCAAAACACCTCCTAATCTTGAGATAAAATATGAACACTTTTTTGCTAGCACACCCAGTTAACAGGATCAAATATCACACCCTCTTCAGGGAAATGCAGTGCAATACTTAACCCATGGGCATCCAGCCTGGTTCAAAGTTCTCCCCTTTTTGACTCAATTTGAGACCTAGGTATTTTCTTACTTTTTGTGTAAAATGGTGACACTATAAGCCCTTTAACAGTTATGTCTGTAATATCAACACTGTTCCGGCATTCACATGCAGAAATGAGAAAAAACACAAGCAGGATTAAGGAAACCAAAACGTTTACTGAAATTAAAAATAGTACATACATACAAAACACTGAACCTATATACATTAATACTTAGTCAAAAGAAATTGGAATTTCAAAAAACAAAAATGCCTGCAACTGAATTTCTAGTCTTAACCCTGTTTCTAGTTGGTATTATACCTAATAATAACAGAAGTGCCTTTAAGTGCAGAAACATAGTGCGTGTTCCCTTAGGAGTCCAGAGAAAAAAAGACAACCCAGTCCCCTCAGACTGCTTGGCAATACTGAAAGTTAATCTCTCCACCTCCTTGTGATGTCACAGCACATGAGGTCACTGTTAGTCCTATAATTCATTTTTAATATGACAAGTATATCCAAAAGGGTGTCATTTTACTGCTTATTCGAAATCTGCAAAAATAGCAATATTAATCTATACAGTCTCTTTGATCCGAGCAATCACCCTTGATCTTTAGAAACACATCCTGACAGCTATTTTCCTCCTAGCAGTGAGAAATGTAACAGGCATCTGTTTGAAATTAGGGCTTCCCAAGATGTCATAAAAGATGCAGTCTTCTATGGCTTCCTGGACTTCAAAGTAATTGAAGTTTTACAATGTGTTATAAACTGGTGTTCTTATAGTCCCAGGAAGACAGTTTGTTTTTTTTAAGCCAGAGGTAACCAGCAGGCCAGTACATTTTCAGAAACCTAATATCCCAGGATGCCTTGCTGGTTGCCATATTTTCCCCAGCAGAAATCCACAGAACATACATTTATATCACAAGTGTAATCATAACTAGCAACAAGCAAATGCTATCCGTCACTCAAGGTTCTTGTCCCAGGGACCAAAAGGAAGGCCCCAAGAACCAAGATTTTGAAGCTAAATGTATCTCCAGTAAGGAATGTAACCTTACATCATGTAAGAAGATAATACCTAGTTGTAAACAGGTCAAAAAGGAGAAGACCATTTTCCATTTCTCAGTCCTCTTTATACTGTTAACATCAACAGAATAAAAGAAAACATTTTCATCCATTTGAATTTATGATGTGTCATTTGTACTTCCTCCTTCTTGTGTTATGTTCTTTATGTTTTGTTTTCATCTTTGCCTTTCTTTTCTGAGGGCCGATAGGATGTGCTTGAAATTCTGTATCAGTAGTACCCTCGGGTAAAGAGGAGACCACAGAGGAGGTGTTAGACTCCTCATCTGTGTGTTCTGACTGTGTTTGTAAACTGTCATATTTAATTAATAATGGAATAGTCTCCTGACAGGAGACTGCTTTTGTAGAACTACCTTTCTGTTTTTGTCTGGTATGCATGTACTCCCCTTCAGGCCTTGGGTTGGGGTGGCATATTATTCTCCTTCTGTGATGTACCTGCTGCCAAATCTGGCTGTGAATCTGTTTCTTTACTGGGCAAAGCACTATCCTCATTTTGGGTGTTTGTAGAGGGAATAGTTTGATCTATGGTAGTAGTACTGGATTGGCCTATGTGTCTAAGGGGTTTAGGGAAGGGGGGGTTACTCCTGGTCCTGAACTTTCTCTAGTAACCTGCTGTCGTTATGTGCCTAGTTTATTTTTTTGGGCTAATGTAATAAGTAACCATTGTTCTTCTCCATCAGCTTGATCTAGAATGTTATGAGCAGCCCACTGATAATTTTGGAATGTATGGCCTATTTCATTGCACAAATTACATTTACTTTCATTAACACATAGCGCTCCAGTATGTCCTAGTTCGCCATATACAGTACATTTTGTTTTGTCACAAATACTACTTAAGTGTGCAATAGAACCACACTTATAACATGTTTTGGGTTGACCAAGGTAAAATAGTACTCACTTATCTCGACCCAGAAAGAATTAGGCAGATGGACAATGCCTGTCTCAGTTGTTTTAAGCATAACTTTCACTTTCCATCCCCCTGTCCAGATATTCTCCAAATCCAGTATTGCTTCTGGATCCTCTATTATGGCGCACCTTTGTTTAAGCCAATATACCAAGTCATGCATACTAACCTCTTTGTTTCTAAATAACACAGTAATAACCTTCTGAGCTGGTTTTGTTAAAGGGATTGCGATAAAGTGTGACCATAGGGAAGTTTTCTTCAAGTTATTGCATTTGATCCAGAATCTTTCCAAACCACTTGGAGTTTTAAAGCTGATGTTGAACGTTGTTTCTCCTGATGTATGAAGTAACGTGTATATTTCATTGGCAAATAATTTCATTGAGTCTTTTAGTAATGTTCTATCTATGAAAATTCTGCCAGGTGGTTCTGCCATTCCCCCAGTATATGACAATCAATTAAAATCTTTATTTTGCCAGGTGGAACATCATTGAGACAAGCTCATTTACAAGATGGACCTGGGGCAAAACAATTGCCAACAGGGTTAAGACATAACAGGTTGATTGAATGTACATAACAATTACATAGTAGTAATAATAACAACATATTAACATATAACCATCACATGTAACAAGATACTTCCACCAGAACATAGCAATAGGTTCAACAAATACAATTGCATAGATACAGATATATGGATGTAAGGTAATGAGCTAAAGTTTATGCAGTAAAATCATTGGAGGAGTCATAGTAAGCAGGAGTGGCAGTTCCTCTAGCATCAAAGTGCGAAGAAGATTGAAATGTAAGAGTCCTTTGATAAGTACAGTAGGTATGGCCTGGCAAGTGGTGTGGGAAAGGGAGGGGGTATAGGGAGTGGGGAGGGAAGGTCAGATGAGATATGAGAGGGTTGGACATGATGGCCAAGGGAGGAAGGACTGTTCTAAGGAAAAAACACGACAGATGCCACAGGTAATGGTTGGGGTTTAAGTCCAATATTTGAAGCAAAGACAGATCATGATGTTGGGACCTTGATTTGGACAATGACAGAAGGGAGGACTCAAATGACGCCTCAGGCAATGGTTAAGGTTTAAGTCCAGAATTTAAAGCAGTAACAGTGCAGACAAACTGCATTGTGTCTTTTGGCTGGCAATATTGGGGTTTTAAATAGAGATGCAAATGGTCTTGTATTGGTTCTGTTAATCAGATTTAGTGGTAGTTGAGGAGTGTTTGATTCAGCATTGGGGCATCCCCCAGTCTGTGTATCTGGTGCAAGTGATACAGGCCTGTCTGTGTTAGGTAGCTATAATTGTGGGTTTTGTGTAAGAGCTAGTTCTTGTGGTACCTTGATATACAGCTCTGTAACATTATTCGGAATCTGATTCATAGTACCTTTTTGAGTGTCCGCTGCAGTGGGCATTTAAATCGGTGAGGAGCCTGGTTTCCACTGCCCAGACTTCAGATCCTGTTCACAGCCTGCTGCTTGTAATGCCGAGGAGACTGACCATCCTTGCTCTGAGGAGAGCTTGCTTTTTTCAGGTAGTCTTAAGCCTGGTCCCTCAGAACAGGTTAGTACCATTCCTGACTTGTCCCCTGAAATATTTTCAGACATTCGCTGCACTTGTAGCTCAGCGTTTTCCGCTTGGGACACCCAGCTTGTTGCCAGGTCCTTTGATGCTGCCACGTCAGCAGCCCTCAGCTGTATTTGTCTGACAGGCTGTTTCCACCTGTCAGCCTGGAGTTCACTGAGCCTTTTTTTAGTTTCATTCACTTTAAATAATACGCTGTCGCTTCAGTTTCTGTTTTTGTAGTTTTTTTGTTTAGAGACAAGTAGGTTCTGACTCACCCTGCACTTCAGACTACTCGGATTCCATGTCAGTGTCTGTAGGCAAAATATCAGCAACCTGTTCAACTGGAGGTTCGAATTCATACATTTTGTTTTGAGATTGTTCCGAAGTAAGCTTTTCTTGCTCGGTCTCAATATATTCCTTAGGTTTTTCCTGTTGTATTTCCATCGGATCCAAGTTGGAGAGGAAACTATCTCCCCTACCTCCATCCTCTCTGGCTGGTTGGCCATCTTGGCAGCATGCTGAGTAGACAACCGCTCCCCCTACCCAAAGAGTAGGGCAATTCTCCCGGTGTCCTGGCCAAATTTACCCCATTCACTAAAAATACCATCAACAGCTTAATGTGGTTCAATGTCAGTTGGCATCCATCTGCATCTCCCTCCCTTGGGAAGAGGGTGAAAATAGGCAGAATTGTCTAGTCCTCCTTTCCTGGTCAACAAAAACTAACTAAAATAAACTTAAACATCTGGGGACCACCCATGCTCCAGACATTTTTCTAATGTGATTCTGTTATAGAAATGGTTTCATTCAGAAAGTCTCAATTTTTCAAGTTTTAAAAATAAATCATTAAGCTCCTCTGTTTCAGGACCAAAAGCAGTGCTATCAGAAAACAGTGCTTGGTTTGCTTTTTCCCTCTGTTTATGAACTGCTTTGGTGTTCTCTAGGCAGTGAAATTCCCTTACTGTGGCCGATGGCTTAACCACTCCAGACCGAAAAACATTACTCATGTTTCAAGAAACAGTCGGTGCTTATTTCTGGGTATAAGTTGGTAGGGAAAGGCACACTGCAACTCCTGTGCTTGAGGGTAAACTAATCCAACCCAGTACACTCACTGTCCCGGTCCCAGTGCTGTGCTAGTGTGTCTGGCTGCAACTTGGTATGTAGCTATCAAGGTAAACAAAGAGAGAACAAGTGCACTCAAGGACTTGGGCCGTCAGTGCTACACAGGCAGCTAGCCTGAAAGTTACATAAAACCAAAAAAAGTGAGCACTCGAAATGAACAGTAAGTAGGCAATTCAGAAGTAGAAATCAGTTTATTCAGGAGGCAATCCAGGGAATGCCCAACAACAAAAGAAAGTTGCACCTCTAAGGAAGACCTTTTGGTTGAAGCGCAGGGGTACTGGTTGTTTTCCCATGTCCTAGCCTGTACAAGATGCACTAAGTCGAATTACATTTGTGTACGAAATAAAACCTTTTTGTAGTTAAAGGTGACTACGTCATTCTGATTTGGGAGTGCAACTTTCTTTTGTTGTTGTGCATTTCTGGTGGCTGGTAGCCCAGTTTGCACCCCTCTGCAGCATTTCAGTAAATGCTAATCCTTCTGTTGTGTCACATTATGAGTATCGGTGAAATTTCTGTCTGTATCACCATTCTGAGATGACGAACCCCCCCCCCCCCCGAGGAAGGCCTGACAGTCGAAGCACTGGAATTGCCAGTTGGCATTCTTTGGATTGTCTCCTGAATATACAGAATACTGGATGGGCAACTATGCACAACTAGTGTGTTCTGCCACAGAAGGGTTTTGATTTCCTCTGACCATGAGATCGAAGCTTGAGAGGTCCATGGGAATCAGAACCCCGAGGTGGCAGAACACACTGGTTATGCCTAAAGTTGCTCACCTTGTATTTTTTTATAGCGTATAGTATTGTGTGAAATGTGTGCACTGTGTTCGTTCTCTTTCACAGTGAAACTGACTTGTACAGTTTCTAGAGGTTCTAGAATGCTGTTCTACCTCAGAAGGGTGCAATCACATTCCATAACCTTTGAACTGTGGTGCAACAGCATTTTGAAAAAGATGGATTTCTATATAGAATAATGCTCTACTATACACTATAAACTGATTTCTACTTTTGAACTGCTCACTTGCTGCTTACTTCGAGTGCTCACTTTTTTAGTTCTATGCAGACAGTGAGAAAACACGTTAGGGACATGAAGAGATACACAGAGGAGGTCATAGCAATGGAGCACAGGGAGCTGTATGCCACAGCTGGGGCCCATGGGCATTGGCCACACGAACCCTGGATCCTGTAGAGGAGGCCATAGCATCTACTCTACGGCCCATGGAGGTGACTGGAGTGCCAGATGGTGGCTATGAAAGCCAAGAAGGGACCTGCCCAGCTATGTGAATGACTGCCAGTGTGACATCTTGTAGGCCACATATATATATATTTGGGTGTATATAGGCATGGGTGCACGCATATACCAGGGCTGGGTAACACACTGAGTGTAGGCCACATTACTGTCTCCCTGTCACCAAATGTGTTGCTTGTGTGCTCTCCAGTTCTGGGATGTGTGCTCCCTGGGATGGGGTGTGTGTTCACTGCTGCTGAGGAGTATGTCCACTGGTGCTGAGCTTGTGCTCCCTACTGTTGCTGTCTGCCCACCAGTGCTGGGAGTATTCACCGGTGGTAGGGTGTGTACTTATTGGTGCTTGGTGTACGTATACATGTTTGGAAGTGTGAACACACTGGTGCTGGGTTGTGTGCCCCATGGAGATGGCATGTGTGCTCACCAGTATAAGAGTGCCAGTATCTGCTGGGTACTGCGGTGAAATGCACACAGCTTGGACTACATGGCACTGTACGCCAGGCATGCATGCTGCTTTGGCATGCACAATACTCCACCCAGTGCGGTACTATATAACTCCCCCCCCATCATTTCCCCACAGCACATGGGATCAGACAGGAGGATACCCCAGGACCATTGTGGTATCTACAGCCCTGCTGCCCACCCATCTGTGCCAGAGAGCAGACAGCAGCAAGGAGGATGTGGAAGAGGACAACAATGACAAGACTTACCTTGGCTTTGATTGACTGAGCTTGGAAAAGGTGGGGCCTGCCCAAGACTGGGAGAGGCTGCTCCCCCCTTGCCAGCCCCTCTACCAATGAGGCCCAGCCACTATCCCCACATGGCCCAGTAGTCACAGGGGTGCAGCCCACCACTGCCCCTGGTGCAGCCACCACTGTGCCACCTCAGGATCAGAACTGCGGCATGGCCATCACCCTACCACACTTGGCCAGTGCTGCAGGGACAGCCACAGCTGCATCTCCCCATGATGCATCCTCTGGCACAGCGAGAGCCCTGCTGCCCTGTGCCCATCACTATAGACTGGCAACAGCTAGCACCTGGCACCCACCATGGGCCACTGCATTTACTATGGTATAGTCCAAGCCCATAAAATGACCATGGGTACAGCTGGACCCTGTCCCAATGGACAGTCCCCGGTGACAATGGGATACTGCTGAGAACCAGCAGTTACTGTAGTCCACCATGGAGAGACAGAGTGCTGCACAGCAGTAGCTGACAAGCCTCCGCTACAAGCAGCATGAGGACAAGCAGTGGGTGGAGGCACAGCATGCAGGGCACATAACGATCCCATGTGACTTGTGTGCCACTGTGCTGGAGGCTGCAGCTATGGTGGCAGGCACTATGAGGGCTGACCATAGCCCAGCCTGTCCAGTGGGAGTAGTGTCATCCCACAACAGACACTACAGCATATCCCTGCACCATGCAGTACTGCCACAAGAATACCTAGTACACCAGGACTCCTAGGCCACCAAGGATACTGTGCACACCAGGTTGTGACCTGCCCCTCCCCAGGGGCAGTACCCTGCAGGACCACAGCTGGGGATGGGTTACACCATCCCAACACTCATCCACCATACCATGGATGAGGTCCCCCAACCATACAGGGAACTGCGCAGTCATACCATCCGTACCGGGGTGGTGGTAGGGGAAAAATGTAGGCTGCACATGGCCCAAGATGGCGGACATGCTGGGCTAGCCTTCAGCACACTGCATGAGAGAGCACAATAGCTTTTGTTAGAATTGTTTATTTTTTTATTTTATGTGTCTATTTGATTTACTATAGCGTTGAGTTAGTCAGGGGTGAAGAAGTGAGTATTAAAGAGTTAGGAGCGTCTTTTTTGGTGTTTATCTTTGACGCAGTTAACACATTTAGCCACATACTTTGAGGACTGTGAGGTTTTTCTGTTAAGTCCTCTGCACCCTTGTACGGCCTGCGTTTTGCCACAGGGGTCATTTTCATTTATGCACTGGAACACTTTTGTTTTTTGGTTCCTTTTACCTCATTATTTGATTCTGGGCCAGGTCCTACGACAAGGAGGTTTTAGGAGGAGCTGATCCTGTTGCTCTGGTCTGTGGAGTCCTGTGTGGAATGAGGAGGAGCTGTGGCTGCCCGTAACTGCACACAGTCACTGGGTTGTGAGACTGAGTGGGAGTCGCAGATTGTGGATAGAGTTGGCAGCTGCTGGAATCGAGCTGTGTGAATCCTGTTTTCGGCAACACCGTTAAGGCGGTTAGATATCTTTGCTGACAGACTGGGAACTTGCTGGCTTTTCCACATCAGGACCTTGTTGCTCTCGGGAGCTTGCCCTGATCTGAACATGGGGAGGGTTGCTTGGGTGGTTTGTGATGCGGGGGACTGGGCTTGTGGCCATTGGAGGGTGAGCATTACGTCCCTGTTCTTGTTGGTTTTTTTGGGGGGGATGGACTGGTGAGCCTGTCCCATGCTGAGATCTAATTACACGCTGACCTCCCAGTGGGGTTTTCCTTGGGGGACAGTTAGGCTGCTCAAAGTGGAGTGAAGTCTCTTCTACTATCAAAGCCCAGAGATGCTAAAATACTTGGGCACCCAAATCCTTAAAAATCTCATGACACTCTGTTCGATTAATTTAGAACTACTAGTGGCTTAGATCAAACATGATATTAAAAGGTGGGAGGCTCTGAATCTACCCCTATACTCGAGAATCCAGTCAGTCTCGATGAACGTCCTCCCTAAATACTTGTACCTATTTCAGTGCCTTCCAATAAAAATACATAAGAACCAATTCCAAGTTTGGCAAAGAATGATTACAAAATATATTTGGAATAAAAGGAGACCCAGAATCAAGAGTGCAATAATGTGGACTAGTAAAAAATATGGGGGTGGAATGTCCCTAATTTGGAAGATTATTTTTTGGCCACCCAATTAAGATGGACCCTTTTGTGGTCGGCAAAAGAATACACAGCCCGTTGGAGGGCAATTGAAGAGGTTCTAACAGATGGGATGCCTCTGGAGGCTAGGGTTATGTTACCAGGAACCCTGAATAAAGATGGTAACACCTTGCTGGTGTCAGTGAAAAACACTCTGGAGACCATGAGACGCCTCTGGACCATACACAGACTTGGGGAGGAGACGTGGCCCTTAAGATGGTTTGCATGGAACCCTGCGTTCCTCCCAGCCAGACAGGACCTCACTTTTAAGAGATGGGGAAGAGTGGGTCTTTATTCCTTAAATCAATTCCTAGAAGGAAATACAGTTCTGGAGTTCAACCAGATTAAAGAAAAATTCTCCCAACGACAGCAGATTATTTTAGGTACTTACAAATAAGAATATATATATATATATATAACCTGCAAACCCTCTTTAAACTGACCAAACCTTTGGGAGGATTGATGGACATCATGATTGAAATAATGAATTCAGTACGAGATAAGGGACAGGTTTCTGCCAAATATAGGGCTGTAAGAGATAGGGAAGGGGGAAGAGCTGCTCAGATCAAAACCAGATGGGAACTTGAGATGGGAGAGAAATTAGCTGGGACTTCGCCCTCACACAAGCTTTTAGGACCACGTGCTCCCTGGTGTGGAAGGAGTTTGAGTGGAAAGTAAGAATGAGATTTTTTATTACACCAGCAGTTCAATGTAAATGGGATAAGAAGTGCTCTGGGAAATGCTGGAGGGGATGTGGGAGGGATAAGGCGGACTACTTGCATATATTTTGGACATGTCCAGATCTAACAAACTACTGGGCAGAAATTGTCCAGAAACTAAGACAGCTATTCTCCATTGAGACCACCCTGATATTGGGAGTGAGACCGGTGGAAATTGAGGGGAATTACAAGACCTATCTGTGGAATGTCCTCCTATCATCGGCCCATTAAGCTATAACTAGGAGATGGCTCTCGCCATGTCCACCGACGTATCAGGACTGGGTGTCCATTATAGGTGAAATCCGAGACATGGAGGAGGTCACCTATAGAATGAACCTGAGGATACAGGGTTTTGTGAGACGATGGATCCCATGGTTGATGGCACAGGGAATGGAAATGGGGATGACTGGGGCAGAAGAAAGGATAGTGAGGGAGAGGGACCCAGGGACACTAGGGTGTCAGTAAAGGATACTGGAAAATTGAAATAAACAAACATTTCTGTGTAAACTAAGGATAAACTACTGGAACTGAAAAGTGACTTAACTGATGAAATATGACTATGTATTAAGATCTCTCTACCATGAAATGTATGTACTTTTGCAGTTAAATGTGATGGAAATGATTTTTCTTTTCCTATCTGTGCCTAAATATGCAATAAAGTTGAATTAAAAAAAAAAAAACCCAGAGGTGCTATAGGAAGCTCCAGTTTGAAGATCGTCTCTGGACATATGGTCAGACTCTATCCTCCCCTTATTTCTTGGACCTGGCAGACACTGAGAGTGCCCTGTTTCTGATTTAAAGTGGATAAATTGGTTTGATGTACCCCAACCTAAATGGGAGATAGGTTTGGGGAGACAGTATTTTTCATTTCTCTGGTGAGGTGAGAGCTCCCAGAGGTTGTCAATTACTTTGTTAGAGAGAGTTGTGGCAACTCTTTATTTTCAAATCAACTATCTCATTATCTGCTGTGTTTATTTTTAGATATATTTTATGTTTTATTTTGTGATATTGTTATGAAATATAGTAAGTTTTGATTATTTTTGTGAGGAGTGTATGGTGTGTGGAGGTTTGATAGGAGGATTGATTGGCTGGGTGTGTGAGTGTGGTGTGAATTAAGTGGTGTAGGCATGGTGGTTGTTTTTTTGGGTGCTTTCGGAGTGTTGTAAAGATGTGTTGGGTAGGTGCAGGGATGGTCAGGCATTATTCCCCCTCCAGGCTTAGGGACCTCCATCCTTTTAGGTGTCCCCCATTGTCCCCAGAGGTATATACTGTAGATGGTGTCAGGCTATGGGGATTGTTAGGAGGAGGAGGGCATGGCCAGGCCTGGCAGGGGAATGGAAAGGAGCAGGCGGATTGGGACAGTGGAGACAAGAAGATGCCCTGGGGCGAAATGGGTTTAGGAGAGGGGTTCCCCCTGCCTGGTTCCCATACCCAAGGGTTCTGCTTGTAGCAGGTAGGTAGCTCCATCTTTACTGGTGACTCTTCCTACTCGGGCAGTGTTATGTAATGCAAGGTCCATTAAAAACAAGACTGCTATAATAACGGATCTTATTGGGTCATCGGACCTGACATGCATCACTGAGACCTGACTGGATGAGAATGCTGGCCCAGTTTTGACTTCAATAATTCCAGACAGGTACTCAGTGATACACCGCCCGAGGATGGATCATAGGGGTGGGGAGTTGCCATCTGTTTTAGATCGAAACTGAGCCTGGTGGAGGTACCAGTGGGGATCACCAACTCCTTTAAATGTATTATGGGTGAGGGTGTGGGGTGTAGGATTCTTCTCATCTACCGTCCACCAGGAGATGGGGAAGCTTTCCTGCAGGAAGTCGTGGATTTCTTTGTCAACCTGACATTGTGATCCCCCAGATGGCTGATCCTGGGGGATTTCAATGCCTGGATCGATGATGAACTCTCGCAATTTGGTCAAGACTTCCTCCAGCTAATGAATTCACTGGGCTTCATGCAGGTTATTTCCTCCTCAACCCATAGTGGTGGTCATTCATTGGACTTGGTGTTCCTCCTTGGGGATGGAGATATCTGGCTTGGTGGTGGAACCAGTTGGGTGGTCTGACCATCACACCATCAGATTCAGTTTTGTGGCGCCCCCTAGTAGGTCGGCCCCTATGGAGGTGGTCTGGTACTGCCCTTTAAGGGATATTTCCCTGGACGGCCTAATGGCGGTGCTGGACCCATCAGGTTTACTGAGTGAATGCATGGATCCTAGTACTTGCCTATAATAAGACGGTAGTAGCAGCCCTGGACTCCATTGCTCCTGTTCGTGTTCGTCCCTTCACTCTTTGCTCAAGGCTCCTTGGTTTGATAAGTCCTTGAGGGAGTTGAGGAGAGTGGGACAAAGGCTAGAGAGGAGCTGGCGGAAGTTGGGCCTTGAATGTGACAGACTTAGATTGATGGACCATTATCGGGACTATCAATCAGCAAAAGAAGGCAGAATTCCTGTCCAGGGAAATTGCTGCTGCACAGAATCGACAAGTCCAGCTCTCCCGGACTGTTGATAGATTGTGCAGTCCAATCTGTCTCCAGCCTGGGAGTGCCTTTTCACAACAATGGTGTGAGGAGTTTGCTCGATTCTTTGCAGATAAGGTTACCACTGTCAGGTCCGGCCTCCATGCGACTCCCTCTAACAGGAATTGTAGTGGTCGGCAGGAGATGTCGGGCACCCAGTTTACCTGGTGTGGCTTTTGGCTTGGATTATGAAAAAAGGGTGGCCCTCAACACCAAAATGCAGGAGACAGACTTCCATTTAGTGAATTTTCATATTACAGTCCACCTGTATTTCTATATGAATTTTTCATTTTAACAAATTATTCGCATGGAATCAACCTCTATTAATTTTTTTCTGGCTCTCTTTTATATCTATCAAAAATTGTTACGTTTCAGGACCACCATGTCCCTTTATCAGAACACAGGTTTGTTCCCACCTATGAAGTGCATATATAATTATTATGGTTACACATTTTTTTTTTCATCAAGAAATTATGTGAGACAGCAGCATTAATATTATGTTTTAATTAATTTTTCAACCTGTATATTGAGCTACTCTGTGGTCTGATGAAGGGACATCGTGGTCCTGAAACGTAACAATTTTTGTTAGATATGAAAGAGAGCCAGGAAAAAATTAATAGAGGCTAATTCCATGCGAAAAGTTTGTGAAAATGAAAAATTGATATGGAAATACAAGTGGACTATAATGATCATGTTGGAGAAGTGAATGCGATATTAAAATATGAAAATTCACTGAATGGAAGTCTGTCTCCTGCATTTTGGGGTTGAGGGCCACACTTTTTTCAATAATCCAGTTAAATAGTTCCAATTGTGGCATCCTTCCCTCCATTTCTTTTTTTTTTTTTTTAAAGTAATAAAAGGGAACCAAGGGAACCATCCAAACCAATCTAGTGGCTTTCGCCTTCCCACAATCAATGCCATTGTGATGGTCATCCAGTCATTGCGACCCATCAACTGTAGTTTGGATCCAGGCCCTATACACTCCCTTGTAGGTTGCATAGATAAGATCAGCCCGGTCCTTGTCGAGATAGTCTGGAGGTCTTTGGAGAGGGGAATTTTTCTGAATCCCCTGAAGGAGGCCATGGTTTGGCCCCTCCTCAAAAAGCCCTCCTTGGTTCCTGTCTGGCTAACTACAGACCGGTCTCTAACCTGCCCTTTGTGGGTAAGGTTATTGAAAAGGTGGTTGCATCGCAGCTGGATGATCATTTGACCAGCTACAATGTCTATGACTCTCTCCAGTCCAGATTTAGGAAGAGACACAGTACTGAGACAGCCCTTGTCCGGGTACTAAATGACCTCCTAACAGCGAGAGATCGAAAGACCCGTTCCATCTTGGTCCTTCTAGATCTCTTTGCAGCATCTGACTCTGTAGACCATGGTGTGCTGTTGGAGTGCCTGTGGTTTATCTGTGGACTGTCTGGTATGGTCCTCTGTCATTCCTCAAGGGTAGGACTCAGAGAGTGGTGTCGGGAATTTTTTCCTCGCCACCGCGCCCCCTACCCTGCAGGGCTCCATATTGTCACCCATGTTGTTTGCTGTGTACATGCTGCTGTTAGGAGTGATTATTAGGTGGTACGGCTTCGTTTTTGCTGCTAGCTGTACATGTCCTTTGTGCCCAGTTAGGATGATGCTGTCTCAGTTTTTAACAACTGTCTGGTTGAGATGCACTAAAGAGGTCAAAGTATCTATAAAAAAAGGCACGAGCTCAGCAAGATGTCATCCCGGTTAAGGACAATAAAAAGTCATTTTTTTCATATATAAATTGTATGAAGAGTAACACAATAACTTTAGGACCTCATAAAAACTATATGGGTGAACTGGCATCTGAAAAAAAAAGACAGCTGATATCCAAAACAGCTATTTTTGTTCAGTCTTCAATTCTGGAGATACTTCTCCCATATATGCTGAATTTAGAACCTATCCCAGGGAAAATTATTACAAAAAACTGGAGGTGGTTAGGACCAGATCGAATAAACTAGACATTAATAAATCCCCAGGACCTGATAACATTCATCCCAGAGTCTTACATGAATTGGTAAACCCCTTGACATTTCTACTTACTTATCTGTTTCAGTCATCTCTGGATAGGGGTGAAGTTCCACAGGATTGGAGGGCTGCTACAGTGGTCCAACTCCATAAAAAGGGGTCTAGGTCTGAGCCAGCTAATTTTAGGCCTATAAGCCTTACATCACTAATAAGGAAAATTCTAGAGGGGATTTTAAAAGCTATAATTGTGGATTACCTAGCAGAAAACAATTTGACTGATCCTGTTCAGCATGGGTTCACTAAGTCTAGGTCATGCCAGACAAATTTACTTACTTTTTATGAAAAAGTTATCTTTGAGCTGGAAGGGGGTAATGCGGTGGATGTGGTTTTTATGGACTTCGCTAAAGCGTTTAATAAATTACCCCATGTAGAACTGATAGAAACACTAGTAACTGTTGGAATAGATAGAAACATCTTAAGGTGGATAACAGTATGGTTGACTGGGAGAAAACAAGAGAGTCACGGTGAGAGGCGTGATGTCAGACTGGTCATCAGTCACAAGCAGGGTGCCGCAGGGATCAGTACTGGGGCCCTGTCTCTTTAATTTTTATATCTCTATGCTTAAACTTAAAGTTCCTAATATATGGATTTCCAAATTTGCAGATGATTGTAGAATAGGTGCAACTGTGACTAACACAGCTGAGGCCCTTTCTCTGCAGCAGGCTATAGATGAAATTTATCAGTGGACCAATTCTCGTAAATTGGAACTTAACATCGCCAAATGTAAGATTATACATTTGGGCCTCCACAATAATAACTATATATACACCATAGGAACTAACACATTAACTGATACTAGGGAGGAGAGAGATCTACGAGTAAAAATAACATCTAACCTAAAGTTTAGTATGCACTGTAAGGAACAGGTAAAAAAGCAAATCAAAATCTGAACTGCATTTTAAGGCACATTTCCAGCAAAAGTGAGAACATCCTCATGCCTATGTATGGAACTCTGGTGAGGCCACATCTGGAGTACTGTGCCCAGGTGTGGTCACCTCAAAACAGGGAGGATGTGGTTAAGATTGAGGGGGTAGGGCGAAGGGCAACCAAATCTGTAACTGGGCTGAATAATTTTCCATACAATAAGAGACTGGAAAAACTTAACCTATATTCACTGTCCTATATAAGGCTCAGAGGTGATTTATGCATGATGTTTAAAACTGCTAAAGATACCACACTAAGGGAAGACCTTGGAAAAACCTTTAGGTCTGGATGGACTAACGGAAGGAGACATAATATGCAACTGGATCTGCCCAAACTGGAATACTAATTTGAGGAAACATTGGTTTATGCATAGGATTGTTACTGCATGGAATAGCCTACCAGCGTCTGTGGTTGAAAGCACAAATATGGATATATTTAAAGTTAGACTTGACAACTTTTGCTGCGATAAAACTACTATATTTTGACAATATGGGATTGACGAGCATTATGGATGCAAGTCCTTTAGCTTGAAATTACTTATGAAACTTATGAGATTCAGGACTGGATGACTGTGAGTTGGCTACGGTTAAACCCAGAAAAAAGTGAGGTGTTGGTGGTGGACCCAGGTTGTCGGGAGGCGGGTTTGTTGGCAGAAGCACCCTCTGGCCTATGGCTTGGGGGTACTCAGCCAACTGCGTCAGACCGGGTGCGGAACCTGGGTGTTATTTTGGATGACGGCCTGAGTTTAAATTTCAGGTGTCGGCGGTTGTCAAAACCTCATTTTACCATCTGAGGAATATTGCCTGGGTAAAACATCTGGTTCCTCCCGTTGATCTTCCAACACTGGTCCACACCTTCATTACTGCCCACCTTGACTACTGCAATGCCCTTTACTTAGGGCTACCAGGGGTTGATATCTGACACCTGCAGCTAGTGCAGAACTCGGCAGCTAGGCTGTTGACTGGTACTTCTAGGACCAGTCATATACGCCTGTGCTCCGCAGTGACGGATCACCTTCAAGGTCAGTTTGCTGACCTATATGGCCCTACATGATCAGGGGCCCTGGTTATCTGCAAGATCTCCTTCTTCCTTACTTCCCCACCCACTCCCTCCGATCCATCGATGAGGGATTACTAGAAATTCCCAGAGTCCGTCTGAAGACATCTGGGGCTCGGGCATATAGTTTTATGGCCCCGACCCTGTGGGATTCTCTGCCTTGTGGGGTACGAGATTGCCTGACTGTCCAAAGTTTTAAATCAGCACTTAAAACTTTTATTTATTTAGCCTAGTGTATTCTGACTTCTAGGCCCATGCTGTATTTATTGACAACTTTAATTGCTGGATTTGTTTTTATTGATTTTTTTATTATTTATTGTACTGTACAAGCACCTTGATTGTAAGAAAGGTGTTTTTTATAAATAAAGTTTTGCTTGCTTGCATCCCGCTCCAACATGGTTCCCCACACTATACTCCTGCAACAGCACCATCTGCCCTTGTGACATAGCCCAGGCAGTCCTAACCCAGGCATGTACGGCCTGTTGTATAGCCCTCACCTGCCTGGGTAATAGCTCTCTGTGTACATCCCTGTTGCCCCTGCACATGGCCTGTGTTTGTGCGTACGCATGTGCTACCTCCATGCATGGTGGGCCTGTTCTATCATGCCCCCCCTTCCATGGTATGCATCTCTTTCGACACCCGTTTAGGCCCCTGCTAACAAAGACTTCAGTTTGTGTGTGCCCTATTTGCAAGCCCCCCCTTACCTGGTAACAATGTATGTGTATATCATCTGTATTGTTACCCCTAGCCTAGCATAATGCACTGTTGTTGTTGCTTGATAATACATTGTTTAGCCATATTACAGTTGTAAGCCCCCCCCCCCAAATTGGAGCTTACCTGTGAGGGCAACAGCCCCTGATGCTCACCTGATACTGTCCCATAAGTGGCTCCATGTGAGGCTCTGGACCTGTGGAGCCCCATTATCATTGCGGCTGCGACCACCAACCTTACTAGGTTCTTCAGCCACTGGTCAGAGGGGGGCTGAGGTCTACTGTTCCATGTCTGGGTGCATTGGGAGGCATGGTTTGGTCCACAGAGCTGCAAAAAGCCTCGGACTGCAAGAAAATAAAGATGGTCGCCTGCACCCTACTGTGCAAGTGTGGCCACCAGGCAGAAGAAATTTAAAGGAACCTATGTGTATTTTTTCTGTTATGTGTTTATCTGTTTTTTTTCCCCTGACCCCTTTCTTGGGCTCGCACGCACACATATGGAGGCACACATGCACCGCGTTCCAAGGCACCCTCCCAACTTGCTGCCCCCTCCTGCCTGCACTGCCACCGGACCTCCAGCAAGTGGCCGTGGAACTACGGGGGGGGGGAACAACCACCCCAGGAGAGGAAAGCTGCTGTTAGCTGCTTGATCCTGCTCCCCCCCCGGTGCTGGCACCTGACGTCATTCCCGAATCCTGGTCGCCGGCATGCCGTGAGGTGCGGTGTCTAGCACCTCAACCCTCAGTGCCACAGGGCTAGCTCCTATGTGTATTTTCAGCTGTGGCCACATTATAAATATATCCCCAGCTCAAGGGCAGACAGTGGAGCCGGGGATCTGGGGGAAATGGAACTGGAACACCTCCAGGCGCCGATCATGTGGGTCTCCACCCTCAGAAGGGCAAACTAATAATAGGGCTAAACTGTTGGGGCAGAAAGTAAATAAATCTGGCAGCCCGCAGGGACTTCTGCAGCAAGGGGGGCTGCTGGGAATGGTGTCCGAGAGCACAGTAAAGCCCGGGACTGTAACAGCCAATGAGAGTAGGGCTTTGAAAAAGTTATTTAAGGGACTGTCTGCCCGCTAAATGGAAGTTTCAGCCTGAACCAAGAAAGAGACTGGAATGCAGGAGGAGAGACTGCTGTAGGCTGGCTTCAAGTACCTTACCTGCCTGATGGCCAAAAATACAACCATGGGCCTTACCCCTCCGTGTATCCAAGACTTGCTATGCCCAAATCTTTGCATCCGTCTCACCAGAGGACCGAATCATCAACCTCTCCAGGTTCCCCGATGCCGGACTACTCAGGGCCAATGATCATTTGCTTACCGTGCACCTAGCTGGCTAAATGTCATAAATACCCTCATCTCCCCCTCCACACCCCTAGGAGTCTTCAAATCTCAGCACCACTCTCACCTCGCTGCCTCCAGCTCCTGTGACTGCCTTGATTAAATTACTTCTTTCTCTTATTTTTCTCTTTTTCTTTCCTCACTACTTTTCTTGACAAAGGCATATGTGAGGCTCTTTCCTCACTATTGACTGCTCCCCTTGCCTCCTCTTGCTCTCCCAATAGTACATTTTCTCGTGAGTCTTTTTCCCTATAATCTATTTTTTTTGTATATGAAAAAGTATTTTGTTTCCGCCGTCTTATACTAATTTTGTCAATTTTAAGGTAATGTGTTCATATCTGGAAATTTTTGTCAATACTTAACTTATTTGCCTTTCTTTGTAACTACACTTGTTTTGTACTCAATTGATGTGGAACCTTTGTAAAAGAGCCTTTGGCTCAAAGGTATTAATTCCTAGAACAATAAACTAAACTAAACTAAGCCCAAGACCTGTACTGGTGACCCAAAGACCTGTCCGGCCCCAGCAAAAGCTCAAACAGACAGAGCATTTGAAGGAGCCATCTGCAGAAGGTGGAATTTGGAAGTTTGCTGCAGAGAGAGCAACTGGGAGTCTTCAGCTCAAAAGTGTAGGAAAGACTGGCTGGCCCGATGGTGCTGAGGGTTGAGGTGCTGGACACCACACCTCACTCCATGCCAGCAACCCAGATTCAGGAACAAGCCTGCGTTGTCAGGGGTCAGAAGGGGAGGACTAGGATTGAATGTCCAACGACAGCTCTCCTAGTCCTGGGGAAAGGGTGGGATCCACACTGCACTCTGGCAGTCCCTGGGGATGCCCGGAGGCACTGCAGGTGCACAGTGCTTAGCATTGAGGGGGGAATGCGGCGGACATCTGCACACTTGTGCATAGACGTCATTGCATGTCCACACTCCCATTGGGTGAAAATGGGCTGGGCATGACCATGCAGCTTGATGGCTGCTCCCTGCCTCGGCGGGAGGACTGTTGTGGAATCATGCTGGGGGGGTCAGTGTTGGTTGGCTGGCAGGGATGGAGAGCCCTCCAGGAGGTCGGCTATGGCCGTGCTGGACCCCCTCTTCATGCGAGTAAGCCTGCTGCTCTCCCTGCCGGTAGGTGCCACAGCGGGTGCAAGAAATACAGCTGAGATAAAAATAAAAAGTGTAGGAGAGACTTGCAGCTGAGAGAGAGAGGGATCCGCTGCAGGGTGGAAAAGTTGCAGCCTGAATGGGAGAGAGAGATCTGTTGCAGATGAAAAAAGTTTGCAGCTGAGAGCAGAGAGATTGTGCCATTGTTGTTTCCCTCTTGTAGGGGTAAGATGTTCGGAGACTATTTGTTGCTACAAGCCTGAGAGATTGTGCTTGGACTGAAGCTAGAGACTGAGCAAAGGCTCAGCCACAAGTTGTGCATAGAGAAGTCGAAGTAGTCGATGTGTGAGTGCTGGGGCTAGAGACTGAACAATAAGCCCAGCTGTGTGGTTGTTTTGAAAAAAGTGTGCCAAGCTGCAAGTCTGGGGAACCAATCCTGCCCTCTCCCCAGGTCAATGGAGGAGAAGATTGGCGAGGAAGATGACAAGAGGCCTGCCTGGTGAAAACTGTCTACAGAGGCAAAGTTGGCTAGGGCAGGCAGGTGAAGACCAGAGTTCTCTGACTTCTTCAGTCAGCCCTGCTACTGCCAACCTTTGATATCTCCACAGTACTGTGAACCAAGTTCCTGCCACCTCTTTTTGAACATCTGAACTGTAAGTACCCCTGAACTACAGCTTTGGGGAGTCTTTATTAGCCATCTGGCTAATCAGGATAGGTGGGTAAGCCCTGGGCAGGACTGTGCCAAGTATAAAGCTGCGCCCAGGCAGAAAAGTTAAAGGTTGCAACTGTTAAAAAGTTATTTGGGCCCCACTGAAAGATCTCCAGTGTCAAAATCTGTACCACGGTGTGGCAGCCACCTTAAGGGACTAAGAGACTTTGCAGCTGCAAGTTGGGAAGTCGGGTGCACCCGCTGGTGGGATGTGGGGATATTGTGTTGGGTAACATTGTTGAGCCAGGAATTGCTGTTGTTGTGCAATATTCCTCCCTTCTTTCCCCTTTTCCCCCAAAAAGAAATACTGTTAATTGTTCATGTTATATTCTGGTACTGTGAACCTTGCAAGAGGGGGGAATTGTTATTGTGTGGAGAAGTGTCTTTGAGGGCAGCTATTGTATATTTTCTGGGGGTGGTAGCCTGAAATCTGTTCACAGGTATTCTTCGCAATTACCCCAGGCACTGCGCTGTTTCTTCTCTCCACTCCAGAACCCTGGCCGGCACCCTCTGAGGTGTGTGCAGTGTGGACCCCTGAGGGCCCTGGAGTAGCCAAGGTGAGTCTAGAGCTGTTGCACAGACTCCTCACCCTCCGTGTCCAAAGATGTCTCTTACGATTCAGGCTCTGTATTTCTGAGCCCCCTGGCCATTCTGGGATCATGCCTGTCAAGCTGCTCTGGCATCTCCTGGTCCTCTGGCTCCAAATCCAATGCAGGTTGTTCCTCTGTGGCCGGCAAGCATATCCTATGGTTGACTGGCATGTTGTGTAGTATATAACAAGGAAGGAATATGGCAGAGACCTTCTGAAGGGTATACTGTAGGGTACCACACTGGAATGATCAAGGCACTATAACTGTATCCTGAGCATTCCAAACAGACGCTCCATAATGTTGCATGTGGTGGTGTGTACTGCACTGTACCTGTCCTCTGCAGTGGATGTGGGGCAGAGGACAGGTGTGAGGAGCCAGGGATTAAGGAGATAGGCACGGTCCCCTATGTAGTTAAACGGCATAGGTTACTGTCACACAGAAACCTAGACAATGACAGCAGAAACAGACTACTGGTCCATCCAGTCTGCTCATAAACCCTAACAAACCTGGAACCTATTGGCCATACAGGGTTCTAACCCATCATGTACCATATGGGGCAACAAGAGGGGGACCTGTGGGGTATACTCATTGACAAGTTGGCCACTGGGGATAATCATATGTTCAAACCTCCAGCACAGTATGGAATTGTGCCATAGGAGGGCGTCGTGGACACTGCTAGAGTACCATTCCAGGACACTGATGTTTTGTTTTAATTTATTTTACCAGGAGGTGGTTTGGGCACAGACCCTTTTTGCCATGTCTGACATAAAACATTACAATACAATATAATACAGTAAATAACTTACAACATATAACACCTGTTTATATACATTGACACATTAACAGAACTAAGAGACTTAAATAACAAACATTTAAAATTAGTTATGTCTTTGCTTCAGTAACCAGGCCGCAAACTCATTTAAAGTAGAGGGTCCAAACCATGAGAATGCCTTCTTATACATATCTAGATTTTTTGGGGGGGATAAAAATAGAAACATTACTCTATTTCTAGTTCTTCAGCGCATTTTTGCTGGCTTAAGTACATCCGAAACTGATTTACGTTCCAGTTTCGTTGCCACTCTATAAGCAAAGGTAGCTGCATTTAGTTCAATCCTTAGCAAAGGGGGCAAGACATCCAATTTTTGGTACAAAATACAGTGATGTGTCTGATAAGCAGGGACCCTGGTTTTCCATTTTAACCGGTAACACCGGTAGCAATCACGGAATCCTGCTTGGTTTGTGGATTTTGATTTCTTGTACCGGTGCCTCACAGAAACTACATGTCAGTGCACAGAATCTCTAAGATTTCAGCATCTTTTTAAATTTTTTTTTATTTTCTCTTTCTATGCTCCCTTCTCACAGCATCAGTCTCCACTTTTCAGAGATCCCTAGGTGGGGTATCCCCTAGCTTCACCCCAGGTAATGCTCAGGAGCTCCTGTGGGCTTGCCCCTATCCTGCCTGGGTTGCACCCCCACAGGTGGGAAGGGAAGGGAAGGGACCCCAGGTCACCCCTCCACACTCCCTTAGTGTGTGTGTGTGTGTGTGTGTGTCGGGCAGCCCAGTGGGTCCCTTATGGAACCTGGTTATGAAGTCTGGGGCACCTGGGTCCCTTCTGCCAGTGGCCAATGTGGGGTGATTGTTCCTGGTTTTCTGGTCTCTGTCCCTGAGGGCACTGGCACTAGAGGAGATCCAAGGAGGTAGGTCACATAGAGACATGCCACTGCTCCAGATCCTGGCTAGCATCCTCACCTTCTGATCACTTTGCAGCACCATTGCACCACCACCCATGATCACACAGGTGGTGGTAAAGCAGCAGGACCAGCAGCCCACCATCCACGGAGGAGGAGAGCAGTCCCCCGGCTGCTCGATCCTACTCCCCTGGCTAGACCTCCAGCAACCCGAGTTCGCTTCTGACCCTGGGTCGCTGGCATTGCAAGCAGTAGTGCTATCTCAGTGCCAGTGGGTCTACTCAGATTTCAGCATCTTGAAATGAATGCTGCTGTGCTTCGCATTCTTTCTGCTTTGCTGCATATAGAGTCAGTAAGGAAATCACCAGCACTGCTCTGTTGTAACCAGTCATTCAGTTTAACCACCCATGCTTCCCACCAACATTTCCATCACCTGAGGATTGCTTTCCTTCCTGAAGAACCACAGTTTTCACGTAGTATGTGCCTAAGTGTCTTTTACTATTTATATTACACTGTATGATACAATAAAAATACAAGTATCAGCACACATGGGCAGGGCCACTGGAAAATTGCAGGAAATGTAACCTGAAATTGCAGAGATTTTTTGTAAAACTTGCTGGGAAATTGTGGGAGTTCTACTATAGATCTAGAGTGCTTCACAATAAATCCTTTACTGTTTTCTACAGCATATATCAGTCAGCATAAACTACTAAATGAATACACTGACACTTGAATATGTTTTAAATATGAAGAAAAACTTCTGTTTCTAACATGAATCCTAAACGGATAAGATGTGTTGCCTCTTCCAAAATGTAAAAATATCTGCCTTATACAGTGCAAGATTCTATTTAGTGAGCCACAGAAAATCAATATTAAATAAATCCAGAATAAACAAATGTTATCTGTTTCTGGATGTAGAATAATGAAGCCTGATCAAAAGCTATTTACAGTGCTCTGTCAACTATTCACCGACTTTGGTGTAAGAAACAAGCATTTGTCAATGCTGAATGTTTGCATTGGCATTGGTAGTGTAGGAGTTACAGAGCTGCATAATAGGAATGGTAGTGAAGTATTGAACTGAAGCCAACCCCGCCACCACCCTGCAGATACTGACAGGCATTGGGGTGTGCCTTTGGATCGTCAGGCATAATGGCCATGCCATTTCACCATACCCTGCCCTGCAGACACCGACAAGTGTCACAGTGTGCCTTGGGGTCTTTGGCCCTTATGTTCACCCCATTCCATCAGGAAATACGGTGAGATGGGTGTTGTATAGGAGAATGGAGTAAACCTTGGGGCAGAAGAGTCCAAGGCACACCTCAATGCCTCTCACTGGCTGCAGGGTATGGGTGGGGTTGGAATGGTATGAGCATTACAGGCGACAATCCCAAGTCACACCCCTGATGCCTGTCACTCTCTACAGGAAGGGGCATTATGGTCGGAAACCCTAACGCCTCAGGCATTCATTGGTATTTTCACTCCAAATTTTCAACATGTTTTTTTGTGACCCCCACCTCATGAACAGTGGCAATATCAGTTTGTTGGCTGAAAGCTGATTTTGCACAGCAACTACGCCATTTGGCATCACAGGTGCAAAAACACATTTCAAACAGGATGTGAAAAATGACAGCTGTACTGTTCATGGGGAGGTGTAAAAAAATGGCAATGTTGAAAATATTTAAAAAAATGGTGAAGTCACGAGCGTGCGTAGGAACTGTACAACGCACACCCGTAATGTAATTAATTTGGGGATTTTTTACAGCAGATTGTCAACACAGGCATTTTGGGACCTCTGCTCATGAACAGTCTCACTGTGATTTTCTTAATCTGTCCCGAACAGTGATTTCCCACAGCATCCACGCATTTCTGCGCTGGAAGTGCGAAAACACATTTTGGCCATGGTGTGAAAAATGTCAACTGTACTGTTCATACAGAAGTATGGAAAAATGCCAGTGGTGAAAATCTGGACTGAAACTATTACAAATTCATGAACTTACAAGGGTGCGTGGAAACTGTGCAATGCTCGCTCGTAACAGTCATTTTATGGACTTTTGTCACCACATTTTTAACACAGCCATTTTAAGACCTCTGCTCATGAATAGCGTCACTGAGATTTTTGTAATGTGTCCTGAACATTGATTTCGCACACCTGACTGCATCATTGTGCGCTACACACACAGAAACACATTTTGGCAGCTGTACTGCTCATAAGGAGGTGTGGTAAAATGGCAATGTTGAAAATCCGGAGTGAAAATATTAAAAATTCGCGAACTTACGAGCGTGCATAGGACCTGTGCAATGCACGCTCGTAAATCAGTCATTTTTGGGAATTTTTTCACCAAATTTTCAACATAGGGTTTTTGGCGGCCTAACTCATGAACTATATAACACTGTCATTTCATAAATCGGTCCCAAAAGGTGGTTCCACGCAGTGACCAAGAAATCACCTTTTGGGTCTAATTAACGCCATGACATTGCCAGAATTCATGAGGAGGGGTCAACAAAACACCATGTTGAAAATTTGGTGCCAAAATTCAAAAAAATGCCTGAGATATGCATCAGAGTTGAAAAAACCCTATTTATTGCATTATACAGCGTACCATCATTTCTTCAGATCGCGGTCGGCTTTGAAGAGTGCAAACGTGTTCCCGGTCCACGAAGATCATCTCGCTGGCCTCTGGAGGTAGAGTGTGAAGTGAAGGTGTGGGAAGGTGGATGCACAGAGGTGGGTGTGGGTTGGGGGGGGCAAGACAATCAACAAGGGACCATTTATTTCTTTTCAGGTGTTTGTTTTCTTTTTAGGAAGATGAGGCGGGACTTACGAAATTTGCCAGCAGATAAAGGCCTAGAGGTCTATCAAGTCTGCTCGAATGTGCAGCTAGCACCCCTTATTCAGCAGCTGCCCCTCCCTTCTACCCTTCCCCTTCATTAACCCTCCCCCTTGTCCTGTCCCATCCTCGTTTGAAGCAGTCCACTGTTCTACTGCATACCACTTCTGCAGGTAGCGCATTCCACCCAGCCACCACCCTCTCTGTAAAAAAGTATCTCCTCATCTCCCTCCTGAACCTTCCTCACTCCAGTCTCATATCATGACCCCTGGTAGCCCTCCCCTCCCTTACTTTGAACAGCCCTCTTGTACCAGTCTTTATTCCTTTCATGTATTTAAAGGTTTAAATCATGTCACCCCTGTCTCTCCTCTCCTCTCCTCCAGTGCGTACATGTTCAACTCCTTCAACCTCCTCTCGTATGATAAGTCCTCCAGCCCCTTGATCATCTTTGTCGCCCTGCGATGCACCCCCTCCAGTAACTTAATGTCCCTCTTCAGATACGGATGCCAGCACTGCACGCAGTACTCCAGGTGTGGTCTAATGACCTATACAGTGGCAGAATCACCTCCTCCCTCCTCGAGGATATACCCCTTGCAATACAACCCAGTAGTTTGTTGGCATTTGCAGCTGCCTTCCTACATTGTGCTGAGTTGTTCATTGACCCTGTAATGAGCACACCCAGATCCTTCTCCTCCTCCTCTGTCTGGGATAGCTGCACTCCCCCCAGCTGGTAACTCCTCCTTGGGTTCTTCACCCCAAAATGCAGCACCTTGCACTTTTTGGCATTAAACCCCAGTTGCCAGGTGTCTAACCAGGTTTCACGCTTTGCCAGATCATCCTGCAACCCCTGCCATCCCCCTAGGTCATCCACTACCGCACCTACCTTGGTGTCATCAGCAAACGGACTGATCTTGCTCTTGATGTCCCATGATATGTCTGCAATGAATATCCCAAACAACACTGGTCCCACCACCGAGCCCTGTGGAACACCGCTCATCACTGCCCTTGGGTGTGAGAGCTCCCCACCCACCACCACCCTCTGTTGCCTTCCCTGCAGCCAGTTTCCTACCCATCTCACCAGCTTTGCACCCGCCCCTGTGCCTACTAACTTCCTTCCCAGCTTTCCATGTGGCACTGAGTTGAATGCCTTACTGAAGTCCAGATACAGGACATCCACTGCATGGCCTCTGTCCAGTTGCCTAGATACCCAGTCATAGAACTCGACCAGATTGGTTTGGCAGGATCTGCCACGTATGAAGCCAGGCAGACTGCTGTCCTGTAGTTCTTTGGCCTCTAGGAGGGCCACCAGCCTCTCCTTCAGGATAGTCTCCATTAGCTTACCCACGATGGATGTGAGGCTCACTGGTCTGTAGTTTCCTGGTTCATCCTTGGGGCCACTCTTGTGGAGGGGCACCACATGAGCCATCATCCAGTCCTGAAGTACACACCCCGAATGTAGCGAAGCATTAAATAGGTCTGCCATAGGTTCTGCAAGGACCTCTTCCAGCTCCTTCAGTACCCTCGGGTGGATGTCATCTGGGCCTGGCGCCTTGTCCACCCTCAGTGCCTTCAACCCTCTCAAACTCTGCCTCCATGATTTCCCATCTGTCACCACTTCCCCTGCTTTTGCCATTTCTCCCACCTTGGTGTCACCCCTCTCTTCAGTAAATACTGAGCAGAAGTACTCATTTAGTGCTTCTGCATTATCGTGACTTTGCTTCCACCCAACCCCCTTCCTAATCCTTACTATGTGGTCCTTACAGCTCCTTTTCTCCCTGATGTACTTAAAGAAGTCCTTCTCCCCTTCTTAATGCCTTGTGCCAGCCTGAGTTCCGTAGATGCTTTGGCTCCCCTTACTGCCCTTGTCACCTCCTTCGATTCTGTCAAGTACTCCTCTCTGTCCTCCCCCCTCCCTGTTTTCTTATACTTCCTAAAGGCAGCTCTTTTCCTCCTTACCTTTTCCATGACCTCCTTGCTCAACCAGCTCGGTTTCTTAGCCCTAGCCTTCTTGCTCTGGGCTTTGCAGCAGGTTTTGGTTGCCTCCACTATCCCCAGCTTTATGAGCTCCCACCTTGTGCCACGCTGGGGTGGGCTCCCAGCATGGCAGCTGGAAGATTTTTTTGGAGGGGGGGTCAGTGGAGCCGATGGGGGATTGGGCACCCTCGTCGGCCATACAGATGTGTGCCACACTGGGGTGGGCTCCCAGCATGGCAACTGGAAGTCTGTTTCTTTGGGGATTTAATTGAGCTGATGGGGATTGGGCACCCCATTGCCATTCTACTTGTGCCACGCTGGGTGGGCTCCCATGTGGCACCTAGAACTCTGGGGGCGGAGCCGACGGGCATTGGGCACCCCTCGTCAGCCATACTGTGTGCGGTGGGTGGGGGGGAGTACTAGTCAGAGACACTCAAAGGGTTGGGGAATATTATTACAATACTGATCAGGTGTGCCAACAGACGACAACTGTGTCTACCCTTTCAGTCTCTTTGGGATTCTGTTTTCCTGCTTTTGTCAATGCCACTTCTTCTCTGGACTTTGACTCAACATTCCAAGGATGGCAATTAGATCTTTTTTTGGAAACATTCCAAGGATGTCATTTTAGTCACTTGCCGCCTTCCTCCTGGAAAGATAGTCCTAGGAAAAGTTCACTTCAAACTGAATTTATGTTCCAGGAAGAGAAAGCAGAGATGTATACAAGCAGGATTGCTGGCAATATGCTAATCAACACTATCTTATCGCAGCTCACTGAAGCGGTCTCTCCCTTTCAACTGTATGCTACTACATTTTCAACTGCTGTCATAGACAGCTGCAGCATTCACTGGTGAACTGTGGCCGCGCTGCAAACACACTGACTGAATTGGAAGACAGGGTGCCACACCTACAAAAACTCGGATGATGGCACTATGTTTCTTGCACAAGCATGCAAGCAAACATAACAAGAATTTGTCAATGCCGAATGTTTGCTTGCTGGCATTGGCAGTGGTAGTGTAGAAGTTACAGAGCTGCGTAATAGGAATGGCAGTGAAGTATTAAACTGAAGCCAACCCCACCACCACCACCCTGCAGAGAGTGACAGGCATTGGGGTGTGCCTTTGGGTCGTCAGGCATAACGGCCACGCCATTTCAGTACACCCCACCCTGCAGACACTGGCAAGTGTCACGGCATTCCTTGGGGTCTTTGGCCCTTATGCGTGCCCCATTCCCTTAGAAAATACAGTGAGATGGGTGCGATATAGGAGAATGGGGTGAACTTTGGGGCCGAAGAGTCCAAGGCATACCTCGATGCCTCTCACTGGCTGCTGGGTGTGGAATGGTATGAGCATTACAGGCAAGAATCCCAAGTCACACCCCGATGCCTCTCATTCTCTACAGGGTTGGGCGTTATGGTTGGAAACCCTAATACCTCAGGCATTCGTTGGTATTTTCACTCCAAATGTTCAACATGGTTTTTCTGTGACCCCACCTCATGAACAGGGGGAATATCAGTTTCTTAGCCGAAAGCTGCTTATGCACAGCGACTACAGCATTTAGCACACGGTGCAAAACATTCCGAACAGGATGTGAAAAATGACAGCTGTACTGTTCATGGGGAGGTAAAAGTGGCAATGTTGCAAATCTGCAGTAAAAATATTTAAAAAAATGGTGAAGTCACGAGCGTACATAGAAACTGTGCAACGCACACCCGTAATATAATTAGGTTGGGGATTTTTTTACAGCAGATTGTCAACTCAGGCATTTTGGTGCCTCCGATCATGAACAGTGTCACTGTGATTTTCTTTATCTGTCCCGAACAATGATTTCCCACAGCAACCACGCATCTCTGCGCTAAAAGTGTGAAAACATACTTCGGCCATGTTGTGAAAAATGACAGCTGTACTGTAAATAAGGCAGTGGGGAAAAATGCCACTGGTGAAAATCTGGACTTAAAATATTACAAAGTCATGAACTTACGAGGGTGCGTGGAAACTGCGCAATACTCACTTGTAACACAGTCATTTTATGGACTTTTGTCACCAAATTTTCAACATAGCCATTTTAAGACCTCTGCTCATGAACAGTGTAACTGTGATTTTCTTAATCTGTCCCAAACATTGCTTTCGCACACCAACAGCACCATTGTGCGCTACATGTGCGAAAACACATTTTGGGCGGCATATGAAAAATGGCAGCTGTACTGTTCATAAGGAAGTGTAATAAAATGGCAATGTTGAAAATCTGGAGTGAAAATATTAAATTTGCAAACTTATGAGCATGCATAGGAACTGTGCAACGCTCATAAAACAGTCATTTTTAGGAATTTTTTCACCAAATTTTCAACATAGCCATTTTAAGACCTCTGCTCATGAACAGTGTCACTGTGATTTTCTTAATGTGTCCCATACAATGATTTCGCACATCGACTTCGCCATTGTGCGCTACATGGGCAGAAACACATTTTGGGCAAGATGTGAAAAATGACAGCTGTACTGCTCATAAGGAGATGTGGTAAAATGGAAATGTTGAAACTCTGGAGTGAAAATATTGAAAATTGGCAAACTTACGAGCATGCACAGGAACTGCGCAACGCATGCTCGTAAAACAGTCATTGTAAGGAATTTTTTCACTAAAGTTTCAACATAGCCATTTTAAGACCTGTGCTCATGAACAGTGTCACTGTGGTTTTCTTAATTTGTCCCATACATTGATTTCTCACACCGACTGTGCCATTGTGCGCCTACATGGGTGGAAACACGCTTTGGGGAGATGTGAAAAATGACAGCTGTACTACTCATAAGAAGGTGTGGTAAAATGGCAATGTTGAAAATCTGGAGTGAAAATATTGAAAATTACTTAACGATCTAGCGCAGTATAGGAACTGCATAGCACACTCAGTAAACAGTCATTTTGGAATTTTTCAAAATAGGCTTCTTGAGAGCCCACCTTATGAACACTGGCAGTGTCGTTTCATTAAATCGGTCCTGAAAGGTGATTTCACGCAGTGACTGCGAAATCACCCTTCAGGCCCGAATAACGCCATGACAGTGACATCATTCATGAGAAGGGGTCCCAAAAACCCCATGTTGAAAATTTGGTGCAAAAATTCCAAAAAATACCTGAGATATGTAACAAAGTTGAAAAACCCTATCTAGCCCATTATACAGCTTACTGGCATTTCCTCAGTTCGCGGTCAGCTTTGAAGAGTGCAGACGTGTTCTGGTCCACCAAGATCACACGCTGAGGTCCGGAGGTAAGTATGGGGTGAGGGGGGTGGGAGGCAGGTGCGAGTGGTGGGTGGGTGGGTGGGTTGTGGGAGGGAGGCCAGGAGACTACGTGGGACCATTTTTTCTTTACAGGTTTTTTTTTCAATGACTACGCTGGACGCTTGCTATACTGGGGTGGGCCTCAGCATGGCACAAGGACGGTTGGGGGTGTTCAGCCGACTGGGATTGGGCACCCCTGCCGCCATAAGATCACTTGCCACGCTGGGTGGGCTCCCAGCGGGCACCTTGTACTGGGGCGGGGGGAGAGTGAAGCTGACGGGATTGGGCACCCCATCGCGATAGCATGGGGAGGGAGAGACAGTGAAGCCGATGGGGATTGGGCACCCCGTCGGCTATACCATCGAGTTGCCGCAGGGTGGGCACCCAGTGTGTGGCATTTGGAAGCTTTGGGGCGCAGGTTGCCGACGGGGATTGGGCACCTTCGCCAGCTATACGTGTGCGGGGGAGGGCAGCACAGCGCGGCTGCAGTGTGTGTGTGTAGGGGGAGGCGATGAGCAGGCGATATCTTATCGCTGCTCACTGAAGCATAGCTCTTTCAACTGTATGCCACTGCATTTTGGAGCTTGTCATAAACAGCTCCAGCATGCATTGGCTTACAGGGGCCGCGCCTGCCAACACACTGACTGAACTGGAAGAGGGGGATGACACACCTGCGAAATCTCGGATGATGGCACTATGTTTCTTGCACATGCGTGCAAGCAAACATAAAAATAAACAGATGGAGTGGCAAATATTTCAGTTTTAGTAAAATGTAAAGTGTTTCATGTTCATAATTTGCACTGTAGGTACTGTGCACTATTAAAATCATATATTAAAACGTTACATATGGGTGTTATTATGGCTGGCAGTATAGCCTAGTGGTTAGAGTAACAAACAGTGATTGAACTGGGTACATCCAGCAGACTTGGGTTTGATTCCCACAATCTCCACTTGCCTACTGTGTGACTTCAAGCAAGTCACTTAACCTCCCCAGTGCTTCTAGGTCACTCCTGAAAACAGGCAGTTCTGCCTAGTGGGCCTTACCTGATTTACAAAGAATATAACAAAATACCAATATATGTTTACTACATCTTAGAATAGTAGTCAGGGTACCATGTAAATTTACTTGAGCTGCAATGATTTTGTATAGGTAAAGATAAATGTTCATACATTTTATGTGTTTTATAAGCTAGCTTTTAGATTTTAGTCAGGTTTTTATTGTATTCTTTGCATATGAGCATCTAGGTTGTAGACTGCTAAATGCAGGATCACTGTTACCAACTAGCTTATTCAAGTTTATAATCAGCAGGGCCATCCAAAATCCTCAGTTGTTTGAATGAAAACTAGTCTGAATGGAAGTATGTTCACAAGGAAAAACTGCCTTACTACTTATGAAAATACTTCACAGTTAGCACCCATTTAGGTGAATTGGATCATTTGCACCTTTCTCCACCTGCTGTTTCAGTCTCTGTGACAACAAAAGTTTCTGATAGACTGCTTCAACAAAAGCAAATGTTAAGTATTTAAGCATACTTTTGTTTGCCAGTGGATTTTAAAAGCACATGCAATGGCATACAGAAGGTAAAACCCCAGGGGCTGTATGATGCTGGTGGGTGGAGTGGTGATCAATTCACATCTGAGCTCAGACATGAAAACTGGGAGACACCCTTCTCATGGACACCAAGTAAAAGAAAAGCATCCATATGTCTGGAAGATGCATGAATCCATTTGAAGGTCCACTTGTGGATTTTTTAGGTGAAGACACTTCATTTCAAAGAAGCAAGTTCCAGCATTTTTTTTTTGCTCCTACCTCCTGGCCATCCTGATGGTGATCCACTACCCCTTACTGCTGTGCTACCAGGTAACCCAAAGTAACCCTTCATTGAGTGGACCCCTACCCCTGTGGGAGGCTACCAGGGGAGAAGAATTGCCCCAAAGAGCTTCCTGTGTATCCTGGGCATGGCAGGGGTCAGAATGGACACATGTCTAGGGCTTTCGGCTTATGGAGGGACCAGCAGCCATCCTTCAGTTGGCCAGTGGGTGTTTTCCCATTTCTTGGGATCAGTGAGGGCCGATGTGTAGTTGTGCCTCTGGCCTCCACCAGGAGCCAGCAAATGCTGAGCTGTAAACCCACCCTCCCTCCCAGGAGAAGGTGGAGGTCATTGACACTCAAGCCTTCACCCACTAGCTGGCCCTCCAACACCCAAGTCAAGTCTGTTCCCTAACCCTGGTCAGCAGTGTCACAGGCAGAAATCCAATTCAGGCAATTAAATTATAGATAGGAAAAAACAAAGGTAGTCCACCTTAGCGGTGATGGTTCAGATTAATTCACATCTGAGTTCTAACAAGCAAACAGAACAAGTCATTTGTAACTTGTGCATGTGGGATGTGGGTGTTGAAGAAAAAGGATTATAGTACTGTCACTACTGCCATCACCCCAGAGGGTTGTGTACTGCATTGTTGCTACTGCCATCACACCAAACGGGTGGGGGCTGTTGTGCTTCTGCCATCACCACTGGTGGATGGGGAATGTAGTACTGCTGCCATCATGCCTAAAGGATGGGGACCACAGTGCTGCTGCTTCTGTCACACCTGAGGGAGGGAGGTCATAGTGCTGTTTCTGCTGCCATCATACCAGAGGGATGGTGGCTGTAGTGGTGTTGGTGCTGCCTTCACACCTGAGGGATGGGGCTGTAGTGCTGCTTCCATCACACCTTAGGGATGGGGGCTGTAGTGCTGCTGCTGCCGCCATCACATCTTGTACCTAAAATAACTTTAAATTGGTACAAGAATGGATGGTTGTGCAATAGTGGAGGTCAAAATTGCTAAAATGCATGTTAGCAGAGCTGAAAATTGTTAAATAAAGTACACAGAACCAAATATTGGTAAAACCGGATTTTGGCTTAGCAGACACCGGTGACAATACTGTTTTTTACAATGTGCAAAATGGAATATGGCCTTTCTCAATCCCAGTAAACCAGTGTCCCTGTTGATAGGGGGCTTTAAGGGCAAATCGACAAATATTGTTAAAAATAACTTTATATTTAGTTCCAAAAACACAGTTATCTTGGACAAACAGTATATTGCATATAGAATAATGCATGGAGAAGTGTGTATAATGAGGATTTTATGCACACCCGAGGTGTGCAATGCTCCATAAACCCCGAGGGCACCGCACACTGAGGGTGTGCATATAATCCTCTTTTATACACACTTCCCCATGGTTTATTTTTTTATATTTACTGGTTTTTAACCAATAAAAAAAAACTTTCTTTTAAAAGTTGCAGGCTGACAGCACTCTTCTTGAGCTGCTGCCGACTCACCACTCCAACCCAGACTGCTTTGGGAGGTGCTGCTGGCAGAGGGAGGGACTTGCAGGCAAGGGACCAGATGACAAAAAGGGGCCTAAGAATACCTGACGCTCTGGTAAACACTTCTGGGACTGATGCTGTCTAATAGATATGGCTCTTCAGCACGCCACCGCCAGGGGACCACAAAGTTTTAATTTAAAAAATAAATAAAAATGTTATGCACAGTAAAGTAACAAAAGGGGTGAAGGGAGCCCACACCGTGGTACTGAAGAAAGCAGGAACTGTTGCACCTCTTTCTGACAGCCACACAGGACAAGACAAGACGTCAGCACCAAGGGATGAAAGGCGGACCACAGGTAAGCAGTTCTCTTACTGACCTGTGTCTCCACTCTCCCTCTCACACCACCATAGTGATCAGACTTTTATATTTACTGGTTAATGTTTTCTCTTTGTCTTCTGGGGTGCCTCAGAGCACTTTCCAGCAGAATGTTGGAGAGGTGCTTGGGTAAACTCCGTTATTCACAGTTCATTATTCACACTTGTGAATAACTGAGTTTTGCAGTCACTGCCAGCAGTTGATAAACAACACTAACCAATAAATATAATAATTTAATGCTGGTATAAGTAGCTGCTTAACTAAAAGGAAGCATGCTTCATCAAAGAACCCATATTCTAATACAGAAACCCCAGTTTTGTATTCACTTTCTTGCCCACATTGTTGATATGAGGGACCAAACTTAAACTGGGGTCTAACAGAACACCCAGGTATTTAAAATTCATTACCAATGGGAGACACCTCCCATTTTCCCAGATATCTGCAGGTGGTTCATTTCCCTTGATAGTCTTCGA
This sequence comes from Neoceratodus forsteri, assembly GCA_016271365.2. NCBI lineage: Eukaryota > Metazoa > Chordata > Ceratodontiformes > Ceratodontidae > Neoceratodus > Neoceratodus forsteri. The sequence continues at coordinate 1,389,873,121 of CM028131.1, read as the reverse complement.
ATGGAACTGAACATCATTATTTTGGTCTTAGCCTCATTTAAAATCAACTTATTCGATTCAACCCACAGGACCATAGAATCATACTTAATCTGTAAAAAATGACTGTAGTTCTGTAATAGACAGTCGCATCTGGAAACGAGCCTTGGCTCAATGGTGCTTTTCCCAGTTATCAACTTTAAATAAAATAAATAAGAATCCCATATTACCGCATCATCTGCATATAACAACCTGTTACCCCTAGAGAAGGGGGCTGGGCAAATCGTTTACAAATATTGAAAATAGCAAAGGGCCCAGCACCGATCCCTAGGGCACCCCAGCTTTCACTATCATGGGCTCAGAACGTTTATCAATCCCAGCGGCCCGGTAGCACTGAGGGTTGAGGCGCTGGATGCCACACCTCGCTGCACATTGGCGACCTGGGTTCGGGAACAAGCCCGGGTCATCGGGGGTCAGCAGGGGAGGACTAGGATATAACATCTGATGACAGCTCTCCTAGTCCTGGGGTAAAGGGGTGGGTACACGCTGCGCTCTGGCGGTCCCTGGGGATGCCTGTAGGAACTGCAGTGGCACAGGTGTTCTGTGGGGGGGGGAGCATGGCAGATGTCTGCATGCCAATGTGTGGACATCATTGCACAGCTGTGCTCCCATTGGGAGGGCAGGGAAAAAAAGCATCATGGTCCACGGCAGCTTGATGGCCACTCGCTTTACTGGCCGACGAAGCCTGAAATAGGCGTGCACCAGTAGTGGATCCTCGCCGGGCGCGGGGGCTGAAGGGGGAGCCCCTCTCGACGGTCACAGTCGACTATGCCAGCTGGGCACATCAGCTTCATAGTCGGAGGTGAAGGTTGGAGCGGTGGCTGGATGTATGGCAGGACTGTGGCTGCAAGTTAAGAAATACAGTAGTGATAAAAAAAGAAAGTTTATCAATCCCAACACTTTGTACACGATTCCTTAGATAACTGTCAGACCAATCCAAACCTATCCCTTGAACCCCTGTTCTTCCTAACTAGCCTAATAATAATCTATGATCCACTGTATCGAAGGTGCTGGCCAGGTCAACGAACACTGCACCAGTGGCCAACCCCCTCTCACAGGCCCGCACAGCATCCGCAAACCTGGCCAACAACATCGTGGTGGATTGCCCTTTTCTGAACCCATGTTGCTGATCTATTAACAGACTGTTCCTCCAGATGTGCTACCACCTGGCGGAACACACATCTCTCCAGCAACTTACTCAATACCAACAGTAATAAAATGGGCCTATAATTCATCATGCTAAGCTTGTCCCTTCCCTTGTATATGGGGATTACCCTTGATTCTTTCCATTTTAATTATACATTCTCCTTTATTAATAAAAAATTAAATAAGGCTGTTATGGGTCCCACAATCCTGGCAGCTACTAACTTCAGTAACCTAGGGTGGAGCTAATCTGTCCCACCACTCTTCCCCTCTTTTAGGCCTCTTAACAAGGCCATAACTTTGTTTTCCTCTATCTTAACAAAATTAAAGGTAGGACAGGGACATTGTGTTTCAAACTCACAGGGTTATTAAGTTGATGACCTTTATTACCTTGCCTGCAGCCTTCACCCTGCCCCTGGATAATTTTAGAGATAAAATATTTATTAAATTGATCTGACATCTCCTTTTCATCATGAATTATATTATCCCTTTTTTTGTATATTTAATTCCAGTTCTATCTTGAGGGCTACAGATTTGCTTGAATGAGGCCCAGAATTTTTTTGGATCCCCCAAGTTATTTGTATGAACTTGACGATAATATTCTGATTTAACCTTGACTATCTCAGCCTTGGTTCTATTTCTCACTGTTTTGTAATGTATCAATCTATATCTTTACTAATTAAATACAGTTTCCTCTGCTTATCCCATTTTTTTTATTAGATCTCGGATATTCTTATTTAACCAGGGAGAATATTTGCCTGTTACTCTTTGCTTTGTAATAGGAGTGTTTTTTTTTTTAAATGACCTAGTCCGATGGTTAATTAACTGTTCCACTAGTAAATCTATGCTAGCAATATTTTCATCGTGCTTCCAATCTATCTGATTGAAATCTTTTTATAAAGCCACCTATGTCTAATCTATTAATATTCCTCCTGTTAATTATCCTGGGTTGAACAGAGTCCTTCTTCAACTTTCTAATACAGAAAATAGGGCAGTGATCCGAAATAGAATCAGACAATGTGCAGTATTTTAAAATGTTACCTGGTCTATTGGTAATAAGCTAATCAATAGTTGTGCGATTACCGGATTTGTAGTTATAATGAGTCCGAGATTCAATCAACTGTACAAAATGACAAACAACCATGCTCTATTTGATTTTACCTTATTCTCGACCCTTCCGCCAATCAATATTAGCATCTCCTAACATGATATGCTCCCTTCTACTTTTACGTATGCTGGTCCAGGACTCAAATATCTGATAATGCCCAGTGTTATACTTTGGTGCACAGAAAAGCATGTGAAGTATAGGTGCTTACAATTAGTTGCACCCAACATAATCCTGATTGTCAGATAGTCAATCTGAGCCTCAAGGGATCCTTTTTCAGTTTTCTGGGCTACTGTTGTATCTCTTATATAAAACATTACCCCTCCCCCTTTCTTATTCCCTATCCTTTCTATATATCTATATATAGTATACCCTTCCAGTTCTATTTGATTATACAAAATATGTGCTTTCAACCATGATTCACTGAGACCTATTATGTCATAATCCCCCACTTCAACCCAGACATTTATTTCATCTAAATAAGCTGGGAGAGTCTGTGCATTTTAGTGCGTTATTCTCAACCTTCAATCCTTTGCCTCCCCAGGGTCTATCAGAAAAACGGGGGGGGGGAGCTGGATTAATCTCCACATCCCCAGCTAAATGCAGTAACAAGATTTGGCAAAATTTGTTAATTTTACTTTGTTTCAATTTAAAAAAATGCCCCTTTCCTTATCTCAATCTTTGGCCTTCCTTTAGAAACCATTACCCAGGATGACGAGATTGAGGCAATGAGAGTACAACGTACTGGAAACTGCATAACATCTTTTTGATTATTAACCATCTGAAAAAGCCTATTATTAAATATTACATTTATATCTATACGCCCTTCCACCCTCTACACCTTCCTCTCATGCATAGCATCACTACTAGTATTCTAAAACAAATATTCAATAAACGTAACCAAACATAGCAATTAGGTTATATTTCTACAATAATTCTTTGATTAAGCATGTTATAAAATAATAAAAACAAATACCTCAAGTCCCTCCTTTTAAATTTTCTTCACTGAGTAGCACTCGTGCCGCAGGCTGGCATAGGCTTTTGAAGAACTCAGCCCTGCCTCATACAGCACCTCCAGCCAGTGTCTTGCTGCCAAGCCCCCACAACTGCTGTTACCAGGTGCTGTGCAGCCTATTAAAGGGAACAGTCACTGGTGAACCAATGAATGGGACTGCTGTTATAAAGTCCTGTTCTCTTCCATAGCTGCCACTCCGTACAGGTTGGATGCCAAAAACTGCAGCACAGGTCCTCAGGTGTGCTGAATGGAAAAAACACAATCTGTCGGCACAGGCCTTTGAAGAACTCAGCCCCACCCCATACCGTACCTCCAGCCAATGGCTCACCACTGAGCCCCCAGAACTGCTGTTACCAGGTACCGGGCAGTCTCTTAAAGGGAACAGTCACTGATGAATCAATGAATGGGACTGCTGTTATAAAGTCCTGTTCTGTTCCTTAGCTGCCGCTCCCTACAGGCTGGATGCTAAAAACTGCAGCGCAGGTCCTCGGGTGTGCTGAATGGAAAAAACACAGTTTCACCCTGTTGCATCACACACCACCTAGCAATTGATGGAGTGGTAGCCCTTCCTACTGAGATAGGCATCCTCACCATCACTGGTGGGTGCCCCAGTAGCAACACGTGTGCAGTCAATGGCACTGAGTATAGATGGTAGGTGTGCAACTCAATGGAACTGCTGCATGGTTGCTATTCACTGTGCTGGGAAATATTATAAACTTACCAGCATGGTCCAGCAGAGCATTTAGGAACTGACCCAAGAGGCGCAAGGTGGCAGACTGCGAGATACTAGTGGCCTTCCCCCATGGGTGTCTGGAATGCTCCGGTGGCTAGGAAATACATTACAGCCATCACCTTCAGCTCTACAGAAAACATCTGGCTGTGCTCGGTGTTTTTCCAGAGCTGGTCATGCAGCAGCTCACACAGCTGTCTCAGCATGGGCCTGTTGAGCGTGTACTGGACCACGATCTGTTTGTCACTGAGGACTTCTTATGTTACTCATGGATGGTACTGTCTGTGTGCAGCATTACACCTCCATAGCCTATGTATGGGTCCAGGGTGGGGAGTGACCCTCTCCTCCTCCTCCTCCTGTGTGACCTGCTGGAGTAAGTACACTATGTGTGCTCCCTCATAGCTCCATCTTGCACGGTGACCTGTGGTGTCTCTGCCCACCTCTTTTTTTTCCCCAGTTTTAGTCAGCCTTATTATAGACAGTAATTGCGCAGTGCTAAGTGACCTGCGCTAACCTTTTTGCACAGGGCAAATATGCTGAATATCATGCTGTGCCAATTTGCATGGTCCTGCCCCCCCCTTTGTGCATTGTACACATTATCTCTGCACAAAGGCACAAAAGGTCATGCATGCAAAGCTCCCCTTTGAATATGGAACTTCGGTGCAAGCCAGGCACAAAGTGGGTGCAGCAACTTTGGGCATGGTGCAAAGCTTTGAATATCTGGCCCCTGAAGTTTACTGTACCTAGTGAGTCAGAATACATTAATTTTTTAGATATAATGATCATAAAAGATGGCAGTGGGGAAGGGGGGCTGAGAGCTGATTAGTATAGAAAAGAGGCAGATCGTAACTTTATTTTACATTATACAAGCTGCCACCCCCCCCCACCATATAGTTGAAAATGTGCTTACCAGTCAGTATTTTCAACTTAAAAGAAATTGTAGTAATTTGAAAGACTACACTGAAAGAGAAGCATACCAGCCAGGTTCCATCAGAAGGGATATCACAGTAGGTTTTAAACAAGAATTTGGAAAAGGTAGACAGTAAATCTAGAAATTATTTGCTATACAGTGGCTTAAGACAAAATCAAATAGTTGTTTGGATAGAGGACCGTAGATTTAGCTTTGTTAGCACATGTAATGTGCAGTCTAACTTTGTTAGCATATGTAATGTGCAATCAAAAAAGGACATATCATTCAGTCTCACTGGCATATTTTACAATCTAATCTGAAACTTACAGAACTGCAGCAGTCTGACCTACATTTCCTTACAGAAAAGGACAGACTCTCAAAGACAGAATTGGGAGTAGTACTGTCTACCTAGTGAACATGAGATAAAATTCTGTCCTGAGATAATCAAATCTGATACATCTGAGGAGAGGTTTATGGTAGAGGATTTCATTAATTATAACTTGGAAAATTTTATTTATTTAGCAATATGTACTGTACATGCAGTGGCGAGTTGGCCATTGCAGATATGTTGCTGTTATATTTTTCTGTGATTTTGGTTCTTTTTAAATTCCCAAACAGGCCAGGATAAGGTTTGACAGGAAGATGCCCATGTTTTTTTTAAAACAGATGACAGAAGGAGGATGTGTATTCTAGAAATCTGGGAAATGCTTGCTTAACAAGAAACCTAAAGTTACATTTCAAAGAAGATTTGTAATTTCCTGATAAGCTGATCAAAGGGGATTTCCCTAGTTAGCTAATCAAAGGGAAACAGGGGTTGTACACCGTCAAGGATATGGGAGAAACTATCCTGTCATAAAACTTTAAAATCAAAGAGAAAATGGGTTTTAAGCAGGAGGTGTCAGACAGATTACCACTAGTCTATTTACATTTTAAGTGGCAGGAAGTTGGGCTATGAAAGGAATATAAAAGTTACTTATATTGATTACCTTAAAATGTGGAAAGAGCAAGAGAGACCCCTGCTGGCCTAAAAAGATAAGGCCATCCACTAACAACAGACTGAAGGACCAGGTATATAAGGCCCTCAGAATGGGGCATTTTGCACACTCTTTCATGAGACACTCTTTTGACACAACATAAGACAGCCAGACTGCAATTAAGAACTGGGACCTCTGTTTTTATGTGTTCCATAAATATGTACACCAGACTCCTATGTGATTGTTACAGGTAAATATTTGTGTTGCCATTGGGTTGTGCATTTGAGAAGGAGTAATGTGCTTGGGGACGGCCCAGGTTCCAGTTGTCTCAGTGGCACAGCTGGTTAGTGCAATTGGAACAGTATTCAGAACAGTGATAGGGAAAATGATGGAATCACTTCTAAAAGAAAGAATTGTTGAGTATCTAGAGGCCAGAGGGGCACAGGACCCTAGGCAGCATGGATTCACAGCAGGAAGGTCATGCCAGACGAATCTGATAGATTTCTTTGACTGGGTGACCAAAGTAGTAGATCAGGGAGGGGCTGTGGACATGGCCTACCTAGACTTTAGCAAGGCATTTGACACAGTCCCACACAAAGATTAATATACAAGTTAGCCAGCCTGGGAGGGTCCCAAGATGACAGCCTGGGTAAAGAATTGGCTGGAGAATAGGACACAGAGAGTAATAGTAAATGGAGTCCACTCAGAGAAAGGAGGTTACTAGTGGGGTACCGCGAGGGTTCAGATGAGACTGTCCTCTTCAATGTCTTTATAAGCAACATTGCAGAAGGACTGGAAGGAAAAGTATGTCTCTTTGCAGATGACACTAAGATCTGCAACAGAGTTGATGCACAGGGTGGGGTGGAAAGGATGAGAAGGGACTTGACAAGGTTAGAGGAATGGTCAAATGTATGGCAGCTTAGATTCAATGCTAAGAAGTGCAAGGTAATGCACCTGGGAAACAAAAACCCAGGGGAAGAGTACACAATGGGGGTGAGATACTAACAACAAAAAGAATGGAGAGGGACCTGGGGGTAGTCATATCAGATGACCTAAAGATGGGCAAGCAATGTGAGAGGGCAGCAAGGAGGGCTGGGGGGATACTGGGATGCATAGGGAGAGGCATCACCAGTAGAAAACAGGAAGTTATTATCCCTCTGTACAGACAGCTGGTGAGACCCATCTGGAGTACTGTGTGCAGTTCTGGAGACCCAATCGCTGCAAAGACATAGACAGGATGGAAGCTGTCCAGAGGAGGGCAACTAAAATGGTGCAGGGTCTGCACCGGAAGACATATGAAGAGAGACTTAAGGAGCTTAATATGTATAGCCTCGAGGAAAGGAGGGAGAGGGGGGACATGATAGAAACTTTCAAGTACCTCAAGGGAATCAACAAAGTCCAAGAGGGTAGCATCTTTCAAAAAAAGAGGTGTGCAAGAACAAGAGGGCACAATTTGAAGATGGGGGGCGGCTCAGAGGTCATTTAAGGAAGTATTTTTTCACAGAGAGGGTTGTGGATGCATGGAACGGCCTTCTGGAGGAGGTTGTGGAGTCAAAATCATGGTGGAATTCAAGCATGCATGGAATAGTCATAAGGCAGTTCTGGGGGGTGGGGGTAGGAAGAAGTAGGCTGCTGGTTAACTAGGATCTGCAGCTTATCCAGTAGGTAGGGAAATGGGCAGACTGGGTGGGCCAAGCGGTCCTTATCTTCCATCAAATTCTGTGTTTCTATGTTTCTATTTCGGGCAGCCTAGGTTCAAGTCCCATCCGAAGCACTTACTTACTTCTCATCTCTGTTTGTATATGTTCCATGAATATACACATCCCACTCCTATATTGTGGAACTGCCTGACAAGAGTCATATCCATAGGATGTACCACGTCAATATGAGGAAGCCATATGCAAATAGGGCTGACTTGGTATTTGCAGTGTGTAGTCCTGGGGAGGGGATGGACGAGAAAGACCCCCTCCTGGACTTGCTAGAGGAAAGCAAGCAGGAGTTGTCTGTGGAGGCAACCAAGCTATCACCCCAGTTGACCCTGGAACAGACACATGAAGTGAGGGAGGTTTTAGAGGACATTGCCCCTTTCTTTACAGCCAAGCTTGGATGAACCCCCTTAGCTCAACCCACATTCTGTGTAGTTTAAGGACTTCTTTTTTCATGTGAGTTTCCAGAAGCGATGTTAAATGTGCTAGGACCTTAACCCTTTTTAACAGACTCCCCATCCCCCTTACATTTCAGGAAATAACATTTAATTCATTCAAACCCATTACTTTTTTTGTTTTTATTTAGAGTGGGGGTCCTGACCTTGTCAGATGTTTGTCTCCCCCCCTACTGTTAGAAGCTTTCCAGTACTGTAATTCAGAAACTGCAGATAATTGAACACTGTCAAAACAGAACATTCAACAACTTTAACATCAACAGCAAAACAGAACACAAAAATCATCTTTAACAAAGTATTAGCATGTAGTCCCTACACAGGGTCCTGATTTTTCACTTGGGCCTCTGGTGACGTCATCTTAGTGCACTAGGGCAAACCGTCCAGGGTCTTTCAGGGTGCATCTGGTCCCATCACTTACTAGAGCATGTGGGCAATTGAGTGGGCTCCCAACTCAGCGTTCTCTCTCTCTTCCGTCCATCAGAACCCCCCCCCACCACCAGCTGATCCCCACAGGCATCTCTCTTTGCATCTTTGAATGAGGGTGATACAACGGCTTATAGTTTGTCAGCATGGTGGACAAAATTGAACCTATATACTGTGCAGTCTTCCCACCATGCAGGTTTCCACCTCTCATGTGGGCTAATTAGTAGCTCAGTAGCATGGTCTCCCTAGGGGGTTGTTCATGTGCTACTCAGGTCAGAGAGCCCCTCTGTTTAAGTCTAAGTTTGGGGGGGGGTCTGAATGCTCTGTTAGTAATTCTTCCTGGGAAGCTTTGTCAAGCCTACATAACTGCAAACTGTGCCCAGATCATACAGCCCAGGTGCAGGCAGGTTCTTGAACTGAATGCCCTGCTTCCCACCCTTGCAGTTTCTTCACACTGTGTAATGACTCTCAGCCAGGCTAGACTGAGGGGGTACTGATGGCACTGTTATATAATTGTGCCAAGGGGAAGAGGAGTTGGAGACCACTTTTGTTAAGAAGGAAGTCAACAGAAAGTAATGCTTATGCTGTTAAACCAGAGAAAGCAGTTCTCCGTACTCCATGATGCATGGTGTTGGTTTCACTCGCTTGCTGTGGTCAGGTCAATCTGGTGGGGCCTGCTACCTCTGGGGTTTACTCAGCTGATCTGGTTAATTTCTTATCATACTCGAGTGCCTCTGCCAGACTGCAATATTCCCTCGCCGTCCCTTTCCTCTGATATTTAGGATGGCTGAGAAGAGCATTGTATGTTTTATGCCATTATATCTCAAAAGTTTTTTCATATCCCCAAATTGACGGCTCATATCCAGAATCTCTTTTGGAAGCTCTGGGAAGATAGAGACCTTATGCCCCTCCCACATTAATACAGTTTTGTGCCAGTTGTATGATTTGCTTGTTTTATTTATTTTAAAATTGGTAACAGGGAGCGGTACACTGAGCCAAGGCTCATTTCCAGGTGCAACCCAGGGGAGGGGAACAATGGAAGAGCAGCAGCACAGTACACAGTAGCAAAACATTTGAACAACACTTGGTAAAACAATTAGTACAAAATCAGAATAAATACAATAACTGTATATGCAGAGAATAAAGTGTGGTACAATTCAAATAAGAATGCCTAGCAAGTGCATATTCAGAAGTGGCAGTAATACTTGGTGAACAAGAACAATTACTGACAACAGGTGATTGACCTGAAGGGTGAGTTATGCCCAACCTTGTAATGGTGGAAGAAAACTGCAGTGGTGTGAACGTGAAACCATGGCAGGAGCGGGGACCCAGCCAGCTGCTGACAAGGACGGTTAAGGCTCAGCCATGGCAGTGTCAGAAGGGTAACAGGAGCAGGTGGGGAGGGGTTGAAGTGTCAGCTGGTGTCAGAGAGCCAGGGAATGGGGAGAGGTGGAGGGAAGAGAGGGAGTTGGTTCCAGGGTGTGGGGGATTTTATTTATTTTATTTATTAGCTTTTGGTAACCAGATAAGTACATTAGGCAAAAGACCTGCCTATTTTCAAGCACAACCCGGGAGTGTACAAAACAACAATGGTACAAGTTTACAGAGGACAAGACCGGTATAACCCAATCCAGGTAAAACAGGACCACGCGCAGTGAGGTCAAAAACATAGCTTCAGGTGAAGTGAACACTCATGCAGGAGTAATAAAACACTAAACAGGTCAAGCAATACACAGAGTAGCAGTATACTGCAGGCATGTAGTAAACAGGAAAACCAGAGTGAGAGTTAGGGGCAGTTGCAAGCACCAAGTGTGTTCAAGTAGGAGAAAAGTGCCTTTTTGAAAGTATTGTGAGAAGGGGAGTACTTGATGTTGGGGGGAAGGGAGTTCCAGAATTTGGGAGCAAAGTGGATGAAAGCTTGCTCACCCGTCTTAGTACAGCAGAGAGGAATGGAGAGCAGGGGAGAGGCAGAAGACCTTAGAGGGCGAGAGTGGATCATAAGTTTTAACATTGTAGCAAGTGAGTCAGGATGGGGCAGATGGGTTAAGGAATCAATGAAGCATCCAAGAGTGTAGGAGCGCAGGCCATTGGGAGACAGCCAGTTCAAGGCTGAGTAGAGCAGACAGTGGTGGGTGCGACGGGGAGCTGACGGGGCAAATCTGCAGATGTTGTTGTAAGTGGTATCCCATTTATGTAGATCAGCAACCTTGGCATGAGAGAAGACAGGTAGAGCATATTTAAGCCCAGGGAGCAGAACACCTGTGGATACAAAGATCCTGGCCGAAGGGGTAGGGAGTGACCATACTCTGTACGCGGCTCCCATCTTCCAGTTGACGTGTCTACAAACCTCATTAATATGCAAGGTGAAGTGGAGTTGAGAGTCAAAAGTCACACCCAGGAATTTAAATGAGTTTGTATTAGTTATTGCAGACCCATCAGGGCATTGGACCTGCAGATGGGGGGGGGACCTGGTTCTGACTTTTCTTAAGGACCCAAAGAGCATAGCCTGAGTCTTGTATAGATTAAGAATGAGATGGTTTGAGGAGAGCCAGGATTGGATCTGAAGAAAGGAGAATGATAGGTGTTCACTGATGTCGTTGACAGATGTTGAAGTGGCATAGAGGAGCAGATCACCCACGTACATGATAGACTGACAGTGGGGCGTAGAGGCAGGAATATTATTAACAAAAATGGAAAAGAGCAAGGGGCCAAGTATTAAGCCCTGAGGGACACCGAGGATGTAAAGTAGTATGAGGACTTTTACAGAAGGAAACAGATCACGAACGACTGACGAGATAGCTTTCAAACCAGGATAAGGTGGAACCAGTAGCACCTAGACACTGTAGTTTGCTTAGTAGCAGAGGATGGTTAACCAGGTCGAATGCTTTAGTGAGGTCAATGAATATGGCGCTGGTGAGTCGTCCATGTTAGTCTTAACATCGCTAATAAACAGTGTGAGAGCAGTAGTAGTACTATGCCCAGGCCTAAAGCCATGCTGGATAGTGGACTGAAGATTGAACTCAGTTAGATGAGAAGAGATCTGTCCGTGGATTAATTTTTCCAGCAGTTTGCTAAGGGTGGGCAGTATAGCAATGGGCCTATAGTTTGTTAATATCTTAGGGTCGCCTTTTTTGAACACAGGAATAACCCTGGCAGATTTTCAGAAAAGAGGGACAGTAGAGGTGGAAATGGAAAGGTTAAATAGCCTGGTTACAGGGATAGCTAGAAGGGATGCAGCCAGATGAAGGATCCTTGGCTCAAGACCATCGGGACTTGCACTACCATGTATGGGAATTGATCTGAGTAGTTTTAGGATTTCCGGTCTCATGACAGGGGCTAGCATCAAAGGTGCAGGTGCACCACTGGTATCCTGATGTGTTGTCTGTGGGCCATGAGGCGAGGTCAGACGGATATTGGGAAGCTTAGTGAAGGGGTGGTTATAGCTGACATTGTTCACCAGCATTTCCCCTCGGAATCTGTGGCCTGCTATTCCCCAGGACCTCATTAATTTGGGACCAATATGTCTTTGGATTGGAAGTGGAGGAGCAAAGTAGTTCCTGGTAGTAGATGCTTTTTGCCAACCGAATCTCCTTCTTGCAGGTATTCCTCAAAGCGCGATATTCCTCGTAGTTGGAGGGCAGGGCGATGGATTTCCATTTCACCCATAACTTATCCCTCTGCTTTAGGCGTTGGAGTAGAGGGCACCTAAGCCACTTTGTAGGTTTGCCCTTAACCCTACAGGTAGAGAGGGGGATATGTCTCCTCTGTAGGGAGAGTAAGTTCATTCGTGAAGTATTCAGTAGCCCTGCTGTCATTGTTAGTGGTGAAAATAGGGGACCAGTCAACAAGGCATAGGTCTTGAAGAAGGGCGACTGGGTCCAGAAAGGCAAAGTTTGAGAAGGACAGTACTTATGGGGAATAAGATGGGGGATAGGCATCCCACATGCAGTATACGGGACAGTGATCGCTGATAGTCAGCTAGGACTCCAGACGAGTTGATCCGGTCCATCCTGTTAGTAAGTATCCAGTCTATGAGCATGCAGCTGGTACTAGTGGGAGATATGATAAGCTGGGTTAGGTTGGCCTTACTGATGGTAGATTCTAAGTGAGAGGCATTTGAGCCAAGCCAGTCCAGGTTGAAATCCCCTAGACAGATGATGTCATTTTTCGAAGATACCGTAGGCATTAGGTCAGTGACCTCATCAAGACCAAGTTTTCTGTTTCTCGGTGGTATGTAGACGTTAAAAATTTGACTTTTTTTTGTGCCTCCCATAAGTAGGAGAGAATACAGAACTTCACTATGGCTAAGTGGCTGGCCAGGTACAAGAGACACATTGAGGTAAGATTTGTAATACAGTGCTAGGCCACCCCCTCTCTTGGAGGTGGGACGATCAGCACGAAGCATGTCATACCCTGTGTGAGCACATGTGGAGTTAGGGACTGATGACTTTAGCCAGGTTTCGGATAAGGCTAGGATATCAGGGTTATTAACTTGTACCCAAGCTTCAAGCTCAGGGAAGTTGGCTGTTAAGCTTCGGATATTGAGGTGGGCAAAGGATAGTCCTGGAGACTGGGGCAAGAGAGGCGAGAAGACAGGATGATGTTATTTGGTAATGCCCATGGGGCCAGGGTTGGGCTCAATGTCGCCCGATAGAGGGCTACAGTAACAATCCAAATTGTGGCACGCACGATCACACGGGAAGCACAGCCAGGGTTGATGATTTTCTTCTGGATCAGGAGCTTAATAATTGATCCTATGGGTTTGTTACTGAGACCCAGTGGAGGTACCAGAGCAGAGGATTTCAGCAGTAACATATTTGAGTATGCAAAGTTATTAAGGGAGGCATCAGTATAGGTAGGGGAGTCCCAAAAATTAGTGTCAATGAGTTTAGAGCCAGTAAGGAGAGAAAGGTGAAGAGGCATTTAAATAGTACTGTCATCCTTAACTCAAGTGGGGGCACTGAGAGAGGAGAGGAGGTAGAGTGTGTGCACAGAGAGCAAAAGGACCAGAGCACAGCCTGCACAAGGAAGTACAGCTTACAGCAGGCTATTATAGGTACATAAGGCTGAACAATGAAATGTGGACCTCTAGTGACCATAAGATATAACCTGCAGATGAGAACTTAAGGAGATAACGTTTTGTACCTCCTAGGCAGCCCACGTGATAGTGTGTGGCTATATATTTAACACCGGCTAAGGGTGGAAGGGGAGCAGCTGCGCAGCGGTTGCAGGGTTGATCTAATCAGTTAAACTAGCTGCTGCCAGGATCATCCAGAAGGCTAGTCGAATTCAGCCCCATTTGCGGTCGTTGGGATACACTCCTGCCAGGTGAGCAAGCCGAGTTTGAGAAGTAGTAAAATATGGACAAGCACTGACAGCAGTTCTGTTTTAGAACTAAATTTAGGCAGCCGGTTTAGCTTTTAGAAGTACTTTAGGCAGCAATTCCCCAATCGAGAACAATGCCAGGCAGGCAAGCCGTGGGTTAAAAAAATAAATAAATGAATTTGGACAAGCATTGAGAGCAGGTTTAGATTTTAGCAATAAATTGGCCAGCAGTTTCCCGATCTAGTACAGTGGAGCAAGCGATTGAGCACTCAGGTCCCACTAGCAGCGGAGCAACAGCTGAGCAAAAAAGTCACCAAGTTCAAAATCCCGCAGCAGGGATGCAATAAAAGAAATGTTGGGTCCTCTGCGGGTGTACAAATGCGTACCTTTAGATGAGTCGGTGAGTTGGCAGGGGGCTGCTCCGGGGGCGGCTAGCCCAGCAGCTTTAGAAGAGTTGGCAGGGAGCTGCTCTCGGGGCAGCTAGCCCAGCAGCTTTAGATGAGTCGGCACGGGGCTGCTCTGGAGGCAGCTAGCCCAGCAGCTTTAGGCGAGTCGGCAGGGGGCTGCTCCAGGGGCGGCTAGCCCAGCTAAGACCAGCAGCTTTAGATGAGTTGGCAGGGGGCTGCTCGATAAGAGAAGGCAGATTGCCCAGCAGGGGTGAGGAGTGGCAAAAGCATGATGGTCCCTGGAATGGACAGTATAGGAAGCATGGGTGAGCTGGGAGAGGAGAGGTAACAGGGAAAGGAACCAAACCATTATTTGGACATGATGGAGGTACGGTGAGCATTACAATGAAAGGGCAGTGGGAGGATGGATAGGGATGAATGCAGTGAACGGTGGTGGGTGGAGGGGGAAGTTTGTAGCAAAATGGCAGAAGGAGTTGCAGAGAGTGCCCAATCTGGTGACAGAAGTGGAAAGTGTGGTGCCATAGACCACATCCACAGAGTCAAAGACAGAGACCACTATTTTGGTAACAAGTTCCCTGTAGACATATAGAGAGAACAGTCTTTGTTGCAGTACAGGGCACTGAGCTTGGGATGGAGTTTAATGGGATATCTGTTTAGTTTAGCTACAGTCATAAGTGGATGTGGATTAGGCAGAGTTAGGGGACCCCACGGGGCAACCGGTCCGGAGCCCTTCTTCATCGTCTCCTGTTCAGAGGCAGATCTAGACTGGAGGCCTGATTCTTCAGAATTGGAGGGTTCCCCATGGCCTAGCACCCTTGCGCCTCCCCACATGCCCCCTCCTGCAGCTCAGGTGACTGTGGCCCATGCTGACTCTCAAGCTGATGGCAGCTTGGGGGGTCAGCTGTGGGTTTCGGTCCCACTGCTGCAGGTGTGGTGATCGGGGTTTCTAAGTGAGGGGGTGGCTACCTTCCCCGGTGCCATCCTTCCTCTTAGAATCAAGATCAAGCCCCCCCATCTGTGGCCCCCCTTGGGGGGGTCATCTGAGTTGAGAGGCTCTTTGGCACAGGGTGCGAGGAAGAGAGCTTCCTCGGAGCCCACAGGGTTGAGGGAATGGGGTGATGGACACTGACACACTCCCGTGGCCCTCCGTGGTCGGGTGAGGAGCCGTAGTGCTGAGCCCAGTCTCCTCCCTTTGTCCTCTCCTAAGGGGGTCTCTTTGGGTGGGGCTGGGGTCCGCCCTTATGGATCCATGCAGCCCTGGTCCTCTCTTAGGGTAGATCACGCTACAGGGTTAAGTCCTGACCATTTTAATTTTCAGGACAGGTCGGTGAATTTACAGACCTATGGTTTTCCACTTATGCCAGGTTCTCCTGTAGATTCTTCTAGTCCTAGCAGAGACATGTCACATCAGGTGGCAGGTTCACCCATGCATCTGCGACCAGCTCCCCTTCTCCCATGCCACGTGGGTCCTCTGAGACCTTTGACCAGGGACCAGTTCAGATCTCAGGCTGCGGCTTTCCCACAGTATGTTAGAGCTATGGACGAGCAGGTCTTCCGACCGGTTTCCCCACCGCAGCCAGAATCTGACTCTTCAAGTTCATCGACCTCCTCATCTTCCTCCACAGGGGAAGAGGAGCCTTCAGTCTATCTGTTCTGACACTGATCAGGTCCAGTATCAGCGCTTTCTTTTGAGGCTTGTTAGGGACTTGCACATCTCTCAGTATGCTTGAGACAATACCGAGCGTGCAACGCAAGCCTTTTTAGGTGAATACAGGGTGCATCATTTAGTGGTTCCGCCCTGGCCGGCTGCCTTCCAGTAGGCATCGTACAGTGCCTGGCAGCATCCATACCCCCTAGAACCAGCCCCTATGGACTGCCAGAGATGGTACTGTGTGACCCGCGGGTCTCCAGGCTCTTTCTGGATGGATGCATCTGGGCACCCTGTCCAGGCACAGACCCCCAGTCTGCGACCAGCCCCCTGACACTGACTCTCTGGAGTTTGATCAGCTGGAACACAGAGTTTTCTCCTCTGCGCGGATGGTGCTGGCAATCATCTCACATCAGGCGCACCATGCTGCCTATAACAAGCATCTGTGGGTGATGCTGGGCCAGGCTTTAGCATCGCTGCCCAATTCATAGGCTACCCAGCAAGCCACAGCCCTCTCCGCTGTAGGCCTGGAGTTGGTGAGGCACCAGTCAAGGGCATCTTACGCCAATGAGGTCACTTCATGGCTTGTGGGGACAGTGATCTGCATTAGTTGGCAGCATGGCTTCACCTTTCAAGGCTGTCACCTTTGGCCTGGTGCAGGTTACTGGCCTCCTCCTCCTTCCAGGGGACCCATCTCTTCTCCCGCGGGGTGAGACGGGAACTTCAGGGGTGTCTTCCTTCCCCTAGGATTTAGGGGACTCCGCCTCATCCTGACCAGTCCCAGCCCTAACCGGCTAGCAGAGGGTCCCCCTCCCCATTTCTCCCCTCGGGAAGGGGCTGAGGGATCTTATTCCTTCAGGGATTCTTGGTCCCCCTTCGGGGGTACTCGGTACTCACCAAACAGTGATGAATGGTGAAGACTGACACAGGTAAGATATAAAAATTAAGTACCTACTGCAATTCTTGATCTTCCTGTGTATCTTCACCATTCATCACTCAATCTCTCCCACCTTCCTCATAAGGCCTCAGCCCCTGAACCGCACTCACTGGCTACTGCCCTCCATGAGTTATTTCCTCTCCGCAGGCCGCTGGGAGATCTTCGGGGTTGAAATGGGCCAGTGAGGCCACTTGGGGGGGTTCCCTTAGGGTCTTCTGGGGGGGGCCTCCTCTTCTATCCTGGACTTTTCTTGGGATGCCTCCATCCCATAGGTCCAGCTACCAGTTCCAGGATGGGATGGTACTGGGGCCGTCCATAATTCCCTTGCCCTTGTTGCCTTTTCTCTTACTTTCCCCAGTGGGGATGTTGTGTTTTAAGGGGGTCCCTTCTCTCCCCCCACAAAAACCTGTTTTTTTCCTTGTGGTAACTGCGAAGGTGGGAGTGAAGAGTGTGATTTTCCCCTAGGGAGCTGGGGGGTGGCCTTACCCATCCGCAATTCCAAATTTTCGGAGTCCTTCTTGAATCATCCCCTGGTGATCTTCTGATCAACCTTGCCCTGATGGGTTCTGGCCCCCTCTCTCATCCCTCGCTCCATAAAACCTCTTTCTATCCTTCTTTTCTTCCTTCCCCCTTGGTCGTTCAAGGACTGGGGCCTCCCAGCCCATAATCCTCCATTCCCTTTCTTCTCTGTCCTCTCGTCTGCTTATTCTTTTTTAGCAGCTCCTTTTCCTTTTACTGTCTCTTGGGCTCCCTTGCCCGCCCTTATTTCCTCTCTACTTTCTTTCCTTAACATAGAAATACATAGAAACATAGACTTTGACTGCAGATAAGGACCGCTTGGCCCACCTAGTCTGCCCATTTCCCTACCTAGAGGATAAACTGCAGATCCTAATTAACCAACAGCCTATTTCTTCCTACCCCCCACAAAAATTGCCTTATGTCTGTCCCATGCATTCTTGAATTCTCCGACAGTTTTAGATCCCACAACCTCCTTAGGAAGGCTGTTCCATGCATCCACCACCCTCTCTGTGAAAAAATACTTCCTCACATTGCCCCTGAGCTGTCCCCTCTCTATCTTCAAATTGTGTCCCCTTGTTCTTGCACATCTCTTTTTCTGAAATATGCTACCCTCTTGGACTTTGTTGATTCCACTGAGGTACTTGTATGTTTCTATCATGTCCCCCCTCCCTCCTTTCCTCAAGGGTACACATATTAAGCTCCTTTAGTTTCTCCTCATATGGCTTCTCTTGCAGACCCTGTACCATTTCAGTTGCCCTCTTCTGAACTGCCTCCATCCTGTCTATGTCTTTGCGGAGATGGGGTCTCCAGAACTGGACGTAGTACTCCAGATGGGGTCTCACCAACTGTCTGTACAGGGGATAACAACTTCCTGTTTTCTGCTGGTGATGCCTCTCCCTATACATCCCAGTATACCCCCAGCCCTCCCTACTGCCTTCTCACATTGCTTGCTAACCTTAAGGTCATATGATATGATTACCCCCAGGTCCCTTTCCTTTTTTGTTGTTGTTACTACCCCCCCATTGTGTAACCTTCCCATGGGTTTTTGTTTCCCAGGTGCATTACTTTGCACTTCTTTGCATTGAATCCAAGCTGCCATACTTCTGACCATTCCTCCAACCCTGCCAAGTCCCTTCTCATCCTTTCCACACCTCCTTGTGTATCAACCCTGTTGCAGATCTTTGTGTCATCTGCAAAGAGGCATACTTTTCCTTCCAGTCCCTCTGCAATGTCACTTATAAAGACATTAAAAAGGACTGGACCCAGTACTGAACCCTGTGGTACCCCACTAACCCCTCTTTCTTCAGAGTGGACTCCATTTACAATTACCTTCTGTGTCCTGTTGTTCAGACAATGTTTTACCCAGGCTACCACCCTGGGACCCACTCCCAGGCTGGTTAATTTGACTACTAATCTTTTGTGTGGGACTGTGTCAGATGCCTTGCTAAAGTCTAGTTAGGCCATGTCCACAGCCCCTCCCTGGTCTACTACTTTGGTCACCCAAAGAAATCAATTAGATTTGTCTGACATGATCTTCCCGCTATGAACCCATGCTGCCTTGGGTCCTGTGCCCCACTGGCCTCTAGGTACTCAACAATTCTTTCCTTCAGAAGTGATTCCATCACTTTCCCTACCACAGAGATCAAACTGACAGGTCTGTAGTTTCCTGCCTCTGTCTTGGTTCCATTTTTTGTGAAGTGGAATCACATCAGCCTTCTTCCAGTCCTTAGGTACCACACCATCCTCCCATGATTTGTTAAAAAGGGTAGTCAGTGGTGTCACTAGTTCTCTGCTTAATTCTTTTAGAATTCTGGGGTGAATTCCATCAGGCCCCATTGCTTTGTCCACCTTCAGTTTCAGGAGTTCTTTCAGAACCTTTTCTTCTGGGAAAGGACTGGGATCAACCCCCCTCTCCAGAGTGCGTCTGTTAGTTGGATTAGGCACCTCCCCCACTTCCTCTTTTGTGAATACTGAACTGAAGTATTCATTCAGTATCCCTGCTTTTTTTACTGTCACTCTCTGCCCACCCACCATCCATTCTATTCAGCCTCACTATCCCTCCCTTTGTCTTTCTACGCTTCCCGATATACCTATAAAAGATTTTATTCCCCTTCTTGACTGAGTTGGCTATCTTTTCCTCAGTTTGTGCCTTTGCTATTCTGACTACCCTCCCTGCTTCCTTCTGCCTTAACTGGTACAGTTCTCTGTCCTGCTCCTTCTGTGTTTCCTTATACTTCCTAAATGCTATCTTTTTCTTCCTAACCTTCACCGCCACCTCTTTTGAGAACCAAAGTGGCTTTTTCTTTAGTTTTGATATGTTTATTTGCTACACACAAAGGCTTGTTGCCTCTGGTTTTTTTTTTAACCTCATCTTTTATTGGGTGTCCATATATACTTTTTACATGTTTTCACATATTTCCAAGTAAGATCACATTTTTAAACAGATATAGTGTTTGCACCATACAATCTTTTTGCCACTCTGTATAATAGATACAATATGTATTATTCAATAAATTCTTGTTTAGTTTAATTAGAGAGTGTAGGACTTAGATACCCATTTTATTTAGCCTCTTTCCCTTCTCTCCCTTCTCTCTTGTAGTTAAGTAGAGCATTCCATGTCTACTGTGCAAACAAAATAATTGATATCACTTATCTTTGATCTATGCTGACTTGACTAGATACTATAGTTCAGACCAAAACTAACAAATGGACACTATATTCCAATAATTAGACTAACCTCTAGAACTAAACTTAGGCATCCTAATTTGTCTTACAATCCATAACTATGTTCTAAAAAGCGGCTCCTAATATAGTTTTGTTATTAAAAGAATTGATAAGGATAGTATAACAGGTCATACTCTCTAAATAAAGCTCCCTAGTTTTAATTGGACTGTCCGGGGCTGTCTATTAACTCCAAGACTCGCCAGGGGGACCAGATAGCTTCAAATGGCTTGTTGCCTCTGTGAAGGCAGTTTTGATATTTCCCCATTGTTGCTCCACCCCTCTTTCTAGCCTCTTTGCTAGTGCTTTTCTAAGGCACTCTCCCATCTTGCCAAAGTCAGCCCTCCTGAAGTCCAGAACCCTCACTTTTGTATGGCTTGACTCTGTAGCTGAGTTTATCGTGAACCACACTGTTTGGTGGTCACTTGTTCCCAAATGGCTACCCATGCCTAGATCTGAGATCCCTCACTGTCCCCATTTGAGAGTACGAGGTCTAAGATTGCTCCCTCATGAGCAGGTTCCAAAACTAGCTGTCCTGAGGCATGCCACCTGAAGGGCATCAAGAATGGCCCTGCTTTTGGATGTGGCTGCAGCAAAGGTGCTCCAGTTAACATTTGGCATATAAAGATCCCCCATCAACAGTATCTCCCCTTTCTCTGCCATCCTAAGTATGCCTTCTATCATATCCTTGTCCATTCCCTCCCCCTGACATGGGGGTCTGTATACAACCCTTGTTTCTCTCCGGTGTGCAGAACTGAGGTGGAGGAGGACCCAATGCCATTTCTGGCCAATCGTGAGTGCCAGAAGCGTTGGCCTCATGGGTGGTGCTGACGCACCGGCTTCTCCTTCCAAAAAAAAAAAAATAAAAAATCTCCTGCGGGGTGCCTGTTTCCGGCAGACACCCAACAGTGATAAATGGTGGAGATACACAGGAAGATCAAGAATTATGGTAGGTACGTAATTTTCATATTTATATCAGAACAACCACGCAATGTTTATCTAAATTTAATCTATTTATGTTATGTGTATTATGCTTGCAAAAAAAGGCCATCACCTCTTTTTAATCTATTCCTTTCCTCCCTCTCCCTTCCCCCAATCCCTGTTTCTCTTACTACAGTATGTGCTCCTTTAATACTGTTATGGGATTCATGTTGTTATGCCTTATTTATTAGTGCTCACTAGATTTTGTATGATTTTTTTTCTTTCAATACAGAGTTATTTCCTTAGCAGGATACTTGGGGGGGGGGGCGCTTATTAGCCCTGTCCCATGGACTGGCATCTGCCTACCCTGGGGTTCTGCCACAGTTGGTAATGCCAGGGATTCCCATGTAGCGGGGGTCAGGGAGGAAGGGCTGTCCCCCATCCCCCGAGACACAATCTAATTCTGACAGTGGTGGTCAGGGTAGCAGTGCGGTTCGAAGACGGACATGTAGGGCTTCACTAAACCCCAGCTTCCATTTTCCACCCCCCCCCCATCATCTCTACTGTGGTGTATATGAAGCATGCATGTGGAGGCACGTAAGCATTACCAGGCCACAGTACCTCTCTTCCATGCGGCCCTAACCTGTGCAACAAGCCATCCCTCCCCGGTAGAGGAGAGCAGTCCCTTGGATGCTTAATCCTATCCAGGTATACATTTGGGTTACCAGCATGCAGCGAGGTGTGGCATCCACTGCCTCTGGCCCAGCCCTTTTCCTTTTTTTTTTTTGCAAAACATAATCAACTTGATGGGAATTAATTTGCATTGCCCCTTAAAATGTTTTAGCATTGTTTATTTATTTGATATCTGGGTGAGTACACTCGTCCCAGGGACAGTTTTCAGGTATGACTCAGGCCAAAAGATGGCACATACAGCACGACAGTAAGAAAGAGAACAAGAGCAATTACAATGTACAGGTACATAATGGATTGGAAGTGTACACCTGGTTAGCCAAAAATATATAAAAGAACAGTTACCAGTGTACAAATTAGAATATAAGTCTCCCAAGGACCCAAACGGAATTTTCCAAGTGTTCCAATCTCCATCGTAACAGGCTGTTCTCTTTCACGAGACCTGTAGAGACTGTCAGGGCTCATTTCGCTGTTTGTGAGGTCTTCTGAGTGTCTGAAGTAAGTCTCAGATGGTGGGTGAGAGGACAGCCCTTCCTCTCCTGACTCCGCAGGGGGGAATCCTTGGGCATGCTGAACTGTGACGCAGATACATACATTAGGCACTGTAAACAAAGGGTTTTGCATTGACATCACTCCTTGAGAAACTGCACAGAGCATGCATTAAAGGTAGGCTATGGGAGAGTGTGATGCTGTATGTTGCATTCAATAAACTGGATTACTATCCTGCAACACAGCAGTGGTGTCCTTTTGTAATAAACACTGAACCCATCTTTTGTAACTGTGAGAGATGGAAACAACCACACTGACATCCACGTGTAGTAGGCAATGTGTGGAGTCCCGGCATGGGTTGGAGGATGGGTCTAGCAGCCTGAAGTGAGGTGGGGGCACGCCAGATGCAAAGGCTGGATGGGGGGGGGACTTCAGGTACTAACAACCAAGACTGAGGGGGATCAGTATCCAGCTGCAAATGTTGGGGAAGGGATGCTATGGAGTCTGCCACCAGGGTGTGGGTGTGGTGTGTGTGGGGGTTTCAAGGAGCATGCTTCAAGGTTGTGTGGGCCAAATAAGTATGAGGCCAGGGGTGGGGGGATCAGTAGACATAGGTTAGTGATGGGTGGTGGATAGTACTCGTGAGTGGAAAATACAGTGTTGTATAGTGGATGTTCAGGGTCCCTTGAGGGAGGAGGTGCCCAGGAATAAGAAGCTAAGGAGGGAAATGGATGTCAGGGGGGCTAAGGAGGAGAGGTGTCCAGGGGCCAAGAAGTGAGATGTCTGGGGGGCCTGGGAGGAGGAAGCTGCCCAGCAGGCTAGTAGGCAAGTCTCCGGGTGGAGTGTCTAGTGAGGAGGTGTGTATGGTGGGCGGTGGGGACCTGGGAGGGAGGGAGGAGTCGGTGAGGTAGGGGCATCAGTGGGGTTGGAGAAGGAAGCAAGTGTCTAATGGGCCCGTGAAGGGAGTTGGGGGGTGGGGGAATGAGAGCTGAGGGAGGAGTCTGAGGGGCCATAGAGGAAGCGAAAGTGGTGATGGTGTGGCACAGTGGAGAGAGTAGGTGTTGGAGGGGACTGTAGTAGTGAGAATGTTTAAGGGAGGAGGACATGAAGGACGCAGGCGGTGTGGGAGGTTCGTGTTGTATCGTGGAAGGAGGGGGCAGTGGCTCTGGAAGGAGGAAGTACTGTCAGGGGAGGTAGATGTTGGGGGGTACTGCCTTCCCATGGAGGGAACTGCACCCCCTACCATTACCCAGTAAAATTAATTTGTACAACGGTGGTGGAGTTGAGAAGGTCAAAATGTGATAACAGGGACACCCATTCTGAGCACCCTCCCTGGACCACTCCACAGTTCCCTCAAGGCTGCATACCACCTAGATGAACACCCTCCCACCCACCTTCTCCCTGCAGCAGGAACACCAATACACCCTGCTATCCACTGACACAGGTCACGTTATGGTGCTTGGGAACCCCATTTGAAGCACACTCCCATGCATGAGCCTACAAGCCCCTACCCCTTTCCATTCACTGGCATGTAACCCCTCTACCCATTTGGTACCCTGCACCTCCCCTCTGAATGCAGAGCTCTGCAACTCCATATCCACACAGGGGTTTGCACCCTCTTCCCCATGCAGGGGCCTACACGCGTATGGACCTGCATCCCATTCCCTTCCAGTGGAGGGTCTTTCACCTCCTCCCTGTTTTTCAGTAAAGGGGGAATCCAACAGCAGGGCGGTGAGGGAGAGAGAAGTGCAAACCTCCAAACATGCATCCCCAAACGACCACCCCTTGCAGATGGACCTTCCCTCAGGACCACCCTTTCCCACTTACTGACCAGTATGCACACCACCTTTTCTCCTGCTGCTGGCACACCCTACCACATACATGGATAAAGGGTACAGTACTGGGTTAAGTACCCCATCAGGGCTCATTTAATACTGGCCATAGGGTACAGTTTTCAGGGGGGAAATGCACTATTCTAGGATGCTAAATCAAAAATAATGTTTGTACAAGTATGTAGTCCCCCGAAGTAGCAATGTCATGGGGCCCTACAGAAAATAAAGGCTTGCCAGGGACCCCCAGGCAGGACATGATAGGGTGATTTGAGACCCATTTAGTTAGCACAGGGGACAGAAATATGTATAGGTGCCCCACAGTGCAGTGAGAGTGGGTCATTACGGAAAACATACGTTTATTGCTGGCATTCTGCCCACACCAGTTGCCAGTATGCCTCAGCTACCCCTGTGCCCAGTAAAAACATTCAGCACAGAAACGCGTGCTGGGGCGTTCTCAGAAACCCCTAAGGTTACCACCTTTTAAGAAGCCCAAAGTGGGGCACTTCTTACGAAACATGACATTTTGCAGAGCAATACGTAATCCTGCCAATAAAACAGATTTGTTTAATCAGAATTAAGACTAAGTGTTGCAGTTTTTGTTGTTTCTATGGTTTATTTCAGTTAATGTTATAGTTTTCCACAACATTCAGAGGAAAGTTAGAAGGTATTTTTTCCACTATAAGGTCAGGACATTTAGTATTTTTCATGTTTTCTGCAGGACACAGCAGCTCAAATCAGGACTGTCCTGCAAAAATCAGGAAAGGCGGCAAGTGGTAACCCTACCCCAGCACAGCCAGCTGCTCCAGTAAGCATCCCTGCGGCGAGCAGCCCCAGGGCAAAATAAATCACCCGCAAAAGATTCCGCCTACTGCAACCAGTTCCCATGCACAGCCCAAGCCAGGGTACCCATACCTTTCAACCTTCCGTCACTGAAATGAGGGACACATTCACAGAGATTGAGATACAAGCTCAGAACGCTGTGGAAACCATTGAGTTTACTTGTACAATGTTCATGTTTGGTGTAGCATCTTAGAATATTATGAAAGACTGCATTTATAGCACACTCTCAGTGTGAGAAACACCTTTTCCACGAAGGGTAGAGCAATTTTGAGGGGGTAAAATGAGGGATGTTCCTCCTAATCAGGGACAGTTGAGAGGTATGACTGGCTAACTTAAAACCCTTGGCCATACCTCTCAACCTTTTGTCACTGAAATGAGGGACATGGACACTCAAAATGAGGGACATATCCTCAAGCATGGAGATACAAGCTCAGAACACTGTGCAAACCACTGTGTTTATTTGTATGTTTAGTTTTGGCTTAGCATATTAGAATATCATGACTTTCCACATTAAAGTCTGAATTTACATCACATAACTTTGTGGTTGGCACCTTTTTAATGAGGGACTGACAAGGGACAGAGCAATTTTTATGTTTGCTTGCACGATTGTGCAAGAAACATAGTGCCACCATACAAGTTTTCGTAGATATGGCACCCCTGCTTCCAATGCCCTGAGCGTTTCTGCAGGCACGGCCACACTGCGCCAACGAATGTACGAGCTGTCTATGACAACAGTTCGGATGCAGTGACGTACAGTTGAAAAAGAACGACTGCTACAATCAGTGGTAGTAACGCGTAGGCGATTTGCATACTGCTGTGCAGTCAACAGTATGCAAATTGCCTACACGTCACCACCTTAGCAGTCACCGTCTTTCAACTGTACACCACTGCACCTCCTGTGGGCATAATGCATGCCCCCTCCCCTGATTTGTTGTTTGCTGAGGAGGTGCCCAATCCCCCTTGGCACATGCACACCCTCCCCAGCACACTGTATGTCAGACGGGGTGCCCAATCCCCGTCGGCTCCAGTGCACCCCCAAAAAAAACTTCAAGGTGCCACGCTGGGAGCCCACCCCAGTGTGGCAAAAGTCCAGTGTCATCATGTGCTCCCCCTGCTCACTGTATGACCAATGGGGGGTGTCCAATCCCCCATTGGCTTCACTACCCCCCCCAACTTCCAGGTGCTAAGCTGGGAGCCCACCCCAGCGTGGCAAAAGTCCTGCATCGTCTTTTAAAAAAAAACAAAAAACACTGCAACAAAACGGTCCCTCCACCAACCCGCACCCCACCTCCCCACCCCATACTTGCCTCTGGAGGCTGGCACGACTATCTTCAGTGGACCGGGAATGCATCTGCACTCTTTAAAGCCGACCACAAACTAAAGAAATGCTGGTAAGCTGTATAATGGCATGAATAGGGTTTTTTTCAACTTTTGTTCATATCTTGGTCATTTTTTTGAAGTTTTGTACCAAATTTTCAACATGGGGTTCTTGGGACCCCATCTTGTGAATTTAGTCACTGTCATCTGGTTATTCAGTCCTGAAGGGTGATTTTGCGGTCACTGCGCGGAATCTCTTTTCGGGATGAATTAACAAAATGACAATGTCACTGTTCATGAGGTGGGCTCTCAAAAGCCTATGCTGCAAATCTGGTGTAAAATTCAAAATTACTGTTTTTACAAGCTTGTTGCTTGTTTCCACACACACCAAGAGGTTCGCAAATCTGTACATTTTCACCCAGATTTTCAACATTGCCATTTTTCCACACATCCTTATGAACAGTACAGCAGTCATTTTTCACATCCTGGCTGAAACGTGTTTTTGCACTTCCGGCGCAGAATAGCGCAGTTGCTGTGGGAAATCAGTGTTTGGGTCAGATTAAGAAAATCACAGTAATACTGTTTATGAGTGGAGGTCCCAAAATGCCTATATTGAAAATCTGGTGCAAAAAATCCCCACAATCATTGTGTTACGCAGTTTCTATGCACGCTCGTGACTTCACCAGTTTTTTTATATTTTCACTCCAGATTTTCAACATTACCATTTTTTTTTTTTACACCTCCTCATGAACAGTACAGCTGTCATTTTTTCACATTGTGTTGAAAATGTGTTTTTGCACCTGTGGCGCGAAATGGCACAGTCACTGTGCGAAATCACCTTTCAGCTAACAAACTTGATAGTGTCACTGTTCATGCGTTGTAGTTACAAAAAGCCCATGTTGAAAACCTGGGAGTAAAAATACCAAGAAACGTCCAGGGCTTTAGGGTTTCCGACCATAACACCCTACCCTGTAGGGACTGACAGACATCAGGGGTGTGACTTGGGACTGTCAACAGTAATGCTCATGCCATTCCACCCCCACCTTGCAGCCAGTGACGGGCATTGAGGTGCGCCTTGGATTCCTTGGCCCCAGTGTTCACACCATTCTCCTATACTACTCCCATTTCAACGTATTTCCTTATGGAATGAGGTGAGTGTAAAGCCCGAACACCCCAAGGCACATCTCGACACTTGTCAGTGTCTGCAGAGTAGGATGAGGTGGAGTCAGTGTAGCGCAGTGGTAGAAGGCAGTATAGCGCAGTGGTTTAATGCTCTGAGCTGCAAATCTGGAGACCTGGGTTTGAATTCCACAGCCCCCACTTGCATACTGTGTGACCCTGAGCAAGCCACTTAACTTCCCTGTGCTCCCAGGTTGCTCCTGTAAACAAGCTTTCAGCTTAGTGTGTCTCACCTGCGTAAACAATTGGGAAAATGTCCTGATCGCTATGGACCACGACCCAAAGGCACGCCCCCTATGCCTGGGATGGCGATGGCCTTAGTTTCACACATCCAGGCCCGTTGCCAGGTAGGGTATGTCAGGTTCGAATGACACCCCCTCCCCCTTTGAAACCTTGGTTTTATTTTTTTGTTTGCCTTCCGTTAATATTGTAACTGTCCCTTTAAATTGTGTCCGGTTCTCGGGTGTAGT
Organism: Neoceratodus forsteri; assembly: GCA_016271365.2. Classification (NCBI taxonomy): domain Eukaryota; kingdom Metazoa; phylum Chordata; order Ceratodontiformes; family Ceratodontidae; genus Neoceratodus; species Neoceratodus forsteri. The sequence continues at coordinate 1,389,845,329 of CM028131.1, read as the reverse complement.
AAGAAGCTCCCACTGCGATTTGTCTCTCTACTCTCTGATGTGCGACCCCCCCCCAGCTGCTCCCTTACCTGTAGTACCAGTGATGCCCTTCGACACACGCCCCCAGCTGTACCCAATCTGCCCAATCAGGGTTCCAGCTGCTTGGTCTGACTCTCGTGCTACTACCCCCCCAACCTCTCTTGGCCAGCCAGTTGCCATGCTGAAGAATTGAATCACTGTGTCTCCCTGCCAGATGTGTGCACGTCAGCCACTCAGAATTCACACTGAGACACAGCTTGAAGCAGGAGACCGAGGATACAGTGTGGTGGTCGACAAGAATCAAGGAAAACGGAGAACAAGACGTGAGCCGGGTGTATCACTCAACTTTTTCTACCAGCCTAGTAAGTGTCTGCCTGAGTCTATTTTGTGCCCCTTAATTTTTGTCAGAGGCCTTGGTTAAAGCAGCATGTAACAGCCGCTCTGGTGGAGACACTGTTTGGGGCTACGAAGGGAGGAAGGGGGGGGGGAGCAGAAGGACTGTGTGCTAAAGAGTGGTAATTTCTCTGGCTGGCCAAAACATTTGTGAGGACGGGACTTAGAATTATATTTGCTTCAATTCATCGAGGGCTCAGTTTCAGCTACTGGGAAGGGGGTCTGAATGAGTGAGAAAACAAACAGAAGTACTGTTAATTGGTGCTAAAACTGCCTGGCAGTACTGTGAGAGGACTGAATTTTATGTTCTGGCTCAGTCACAACAGCCGAAGAGATGGTGGAGATTGGGGAGGTGGGTGGGGGGGTGCTGGGTGAGTGAGAAAAACAAAACAAAACAAAAAAAAAAACAGGAGTACTGTAAACTGCAGTTTATTTAAAGTGCTAAAACTCTGCCTGGTAGTGCTGTGAGAGGACTGAATTTTAAGTTCTTGCCCAGTTGCAACAACCAACAAGATGGTGAAGACGTTGGGGGGAGAGGGGGAATGAGCTCTAAGTAAACTAGCTGCATTGTGCAGTGCTCCCAGATTTGTCATTTTCCCTATAGCTCCAGGAAAATTTTCCTGTAGATTACATTGCTTCCTATGGAAGTTTAATTGCCCTGTTTTCCTGTGTAACCCAGTACAAGTCTAGGGAAACAATTTCCTTGTGCAAGGCCCTCACCCCTGCCTTTTTGCAAAACGACAGGTGGTATGCTGTTGAAGCTGACAGCAGTACCTGGTGGGGACTGGGTTCGGTGAGGACTAGGTTACTCGGCACAGGGGGCCTAGGTTTGGCTACTCTACACAGGGGCAGCCAAGTAAATCCGAACACAGGAAGCAATAACTAATGTCCAATACCAGGAATGGGATTCTAAAGTGTGGCTTTTATTCACATCCAAACTGAACAAACAAAGCATTGACGGACCCCCATGGGGCTACATTCCTGGTAATGCAGATAAGAGCAACCGAACACTTCTTCACTATTTCAGCCCTCAGGCTCTGAACCCACCAGGCACACAGTCCGGACTTGCACGCAGCTTTGGGTACACAGCCAGACTTGTACACTACTTGGGTTTTTTCCCCGGCCCGCCCCCGCCGCCACTCGACGCGGGGTCCATATGGCAGGGAACTAGTTTTCTGTTGGTTGCTCCAAGAAACACCTTAGAGCCTTCGACCTCTTAAGGGAAATTCTCCTTCCAATCCCACGTCTGGGTACTTCCCTCATCACTGGCCAAGTGCATGAGGCAAAGTAAAAATCCACAGAGCAAATCCGTAGAGGTGGACCTGGTTACTAAAGGTGGGGGGGGGGGGGTCTCCCACCTCCAGCTCCCACAGTCCATACCCGGCCATTTCTCTGGACACTAAACAACTCTTTTTGAAAGCGTGGCAATGTAGATTACAGGGTAGACTATAGTACATCTCCTCTACATGTCTTGACTTTCCCATTGTGCTGGACTTGAACATACTCTTACTTTGGCTAAGCCTATTAGTCTAGGTCTCCCACTTCTTCAGCAGTCCAATACCCACTTTAACACAGTTCAGGTGAAACATGGGCCCTTTGAAAAGAGCAGAACTCACCCTTTGGTTGCAGGTGCCCCACAGGCGAATCTTGAAAGCTTCTTGTGCCACAACACATTTCAGAACACTAGGCAGCTTCTTCTCTAGCAGTAGCCAGGGGGTTGCCCCAGGAATAGCAGGCAAACCTTCCACCCCCATCCCCTCAGAGATGGGGCGCACAGACCCGTATCAGCGGTCTCCACCACTTAAAGAACAGCTTACTGTGTCCCTCTTAAGGCGGAAACACACACCTTTCCCTAAAAGTAGCTCTATTTCAGAGCTTAGGCTCCAAGAGCCTGTGCACAGAACTGCTGTGCTCCTCTCTTCTTGACTGCTCACACAACACTCTCCAACTGACTGTTCAAAACTCCCAACATTCTAATCTAACTCCCTTCTGCAGATTCCAATGTGGCTCATGCAGCTGCGATAGTTCTATGGTGATGTCCTCCCTCAGTCTCAGCTGAGACTGAGAACAGAGTGAGACCGTGTGAAATCCATTTAACTGGAGTTTCACAGCTGCCTTCCCTGCCTACCACTAGGTCTTACTGGGATTCTAGTAACCCCGGATAACAGGGGGGTTACACTCGCCCTGGACCAGGAAAATGACTGTCCACAGTCATTATTTACCCGGCTTAGGCCATCCCACCCTATGTGCTACCTGCGGAGGGGGGGGTGATCAGGCCCCCTCCTACCATGCGCGAGCACAGGCAGGCAACACTAAGGGCCTAGAGGCCTTTAGCTGACATATCAGCCTCTACTCTACCCACTTACTATGGATGCCTAGTGGCTCTGGTAAAACTGTCCAGAACATAGCCCTAATAGCTCAGCACTGCAGTCCCTATGGCCATTCAGGACCGCAGCCTGTTTACCCCCCAGCCCTCTAGGGAAAATCTGTCTGCCTCTAACTTAACACCCCAAAATAAAAACAACCCGGGGACCTCCCTGATCTTGGGCACCCTGCAACCACACAACAAAAAACTAATACCATACCTTTACATTATATTACTGTCTCCCTACCCCCACAACCATACCTGTGGAAGGAAAGGGTTACTACAGTAATAACAACCACAGTACTTTAAATTACTACACACTAAAGTACTATTGAGAAACTCCGATGAGCCCCTCCTCCTCTTCTTGTCTTCTCTTCAATCTTCTTCAGGAACACCTGCAAGAAAAAGAGAAAGACAACACACACTCCTAATCTGCATACACAGTCTATCTAAACCCCTACCATCAAAACACTGGAGAATCCCAAAAAGATGTATTTTTTTTTTTGTAGAAAAACAGTATATGCACTAGAAAACAGTAGAAAACAATGACATTATTTACAATACACATTTGGGAGATGGAGTGCCCTAAAAGTCCCATCTAGTGACCACAGTGCCCGAAGGCTAGTCCATTAAAGAGTCTCTCCTGGGCCAGAGCCCAGTGAAGCACAGTTCTAGCATGCCAAAGTCCAGAAGGGGAGAGTCTTTGAGGACAGTTCACAGATTCTGGAGTCTGCTAGTGTAGGGTGTGTACTGCAATGTCATAAGGATAGAAAAGTTCGGACTTACCAGCCCCTTGTAGAAGGATTAAGACACACCGACCTGCTCCTCAGCTGAAGACTCTCCCTGGCAGCATTCTTCGGATACAGCTGGGCGGACATCTTCTGGGAACTACAGGAGGGCACATCTGGGAACTACTGGGCTGATGTCATCTCTGGAGGTGGAACCTTAAAACAGGAACAAAAAGGAAAACAGCTGGTCTGGCGTCATCCGATTACCAGGCGATGAAGCAGGATACAGCTAGGCTGGTGTCCTCTCTGGATCTGAAGTCATCTGGTGGGCCAGTCGATGGATTCTGGAAAGGCCGGTACACTGTAGAACTGATGAATGTGGGGCACCTGAGTCCTGGATGTCCATACTGGCGGATCAACAAAGGCACTGCAAAGGCTGGTGTGGCAGTATTGACTACCACTGCTCGGCTTTCCATCTGGCAGGTATGGGCACATTTGCAGGGAGGTCTTTGCATTGAGGTCAATAGTACAGGGGATCAGGAGCTTGAATTATTACCCCGTCTGGGTGCGCATAATTTACACTGTAGAAGGTCTTGCGTCCCTCTCCATCCACTATTCGCACAGTGTCCATAGACAGTGTCCTGCCTCTCTTCCACTGGGTGTATTTTTCATGAAACAGTCTGTTCTTGACGTGCTTGTTTGCACCAGGATGCACACATTTCATTGCTTCGGCCCAGATCCAGGATTTCCTGCTGTTCTCAATCTCCTCCCAGACTTTCCGAGGAAAGGACATTCCATAGATTTCATTCGCCTTCCTACAAACCAGTCTCTTCTCTTTACTAGCTTTGGTCAACCTGAGACCGCTGGCCTGGCTTGGGGGCAGCCAGTTCTGGTTCTGCCAGGTATGTGTCCTCAATGAGATGAAAAACAAATCCCTGACTTCTTCTTGCACAGCCAGGGCAGAGGCATTACCACTCTCTTCCATGCATTCTTCTGAGGCAACAGCTTGAGGCTGTGTACCCGTTCCTTTTTCACAAGGCCACATAGGTTCCCCCCATCTTCTTCCTCACTGAGAATCTGTGCCCAGGAGTGAGCAGTCGTCCTCACTCCTGAGACTATCCACTCATCACTAGGCGCAGAGGTCGACATCTCCCATTCAAAGGCCTCCCTCATCTGATCTTCTCCTATGAGACTTGGGCTAGGCCCCCCCCCCCGGGGTCTATTGATGCTTTGTCTGAATTATCCTTCTGCGATCCAGCATCCGAAACATCAGCATCTGGTTCTGTCTCTAAATCTGCACCCTCTAACTTTGTGCCACACTCCCACGAAGTTCCTTCTTCAACAGGCTCCGCCTGGTGCTGTGTGCTGCCAACTACAGATTCCTGAACCTTTGTCCATGTGGGAGCCAAACGAATCTGGGGCACTTTTATACAAGCCATATTTCTCTAGGCACCCAGAACAGTGAGGTACCATGAAGATGTCCCTTCCAGCATTTAAGCATATTTGACACACTTGCGCTGAATATCCAGGAATCGCCAAATGAAAAGGCAGTTGTCCTCCATAATAACCCCTTTCAATGTCCCTTAACCTATTTATTGCTGCTGTTACTGCAGCCCGGGCATGATCTGGGTAGCAAGCTGGTCCTGAGGCCATAACTGCAGGGAAAACAAACAAATGCTCAATGTTACTGAAAGTCCCACTTCACTGAACACTTTCTTTACTTTTAAAATGGCTCCTCTGCGGCTGTGTTTACATTACTACCCCACCTGTAATGGCAGCGGCAGCACTCCTGCGCATCAACATTCAGAAATTGGGTCAAGCCACTGCGCATTTGATTTACACACACTACTGATAACTTCTGCTCAAACTTGCACTGTTCTTTTTCTAACACATTTACATGATTTGCCACGGACTCTTCACTTGCTGAAAACATTTCTTTAGTTCACAGTCCCTTAAAGCCTCAGGATTTCAAGCACAGGATTGCCTGTAAACTAGTGCTGCACATTTGGCTACAACTCACAGTCTCTCTCTGGCTTTGAAACTTTAAACTGATGCTGAATCCATAACTGTGCTCACAGTCAATGGCCTAGCAGACTTGCTCTAGCTGGTAAAAGTTGACACAGTCGTTATTTGCAAAGCGACTACACTGCTGCACACATATTCAGCTGGCTTTTGGCAGAAAAATCACTGTTTGAGCAACTTTTACTGTTGGTACTCACTGTTATCAGTAGCTGTTTGCTGCGATGGAAAAATGGCCTGCAGCCAGTCTTGGAGGCATCAGAAAGGAAGCGGGTGGGCAGTACTGCCGATCGTCTCTCCGATCACCACACTCATAATCCAGTCGATCGAGATGCGGGTTGAGCCCGATTTTAAACAGCAAAGGCTATTTTTAAACGTTTTACAGCGCTTTTTAATCACTGTGACGCTCCTCCACCAAGCCAGTACACGCACTCCACTCACACTCCCTCTCGAATGCTGGGCAGTCACTGTAGAGCTGGCTGGGGGGGGGGGGCGGAACTGATTGCAGCCTCACCAATTACATGACGCCATGCAAATGAGCCTCTTTTCCCCGCGAGTGCTCTTCTCTTCACGGCGATCGTCGAGCAGGCAAATTTAAACTGCAGAAACCATTTTTTTTTTTCTTCAACTGACTCCACAGTGGGAGCCCATTTCAGCCATTTAGCATGGCCATTCACACAGCAAGTCTCTCAGTTTACTCAAAAGCATTTCCAACGTCCAGGGCACAATTTTCCTGTTGCTACCCCATGTCTTCCACACTTTTCTTTATCACAGTTCTTTTAAAAAGCATTTCCAACATCCAGGGCACAATTTTCCTGTTGCTACCCCTAGTCTTCCACACTTTTCTTTATCACACACAGCTCTTTAAAAAGCTGGCAAAAACGCTGTAAACATGTGATGTAGGACAAGGGCACACTCTTTTAGCTTTACTGCTCCTTGGTAAACAGTTGGCATTTTAACAGCAGCATAATAACCACAGCATACAGCGACACACTAGTTAACTTGCTTCAGCTTTTTGGGCTACCCACTGCCAGATAGCCAAAACGCTAGCCCTTTCCCTCGAGCACCTTTCCTCCCAAAATTAAAATCCAAAGTGGTGCCTCCATTTTATAAGGCCCTCACCCCTGCCTTTTTGCAAAACGACAGGTGGTATGCTGTTGAAGCTGACAGCAGTACTTGGTGGGGACTGGGTTCGGGGAGGACTAGGTTACTCGGCACAGGGGGCCTAGGTCTGGCTACTCTGCACAGGGGCACCCAAGTAAATCCGAACACAGGAAGCAATAACTGTAATGTCCAATACCATGAATGGGATTCTAAAGTGTGGCTTTTATTCACATTCAAACTGAACAAACAAAGCATAGACGGACCTCCACAGGGCTACATTCCTGGTAATGCAGATAACAGCAACTGAACACTTCTTCACTATTTCAGCCCTCAGGCTCTGAACCCACCAGGCACACAGCCCGGACTTACATGCAGCTTTGGGTACACAGCCTGACTTGTACACTACTTGTTTTTTTTCCCTAGCCCGGCTCCCCCGCCGGTCACTCGATCGCGGTCCATATGGTAGTGAACCAGTTTTCTGTTGGTGGCTCCCCAAACCACCTTACAGCCTTCGACTCCTTAAGGGAAATTTTCCTTCCAATCCCACGTCTGGGTACTTCCCTCATCACTGGCCAAGTGCATTAGGCAAAGTAGAAATCCACAGAGCAAATCCGTAGAGGTGGACCTGGTTACTAAAGGTGAGGGGGTCGTCCTCCCACCTCCAGCTCCCACAATCCATACCCAGCCATTTCTCTGGACACTAAACAACTCTTTTTGAAAGATTGGCAATGTAGATTACAGGGTAGATGTATAGCACATCTCCTCTACATGTCTTGACTTTCCCCTTGTGCCGGACTTGAACATACTTTTACTTTGGCTAAGCCTGTTACTCTAGGCCTCCCACTACTTCAGCAGTCCAATCCCCACTTTAACACAGTTCAGGTGAAACATGGGCCCTTTGAAAAGAGAACTCACCCTTTGGTTGCAGGTGCCCCACAGGCGAATCTTGAAAGCTTCTTGTGCCACAACACATTTCAGAAAACTAGGCAGCTTCTTCTCTAGCAGGAACAAAGGGGTTGCCCCTGGAATAGCAGGCAAAACTTCCACCCCCATCCCCTCAGGGATGGGGCACAGAGACCCGTATCAGCGGTCTCCACCACTTAAAGAACAGCTTACTGTGTCCCTCTTAAGGCGGAAACACACACCTTTCCCTAAAAGTAGCTCTATTTCAGAGCTTAGGCTCCAAGAGTCTGTGCACAGACTGCTGTGCTCCTCTCCTCTTGACTGCTCACACAACACTCTCCAACTGACTGTTCAAAACTCCCAACATTCTAATCTAACTCCCTTCTGCAGATTCCACTGTGGCCCATGCAGCTGCAATAGTTCTATGGTGATGTCATCCCTGTCTCAGCTGAGACTAAGAACAGAGTGAGACAGTGTAAAATCCATTTAACTGGAGTTTCACAAGCTGCCTTCCCTGCCTACCACTAGGTCTTACTTGGATTCTAGTAACCCCGGATAACAGGGGGGGTTACACCTGTAAATGGAACAAAATCCCTGCAAAATACAGGAATTCTTGTAGAACTGAGCACTGATTGTGATAAATGGCTGGCAGTGCTGAAGTCACAGCCTGCGACTGCTAAGATAAACTTCCAGACACAGTTAAGGTATCTGCAGTTGATTCACTGGCTATCCATTATACAGCACAGCCTTACATCTGCAACTGCTATTAACATCTGGGAAGATCAGATGGGCCAGGTAGGGGAGGACCAGATGAAGGATCACCAAGATTTTAAAGATGTTTAAGTATTTATTGGGGGAATGTACTCTGGCTCAGGAGAATGAGACTAGATGGGGGTACTGTTGTCTAAGCAGCTTAAAGAAAAAGCCAGGAAAAAGTGCTGGCCCAATGCTTATAGGGATTGTATGGATGCCAATGGTAAATTCCTACAGTGTAAAATCTTACGCCTTTGGTACAAAACATTAGTGAAGCTTTTCAGGATAGGCTTAATACTGGATGAGAAATGTTTTTCAGTGTGGGGGAAGCAGGAGGGCACTTGCTGCACATTTTGTGGTCCTGCTCAGGGGTACTTGAGTGTGAAGAGGTAGCGAGAGAAAGTATCTCTTGGGAGTGGGAAGTATTTATTCTGGGGGACTGACCCTCCTGGGGCTTATCCACATCCCCAACAGTAAAACGGATTATTTATAGTGTGAAAGTACTAGGGAAATTTCCATTCTTGGAGAGAAAGGGTTTTCCAGAAGTGAAAGGCTTTAACTTCCAACTCCTGTCCTGGGGAGGGCAGTTGTTTTTTTGGTGCCTAGGCCCCACTCACCTGATTCCGCACCCCCACCCTGGGACCTATCTCCAGTGGCAGTACTCCCTGGCTTGCCCCCAGGGCCCTGAGGTGCAGTACATTAACACCTCTCTAGCCTCAGGTACAGAATACATACTGTATTCACCCCGCAGCCAGCAAGATGACATTATTTTTCCTTCGAGCATGGGGTGGAGGAGCGTTCAGATACAAGTTACTTAACTTCAGACTAAGTAAGAAAAAGCAGCAAGGAGCATCTAGCACCCCAGGGTTTCTGGGGTCTTGGCGGCCCCCACACCCCCGGCTTTTTAAAAACCGTTTTTGCACGCAGTGCATGCATACCACCACACATCGCAAAAAGAACCTCACCCCCCGCAAAAATCCCTGACATCACTGCCATTTCTATTCTGCATGTAACTCTGCTACACTTCCACTGCTAATGCCAGCAAGCAAACATTCGGCACTAATGACAAATGCTCATACCTCTCAACTGTCCCTGATTTTCAGGGACGTCCCTGATTTTGCCTCAGAATTATACTCTGTCCCTCCTAAAAATTGTGTTTCCATGACCAAACAGTGGGGGTTATAAGCACAAACTAATGTCAAACATTAAAGTTACAGACTTGTTCTTCTTTAGAAAATGCATTTTACACTAAGCCCTTTATTCTACCAGCTTTCTGAGTGGATATCACCAATTTTGAAGACGTGTCCCTGATATTAGTCCTCTGTCCCTGATTTTTTTTAAGCCTTGTCCCTGATTTATGAGGCAGGAGGTTGAGAGGTATGCAAATGCTAGTTAGCAGTAAAATACGTGATGTCCCTCATAATAAGGGTCACTTGAAAGGTACGCCCTTGGCTGTGCCGGGACTGATGGGATCAGTCCAAAATTCCTATACATTCTACTTGTGTCGCAATCTAAGTGTTAAAGCACTCTTACACAATCCAAACCGTACATCCCCCCAAAAAACACAGTCAATGAATAAAACGTCCGGTATACAAAAATATTCAAAAAAGTAAGCATGTTTTATTTTATTTTTAATAAAAAAAAAATGTAATTAAAAGCGCCACCAAATACGCGCGGATGTCTGTAACCCCGCTTCCGAATTTTGACATCCACAACGGAGCGGTTTACGTACCCATAGCTCGGCAGCTGTGATAGGCGCTGCCACAGAACTCGAAAGGACAGACTTCCCTCTCTCGAATCCTGTGCGCGCTGCCGCTCTACTCCTTCGTTTAGTTCTGTATCTTCAGCTATCTTGAGAGGCGGAATTCTGGCTATAGCGTTCTGTGCTTCCCAACCAGTGACGTCTCAGAGCTTCTGACCAATGAGCGTGCTCGTTAGTGGCGGGTCCGGTTGCTATGGTTGGAATTGCTGCGGTGTTGCCATCGCTGTAGTGGTGCCAACGAGTGCACAGAGGCAGGTCTGAGCAGGCGAGAGACGTGCATAGGAAGAAGGAACCGTCATGAGCAGTCCCTGCTCCATCAGGTAAGGGAGGACACGAATTGGGAGCGGGATGTGGAGATTATCCATTATCGGCGAAATAGAGACATCGCCTGGTACCAGTAGGGAGATGTGGGATTGGATGACGGGAAGCCGGGCTGTAGGACAACAAATTGTGGGGGGAGGGAGCGCAGTGCAGGACTGCAGCTTTTTTATTTTTTCATGCGGGGAGAGGGTAGAGCAGGAATGAGGGTGGGCAGCAAGAAGGAGACGATCGAGGGCGCGGAGCACTAGGAGTAAGCAGCATCACTTGGGGAAGGAAAGGATGGGATTTGCATGGGGAGACGGGTAGAACGGATTGTGTCGAGTGTTTATGGGCTATGCTCCACTGTACATCTCCCTCATAGCCTTGTGATTCCTGTGCTGTGCGCCTTCCCCTACCCTTATAGTGGCCCCAGGGGCTTGTGGGGGCTCAGATTATAGAGAGCAGTGTGGGTACCCTGTGGTTACCTGGGATCACAGTAGCAACACTATTTTGTTTTGTGAAAGTTGCATTGGAATATTTATTAATCGTGAAAAAGATGTTATGAGCTAATCATGAAACTGTGCATGGTTCAGTTTAATGTGTGCCTGGTTTTTTTTTTTTATATATAATTTAGCCAAAATAATCCAGCTGAGATCAGGAGTGTAGCCCCAGCAAGTTTTTGTATGTGCACTGGCTGTTGTTACCAATATTACGGTTATTGCTGTTCCACTCTTTAACTCATGCAAAAATGTGTGCTTTGTTTTATACTAATGCAGTTAATTATTTGTACCTTATGTGTATTATTCTAAGTGTTGTCTGTTTTATGTATTATTGTTCACATCCTCTTAAAATCCTTTCACATGCTCACCCCAAGAAACGAGCTCCAGCTCAGGGTGCCTAGTATCCTAGCTACCATATTTCAAATAAATAAATAGGACTTGCTCAGTATCAGATCAGTAAGTGGCTGTTGTGGGGTTTGGATCTGCATATTTGGTTCCGAACCCCGTACTCTAGCCACTAGGCCAGTGGTTGTGAAGCCTGAAATACTTGTGACAGTGTGACTCCAAAGTTTGTCACCAAATTTGCTGGAATCTTTGCTCGTTGTCGACCAAACCCACTGCTATTTTTGTTTGTTTGTTATTGTTGATCAGGAAAGGAGGGTTAGGAAATACTTCCTGGTTTCAGTCTTGTCCCTGGTGGGGAGGGGGTGTTGGTGTTTTTTAGTGAATGGGCAAACTTTGGCCAGTAAAAAATAATTCTCTTTTCATAGTGTGTACACTAAATCAAGTAACTGATGCTTTTTCACTTGAAATCATCTCCAGTTTTTTGAAGTAAGAAATTGCCAGTTCCATTGTATTTTTAAGTGGGATTCCAGACAGCTGTTGTACTGGTAATCACATTTGAGAAACATTACACTAGACCACACTGCCTCTGCTATTAAGCATTTATAGTGGCAGTGTTGTACCTACCTGCCATAGCACACACACAAGAGGTTGCAATGAATTGCTTTGCATTGCATTCCTAAATTGAGTGCAGATCATAATTTGGCAGTTTCTGCAGCTGTGACCAGAATTTTGTTTGCAGTATATTGTCTTGTGTAGACTAGATCAGCACACTGTATTTTTTTGTGTGACTCATGGTGAATACTTAGCTGTAAGTATACTTAGAGTTGCAGAAAAAGGGGAGATATTGCTGATGGGTGATCTGAATATGCCAGATGTTAACTGGAGCACAGTTGCAGCTGCCACTCCGAAGAGTGCAGTTATTCTAGATGCCCTACAGGGGGCATGCCTTAGACAACTAGTACTGGAGCCCACTCGAGAGGGAGCAATATTAGGCTTGATACTCTCAAATGGAGATGGAGAGAGGATCACAGATGTAGAAAGTGGGTAGCCATCTGGGAACTAGCGACCATCCGAACAGTATGGTTCACAACAAACACAGCAATAGAAGTCCAAGCCATACAAAGACAAAAGTACTGGACTTTAGGAGGACTGACTTGCTAAAATGGGTGAGTGCCTAAGGAATGCACTAGCAAATGGGTGGGAAGGAGGGTGGAAGAACAATGGGAATAATAAAACTGCCATCACAGAGGTAACGAGCCTTTGTGTGAAGCAAATAAACAAAACAAGCGATGTAAGAAACCACTATGGTTCCCAAAGGAAGTGGCAGTGAAGGTTCAAGAGAAAAGAAAGCATCAGGAGTACAAGGAATTTAGCAGGAGCAGGACAGAGAACTGTATCAGTTAAAGCAAAAGGAGGCTGGGAAGGCAGTCAGAACAGCAAAGGCCCAAACTGAGGAAAAGATAGCCAACTCAGTTAAGAAGGGAATAAAACCTTTTATAGGTACATCAGGAGCAAAGGAAGACCAAGGGAGGGATAGTGAGGCTTAATAAAGGGGAGGGAGGGTGCAGAGGGAGAATGTGAAAAGGCAGAGATACTAAACAAATATTTTGCTCAGTATTTACAAAGGAAGAGGGGAGGTACATAAACAAACAGTAGTAACACTCTGATACAGAAGTTGATACCAGCCCATTTACAGAAGAAAGGGTTCTAAAGAACTCTTTAAACTGAAGGTGACAAAGCAATGGGGCCTGATGGGATTCATCCCAGAATTCTAAAAGAACTAAGGGTAGAACTAGTGACACCACTGACTACCTCTTTAACAAATCATGGGAGGATGGGGTGGTACCCGAGGACTGGAGGAGGGCAGAGATTCCCTTCACAAAAGTGGGAGCAAGGCAGAAGCAGGAAACTATAGACCTGTTAGTTTAACCTCAGTGATAGGAAAGATGGAATCACTTCTAAAGGAAAGAATTGTCGAGTATCTAGAGGCCAGAGGGCACAAGACCCTAGGCAGCATGGATTCACAGCGGAAGGTCATGCCAGACTAATCTGATAGATTTCTTTGACTGGGTGACCAAGTAGTAGATCAGGAGGGCTGTGGACATGGCCTACCTAGACTTTAGCAAGGCATTTCGACACAGTCCCACACAAAAGATTAATATATAAGTTAGCCAGCCTGGGAGTGGGTCCCAAGATGACAGCCTGGGTAAAGAATTGGCTGGAGAATAGGACACAGAGAGTAATAGTAAATGGAGTCCACTCAGAAGAAAGGAGGGTTACTAGCGGGCACCGAGGTTCAGATTAGACTATCCCTCTGTCTTTATGTTTACATTGCAGGACTGGAAGGAAAGTGCGTCTTTGCAGATGACACTAAGATCTGCAACAGAGTTGATGCACAGGGTGGGTGGAAAGGATGAGAAGGACTTGGCAAGGTTAGAGGAATGGTCAAATGTATGGCAGCTTAGATTCAATGCTAAGAAGTGCAAGGTAATGCACCTGGGAAACAAAACCAAGGGAAGAGTACACAATGGGGGTGAGATACTAACAACAACAAAAATGGAAAGGGACCTGGGGGTAGTCATATCAGATGACCTAAAGGTGGGCAAGCAATGTGAGAAGGCAGCAAGGAGGGTTGGGGGGATACTGGGATGCATAGGGAGAGGCATCACCAGTAGAAAACAGGAAGTTATTATCCCTCTGTACAGACAGCTGGTGAGACCCCATCTGGAGTACTGTGTGCAGTTCTGGAGACCCAGTCTCCGTAAAGACATAGACAGGATGGAAGCTGTCCAGAGGAGGGTAACTAAAATGGTGCAGGGTCTGCACCTGAGGACATATGAGAGAGACTTAAGGAGCTTAATATGTATAGCCTCGAGGAAAGGAGGAGAGGGGGATGATAGAAACTTTCAAGTACCTCAAGGGAATCAACAAAGTCCAAGAGGGTAGCATCTTCAAAAAAAGAGGTGTGCAAGAACAAGAGGCACAATTTGAAGATGGGGGGGACTCAGAGGTAATTTGGGAAGTATTTTTCACAGAGAGGGTTGTGGATGCATGGAATGGCCTTCGGAGGAGGTTGTGGAGTCAAAATCAGTAGGAATTCACATGCATGGGATAGTCATAAGGCAATTCTGGGGATGGGGGTAGAAAGAAGTAGGCTGCTGGTTAACTAGGATCTGCAGCTTATCCAGTAGGTAGGGAAATGGGCAGACTGGGTGGGCCAAGCGGTCCTTATCTGCCGTCAAATTCTATGTTTCTATGTATTAATTTAGTAGGTTGAAACATGCACTTTGTAGTGGTATGCAGGATCACAAAGTTTGGAAATGTGCAACTATGTGGGATACTACAATTACAGTACTGTTGTATTTTATATAAATTTTTCCAAGAAAAGCATAGATGGTGGATGCACTAGAGCAACAAAGAAAAGGAGTTGTTATGGGTTGGGGGGCAGAAACATAGGGGAGGGGTGGCCACTAGACCAGTGGAGATTTGTTAGGTAGGGTGGGCAGACTGGATGGGCCCACTGGCCTTTTTCTGCTGTCTTTGCATCTGTGTAGTAGTGGGAATAGGTGCAATACATTTTGTGTCATGTGTATGTAAAATTAAAAAAGCGTAGTAAAATGGGGGACAAAAATTTCATTGCAATCAGTATTATACACTATTAAAAAATAGACACATTTGAAATGGATGATATCATTGCGATAACATTATGTTCAAGCATAAAAAATGATGGCTTATAATATAAAGTCCTAAGGGAAAAGGCAGGTTTTGAGGCAGGATTTGGAGAGAATTGGAGTCTGAGACAGAGTGAATTTGAGGCTGTACAGCACAGAAAGGGGAATAAGTTAAAGAAGTTCCAGAAGTGATTCACAGAGGAGCAGAGAGTATAGGTGGGGGGGATTAGGTGCTGATGATGTTTGAAGACTGTATGCATGTTTGTGTAGAATTTTGAACACCAACATCATACAGTTTGAACTGAATAAAAATTCTAGCAATGCTAGCTCGTGGAGATGCCTACCTGTGCCAGCTTGTTTGTATCTATGTCTTAAGTTACTGTTATACTGTGTTATACTGTTATACTGTGTATTTTCGTTTGTCTTACTGTGACAAGGTACCTTTGTAAATGAGCCTGTGGCTCAAAGATTTTCCAAACTGCTGTCTAAATAAATAAACATTTAAATTCTATGTATTGCAGTGCTTTACAGTAAAGGTAATTACAGTAACAAATTGTACATTAGAAACAAATTACAGTAAAACCAAGAAAGTTAAACTATTATAGGGGCGAGCTAGAGTTTCTATGTTAAGCCCCTAACTTTGCAGCTTAATAGAGTTTAGCAACGTTTGATGAAATTAGCTGAAATTTTGCATGTGTTGTCTGGAATGCAGGGTCTAATTGTGTGGAAAGTTTCATGATGGCAGCTTGTGCGGTTTCTGAGATTCTCATATGTCATTTCCCTGTAGATGTCTATTTTGTTTTCTATATTTAAAGAGCCACCGACGTCTCAAGAAGTACTTTCAAAGCCATAATATTTGGACACAAAGCAGCTTATATTTCTCATCAGCTCCGTATTTATCTCCATTACTTAGTACTTAGATAATTTGCTTCAAAACCAGGATTGTTGTTTCTTGAGGGTTTATCAGCTCCTATTGCTTCTTCCCAACCTAATATCATAATGCTCTGCTTATGACAACAGACTGTGATGTCACAACAGGGTATTATGATTTCAAGGAGGGAATAAGCAGTAGAGACAGACAAACTATAAGGGATGAATATCTTGTTTTTGTGGGAATTTTTTCAGTAATAAAGGAGAAGAGAAACCTATACAAAATATATGAAATGTAAGCTGACTTGTGTCTAAATATTATATTTTACAGAGTTTTCCCAAAGGTGTCAGCTGCTCTTTAAAACACATATTTAGGTATGATTCGGTACGCATTTCATATATACGCTATAGATTTCTCCTCCCCATTATTTATTACTAAGGAAATTTGCATGCATACATGATCCTTATCCCTTAGAATACATCTGTCTCTATAACTGATGCCCTACTTTATGTCATAATCCTCTGTTGTGACATCGCAATGTGTTGCCATGCAAGTAGCTGTAATGTCACAAATGGGTTATTGTAACGCCCGGTAGGGGGAAAGCAACAGGAATAGATAAAACTCTTAAGGAGCAAAGATTCGGTTTTCATGCAAATGACCTCAGCAATAAGTAATGGGGAGAAGAAATACATAACTAATGTGAAATACAAGTTGGACTGTGTCTAAATATTATGTTTTGTGAAAGTTCTGTTAATGGCGTCAGCTGCTCTTTATCATGGGATTTGAGGGGGCCGGTCCGGTGGCGCTTAGGGTTGAGGCGCTGGACGCCACACTGCACCACACCTGCGATCCAGGTTTGGGAAGGAGCTGGCCGCTGGGGGTTGGCCGGAGGTGAGGTTGGATGAGAGCCCTTATGGTGCTCTCCTCCGTGGGTAGAATGGGGTGGGTTGTCCCGGTGTGCTGGTGACCCCCGCTGGAGGATGGAGGCACTACAGCAAGCCAAGACAAGCACCTATCCAGTGTAGACGACGCTGGCAGGGTTGCCGTGCACCACGCATGGGAGGGGGTAGCACACAGAACAGGGAAATCAGTGGCACCATTGGCAGGCAACTGTGTCCCACGCCGGGCCAACCCCGACTGACGCTCCAGGTCCTCCATCCCCAGCCCTACCCTGTAGCCAGAGTCTGACTTGTAAGTGCGCCCAAGAGGAGGGGGCAACCCACCCTGGGTGGGTCAAACCTGGGGTGCTGGCTGTAGGGAGGGGGAGGAGAGAGGAGGTTCAGATCGGGGGGCTTCAGGCAGGGCAGAATAAAGGACTAGGTTGACTGAGAGAGGTTCCATGGTGCTACGACCAGAGGGAAAGAAATAAAAAAACATGGGATTTGTGTTTGCTTCTGTATACAGCCTACATGGAATGGAATTTTTTTTTTTTTGCCAAAACTTTCAAGGTAGTGTCTTTGGAAGGTTTTGTGAAAAAATATTAAAGGGATGTAGAGTTATAAAGATTTAAAGCTTTGTGATTTTCTGTTCTGAGCAAGCTCAGTGTGGTTTTTGGGATAACTTTCTGATACAACACCAAAAATTCTGTCACAAGACCATTTTTGGTTTTGCTGGCCCGGTGGTGCTGAGGGTTGAGGTGCTGGATGCCACACCTCATGCCGCGCCAACGACCCGAGTTTGGGAGCGAGATTGGGGGTTGGCGGGGGAGGGAGACGGAGTGAGCGCCCTCTGGGCAGCTCTCCTCTCCAGGTGGGAGGGCAAGGGACGACCGATGCTCTGGTGACCCCAGTGGAGACCGGAGGCACCATCAAGCCGCCGGGCTGCACGCCGTGCCAGGCTGACGTAGGCAGGCTGCCATGCCTGGCGCCAGATGTGCCGACGCGGGGAGGGGATCTCTGGCCTAACTACCAGAAATACCCTCCAGCCCTGGATAGGCGACTGCCCGTGCCACACTCACAACGCTGGTTCCCTGCCACTACCCCTGCATTCTCTCCGGGTTGCCCTGCCCAACCCGGGGAACTGCAATGACCTTGAAGATGATCGGGGAACACAGCGGGAGGTAGAGCAAGCTGGCATGAGCAGGTGGCCTGAGAGAGTTCCAGACTGAGGGGCAAGAAACATAGTTAAAACCAAAACAAACAAAAAATACCATTTTTGGTTTCTCGCTGTTTGCTTCTCAAGAGTACAACATTATATTTTGTGCTATGAAAGCCGCCACCTTGTTTTTTTCCCTCAAACTAAAAAACATGGAAAATGCATAAAAATGGTGTAGTTTTAAGAAAACAAACACTCGAACCTTGCTAAACGGGACCGTTTAGCTAGATTCTGATATTGTTTTTTTTTTTTATTTATTATTATTTTTATATATTCTCCTTTTGCTCCTTGGCCCTTTCAATCTGGGGGGGGAGCTCCAGACCCATCACCCTGGCATCCACCAGCCGGTGCGAGTACCCCAGAGACACCCCCCTTGGTG
The DNA here is from genome assembly GCA_016271365.2 of Neoceratodus forsteri. Classification (NCBI taxonomy): domain Eukaryota; kingdom Metazoa; phylum Chordata; order Ceratodontiformes; family Ceratodontidae; genus Neoceratodus; species Neoceratodus forsteri. The sequence goes on along the minus strand of CM028131.1, from coordinate 1,389,827,124 downwards.
AGGTCTGCAGAGGGGGCCCTTCCCCCACTGAGATCGGATCCATATTATGCGCCGTGGCTAGCCAGTTGTGGGGCCTGCGAGCTCCGCCTCCTCATCATCCTCCAGGAGTCATTTCCTTTTTTTCTCCCTCTTTTTCGGGAGCACGGTGTGCAGTGACACCAGCAACTGGGTTCGCGCACGCTCCCATGTGTGCCCCAGTCAAGTGTCTGCCGCCCCTCCTGTGGTGCAGCTCTGCGCTTTCGGTAGCCCCAGCTCTGCTACGGGTCAGGCGAGCACCAGCCACTGTAACCCCGGAGATGGAGAGCAGTCCAGTGACAGTCCATCTCCTCCCAGCAAACCCACGGCAACCCGTGCACGTTCCTGAATACGGGTCGCCGGCATGGCGTGAGGTGTGGTGTTCATCGCTTCAACCCTCAGCGCCACCGGGCCAGCTGATGTTTGTTTTTTAAAATAATGCCTGAAGTACTTTTTCTGGGACTGCCAAAATCCGTTCTGCCCAGCTTAGCGAGAGGAGCTGTTCACCTCTGTTCTCTGTTTGAGAACCGTGGGACTTTCTTGAATACTAAAGCCACAGCTGGAAGTCATGCTGCCAGCTTCAGTTGAAGCTGTGAGCCCAAGATCCCTTGATCCATATCTCTCTGTCTCCCTATCTATTTATTTATTTATCTACCTATCTAAAGTTTTATTAAGCGGACCTGGGTGCCCACCACCGCACACGTCCTCATTCACCTGAACATCTCCCTTGGCAAAGATCCACTCTCTGGTTAAAGACGCATTTTGCTGCTGGAACCAGCAACTGCAATATAAGAAACTAATGTAGATACGATTTAATTTGTTTCAGTGAGAATTGAACTTTTATTCATAACGTTGTCATTTTTGCATATTTTGACCCCAAATTTTCAACATGTTCTTTTTGGGACCCCACCTCATGACCAATGGTGGTTGAATTATGCAAACCTGGTCCGAAAAGGTGATTTTGCAGTCACTTCGCAAAATCACCTTTTGGGCGGGATTTGAAAATTTACACTGCTCTCGTTCATGAGGTGGTGTCATAACAAAGCTATGTGGAAAATTTAGGGTCAGAATCTGCAAAAAATGACAAAGTTATGGGTGTACATTGAAATTTCTTTTACAATCGCTCATAACTTAGTTAATTTTAAATATTTTGACCCCAAATTTTCAACACAGCCATTTTTTCACACCACCTCACAAATGTGACAGCTTTCATTTTTCTAATCAATGGCCAAAAATATGTTTTCGCATCAGTGGTGTGGAATGATGTTTTGGCAGGGATTTGAAAATTTTCACTTACTGGGTCCGTGAGATGGGGTAATAAAAAAGGCTATGCTCAAAATTTGGTGTACAGATATGGTAAAATGCCCAAGTTATGGCTGAATCTTAAAGTATTTCAATGTTCACTCATAATTTTGCTAATTTGCAGTATTTTAACTCTCAGTTTTCACCCTAGCAGTTTTTTTCACATCATCTCATAAACCTGACAGATGTCATTTTTAAAATCATGGATGAGATGTGTTTTTGCAGTTCTTGTGTGAAATGTCATTTAGGTCAATATACTATAAATGCTACATGTCTTGTTTATATGTGGAGTCATAAAATGACTATCTTGAAAATGCCTGGTTTATAATTAATAAGAAACTTTGAGTGTAGTGCAGATCTTGACCCCAGCGGGTATGCTTTGTGATCCTGTGCCAGTGAGATGAGTTTGGGTGAGTGCTCAGTGATCCAGCTGGGTCAGGGGGTAATGGTGCTATTAAGCAACCCCCCCCCCAGCCAGGGAATGAAAGCTGCAGGGTTGTCTGCATGGGCCCGGGTACCATAAAGTGAAGACAGCTGTCCTCTTGGCATAGGCCCCTATACTTCTGCATCTCTGAGTGGCAGAGGGCCCTGTGCATTGGCCGACAAATGGACTCTTTGCCCTGTGCGTCTGTATCTGGAACCACATGGAAGCGAAGGGATCAGAGGACTGTGAGTTTCTGCAGCCCACCAGACAGCTCGGAGAATTCTTGACATCCGTCGTGGCACAGATGGGCCCTGCACTTCTGTAGCGGATGGAGTCTTCTCTTGACACATCTGTTCATGCAGATCCCTTTGAGAATATGATTCTACTGTCTCAAAAAGAAAGGGACATTTTTTATAAAAAAACTTTAATGCCCCAGTTGGAGTTCAAGTTAATGCCGCAAAAGTAGGTAAATGTGGCATTAGGTTTCAAGTCCTGACTCCCCACTCCCAGCCCCCCAGCAGCAAAAGGAAAAAACATTAGAGTTTTGGGTCTCTGGAGTCTTGGTGAATCAGTGGTGGGGTCTTCCTTGGGGTTGTCAACCCTAATGCTCAACCCGTTCCCTGACCAAACAAGAATAGATGTGATCTCCCTGTAGGCTCCGCATCAAGAAAGCTACATCAGATTGTGTTGACAACATTGGGTGAGACATAGTTCTCTACCTTTGAAGAGTGTATCACTATGAGGCAGTGGCTTGGAGCTCTACCTTGTGCTTCAGACAGTAGGCTACGGGCTGGCAGGAGGGGTGAACATTAGGATTGACAACTCCAAGGAAGACTCCATCACTGGGACTGATTCACTAAGACTCTGAAGACCCCAAACTCTAATGTTTTTCCTTTTGCTGCTGGGGGGTGGGGTGAAAACCTTAATGCCACATTTCTCTACTTTTGTGGTGTTAACTTGAATCTTAACTGGTGCATCAACAATGTTTTTTGCAAAGAATATATAAATATAAACTATTATAGTTACAGATTGTGATATATGGTGATTGAGATGATTAGTAAAATCACAGGGCTCGCAGTAGAATTTTCATTTTGAGAGTTCTGGACTCCATGTAGAAAAAAGTTAGTTTTGATGTGAGGACTGTGACTGCTGGGTAGAGATGCAGAATGATTTTTTTTTAATTTATTTATTGAAATGTTTCACCAGGAGGGCACACTGAACAACAAGTTGCTCGTCTCACGGTGTGACCTGGGGGTTGGGGTTACATAGGGTTGTGAAGAATGATCAGTTACAATAGTACGTGGGTAGTACAAACAATATAGCATTGTAAGATTGTGCAACAGTTGGAACACAAGGTATTGTACAATAAACAGCAGTGGAACATTGAATAAATTACAATACATGTTCAAAGTCATACAAAAGAACATGTGAACATACAAAACAGTAATAATACAATAGAACCATTTATAGTGCATGAGTGTACCAGGAGCAGGCTTGAGGTAGTATACAAGTGTTGTTGGAGTAAAAAGGACGGGGTTAGGTTGTGCACACTGGTGACCCAGAAGGGCAGGTGGAGAAGAGAGGGGGGTAGAGGCAAGAACTGAATATGAGGAGAAGGGGTAGCCATTTCCTGATTTCCCCCCTTCAGGATGTTGAGAACCTTGCTGGGGGGGGGGGGGGTCATGGTAGGAAGGCAGAAACTGGGGATATGTATTAAGGTGGGTTAAAGTAGGAAGAGTTGAGGAAAAGGTAATTGTACAGGGCAGAGGTAAAGGAGTAGTTGGAGGAGGAACGTCATATTTCAGAGGGAAGGGAAGTCCAGATTTTAGGGAAACGATAGGCAAAAGCAGTCTGTGATGAGGGTGGAGCAGCGAGGGACCATCAAGGTGCAGGTGTCATTTGATCTGAGAGAGTGGGTGGTGGGGAGTGGAGAGAGAGAGAGAGGATGAGAGATAGGATGGGAGCTCCCGAACCAGAATTTGGAAGTTAGTTTGACACAGTGAGCGATGCGTCTGTGAGGTAATGGAAGGAAGGTTAGAGAGTGATAGAGTTCACAGTGGTGGGAGAGGGAAGGGGAGTCTATAGCAAAGCGGCAGAAGGAGTTAAAGAGAGAGTCCAACTTGGTCAGGGAGGATTTGGGAGCAGCACCATACACTACGTCACAGTAGTCAAAGATGGGGAGTATCGTCTTCTGGACAGTTTCGCACCTCGCAGTCAGTGGGATGCAACTACGATTCCTGTACAGAGCACCAAGCTTGGGGCGCAGTTTCTTCAAGGATAGCATCGATATGCACAGAGAAGTTGAGGTGCTGGTCCAGCCAACTCCCAGATATCTAAATGAAGAGGTGTCCTCCAAGATGGTCCCATCAGGGATGTGGAAGGTGGGTAAGGACGAGAGCCTAGAGAGTCTCTGCCTGGTGCCAAAGGTCATTGAGACTGTCTTCTTGGCGTTTAGAAAAAGCTGGTGAGAAGCAAGCCAGAGCTGAACTTAGTTAAAGTCATGCTGTAAGCTGGTTTGCACAGCAGCAGGTTTTTTGCCAGAACTGTACTAAACAGTTTTGTCAGCGTACATCTGGATAGAAGAGGATGAGCAGGCTGTGGGAAGATCATTAAGGAAAATGGAGAAGAGTAGGGGACCAAGCACTGAGCGACATCAGTGTTGATGGGGAGTGGAGGGGAGATGGAGTCAAGGATTCTCATTGACTGGGTCCTGCCAGTGAGGTAGGATTTAAACCAGTTGGTGGCTGATGGAGCAAGGCCAGCTGAGAAGAGTGAATCAAGAAGCAGGGGATGGGAAACAGTTTTGAAAGTTTGGGCTAGGTCGACAAAGATGGCCGAGGTGATCAGGCCATCATCCATCCCTAAAAGTATGGAATCAGTAAGCCTGAGGAGGGAGGTGGTTGTTGAGTGGTTCTTCCGAAAACCAGATTGGAAGGGGGTGAAGAAGGAGGAATCAGAGCGGAAGGGTGATAGTTGAGAGAGAACTAAGTGTTCTTGAAGTTTGGCAAGGGTAGGAAGGAGGGAAATGGGACGATAGTTGCCAGGAGTGGATGTGTCACCACCCTTGTGGAGAGGAAGGACTACAGCATGTTTCCAGGATCGGGGTACTTGGGCAGAAGTAAAGAACAGGTTAAGGATTAGGGAGATAGGATAAGAAATTGAAGGAGCAGAAAGGTAGAGAAGTTTAGGATCAAGCTCATCTGGTGAGGATCCTTTAGAGGGGTTGAGAGAGAGAGGAGAGCATTAAGGGCTTCATCAGGGATCATCTCCTACCAGTACCTGAGAGGGCAAAGTGAGGGATGGACAGAAGTCTAGAGTTGGAAGAACATAAAACCGAGATAAACAGGAAAGGACAAGGCCAGGAAGAATGCACAGGAAAGACAGGGCGAGGAGGTGGGGTTGTTTTATATGTGAGGGAAGAAATCAAGGCTACAGAGGTAAGGGGCCCCATGAGGAAAAGGAGGGTCTGGAGATGCTGTGGGGGTCAACCTGGAGACAGGCTCCATGGCTGCTGTCAGTACCGGGGCAGTGTACAGGTCTCCAGCATAGGGAGAAGAGTTGGATAATGCACTTGTTGAAGCCGTCATCAGAATGCTGAGTAAGGGGACGTGCTGCTAGTTAGCGACTTTAAGGCACTTTTACACACACTGATAATGAGCGTAACAGATCAACTGCAATGTTACCTTTTCTGGCATGTACAGGTGATCCCTTCTTCAAGTGAAACAAACTGTCTTACTTTGAGGAGAAGCTCTTGCAGCAGGTTTCACACTGAGGACTGGTGCCACCTGGCAGCGGTTCCGGCAACTTTTTCTCTAGTAATACCAACGTGGGAATGCCCCCCGCCATCGTCGGCTTCACCCCTGACGTCGCCCTGTATAAGGTAGGAGTTCCCCACGTGCTTCAGGTCTTTCCCGCCGCATGATTGGCTTAGTACCGATCGCTCTTTCTCCACCGGATTTTCGTGTTTTTTCAGTACTGTTTAGCTTGTATGTCATTGCATCTTAACAAGTGCGCTTGGGGGCGACAAATTCCCGCTAAGGACGGTTACTCGGCGTGCCTTTATTGTCTGGGGCCTGACCACAACACTGACGCCTGCCCTCACTGCCAGGCCTTTAACTCGTGGATGCGAATTGGGTGCCAAAATTCTCTCGTGGCCTTCCACCCCAAGACGAAATTAGCCGCCATGGAACGGGCTTCCTCCTTGGGAGAATCTGATCCTCCTCCAGCTCACAAGCATTGGGAGCAAGACGGGGAAGGTCTCACTCAAAACATAGGTCTTCGGGATCGAAGTCCGGGTCGTCGGAGCATGATTTCCGCCTCATGGCCCTAAAGCCTTCTTCTGCTGTCTCCAGGCCTGCTTCTTTTCAACCTCTAAAAATTTCTCAGCCCACCGAGAAATCGAAGGGTGCAGGTAAGGTCTCCTCCTGCTTGGCCTCCTCAAAGGCCAACACCTGGGAATCGAGCAAGGCCTTCGGGTCTTCAGGTGGCAGGGCTTCCTCCTTGTCTCCTAAATCGCGGGACACTGACAGATGCCAGCCTCCGGCTACTGACTGGCGCTTGGCCGAGAAGTCTGCCAGCCATAAGGCCGACCATCAGAAGGCTCACTCCACCGAAGGACGTTCGTCTGCCCACAAGGAGAAGTGGACGCCGGACCCTCGTTCACCCGTGACTCTCTCAGCCCTGGTCCTGGTGACGGTTCTTCTGCTGCTGGTTGTGGTACGTCCAACGCTGGTCCTTTTGGTGACACCTGCCGTCAGCTCCGATACTCCCTCTCCGCAGTCGCCGGTCTGACCGACGCCGGACTCTGGCGACGGTGGTGCTGACGCCACCCCGACGTCCCCCCTTGGGCCAACGCTGGTTGGCAAGAGTACGGACCAAATGCCAGTCCCCTCAGATGCCGGGGCCGATGCCAGTGTGGGCTCGGATGCTCCTCCACCTACACCTGAATCACCCAGATTATACCTCTTTCAAGTGAAGGAGCTCTTCACCCACTGGTGGGATACAGTAAAAGAGGATCTGCCAGCGGGTGCACCTCCACCCACTCCAGTACCGGTTCCAGGCCCCATTGAACCAGGGGATGGGGGGGCGGATGAGGTGCCCCCTCCTAAGAAACGCACAAAGAAATCTAGGAGGGATAGGTCCAGTAGCTCCTTTCGCTGTCCCTCTCCCTCTCCCTCTCCTCCTCTGGACAAGAGGCGCAAAAGGAAGAGGTCTCCCCCCTCTTTCTCTCCGGACTTCTGTGTAGACTCGGATTCTTCTTCCTCTGACGCCTACTCGGAGCCAGACCTAGGAGACATGGAGGGTCTACCTAAATCCCCTCCAGATGATCCCAGCTTCATGGAGGTGATGAGGCACATCCAGGCCAACATGGGTTGGGACACTGAGGCCCTGGACCCTGAGCGACTGCGGCTAGCTAAATACCTCCGCCAAAAAGACCCAAAGCCGGTGGTCATCCCTCCCATGGTCGACACCTTCGAGGATGTCACCCGGGCGACCTGGAAGCATCCTCATTCCTCCTCCTCCTCCTCCGCCGTGCCCAAGAAGGCTCACCGGCTCTACTAGGCGCCTGTGGACCACCCCTTTCTGGCCAAACCACCTATTGCAGACTCTGTGGTGATTTTGGTGGCTCATGATCGTTCGCAGAGGCCCAAACATCTGAGCACCCAGCCGCCTGACAGAGAGTCAAAGCAACTGGATTCAGTGGACCGTAAGGTGTACTCTGCTGCGACCTGCAGCATCAGGAGTCTCAACTTCCTGACACATATGGTCCAATTCCAGAACGCCCTTTGGGAACAAGGATTGGGCATTATGCAGAGCATGTTCAATTGTCCTCAGCGGACAGAGCTGGCCAAGCTGTTGCAGACTGGCTCAGATGTGGGTACCCATGTTCTGCAGTCAGCCTATGACTGAGGACACCACCTCCAGGGCAGCTGCCATTGGCATTTGCCTCCAATGCCATGCATGGCTTTGGGTTTCTGGGTTCGATCCAGACGTCCAAACCAACCTTCTGGATGCTCCCTTTAAAGGCTCCATGCTCTTTGGCGAGAACACGGAGCGGATTATCACCAGGCTACAGGACTCCAGAAAGGCCATCCGTTCCGTGCAGTCCATGTACCGCCCGAAACGGGGGCAAGCTCGCAAGCCTTGTTTTCATGGCCGTGGGGGACATCAGCTACAGCAACCTCTGTTTCAGCAGCACGCACAGCGAGGGGGCTTTGGTCGTAGATGCGGAGCCAGAGGCAGTGCGGTTTCTGCCTCTAGACCACCTAAAGCAGCCACTGCCGCCTTCCCTCCCCCACCAAACGCTTGACTATCCAGGCGACCCCCCCCCTCCTCTGGCCTCTCAACCAGAGGAGCCGGTCTGAAGTCGCTTTTCACTCTACGCAGATGCGTGGGGTCAGATGACCTCTGACCAGCAGGTACTGGAGCTCATGGAGTTCGGGTACTCCATAGAGTTTGAATCCATTCCTCTGGACAGACCTCCGCCCACTTCCCGATACCCAAGGAAGCACAGAGCTCTGATCCAGTGGGAGATCTCTTCCCTGCTGGACAAAAGGGCCATTGAGCCAGTTTTACTGGCCGAATCAGGGAAAGGGTTCTTTTCCCACTTCTTCCTAGTTCCGAAGAAGTCTGGGGATCTCAGACCCATTCTGGACCACAGCGATCTAAACCTGTGGGTCTCCTACAAGAGATTCAGGATGGTTTCTCTTCCTACTCTCCTCCCTCTCATGTTGGCAGGAGATTGGCTGGCGTCTCTGGACATGCAGGACGCTTACCAGCATATTCCCATTGCCAGAAGCCATTGAAGATTCCTAAGGTGCAGGTTCGAAGACGATGACTATCAGTTCCGAGTCCTCCCCTTCGGTCTTTCCTCTGCCCCCAGGGTCTTCACCAAGTGCCTGGTGGTCGTGGTCGCAGCACTTCGAAGACGGGGCCATTTTGTGTTTCCTTACCTGGACGACTGGCTCCTCCTGGCCCCCTCCAGGTCTCACCTGTCGGAAACTGTCAGGGATTCCATCTCACTTTTCCAGAGTCTCGGAATCACCATCAACAGGGATAAGTCTCATCTGTCCCCTACTCAGATTCACCAGTTCATCGGAGCTGTTCTGGACACCACTCTTGGGAAGGTTTTTCTTCCCTCCGACAGAGCGGATCGCATTCGGATCATCGCGTCCCAGATCTCATCAGCCTCAAAGGTGCTGGCTCGGCTCCTCCTCCTCTGCCTGTTGGGCCACATGGCTGCTGCCATAGTCTCAGTCCCTCTGGCGCGTCTGCACATGAGGACCATTCAGTGGTCCCTGAGGGTCCAGTTGGATCAAACTTCAGACAGCCTGGACGCCTTGATCAGGATATTGGAGCCAGTCCACCGAGAGCTTCGCTGGTGGATGTTGTCCAAAAATCTGCTGGGGGGCATCCCCTTCCAATCCGGGGCGCCGTCCCAGTCTCTGACCACGGCCACCTCGTCCCAGGGATGGGGCGCACACTTGGGGAACCATCATACCCACAGAAGCGAACCTGCACATCAGTGTCCTAGAGAAGAGAGTTGTGCTTTACGCACTACAAGCCCTGGACTCGGTATTGGTGCCGGGCCATCTCTTAGTGCAGACAGACAACACTTCGGTGATGTTCTACATCAACTAACAGGACGGCACACATTCCTATTCCCCTTTGCAGGGAAGTCATGCGGGTTTGGGATTTGGCTGTAGGACATCGGCTGTTTCTGACAGTGGTGCATGTTCCCGGGCTTCAAAACGTGCTAGCCGACACGTTCAGCAGGACAAGATCGCAGGGCCATGAATGGGAATTGCTTCAAGAGGTTGCAGATCGCATCTTCCGTCTGTGGGGGACGCCAGAGGTGGACCTTTTTGCGTCACAATCCAATACAAAACTTCCCAATTTTTGCTTGCTAGGTCCAGAGCCTGGAGCTTTTTGGCAAGACGCATTGTCCCTCTGTTGGAGCGGGTAGGTCCTGTATGCCTTCCCTCCCTTTCCACATCTTCAGAAGGTCCTTCTCAAAGCTCAGTCGGAACCTTGTACCATTATCTTGATTGCTCCGCTATGGCCTCGTCAAATCTGGTTTCCTTACTACAGCGTCCAGCGGCAGAGTCGCCAATGCCTCTTCCTCTCTCCTCGCACCTACTGTCGCAGGACAGGGGTCCCTGTTGCACCCAAACTTATGTTCTCTTCACCTGCACTCCTGGCTCCTCAGGTGAGCTAAGGTCCGTTTTGGGGTGTCTGGTCAGGTCGCACAAGTGTTGGTTGAGGCATGGAAACCTGCCACCAGGGCCACTTGTGCTATGAAGTGGAAACGCGTTTGCATTTAGGCCACAGCCAAGCGAGTAGATCCGTTGGTCTGTCCACTTAATACCGTCCTAGAATACTTGCTTTCTCTTTACGAGAAAGGCCTCGGCTATTCCTCCATCAAGGTACACCTGGCCGCCATCTCCGCTTACCATTTATCTGTGTCAGGTAAGACTGTGGCTCAGATGGAGGTTTCCAAAGCCTTTTTGCGCAGTATTCTCCACATCAGACCTCCTGTCAGGGACCCTGTTCCTCCTTGGGATCTCCTGTTCGTCCTGGAGAAGCTTTCTCTTCCCCCATTCGAGCCGGCTATGAAATTGGAGCTCCGTTTCCTTTCCCGGAAAACTCTACTTTTGGTAGCGATTACTTCGGCGAGGCACATTTCAGAACTTCAAGCCCTCATGTGTAAAGAACCCTACCTTGTCTTCCACAAGGACAGGGTTGATCACCATACCAATCCGAAGTTGTTACCGAAAGTAGTTTTGAAGCTCACTTTGAATCAGTCGATGCAGCTCCCGGTCTATTACTGTAACAGGGAAGAGGCCCTGCTTCATTCCCTGGATGTACACAGGGCTTTTGGATGTTATCTAGCTAGAACCAAGGTGGACAGGAAGTCTGATCAGCTCTTTGGGTCCTTTGCCCAGCGGTCTGTAGGTCGTCTGGTCCCCAGACACTTTCACGCTGGTTGGTTCTCTGCATTTCCTACTGTTATGAGAAGCATAATAGGTCGACATAGGGGCCGATTAATGCTCGCTCTATCATGGCTATCTCTACTTCCTTTGCAGCACTGAAGAGGGTACTGACGGCAGATATCTGTGCTGTCGCTACCTGGAGTTCTGTCCATCCCTTCATCGGGCACTATAGCCTCAACATCATTTCCAGACGCAGAGCAGGGTTTGGCCTCTCGGTTCTGCAAGGCGTGGTTTCCTGAGGGATCTTCCCTTCTCTTGCTGTCCTTTTCCTACTGTTTTTTCCCTCTCCCAGGGGTTGTTATAAGTTTATACTGCTTGAGACTCAGTCCTCAATGTGAAACCTGCTGCAAGAGCTTCTCCTCGAAGTAAGATGGTGCAGTTATGTAAGAACTTACTGTAACAGTAGATCTTCGAGAGAAGCTCTTGCAGCAGGTATATTTCCCACCCACCTTCCCCCATGGATTAGGTCGTGTTCAGGCCTGTATTTTTTCGTCTTTGAAGGGTTGTCCGTTGACGGTCAGTTTCTGACTTGCCTGTCGTCGTCTTGCCTGACTGGGTGGGGGTGTTCAAGAACTGGAGCATGTAGGGAACTCCTCCCATATATAGTGCGGCTGACCGGGGGTGGAGCCGATGTAGAAGGCGGAAGGTGTTCACGATGGTACTACTAGAGAAAAAGTTTCTGGAAACGCCGCAGGTGGCGCCAGTCCTCAATGTGAAACCTGCTGCAAGAGCTTCTCTTGAAGATCTACTGTTACGGAAAGTTCTTATGTAACTGTACATTCACTGATTCCGCATTCTCTGCTTGCTTGGATTTGTGGAGTTTTGTACCGTTCTGCCCAGCTGTATACTTGCGTGCTGCTGCTTGTATCGGTCCCTTGGTGAGGAAATCTCCTGCTCTCTTAGCTGCCCAGAAACCCTGTTAAAAGTCTGGAAGGGCCAAGAGAGCAATGCAGGGAAGGGTGTCAGTGAGGGAACCGAGAGTGCAGCGCACGGAGCGGAGCAAAGATCGTAAGAGAACGAGCGGTGAAAGCAAGTGGCGTATAACAGCGCCTTTAGTCTGCCCAGTGTGGAGTAAAGCCTTGCAGCTGCAGCTTTTGCAAGCAGTAGGGCCATCCTTGGCTCCCAAGAAGGGGCTTTTCTCAGGCAGTTAGTTGAAGAACTCACTAAGGACGGGGCAGTGCTGGAGCTGGTGCTTACAAACAAGGACAGCATTGTAGACATCACAGTGGACAGTCCCTTGGGTACCAGTGATCACTGTACAGTGCGTTTTAACATATAGAAAGGAACAGAGGCTTAACCACATGAGGACAAGGGTCCTGGACTTTTGGAGGGCAGATTTCAAAAAAATGTGTACTGCCCAAGAAACTGCCTCTGGGGGATTGCCAGGGAGGGGTAAGGGCATCGTGGGGAAAATAAGGGAGGGCATAATAGGGGTTGAAATTGGCATTGGACCACTAGCCAAATGCTGGAAGATTTCATAGCTGGCTATTAGCATTTTCCTTCAACAAGACCTGCTGGTTTGTTTTGGAGAAGGTACTATTTTAGTAAGTACACCAGGTGGGCTAATGGAAATGTCTTTTGGGGACAGTCTGTCTTCCCAGTCTGTAACCCTGCTGGCTGATGATGGAAAACTTAATTTTGACTCCTGGCATAATTAAAATGAGCAACCTCTGCATGAAGGACGTGAGTAAAAGCAGAAGGAAAAAGAGACCGTTATGGTTCTCTGAGGAAGTGGCAAAGGTAGTAAGGAAAAAAGGGTGGATTTCAGGTAGTATAAAGAAACTAGGAGGGAGGAGGACAGGGAGGTATATCTAGTGAAGCAGGCAAGACGGTAAGGGGAGCAAAGACGCAGATAGAAAAAAGGATCACCGGAGGGGTTGCTAAGGGGGATTAGACTTTCTTCAAATATACAACTGAGAACAGCAAAACAAGGGAAGGGATGGAGAGGATTAGAAAGGCAGTGGCGGAGACTGCACAGAAGAGGACAAAGCAAAAGCTGACCTACTTCTGCTCAGTTTTCACACTGGAGGGAAGGGGGAATGGATCACCAGGAAGTGGCAGGAATGGGGGTGGTGGTGGACACAAGTCCATTTTCAGAGGAAAGGGTTTGAAAGGGACTTGCGGCTCTGAATGTGGATAAAGCTGTAGGACTGAACGGGATACACCCAGGAGTTCTAAAAGAACTCGGGGGTGGGGGGGTGCTAGTTGCCCCACTGGCAGCCTTATTCAGCAGCCCAGTGGAAACGGGTGTGGTTCTGGAGGACTGGAGGAGAGCTGATGTGGTCCCTCTGCATATGTGCAGCAGCAGGGAGGAGGCTAGCAACTATAGGCCAGTGATCTTACTTCAGTGGTGGGGAAATTAATGTAAAGAAACCTTGCTAAAGGAAAGACTGCTAAAGTATCTTGAAGCCAGTGGCCTGCAGTGCAAGACAACAGGCAGCATAGGTTCATATGGGGAGGTCATGCCAGACAAATCTGATAGATTTATTTGGGTGGCCAGGGATATAGATGAGGAGAGGGCAGTGGGCGTGGTCTATCTAGACTTCAGCAGGGCCTTCAGCACTGTGCTGCACAGGAGGCTAATAATTAAACTGAGCAGCCGAGGGATGGGCTCCAAAGCAGTGTTTCCACTGAAGCATCTATGCATGGCAGTGCTTCCATCCTTTGGTTTTGACACCCCATCCTTTCTCAACAACTCCATGTTTTCCCCCATGCTTAAAGCAGAGCCCTGGTCACTAATATTGTTATAGTTACAGCACTGGAGGAACTTGCAAATGAAACCCGAAACAAAAGGTGACATAGAGGTACAAGGAGACCTGTAGGGAATAGAAACATGAAAAGGACTTTGGGGGATGGGAGAAAAATCTACAATCAGAGATGAGAACCTTATGAATCGCAACTGTGCTGTTCGACAAATGCCCCCATCCTTTCAGATTTTTCTGGGATGAACAGTGCAAACTGGTGAGTTGGGTTAGAAACTGGTCAACTGATGGGAGACAGAGGGCGGTGGTAAATGGTACGCAATCCAGTGATAGGAGAGTGACCAGTATGGTGTCAGAGGGCTGTCCCTGGTTCAGCGTCACAATATGGGGGAGCGCGGGGATGGAGCAGATGGACTGGGAAGTGGAAGAAGATTGGCTGGCTGCCAGTTTGGCCAGCATTACGATCCTTTCCCTTCCTTGCAGGAGTGCATTAAAAATTAAAATTTTGCAACTCTTTTCTTGACTGCGTGAAGGGCCTGATGGTGGGCCAGACTCAGAAGGGCCATATATCAATTTTATATAAAGCATTGGCGACTCTGAGGAAAGACCCCTTAGAAAAAATTAAAAAAAACTGGTTAAAGGAGGGGGGTGAGGAGGGTAGAGAGGTGGATTGGGACAAAGTGTTCCATACAGCTACTAAAACAACTAGATCACCACTCTGGCAGGAATTTAGCTGGAAAATAAGGGTAAGATTTTTTCTTACCCCAGCACTTCTCCATAGGAGACCCAACACGTTCCCAGATATGTTGGAGACTTTGTGGGATGACAATGCTCACCATTTGCATATTTCTGGGCATGTCCCAGGGTACAGACCTTTGGTCCCGAGGTAATCAAGGTACTGCACACCCTCTTCAGGCTTGAAAGCCCCCTGGAGTGGCCGGAGACGATCCTGGGTGTTCTGCCCTGGGGAATTAAAGGCCCTGATTCAATATACCTTTGGCCATAGTACTAGCCGCAGCACACAAAACTATTACTCGGGCCTGGCTGGACCCGGAGCCGCCATGGTCAGAACTTGTGTTCAAATCGAACAAGAAATCTCAGCTCTAGAAGAATTAACCTTTAAAATCAATCTGCAGACACGGGTATTTACTCGTAGGTGGACGAGATGGTTCACCTGGCTAGATAAATATGAAAACCTGAGCTCTGGGGTAGCTACCAGTTGAAGCATGGTGTTTAGTTAACAAAAGGAAGAAGAGATAAATTACTGGAGAGAACTGGGGGCTGAAGGAGAGGGAGGTGCTGGCCCACAATCTGTCTTAATGAGATGCTGGACAATTGGTTTATAATGGGTAATCTGGGTATCCTTGGGTATTCATGAGAAAGATAATTGAGTAAGGAGCAAATGCTATTGAATGGAAAGTATCCCTGTACCTGTATGAATTTCAGTGTACTATGACTGTGTACCCATTTGTTGCCAATAAAAATGAATTTAAAAAAAAAAAAAATTTAAATTTTGCCACACGGACTATCGATACCCCAGAGCAGCGGGCTATGAAACCCAAAACTGTTTTAGAAATAAGTCATACCTTTACTGTAAGAGAGATGTGTAGAAATATATCTTCACTGAAAGGGTGGTAGATGCCTGGAACAGACTGCCAGCAGAAGTGGTGGGGGTGAAAACCGTTGGGGGCTTAAGCATGCATGGATAGACATAGGACTATATTAGAAAATAGACAGGAAGGGAGAGGGTCATCGGAGACCAGTTAAGATCTGTGGAGTCAGAGGGAAAACTGGCCAGACTGCATGGACCAAGCTGTCCTTTACCGAAAAATTCTATGTTTTTATGTTTCTAATTTGAAGGCAAGCAGAGCAGTTTTATAGTGGATGCAGTATTGGATAACAACCATGTTTGGACTACCTTAAGTCATGTACTTGCATAATTTTGTCTGGGGTAGTGGTAAAGGCTACCGGATCAGTTAACCTCCAAATAAGCATTCGACATGGACTCTATCTAGAGAATTAGATTACAGTCAGGTGACAAGGTGTGTGGGAGTTAAAGGATATGAGAGTACCATAAATCTTTGATGAGATGTCACAGTAAGTGTGGCATTAAGGCACAAACTGATACTGTAAACGCATTATACACCATTTTTGTTACGAAGGAGGGCCTCTGCTATGGGGAACCTGTTTTTTCTTTTTTTGTTGTTGTAGCTGATTACTAGTGCCAACTGTTTTGTAATCATAACAGGAGTTAGTGTTTCTCATTTATGAATGCACGACCGAAACTGTCTGAAAATGACATTTCTGTGTCATTCCCTATTGTCACTGGGTTATTAATAACTGCCATTCTACTAGGGACGCTGACGGTCACAAAGTTGTGACATCATCACTGAACCATGCCTTCTTCAACATTTCACTGACAGTTACAAGCCAGTTGAACAGTTTTTTTTTTTTTTTTTTTTCCTTCTTTGGTGTCCAACTCCAAACCACACATATCCAGTGAAACACTGACTCCAGAGGGATGCATGGACGTCACAATCACTGTTTGTAGTCAGTGTGTTGCCTGGTGTCAAAACAGTACACAGACAGTAAAAAACTAAAAGACAAAAAGATTTATTTACAGATATGTTTCAACTGAAACAGGCAGAGGAATTTATAGACAGTGGAAGGGCAGCTAGTTCTTTCTTTAGTTTTTGTTGACAAGGAAGGGGGAGTCTATGCAAGGCTGCCTATATTTAGCTTTGTCAGAGGGGGAGGGATATAGATGCTATAGAACATATTGAATCAAGTTGAGCTGTTGGTGGAAGGGGGGATCATTACAGATATTTACAGATCTGTCACTGCATAATGTCCACAGGCATCCTTCCTCAAATTAGGAAGGAACGTATTGGTTTGGAATCCATTTTCTATCATACTATTATCCTCAGAGGAAAATTTTGCTACCTTTCCGAACTTTATACCACATTGTCAAAATCTGATGGCCCCCCCCTCCCAGTTAGATACGTTATGGATGAAATGGGAACAAGAAAGCAGCACCCAGATCAATCAGGACCAGTGTTCGAGATGTCTTAGTTTAGGCTGGCGGGTCACCGCGACTGCATCCTGGCGTGAATGTAACTGGAAAGTTTTAGATTCTTTCGAATACCAGTACTAACTAAGCACTTTCATTCTAGTTACATAGACATTTGCTGGTGTAGTTGTGGTGGAGAGCAGGGAACCCACTACCATATTTTTGGGGCTTGCCCTAAACTTTTGGCATATGGAAGTTCAGCAGTTTATTGGACTTGTCTTCCCTTTTGCTTTCACTGAATTAGTGCTGGGTTCCCCTGCTTAACTATCATGCTCTAGCAGCATCCGTAAACTTGGTCAAATCCTACAGGTGGCAGCGCTCAAATGCATTACCTCTAACTGGCTATCTCCACAGCCGCCTTCATTAGAACACTGGAAATCTAGGGTGGCAGCGCTTGAAAGAAGGGAGGGAATAACCAGTAGTGTCAGGGTACAACACGATACAGTTTTGGAAATATGGTGCCCCTCGCATATGTTGCAGATGACTAATAATAATTCTTGTCATGGGATTGCTTATTTGTGGTTTTTCTTTTGCGGGGGTGGGGGGTGAGAGAGACACAATATATTTGGTTTTCTGTAAATAAATGTTCTTGGGTATTCTGGTTGTTTGCATACCATCTGCGCACATATTGTTGCTTATTATGTCTTTTTTTTCTGGCCTTCAGGAAGTTATGTATACTACCTTCACAATTGACCAAGTCCTATTTGCCTTTTAACCTTTGGCTCCAATGACTTGGAGGATGCACTTTCTTTCTTGATATACAGACGTTTATATTAGTTCTGTGTTTTTATCAGGAACTATAGAGAAGTTAAGCTGTAATGTGTATCAGTTTTTGTTATTAGGCTGACGTTGTCTAATTTTAATATATGGATGTGCCATTTAATAGGGTAGTAAAGCATGTAATTTTTTTCCGGTAATGCCATCGCTCCAAGAGTGATAACATTACACTTTACAACTGATAATAGTATCGTTCAGAGATGGTAATACCATTGTTCCTTACCTGAACGATACTATTATCATAAAAGCTCAACAGCGCAACTGCAAGTTAGCCCACTACGTTTTTCTAAGCGTGCCTTCCAATTGGCCATTTTTCCAGAGCAGGCGGGCAGCTCAACTTCAAAAACATGGCAGCTCGCTCTGTCGCCTACGGACAGAAATCCTAGGCATATGACCAGCGTTTTTTTTTCTTTGCTCCACAGATACGTTTTTGAGGGCACAATTCAAGGAAACATTTAAATATGTGCCTCATGCAGCTTTCCTCAAACACAGACAAAGGTAGGACTGCCTACTAAACTTACGGGTTATGGGGACGAGCGGGGAGAAGCGAGACAATGCGGCGGTTGGTCAGGGCTGAGAGTCCTTCACTGCAGTGGCTGACCACCACTTAAAAATGATCAAAATAGGATCCATATATTAAAAAAATTAACTGACAAGTTAGTGTGAGTTACTGAGGAGTCCTACCATCTCGAGGTTCTGGACGCACTAGAACCACTCGATGGTATTACTCCCCAGTAACTCACACTAACCCATCAGTTATTCTCTTTTTGTTATACTAATTCCCAGAGGGCTGTTATATTGAGCAGCAGTTTTATGGATTTACACTCATCTCTGTAACTTGTGCAGATGTGCTGAACTCATTCAATAAAAGCTTATTGAGTAAAAAAAAAAAAAGCTGTTGGTGGTATTTTTAGTGAATGGGGGGAAAATTTGGCCAGGTCACCTGCAAAGCTCCCTTACTCTTCATAGGAGATACTGTAAGCTTCTTGCTGGAAAGATGGAGTCCAGCGAGGAGGGTAGAATAAAGAGAGACACTGACCTGGTGAGTGATGCTGACACCGGCCAGTAGAGGAACGTGGGCCCCCACCCCAGCAGTATGCAACAGGCACACATGATGGGCAGAGCTACACATGCCTGTACAGCACTAGGGCCCCAGACCCCACCCCCCAAGCAGGCACAGTGTATGGCTGCCGCCCATCCAGACCCAGGGTCCACCATGCAATACTAGTGGCCATAGTGCACCGCCCACACACCGGCAGGGTGTTGCTGTTTAGAAGCCACCCTGCAACCCCCTGTAAAGTACATTGTCAACAACACCGGCATGCACCTACAACATGCCTTGCAGTACCTCAGAAACCTTAGACCAGGTAATGATACACTCACATGCCATGTGTACAGCGGAACAGTCAAACAGAGCTATATATGGCAGCGGTAACACATGATGGGCGGGGCAGCACATCAGTACATCACATAGGCCCCAGACAGCCACCCCGCTCAGCAGGCACAATGTGTGGCCACTGCCCATCCAGACCCATGATGCACCCTGCCACTCCAGTGGCCAACACAGTACCACGTTGCACACGCCATGGTACCAGGCACACAGCCGTGTGCATGACAGGACCAGCACTGTCAGCCCATGGAACGACCCACCCATTTCACATGCTGTGCAGTGTGTAGACAAACAATGCACTCACGCAATACGCCACAGTCACCATCGCTGCTCTTCTGCACCCGCTGTGGCATGGCCGCCACCCTCCGCCTGTCACAGTGACCCATGGCTCTCTGGACACCCTCCTGGTCTGCGCTACCGGTGCCGGTCCTGTCGCACTGTGCAGGGGGAAATAGGGTACATCACTGTTACTACAGTGTGAGCCGCCATGGTATGCCATAGCACTGTCCATGGTAGACAGGGTATCCCACACCATCACCCCCCCCCGGCCACGGGTAGCATGGCACAGTGCACGCACATCTGCCCCCCCCCAGTGTGCAGTCACACTGTGTCACCGTGCTGTGCACAGCCCCGGACATCTGAAGCTGCAATGCTCCATTGCATGGGCACTGTGCACACAGGGCTCGTTGGCATGGCAGTAGTGCCGTGGACTTTGGCCACATGCAGGCAAACATTGGCAGGACACACACAGCAGTGAAGGTCTGATGTAAGGGGAGACATATACATGCACAGGAACACCTCCCTACACACAGACACACTTGAGGGAACACAGCCGCACACATACACATGCGCATACGGTACTCCTGGCCGCGGCACCGACCAACACCTACCTGGCACGGGCATTGTCCCATCATGCACTATTCACCTGTAGCACTCGAGCTGGCACGGCTGCCTCCACCGCATGTCCACCTGTCTGTGGTGGCGCTTTTCCCCGATGCCTGTTCTGTCAGGTGCCAAGCGATAGATGCCCACACCTGTCAACTTGGACGATTCCCCCTCCCTGACCTCCCCAAACAGCCTATTGTGCCTCTGCTGCACGAGTTCCACCAGGTTGGCAGTATCTACATCACCCCACCTCCTGTCTCTGTGCACAACTGCCCTCTGCCTCCTCTGTGCAGACATGACTGGTACAGCCTTACTTGGCACCTCCCTAGCACTACAGTGGCACACCCTGCAACTGTCCCTGTAATAGCACCAATCGCAATGCGTAGCACCACACTGTTGTGTACTGTAGCGCTGCGCAACCCAGAAGTGCATGATCCGCGCATGTGCAACCCCGCCATGACCCCAGTGATGCCACACAGTGCATGCGCAATGGCTCTGTGCATGTGCCCTGTAGTGTGGCGCTAATGCGATAGCATATTCAGGGATTTATTTAACTCTAAAAATTGATTAGCGTTTTGCTCATAAAAGTGCTAAATCTTTGTGAAAATGCATAGCTTTTGCTTCACTGTGTTTAACAAACACAGCACTTCTAGAAAATCTATATAAATACTTTCTGTATAGTTAGTATAGTCCCAAGAAAAAAAATACTAATCAGTTATTTAAAACCCTGGTATTGCAAATGACCCATAGCGTGGTGCTAACATTACAGCGCAGCGCTGTATACTGTCATATTAGCCTGGCGCTAACCTTTTGCCCAACGCTAACTGTTGAGATATTCAGTGGCTGCATGTAAATGAGGCTACTTGTGAATGCGCAGGACAAACAGAGCAATTAGCATGCATCATGGAATCCTGTTCTGTTGTGCATGTGATACTAAGAATTGGAATCCACTTAACATAGAAACATAGACATTGATGGCAGAAACAGACCAACGGTCCATCCAGTCTGTCCACGTTCCCTATCTAATCCTGGGACCTGTTGTCCTTCTTGGGTCTCCCCCCCCCCTAATTTTCTTTTCAGTTCTGTCACCCCAGGTTTGTTTGTTGTATTTATTTATATTGATAATACCATGGACCAAGTAGACCCGTTTTCGAGGGCGATCAGTGTACAAGTAACATTAAAAAACAGAAAACATATAATATACATCAAGACAAATACAATTGACAAAAAAAAACTAAGCACATCCAAAACATACACAGGTGAACATACATACTGTATGATTGGTATTCCCTCACTCTGTCCCAGCCGTGCTTGAAACCAGCACGTGTTTTAGCGCTCACCACCTCAGCTGGAAGACAGTTCCACATTTCCACCACCATTTCTATATGAAAACAAATTTCTTTAGGTCCTTCC
Source organism: Neoceratodus forsteri (assembly GCA_016271365.2). Classification (NCBI taxonomy): domain Eukaryota; kingdom Metazoa; phylum Chordata; order Ceratodontiformes; family Ceratodontidae; genus Neoceratodus; species Neoceratodus forsteri. The sequence continues at coordinate 1,389,806,153 of CM028131.1, read as the reverse complement.
TGAACCTCCCTCCTGTCAGTTTCCATTCATGGCCCCATGACCTCTAATTAGTATTCAAGCTAAAGTACTCCTCGCAGTTCACCTTGTTTATTCCTTCTAGGAACATGAAGTTCTCCAGGGTTCCCCAGTGTCTGAAATACAGGTCGGTGGCAGTGGTGATGAGGTCAAAAGGTGCATTATTTTTCCGGACCTCCTATATGCACTGTACATGCACATAAGTGGATTTTAAGTAAGCATTAATCACCGCCAGCTGAGGGCTCTACCGGTGGATTAATGCCCGCTGGGGGGGTGCTCATGCCGCGAGGCGCAGCCTGAGGCGCCCAGCGGCATTAATCACCGGTAAAGCCCGGCTGGTGATTATCGCTCTCAGCCAGCCTGCCGCGGGCGACACGCAGCTCATGTTACCGCATCACCCGGGCGGCAGGCTGTTTCAGCGTCGGTGCAGATTTCGTGTGCTCCGGCGGAAGTCCTATGGACAGAGGAAGCGGCACTCAGGTCTCAAAGGTAGCTATTCTTATTGGGTTACAGGCTGGAAGTCTTACTTGGTGGAGCCGTGTTGAATGCTTCAGCGGCTCTGACTGCTCTGCTCGCTGCCGCATTCCGTCACTGGCTCGCTGTGCTCCGGGAAGTGGTCGGGACATCACTGTGGTCCTCTGCCAGCTGCAGGACACCTCGATCACGGAGGTGGTGTGAACGGATTGCTGCCAGCTGCTTCAGCGGTCGACTCCTTCTTCCTCGGCGACAGCAGGGCTCAATGATTTCGGCCCTCTGCGATCGCCCGGAGGCGGACGATCTGCGTCTCGGGGGCTGTCAGTGGCTCTGTTGCGGGCGGCTAAAGACAGGCTGGCGGCTGGGCGCTCTGCATCTCTGCAGGGTGTGGGCGCCAACATGGAACTGCTGTGATCGGCTAGGTTGGCAGAGCCCCAAAACAAGCTTATCGGGCCAGACACTCTGCATGTCTGCGGGCGGGTGGGGGGGCCTGGAGGTGCTCTGCATGGCTGGCTTGCTGGGCGGCCCCCAGCATACAAGCGCCGCCACTGGGCAGCAGGTGGTCTCAATGAGGCTACTCTCGCAGCCTCCATGGCCACAGCTGGTACTGACCGGCGGGCGTTATGTGTGGCTTAATACCCGCTCGGTTTCAGTCAGCTGTGGCCATTCAGCCAGTCGTCGCACTGCTTTTCACCGCTCCACTGAGAGCCGTGTTACAAGTAAAATATAGTGCACTGTTATCAAAACAGGGGAAGCAGTGCAATAAAGGATGACAATAAAAGACAATTTGGGAGAATTTTATAAAGAAACAATCAGTAATGCATAACAACAATATAGGGTGGTGGCAAAAACAATATAGGGTGGTTGTAAAAAAAAAAAAATGTAGAGTGGTGGCCCACCGCGCTAAGATAATGAAAGAGGAACACTAGTCTCTATCATATCTCCTCTCCCTTCTGGCCTCTGGTGAGTACATGTTCAGTGCCTTGAAGTGCTCTTTGTAAGACCTGCTCTGTTGACCCTGCATCATTTTTGTCACCCTTTGCTGCACCCTCTCCAGCCTGTCCCTGTCCTTCCTGAGGTGAGGGCTCCAGAACTTGGCACAGTATTCCAGGTGCGGTCTCCATCTTATTAAAGATCTTTAAAGGTGTATTATTACCTTTTACCTCTTGCCATCAGTAACTCTTCCTATACATCCCAGCATCCTACTTGCCTTACCATAGGCCTTGTTGCACTGACTCGATTGCTTGAGGATGTCACTGATGATAATTCCTAGGTCACGTTCCTCACCCATAGTGCTTTGTCTCAGCACACTCATCCAGTACTGTGTCCTGGGGTTCTTATCCTGTAGATGCATTACTTTTCACTTTCTGTTAAATTTCAACTGCCAGAAAAAAGTGTGGTGAGTATTTCTGGTAGTCAACCCTTTCTAAGAGTAGTCCACTGAGATGCTCGCAAGTAACTCAAAATACTCCCCAAAAAACTTGATGTAAAGCATCCACCAGCAGACCTAGTTTCGTGCTAGTGTCATTTATTTAATATCAGTATTTTTACTATGGACATTCATATTTTACATTCCCAATTTTTTCACCAATACTCTTCGGCTTTTTCAAGGGAACAGTGGCCTTGTATTTCAAATAAATATAATACATATTGGTTCCAAAAAGTTTTAGTTTTTACAAGTTTTACTTGTAATCTCAAACATAAATTGTTTAAACAAATATTTTGCAGCATTTCTCAAAAAATATATCTTACCAGTTTGAATTAATCAGATGTATCTTAATCCAACCACCACTATGAGTGGTGGTTGATCTGCTATCGTCAGACCGGTGCCAGATCTTGCATGGTAGTGAAGCTGTGTGCCTTTAAGTCTCTACTGAGTGATGTCAGATTCACGGATACTCCCTGTCCTAGTGAGATATCCTAAACACTCGGATTAGTCCCCTGTCAGTAGGTAGCTTATAAAATATATGAGCATAGCGCTCCGGAGGTGTAAGTAACAGGTGTATCACTTTAAACTCGGTTGTATGAGTATTTAAAATTCATGATCTCTATAAGATTGAAGGATCAATACTTTTCGTAAAAAAATTATCCTTAAGTATGTATCATTATTGTTCTTGTTATCTGCAGCCCAAATCCAATTTCTTACCATCACCTGATTTTAGCTTTCCAGGAGTTCAGACTTAAGAGCTCAAGGTCAACATGTCTATCGCAAAAGTAAATCACCCCTTATTCTCATCTTCCTGAACTACATTAAATCTGTATGCTATACATTTAGTATGGATGCCCGTGTGTGTGTGTGTGTGCGTGCACTCTGTAAGATTGACATTATGAAATACTACACTGACAACTTTATCTCGGTTACGTATTTCAGATATCATACTAATTGCCAGCAGATTAGGCCTTATAGTCTATCGAGTCTGCTCGAACCTCAGATCCCTAGTTGGGTACCGAGGCCTTCCCCACCCTTGTGTTCCAGAAACCCCTATCATCCATCCCCCCCCCCCAGGCCAGGCCATCATCTGATGAATCCGCTTTCTGTGTCTGTCCCACCCTCTCTTGAAGCCCTCCACTGTGGATCTCTGAACCAGCTCACCAGGCAGCACATTCCCAGGATCCATCAGCCTCTCAGTGAAAAACCTCCTCCTCTTCCCCCCCTCACCCTTCCACCTTCCAACTTCAAACCATGCCCCTCTGGTGATATCTCCCTGCTCTAGTCTAAAGATCCCCTCCGTGTTTACCCTATTTATTCCTTGAGGTGCCAGGAGACCTCAATCATGTTCCCTCTCTTCTCCTCCAGTGAAAACAGGCAGAGCTTCTCAAGCCTGTCCTTACTCGTCAAATCCCCTAGTCCTCGTATCATCTTAGTTGCCTTCCTCTGTACCCTCTCCAGGAGCTGTATGTTCCTCTTCAAGTGTGGTCTCCAGTACTGTACACGGTACTCACGGTGTGGTCTAACCAGTCCATTGTACAGTGGCAGAATCACTTCCCTGCTCCTAGAGGTGATTTCCCCTTATGATGCATCCCAACATCCTGTTTGCCCTGCTAACCGCTCTCCTGCACTGCTCATAGTTATTCATACATGCATCCACCATGACCCCTAGGTCTTTTTCCCTGTTGAGACCTCCAGTGCCTCCCTTCCCCTCCCAGGATGTACCTATGTTTAGGGTGTCCCCGCCCAAGATGTAACACCCTGCACTTGGTGATATTGAAATTGAATTTCCATGTGTAAACCCAGCTTTCCAAGGTGTCCAGATCCCCTTGCAGGGCCAACCTCCCCTCTTCCCCCTCAACTACTACTCCCCTCTCGGAGCCATCAGCAAAGATACTCATTTCACACCCTATACCCTCCCTGTTGTCCGATATGTATGCATTAAACAGGATCGGGCCCAGGACCGAGCCCTGTGGTACCCCACTACTGACCTCTCTAGGGTTCGAGAGCTCCCCACTGACCACTACTTCCTGAGTGCGTCCAGCTAGCCACTTTTCAATCCATCTGATCATCAAAGGGGTCTACTCCCAACCCTGTCAGTTTCTCCACCAGACCATTGTGGGGGACAGAGTCAAAAGCCTTGCTGAAGTCCAAGAATAATATATCCACAGGCTTTCCCCTGTCCAGTTCTGATATTACCCATTTGTAGAACTCCACAAGATTAGTTTGACACGATCTACCTAGCACAAACCCATGTTGCCGACTATCCAGACCTCCCACCTCCTCCAAGTACACCCCCAGTCGTTCCTTTAGTATACTCTCCATTAATTTTCCCACTACCGAGGTCAAACTGATGGGTCTATAGTTACCTGGTACTTCCCTCGACCCCCCCCCTTATGGAATGGCACTACATGTGCCTCTTGCCAATCCCTAGGTACCCTCCCTGTCTCAAGCGACCTGTTGAAGAGCTCCGCCAGGGGTGCAGCCAGTATGTTCACCAATTCCCATAGTATTCTCAGATGAATGCCATCCGGCCCAGGAGATTTATCTTTCTTTAGGGCCTTAAGGGCTAACCATACCCTTCCGGTGGAGATAGCATCATCTGTCCCCTCCACCTTGCTGGCCTTTTTATCCTTATCCTGATGTGACACCCCTGGGGTACCTCTCCCTCCCTCTTGCTCCATTTCTTTTGCTCCCCTGATCCCACTCACTACTGCTTCTATCCCCATCGTGTCTTGCTTTGTAGATATCCCATGCCCCTCCCTAGTGAACACAGAGGTGAAGTACTCGTTTAATACCTCTGCCTGGTCCCTCGCCTCTTCCACCCACCCTCCTTCTGATCTCAATCTGCCGAGATGGCCCTTAGTTTTTCTCCGCTCCCCAATGTACCGGAAGAACCCCATTTCCCCTCTCCGTATCCCCTGTGCCAGCCGCTGCTCTTTACTGGACTTTGCCCCCTGCACCATCCGGGTGACTTTTCTAGATGCAAGATGGTACATTTCCTTTTCCCTATCCCCTCTTGTTGTTTTATATTTTTTGTTTGTAGGCAGACTTCTTTTCTCTGACCGCTACCTGAACCTCACTGGACTACCAGCATGGTTTATGTGACCTTGCTCCCTTATGTTTCACCGTAGCGCAGGTCCTGACTGCCTCATGAAGTCCCGGTTTTATGACTTCCCATCTCTTTTCCACATTTGTCATTGATGTAATCCCCTTCAAGTGATCCTTGAGAATATTTCCCTTACCCACAAAGTCTGCCCCCTGAAGTCCACTGCCAGTGTCCTAGATCTCTCCCTAACTCTCATTAGTAATCTGTTTTAAGATTTATAATCAATCCTGGGTTAAGGCACCTAACTTTTCTAACACGTATCAGTCACATATTTAAACCCAAAATCACAGCATTGGTACACGGTTGATTTCCTCATTTCATTCTAGTGTCAAGTACCCCTGATCGGTCAATCCACTATGCCTCCCTCATCAACAGCTTTCTATTCCAGTCCCATCCCCTCTCAGGTTTTGACACTTTTTCTATTCTAAAAAATCTTAGTGGAGGTATTTGGTGTTTTTTTTTTTTTTTTTGTTTGTTTGCTACAAAGTGGCAAACTTCAGTTGAGGCTTCATCCTTGCGTCTTGTCATTGACTTTTATGTTCTGAAATTCTCAGATGTAACACTCTTGTGGTTTGTCCCACGTAATACTTATCACACTGACATTTGGTTGCATGTATTATGTAAGTGCTTTTGCATGTTAGAACCTCCTTGATCTTTATCCTTTCATTAGTTAAAGGATTTGTAGATCTTTCATTTTACATGTGTTATTCCACTTTATTCAGTTTCCACAAGGGCAATTTCATGGTTGGATAGATCCTAAACTAAAACATATTTCTTTTTTTCTTTTTGTCCACAAAATTTGAGTGCACTATTCTATCCTTAATGTACTGTCCTTTTTTACTATAATTAGTGGATATGTACATTATTCTGATTTTGGGTTTAAATATGTCGCTGAAATGTGTTAGAAAAGCTTTTGTGATAGACATGTTGACATTGCGCTCTTAAGTCTAACCTCCTGGAAAGCCAAATTCAGGTGTTGGTAAGAGATTGTATTTGGATTGCAGATAACATGAACAGAAATGATACACCCTTAAGGCTAAGTTTAATATTTTTTTTTTTTTAATGAAAAGTATTGATCCTTTAGTCTTATAGAACATACATTTTAAATATTCATACAGCCAAGTTTAAAGTGATACACCTGCTATTTGCACCTCTGGGGGTGGTTGTAGTCTTATATTTTTTTTGAGCTGCCTACTGATAGGGCACTTATCTAAGTGCTCAAGTTGTCTCTGTAGGACACTAAGTGTCCTTGAATCTGACGTCACTCAGTAGAGACTTAAGAGCACGCAGTTTCACTACCAAGTCAGATTTGGCACCGGTCTGATGGTAGCGATCATCAGCCACCCATAGCGGTGGCTGGATTAAGATACATCTGAATAATTCAAACTGGTAAGAAATATTTTTTGAAAAATGGTACATAATGTTTGTTTAAACAATTTATGTTGAGCTTACAAGTAACACTTGCACAGTTTCAAAAAGTTATATTGTTTTGTATTATATTTATTTAAACTACAGGACCACTGTTCCCAAGAAAAAGCCAGAGAGTATTGTTGAAAACATTTGGGAATGTTAAATATGAGTGGTCCTGGAAAAGTATGAGGCAACCATGAACTAAATCTGCTGCCAAACCTTAGACCACCTTCTAGCTTTTGTAAGTCCCTCTGCATTTCCCTCTTTCCTCATCGCTATCCACCCTCCCATAGCACTTAGTGACATCTGCAAAGAGACGCAGCCTGCTACAGATACTCTCTACAGTGTCGCTGATGAACGTATTGTAGAGTACCGAGCCCAGGACAGACCACTGTGGCGCCCCACTCATGACTTCCCTCTCTCCTGAGTTAACCCCATTGACCACAACTCTCTGATGCCTAAGCTTTAACTAGTGTCCTACTCCAGTTCTGTGTGTCCTTTGCTGCACCTAGCTACTCCGTCTTCTTCAGCAAGTGTCTGTGGGGTACCAAGTCTAAAGCCTTGCTGAATTTGAAAGAGAGCAACTACGCAGAATGACCCCTATCAAATTTCCTTGTCATCCAATCAAGTAAGACTATCGGGGTCATCTGACAGGAACTCCCTGCCATGAATCTGTGCTTTTTCCTGTCTGGAGACTGTTACTCTTCCAGTAGTTCATGAGGTCTTCCTTAATCAGTGACTCCATCAGCTTCCCTACAATAGAGGCCAGACTGACAGGACCGTAGTTCACCGCTTGTTCCTTGTTCTCCCCTCCCCTTATTGAGCATAATGACATCCGCCACCCTCCAGTCCTTTGGAACTACCCACCGGCCATAGTGATGGGTTGAATACTCCTACCAGGGGTTCAGCCAGTTCCTTGTGAATACTCAGATGCAACCCATCTGGTCCCGGGGCCTTATCCATTAGGGCCGCCAGCCCTTTCTGGACCCTGTCACTTGTAAATCTAAATATTGGTGGTCTCATCTCTGAGACCCCCTTATCAGCCACTTTGATGCCACTCTTAAGCAAGGGCCTGCCTTCCTCCCTGGTGAAAACTGATCAAAAATAATTATTAAGGATGGCAGTCTTTTGCCTGTCCTCTTCTATCTCCCTAGCCCTCCCCCTTGACAGGCAAACAATTCCTCCTCCCTTCTTTCTTTTTCCCTAATATATTGAAATAAATTTTTTTCTCTGGCCTTGACCCCTACTGCAGTATGCGGCTGTGTCAACTTTTGCCTCACAAACTGCACACTCTGTTTCCTTACTTCTCAGTAATTATTCTCCCCTTCTTCCTCCCCCTGCTTCTTTTTGTACTTGTAGAAGGCCTATTTCTTAGCATCCACCACTTCCCTGACTTTGCTGAGAACCATAATGGTCTAGTGAACTTATTCCTTTTGATTACCATTCCCGTGCATAACTTAGATGTCTCAAGAATGACCCCCTGTATTACTCCCAACTCTCTTCCACTCTTTCCAAATTTTCTACCATGACTAACTTTTCCCTCACCAGTTCCCTCAGCCTGATGCAGTTCGCCATCCTAAAATCAAGGACTTGAGTTCTTGATTGGGACTTTCCAGTCCCTAGGGGCAGGTTGAACCACCTGGAGTTATGGTCACTGTTCTGCAGTGGCTTCTCTATTCTCACTGCTCTTACCACCTCTGCGATGGTAAGCACTGCATTGAGAATAGCAGCCTGCCTGGTGGGTTACTTGATGAGCTGCACCAGGAGACTGTCCTGGGGTGCATCCAGCAGGTCCTGACTTCTGGTGCTTCTGGCCACCGGAACGTTCCAATTGATGTCTGGCAGGTTCAGATCACCTACTACCACTACTTCCCCCTTTCAAGTTCCTTCACTAGTTTTCTGTCCTTCTCTTACCTTTGCCCCAGACTCTATAGACCACCTCTAAGTGTAGCTTCTTGCCTGAGGCTGCCGCGAATTGCACCCACAATGACTCTGACTCACTATTATTGTCCCTGATGCACCCATCCTCTTTTCACCTCATTATTATCCCTGACATAGAGGGCTACTCCTCTCCCTCTGCCTCTGTCTTTCCTGAACTAGTAGGTTTCAGTTATTATTTTTTGCCACTCCTGTTTTCGTGATAGCTACAGGTTCCACCTCAGTCTGCCATCAGCGCCTGTAACTCAGTGACTTTATTACCCAGGCTCCTGGCTTTAAGGCATACTCTGTGTACCTGAGACTTTGTAAACACAGATCTTAAAATTCTTTCCTGTAGATTGGCTGTAGTAGTGGAGCAATTCATATCCCTGTAACAGGCCTGTTTAATATCAGGTAGGATGATCAGAAACAACCAAATATATATATATATATATATATCAGGGAGATGGTAGAAAGAGGAAATGGGGGATTTGACGGGCCATAGAAGCAGTATAGTGTAGCGGTTAAGGGCACTGAGCAGCAAATCTGAATACCTAGGTTTGAATCTCTCAGTCCCCACTTGCACACTGTGTGACCCTGAGCAAGTCACATAACTTCCTTGTGCTCCCAGGTTACACCTGGAAACAAGCTCTGGCTTAGTGTGCCTTCTTTGTTAAACAATTTTCCCTTTTCCTTACTCGCATTAGATCAAGAAAAAGCATTTGATTCAGTGTCACACAAGTATATTTGGGCAGTACTTAAAGCATACGGAATACCCAAAATCTTTATACAGTTGTATTAGAATGATATATGAGGAAGCCAAGATTCTCCCTATGATAAACGAGTGGTTACAGAAACCCTGTAAGATTAAGAGAGGAGTCCGTCAAGGGTGTCCTTTTTTAGCTCTCTTTTATATTTCTCCCTGGATCCCATCCTTCCTTTATTGGTATAATTATATTCTATTAATATGGTAACCTTACTGGATGGCTCGATCCCTTAGAAGACTATAGCTTATGCAGACAGTGTAGTTCTTCTAATAAAAGATAGCATTTCTGGGGAGCAAACTCTGAAGGAACTACATTTTTTGAAAGTAGCAAGATGTCAAGTAAAAATGTAAGTAAGGGATTTTATATGGGGAATCAGGCTTTGCAGGATGCTTGATGCACGAAAGTCAGTAGCTCCCACATCGAAATACTAGTTTTGCATTTTGGCACAGGAGATATGGGAGTACAAAAATGAGACATAATTGGCAGTTGTAGAAAGCAAAGTAGAAAAATGGAGAACGTGGTCAATGACGAGGGAAAAAAAAAAACAGATGTACTTGATTAAAACCTTTATAATTCCCATTTTTCTGTATATAGCACATGTTCTGCATCCTAGCTTTCTTCAGCCCCGGATATACGGGGCCTTTTTTGGCTTACTCTGGGGTAGAAGACCTAACCCATTAAAAAGATGTCATACCTATGGTCCTATAAAAGATGCCGGTCTGGGTGTGGTAAATCCAATTGTTTTCTTGTTTAGTTTATTTACCAAGTGTAATGTTACAGTAGTATTAAGGAGTTCTTAGTTTTTTGGCTTCATTTGTTAAAGAGAACTTTTTTCAGTACTACAACGTAAAAAGAGGATATTTACTTACCGCTGTGGTAGCTCGTCTGTGCTGCTTTTAGAATTTTACAGCATACTTCCTAGGGAAGGGAAAGTATTGTGATTTGCATGGAGGGGTTAGCCACATGATCCTTTTCCACTACCTTATCACTGGCTCTTCTCTGTGCTTTGACATTGTGTGATGCAACAGTAGGGAGACTGCGGGGGCCACTTCATGCAAGTGAATGGAGCGTGATTTTCAAACACTGTTTGCAGATGTTTAATTGGCCATTTGGTTAGATCAGAGCCAGGGTTCAACCATCAAGACTCTTGTTAGTTGAACCCTGGCTATGATTTAACCTAATATCCAGTTACTGTAAATGTCTGAAAACAGTTTTTGAAAATCACGCTGAGTACACTGGCATGGAGCATGTCTGCACCCCTCTGCTAGTAGTTGCATCACAAAATGTCAGAGTGTGGGGGCAGAGGCGGCAGTAAGGAAGTGGAAGGGATCATGCAGCTAGCCCCTGCGGGGAAAATTATCTCTTCCCTTCCTTGGGGGTTAGGTATGCTGCAAATTCTAACGGTGGCACAGAAGAGCTTCCATAGAGGTCAGTGAGTGTCCTGTTTTTTTTTTTTTGTTATGTGAAAAAAGACAGGAAAGGTTCTCTTTAGGAGAATGGTGCATCCCTGTTTCGTGTGGAGGGTCCAGAGCACTTTTGTGGATCTCAAGAAAGGGAAATGAAACTCTCCCAAGTTATATTAGAGAAGTTTTCACAAAGATTAGGCAGTGAAGATTAACTGTTGAACAAGTAGCTTCATTGCCTGGGAAACAATTATTCTCTCAGGTTACTGTTCAGTTTTTTCTTGAAACCCATGTGTTCCCCAGTAGTTTGAGAATACCAGAGAAAGCCATTGATGAAGTGCTAACATAAACCCAAACCACTGCCAAAGTGTGGGATGTCCTATGGGCATGCTGTCACGAACAATTAAATGCAAGGGACAACCATAAACACAAAAATGCCTGTAAAAGGCTATGGCCATTATGTGGCTATTTACCGGAGATTATAAATTTTGTATTTTGACTGTATCTTTATTTGAAACTTTTGGGGGCACTCTGGCAAAAAGATGGAAAGAATCCATCTTTGGGTCTCTGACATATGCTACTTTAATGTTTGGGTTTCTTGGACATGGTTTGTGGAAATGGGATGTTGGAACTTTAAATGTAATCCATCAGTACAAAGAGAGTTTTGTGGCAAGCATTTTGCAGTGAGTACTACAACAAAAAGATTGCACTCTGTGAGATCTGGTACAAAGAGTGACCCACAAAGTCAAACCAGATGTATTTATGTGAATTTGAACTTCCTGGAAAGCTAATTCAGACTTAATGGATGGGAGTTCACTGGGTGTAAGAAGAATAGGGAAAACCGAGAAGGCCTGAACAAAATAATGGTGGTGGTGGGTTCTTGGTTATTATGCATAGCAGATATCACCTCAGCTTCCTCTTGTATAGTATAATGCATTAAGGAAAAAGGATGTTTGATGTGTGGTAATTCATTTTGTTGTTTTATTTTTATTTTTTTTTAATCAGAAATTCCCTTACTGTTTTTAAGAAGTGCCATGAGATCTTTATCATCCACCTGAGCAACTACCAGAACCTTGGTTTAACGTCTGATCCAAAAGCTAGCACCTCAGGAGTGCAGCACCCCCTCATGGTGCACTGCAGTGTCAGTATTGGGATTTAGCCCCAGTTCCTGATGTAGGGCTAGAGCCCACAACCTTCCGATATTCTGGCCTCAGAGGGGAGTGTGCAACCTGCTGAGTTACTGACACTTAAGATGAGAACAAACAGCGCTATGAAAGAGAAGTGTGTGTGTGTGTGTGTGTGTGTGTGTGTGTGTGTGTGTGTGCGCCATAGGGAATTTACTGCATATTAAGCTTCTGAAAAGTCTCTTGGGTCCATTGCTATTCCAACACATTTTCATTCTCGTGGGATGAATGTGTGAAGCTGATGTTGGCTATATTTTTCTGCATTTAAAAGTTAAGCTGAGTCTTTCTTTAATATTCTAAATAGGTGTGAGATTATCAGCCTCCAGTTTATGACAGGTTAATTAAAATGCTTGGCTACAGAGGTGTCCAGAATGTGGTTAATTACATATTTATGGCTGTTGAATCTTTTTGGGGGGCTGTTTCTTGTTTGTAGGTAAAGTGTAGTTTCAGTGGTGCCATTCCCCGGAGGCCCAGGGCACCTCACAGTACAAAGCAGTAGTAGACCAGTCAGTACATAGATAAATACATACACATAAATTTGGAACAATAAATAAGCTAAAACACAGCTTGGAAGGTAACCAGTCATGGGAATACTTCAGTCCCCCAAACACTTGATGGAAAAGGTGTGTCTTAAGATTCCTCCTAAAGGCTCCACGGGTTGGGGGTGGGTTGCTCGGCCCTCGGAAGAGATTTCCACAGCACTAAGGCCAGCCATTTCGAAAGCCTAGTCTCCTGATGGTTTTAGCCTGGCCCTCAATACAATCAAGAGACCCATCTCAGAGGAACAGAGAGAGCACAAGGGCAAGAAAGAATACAGAAGATCTAACAGGTAGCCAGGCACCACTCCATGCAGGGCCTTATAATTAATAACTTAACTTTAAAGGAGATGTACCACATAACTGGCAGCCAGTGCAGTTCACACAAGGCTGAAGACACATGCCACAACCTCGAAAGGCTGATTAGTAGTCTGGCTGCTGCATTTTGTACCAGTTGCAGGTGTTGTAGCCAGGGAAAATTTTACACCGAAATCTTTGTGTAGTGGTGACTGCTCTACAAAATGGGTAGCATTTAAGGTTGTGTATGTAGCAAGTTTTGTTTAGCATCCCAGATCTTTGCTCACCACTCACTCCCATTCACATTGACTTAAAGGAAAGAAGAATTCTAGCTAATTGGCAGCAGTTAGTAATGTTCTTGGTAACAGAAATGTGGTCATTGGCCAATTCCTTGTCGGAAAATTGCACATTAATTTTTTCCTTTTTTTTTTTTTTAACCAAGGCTACTTATTATTGAATATTAAGACAATATGCTTACAGTCTGTTTTATTGAGAAAGTAATTGTATTTCTTCTTTTTGACAGAATTTTTAGTCATCGTGAGAGGAGTTCAGCACAGACTAGAGTCCAGATGAGAGAGGAGTTCAGCAGACTAGAGTCCAGACACATTCAGGATTTGAACTGAACATATAGAATACACTCAGCTCTTTAAAGCAGACATGTGTGAACTACAGATATTACTAATTGTTTTTTAGATCAGCCATACAGTCAGAGGAGAAAGTACGACAGCTGAGCAATTTGAACTTATCAGCACCTAGCAGAGATGAAGTGAGGGGAGAAATAGATCAGAATTGCATTTTTACAGCAAGGAATGAGAAGGTACATCACAGTAGTAGCATCCGTGTATGTGCTGCTAATCTTTTGAGTACATAGACTACAGAATAACCAATTTAGATCACATCATCAAGCAACTGGAATTGGCAGTCTTTACTCTTGCTTAAAGGGGAAGTAAACATTGCAGGAGTCACTCATATTGTGAAAGCCCATGAAAAGATATTTTAAATGAGGCACTGGACTTCCTTGTAGGTGTCAAGAGTCCAGAGCTATGACTATCTAATTAATCTGTAAATCAAAACAAGGCAGCAGCCATTTTAAAATAGAAAGTGGTGTCACTGAGGTGCCAGCTACATGTTGTTAATTACAGCTTGCCCTTCAGTGACGTCACTGTTGGTCTCATTATTCAGTGAAATGGCTGCTGCCTTGTTTTGATTTACAGATGATTTAAGTATTCATATCTCAGGACTTCTGACACCTACAGGTAAGCCTCATTTTAAAGATCTTTTTATGGGTTTTCACAATTTGAGTGACTCCTGCAATGTTTACTTCCCCTTTAAGAAAAAGTGAGGAGTGCGACTTTCTGGACTCAAAGAAATGTATGCATGGCCATGCTCTGGCACACTTGAAAATTAGCAATATAATACTTAAGTTTGTTAATCTCATATGATTATACAGCTTTGTGTTACTCCCCACCACCACCCCATTTAACTTACTAAAGTTATTAACATATATGGCAAGGAAACAAGCCAAATGAATTGGAAGAAATTTTGCACTGATAACATTAAGGTGACCATGGCTTAGTACATTTTTATAGATGCCCGGTCAGGTCATTGTCATCACCGTGACTCACTGCACATCAGTTTACACCCAAAATTATCAGCTTCTGATTCTCCGGAAGTTTGCAGACTGTATGCAGTCATCTTAGTAGATTTTAGAATAATATTAGATGAAGTCATGATTCTTTCTGCCCACTTACTCACTGTGCAAATTTGGTTACTGAAGTGAATGAGTCGAGTGTGAACTAGTCAAGTGTGACTAGTAATGAAGGGAATGCAACATGCTGCACTGCAAAAAGGCTGCACCAGGCAGTGTGGAGAAAATTATGTACAGTGAGGTGCTGCATGACATGAAAAAACTAATTCTGTCACAATTCAGATTCCATCTGCACTGACCAATGTGTCCAACGTCAGTTGGATAATGTCTGTGGCAAGGCAAATCTGCACAGTCTGCCCCCGTCAGATCACAACAAAGTTGTCGAATTTAAATTTCTGGTAAATAAGAGAAACGGTTTTCAACATCTCCATTAAAGTACAAAATGTTATGAAATTTTGTATGGTCATCACACTTTCACTCTGTTACTGAGAAGGCGCTTATACTGTGAAAAACTTCCTTCCACCTCCACACTTGCAACAGGGAACCACATCAAAATTGCAGCAGTTTTATACAGGCTGGGGAATCTGCTTTCATTGGCTTTCCAGAAAGTGTGTAGATCAAATGGACTAGGAAGCTCTTCTGTTTCGTACTTATTGTAAATTAGGAATTCTCTCATTAACTCAGCCGCAGCCCCGCTCCCTACTTCACATCATAATTATGCTATTTTTTGGGGGGGACTGCAGTGCTTGGTGGCTACTCGGCTCATACACAGAAGTTACGAGGTTTACGGAGCTAATAACTTTTTTTTTTTTTTTCACGACAAAAAAAAAGCCAAAATATTTATTTATTTATTTAGCTTTTGTTGACCAGGTAAGTACACTAGACAAGACAATTGCCTACTTTCAGGTACGACCTGGGAGAGTACAGGAATTACAGATTTAGGTACATAAGACGCCATGGTACAGATTACAGATAGCATACAAGTCATGTGAGGACAACATAAATACAGATTAATACAGCTTACAAGTCAAGTAAGGCATAGTCTAGTTCAGTATGTACACAGTAGAGTAACATATATAGCAACAAAGAGCAGTACAATAGGTACAGTTGAGATGCAGCAGATGCGACACTATTTACAACTAAATGGCCTCGGAAGCAGAGTCTTTCATCCAGGAATACATCCAGGAGTGCTATGATAGATCACGGTGGTTTGGGGCAACCACAGGCCGAAGCGAGTTTGAGGTGGTTCCATAGGGTGGAACGAAGGCACGCCTGTGAGTGGGAGGAGCGGACCTGGGCAGGGAAAGCATTCCACAGTCTGGGAGCACACGCAGCAAAATTCCTACCTCCCATTAGAGTCTGGGTAGCAGGTATCTTAAGGATAGCGGGCCCCTGAGACCTGAGGGAATAGGTTGAGGAGGCAGCCAGGACAAGGAATTTCGCTAGCCCTGTGGGGAACCAGTGCCAAGGATCTTTCCCATGAAGCACCGTAGGACAAAGTCTGTGATTTGAGGGGGAGAGCCAGTTTAGCTTGCTATAAAGGTCACAGTGGTGGGTGAGACGGGGGGGGGCAGCCAGAGCAAAGCGGCAGACATTGTTGTATGCAGTGGACCACCTATATAGGTGAGCTTTGTGGGAGCGGGCAAACAAAAGGATCCCATAGCAGAGCGAAGGGAGGAGCACACCTATGGCAAGTGCAATACGAGCCGCAGGAGTGAGGTTGCTTTTAGCTCTGTAGGCCAGACCCAATTTGCAGTTGACAGTCTTGTATGTATTCCGAATATGGCGGCGAAGGTCAAGCTGTGGGTCCAGCGTCACCCCAAGGTATTTAAAGTTGTCAGTAACTGGGATCGGAGTACCATAAGTACCGGAAACATATAATGGAGCAGGTGAGGCCTTAATCTTGGCCTGAGACCCAAAGAGCATGGCCTGGGTTTTTTTTAGATTAAGAACCAGCTTATGGGACAAGAACCAAAGCTGAATGTTCCCCAAGTCCTCACTCAGGTGGTGATTCATGACCCCTATCTCCTGGGAGTGAGTCAGGATGACCAAGTCATCAGCATAGAGGATTGGCTTACAGTGAACAGCTGCAGTGGGGAGATTGTTTACAAACATGGAGAAGAGCAGGGGCCCCAGGACAGAGCCTTGGGGGACACCCGTGGTTACAGAAATAGGGCCCGAGAGTTCCTTGCCATATTTAACAAATTGCTTTCTACCGTATAGGTAGTTGGAGAACCAACTGAGCACTTCAGGGGATAGACCAAAGGATCTAAGCTGAGTGGAGAGCAAGGCATGATCAACAAGATTGAAGGCTTTAGAGAGATCTATAAAGATAGCTGCAGAGAGTTTGCCCTGGTCCATAGGCTCCCTGATCCAGGATGAGACAGTGACGAGGGCAGAGGATGTGCTGTGCCTTTTCCTAAAGCCATGCTGCACAGTTGACAGTAGGTCATGTGACTGCAAGTACTCCAAGAGTTGCCCTGCTACAACTTTCTCAAGGAGTTTACTGACCGCTGACAAAATGGATATCGGGCATTAGTTTTCTGTTAGTTTGGGGTTCCCCTGTTTCAGGATCAGGACCACCCTGGCGACCTTTCATATGTCCGGAATAATACCAGATGTCAGGGACAAATTGAAAATATGGGCCACCAGGGGGGCAAGATTAAAAGCACCAAGACTGAGGAGCTTCGGTTCCAACCCATGATGGCCAGCACTCGAGAAGGGGGAGAGGCCCGAGAGCAATCTCTGTACCTCTTGCACCATCACAGCCTTAAAATGAAAGCTAACATAGCTCCTAGGGCAGGCAACACCTTGTTAAGGGTTGCCTGCCCAGATCCAAACATAGTGTCAGCTGCTGTTTAAAAAAAGTAATTATTTATTTATTTATTTTAAAATTGGTGACTGGGAAAGGCACACTGAGCCGAGGCTCGTTTCCAGGTGTGACTGTGGGAAGGGGATCGGGGACACAAAATACAAAGCACATACACAGTTCGTGGCATGGTAAGGGGCACCATTAAACAGTGAGTTCCACCTGGAAGCGACTGGTTCAGAGATCGATTTCACCTCCTCTTTACCTATGTACTCTGATAGGTCCTTGAGGTATCTGTTTCCTGTCTTTTTTTTTTTTTTTTTAAGAGACTTTACCATACTAATCATCTGGCTCACACTGTCAGATACTGAACTATGCTGAAACACTTCAGCAGCCAAATTTACAGTGTGAGTGAGGCACAAGACTGAAAATCTCTTGGAAAGCTTTTTTATAGTAAGCTGCAGAATCTGATAGTACTGCTTTTACATCAGAATACTGTATTCCTACATTAGACGGAGCTGTTATAATGGCAGGGCTGAAGTGTCCATTCAGGCTTCAGTGAGTGTATCTGCATCTGTCATGTAAGCACACCCACTGTAACATTTAAAATGGAATGGTCCCTGATATCTGTTGTCTCATCTGCAATAACCGACACTCTCATTTTTTTGAATACTTTTCACTACATCCATATGACACAAACAGGCCATAGCACATAAACATTTCCGATTAAGAAGGTCCCTCCCTGCTTACAATATTTAACAACAAAGGATTTCATTTTACTTGCTTTTTCCAAGGGGGTGTCTCTTATGGTATATAGCTTTACAAAATCCTCATGAACATCTTTTGATTTTTAAACGAGATACGATTGTCTAGGTGGTACAGGGGCACCAGCATTTTAAGTGTAAAAACCTCTTTTGCACTTTTGTTCATTTTACTTAGTAAGTGGTCTTTTACTGGGTCTGACCTGTAAAAATCCACATTGTGTGCACATAACTTGCAGAAAAGCTTACCACCATCAGCATAAAAGTTATTTTTGAACTATGCAGCTCTTTCTTCCCCACTTATTGTTGATAAACTTGGACTTTTTTGAGAAAGCTGTTTCAGATGAGCATCACTGCTACTTACTTGCGAAGTAGAAGTTGCTCCGTCTGAATCTGTCCTGCGACTTGCTGTACTAATTGCTTCCTCTTCAGGCTAAGACATGTTAGAACAGTTGAAATATCACTCACCACTGTGCTTGCTGTCAAGGACAGGTTGACTCTGTCAACAGCAATTTGTCACCGTGATAGTGATCTGTCCCACTAACAGTGAGTTAGACTGCATCTAAATTCACACCAATAAAATAAAGGGAACTAGTTACTAAGTAAGTGTTCACTGCAGAAACAAAGGCTTGAGAGTGCTAGACCCAGTCATGCAGTGCAGTGCATTGCTGTGCTTGCTATTGTGTGTTCCCAGCTTCCTCCAAGGCCAGTGCCATCAGTGATCTCCCATGACCACCCTTACCTCACAGTAACGGTCATCACAGAAGAGATAACAGTTCAAATGTTTGGTTCCTACTGCGGTTTCTAGTGTGGTGCAGATGCTTCTTCCTACAGAACAGCTTAACATACTTCTAATGTTATAAAGTCTGTGACTGTTTAAAACAGTGGCCTGTCTGTGACAGAAGAATCAAATGTCTGTAAAATGTTTGATGCTGTGTCTTAGGGGTACAATATTAATATTGCTTTCAGCTGAGCTTGTCAGGCTCTGGGCTTACACCTTACCTGTGTCGGACAAAAAATAAAATGTTGATCAGTGAAAATTAAAATAATCTGTTGGTTTTTTGTTTTGAACATTTAAGATCAGTCAGTCATCAAGTTAGAGTTGGCAATCGGTATCTTAAAACGTAATAACTAAATGCATTGACTAAACTAGTAAGCCGTGCTTGTTGGGGGGGAAACTCAAAGCCTGCACCATGACGCAGGCAGACTGATCTCAGCTCATACACTGAATTTTTCTCTCTGGTCACCTGGATCTTTGTGAGCATTGCGAATATTTATACCATTGCACCATTGGAAGTTCAGCCACCACCAATCCACTCGTCACGGCAGGCCTAGAGTTGGTAGCAGAGCCCTGGAGAGAAAGGAAGACATCCAGCCTCTGTGAGAAATGTTTAGTGTCTTATTTTGGGCCCATTGTATTACAGGACCCTTTCAGTGAATTCCGGTGTAATCTTGGCTCACTTCTGAGGGGAAAATTGGTAGATTGTAAGACCTTTAGAGTAAATGTAGTAAGAGATGTTTTAGAAAGCTGCAGCTATGTTGCTGCTCCACAGCGCCCTCCCCCACATTCCAGTTTTCTGGCACCACACCTGTCCAGGCACACTCATGAAAGATTACTTCTAAGTGGCCGTTCCGTATTGATCCTTTAGCTTCTCTTTGGGTGTATCCTGTCTTCTTGAGGTTCTGATACTTTGAATTTGTGTTAGCTTGAATAACTATTGGTTTCCACAATCACACTGTAAGGCTGTTTTGTCTGCTTTTTCTGTTACAGTTGCTGGCTATATTCCTAAGTTCTCATATGTCCCAGGATGGCTTCTACTTTGCTGTCTGGTGATCTCACCACCAGTTGCCGGGAGGCTTCTCCTGTGCTTGTGTCTTGCTACATTCTGATGCTGGGGGCTAGCCTCCTGTCTGGGGCAGTTGCTTATTTCTCCTGCTTGCTGTTTTTGTTGGGATGTTTCATTGTACCAGAATCTCACTGTAAAGTTCTGAGGTATTCTTTTATAGTTTGATGCATAGTTCGGGTGACATAGCAACATTTTTGGCTTACTTTAAAAAAAGTTGTAAATCTTGATGGTAGCTCACATGTGGTTTGCTATGCTTCTACGCGCCATAGCACCCAGCCAGTATACGAAGTTGTAATATAGTGCCAGCCATTTTGGCATGGCAGTAGAATGCTCTGTACAGTGGGAGCTGTTCACATTACTATGTTATCCGAATACTGATTATTTTTTTTTAACATCGTTTCTGTCCATTTGGCATAAAAATAGAACACACTATGCTGCAGTAAATATGGCATAACAATTCTGAATACAGAATTTTTCACCTAGTACAATCCAGTTTGGTGTGGCAAACAATCGGCTGTCGACATAAATTGGTAGAAAACATAGTCTAAATTTGCAAACTATGGTAACATACAGAAATAGATTAGTTCCCGTATTGGTCCTTGTAAGAACAGATCCAGAAGCAAATGGTTTGATACCTTTTATTGGACCAGAATAGATGTTACAAAAAGAAAACGGTGTCTAAGCTTTTGGACCAACCAAGTCCTTCCTCGGAGACTTATGACTATTGTTCAGAGAGTCACATTCTAGTAACACCCAGATCATACATAAAACAAGCATTTGTTAATGCCAAATGTTTGCTTGTTGATATTAGCATTGGAAGTGCAGGAGTTACACAGATGCAGAATAGGAATGGCAGTGAAGTACTGAACTTCACGCTCAACCACACCTCCACCCTGCAGAAATGGACAGGCATTAGGGTGTGCCTTTGGGTCGTCACGCATAATGCTCTTGCCATTTCACCTCACGCTATCCTGCAGACACCGACAACTGTTGAGGTGTGCCTTGGGGTGTTCGCCTTTACAGACACTGCATTCCATAAGAAAATACACTGAAATAAGTGCAGTATAGAGGAATGGGGTGAACTCTGGGCTGAAGAGTCCAAGGCACACCTCAGTGCCTGTCACTGGCTGCAGGATGGAGGTGGAATGGCATGAGCATTACAACAGGCAGTCCAAAGGCACAGCCCAGACGCCTCTCAGTCTGTACAGGGTGGGATGTTATGGTTAGAAACCGTACTGCCCGGGTGTTTGTCGGTATCTGCACTACAGATTTTCAACATGGCCTTTTTGTGACCCCCACCTCATGAAAGCATTTGGTACCTCTGCTCATGAACAGTGGCACTGTGATTTTGTTAATCTGTCTCGAAGTTGATTTGGTACATCGACTGTGACATTCTGCAACAGATGTGTGAAAACACAGTTTGGGCAGGATGTCAAAAATCACAGCTGTCCTGTTCATAAGGATGTGTGGAAAAAATGGCAATGTTGAAAATCTGGAGTGAAAATATTAAAAAGTCTTGAAGTTACGAGCATGCGTGGAAACTGCACAACACATGCTCGTAATAGTCATTTTGTGAAATGTTCTCACCAAATTTTTAACATGGGCATTTTAGGACCTTCACTCATGAACAGTGTCACTGTGATTTTGCTAATCTGCCCCGAACGCTGATTTCCCACAGCGACCGTTGCCATTGTGCGCCACATGTGCAAAACCACATTTCGGGCTGAATGTGAAAAATGACAGCTGTAATGTTCATATGAAGGTGGTAAAAAATGACTGCTGAAAATCTGGAGTGAAAATATTAAAAATTCTCAGAGTTACGAACGTGTGTAGAAACTGTACAACACACACTCGTAACACAGTCATTTTTTGGAATTTTTTCACCAGATTTGCAACATAGGCTTTTTGGGAGCCCACCTCATGAACAGTAATACTGTCATTTCGTTACTCAGTCCGGAAAGGTGATTCCGCGCCGTGACTGCAAAATCACCTTTCAGGACCGAAAACGGCATGACAGTGACTGCATCCATGAGGTGAGGTCCCAAGAACCCCATGTTGAAAATTTGGTGCCACAATTTGCAAAAATGGCCAAGATATCCACCTAAGTTGAAAAAAAAACATTTATGCCATTATACAGCTTACTGGCATTTATTTAGTTCGCGGTCGGCTTTTGAAGAGTGCAGACGTGTTCCCGGTCCACCAAAGATTGTCACGCGAGCTCCAGTGGTAAGTATGGGATGGGGGTGTGTGGGGATGTGGGGTGTGCAGAAGGTGGGTGTAGGTTGGGGGGAGAGTGCCCAGCCACAACAAGGGACCATTTTCAACTGTTCAGGTTAAAAAAAACAAGTTAAATCATTGTGGGAAGGTTTTCCTTTTTTGCAGGTAGATTTGGCACACTGGGGTGGGCTCCCAGTGTGCCACCTGCATGTTTTTTTTTTTTTTTTTGGAGGGGGGAGACTGGAGCTAATGATGGGGATTGGGCACCCCTTCGGCAAACAATGTATGGGGGGGGTATTATGCCAATGGGGAGTGGGCTCCTCCATTGGCAAATGATCTGGGGAGAGGGCATGCTTGCAGGGGGATTGGCCACTCCTGTCTGCTTTTATGGGGACTCAGAGGTGGACGGTGACAGCCGCCGCCATGTAACTTGAAATGTTACACCAGGCAAGGCACTGCCCTGCAATGACGGGTCGCTCCCTCATTGCAGCGGCAAATTGCTGAACTAGTGTCAGCAGCAACGTGCCACCGCATTGGGGAAACACAGCCAGACCTCAAAATGCAATGGGGCCATAGGCTGCCACAGTGCTGCAGCACACGCTGCAGCGCCGGGAGAAACTGAATGAGCGGGTGAGGGAGGGGGAACTGAGCAAGCTGAACAGACCATAACTCCAAAACCCCGCTTCTCTCCTAGGCTGACACATAATGTTTCTTGCGCATGCGCGCAAGTAAACATTAAAAAAAATTTTTTTAAAAATTTAGTTGGTTAAAATTACCTATTTCAAAAAAATCACAAATTTAAATGGAATGAATAGCATCCTGTTAGCTTGCTATTACTGAGAATCTTTTCAAGGTCAAATGACATCCATTAGATAAGCTGAACACTCAAGCAGGCACAGTCTGTAACTGAAATTATTAATGAATGAGTGTGTTATGAGAATACATGCAAAATTAAAAGCAAGACCTTTAGATTTAATACCACGAATGTCCAAGTTAAAACTTGATAGTGTTCTATGATAAAAAACTGTACAACAGAAATGTATGTATGGAAATAAGAGGGGAATAAGAAAAATATACCTTTTATGAACAACTGCTTTAAACATTCATACAGAATTAAACTTATTTGGAGATGTTTTCTAAACTCTACTCTCAACCAGTTAACACACGCTATAAACATTAAAACCTACAGTGCTGTAGCAGTATTTTGTAGAAGATAATATCAATTCAGTATTATTACCAGATAAAAAAATAAATCTCTTAAGGACCACCTAGAAAATTAGTGCATGCATCTTAAAATGTGCAGAGTTCAGTAATGAGTCAGTATATAATCATTTAACTATATGAACAGAAACAGTCTTAAGAATCTGTATAAAACCCCATGGTATTAAACCCCGGAAAAGATAACTAGAAAATAAGTGTATATTCACTATGTATAGGAACCAAGAGTCCTAACACCAGTATGCCCAATATCAGTAAATATCGTGTTGTGTGTTTGGGGGCTGAGAAGTGGAGTTGTCTTAGTGAGTGTGTATGGGGGCGGTTTTGTGTGTGTTTTTGGAATTTTGGAGGATGGTGTTTTTTTTTTGGTGGGGAGGGGCTGTGTGTGTGGGAAGGGGTTGGGATTGTGCTTACATATTTAGGTAGGCTTATATTTGGGTACATGTCATAATTATGCTACAGGGTGTTAGGACTTTTGGCTCCCATACTTAGTGAATATACACTTATTTTCTAGTTATCTTTTCGGGGGGGGGGTTAATTCCATTGGGATTTTATACAGATTCTTAAGACTGTTTCTGTTCAAATAGTTAACTGATTATATACTGACTCATTATTGAACTTTGAACATTTTAAGATGCATGCACTCATTTCCTAGGTGGTCCTCGAGATTTATTTTTTCATTTGGCAATAATATTGACAATTGATATTATCTTGTAAAACATATTGTTACAGCACTGTAGGTTTTAATGTTTATAGAGTGTGTTAACTGGTTGAGAATATACTTTAGCAAATATCTCCAGATAAAGTTTAATTCTGTGTGAATGTTTTAAACAGTTGTTCATACAAGGTACATTTTTATGTTGATTGCGCGCATGCGCAAGAAACATATTGCGGCAGCTTGCTGCAGAAGCAGGTTGTGGAGGCGTGGGACTGTTGTGGCCAGTGCCCCCACAGCCTTTGGAGGCTTGGCCCGCTTTCGCCAATAGGGTGGCATGCTACTGTTGACACTAGTTCAGCCAGCGTGCCACAACCTTGTAAGGTTTCAGCCGCTGCAATCAGGGAGCTGCCTGCGTCTCGTGCAGTGTATAGCTATTCCGCTGCAATGAGGAAGCGACCGTCATTGCTGAAGCGGAACCTTGACCACTGTATTGTTTGTGAACATGGCGGCTTGCCGCCGTGTTCACAAACAATATGAGTGACTTCAGGCTGAGGGGGTGCCCAATCTCCCTCAGCAGCATGTGCTCCCCCACAGTGTTTGTGTGCCAATGGGGGCACCAGTCCCCGTCGGCTTCAATGGCTGTAACTGTAATGTTCATGTTGCCGATGGGGGAGCCCACTCCCTATCGGCATAATCCCCAACACACACTGCAGTTGTGCCGAGGTGTGCCCAATCCCCTCGGCTCTTGCACACCCCTGTCAGCTAGAGCTGCCCCCCCCAACAAAACACTGTGTTGGCACGCTGGGAGCCCACCCCAGCGTACCAAAGGGTCCTGTGTTTAAAAAAAAAAAAAAAAAAAAAAAGTCCCGCAATGGTTTTATTGTTTGTAGTACCTGTGAAAAAAAGAAAACTGTCCCTCGCCGTCTCCCTGCCCCCTGCCACAACCCGCGCCCACCCTCTTTGCACCCTGCCTCCCCACACACCCCCCCTCACCCCATACTTACCTGCGGAGTCTGGTGCGACGATCTTTGGTGGACCGGGAACACGTCTGCACTCTTCAAAGCCAACTGTGAACTGAGGAAATGCCGGTAAGCTGTATAATGGGATAAATAGGGTTTTTTCAACTTTGATGCTTATCTCAGGCATTTTTGGCAATTTGGGCACCAAATTTTCAACATGGGTTTTTGGGACCCCTCCTCATGAATTCAGGCACCATCAGGGTGTTATTCGGCCCCGAAAGGTGATTTCGCAGTCACTGTTTGGAATTACCTTTTGGGACCGATTAATGAAACGACAGTGCCAGTGTTCATGAGGTGGGCTGTCAAAAAGGCTATGTTCCAAATTTGGTGTAAAAAATCCAAGAAATTACTGTTTCACGAGCGTGCAATGTGCAGTTGCTACGCTTGCTAGTAACTTCACAAATTTGCAATATTTTCACTCCAGATTTTCAACATTGCTATTTTCCCGCACCGCTTATGAGCAGTACAGCTGTCATTTTCCACATCCTGGCCAAAATGTGTTTTCGCACTTGCGGCGCAGAATAGCGTGGTTGCTGTGGAAAATCAGTGTTTGGGACACATTACGAAAGTCAGAGTGACACTGTTCATTAGCAGGGGTCCTATAATGCCTATGTTGAAAATTTAGTGATGAAAGTCCATAAAATGACTGTGTTACGAGTGTGCGTTGCGCAGTGTCCATGCACGCTCGTAACTTTGCCAATTTGCAATATTTTCACTCCAGATTTTCAACATTGCCATTGTTCCACACCTCCTTATGAACAGTGTAGCTGTCATTTTTCACATCCTGGCCGACATGTGTTTTCGCACTTCTGGCACAGAAAAGTGCGGGCGCTGTGGGAAATCTGTGTTTGGGGTGCATTGCGAAAATCACAGTGACACTGTTCAGGAGCAGAGGTGCTAAAATGCCTATGTTGAAAATTTTGTGATGAAACTCCATAAAATGATTGTGTTACGAGCGTGCGTTGTGCAGTTTCCACGCATCCTTATAACTTCGCAAATTAGTAATATTTTCACACCAGATTTTCAACACTGGCATTTTTTCACACCTCCTTATGAACAGTACAGCTGTCATTTTTCACATCCTGCCCAAAATGTGTTTTCGTGTTTCTGGTGCAGAATACCGCAGTCGCTTTCGGAAATCAGTCTTTGGGACAGATTAGGATCGAGCGAGTGAGAGAGAGGGGGAGTGACCGAGCTCATCTGAGCTCTGTCGGGACTGCTGTGGATTTCTTTCTGGGCAGACACAGGCGCCAATGCAAGCAGGAGCCCAGTACAAAAGGGCAGCCTGCAGTGCCGGGAGAAACAGAACGAGCGGGTATGGGAGGGGAACTGAACAAGTTCAACGGACCAAAGCAATCAACATTCGGCATTGACAAATGCTAGTTCTTATTCCCCACTTATTTCCATATATACATTTCTGTTGTACAGTTTTTTTTATCATACAGTACTATCAAGTTTTAACTTGGATATTCGTGGTATTAAATCTAAAGGTCTTGCTTTTAATTTTGAATGCATTCTCATAACACACACATTCATTAATAATTTCAGTTACAGACTTTGCCTGATTGAGTGTTCAGCTTATGTGATGGATGTCATTTGACCATGAAAAGATTCTCAGTAATAGCAAGCTAATGGGATGCTATTCATCCCTTTTAAATTTGTGATTTTTTGAAATGGATACTTTTAACCAATGGGATTTTCTTATGTTTTTTTTTTTTTTTTAATGTATGATTTGGGTGTTAATAGAATGTGACACTCTGAACAATTATCATAAGTCTCCAAGCAGTGGTAAAAATTATTAAGCTCTTAGAAGCCAGCATTTTGAAAAAGGTGGCGGTGTTATTTTATGATGCAGAACAATAGTAAAATAATATAGTCATACACTTAAATCAGTTTAAAAAATTAACTAAGTACAGTCATATTATCAGTAACCTCTGTAGCAGTTCAGCAGTAGCCCTAAAGAGTACCTGGTGTGCTCAGTTTGAAGAAAGCCCACAAAACAAGGAAGCTCATTTGCTCTTTTTGGAAGGCCTATAGTACCGCTGTCTTCATTTTTCAAAGTCTTGTTAAAGGAGGGCATGAGATTGTAAATTAGCTTCAAGGACCCAGGTGCCCAGTTCCTTCCCCTTCCTCTTGTGCCTGCCCCATGTGCTGACATTTTGTTATGTAAGCGTTTGGAGAGCACATGGTCATGCTCCACAGAGATCATTTTAGTTGCGGTTTAACTAACGTTTCTTTGTATTAGAGGTCGGTCTGATTGAATTCAAAGCCACTGTTCAACTAACAAGAGCCTTGTTAGTTATGCAGTGACTTTGATTTTGATCATAGGGACCTCTAAAGTATGAAGAACAGCAAGTTAAAACTCAACCACATTTTTCTCTAATGCGTTCCCCGTGCTTTCCAAACTCTTGCCTCATAAAACATCAGAGCACGTGGTCGGGGACAGCACACCAGGAAGGGATCGAGTGGCCAGTTCCTCTGATACAATTTACAATCCATCCTCATTCTTTTTTACAAGACTGAAAAATTACGACAGCAATACTACAGGAATCCCAAAGGGTTAAGTGTGCTCCAGTGAAAAAGTGGAGCACTGGCCCAGTGGCATGGAGGATTGAGTCATCCATGCCTTACCTCCTGCCACGCCAGTGACCCGTATATTCTCGGTGTGAGCGGATCGCCGGGGGTCGGCTGGGGAGGAGGAGGATTGAGCATCCCTAGGACAGCTCTCCTCTTAGGAGAGGAGGATGCAGCAGTCGGCATTAGCCTGGCCCCTAATGGAGGCTAGGGGCTGGCACACTGATGCTGCCAAAACCGTGGGGAAGAGGTGGGGCAGACGCCGGACGTGCAGCATACGGGAGCGCGTGTGGCACCACCATTGGGGTCCTTGCATGCCCCTCTCTGCGGGGAAGAAAAACAAGGGAAAATGCCAGCAGTTGGATGACACTGGGCACCCACAGGCCCTGCCCCCGGCCAGTCAGATCAGTGGAACTGGATCCTGAAGTGGTGGGGGTGACCGCTCCCCCCGCCGACCCCACCAGGGGTGGTAAGGCCTGGAGAAAGACACTGGTGCCGGCAGACATCGGGGGTGGGGCTGGAGTGCCCACCCGATTGAGGGCCGCTGAGGGACACAAACGGGGAAAAAAAAAGTGGAGCACACAAAACCTGAGAGTTCAAGTCTCAATTTGTGATCCAGTTGCTTCTTTGCACTCCTTCTGAAATGTTGGCTTGCTCTTTTCAGATGCAGTTTAGCATGTTAGTGTAACACTGCCTCAATGGTTTTATGTTGTTTTTAACTAAAACTTATTTTCAAATGCAGGTCATTAAGAAGACTCGACAGCTCAGCAATCTTGATCAGAGAGCAGGGCCAGATTAACAGCTTCTGGGGCCATGGGCAATGTGAAATGGTGGGGTCCCCTGTGACTTCCCCAGTAGGATGGGGGTTTGGGGGCATTTAGGCTCCCAAAAGCTGAAGGGTTTTTGATACCTAACAATGCATTTGGAGGTGTTTCCAGCTGCTCTGAATGCCCTTTCTTGGAGTGGGAAATGAAGGTTAGAATGTTTCAAATTGTATGGCTACATTTTTTTACCTACTTCTGTAAGAGATGATGACCACCAACTGAAAAATCCTGGGTAGAGTATAGAGTAGCAGCCCTCTGCCTTCCTCTACGTCATTTGCTGTATGTTGGGACTCCTGTGATCCAGGTTGGTAGTGGATGGTCTGTATGGTTTCAGAATACGAGGGAAAAGGAGAGTGAAACTGCTCTTCTTTCTGTGACAGTGACACTTACTTGTCCCCGCCCTGCTGGGTTTTGTTCGACCAACGGACGGGATCATATAACATCTTCACAAAGCATTTGACTTACTGGTGAAAGCCTAAGGAGTTTTAGTCACAACATTTTTTGTTTTACACTTGGTTTCCAGCAGGACTAGAACAGACAACTGGGACCCCACAGTGAAGACACTAACTGACCCTGACCTGCTGGCCTTTTTAATCCACCTGACAGGATTGCTCACACTAGCACTAGAAGTGATTGACTAAGGACTGATTTATTTCTTTTTTTTTTTTTTTTTTTTTTACAGTCACAAAATACTCTTTTTGTTATTGTCTTCTCTTTTGGAGCCGAGCTCCCCTAGCCCCGTGAACTGGCTCGCCTCTCTCCCAGTGACCTGCCCCTCATACTCTGGGAAGCACCCCCCCCCCCGAGTGGGGCCGCCATAGGCGAAACTGTCATGGCCAGAGGGGACAGGCACCAGGAGCAGCTCATACACGAGGAGCTGGCATTTTTCTGTGATTGCTCCCTCCGGAGCAGAGTGCATGCAGTGACGCAGCCGAGGAGGAACCCGCACGGTTCCATGTGCGCTCCCCTCAATGCACCTGCTCTCGGCTCCCCCCATGCTCTCGCACGGGACCTTGCTCCTCAGCCTCTGCCAGGGTGCAACCAGGTGCCAGTGCTGCACATCCCACCTCCCCGGAGAAGGAGAGCAGTTCTCCAGATGCTCAATCCTTCCCCTCCGCTGCCGACCCCCGGCGGCCTGTGCCCGTTCCCGAACACGGGTCGCTGGCTTGGCGTCCAGTGCCTCAATCCTCAGCGCTACTATGCCAGCCCCCAAAAGACTTTTTAATTTTTAAGTTAAATACCAACTGTTTCACAACTTTTCCTTGCCACTCTGAACATCTCTAATGTGCTGCCACTGTGCATGCCGTGTAAGCCTGCACTCTGAAGTCTGGGAAGGAGCGTCTGGGTTCATATCATGTGACTGTCTTTCATGCATGATGACACTTAAAAGCGGCTGCTGGCAGCTGGCCCAGTGGCATGGAGGGCTGAGGTCTTGGCGCCTTACTTCCTGCTGCACTGGCAGCCTATGTTCGGTGATGAGCATGGCTTGCTGGGGGTCGGCTGGGGGGGGGTGGCTGGGTGAGGATTGAGCATCCACCAGGCAGCTCTCCTCTCATGGATTGGGGAGGTTAGCTCTCCTAGTCTTTGACTGCCACCATGTGGAGGCATGGTGGTGTTGCAGGTGTCTGAACAGGGCTAGGTGCTAGGCCAGGGGTGGGAGGATCAAAGTCATTTCAGGCCAAGGCGTGCGTACGCTCTTCCACATTCGCACTTGACGTTTTCTGGGGCTCCGGAGAATGAGAGAAAATTGGTAGAAAAACTGGGGACTGGGGCTTAATGAAGCCCCCAGCTGCACCGACGGTCCGCTGGGCTTGGAGGAAGGAGGTGTTCAGAGTGTTGGCTGGGATGGCCGCAGTGCCAGAAGGGATGGGCTGACACAGCCACCCAGCCTGCCAGAGGAGCACAATGGAAAATATGGGGAAAATAGTGGCTGCCGGCCAGCCACTGGCACTACTGTGGTATCATATATTTTTATTTTTTGTGAGTAATATTTGGTCCTCTCCACTGCAGTAAGTATGGGTGCTCACAGCAGGGACAGACAGGTGAGGAGGAGTGAGTCATCACTATGGGAATGGCAAATGGGTGAGGCAAACTGGGCTGGCCACTGCTAAGTTCTGGGAGGGGCAGTTCAGGTCAGGGGGAACATTGGAGATGGCAGCACAGAACATGAACTGACACAAGTGAGTGCATCAGATGTCGTGGAGGAGGGAGAAAGGATTCTTACAAATCTGCTAGAGGACTCCGGGAGTATCAGCTCTATGGAGAGGAGGAGACCCAGTTTATAATGCGGAGGGTGGAAGGAAGGGTCTGAAGGTGAAAGGGTGAATCACACTTGAGCAGTGCACACACGCATTAGATTCCTTTCCCTTTCACTTACTAGTCATCGGCTGTTGCTTCTCTGTGTTGGCCCTTGTCTGACGTCCCTCTGCCCCTCCAACAGGCTAAAAAAGTGATGTGTGGCTTGCAAGCACAGCTGCTTAAAAAGAAAAAAAGCATTACAAAAATTTGCACTGATAGGGGGCTCCTCTCAAACTCTGGGCCCTGGGCAACTGCCCATTCTGCCTATCAGTTAATCTAGCCCTATCAGAGAGACGGAGGGAGAGGAAGAGAGAAAATATGGTCTTTCATCATTTGCACATTTGGCAGTCTTTCGTCATTTCCACATTACGAAGCAAGAACTTGGAGAACAGTTTCCAGAAATCGCCTCAGTCTTCAGGAATTAGGCTGTCTAGCCAAGCAGCAGTGTAACAAAGAAATATTTCAAAAAAAATGATGCCTTATGAACCGTGAAATGTAGACACAGCACATATTAAGTTTAAACTACCAAGAAGAAATACATCTGTCTAGGATATCAGAAACTGAGGAAAGAATGGAGTTTCATTATGATGTATGCATAGTTCTTTTTTACTTGTTTACATGCAGTAGTTGCAACATGCCACATACAGGAGAGAGAGAGAGAGCGTGTACGCGTATACTGTCACTGTGTAAATCAACTTAGTTATGGAACAAAGTACAAGTGCTTCTTGAAATAATTGTATTATTTTCATGCTTATTAAAAAAAGAAACTCCACTTGTATTGCAATAGGAGAACTGATGAAGATATTCTGGTAACTAGAATGCTGTCAGTTTTGTTGTGTATGTCCGAGAAAACTGGCCACCCTAATTCTAACCCCAGGCAGCTTACTTAATTTGGGCATCTAGTAAGCTGGAAGAATATTGGAAGGAGCTGGTGGAAGATATAAAGGTGGTTTTATAACTGCATACACAGTCGTTTACAAAAAAAATATTGCTGCAGGGTTGGGTGGGTTACAGAATAGAAAACTGACTAAAGTGCATAATTATTTATTTTGTACTCTTCTGGTCAATATTGAGGCATGTCTTTAGAAAATGGTTATAATTTTTTTTGGGGGGTGGGGTTCCAACGAGGATGTGGGACATGGTGATTAAGATTTGTGAAGTCAACAGCACAAATTTAAGATTGCACAATGCTTTTGTCAGGTAAGTGCCTGGACTGTATGTGATGTTTTGTATCATCCCAGTACCTAAGAAATTATCATAGTGGACCTATGCCACAAAATGGAAAGTGATTTAGAAACGCATCTAAGGGTCATTTTCTCAAAATATTTTCAGTATGACACAAAGAAGTCTATGGCACTGTTTGTGAATGGAGTCCTAAATGCATTTCTGAGTTGGCAGTATGTCATTTCACAATCACATTGTGAAACTATAATTGAAAAAGCATTGTAACAGGTATATGACTGTGTCAGAATAAAGTATTTAGCTCAACTGAATTGGGGGGACTGAGACAAGAGTGTAGGTTGCATGATAGATGTCTTTAAGACTATAGTAGCTACAAATTTCATTATTACAGCACCGGAATCCAGCACAGCCTCCTTTCATACTGAACCGCATAGTTAAAAGGAGCGCCACCCAAATGCTTCTTTCACTGTCAGGTTCTGGCAGTGATCAAAAAGTACCAGCAGAGTAGGGATGCCAAGGTATCAAGGTTTTACAGTATACTGTGATATAGGAAGTCATGGTGCTGATGTCGGATGTTCAGTTTCCTGCACTGTGATAACTGTGATAACATTACTATGAAGAGTCATTTTTTTGGCAAAGTTGCTGTAAAACAAAAGTGATTGCTCTAACAGTGTTAAATCAAGCTTTGAAAAGTAAAGTCATGAATCTGGGCATGTGCATTAGCGTCAGCAAGGTACTGGAGCCCAAACCTGAAGACAGACTGCAGCAATGTAGAGCAGTACAACGCAGGGCAACTGAGATGGTGCATTGCCTTGGGAATCTTCTATATGTATTTTTTTATGCCTTTACCCCTGTTTTCTTCCCCGAGAGCCCCACGACCTCGGAGGACACGGTAGTGCGTGCACATGGAGGCACACATGCATTCTGGGTACTGTCTCGGCTCACATCTGGCTATTGTCAGGGCCTCCGTAGCCCAAACTGCCATCCGTCCTCCACCAGGTGGCAGCCAAGAGCTGGGGAAACCCCTCATCTCTCCCCTGGAGAGGAGAGCCGCCTCGCGGCAGCTGAATCCTACTGCACACCCTCCCCACCCAGCTGACCCCCGACAACCTGGCTTGTTCCTGAACCCGGGTTGTCGGCGTGGCGCGAGGTGTGTTGTCAACTGCCTCAACCCTCAGCATCACTGGGCTGGCCCTGCCCTGGGGATTTGACATATGTGGAGAGGCTTCAGACTTAAACATGTACACCATGGAGAAAAGGAGGGAAAGGGGTGACCTGACTGAGACATAAAAGTACAGACATGCAGTGAAAAGAGTAGACACCAAGGGAATATTTTCCTTGAGGTCAGACATGGGGATGAGAGGGAATTCACTAAAGCTGTCTGAGATTAGATTCAGAAAGCAGGTGTGGAAGCCCTTCTTCATGAACGGGTGATGGATAAGTGGAATAAGCAGCCAGAAGAAGTGTTACAGGCTAAGTCAGTCAGCAGCTTCAAGCAGGGATGGACAAGCAGGTGAGTTTAATTAGAAAAAGGGGGAAGTAAAAAAGGGAGTGTTGCCACATGGGGCAAGGCCGAATAGTCAGGTAGGGTATGTAGACTGGATGGGCCAAGAGCTTTTTTGTAACGTCAGTTCTAGGGACATAGATATGTTGTTCATCCACACTGTCTGGCAGGTTTCTTGCCACTTTAAATCTTGCTGGAAGGTCTTCAAGCTGGCTCCTCCCACCCCCAGGTGGTAAAACTCTCGGCTCTGCCCCATGACGCCAGAACTTCCTTACTGCTTGGAAGCTCAGGTTCCCTCCTTAATGCTCTGCGTATAGACTGGATCCTAATTCTTCGGTTCACCCAAAACTAATTAAGTTTTCAAGACTTTGGTCTAAATTACTCCCTCATGGCTGCGATAGACAAATCAACTCCCGGATTTCGGTGGTGCCCATGTGGGCAGAAAATGTCCAGGACAGATCCGCACTCCACGTGCGTCTACTGCCTCGGCCTAGATCATGACCCATAGGCCTGCGAGTTATGCCGTTTGTTTTCGGCCAACGTCCTGGAAGACCACGCTGCCCGGTTAGAGCTTGGGCACCCTGAGAAGCGCCACCCGCCGGTGAAGTCTAAGGAGGCCCGTTGGGCGGTGTCTGCGGCGGCTGGCTCAGCTGAGCAACTCAAGCAGATGATCGCCCTCGAGGAGGAGGCAGCCCAGGCCGCATCTTCATCTTCCTCGGTCACGGCATTTATCTCACTCTCTCTGGGATCCTCCTACACAGCTTCTTTCAAGGAGCTTTCCAGTCCCTTTCCACGAAGGGAGAGGGGCCATCAGGACACTCTTCTCGGTCCAAAAAGAAGGACTCGAAAGGTAAGTCCCACCGTCGGCGTTCGGGGAGCGGAAAGGTCCCTTCCCAGACAGTCGACACCGACTTGATCGGTTGCGGCAAAGCCGCTGGCTTCACGGTGTCCCTAAGCCGTCAGCCGGGCGAGACACCCGGCCGACGCTGTTGAGATTTTTTCGACTCCGCCGGACGGGCTGCTCGACTGGTGAAGCCGACAACCCTTCTTCACTGGTTCCCCCAGTGGAGACCGAGGACTTGCCTGCGCCTCCTGTGCTGGAGTCCCTGGTCAAGGCTCCCGAGCTGAGGGAAGAGCGGGTGTCCCCCGCCCCTTCCCAGACCCGCCCTCGGAAACACCAAGGGTCTTGGTCTCGGTCTTGGACCTTGTCTCAGTTCAGCCGATCCCGCCGACATCGGTGGTCTTGGTCTCGGCACCGAAGTAAGCGGCAGCACCGCTCCTCCTCGTCTTCCTCCTCGGAAGAGGAGAGGCTTCGACGCAAATTGCGTCGACGCTACGAGGACCTAATGTGGGAGCAGTTACTTCTGTCTGGGAACAAGCTGACGCCTTCGCCTTCCCCGGCCATCAAGTGGCTGTCACCCGAATGGCCAAAACAACCCCTCGCTGTAGTCGAGGTGCCCAAGCCTGGGCCGGTTGTTCGGCCGAAACCAGCTGCCCCACCGATTGTGGTGGAACCTCCGCCTCCACAACCGAAATCGGGGGCGCCGACCAAGGACTGTTGGTCGGGTCAGGGTCTGCCCCACAGGTTGTCGGTCACCCTCATTCCCGACCATCCTCGGCAGGTGGAGGGTGGCTCAGGCCCCAGGCAGCTCTTCGCGGACTCCTCGAAGTCCGACGACGACTCCCGCCGTTTTCCAGGCCCCTTGACCTGGAGTCTTCCCGGGGACAGTCGATGGAGGAGAGCCCATCGTCTTTTATGGGTCTGCTTTGGCTCATCTCGGAGTCCACCCGGATGCAGCTCGAGCACGTACCCAAGCGGGCCAAGTATCCCCTGACGGACATACTGGACCGAGGGGATTCGCCCACGGAGGCCTTTCCATTGTTGGCCCAGCCTTGGAGCTTTGGCAGTGTCCGCTTCCTGCTGCTCCGGCCAGGATGGCCAAGAAGTATGCGGTCCCTACTGTCTTTTTGTCCGGTTTTTCGGAGCACCCCTCTGCGGAGGGGTTGGTCACTGATAGCATTTTCCGACATTCCAAGAATGCTAGGGATGTGGATAAGCCCCCCGACGAGTCCAAAAAGCTGGACTATGCCGGGCGCAAGGTGTACACTGTGTCCTCCCTTGGCCTGCGCCAGGCCAGCTCGGCTGTGCTGATGGCACACTTCTCCCACGCCCTCATGGGCTCCCTGGATGAGGTGATCCCTCATCTCCAGCCGACCTGCAGACCACGGTCAAGCAGGTATGGGACCAGGAAGGCGGTGGCACAACAGCAACTCAAATGGCTCTGGACATTGGAGACTCCTGTGCCAGGTCAGTTGCGGCCGCAGTGGCCATGCGCCGCAGAACATGGCTGAGGATATCCACCTTCACGGCGGATACCCAGCATAAACTGGCGGATGTCCCCTTCCTGGGGACTGACCTGTTCGGCCCTGGAGTGGAAGGCCACCTCCAGCAGATCGAAAAGTCCAGTGCTACCCTGGACTCTGTCACCTCCGCCCAGAAAGACAAGGGCCATCGTCAACAACATAAGTCCTTTCGCTCTTCTGCGCCTTCGGCACGTCCGGCCCAACAGCACCAGCATCAGGGCCAGCAGGCTCGCGCTTGGCACCCCAAAGCCAAGCCTGCGGCTTCCTCTAACAGGAAGCAGGGAGGAAAAGGCCCAGGAGGTCCCTCGGCCGGTCCCTCATCCAAGCCTGCCCAGTGACGGGTTGAGGGGTGTCGCCCCCAGCCTCGTCACTCCCCCCCGGGTTCCCCCTGTGGGGGGACGGCTCCGCCACTTCCTTTCCGCCTGGTCCGCTATCACCATGGACCGCAGGGTGTTGGAGGTGGTAGGAAAGGGCCTGCCCCTGGAGTTCGAGCAGGCCCGGCCCTTCCGAGCCATCGCCCCTCGGGGGGCTACGGGGTCCACAGCCTCTCTGTCGGCTCGCCGGGCCGACATCGCCCTGCTCCTCAAAAAAGAGGTGATCAGGAAGGTGGCGGATCCTCCACCAGACCCGGGGTTTGTGTCCAGGTACTTCCTGGTCCCGAACCGGACGGGGGGCTGGCGCCCCATTCTAGACCTGCACGACC
Source organism: Neoceratodus forsteri (assembly GCA_016271365.2). Lineage (NCBI taxonomy): Eukaryota > Metazoa > Chordata > Ceratodontiformes > Ceratodontidae > Neoceratodus > Neoceratodus forsteri. The sequence goes on along the minus strand of CM028131.1, from coordinate 1,389,769,986 downwards.
TGAACAGGTTCCTAAGGTCTTGAACCTTCAGGATGGTCACTCTGGCTCAGATAATCCCATCCTTGGAACGAGGCATGTGGTTCTGTTCTCTGGACCTCCAGGACGCATTCTTTCATGTCCCAATCCATCCGTCCCACCAGAGATTCCTCCGCTTCAGGGCAGAGGGATCCCTCTACGAGTTCCGGGCCATGCCCTTCGGCTTTTCCCTAGCTCCCAGGGTCTTCACCAAATGCATGGCAGTGGTGACCAGCATTCCTGCGGTGCCTAAGGGTCCGGTGTACCCCTGCCTGGATGACTGGCTGATTGCAGCCTCCTCCAGAATGGAGGTGGAGCGGTCCAGAGATCTGGCCCTCCAGGTTTGCTCTCAGGTTGGCCTCCTCATCAATGAGGCCAAGTCGGAACTCATGCGAAAGCAGGTGATACAGTTCATTGGGGCAGAGCTCGACTCTCTACGAGCCAGAGCACGGCTCCCAGCGGACAGGGCCGAGGTTCTTTCCTCCTTTGCCCAATCATTTCAGGTTGGGCAATTGCGCCCTGCCCGGGACTTCCTGCGCCTCCTGGGCCTCATGGCGGCCTGCACCAGCGTGGTCCGTTGGGCCTGTTGGTTCATGCGTCCCCTTCAGTGGGGGCTGGCCAGCCAGTGGTCACAGCACTCCGATCCCTTGGAACAGCTATTGACAGTGACCCAGGGGATGTGGAACGCCCTCCAGTGGTGGACTGTTCCAGCACATCTGCAGGAGGGCATCCCGTTTGTCCGCCCCGAGTCGACGGTCTCTCTATCGACCGGTGCCTCTCTGATGGGTTGGGTTGCCCATCTGGGGGAGAACAGAGCGCACGGCCTCTGGTCCCCTCAGGAGTCCCGATGTCACATCAACCTGCTAGAGCTTCGAGCGGTTTGTCTAGCCCTCACCGCCTTTGCTCCGTTTCTACATGGTCAAGTGATCCAGGTCCAGATGGACAATAACACGACCATGTACTACCTAAACCACCAGGGCAGGACGTGCTCCATGCCTCTGTGCAAGGAAGCTCTCTGCATTTGCTCACTCGTGCGCAGCCTGGAGGCGGATCTCCTTGCCATCCATGTGTCAGGAGCCTCCAACATTCTGGCCGATGCCCTAAGCTGGATAGGGGCTGCGTCCCACGAGTGGTCTCTCCTGCCAGAGGTAGTACAAGATCTGTTCTCCCACTGGGGCATGCCTCAGGTGGACCTGTTTGCCTCCAGGGAGAATGCGAAGCTGAGACTGTTTTATGCCCACCCCCCTCAGCAGGGCTCGCTGCAGGGGGATGCCTTCTCGAGGCCGTGGACCCTGGGCCTCTTCTACGCCTTTCCCCCATTTCCCTTGATCCACAAGGTGCTTCTCAAGGTGAGGAGGGACAAGGTGCAGGTGATTCTGGTAGCCCCAGACTGGCCCCGCCAGTTCTGGTATCCAGATCTCCTCAGTCTCAGCTCCAGGCTCCTGAGGCGGCTTCCAGCCCACCCGGACCTGATCTCAGTCAATCAGGGGAAGGTATTCCATCCGGACCTTCAATCCCTGCACCTGACGGCCTGGTTCCTGAGCGGCTAGCATTCCAGGCCTTGGGTCTTTCCGACGAGGTCCTCAACGTTGTTGAGGCATCCCGTGAGGAGTCGACCAGGAAATGCTATGCCTTCAAATGGAAGAGATTCTCCATTTGGTGTCAGGGCAAGGGCCTGGACCCTTCCTCCTGCTCCTTGGCAAGCATTCAGGACTACCTGTGGTCCCTTTCTCAGCAAGGGCTTCGGTCGACGACCCTTAAGGTGCACCTGGCAGCCATCTCTGCTTACCGGGCGTGGGCCAGGAAGCAGTCGGTGGCACAGGAGAAGGTGGTCGGGCGCTTTTTCAAAGGCCTTGATCACATATCCCCTCCGGTGCGAGAACCTCCACCTCCTTGGGATCTACTACTGGTATTGGCTAAGCTCATGGGTAAGCCATTCGAACCGATGTACAGGTGTGACATCTCTCGCCTGTCGTGGAAGACCGCCTTCTTGGTGGCTATCACGTCAGCCAGAAGGATGGGAGAGCTCCAGGCGCTTTCCATCGAGTCTCCTTATCTGGTCTTCCACAGGGACAAGGTTGTCCTGCGCCCCCACCCAAAATTCCTTCCGAAGGTGTTGTCGGAGTTTCACCTTAACCAGGTGTTGACTCTGCCGGTGTTCTACCCCAGTCACACCTCGGAGGCCAAATATAGGCTCCATACTTTGGACCCTAGAAGAGCGCTCGCTTATTACAAGGAGCGGATGGCTGAAGTTCGGGGAGAGGTTCGCCAGCTGTTTGTCACCTACGCTGGAGCCGCACCTGGCAGACCTGCAGCCAAGTGGACGATAGGCAGTTGGGTCACCTCCTGCATAGATCTCTGCTATAGGTTGGCGGGCATGGAGCCTCCCAGAGGGATAAGAGCTCATTCTACCCGCCATACTGCTGCATCGGTGGCTGCTTCCAGGGATGTCCCTATCCAGGAAATCTGCAGGGCTGCTACCTGGAAGTCAGCACACACCTTCATCACCCACTACCACATCGACCTTGAGTCACGTTGGGATGCTGGTTTTGGGGCCTCGGTTCTCCAGTCTTTATTCCCTAAGTAGGGGGTGTGCGTCTTGCCTCCCTCCTCCTGGAGAACTGGTAGGAGTCTGCCAGACAGTGTGGATGAACAACATATCCATGTCCCTAGAAATACAGGTTACTCACCTGTAACAGGAGTTCTAGGAATGGTATATGTTGTTCATCCATACGACCCACCCGGCCTCCCCAGCTTTGATGCACAACCGGGCTTCCAGCGGGCTAGATCTGGCATCATGGGGCGGAGCTGAGAGTTTTACCACCCGGGTGGGTGGGAGGAGCCAGCTTGAAGACCTTCTGGCAAGATTTAAAGCGGCAAGGAACCTGCCAGACAGTGTGGATGAACAACATATACCATTCCTAGAACTCCTGTTACAGGTGAGTAACCTGTATTTTCTTTGTATCTATGTACATGCAGTGCACACACAGTTGGCAGCAGGCACAATATACATTTGCCTAAATAAGCACCAAAAAGCTCACAGTGTCCCTTGAAGTAAGTGAATGAGTGAATAAACAGACAAATAAATACTGAACCTATCAGAGAGAAACTTTCACAATGTCACAATAGCTATCTGCAGCACTGAAAGCAACAGCTGAAATCAAAAAGAAACAGCCATACAAACAGAAGATTTAAAAGCTATAACAAGCAAATTGATGTGGTATAAATTATGCAATATACTAACTCAAATAATGCAATCTAGCATCACTTTTGGGGGGCAGTACTTTTTTAAGTGGCATTGCCACTCGTGAGATATAGTCTTGTCCCCCTCGCTTGTGAAGATGAATTGCAGATTTTGAGTCTGCTTATTGCATATCCCCACCTTGTATAGATTTCTCAGCTCCCTTAATATTTACTGAGAGAATTTATATCCTTCAGAATTCATCTGCCCTTGCAGCGTATTCCTCACTTAAGGTCATTATCCTGTGTTGTAGATGGACCAGTGGCACAGAGGGCTGAGGCACGGGCAACCCAGGTTCGGTGACTCAAGTTGCAGGGGGTCAGCTGGGCCGGGAGAGGATTGAGTCCATGTACTGCTCTCCTCTCCGAGGGAGGGGAGACTTGTCGTACCGCTCCTACACTGCCATCGCATGTAGACATGGTGGTAGGGCAGCAGGAGTGCCACAACACTGAGGTCAGGCAGTGCATAGTGCGTGTGCGCCTACACGCTTACATCCAACTGCATTATTGCACATTGCCTGGCATGGGGAGGAAATGGTAAAATCAGGGAGCCGAGCATCAGGATACCACGGTCACTCGCTCCAGCCCGAGCCATCACCTCGGGACACTGCCGATATCTCAATGTGGATTCTGGGGGGGGGGCATACTTCCCCTTGTTGGCCCTTCCTCGGAGGCAAGCTGTGGGAGACTTCAGACAACTAAGTCCTGTGGGACAAGTCCACAACTGCATGCACTCAATTAGCAAAAAGAAAAGGTGCTGACAAAGTCATGAGAAACAAATTGTTCTTTTATTTGAAATCTTTTAAAGCCCAAGCCAAGTCGTCGCTTAAACTCTACATCAGCACTTTGCCTCCCAAGTGAGGATTCCTTATTTGGGAGTTGAAGCACTGGGGTAGAGTTTAAGTGACGACTTGGATTGGGCCTTAAAAGATTTTAAATAAAAGAACAATTTGTTTCTCATGACGTTTCATTTTGTTAATTGAGTGCATGCAGTTCTGGACTTGTCTTAATTACAGGGAGTGGCTTCCCTTTGCATGCACTTGCAACTCTTTCTAGCACTAGACCACAGGAACACCCCTTTTAAGTCCTGTGGGAGACAGTGACTGGTTGTGGAGGTGAACAGGTGCTGAGAGCCCTGCCATCACCCTGGGAGAAAAGCTCTATTGGGAGTCCGTGTTATGACATTGTTCCTCAATCTTCCTAGACTAAGTCTCCATCACTCATTCACACTAGTGGGATAGCACCAGAGGTGCTAGGACCAAACGGGAGCCAAAATTTTCGGAAGGGTCGGCGCCAAGGTAGGACCGCGAATGCGCGGCACCGCAAGACTGACTCGCGCCTGTGTAGGCTGTCTCGCCGTTGACCCTCCAACCACCTCAGTTCCTTTTCTCCTGCCATCGAGTGCGCTTGGATGTTGATGTCGCTCGTCTGCTGGAGTCAAAGTTTTCGTCTATACGACAACAGCTTTTAGTGTTTAATTTAACTATTTAGTAGTAATTTCTTATAATACGAACAAGAAAAGAAGATTATGAAGAAAAATAAATTCTTTCCTGCCATCAACGGAGTTGTCCCTAGATGATAGCGGTGACGGCAGGAACACTTCATTTGAAAGTTGTTATGGCAGAGGGGCTGTCCCCAGTCTGCCACCCTTAAGTAACGGGGGAGGGTCTGACTACGGACAGTCCACCAAAGCACGAATCTGGCGGTGCCGGGGATCTGGCTCCGCTTAGCCTGGAGCTCTTCTTCCTCGTTTGGGGACGAAGAATAGGTGCCGCTCGAGGTTGCCCGTTGATACGTCTGTACGAAGATTGTTCATTGGAAGGGGCGATAGGCCTGAACCAACTTTCGTGGGTTCCCCTTGGCCCCGCTTCTAATGGCCGCATTCTCGACTCTGGACTCCATCTCTGTCCTCGGAGTTCCAGTGAGCAGTTTCACCTCTGGGCCGCTCCTGTGGAGCAGGGGTTTGACTTTCCATTTTTTTCCTGGCTGTGTTCCTGTTTTCGGGGCCTCCGGGCCTTGGAACCGTTGGACCAGAGCCGGGTCAGTTGGATCAGCGTGAGCGCGGTGCCCTCTTGGTGCCTTCACCATCGTGTCGACCCCTCGTGCCTACCCCCCTCTTCCTTTTCCATGCTGGGGTCGGCACGGGCACCACCTTTTTCCTTCTTCCCATCTTCTCCATTGGCTTTTCCATGGTGTTTTTCCTGGTGCCGTGCCAAATGCCTTGGTGGCACCGCAGGTCCGGCGCTGTGGCCACTGGTTGGGAGCTGGCTCCAAGCTCGGTGCTGCGGGCTCGGTACGGTGCCGTGGGTGCTGTCATTGTTGCCTTCATTGTTGGCGCTGCTGGCGGTGCCATGGGTGTCTGGCACCATAGGCAGTGCTGGGTGCCCACGGGTGCTGCCACGGGTGGCATGGGTGACCTCGGGTGCAATTGCTGCCATGGGTTTCTTGGGTGCCATGGTGCCATGGGCGTTGGGGGTGCCCTTGCCTGCCTTTGTTGCCATTGGTGCCAAGGATACCTGCGGATTCCGCCGTGGGTGCCCTCGGGTGTCTCCCAAGTTGGCATAGGTACAGCTTGGTGCCCTCCTGTGCCACGAGTGATGCTGGTGCCACAGGGGTGCCAGTTGGTGCTGTCCAACAGAACTAGGGACAGATCTCCATTTGCGGACCTCTTTTTCTGCGGGACTTGCAGCAGGATGTTTCCGCAGAATGAAGTCCTGTTCTGTGGATTATTTTTTTCCACACATCTTATTGGGTGGCGGTCTGCATTGGGTCTCGTCATCCAGCAGTTTTCTGCCGATGGGACTCTTCTGTTCTGTTCTGCCAGTGGAATCTGTCATTCTGCTCAGCACTTTCTCAGCTCCCTACGTGGTGCCAAGCTCCTCGACACCCTTCCTGGTGGCGCAGTCTCTAGTGGCTCTGACCTAGGCCTCTCTTTGGGGTCATTCTGTGGTAGAAGGGCATCTAGGTGAGTGTCTTCCTGTCCTTCTGGTCAGTGATACAGCGGATGACTCATTTTATATACTGAAGGACATGCCCTCTCTATCATCAGAGTCCGTGATGGAAGCTCTTTTCAGTAGTTCCTCAGTAATGGGGTCCACCATAGTGTTCAGACTGCATCTGTGGACCATACATCTCTGCGTCTAGACTCTTTCAGTCGTCAAGACAATTACACTCTGTGGAGCATTCTAATTCAGTGGTCTGGAGCCGCACAGACTCTTCCGCTCCTTTGATAGGGGTATACAGCCCCCTTCTGATGCTGCCCCTCTGGTGGCTGCTTCGGCACAGGTGGTTAACATCTGTCTAACTATTTTTATTAGTCCAGTCAAGAGTTCAGTTATGGATCCTCAGGCTCCTCCTGCTCCTCGGAAGGATGACATCCTTGTCATGTCTGTATCAGGTAATCCTTGCGAAATAGCAGCCTGCAACCTTGTCCAGCTCGGATTAATGATAAAAAAAATAAAAAAAAAAAATGGTTAGAATTATCACAGCACAGGGCTTAGTTGGAACTTCCCGATACCACACTTTGGATCTGGTCTGGTTCCACCTCAACCCTGAGGCGGTTGTCTCTAAACTTCAGTAAAGAGTACTTGATTTCTTCTACCCCTAGGGGCAGTCCGATTCAGCGGTGGCATAGCTCACCTCTTTTCTCTAGAGAGATTTCTCTTATTCCGAGATATTTCCAAAACCTAGGTGTCTAACCAGTCTGTTAGTCCCTCCTTTTTTTAAATCAGGCCTTCTTCTCTTGATCAGAGCCTCGCAGCAACAGAAGTGACTCTCCAGCGAGTCGGAACTTAGATTCCTACTTCTATACTTGCTTCAACTTAACAGATGACATGTTCCTTTCTTGACCATAGGTCAAGTAGGTCTTTTTCTGAGATAGCTTCTCAAATATTCACACCTTCAGTTCCTGCGCACTAGTTCCGTGCCAGTCGCACATGAAGCTGTCCTCTCCGACTACATGATGGAGCTGTGATGTTTGTTTTTTTCAACAAAGCAAACTAGAGTCCTTCCTATTCCCTTCTGGGAGGCTGGAGTAAGTAGTGCCTCACTGCATTGAGCCACTTCTGTCGCTATTCGGTCACTTCAATGAATGAGTTAGCTCTAACTTGGTCCTGTTGTGTCCCTCCTCGATGCACATCTGCCTCTATTTGCCTTACAAATCCAGCCCCTGTTTTTTTCTGTCTGAATGTTTTTTTCCGCAGTGGATACGTCCTTCTGTACACTTTTTCCTTTCTTCCCTAAGTTCAGAGACTGCTACTACAGTTATACACATGGGGCAGCATGATTCCTTTTTGGAATATGTAGTGACTAGGATCTGATTCTACTAGACCACCACAAGAGGCTTCTAAGTTGTGCCTCGCCTTCCATTAGGAAGGTTTCCGTGACTAAGTGAAAACCATTCTCCTTGATGGGCTAACCCCACCTGGACCTTCTTTTGCTCACCAAGTAAGGGGTTCAAGTGCTCCTGGACCTGTTGTTTGCAGGTCAGCCATACTTGGTAGTGGGGGTTCCATCTCCGCTTTTTGGTCTACCCTGAACCTGTAGACTGTACCTCCGGCTCTTGCAGTTCCTGAGATCCTTTTACATTAGATTAGTACATGTCTTTGACACTGTCAGTTTTGGTCCTATACCAAATTGTGAGTCTGGGTTTTTGCCGCTCTCTCAGAGTGGTTGCGGCTTCCTGGCAGAGTTTCATTTTGTGCCCATTGCAGTCGTCTGCAAAGTGGTGAGTTACAACTCGAGCGCCTATCTTGTAAGCACTATGTTCTAGATGCTCTTTACAAGACCGCTCTTTTTATTAGAAGGACAGTCCTTGGCTGTCCTTTCTGAGTGAACCCGATCTCCTACCACCCTACTCAGGGTTGTGGGTTTTAGCTCGGTACTCTCCCACTAGTGTGAATGAGTGATGGAGACTTATTCCAGGAAGATATGGAAATTACGTACTTACCGTAATTATTGATCTTCTTGGACTGTCTCCATCACTCATTCACATGCCCACCCACCATCCCTTGTGTTCACTCGTATTTTGTTCCTGGTCTTCATGGCCTGTGGTTCGGGACTGTGAAGACATTGTTCTTTGACCTTTCTTACAAAGGCCATCTGGGCCCTCTCAGGCCCAGAAACTCAGAATGAGTTATTCTCATTAGTTACGCTGCACCTCCTCAGTCGAAAAGGTACTGAGGCGGTTGGAGGGTCGACGCCGAGATAGCCTACACAGGCGCGAGTCAGTCTCGCGGTGTCGCGCATGCGCGGTCCTACCTTGGCGCTGACCCTTCAGAAAATTTTGGCTCCTGCTTGGTCCTAGCGCCTCCGGCACTGTCCCACTAGAGTGAATGAGTGGTGCAGACTGTCCACGAAGATCAATACTTACGGTAAGTATGTAATTTCCATATATTGTCCCCCTCGTCTGTGGGCTAGTTTCCTATTCAAATAGTGTGCCCCCTAAGAAAATTCTCAGATCTTGCATAATGTCAAGTAAAGACTGGATGCTTCAAAATATCCACCCCAGACATCAGTGGACATAAATGACACTGGTAAAAGATCCCTTGAACATGCCACTTCCACTCCGAGGAATGCATGGCTAAGAACCACTGGACTATCTGTGGACCTTCAAAATAATGCAGCAGATTTTTTTTTCTTTTTGGTGATCAAACTGAATCCATCATGAATGAAATGGATAAAAATAAAGGCACTTTTAAAAACTTAGTAAAACAATGGAAATACAGAGGGTTTTACAGACCCTATGAAAGAGGAGACTTATTTATTTATTTGCTTTTAGTAACTGGTTAGGTGCACTAGACATAGAGATGCCTGTTTTCAGGCACGACCCGGGAGCATACAAGTGAAAAATACATGAGCAGTGCAATGTGATGCAGCACAAGGGAGAGGTAGACAGTGGGATTATCTGCGATACAAACAATATTGTCAACTGGATTGTTATACAGAGATTAGACAATGTTAAACAATATAGACAGTACAGCTAGGAAAAGTAAAACTAAACAAAGCAAGTGTCAACAGGTCTGTATTGGAGCTGTCAGGAAAGTGCAGAACAACAGTAAGTGCCATCGTGTGTCACAATATTGAGAGAGAGGAACGAGAGGGAGGGGAGGGAGGGCGGGATGGGAGACAGGGTGAAAAAGGGGTGAGAGGGAAGAAGGCGAGTGCAGGAAAGAACAGGGTGGAAGGTGGAAGGAGTGGAATGGGCTAGGGTGGATGGAAGCATGTGCAGGGATTTGAGGCCAATAGATGTTCATGGTGGAGTTTCTTGAAACTGGCATGGGTGGGAGCTAGGTGAATAGTTTGAGGGATAGAATTGCAGTTCTTGGGTGCAGAGTAAGAGAAAACACGTGCACCCATAGTGGTTTTGCGTCTAGGGATGAAGAGAGGGGCATAGTCATTGGATTGGAGACCATAGGAGGGGGTTTGGGAGTGTAACAAGGGGGTGAGAGATTTGGGGAGACTTGATCTGGTTATACCATCTAGTAGGGAGCCAAAGGCTAGTAGCCGGTGGGCAGAAGAACTGGGCCATTTTAGGTCAGTGTAAAGCTGACAGTGATGTTTGAAACGTGGCGATCCGGAGGCATAGCGGCAGATGCTATTGTAGGTGGTGTCCCATCTATGGAGCGAGGTCTTAGAAGCGCCTAAGTATGTGACCAAGCCAGAAGCCAGAGCTGGAAGCAGTAGGCCTTGAGCCACAGCATGCCTGGCAGATGGCATGAGGGCATAGCTTGTATGGTAGGCATCTCCGATTTTTGCGTTGATCGATTTGCAGGCGGTGGTGATATGGAGGTCAAAGTCCAGGAATTCATCAAGGAGGGTGCCTAGGTATTTGAAAGAGCTGGTGCTAACTACTGGGGGGGGGGGGCATATGCACACAACATTTGAAAGGAGTTGCGAGTCTATTTGAGTCTGGCTGGAGAGCTGAAAAGTATGGAGTGTGTTTTGCTTGCATTAAGAACAAGATAGTTTTCACTTAGGCAGGATTGAATACTGAGGAAGCCTTCAGTTAGGGAGCGATTAATATCCACAGCATTACTTCCACTACGGTAAATGACAAGGTCATCCACATAACAGCAAGGAAGAGCAGTCTGGAGCAGCCAATGGGAGGTGATTTATAAAAATAGAGAAAAGTAGCAGGCCGAGTATGGAACCTTGGGGAACTCCCATAAGTACGGGAGAAAGATTGGACATAGCCGAGTTAAAAGCTACAGCCTGCATCCGGTTGGTTAGGTAGCTATTGAACCAGGCAACAGTTTTGGCGGAGAAACCAAGCGAGTAGAGTTTGGTAAGGAGAAGGGTGTGGTTGGCCAGGTCAAACGCCTTAGGTCAATGAATATGGCCCCTGTCAAGAAGCCAGATTCCATTGCACCATATATGTCGTTTGTAAGTTTTAGGATGGCAGTGATAGTGCTGTTGCCTTTGTGGAAACCTTCCTGGGAGCCTGAGAGGAGGTTATGCTTCTGTAGATATGCTGTAGTTTGGGTTGCCACTAGTTTTTCAAGGATTTTGCCAAGGACAGAGAGAATGGCGATAGATATTTCTTTAGGATCACCTTTCTTAAGGATGGGAGTGATTCTGGCTATCTTCCAGATGTTGGGAACCATGCCATGACATATCGATAAGTTAAAGATTTTTGTTATGGGGAGGCGATGAGAGGGGCAGCAGTTTTTGGTAGCTTAGGTTCCAATCCATCAGCACCAGGGCTAGTGCTATCAGAGTTGGAGAGTAACAGCTTTAGAACTTCTTTTCTGGTGATGGTCCGAAAATGGAACGGTGGGTGAGAGTGTTCTGGTTGTGTGTCCATGGAGCTGGAGGTGGGGGGACCAGGGGGGAAGGAGGCTGAGTAGCTCGATAGATCAACAAAATGGCAGTTTAGTGCGTTGGCTGTGGTCACCGGATTATTACAATATATGTTGTTTATCAACATGTCATTATTAGTGAATGTTTTGTTGGCTCCAAGAAGTTTTTATAACGGACCAGAATTTCTTGGTGTCACCAGCAGATTTCATTAATAGGTCCTTACAGAAAGAGCTTTTTGCTAGTCGAATATTCCTTTTGCAGGAGTTCCTGTGGACCTTATAGTCATTAAAATCTGCTCGAAGCCCTGAGGCCTTGAAACGCCGCCAACTTTTAGCCCTTGCCCTGATATAGGGGAGGGGTTGCTATGGCTGGCATACTAGCAGAATAATTGCAGTTCTCAAAGTGTCTTATAGATGTAGAGGAAGAAGAGGTACGAGACAGCCATCTGTCCCAGCACCACTCGGTGCAACTAAAACTAACACTTGACATGTTGCAGGTCAGCACAAACCCTCTCCTTTTCCTACTATCTGCAGGAATGGTACAAAATAACAGGCATTCAAGTCCTGGAGGTAGTAAGAACAGAACTGCCCTTGTCGTTTAAAAATGTTCCAAAACAAACTAGAACATTTTCAAAGCTTTAAAAATTGCAGCTACATAGAATTTGTCCACAGAAAAGAAATTCCATCAGTCTTACCATAATTTATTTTTATGTTAGCTCCAGCATTGTCAGTGGGTAATTTTTACATATGGGTATGTATGCACACCAACCAGGGATCACTGGTACAGCTATAGCTTTTCGAAGCTGTGTCTGGCAGCTTGGAACATTAGGGTCCTCTGTGTTCCAAAGTGACAAGCACCTCAGTCAACATATATTGCATAGCAGAAAAGACTAGCTACCTGGAACACTCCTATTAGTGACATCAGAACGACTCTATTTTCACCAAACAAAAGTAAAAAAGATGTCTGCCTTACCTTGATGAAGGTAAAGTTGCTGTTTCCCCTTGTAGACTCTGCATGAAGCTGTAGTCAGAGCATTGTGCCCTGTTGTGCAGTGTTTAAAGGATTAGCAAGCTTAACCCTGGCTAATACACAGAGATCTTATTACATTTCTTATACATCTATTTTAAATGTTTTAAAAATGTTTACAGGGGTACGCCTGGCATGTGATGAAAATCAAATAGTACCAGTGCTGTCCCCAAGCTGCTTGACAGCTTGCAATTCATTCAAATCAACTCAGTTTTCTTACTCGGTTTTCAGTTAATCATTTTAACATATAGAGGGGTTCTTGGTCTCATCATTTGGCCAAATTACGATCAGCCTGACCACTGATATCAAGGCGACCCACTCATCAGTCAAGAAACTACACTTTAAATTTTAACATACCAGTATGAACTGAGGTCCCACTGCCCTGTCACTATTGTAAATGCTTCTGATGTGGAACATTTGTAAAAGAGCACCTGTGCTCAATGTTTTTTTCCTTAGGACTAGAAAAATAAGGTAAAACTTTGTCAGACTCTCCTCTCTCTCTCTCTCTCTGCCTTATTTTGCTCTGGTCTGGGATCCTGGACATGTTTTGTTGGCGATGGAACACCTTCGTTGGAACTGGAGTAAGAGTAGCTGCCCACAGACTTTCAGGAGCTGCTCCTAGAACATCGCTCGGTGATGGGACTGGAGTGGGATCTACTTGGGACTTAGGTTGCACAGTTGGGGGAGTAGCGTGGTGTAGTGGCAAGGAATGTTGGGACAGTAGTAGCGGAGGTCAGGAAGGGCACCTGCCAGGAGGTGGAAAGTCCGGAGAATCCTTGGGCTAGAGGTGGTGAGAGAGTAATTTGGCTCAGTTACTTCTGTGTTGAGCTGTAGTTAAAGACAGGTGTGTGTTGCCACACTAACAGTGGCAGGGTGAAGGTGTAGTTAACATTCATTAACAAACTTAGAACTGAAATTTTGGAAGGACTTATCCCGTGAGAGGGGATATTGTTGTCAGCTGATTCTAATAACTCTGCTACAATTAAGCTTCTGTGAGAGAGTGGCAAGAATATGGAGTAGATTCCCGAACTGTGACAGTCTGTCTTTTTCTGGATTTCTGCACCACAGACTCTTTACTGCACTGACTCTTTCATATTTGATTAGTTTGTTGGTTATTTGTTGCTTGGAATGTGTGAGAATGTTTGTGTGTAGGATAGGAGTGCATACATTTAATAGACTTATTGTATCTGTAAGAACTGTATGCATGGATGTGGATTAAGTAGGTGCTGCTAAGACAGTGTGTGTTAAGTGTGTGAGAAAGGGTAATTGTGGGCTGTGAGGGTGGGTAGTTGTGCTTTGCTGTGGGAGGGTGGTGGGTGAGTGATTTATTTGGGGTTGGGTAGGTTTTGTAGCTGGGATATGCTTTGGACAGCAGACTTCTAGGCTCAGTTACTCCCATTCCTCTTTTGCAACCTGTGCCCCTTTCTGGTCCCCCACCACAGGGTGCTGCTGTCATCAGTGCAGGGAGGTGGGGATTGCAAGAAGACATGGTGCTTGGAAGTTGGGTTTGGGCAATGCTGACTGGGAGGGCACTATTAGGACAATGAGGACCAGGATGTGCCCTGGTGTAAAATGGGACACAAAGGCCAGATGTATTTTGTTCCATACCCTGGGTGTCCATCGAACTCAGTGGGCAGGCAGTCATGGAACCTGTCACCACCACTTATCCTCTTCGGGGAGTGCTATGCACTGCCAGATGAGGAATAATACTGCTGTTACAGCAGATGTTATAATCAGATTCCTCAGTTGATGTGGCTTGCTTCATGGAGATATGGCTGCATGATGATGCAGGCCCTCTGTTGGAAGCAGTCATCCCAGCCAGATTGGCTGTAGTCCACTGCCCGAGGAAGGATCGCAAGGGAGGGGGGTGAGGGTGACCATCTGTTCTAGATCCAAGCTGAACTTTTTTGTGCATCCAGTGGGAGATACCTCATCATTTGAATGTGTGGTTGTGCATTGGGGTCCAGGTGCAGCTTGTAAGATCCTCCTGGTGTACTGGACTCAGGGGCCCAAAGGGAGAGTTCCTTAGGGAAATCACTAACTTTATTGCCAGTGGTTGTTGGAGTTGCCCAGATGGTTAATTCTGCATGATTTCAGTGTCTGGGTCGACGATGAGCTCTTGCACTTTGCTCAAGATTTGCTCTGGGTGATGGAGTTCCCTGAGTCTTGCACAAATGAATACTTCTTCAACTCAGCAACATAGTCACACCTTGAACTTGGTATTTTCCCAGGGGCTGAAGGTGGAGGGTCTTGAGATTGATCTGGTCAGTTGATCAGATTATTGCACAATCAAGTGCTCATTCATTGCCACCCCTGGTGGTCCACCCACTGTGGGGATGGTCAGGTTCTGCTTTTTAAGAGTGCATCAGCCAGAAGGACTTCAGCAGTGCTAAACATCTCAGGTATGATGATGGCATGTGGTATGGGGTAGACGGAAGTGGTGCTAATCTATAATGAGGTTATTGTGGCACCTCTCCTTGTATGCCACCTTGTTTCGTACCATGGCTCACCATTGTACAATGGTGAGCTTAGGGACATGAAGGCAAGGTGGTGAAGGTTGGAGCATTTTTGGAGGAGATTTAGATCTGAGGAGGACAGAACCCAGAAGAAGGCAGGTTTTCTGTCTAGGGAGATTGCTGCTGGGATTGACCAGCTCAGCTCTTCTGTACTGTAGATAGGTTACTTCATCTGTCCTGTATGAAGTTTGTGAGAGGTTTTTCACCCACTAAATGTGAGGAGTTTGCTTGATTCTTTTCAGACAGGGTGTCTTCAGTTTGGGCTAGGATCTTGCTGGGTGGATTGTGGGTGTAAACCCAGCATGGCTGAGCTAATACACCACAAACTTAATCCGTTGTGGGGAGAGTTTAGACCAGTGACGGTAAAGGGGGTGACTGGGGGATCTTGGGGCTGCCACCTGCTTACTGTGAACCGGATTCAGACCTGTCTTAATTACTAGTGGGTTGTGTGGAGCATCTGGGCCCGGTGTTCACTGGATTGTCCGGTGTTCTGCCTTGATGGAGGGATTTTTCCCAGCTGCTGTGAAGCATGCGCTGGTGAAGCCCCTCCAAAGTCATCTTTGAACCTGAACAACCTAGCAAATTACCAACCAGCCTCTAAACTGCCCATTTTGGGTGTGGTTATTGAGAAAGTGGTTGCATCACAGCTTGAGGCACACCTCATAACCTTTGACAGCTGTGAGTCTTTCCAGTTTGAGTTCATGGCTAAGGATAGCACTGAGACTGCCCTGGTCAAGGTACATAATGACTTTCTCAAGGTGAGAGATAGAGGAGAATGGTCAGTTCTCATCCTACTCAATCTCTCCTCAGCTTTTGATACTGCAGATCATGGGTTGTTTTATCAGCTGAGGGAACACACAAGTCTCACTGACGCAGTCATTTGCGCATTTGAGTCCTACCTCGGGGGCAGGACCCAGAGAATGGTGTTGGAGAATTTCTCCTCACCCCCAGTGTCTCTGCCCTGTGGTATTCCCCAGGGATTGGTCCTTTCACCCATATTGGCTGCAGTGTACATGCCCTGGGAGGGATCATTAGATGGCACATTCTGGGTTTTCACTGGATCCAGAATACCTGGTTCAGTTGACATCAAGGATCTGCCCATTTCAGACAGATGGTTTTCTTTTTGGACAGCCATTTTGTTGTCTGTGTCTGTCCTTGGAACAGGCATTTGCTATAGCACTTTGTATTTAGATATGGGCACTAGGACTCTGCAGCAGAGGTTCACCATAACACCACTTGTAAAGTTGGCTAGTGACAGACATGCACCAATGTCACAATATCCTGACATCCCGTGGTGTGCCATTTGTCCAGTCAACACCCATGTGATAATATCTGGTGAGTGGAAAGTGTTTTTTTTTTTTGGTAGGCAGGTGGCCGATTTCAAACAGGAGTGAGCGAGTCGTCACTGTAGGGAGGATGTACAATTGTATGTGTGGTTCACATAAACATGGTGCAGTGTGCTTCCTCCCTCGCCTCCACATTGGATTTGTTGCAGTGTGAGGGAAATGAACAGTGCATGGAGAGCTCATAAAGAAAGAGCATTTTTTTCTTCATTAACAGTTCTTTTCAGGGCTTAGGGAAAACAGCTTGTGAATCCCTATCCGGAGACAAGCAGGCAACAGCAGCAAGTCACAGCAAGAAGAGAATTAGATGGAGAAAATCCTTGTCAGAGATGGCAGAAGGGGCAGCAGGTAGGCCATTAGAGGAGGAGACTGAGAAGAATGATCTGAAGCCCTTTTCGGAACAGATTGATTGGTCTGATTGAAATTAGCAGTAGCAGGCTTCCAGCACACCAGGCTGAGCAGACAGTGAGATACACTAAAGCACTTTTCATGGCTTAGCTACCAGAGTGTATGTGATATTTAAGTCAGCAGCCAGAAATAGGAAAAATAGCCCCATCACTAAGGTGAGTATGGGGGGGTGGGGTGGATTAAAATGCATTTGAATACTTAGCAGGGGTACTGGGGATGTGTAACCTATTTAAGGTGGTAGCCAGGGCAAAGAAAACAAATTACCCCTTCCCCCTGTTATCGAGGCACAGGTCAGGAAGCATAGGAAAACCAGGAGCAGTTGTAAAATTCACAAATGGTGTCTTTTTATTAACATCAAAATAAAAAAATTAAAATTGTTCAGTATAGCTGTTTACAATGGCAGTACAAACATAGAAAGCAGAATCCTTCTTCTGAGTTTTTCTTAGTTTTCAATCTCAGTCTCTCTCTCTCTCTCCCTCTCTCCCCCTCTTGTAAAGCATTGCAGCTCTTTTTATAAGAAGTCTTTCTAGGGAGCTCATTAAGAGAACATTCTGCTTTTCACACAGTGTTCTTGTCAGTTTCAGCAGGTGCAGCAAAAAAAATGACCCAGAACTGGCCTCTTGTTTACAGCATCTCAGAGACTTTGCAAACCAGCTTCTCAGGTTAACCCTTTGAGCTCCAAATAGCTTTTTGCAGTCATTTCAACAGTATAACTATATACAGTACCAAACAAAGGGATCCCCGTATCGGTGACATTTCCACACAAAGATTCACACATATTTCATAACTGCAGATATGCAAGGGGAGAAAAGACAGAACAGTAAGGGAAGGCAGAGAGCTAGCGAGAGGCGAAGAATTGCAAAACCGTCGGAGTGATTAGTTCCTAGTTCTCACAAGAAAATTTGGTTGCGCAACCAGTCAGATGAGACAGAAAAGAAGAGTATAGAACAGACCCTTGTGTTAAACTTTTTTTGTATAACAAATGGGACAGTGCCTTATTCAACCCTGTCACATACCCCCTCTTGAAGAGGGAACCTGTTTTACAAAAACAGGTTTCCAAAACTTTCTTTTAATTATCTTCTAGCATTAGCTTGTAACTTTTACAGTTCAGCGCATATGCAGCACAATAAACACAGAAGTTTGACTCCAACAGCTGATCAAGGAGCCCATGATGGGAAGCAACTTGTTGGACATAGTCCTGACTAATGGTGAGAGTGTGGAGGAGGTGCAGGTGGAAGAAGCCTTGGGCATCAGTAACCACAGCTCTGTATGGTTCAGGGTCAGGACAGGGAGGGAGACAAGTAAGACAAATACGACAGTCATGGACTTCAGACCCACAGACTTTAATAAGATGAGAAAGATAGGGAAAAAATGGAAGGTAGGGACAGTAGAAAAACTATGGGAAGCTATCAAGGGAGGGCTTCAGGAAGCAGTAGAAATGTGCATAAAAAAGGTCAGGAAGAGCAAGAGGAGGGGGAGACTGCTCTGGTTCACTAGGGAGATGGCAGGGGCAGTCAGGGAAAGGAGTCGGGTTTTCAGAAAATTTAAGAGGACACTTAGAGAGGAGGATAAGGAAAAAAGGAGTCTGGCAGGGAGGGAGATCAGAAGGGCAAAAGCAGCCACTGAGGAGAAAATAGCCAAATACCCTTCAAGCGTACTTCAATTGCCCGAAGATCCCTATCTTTTCGAGGACCCAAATGGCCAAATGACCTTCCACCTGACCTCTTTGAATGCAAGAAGATCAACCAATTCAAAGCTGGAGTTCGGTCGCACCTAGCTCTCAATCAGGTATGTGAGTGCCCTTGCTTAACCTGACCACACAACATACTTTAGAATCGCCCTGAACACTAACAATCTCCTTATGAAGGACTTATGATAATTCCTCTACCCTGGTTTACTCCACCCCCTTTTTCCCCAGCACCTCCTTTACTGCCCCTTCCTACTTCTTCACCCTCTCCTGCCCCCGTAACAGTCCTTCCTTTCCCCACCCTCCACACCCTATGCTCGGCCATGACCCTGGTCTCTTCCTCAACCCCTCCTTCCACCCACCGTCCCCCCACTACTTCCTTCCCTTTATTTCCTTGGCGGTGACCCCTTCTCCC
Organism: Neoceratodus forsteri; assembly: GCA_016271365.2. NCBI lineage: Eukaryota > Metazoa > Chordata > Ceratodontiformes > Ceratodontidae > Neoceratodus > Neoceratodus forsteri. The sequence continues at coordinate 1,389,751,536 of CM028131.1, read as the reverse complement.
ACCTCTCCTCCCTTTAGTCACCCCCTCCCTATACTCCTTATCCTCCTATCTTTCCCTCCCCCCTGGACTAAACCTCCTCAGGCTGTCTCTCTTGCACATCCTGAACAAAGCCTCTCTCTGGCTGCTTACTCTACCCTCCCCCTCATTCTTAACATCCCTGGCTTTCAGGCTGCCAGAGCGCGTAGCCCTGAGCTGCCTGTTTCTGCATACATCCTACATTTCCTTTCCCTCTTGTTAAAAGGATGACGAAATCTTCTAGTGAATTTCTAGCAAATGGTGATAATGGACCAACTAACTTGTACCAAGGTATTATCCTCCATCAAATCACCTGATCAACCTCAAACCTATGAAATCCTGCTGTATGTAAATGTTATTTCTGTACACTTCAATGTTTATATTTTTTGTAACTATATACTCAGTTGTTTAGTTCTGTTTGTACTGTACAATGCCTGGCAAGCCCTGGCTCAAAGGTCTTTAATCCCAAACTGAAATAAATAAATAAAAGGGCACAAGGGAAGTAGCAGGGAGCTAAAGGAGAACTACTGCCCAGTCAGCCTCATGTCTGTGGTGGGGAAGGTAATGGAAACATTAATCAAGGAAAGTGTGGTGGATTACCCGGAGGACTGTGGCTTGCAGGACAGCAGACAGCATGGCTTCACTGATGGGAAATCATGCCAGACCAACCTAATTGAGTTCTTGGATTGGGTGACTCAGGTAATTGACCAGGGAGGGGCAGTGGACGTGGCCTATCTGGGCTTCAGCAAGGCCTTTAACACCATCCCTCATAGGAGGTTGGTGAGCAAGATGGAAAGCATGGGGTTGGAAGGAAAAATGTATGTATGTATGTATGTATGTATGTATGTATTTGAATTTTAATAACCGGGTGAGCCCACTGAGACAAGCATGTCCCCTTTTCATGGGTGACCTGGAGAATAAAGCTATTCCAAACTAGGTACATTATACAATTAGGAACAACAATGAAATAGAATGAGTACATAGAAACATAGAAGTTGATGGCAGATAAGGACCGCAAGGCCCATCCAGTCTGCCCATTTCTTTTTCTACTTTATAAATGTGCCATCTGCCTTTGCTCTGTCAGTGGCCTATCTATTCATACTCATCTGTATTGCTCCCTTACGCCTATCCCATGCCTGTTTGAAGCCCTGCACTATATTCATATCCACCACTTCCTCAGGTAGACCGTTCCATGCATCCACCACCCTTTCTGTGAAAAATAATTTCCTTACATTCCCCCTTAATCGGCCTCCCTCTAATAAAAAAAAAAGACATGAAAGTGGAATGATTAATTTTTAGTACTTCCAAAGCCCATCATCGCTCTGACAGGGACTTGAACCCTGGATCCTCAGTTTAAAAGTCTGATGCTTTACCGACTGAGCTATCATGGCCCTATAAGTACAGTGGCAGGAGAACAATACATGTAGTTGTATAGGAAGCCCACAGAGCTCTTGTCCCTAAACCCTCCCGACCTGAGGCAAGGCCACGTTCCTTTTTTTTTCTTTCGTTTATTAAGTTACCAAACTAAGGAGGCTCTCCTGAGAAAAGTCTGGCAAAGGGGCAGAGTGATGTGGGGACGACAACGTTTACTGTTTGATAACGATTATGCACCATGTACTCAAAAACAACGCTGGGACTACAGCCCATTGTTCTCTACACTACGATCTCAGAAAATACGTTTTCGCACTCCCTATCCTGCAAAATTAGTGGTTTTTATTCCAACTGGTCAGCAAACATACAGTTTGGCATCTGAAGCCACTGCAGATCTCTTAAATAGGGGAATCATTACTGAGAAGGTGGCAGAGACAGTGAAATCTCGTCCAGGACTAACAAACCAGACAGAACATTCTAAGCAATTCCAAGCATCAACAACTCCACTGGATGTAATCTTGAGGCGCTTATAACAATACAGAAATCCTACAATGCCTATCTGAGCTTTCTCCTAAGACTGGCAGCTAAGTTTATTTTTTTTTTTGATTTGGGGTCTGTTCTTCCCTTGAGGGTTGGGGGTGGGGCGATGGATGAGCCGGACTGCTGCGGGGTGGGGTGGGAGGGGACGCCTCTTTATGGTTCAGGCAACACAAAAATCCAAACTCGTAAAACCTATATGCAATTCAACAACATGTTGCCATTTGGATCTTTCTGCAGTTCTCTGATGGCAGTGAGATTCCCTGGCTAGAGGGCAACTTTCTAGAGACTATTGCCCCCCATTCTTTTTATTGCCTCCGCATGTGTTTCGGACGTCTCGGAGCCCTTCCCCCTACCCTTATAGACTGCTGTCTCGATGGCTGGGCTAACCTTGGGGGGGGGGTCCCTATCTGGAGGTCACCTTTCGAATAAGGATTGTGAATATGGGCCAATGGGCCACGTGTCTCTGGATGGCTTCAGGACTACAGTGACTTTCCAATTTTGTTTGCTTTTACTGCATTCTTCGTTTCTTTAACTGACTATGGTGGACGGAAAAGATAATCTAACTTTAGATACCATATCTACTTATAACTTGGTGTGAACATGTGAAATAAAACTCCTTTAACATTAGGTAACAAAGAGATGCTCTTTAGTCCTTCATAAAATGTTACCCTCCCCAGATCAAATATATGGAAACCACACCCTTCAAAATATCCAATTAATTCAGTGAGAAAATTCCCGCCTGAATGTCCTGTCCCTATAGGAGCAGATGAAAACTGAGGACTCGAAGCCTCCTTGGGTCCACCATAGTCAAAGAAACGGAGACAATAAAATCTCTTAACTCTGGGCATTGCCCCGGTCCTGATGGTTATATATTGGAGTGGTACAAAATGTTTATCAAGGAACTAACTCCCAAACTATTCTCCTTATTTAATGAGATATCTTGGGGTGGTGTGCCCCCTCCATCATGGGATTATGCAACAAATGCCCCTACACCTAAACCACATAAGGATCCTACAGACCCCAGATTTTACCACCCTATCTCTATTTTAAATGTAGATTATAAAATCTTCATGTCTATTTGGGCTTCCAGATTAAAATTTATCATCCCAAAGATTATCCACCCTGATCAAGCCGGCTTCGTTAAAAATAGGAGTACTGCAGATAATATTCACAGGACCCTGGTTTTACAGGAATATGTCTGTACTAGAAAAATCCCATCAGTATTTATTAGCCTTGATGCTGAAAAGGCTTTCGACCGTGTCTCATGGTCGTTTTTGTGGGACACCCTTGGGGCCTTTCTTTTTCCCTCCTTCTTCATAACTTATTTAATTAATCTTTACAGGTCCCTGAAGGCTTATGTCAGAGTCAGTGGTACCCTGTCGGCCCCGCTCCAGTTGGGCAGAGGAACGAGACAAGGGTGTCCCTTGTCTCCTTACCTCTTTGCTCTCTATCTTGAACCTTTGGTGTCTGTGCTGAGGGCTATGACTATGGTGGAAGGTATATCAATAGGTCAACAGGAATATAAATTTAGTATGTTTGCGGATGATATTTTGTTAACCTTATTGTCTCTGACTATATCTATTCCTGCAACGTGGACTATATTGAATCAGTTTGAAAGAATAGCAGGATTCAGGTTAAACGTGGCCAAAACGGAATTCTTGGCCTTTAATTATCGCCCTCCTTCACAATTAAAAAAGGCTTATCTCTTTAAATGGTTGTCCATCAATATTAAATACTTGGATCTTCAAGTCCCCTTAGATCCGGAGGTCCTGGACACTATATAAATGATGAGCCTCTTACGTTATTAATTCAGTCGGACCTCGACAGGTGGTCCACTGTTTTTTTTTTCCCTTTCACCAACGAATAGAGATCATACAGACTAATATATTTCCCAGGTTACTGTATTTGATCCAGAATATTCCTTTTTTCCCCCTCAACATATTATTTTAAGTCCTGGAATAGATTAATATCCGGTTTCATTTGGGGCAGGAGCCACTCAAGAATAAGGTTATCGATCCTTAAACTATCCTTGGCCCAGGGGGGTTTCAACCTCCCAGACTTTCATTTATACCCCAAGTCAGCGCTCCTTAGGATACTAATTTTGTGGTTGGCAGAGTCCTGTGAGTCTTCTTGGAAAACCCTAGAGTTCCACTTGAACGACCTTTTTGATATTAAGAGGATTTTGTTCTCTTCAGATGAGAGAACTGTGCCATCCAGAGCGTTCACCACCATTACGGCCCAACCTTATAAACTTTGGAGACGCATGAGAAAGTCTGGTATACTAATCTCTGAGGATGAGACATTTGTTCCTATTTTTATGGATCAGGTCTTTTCCACTTGGAGAAGATTGGGACTGTCTCATGTTTTCCAGTTTCTCTCCCCTCAAGGGATTCTCCCCTTCGAAAAGTTACAATCCCAATACAATCTCCGTAACTCAGACCTGTTTCGCTACTTCCATGTTTGTAACCATATACTACGAAATAGGATTATCCAGGTTAATATGCCTTCCCCGACTCCTGATTTACTAAAATTATTTATTGATGCTACTCGAGGGAACCTGGGAACACACATCATAGGAACTATTTATAAAGGGTTGAGAAATGAACAGCATGAATCTACTGCCTCATTCCTACAGGAGTGGAATAGAGACTTATCTCTGGAAATATCCACGGAGACATGGCTGGGGTCGGCCTTGAGGGTGGTGAAGACCTCCTCATCTCCTTTATGGAGGGAATTTGCATGGAAATGCTGCTCCTGCTATGTTCGAGCACCAGCGTTCCTCCTTAAATTCCTTCCAAATAAATATGGGGTTTGTTGGAGAGGTTGCGGTTGCTCTAGGGCTTCCCTGGGTCATATTTTTTGCCTCTGCCCCAATTTGATGCCTTTTTGGCTTACCATTCAGATGGAACGTACTACTTTGTTTAGCCAGTCAGTTGAATTAACAACCGAACAGACTTACTGGGGATCTTTCCAGACCACACTCCTCCATGGATTAATACTCTTTTACCAACATGTTTATTAGCTGCTAAGAAATCTATAACCCGACGATGGATGTCGGCATAGATACCAACAGTGGAGGAATGGAGATCTATAATGTGTGATTTATACCAATTAGAAAGTCTTAATGTAAAGATACAGAATAAAAATCCATCTCACATGTCTAAATGGCAGAAGTGGGTACTGTTTCATTCAGCAGTGGACCCTACCTTTTGCCCTTAATTTATTGAATTGGCAGGGGGTTAACTGATTATTTACTCACATAAGGGGACGAGTGGGTTGGAGGGAGAGAGAGTAACTCAGAGTAACAATTAATGTCTGAAGGGAGTTAAACTAGCATTTTATATTTAAGGGCTCTATGTGTTATGGTAAATATTGGCTTAACTACAAGGTTAAAAGATGGACTTTTTCCACTCCAAAGTAAAAATGATATCATGGAGATGGACTTTTTCTAGCAATAATTAAATTTAACGAATGGTAATTGCTCAATTATATTTATATCCCTAGGAAGAATGATTTTACTGACTGCTCTATGCTGCTGTCTACTACCTATTCTATCGTAACACATTGTACAGTGTCTTGACCTGTGTAAAAACTGCTATAATAAAAGAAATTAAAAAAAAAAAAAAAGACAGATTCCTGTAGTGCATAGAACAAAAAAACTTGAAGAGCAGGTGCTTAGTAAAGGTGCATATCTTAAAGAATGAAGGTTTGGGGCCTTTAGATGGCTCTGCAATCATTCAGTTTTCTTTTATTTGTTTATTTACTTACTTTTCCATCTTTGTATTTTGCCAAGTGCTAGAGAAAAAAAAGAGTCCAGTGGAGTCCCCATGTGATGATGTCAGAAAACCCTTACTAGGGGGTCACGCGCTAGCCGCCAACTGTAATGGCCGCTTAATTTACGAGAGGTACGTGTCACAGCACTAAATCCTACTCTTGACACTTTCAAACCCGGGTATCAGCAGTCAAAAAGTAATTAAAACAGCATCGGAAGGATAGAAGAGCATTCCTGTGCAATTTCAGATCGATCGCTTGGTTAAAAAGACTAATTTCCTCACAGTCATTTTGCCTTACACCACAGATTTACACTAGCGGGTGCTGCAGTGTCAGTTTCAAATTTCAGTGCTCATGCAGGGAATAGAAACGATTCTCCAACAGAGGACAGAAGTGATGATATTAATAATATTAAAGAAATGTTACATGGAATTACATTAAGTCAAAAGGAAATAAAACATGATATTACTGGGCTTAAAGTAGTGGTAGACATGATTAAATTAAATTCAGATAAGTTTAATAAAAGGCTATCTGAGGCTGAAGAAAGGGTGGCAGCAGTTGAAGATTTTGTGTTTAAACTGGGCACTGATTCAGCTACTTTTCAACATCAAATTACGCTCCTATGGCAGAAAGTTGATGACCTCGAAAATAGAGGCCGGAGAAACAACATCAGAATTCTGGGTGTGCCTGAGGGAGTCGAGGGTCCACAAATGAAGTTTTTGCAAAATTTTATCCCAGAAGTCCTACAGTATAACCCAGATTGGCCTTTAGAACTTGAGAGGGCTCACAGGACTCTTTCTCCTAAGCCAAGGTCAGGACTCCCTCCAAGACCTATAGTGGCGTATTTTCTAAGGTTCTCTGTAAAAGAAGAGATTTTAAACATTGCAAGAGAGCGGAGGTCACTTTCGTGGAATGGGAACCGTATTTCCTTTTATCAGGATTATTCTGCTGAGGTTGTCACAGAGAAAAGCATTTACAGACGTCAGGAAAAGTTTACAAAAATTAGGCCTCTCTTATAGAATTAAATACCCTGCTATCTTGATTGTGTCAGCTAATGGGGTGTCACTAGGGTTACCACCTGTCCTGATTTTCGCAGGACAGTCCTGATTTGGGCAGCTGTGTCCTGCAAAAAAACATGAAAAATACTAAATGTCCTGATTTTATAGTAGAAAAAGTATTTTCTAACTTTCCACTAAATGTTGCAGAAAACTACAATACCTTAACTAAAACACCTAAAAAAGATAAATAACAGTAGAAGCAACTAATAAACTACTGCACTTAGCCTTAATTCTGATTATATAGAGAAAACAAGTCTGTTACATCGGTTGAGGTTATGCACTGTCCTGCGAAAAATCATGTTTCAGTAAGAAATGTCCCACTTTGGGCTTCTTAAAAGGTGGTAACCCTAGGTGTCACACACATTCAAATCGCTTGGTGAGGCAAGCGTTTTTGTGAATAACTGGTCTAAGAAATATAACGGTTTTCAACAGTCCGACTCTCACTTTGAAAATGCTAATAGTTCTAGCCCACAACAGCCATGAGTCTCCAGAGCAACGCTATCATCATCAGAACCCCGACACTCTAGGAATTCTAAGAAGTCAAACATTACCAAACATCCAGTTGTGATGCCTGACGCTTCCCAGGTGAGATGGCAGTCTGTGAATCGGAAGTGTAAAGGTCTTCTCTCCAGAAATCGCCGCGCATCCACACGGTTTGTGACAAACCCCTCCAAGCAACCCCTCCATACTACCCAGATAAACTCTTGACTTCTAATCGCTATGCCTCGCTTCTGGTAGACATGGAGGATGTGGAGGAGTCAATCACTAAAAATCACTCAACAGTGGATGATCCGGTGCTCAGTCAGTTAGATGGCTCCCAATTGGAAGAGAGTCCAGATGACCCTGAATGCCCCACCCCTCCATACTACCCAGATGATCCATGAAGCTTTTTAAAGGGATATTTATCAGATTTCATTTGCAGAGCTTATCCTTATGTGAGGTAAAATTTATTTTGCTAGTGACTACTGCAGTTTCTGTGAGCTGATTCATTAACTTTGGAGTGCAAATGGGTGGATGAGCAGATATCTCCATGATTCTTAGATCATTTCAGCAAGCCGGAGAAGGGAAAGTAATTCTTTTTATTTTTAAAGGAACTCATAAGGACAGTCTCTTTTATCTAGCTACTGATCTTTTTTTTTTTTTTGCTCTTCTCACTGATATTATTGGCAGTATATTATGACCTCTCTTTTCTGCACTCATGCAAAGATCATATGTATGTGTGTGTATGTATGTGTGTGTGTGTGTGTGTATATATATATATATATAAGAGAGACAGACAGAAACTTCTAGAGATTTAAGGCTTTTAGACTGAAAAATGAGTTTGGCAGTTGCATTGCAGTTAATCAGCCTGTTCTGTCTATGGGAAGAGATGTAGGTATAAATGTCCTTATGTCTCCCCCCCCCCTTTTTTTTTCTGTTTTCTCAGTTCCTACTATTTCTCTCTTTTTTAAATGTCCTAACACTCTCTATGTTTTAACTCCTTTCTCTTTGGTATTCAGAGGCTGGCCAAATGCTGTCATTGCTTGCAAGGATTGATAGGAGAAGCAGCAATAGTTCTGGTATTCAAGGGGTTTGGACATAATTGGTTCTTACACATCATGAGCTTGCACATTTCTAAATGGCTCAAGCTGAAGGAGTTATTGCTGTGTGTGAACACTCATTGATGTACATATTTCAACCTTTAAATACCCTAAGCCAGTACAGATTCTCAACTATTGCCATTGTCTTCTCTGGTATATGCAGTGGATCTGCAGAACAAGTGAAGGTCACTAAACAAGATAGAATACCAAGCTTCTAACAGTTCTCTTTTTTTTTTTTTTTTTTTTGCTTTTTATGCTCTTTACCACCTACGTATTCCATTCTATATTCTGTATAAGTTATTAATCTGATTCTAAGGGTGGATGGTGCATTTTTACTGCTTGATGCTAATATCGGTTACTAATCCTTAATGCCGCGCTCATTCTGTCTGGAGAAAGCTTTACCTTATTAGGAAGTTTTGTCTTATTAGAATTTTTTTTTCTTTTTCTCTAGGTTAGTTATATATAAAATATATTTTTTTCTCTCCAATTTGTCATTAAATAAGATCGTATCCAGATGATTCAATATTTAGTCGTGTGACAGGAGCTTGTGACCCGGAGTCCTTGGGATAACCGGGCTATTGGATTATAGCTCTGTGATGATGTTTAGTCTCTATTAATACTACTTTTGATATTTCATAAAATTATTGTACTTTTTGGTTTTAACTTTTTCAGGTTATTTAGGAAAGTTGGGATTCGTGATGTTGGCACAATTCTGCATTGTCTTATATGCCAGTCTTTCCCAAGTTGTATTGATAAGGTTATTGCTTTTTGGAAGGTGGGGGATGGGGATTACCTCACTCAACTGATGTGTGACAAGATTACATTATCCATTTCTATTTTAGTCAAAAGGTTATACTTTCATACAGCTAACTGTAAGGCACTTATTTCTTATATGAATAGTTTTACATATAACTCTCACTCAAACTCTATATGGCTTTGTTTTAGGATATTCCAGATTATATATTATACAGCTGTTCATGTGACACTCTTTAAAATAGGTTGCTCAGCCAATGAAAATGGGGGATAGCAAAGTGAACATCAAATGTGTTTCTTGGAATGTAAAGGGGTTAGGATCCCCTATTAAAAGGAAGAAAATATTATCTTACCTCTTTAAACTAAAATCAGATATAGCACTTTTGCAGGAGACACATTTACTATCTGATGTGGCCATAAAGCTTAAACGTTCCTGGGTAGGTGAAGTTTTCCATAATTCAGTTAGTAAGAAACAAAAAGGATTAGTTATTCTTATAAAAAAACAGTTAATTTTGTCATAACTTCACATTAAATAGATCCTAATGGTAGATGGCAAATTTTGGAAGGCTCCGTAGATGGCACGGACATTGTTATATGCAATGTTTGTGCACCTAATGGTGAGTCTTGTGCCTTTTTTAGAGACTTCTTTGAAGTAGTTAGTAAGATAACCTGCAGAAATATTGTGATCGGTGGAGATATGAACATTGCCCTTGATCATTTACTAGATAAGAATAATTCACCTAGTAAGATAACCAACTCAAAGGCCAGGAATATCATAAAAGATAGGATGAAAGACTTAGGTTTATCTGATGCATGGAGAATGATGTATCCAGACAGCAGAGATTACTCTTTTTTTATTTTCAAATAGACATGGTTCATATAGCAGGATAGACTTGTTCCTTTTATCCGGTAACCTGTTAAACTGTATGATGAAAGCCGACATAGGCATAATAGCAATCTCAGACCACGCCCCAATTTCTGTCATCCTACAATTAGATCCCAGCAATACAAAACCTTTCCACTGGTGGTTTAATTGCTCATTGTTAAAAAATAGTGATTTTCAGCCCTGGTTGGTAAATGAAACGCAACAGTTTTTTGATATTAATGATAACAATGAGACATCATATGTTATAATTTGGGAGGCCTACAAGGCATTTATCAGAGGCAGAATTCTCAGTTATTCAGCCTACAAAAAGAAAGAAAGGGAGAAACATTTGACAAGTAAAGAGAAAGAGTTGGAAGATTTAGAGAAGATACATAAAAATCACAAGGGGGATGGTTGGAGTATTCTAAGAAAAATAATATTGTTAAGATATAAAATAAATAAGATACATACAAATAAAGCTGAATTTGCTTTGTTTAGGACGCAACAAAATTATTAGGAATCGGGGTAGAAAGCTGGTAGATTATTGGCCTATAAACTTAAACAAGTTCAAAATAGAAACAATATACACAGCATAATGGATAAAGCCAAGAACACTTTTATCAGAAACAAGGATATTAACTATGTCTTTCAGCAATTCTACAAGAATCTATATAAATCCAATGGGTTGGATAATCTAGACTTAATTGACAAATTTTTACTTAAAGCTAATTTACCCTTGGTTTCAAATTCAGATCAACAAGAGCCTTGATAAGGCTATTTCAGTTACTGAGATTAATGATGTTATTTTGGGCATGCCCAAATGTAAAGCTCCCGGATCAGATGGTCTGCCAGCTGAATTTTACTCTCTGCTGAAAGATACAATTAGTCCAATACTACTCAAAGTATTCTCTGAAGCAGAAGATATTAAATCCCTACCACCAACAATGTCAGAGGCAATTATCATAGTTATGCTGAAGAAAGGTAAGGACCCCTTGGACCCTGCCAGCTATCACCCTATTTCCTTGTTAAATATCGATTATAAGATTTGGGCAAAAATTATGGCAAATAGATTGCAAAACATCCTCAATAAATACATTCATGGAGACCAAGTTGGGTTTATTAAAGGGAGGGCGGGCTTTGAAAATGTTAGAAGAATTTTCTCTACTATCTAGTTGGTTCCCCAATTACAAGATGAGTCTGTTTTGTTATCATTAGACACACAAAGCTTTTGACTCCATAGAATGGAATTATTTATATAGAGTATTAAAGGCCTTTGGAATGGGAGATAAATTCATAGATAAAGTAGCCACTATATATCAATCCCCTACTGCGAGAATCTGTACTAACAGTGTGTTATCTGAATCATTTTCATTAGAAAGAGGCACTAGACAGGGTTGCCCCCTTTTGCCCTTACTTTTTATTTTAGCTTTAGAGCCCTTAGTATGTATTATTAGGGGAAACAGAAACATTTCTGGGATTAGAATAGGCAAGTTGGAATATAAGGTTGTAGCATACGCTGATGACTTATTGTTATCTATATCCAATCCATATAGATCTCTTTCACTCATAATGGAGCTCCTGGAAGAATTCAGACTACTGTCTAGCCTCTCAATTAATTGGTCTAAATCTGAAATGCTCCCTTTGAAGGGTAATAAACAAAATCTCAAGAACTTATGTTTGGAGAATGCATTGTTATGGCAGGAGGAATACATTACCTATTTAAGAGTAAAAATTTCTAACAGGCTAGACTTATTAGTTCATATTAATATGAAATTCATTGTAGAAGACATGAAGTTACAACTAGAGAAATGGGCCAAACTAAACTTGTCATTATGGGGTAAAGTTAACGCCTTGAAAATGATGCTGGCGCCAAAGATTCTTTACTTCTTTAATGTAATGCCAATGTATATCCAGTCATTTTGGTTTAAGAAAATGGATTATCTTATTAGAAATTTTTTTGGGGAAGGTAAGCAAGCTAGGATTAGTTTGCCAAAACTAAAAAACATTGGCAGCAAGGCTACTAGATTTCAAACAATACCAACAAGCCTTTTATTTAGACAGGCTAGCTATTGGTTCACATTGTTTGACAATAGTCCTTTGTGGGTTCAATATGAACAGTCCTGTATACCCTCATTCCCTTTACCATATAGTTATGGGCATTTACCCAAATTCTATTAAATCCCATCCTTACTTAAAAGCTTCAGCCAATTCCATAAATTCTTATATTAAACTACTTTGCCCTCAGCAGTGCTGAAATGTAATCTCTATGGAGGAACCCGATATTAGATTTGGAGATAAGGTACTTACTAACAGCACCTGGGAGAAAAAAGGTATTTTTTTATTAAAAGATATAACTGATCCTCACACAGGTATCCTTAGATCTTTTACTGAGTTAAGACAGATTTTTGGATTGCCTTATACCCAATTTCACTCCTATCTACAAATTCGGGATTTGCTAAGAAGCATTTTAGACAACAATTTAGCTTTTCCCATTTCCAAAGACTTTGATAGCCTATTAGTAATGGCTAATATCAAGGGAGGAGCGGGCAAATTGTACAAGTTTTCAATCAAATCTGAGCCAGATCTTACTATGGCATCAAAAAAATTATGGGAAACTTACCTGGGGTACTCTATCCCTGCCCAGACATGGGACTCGGTTTGGAACAATGCCTATAAATCTAGTATGGATTTGCAGGGTAAGTTGATCCAATTCAAGTTATTACATAAGTGGTACTACACTCCAGAAAAAATGTACAATCGTGGGCTGTCTATGTACAGTAATTGTTGGAGATGTGATGCTACATATGCTAATTTATTCCACATGATATGGGACTGCCCATCAATAAGGCCGGCCTGGATCATTATTTGGAAAGCAACTCAACAAATTCTGCAACATAATTTCCCTTTTGACCCTGGTATATTTATAATAGGTGACTATAACTTGCTCTTTGATATTCCCACACTTGGAAAAAAGTGGTTGGCTATAGCCTCTTTGTGTTTCAAACGACTGACCCTTAGTCATTGGAAAGATAATCAAGCCCCTACATTGAATGAATGGGCCAGGGTGCTCACTAAAGTAGCTGTTAACGAATACATCAGCCATTGTCAAGCTAGAACTTGTTGCAAATACAATGAAATATGGACCCCTTTCTTATCTTGGTTAGATCCCCCTTAGAACCATTAGGTTGAGACAGATAGATATACAGATAGACTATAAAAATTGTTCTTTTGTATACAGGTTTGCTTAGATATTGGGAATATTTTAAGTCTTAGACTAGGATAGCATTTTAATATATATAAAGACAGAAGAAGATGCCTTATTATATATTGTTATCCATTTGTGGCTGTATTTAAGTGCTCATTTCATTGCATTATATGAAATATGTACAATGTATTTACCGAGAATCTTAATAAAAAATGTTTAAAAAAAAAAAAAAAAGAAAACCCTTACTAGCAAGGCTGCCAGTGTATTTCAAAGAGAAACTACAATTTTTCTACTTTTCAGATATTTCTGTCAGACTGACCTATAGGTGGAGCCGTAAGCAGACCCAGCTTTCCCCTGTGCTTCCAGACTGACCTACAGGTTGAGCTGTGAGCTGACCCAGCACTTTCAGACTGACCTACAGGTGGCACTGACTAAAACGTTTGGCCAGGACAAACATTTGCTGTATTCAAAAGTGATATACAAATGAGTCTACTTAGGCAGTCGGTGGGCAAACATCCATATTAGCATCTCATTATGACCTAATTTGCATGTAGATTGCATGGCGCAATTGCAGGGTCTCACAGCGCCACCTGTAGGTCAGTCTGAAAGTACAGGGGCAGGCTGGGTCTGCTTACGACTCCACCTGTAGGTCAGTTTCTGACATCATCACATGGGGACTCCATTGGTATTTTTTTTTTTTCACTAGCACTTGGTAAACTACAAATACAAAGACAGAAATGTAAGTAAATAAACAAAATCAAACTGAATGATTGCAGAGCTATCTAAATGCCCCAAACCTTTGTTCTTTAAGATATACACCTTTACTAAGCACCTGCTCTTTAAATATTTTTGTTTTATTTTTCATTACTGCCTACTGTCATTGTTCTTTAGTGTTTTATATCTTATTAGTTTTAAATTTAAACTTGTTTATTGGTTCCTCGCAGTTCCTTTGAACCGAGGGGCAACCAACCTTCTTTTTTCATTTAATCGGAACCTTTTTAGAGGATTCCGGTTACTTTATTCTTTCATTTTATTTCATTTTAACCGCTTTTGAACCGAGGTTTATTGGTTTTCCTCAGCGGTTTCTTGGTTCCGGATCCAATCAGAACCTATAATTTTTTCACTTAATTGGTTCCTGAACCAACCGTTATTCAGTTGAAACTGTCTGCAAATATTTAAATTTAGTCTATTGTTTGGGTCGGTTACTGGTTCCTGTTTTCTATAATGTCAGACAAGCTTAAAAAAAAAAAAAACTGGACCCCTTGGGTTCAAGAATTGCTTGAAGTGTACAGAGGTGTTTGCCAAGGCAGACAAGCATGATCTTTGCTTGATCTGCCTTGGGCAACAGCACTTCAATGAAGATTGTGATATTTGTATGTCTTTCCCTGTTAAGACAGTGGAAAAATGCAGGGAGAGGATTAAAAGAAAACTAGAGGAGGGGTCCATGGACTCTAACCAGTCCACCCCCTCTAAGACTGTGGCAGTTCCTTCCAGAGCCTCTGAATCCACCACTGATATGGGTGAGGGCTCTGGCAAGAGAGACAGTCAACCGGCTGACTCCCCAGTGCCTGCCAAAAAATTAAAGAAAACCAAACACACTGACACCCTGGCTGAAATGCCTAAAGGGGTCCCTCAGGTGCCTATTAATGCTCCTTCTCCTGCTGAGTTGACACAGGCTTTCACCTTACTCCAGGTACTGCAGGGTTTATTACCCCCCTCAGCAGCCTGTGATTGCTACTGCTGAAAAAGCAACTGTTGTTACCCCTCTTTTGCCTACTGCTACAGTGGCATATGAGGAGGATGACCAAGATGAAGAGGGAATTGAACCTGAGGTGTCACCAGAACAGGATTTTGGCGCCCCTCCCTGACCCTCCGAGGATTTCTCTTCCCATTTTTCTTTTGTTAAGAAAATGGTAGAGACCCTGGATCTGCAAACAGCTGAAGCAATCCAGGATGAAGAGGAGGCACAATACATGAAGCTTATGGGGCTGACACCCTCAAAAAGGCTCCTTCTGCCTACCTACAAATTCCTTAAGAAGGATGTTTTAGAAATCCTAAAGGCTCCGAATACAGTTACACCCACAGACAAAAAGTGTGACAAGAAGTATCAGTTAGAAAGCTCTGGTGCTGAGTTTCTTTTTAGTTACCTAAACCACCAGGGTATTGTACAGCAGGCTGCCTGTGAGAAAGCCAAAACTCACTTATCCTTTCACCCCCCCGAGAAGGATTCGAGAAAGGAGGACAGCATGGCAAAAAAGGTGTACCTTTCAGCATCCCTGGCAATTCATCAAGCCAGCTACCAGGCTTATGCAGCCCTTTATCAAAAAGCTCTCTGGCAGTCAGTAGTGGGCAATGCTGAGGCTAACCCCTCTTTAACAGTGTCAGAGCTGCTAGACACAGCAAAATTGGGCTTGGAGTCTTCCAAATACCAATTTCAGATGGCAGCTGACACCAGTGATACAGCTGCACAGTGGATGGCTGGTACCATTGCTCTAAGAAGATTTGCCTGGCTGAGGGCTACCAGCCTCACCCAGGACACCCAAACTAAGGCAGTGGACTTTCCAGTCAAAGGCCACTCTTTTTGGTGCCCGGACTGAGGCATATATGAAAAAAGTAGATGAATATAAAGCTACTTTTAGGAGCAACTCGACCAGAGACAGGCCCTCTACTTCAACTTCGTCTTATCCTAGGGAAGGCAGGGGCAGGTCCTCTTTTAGGAGGCCTTTTTTTCCAGGTACATGCTGTTTCCCAGCAGCAGTACCAACCACAGCAGACTGGATTTTACAGAACTAGAGGGGTTCTCGGAGAGGATCCCAATCTGCTCAACCTCAGCAGCAAGCAAAACAGAACCCCTGACTTTTCTCTTTAGGCTGCCTCTCCACATCCTGTGGGGGCAGACTCAACCACTATTTCCAGGAATGGTTAAAAACAACCACAGACAAGTAGGTCCTGGAAATAATGAGTCAGGGCCTCTTCCTTTACTTAAAGTCCCTTCCTTCCCCAATGTTAAAACATTTTGCACCAGCTCCCTTCTCAGAAAGAAAACTACTGGAGCAGGAGGTACAGGCCATACTGCAGGCAAAAGTAGTGGAGCCTGTCCCCCACAACCAAAGAGGAAAAGCATTCTATTCCAGATATTTCCTAACAACAAAAAAGAATGGAGAGTGGCGGCCTATACTAGACCTCAGACTGCTAAACAGGTACCTGGTGAAGCTCAGGTTCATAATGGTCAGAACGGCCATGATTTTGCCAACTCTGCAAAAAGGGGACTGGCTAGCCTTCTTGGATCTAAAGGATGCATATTTCCATATTCCCATAAGGGAGTCACACAGAAGTATCTCAGATTCAGACTCCCCTCAGGCCACTACTAGTTCTCAATACTTCCCTTCAGCCTTACCTCTGCACCAAGGGTCTTTACCAAGTGCTTAGCAGTAGTAGTGGCACACCTCAGAAGACTGGGTGTCACAATTTTTCTTTATCTGGACGATTGGCTAATTGTAGGGAAATCCCACCAACAGGTGTCGGAACACCTTTAGGTAACCCAGGATATGCTGCTTTCCCTGGGATTCCGTCTTGTCGTGGAAAAAAATATGTTCTTACACTTTACTTTAAAATCAGACTCAGGACCACTGCATAGTAGAAAGAACGGTTTATTACATATGCATATGGGAGTCTGCTTCCAAAAATTATGCAAGGCTCCCTGAGTTTCATTAGTCAATCACTTTTATACACTTATTATCAAGGCGTTGTTAGGCATACTCTTATCTTGAAAATTACCAACATTGCAGTATTAACCAATCATGAATTAGAAAAACATGTTGATTCCAATGTAAAAGAAAAGCATACTGATATGCATTAGGTACTTTTACTGGTTTATTTTATCACTGCTGGATACATATGCTTGGGTCAAGTGACCTAATAGAAACAATCAGTTTCACTCACTCCATGGTACCGCATAGCTTGTTTCCAATGCATCTACATGTTCTTATCTTTGCTTTTGTCCAACCCTGCCCAAGCTTGTTATTCAGGCTGGTACCACCAGTTTTGCTCAGCTTTATCTAAACTGCTATTTTTCACAACTTTAAGGAACTGGTTTCAGCCAGCTCGAGCTATTGCTTTCTGCTTGCCTTGCACTTCTTATAAACTTATAATGACCCTTAGCCTCTACTCAGACCTGGCTATATTCAACTACATTAGCAGCGTCTACATTGTAATCATTATATATTGTAACACACTCCACTTCATATGTAGGGATGAAAGAAAGATGTATATGTATATAAAACGAAATTCCTCCACACTCCCCCCTTTTGAGGCTCTGCCTCAACTAAATCTTAGTAAGGTCATCTATGTGGGCAAAAGGAAATGGGGGTTCTTCTGGGAAAAGATTCTTTTGATAATCAAGCAGGGGCATTTGGGCAGAGACGGGCATGTTTGAGGAACACAAGCGAAAAATGCACGCTTTCAAAATGGTGACCACAAGCCAAATGGCCAATAGAATAAGAAGAGCCACCGCAATCCAGTGTAACAGGGTGGCACCCCAATCACCAAAAATGCTAGAAAACCAGGACCAAGGGTCCCAGCCTTGCTCCACAGGTGCATGTTCACCCAAAACTCGAGCCTGAAGGTCTCGAACGCCTTGCAGAACATGTTCAAGAGCTTGCGAGTTGTCAGGTATGTAAGTGCAACATTCGTCACCAATGACTGCACAAACACCACCCTGGGCAGCTAACACATAATCTAAGGCAGCTCTGTTTTGCAAGGCGACTAGCCTTGTTGCTTTTATTTCTGCTGTAATGAGTGCTGTAGACTGCATGGTGTCATTGATAAGGGTCTCTATCTCATAACTAAGCTGATCAATATAGTGCATGGCTTGCACAACTCCCCACCAGGGGAATACCCCGGCTCCAAATTTTTCATGCCAAGGAACACGTTTGGATGCTGGCGGAACGTTATGTGTAAAGGATCTCTTAACCCTGGGGTTAACCCTGGGGTTGATAATATGAAAGGCACGAACCACAGGGTGTAGGGTGGCAAGGTAGCAACACCCGGTCCATCCTGTGGGTAAAAACACATAAGCCTTGTCTCCGCATACCCAATATAAACCAGTCAAGGTACCAAACGGACTTGGCTTGTTTGCCTGTGTATAGATGAGGGTGGTTGACCTATTATACAACCAGTCAGTATTGTATGTGGTGAGATTTGATACTACTTCCCATTGTTTACTACAGTTGGAGAAACCTACAGAGGCTGGAAAGGAAGTATTACAGACACATGCTGAGGCCTGAGGCCTTCGATAATCTAGGTGCACTGGATTTGGGGTGCTATTAGTAGGAGGAGCCCATACCAAGTAGCTAAATGGTGCCCTTTATACACTGACACATTTTGTTACTAAGGAGTGTTGCTGCCAATTTGTTCTATTTGCCCCAACCTCCATGATGTACCCACTATTGCAGAGTAAATGGCAACCATATCATTAAAAGACAGAGATACAGGCCAAGATGCAGCCCTATCTCAGCAGAGAGTGGGAGGATGCACATACATAGCAGTTAGACATATTGGTATTGAAGGCATGCACTCATTAAAGTCCACCAGGTATTTGCCCAATGCAGGGCTCTGCACTCTTGATGCTTCATTAGAGGAGTACGTAAAGTCTGTTGCAAAAACCCCACCAATACAATGGCTGCAAGAACGATAAGTCCTCTAAGCATTAATCCCTTTCGGCTTGAACGGTCTCGGACAGGTCCGCTCTCACCAGCCGGCAATGTGATGCGTGAATCCATGTCTCCCTTTCTGCAATCTTAACAGCAGTGGCGGTAGTCAGGAGCACTTGAAACGGTCCTCGCCACCTCGGGGCGCACCACTTCTTTCTTCGGAAGTCCTTGATGACCACGAAGTCTCCTGGCTGTATTCTATGCAGGGGTCCTTCCAAGGAAACTGGAAGCGCAGCTTTTACCCTAGGATAGAGAGACCTCAGAACAGCATTAAGGGATAAACAATATGCAATCATTTCATTATCCACCCCATGCAAGGTGATTCTGTTTTGTGGGAATGGGGTATTTGTCATTCGGAGAGGCCTTCCCATTAAAATCTCATGAGGTGATAACCCCATGTGCGTGGGCCTGCCTCTCATATTCATAAGCACCAGAGGCAGTGCCTTCACCCAGCTAAGACCAGTTTCTGTCATAATTTTTGTTAGTTTCACTTTAAGGGTCTGATTTGCTCTTTCTACCGCGCCACCTGATTGAGGGTGATAAGCACAGTGCAATTTGAGGTCTACCTGTAAAGCCTCCAATAAGGTTTTGATCACTTCATTACAGAAATGCAACCATTATCGCTAGATAACCTAGTGGGAATCCCCATCGCGGATAATTTCCAATTAGGCCTTTGCCACTGTGCAGGCTGTGGCTCTTCTGACTGGGAAAGCTCTCACCCATTTTGAAAACATGTCCACAATTACAAGGCAATATTTATACCCTTCACATGTGTTTAATTCAATAAAATCCATCATTAGGTGTTCAAATGGTCCTGTTGGAGAAGGATGGGCAGAGGGGGTTACTTGCAGTCCTCTGCCAATATTGTTTTGCATGCAGATAATACATTTTTTACAATATTCATCAGCATAGACAGTAAAGCCAACTACATACCAATACTTATTTACAAGGTCTATCATTCCACTTTTTGAGACGTGGTCGGCTCCATGAGCCAGCTTCGCCAAAAAGGGAAATACAGCTGAGGGCAGACAAAGTCTGCCATCAGACCCTATCCATACCTTTGTATTTCCATCATATTTACAATTTGTTTGCCAGTTTTGCTTTTCTTTAGGATTGGCGGATTGTTGCAACGTCATCACATCTGTAGCTGAAAATAAATTCAGTTGGTTAGCATCTGTAGTGTCAGACAACATTAATAACTCTGGGACATCACCAGAAAGGGCCGCCTTTGCGTCGCATCCGCCGGCATTTCCAAGCGATACAGGATCTGTAAAGAAGTGTGAGCTTGACATTTAACAATGGCAATTTGTTTTGTTTTTGTACTGCTTCCAGCAGGTCTTTTACAAATTCGCATGCGCTATAGGTTTCCAGCAGCTGTTAAGAAACCTCTTGCTTCCACAGTGTACCAAAGTCATGGGCTACCCCAAATGCATAACGACTGTCAGTATAGATGTTGACTGTTTTCCCTGCTAACAATGCAAGCCCTTGTTAATGCAATTAATTCAGCAGCTTGGGCTGATGTTCGTGGGGTAATTTCGCACTTTCACTAAGTCATTTTGTGTACACACCGCTGCATTCTGCCGAAAGGTTTCCTTGCTCATTCCTCTGAGCTGACCCATCTACAAAAAATTCTACATCAGCATTTACTATGGGTACATCTGTAATATCTGGTCGGGGTTTACAATCTAGGTCTATCACCTGACCACAGTCATGTTCTTCCCCCTCGTCAGTCGTGGGCATGAGGGTTGCCGGGTTTAATGTGGTACACCTCTTTAAAGTCACATTAAACATGGTTAGTAAAACATTTTGATATTGTAGTAGCCGAGCAGGTGTTAAATGCGCTGTACGAGCCTGCAAAATGATAGAATGGACAGCATGCGGCACATACACAATAAGAGAAGAGAAACCCACTAAGTCCAAGCAGGCCAATACTGCCTCTGTGGCAGCTGCAACAGACTGCAAGCACGACACCATTCCACACACTACAGAATCTAAGCGCTTAGAATAATAGGCTATTGGACGACGGGCGTCCCCGTGTCTCTGGGTTAGAACTGCAGACATGTATCCACTTTTCCCATTTACAAACAGGTCAAATGGTTTATTGTAGTCCGCAACCTAAACAGGGTTGTGGCCAGCACCCTTTTCAGGGTGTTAAAGGACTCTTCAGTCCTTCTGTCCACTGGATTTCTTCATGCATTTGCATTTTCTTCCGTAAATGGCTTCATGGAGGGCTGTGCTAGTGAGGCATAATCCATAATCCAGGCTCTGCAGTAGCCGGTCATGCCTAAAAAGGACATCATTTGCTGTTTAGTGATGGGTCGCGGTAATTTTGTCACCGCCTCAATTCGTTCTGGAGCTAATTTCTCCCTTGACTAGACAGTACATGGCCTAAATACTTGACCTGCTCCTTACACAATTGTAACTTGTCTCTGGACACTTTGTGTCCATTGTTGGCCAGAAAAATTAAGAGTGCCTTAGTGTCCTCTTCGCACACTTCCTTACTGGAGGATGCCAGTAGCAAATCATCTACGATTGGACAAGGGTACTGATCGCTGGGGCAACAAAGCAGATAAGTTTTCGCCCATTTGAGCAGAAAACACCGCTGGTGACTCCGCATATCCTTGTGGCATGCGTGTCCACGCCCACTTTTTCCCTTGTAGGTGAAGGCAAACCATTCCTGACTGTTAGGTTCCACGGGAATACTAAAAAACGCATTCGCTAAGTCTATCACAGAGAAATAACAGCTGTCATGGGGTACTGCAGACAAAACAGTTATAGGATTTGGCACTACTGGGGTTCTTGCATGAACCGTCTCATTGACTGCCCTTAGGTCTTGTACAAACCTGTATGTACCATTTGCTTTCCTAACTGGTAAAATTGGGGTGTTCACAGTTGCATGTGGACACGGAATTATAACCCCCTTTTCAACTAGTGCAGCATGTACTGGAGCTATCCCTTCTTCTGCCTCTTTCCCTAGTGGGTACTGGTGCTTATTAGGTCGGTAGGAGGACTTTGGCTTCACTGACAAAGGCTGTGCATTTTTTATTAATCCTACATCATACTTAGACATTGCCCATAACTGCGGGGGAATCTGTTCCAGCCAATCTGGCCCCCGCAGTTGCCCTTGCTCTACACTAACCTCCTTGTTCACCTGCACTTCTCTTTCTTCTACTTGCACTGTTACCTTTTGCTTGATTATGTACTTTGCACATTTTCCTTTGCTGATGTCCACCTATCGCCTTTCCACACCCAGTCATCCATTCGTCTCATACACTCAACCCATGGCCCCAAATCTTTCCAGGGGATAGAGGGGTCCCTAGCTAGTGACACATGTGGGTATGAATTAGACACTTGAAACACTTTCCACTGTCTACAGGTAAGTCCCACTGTAGCTGCACACCGATCTGCAGCCACGAATATCTCAGTAATATTCAAGGTTTGTTCTACAGACTGTCTTCCCCATTCCCCACATTCATACTCCATATCTCTCTCCCCTATTGAATAATGAGTAGTACAGTGTAGCTCAGTTTGTATTTGAAGGTGGCATGTAACAGCCTGTGCCCAGTTCAACAGCCACTTTATCTGCTCCTCTGCTGTTAATATCCAGCAGTATAACCAATCGTGTTTACCCATGGCACACAAGGGATATAAACCGCTACTTGGGACCTAAATTCCAACCCCTTTTGTGCAAATTATGTGGGCATTGAGCTTGGCCAGTAAATCCCATCCCATGAGGTTCACAGGGCAGACACCACTATACAAAAAGGTATGATGAAAAGTTGCATCATTGCACTTCACCTCCAGCGGTTCAGCTGTTTTTCCTTTATCTCAATTCCAGATGCCCCAACTGTTTTAATAGTCTTTCCTGTTGGTTGTAGCTCTAGTTCTAAGGCCTTGGATTACAGACATTGAGGCGCCTGTATCTATGAGAAAAGAGAGTTTCTTGCCCTTTATGATCAAAGTCAATTCTGGTGTATCTGTAGAATGCTGTGAGGTGTTTACAAGTATCTGGTGCTGCCCCGCTAATTCCTAGCTGCTATAACTCCAAGTCCGTGGATCTGGCTGGGAACCATAACCACAAGCCTGCGGTGGAGGTGGTGGTGGTGGGTATGATTGAGTGGCTTGTTGCTTATCACTGGGGCAGCTGCGAGCCCAGTGACCTTGTCCTCCACAATTGTAGCATACCGTAGCACCAGATTTGCTTCTGCCCGAGGTAGGTTTGTCTGGGAGCCACCCTTTGCTTTCCTCGCCCCGCCTCTACCTCGTCCCTCCTTTCCCACCTCTACCGCCTCCTTCAAAATACATTAATTGTGCCTTTCCAACTTTTCCTTCGTCTTTTCCTTAGTTTCACGCTGTTGCCTCTCAGCGTGCTCAGCAATGGCATGAGTTCTGCCATAGTCTTCATTTCCCAGCCTATGCACACAGTCGTAACTCCTGTCCATATCTGATCTTTCAGTCCTGAGCAGAATACCATCCCCAACTGGTGTTTGTAAGCGGGGTTGTCTGGGCTCAGCCCTGAATATTGCTTAAATACAGTCTCAAGTCTCTCTTTATACTCATGCACTGTTTCATGGGGTCCCTGCTTAGTGTTTTTTATTCGGGGCCAGTCTGTGACCTTTTGAAACTTTTCACGTAGTGTAACAAACACTGCATTCACCTGACCCTCCATTTCCCCTCTCGGTTTCTCAGAGTCCCATTCTCCTTTTACTTCTTCCCAGACCCCTTTCAACGTGCGCCGGAAACACTCTTCGACCTCTGTGGTTGACAACTTATACATATGAATCAGGTTTCTTAATCCTTTTCATATTCCTCAACATTATCTCTTGGCTTGGGATTTTCTTTAGGGCTTCACTTAAGTTCATCTGGATTCCATGGCCGATTTACTCTCTATATAGGGGTTCTGCTGCATCAGCCACATTGGGGTTGGGGTACTGTATTAAAGGCATCTGGGCTACCACCTTTTTGGTCTCAGTTGTAAGGGCCACCTGCACCCGCCTCCCGCTCTCCTCTTGTGGGGTCTCCTAGGGGTTTCTTGCAGTGTGTGGGGCTGGTGTGTTGGAGGTGCTGGCGGTACCTGCTGTGCTTTCGGGATTGGTTCATGGAGGAACCAATGCCAGAGATAAAACCAGCCCGGTGGTGATGGTGGCCATGTCACTGGTGTGGAAGTCACTACCGGAGGATTTGGGTTAGATTTGGGGTTAGAACCGGAGGTTGTGGGGAGTATTGTTGAGGAGGGGTTGCAAATTGGACACGCCGAGGTGTCTGTTCTGGTGGGCTGGATGGTGCTGGAGTCACTGGGAGGAAAAGATCCCCCCCCCTTCCCCATCCCCGGAGCTAGATTGTATTGGAGGGGGCTGCGCCGGGGCAACCGGAGGCGTCGGTGCTGGTGTTGGAACTGTAGGAGGCACCAGTGGTAGTGGTGCCGGAGCTGCAGGAGGCACCAGGTGGCCCCAAAAATCAATAAGGCTTTTCACACTTCAGTGGGCTGGGGTGCCACTGGAGGCGCGGCCCCTGTGGAGGCGCATTTGCGGTGGTCTATATGGTGGCGGAGTGTCATGCTCGAGCAGATTTTACTTTTTTGTCTCTCTTCCTTTATCATTATTCCCTTAGCTTGACTCTCCTGTCTACGCTCAGCTTCTCTTTCCCATCTATGAAACTTGGTCCAATCTATCTGTGGCTTTTTCTTTGTTTTTTCCTTCTCCTCTAAAGTAATTCTTACTTCTTTCAGCACATCAATGCTAAATGTCCCCGTTAAGGGGAACAGTCCTCTTGTCAGTGTATGCCAATGCCCTACCTCCGCAACCGTGTCCTCTCCATATTTTTCAGCCATGCATTTCACGGGGCCGGAGGCAACCCACGGAGACTCCTTACTTTCCTGCTTATGTTTGCTGTGCCCCCCCCCCCATTTTAACCAATATCTCCTGATTTCGTACCCCAAGTAAAAGAAACCCGCACAAAGAGAGCAAATCACAAAGGAAAAGATAAAAAACAACCACCGGGAATTACTGCTGCCTGCCTCCTCCACAGTTTTAAGGCGCTCAACCCACTTACTTAAGGGTTTCTTGCGAGGGTGCTCAACCCACCTAAGGGTATCTTGCGAGAGTGCTCAACCCACCTAAGGGTATCTTGCTAGGGCGCTCAACCCACCTAAGGGTATCTTGCGAGGGCGCTCAACCCACCTAAGGGTATCTTGCTAGGGTCCCCTTGCTCAACCCACTTAAGGGTATCTTGCTAGGGGTGCTCAACTCACCTAAGAGTATCTTGCTAGGGGTGCTCAACTCACCTAAGAGTTCTCTTGCAGGTTCCTTCCCCCCCGGTTCCCTGTTCCCCTTCTGCCTTAAAGTCTCATACAATTAAAACAGGCTCAAAACTTCCCATGTACTTGTTTTACGGTTTACTTATTCTTTATAACATGCAGCGTCCCAAGGCAAAAGACAAGTGAGTATTTACAGATCAGCTCTCGGGCCCAGGGAAACAAAATCCGTCACGATCGGGCGGCCCATTTCAATCTCCCCTGGCTGTCCACCTGTGGGATCTCCCTTCAGCTTCTCCCTCAGCGTCAGGACTTCTCCTCCAAGCGAGAGACCTGGGAAGCGGTCCCCGACCGAGCCGACCGAGGTCCGAGCGTGCTGATCCTGCCGACTACGCCAAATTGTCGTGGAAAAAAATATGTTCTTACACTTTACTTTAAAATCAGACTCAGGACCACTGCATAGTAGAAAGAATGGTTTATTACATATGCATATGGGAGTCTGCTTCCAAAAATTATGCAAG
Source organism: Neoceratodus forsteri (assembly GCA_016271365.2). Lineage (NCBI taxonomy): Eukaryota > Metazoa > Chordata > Ceratodontiformes > Ceratodontidae > Neoceratodus > Neoceratodus forsteri. Next base: position 1,389,725,893 of record CM028131.1, on the reverse strand, counting down.
GCTCCCTGAGTTTCATTAGTCAATCACTTTTATACACTTATTATCAAGGCGTTGTTAGGCATACTTTATCTTGAAAATTACCAACATTGCAGTATTAACCAATCATGAATTAGAAAAACATGTTGATTCCAATGTAAAGAAAAGCATACTGATATGCATTAGGTACTTTTACTGGTTTATTTTATCACTGTTGATACATATGCTTGGGTCAAGCTGACCTAATAGAAACAATCAGTTTCACTCACTCCATGGTACCGCATAGCTTGTTTCCAATGCATCTACATGTTCTTATCTTTGCTTTTTGTCCAACCCTGCCCAAGCTTGCTATTCAGGCTGGTACCACCAGTTTTGCTCAGCTTTATCTAAACTGCTATTTTTCACAACTTTAAGGAACTGGTTTCAGCCAGCTCGAGCTATTGCTTTCTGCTTGCCTTGCACTTCTTATAAACTTATAATGACCCTTAGCCTCTACTCAGACCTGGCTATATTCAACTACATTAGCAGCGTCTACATTGTAATCATTATATATTGTAACACACTCCACTTCATATGTAGGGATGAAAGAAAGATGTATATGTATATAAAACGAAATTCCTCCACAGTCTGAGTACCAAAAAGTCAGTCCTGACTCCTGTGCAGGTTCTGCAGTTCATAGGTGCAGAACTGAATACAGTAGTGGGAAGAGCTTTTCTCCCTCAGGAGAGGGCAGCAAGCATTCAGCTTCTGGCAGGCTAATTTTCCCTGGGCAGGCCAAAGCCAGCAAAACAGTTTCTTCAACTGTAAGGGCACATGGCTGCAGCAACAAGCACAGTCATAGGTGGCAGGTTTCAGATGAGAGATATTCAGTTCTACCTCAGAGCACACTGGTGCCAAAGGTGGGACCCCCTCTCAAAGCCAGTACCATTCACACAAACGTTACTACAGGCCCTCCAATGGTGGCTGGAACCGGAAAATGTAAGGGAAGGGGTTCCATTTCTGCAGGAGCCTCCCTCCCTGGTTCTCACAACCTATGCTTCCCTGCTTGGTTGGGGTGCTCACTTAGGGGATCACACCATCCTTGGTACTTGGGAGAGTGCAGACTCACTCCTGCACATAAACCTGCAGTAGTTAAGAGCTGTTTATCTGGCCCTTCAGGGTTTCTTCCATCTCATATAGGAGAAAGGTGGTACAAAGCAGAACAGACAATACCACACCAATGTATTACATCAACAAACAAGGAGGGACGAGGTCCACTCCTCTGTGTACAGAGGCAATAAAGATATGGAGCCTCGCATTACTCTCTAAATGCCTCTGTACAGTCAATTCATCTGCCAGGCAAGGACAACACCTTGTCGGATGCCTTGAGTAGGATAAAGTAGGCTCATCACAAATGGGCATTGAACAAGCAAGTGGTGAATGCTTATTCAGGAGGTGGGGAACCCCAGAAATAGACCTTTTTGCTTCCTACCAAAATCACCACTTACCTCTTTATTGCTGCAGGGCCCCAGTGAAGGGGACAGTTCCAATGGATGCCCTGATTGTGGATTGAACAGGCAGGTACCTCTATGCCTTTCCTTCTTTTCCTCTGATACTCAGGGTCCTCTTCAAACTCAGGTCACAACCAGCTTCGATGATTTTGATAGCCCCGGATTGGGCAAGACAGCCTTGGTACTCACTGCTGCTCTCAATGTCTGTGAGCAAACCGATTCACCTCCCTCAGAGGTACAGTCTACGGACTTCCTTTCAGGGGAGGGTAGTGTACCCCAATCTCAGGTCTCTCAAGTTCAAGACCTGGCTCTTGAGGACTTAAAATATGCAGATTGCCAGTTCTCTGAAGCAGTTTTAGAAGTCCTTAAGGGTTGCAGAAAGTCTTCCACCAAGAAAACCTATGCCCCAAAATGGAAAAGATTTTCCATTTGGTGCAGTGACAAGGGTATAGTCCTAGCCCAGGCCGGGATCCCAACCCTTCTTGATTATTTGTCTCACCTGCACTCCCTGAGGTTGCAGCACTCAACTCTGAAGGTGCACCTGGCTTCAGTTTTAGCATACCTTTCGGCTAGAAAGGATACCTCCTTGGCATCAAATCCTATATTCAAATGATTCTTTAAAGGGCTCTCTCATTTGTTTCCCCCTCACAGGGAACTAGTGCCAGCATGGGACCTTAATATTTGCATTGCCCAGCTTATGCTTCTGCCCTTTGAGACTATGGCATCTGCAGAGCTTAAATTTCTTACCTGGAAGGTAGTTTTTCTGATAGCAGTCACTTCTGCCAGAAGGATAAGCGAGCTACAAGCCCTCTGTGTGGAAAAGGACTATATTTCTTTTCACAGGGACAAGGTAGTGTTGAGAACTAATAGGAAGTTCCTCCCCAGGGTGGTTTCTGACTTCCATTTGAACCAGTCTATAACATTGCCAGTTTTCTCTAGTTAACACTGTAGCTCAAGTGAGCGTAGATTGTACAGCTTGGATGTAAAAGGAGCACTGAGATATTACATGACTCATACCAAAGATCATAGGCAGGACAGACAACAACTGTTCGTCACCTATGGGGAAGTAGGTAAAGGTACTCCTGCTTCAAAGAGGATTATCTCTCGATGGATAGTCCAGTGTATTCAGTTTTGCTACTCAAAGGCAGGCAAGGTTCTTCCCTCTGGTCTTAGGGCCCACTCTACAAGGGGCACAGCTGCCACTATTGCAGCTACCCAAGTGGTACCTCTAATGGAAATATGTAAAGCAGCTACCTGGAGGTCAGTCCACACCTTCACTAAGCATTATAGCCTGGATACCCAGTCTAAGAGTGATGCCAGATTTGGCAGAGCAGTCTTGCAGAATCTTTTTCCTAAATAGATTCTGGCCCACTCCCCTTGAGGTACTGCTGCATAATCTGTAAGAGTAATAATATTAGTGGATTCCTGGTGTTAGAAGAAAAAATTACTCACTTGTAGTAATCTTGTTTCTTCCAAAGGGATTCACTAATATTATTAGTCCCCACCCTTGCCTCCCCTTTCAGAATCAGTAACAAGAAAAATCCTCTCCACAGCTAATGAGATGTATAGTTGGAGTGACATGCCACCTGCTGGCACCTTCTCGTAATGTCTTAACTTGTAGGTTCTTTTCTAAAGACATATCTGACTTAAAAAAAAAAAAAAGACATTTGTTTGTACAAGGCCTTTGGCTAATGTTATTTTCCCAGTTGGGCATTATTTTTCTATAATTATTTAAATAGTGAGTCACATTTTGTTATGGCCTCTTTGCAGGCTTCTAAGACATCTGAGGTAGAATGTAGGCAGTTGACACTGGGCAATTGGAAAATAGATGCTCAAGCTAAACATTCCATGATTAGCATAGCATTCTATTCTCTCTGGGGCAATGTTGGCTTAAGGGAGCATTGCAAGAATAATAATATTAGTGGATCCCTTTGGAAGAAACAAGATTACTACAGGTGAGTAATTTTTCCTTTTTGCCCAGTCAACAGAACATCATGCCACCTATGCCTAGTGTACATCATTGTAACAATATAAAATACAACAGAGCTAGTACTAAAACATTTTACATAATTACATATTAACAAGAATATATTAGAGGGTCAAAGGAGGGAGCAGGGGAGAGATTTAGTAGAGAGGAAAGCCAGCGTGGGGGGTGCAAGAGATAGAGGGTAGACGGAGGAAGCAGAAGAGGGAAGGGGTATTAGTAGAAGAATAGGAGAACAGGAGAGGGGTGTGTGTGGGGTAAGATAGCAGATACACAGATAGGAGAGTACAAGGACTATGGAGAAGGGGATGGGTGGAGAGATAGGAGAGCTACAGAGTGCTGGTGAGTGGTGCATAGAGGTAGATGGAGGATGTTAGGTACAGTTGCCACAGCAGGTTGGGGGAGGAAAGAATATTTCCTTGTGGATTCTTTTAAACACGGGAAGAGATGCACAGGAGAGTAGACTCTGTGGGAGGGTATTCCATTTGTGGGGAGCAGAGAAAGTGAAAGATCGCCTGCCAGTGGCTAGGCGAACCTTTGGAAGTGTCAGCAATGGGAGGTGGTAGTGATGAAGGGTCCTGGAGAAGGATTTCCAGGTGTGCAGCCCAGAGAGAATAGGTGGGGAAGGAAGGTGGGTAAGTTTGAACGTGGCACAGTGTATGGGAAGTCCATTCTTGGGTCGAAGGACGACCAGCCTAAGGATTTGAGAACATCTCAGTGGTATGTCTGAGCTGGAGCAGCATCAGCGAAGCTAGCAATCCTATGGTAGGCCTGCTTGATTTTGGCCAGGGTGGTGGTTCTGTCTGAATGAATTATGGGTGCACCATAGAATAAGGCAGGGAGCAATGTAGCCAAGGAGATAATCTTCCTAGCACAAGGGGGGGTGAGGTAGTGGGAGGTATGAAGAAGGAAGCAGAGTTTCAGATTAGTAGCTTTGATAATGTTGTTAACATGAGTGTCGAAGGATAAATGTTCATTGAGAGTCATACCCAGGTATTTGAAAGATTCCACTCTTTAGAGAGATTTACCCAAGGATGTATTGATAAGCAAAGGAGACTGGGAGGTTATGTCAAAAGATGTATGGCGGAACAGCATGGACTTAGTTTTCTTCATATGGAGTACCAGCTGGTTCTCTTTGAACCAGTCTTCCAATTGCAGGAAGTCATTCTCAAGATTGGCACTAATGGAGGAGGTGAAAGTAGCAAGCTGGGTAGAGGCCTGGCTAGCAGGGAGAAGTCAGAGGGTAGTGCTTAATGGGGTGCACTCTGAGATGGCAAGGGTAAGGAATGGAGTGCCACAGGGGTGAGTTTTGGATCTAGTCCTTTTCAACATCTACATCAGCGATATTGTGGAGGGTTTGAGAGGGAGGGTGTGCCTATTTGCCAATGATACAAAAATCTACAATAGAGTGGACACCCCAGAGAGGGTGAAGGACATGAGGAGGAACCTCAAGATGCTCGAGTAGTGGGCCAGGAAATGGCAGCTGAAATTTAATGCCGAGAAGTGCACTGTGATGCACCTAGGGAGGAAAAATACAAGAGCAGGGTACGTGCTGGGTGGGGAGGAAATCAAAGAATCAGAACAGGAAAGGGATCTGGGGATCATAGTTTCCACAAACCTTAAGGTAGGTTTCCAATGTAGTAGGGCAGCAGGAAGGGTGAATGGGATGTTGGCATGCATATGTAGGGGCATTACTAGCAGAAGGAGGGAGGTAATGCCCCTCTACAAAGCCACGATGAGGCCGCAGTTAGAGTATGAGGTTCAGTTCTAGAGACCACACCTTCGCAAGGATATAGATGCATTGGAGAGGGTTCAGAGAAGGGCAACAAGGATGGTGCAGGGTATGCAGGGGAAGACGTACAATCAGCAGTGTAAGAAGCTGAATCTGTACATGCTGCAAACAAGGATGGAAAGGTAGGACATGTTTGAAACCTTTAAATATGTAAAGGGGCTCAGTAACATAGGTGAGAGGGGTCTGCTGAAGAGGAAGGAGGTTGCCAGAACTACAGGGCACAGCCTCATATTGCAAGGAAATAGATTCAGGGGCAATGTGAGAGGGTACTTCTTTACAGAGAGGGTGCCACCACCCATGGCCTTTAGCCATGGAACAGACTGCCAGACAGAGTGGTGGGGGCTAAAATGATAGAGGAACTTAAGAGGGCAAGGGCAGGCATGTCGGCAGAGTATTGGGGGTGGTGGCAGGCGGGAGGGGGCATGTGAAAGGGGAGGTGGGCAGATGGGCCAGAAGGGTCTTTTTCTGCCGTCAAATTTCTGAGCGTCTATGACACAAAATCAGCTCCTAGTAAGTAAAACTTAAGGGACTCCATGGCCCACTTTGCAACAAGGCATTCTTTTTCAATGGTGGAGTACCTTTTCTCTCTGTCGTGCAATTTTCTACTTATGTATAGAATATGATGTTCTTTCCCATCTATATGCTGACTCAGTTCTGCTCCTAGGCGTACCTCTGATGCATTAGTCTGTAAAAGAAATTGTTTCTCAAAGTCTGGGCTTCTTTTTCTTGTGAATTCTATTTCTGGCACCAAGGGATCAGGGCATCTCTCGGGAGTACCCTTGCAGCTGTGGCCTCTACTTCCTGCCTGAAACCACCATCCTCCGTCAGTACAATTGCTGAGCACCCCCTCCCCAGACCCCCCGGATCCATCCAGCCCCCCGGTTCACCCCTGGGGAGGGTCCACCTCACCTACCTGGTGACCTTTCTGTAATTAGAGAGACAGTCTTGGGCCAGGACAAGGGGCTTGGGAGAGCTGGTGGAAGGATGGTCCAACTGGATGTGGGTGCTGGCTCCTGGGGCTCCGTCGCCTCCGTGAGTTCTCCGGGGTGTTTCCTTTTACTGGTTCCCCCTGGAGTGCAGACATGCAATGATGTCTGCACAACAACGTGCTGACGCTTACTGCCACTCCACCCCATGTCACGGCACTACTCTGGGGCTGCTGAGGAGCGATGCAAACCCCATTACCTACCCCGGGAGGGAAGAGCAGTCCTCCAAATGCGCAATCCCCTCCCTTCCCTCTGACCCACTATGCTCCGAGTCCGTTCTCAAACCTGGGTCGCAGTGTGGCGCAAGGTGTAGCGTCCAGTGCCTCAACCCTCAGCGCCACCAGGCCGGCCTAAGTCTGGGCTTCTTAAAACAGGGGTTGAACATAATGCAGCCTTAATGCCTCGAAAAGCTTCGTCACACTCTGTGGCCCATTTCACATTATTCGGGAACTGTTTCTTTATGGGTTTAGTGAGGGGGGTAGCTAATTCGGCAAAGCTGGGAACAAATCTCCGATAATAACCAGCCAGCCCTAAAAATGACCTGACATGCTTCTTTGTTTTAGGGGCAGGGCTGTTAGCTACAGCTTCTATCTTGGAAACCTCTGGCTTGATGTCTTCATTTCCCAAAACATAGCCCAAATATCTGTTTTGCTGCATGACCATTGCACACTTGGTAGGATTAATTGTCAGACCTGCCTTTTTGATTGATTGGATAACTGCTCGTAGGTGTTCCAGGTGGCTTTTCCAGTCTCGACTGTACACCAGGACGTCATCCAGGTACTCAGCACAATAACCAGTGTGAGAGGATATAATTATATCCATGTACTGCTGGAATGTAGCGGGTGCACCATGTAAACCAAACGGGCGAGCATTCCTTGTCACTGTTATGTGCTCAACCCCTTTAGCTGGGCCTGGCACTGTGGTAAAAGTATTGGTAAATGTCTTTAGCAAGTTACGAAGTTCTGCGGTTTGTTTGGAGGTTAAGGAAGCATTCACCTTAACAGCATCAGCAGTTACAGTTTGTTCCAGTCTGTCATATGTTACATCAGTATCTTCTTTTTTAGTTTCTGGTAAAACCAGCAAAACAGCTTTTGGTGTTTTTTCAACCCATTTCTTGAGGAGGTTAGCATGGTATATCTTGGTGGGATTTTTCCTATTGGGGTCTCAATCTCATTCTCATAGTTAACTGTGCCAGTATGTCTAAGCACTTTATAAGTCCCTTGCCACTTCATTAACATTTTATTTTCTGTAGTGGGTAACAGTAGCAGTACCTTTTCACCTGAGTCCAAAACTTTTTCTTTTACCCCATGGTCATAATACACCTTCTGCTGATTTTGGTCCTCTTCTTGATTACTATGGGCGGTTTCAACATATTTTGCCAGCTTCTTTCTCAGGGCACACATTTAAGATGTAATAGATTGTTTCTGATTGGGGTTATCTTCCCATGTTTCTTTTATTACATCTAGTGGCCCTCTAGATTGTCTACCATACAGCATTTAAAATGGTGAAAAACCTGTTAAATGTTGCTCTGTCTGGTCTTGTGTCTAATGTTTAATCCCAACTCTACAGTAGCCCATTACATTTTTTAAACATAGGTTCACCCTGTTTTGGTTTCACCCCCAGCTGCTTAAAATAACCCTGGAGAGAAACATCGTTAGCTTGTTCTGAAAGAAAATCGCAATCAGTGATCAGTTTAGTTTCAGCATTTTTATATGTTAACCCTTTATGTCCATCAGTCTTTTGTTGCCACTGTTTCTTCAGGCATCATCTTTCTTTCCAGGATTTCTGGATCTTGGTGCTATGCTTAAACAGGTCTGAATCTGAATCAGCGAAAGGAAAAGAGTCTCCACCATCTGAGATTTTCTTTGCCTGAACTGTTGTCACCACAGCTGCTGAAACATCAGGATTTACTCCCTCTTTGATTAACTCAGTGAATTCTGGAAAGTCATTTCCAATAATTACAGGTACAGGTAACTTAGATACTACCCCCACTTTCATTTGGTGCAACATACCCTCAATATTCAGAGTCAATTGGGTGGTGGGATAGTATCGAATGTCCCCATGGATGCAGATGACACCAGTACCTGGTCCTTTTGGACATTGTTTTCCCAGCACTTCAATATGCAGTAGGGTCTGTCTGCTTCCCGAATCTATAAGTCTCATCACAGTCTTATCTCCTACCTTCAAATCTGTTAAGTACTTGCCCCAATTTGCTAAGGAGAAATCTGCTCCAGTGTCACTCTTCTTACTACAGCAATTTATTGCAATATGATCTGGTTTATTATAGTTATAGCAAATAAAGTCTTATGGTGCAGGTTTGTTACCCCCATCAGAGTTCTTATTAGACTTGGAGTTTAAATGGGAAAAGAATGTCTTACTGGTGCTTGGCTGTTACCACACTGTTGTGGTGTCTGTCTGGCCATTTGGTAGTCTTCAGCCACAGAAACAGCCTTTTCCCCACTTTCTGGTTGGTGTTCTTTTACCGAAAGCTGTACATCTATAGGCAGTATGTTGATGAATTGCTGCATTGCAAGTGCGTCGATGATCTGTGGGACTGTTTTGCCCTCTGGTTGGAGACATTTCATCAGGAGTTCTCACAGTTGGATGAAGGCTTCTCAAGGATTGTCGACTGAGTTGTTCTTCAGAGACTGAAATCTCTGCCTGTAGGTCTCTCCTGAGATGTCGTACCTTTTCAGGATTTCGTTTTTCACCAGGTCATAGTTTTCTGACTGTGTAATGTCCATATTACTGTAAGCAAGTTGGGCTTTCTCTGTCAGATGAGGTTCCAGTCTGATTGCCCATTGCTGCTTTGGCCACTGGCAAGCTGTAGCAACCCTTTCAAAAGTTGTCAACTATGCTTTGATATCATCTGAGGGACACAACTTTGTAAGTTTAATGTATTTTAAGTTTGTGTCTTGCTGCTGTGCTGGACCAGTGCCAGATCCTCAATTTTTGATAACTTGCAAGGCATCCATCCATCCATCGCTGCTTCTCTTCTCTTCTTTGCTGCTCCTGTCGCTGCATCTCTTCTTTTCTCTGCTTCTCGAGTTGTTGCATTTCTTCTTTTCTCTGTGCCTCTAAACATTTAATCTCTTTCTCTCTGCTACATCTCCTCTCTTCTCTGTTTCTGTGTCTGATTGTTGTATAGCCCACCATTTGAAAAAGGCAGTTGATCTTTCAGGTTCTGCCACTGCCTGTTCTTTTTTTTTTTTTTTTTTTCCATGACTGGTGCTGGCTGTACAGTCTCAGTTTGGACTTTTGTTTCTGCTTCTAGTTTGGCTGCCATTCTTCTGGTAATAACTTCTGGACTTGCTGCTGCAGAATCCATACCTTTCTGCTGTGCGTCCCTAGTAGTAGGTCTAGTACCCATGCACAAAACTCCTGGCTTAGAGTATGCACAGCATAAATCCCACTTGGGCTGACACCATCTGTCATCGAGACACAGGTCAGGAAGCACAGGAAAACCAGAAGCAGTTGAAAAATTTGCAAATTATGTTTTATTATTAATAACAGCAAAATAAAAAAATGCAAATTGTTCAATATAACTATTTGCAATGGCAGTACAATCATAGAAAGCAGCGTCCTTCTGAGTTTTTCCCTGTTGCAAAACATTGCAGCTCTTTTTATAAGAAGTCTTAGCAAGAGCTCGTTAGGAGAACATTCTGCTTTTCACACAGTATTCTTGTCCGTTTCAGCAGGTGCAGTACAAAAACAAAAACATAATGACCCAGAACTGGTCTCATGTTTGCAGCATCTCAGAGAGTTTGCAAACCAGCTTCTCCAGTTAACCCCTTAAGTTCCAAATAGCTTTTTGCTATCATTTCAACAGTATAACTATATACAGTCCCAAACAAAGGAAACCCTGTATCAGTGACATTTCCACAGAAAGATTCGCACACATTTCATAACTGCAGATATGCAAGGGGGGAGAAAAGACAAAACAGCAAGGGAAGGCAGAGACATAGATGAGAGGTGGAGAACTGCGAAACCATCGGAGTGATCATTTCCTAGGTCTCACAAGAAAATTTGATTGCGCAACCAGACGGACAAGAGGCAGAAAAGAAGAGGATAGAACAGACCCTTGCATTCAACTCTTTCTGTATAACGAATGGGACAGGGCCTTATTCTACACTGTCACACTCCCCACCAGACTGAGCAAATGGATAGATTAAAGTCTTTTCAGGGGTTAGTAGGGGCAAAGGGGGGTTTGCTGCCTATTTAAGGTAGCAGTCAGCGTGGCAAAAATATATTATTTTACTGACCCACTTGTCTGAGCGGATGGGCAAGCGATGATTAATTAAAAGTACTTAGGGCAGTGGCCCTTGGGCATAGGCACCACCAATGCAGGGCAGTGGAGCACCAGTCATGGGACTATATGGTATAGCAAGTCCCACAGCTCCAATTCAAAAACATTTAACATTACTTAAAAACTGAGTGAACAGGTATAAATTTATTACTTAAAAACGAAGTGAAAAGGTACAAATTTCCATTGCTCCATCCCACCAAAATTTCTAGCCCTCGTTGATGTGCTGAATATGTGCTTGACTGAGATCCAGAACTTGATGCTGTGGTACTGGTTGAGGTTCAGTCCTGACAAGAATGAGGTGTTGATGGTCGAACCAGGTCATAGGGGGTGGTGGGCAGTTGCTGAGAATGAGACTGGACTTTGGCTCAGCTTGTCAAGGCTTGTGGCTGCCACCAAGGTGAGAAATCTGGTGGTCATTCTGGATGAAGGACTGACATTTGAGGCTTGGGGGCAACTGTTGTCTAGGGTGTCTTTTATCATCTGAGAAACATCAGCCTGATTAGATCCCTTATTCCCCCAGGGGACCTGACAGCACAGATGCATGCGTTTGTGATGTCTCAGCTAGTATTGCTCAGATAGTACTTTTGTGGATCCTACCCCTTTCTGTCAGATAGTGCTGGTATCCTACCTAGGATCATAATAGAAATCCTAGCAAAGGCATGTAGGATCCAGGGTCAGATAGCGATGGATCCTAATTAGGATCCAGGGATTCTAGGTCAGATCCAAGGATCCTAGGTCAGATAGGATCTGAGCTGGATCTGTTGCTAGGATCCACAACATTTGTAGAATCCTTGCACTGGATCCTAGAGGGTAGGATCCATGGTCAGATAGCAGTACTGTCCTATCACAGCAACTATCTGGCCAAATGGGAGGCGTCTGTTGGTATCCTAGTTTCTAGGATACTATCTAAGCAACACGTCTCGGCTCAACTATGTAACACTGTGTACCTCAGGGTCAGTGTTGGTATGGTACAGCACCTGCAGCTGGTGTAGAATGCAGCTGCTAGACTTCTGACAGGCCTTTCAAGGTTGGGGCAGGTCTTGTGTGAACTGCACTGGCTGCCAGTTAAGTGTCGTATCTTCTTTAAAGTTGGTTTGCTAACTTGAGAGTGCCTAAGCGGGTTGAGTCCTGGTTACCTGTTAGAGCGTCTGCACCCTTACATGCCATCATGCTCTCTGTACTCCACCGAGGTGGGCCTCTTAGCGGTACTAACAGCAAGGCTGAAAATCTCGGGAGATTGGGCCTTCGAGGTAGCAGGCCCGGTCTTATGGAGTTTGCTCTTGAAGACCTTCAGAGAGGCCCTCACAGTGGAGGCCTCAAGGAAATGTCTAAAGACCTTTTTATTCAATCAAGCCTTTGAGGATTGATCTGTTTTCCCCTTTAGGTCCTGCTCACCACAGTTTATAAATTTTATGGGTCTTAAAAGTGTTTTAATTGCCGATTTTATATTTATATATTTCTTGATTGATTGATTGTAATGTCTGCACTGTTGTAAAGTGCCCCGACCTCTGGGAAAGGATAGTGCTAGAAGTAAAACCTACTACTACTACTCCCAGAGGGTGGAGAACCTAAGGAACAGCCTAGAAGTATAGACAGTAGGTATGAAGACAATACAGTCCTTCAAGCTACTATGAGCCTGGGGAAATTTCAGATTTCCAAGGGAATCACTGGGTACCATTGGTAGTAGGGTTGCTCAGATTTCAGATGACATTCAGGATCACACTGGTTTATGATCTGTTTTCAGTACTTTGGTTTTACTAAAAAAAAAAAAAAAAAAATTTGCCCCTTTCTTGTACCTTATACTGCTGGGTGCAGCTGGGGAAGTCTCAGGGCTATGCTGGGGGCTTATGGATAGTGGACACCTTGGAGGCTGGGGATTCCCAGGGATTCCCTGGGGGGGGTCCTTTTTTATGGACTGGCTGTTACTTGGCAGTTGCACTGATGGATTTGGACAACAACAAATGGGACAGGAGCAGACAGAGTAGACCACTGGCTTGGACAACCTCTACGCTGCCTCGGCCCCCAGGGCCCCAGCTAGCAGGTGAGGGGAGGGCAGCAAGGATGCGGTAGGGCTTTGGGGAGGGTTTTTATGACAGTTACTTGGGGGGGAGGTTTTACTTTATGGTTAAATGGAGTCAGATGCAGAATTGGAACGTTTGATTCTGCATCTGCTTCTGTTCCTATGCCTTAATCAAGAGAGGTGAAACAGAATCGGAGTCAGAACTGAAAGTCCTGAATATATAACTAGGTACTGACAGAACAGATTTCATAGAACTGGAGTACCCCTACTGGATAGTATATTGAGTATGGAAATCCTTAATGGGGAACTCTGAGCTTCCCAGAAGCAGAAAGTAGAGATCACAGTTAGGAAAAATGCAAAACAGTTACATTTTCTCTTTTTTCTATATACCTTTTTTCGCTGCTGAGCTAGCAGGCAGGTTCTGGCCCTCTCTGAGGGCTCGATTCCTCCTGGCGCAGCCTCCACACCCTGGGCAGGTTCCCCCATGGATTTCCCACTGTGGCAGGGCCAGGGAGGGGTGGGCCATCCCCACCAGAGCACAATCCAGATTGCCCAGGGGACGCCAGTCAGGGGTGTGCAGCCAGGGCTTCATGGACTCTGCTAGCTCCATTTTCTCCCTTTCCCCTTACACACACATCAGCATATGCACATGGAGGCGCACGCATGCTGTAGTCCTGCCGCACTTCCCATCTTGGTCACCCTCAGTCCTGCACTACCACCAGGCCTCCATCTGGTGGCAGTCATTTGACGGAAGTATCAAACCACCCACCCCGGCTGAGGAGAGCAGTCCTCCGGATGCTCGATCCTCTCCCTCGCAGGCTGACCCCCAGTGACCTGTGTTCGCTCCCAAACATGGGTCTCTGGTGTGGCAGGAGGTAAGGCATTCAGGCCTCAGCCCTCCACACCATTGAGCCGGGCACAGTTACATTTTCTAAACTTACATGCTCATATTATGTATTTTTATCTGGTTCAGCCTGCTACCATCTATTGGCCATTAACGGTAACTACCACTCCCAGAATATCCCTCCGAAGGGCTAAGCCTCAGGGGACTCCTCCTGTATATGTCTATAAGTATATAGTAACTTTAATCTAGTTATTTAGCGTGTAATTATACTTATATTGCCCGTACTGATCAGCTGAGGAAAGCACTGTCCATGGTTGATTGGTACCAGCACTGTAAGTGCAATTACATGCTGAATAAGTAGATTAAAGGTACTACTTATAGACATATAGGAGTTCCCCATGCCTTAGCCATCATGCATATCATTGGAGGGCTGGCTGTGGGAAATTCTGGGAGCAGTAGTTACCGGTAGTGGCTGGCAGGGGGTCGCAGGATCAACCAGATAAAAATACATATTGTAACAGAGGCATGTAAGTTATTTAAAAAAAATTAACTGCTTTGTTTTTTTGCTAAGTAAGCAATAAGACACGAGGGGATGTGCATTAGACATTTCTAACGCACACCCAAGGGTGCAGTGAGGCACGAGCTGCAGGCCAAGTGTCTTGAGCCCCTGGTCGTGCATTAGAAATGTCTAATGCACACCCCCAGAGTGTCTTATTGCACTTATAAAATGGGACTCTGTAGTTTATATTAATGTTAAACCTAAAATTAAGTCATTTAAATACAAAAAAATATAATTTTTTCATGTATTTAAACAGCAAATAGTTCCTCCGTTTGTAAGAGAGTGATGCAGTTTCCCCCCTGGAGGAGTTTTGTCCTACGTAGACTTCCCTAGTTGTAGTTTTTTAATTGAGTCCTGTAGTTCTACTGCCACATCCTCTACCCCCCCCACCACCATGTCATTACCTGCGAATCAATTAATATAACCAGGGACTTATCAACTTACCATGCAAATCCTCTCATAAAACCATATTTATTTATTTTTTTGCATTTTTACTAAATGAGTATAACTAAAAGTGCTTGTACTCGAATAGCTGTTTAAATGGGGCGCGCAGGGAAAGTGTGTACTGTTACAGCATAGGATGTTTCATCTCGGAAGCATATTGCTTTTTTATTTGATAGCATTTTTATCTTGTAAGGCTGTTATTTAGGTTGAAGTGCAGTGAATGTCTACTGGGGACAATCCCTGGAGTATATGCGGTAGCTGTGAGAGATGCGATCACACTGCCAACAGTAGCGGTTGGAGGCATTCATAAAGTGCTGAGTTTGTCAAATGATGTGGCATCATTAATAATGGAGAGAGCAGGAGCCATGCAAGTGAGGTACATGGCCTTTTTTGGTTTTCTTTTTTTATCTATGTGCGAACAAAGCCTGTTTTAAATACTGTTCTTTTTAACTGCAGTCTTTGAAGTGGGCGATCGGACAGATAGGGCTGTCGGGATGAAGTTGCACTGCAATTTAGTTTTTAAAAAGATTAATAAATACACAGAGATGTTAGGTAACAAACTGTACACATTAAAATGTTGAGCAGTTTCAGGAGTACATACAGTACTTGTTTGCCTTGGGTCACTATGAGAACGGCAGTGTGATCAGCAGGTCAGCCCTTGGGAGCTGTACTGATCTCCATAAAGCGATAAGGTAGAACCGCAAAGTGAGAAAATGCAGTTTAACATTACATTTTAAATGTGATGGTATATATTAGCCAGAAATTGTGGAGAAAATGTAAGTTTTCCCGATAGGCTAACATTTACCAGTATAAGTTGCCAAACATGGTTAGTGGTGAGCTTTTGTATTTCATTATTTGGCATCAAAATTTCCTCACTAAGACAGCAGAACAAAATGGTGGTGATTTAAAAAATGGAAATTCTATTTAAGAATTCGAAGTCTGAAAGCATTGATACTATGCCCTCCAAATGTTATGGGGCACCTGCTGCAGGACTTGCTATTAGCTGTGCATTATAAATTTCTAATGCACAGCTAATAGCCAATGAGATCCCTCGAAAACCTAGACCCATTTTATAATCTGGAGTTATAGGTCCCACTTCTTTGCTGTTGGGTAGCTAAGAGTTCCCCTTTAAAGTACTTGTTTTCACACCATACTTATTCATTTCAGCTGATGAAGCTGTGGGTCAAGGGACCATGATGAACCTAGAGTTCTTTCCAACCTTAAATTAGTTTTACTGTGCAATTACACACACACAACCTGATAAACCAAAATCAGACTCTACTTACCTAATAGGTAAGGCATTATGTCTCTCCAGACCTGTAAAGGATTACACTTTGTATGAAAAGAATAGTTTGAAGATCAACAAAAGCAGTAGACATGAGGCTGGAGAAATGAAATCTTCATCCCCACATTGCAGATTACTCCAGTCTAGACAAGGCTGTAATTAAAGGTAGTGCTTACCTGGTTCTGGATGAACTTAGGGCAGGGACCTCAAAAACATACTGTAGATGGAGCACCTGTAAAATAAGAATAAAGAGAGTGGTCACAATGGATCCATATTTCTTGGGAAAGACAAGACAGATATAACAGTTAAAAAGTTAAATTATACTTATCTGCCAGGTTGTAGGGGGCTCTGGAGACCTAAAAAAATAAAAATAATGGGTACGTAAAAGGTTTCAGAGAGCAGGGAAACTGGACATGCAGTGGTATGTTAGCAGCCACAATCTTGGGGCATGGGAGGAAAAATGATCCCAGCTAAACTTGAGACCCACACAGCCACCTGTACAGTGGCGGGGGGGACAAATTAAAAGAAAAAATTACATTCTTCTGCTACTGAATATTATGCATTTTCAGTGTTTTTATTTTATACTGTAATTTATTTACCCAGAATAGATCTCTTTTCTAGTGCAATTTTGCGTCTAACATTCCTACAGCTTAGTGAAGTACAGGTTACAGTAAGTGACTGGTTCAAGGTCACACAGTATAAAAAATAAACAGTTTAAAAAGAACACCATAAAAATAAAAGTGTATTTAAAAAAAAAAAAACCATTAAATCTTTGTCACATATTAGTGTGGGTCTGGTTTACCTGAAGGATCTCCTGCATCCCTATGTCCTGTCTCGCCCCCTCAGATCAGCTACTGGTGCTCTCCTGGAGATCCCCAGAACAAGGCTGAAGAGCTCTGGGGACCAAGCATTTGGGGTAGCTGCCCTGGTGCTATGGAATTCACTGCCGGGGCATTTCCGGTAGGCACCACCTGTTGAAAATTTTAAGCGTCAATTAAAAACATTCTTATTTTATACAAGCATTTGGAGTCTGAGGAGGGCTGTTTTTAAGAATTTGAATAGGATTGCCTGTTTTAACTATATTGAGATTTTGTTTATGTTTTTATTGTTCCCTGTCCTGTTTGCTTGTGTATGTATCTATCTGTAGTTTTGTTGTAAGGGCGCCCTGAGCCCTCGGGGAAGGGTGCCCCAAACAAACAGAATCTACTATTACTACTATCTTCTTAGTGGTGTAGTCTAGTTCTGTTTCACAAAATGCTATTCACACACGGCCACAACAGTTTTGTCAGCTAGAATTAATACTTTGTCAGAATCTGCCCTGATTTTGGCCATTTGTCCCAGATTTCTTTCAGCTAAAGTGACGGGGGTTGAGAAAGACAATTATCAAATAACATGGACCATAAACTTGCAACTTGCTGTATACACACAGCACGACTACAAGTAGTGCCTCTGAATTCAAAGCCTGTAAGAGAATTAAAGTGACTTTGTCAGATTATTTTGCAGACAAATTTTCTTACCCCACTGGATAGGTAATGGTAGCGAAAGTCATCCTCTGCCGTTATAATGCAGTGTCTATAGTTACATGTCCGAGATTGTACTTCAATCCTGACAACACTGGAGAGCTGATTTCTTTACTTCCCAATTCACGAACATGCCCCCACTCTTTGACATCCAGCAAGGGAGCGTGCAGGGGCGCGCCTCAGTGAAATGAATGGGGCTCAATGTTGCATTGTATTTAATACCTTATAAAGGCCAGTTTGAGATTAATGAAGGACGCTGCTTGACTAACAAGGCCCTTGCTAGTTGAGCGGTGTCGTTCATTAATCTCAAACTGGCCATTTTAAGGTATTAAAGAGCTACTGACACCTCAAGGAAAACTTTAAGCCTTTCCTTGACAATACCTTCCATCACCTTGCCGACCACCGATGTCAGGCTAATGGGCCTGTAACTTCCTGCCTCCTCTCTTGATCCCCCTTGTGGATTGGCACGCCATGGGCCACCCTCCAGTCTTGGGGCACCCACCCAGTCCTCAGATGTTGAAAAGCTCCGCTAGAGGGACTATCAGGACATCCGCCAGTTCCCTCAGCACTCTGGGATGTATCTCATCTGGCCCAGGTGCTTTCTCCATCCGAAGGGTCCTGAGGGCTTCCCTTACTCTCTCCACTGGGATTTCAGCCTCCACGTCCTCCCCCTTTTCACCGTGCACTGCTGGGCCCCCACCTGTCTGTGGTGGCCACTCCCTTTCCCCGGACCCATCAGGGCCCTTGGTCTCTACCGGTCCCACCTCTTGCTCCGGTTGGCCCCTGCTCCCTTTGCAAGACATAGCCCCTCCATCCCCCCCTGGTAAAAACTGAGGCAAAGTACTCATTTAAGACTTTCGCCTGTTACTCCGCCTCATGTGCCCAACCATCCCCTATCCTTATCTTGCTGATCTGCCACCTTGCTTTCCTTTTTTCCCCTATGTAACTAAAGAACCCCTTGTCCTCCCTCCGGATCACATTGGCCAAGGACTGCTCCTTTTTTGCCTTAGCTGCTGTCACCACCCTGGTGACTCTCTTGGCTGTCGGCTCATATTTCTCCTGATCCCTTTCACTCCTTGACCACTTAAAGCGCCTATAGGCCACCTTCTTTTCCCTCACCACCTCCTGTACCTCCCGGGTCCACCAGCAGGATTTTCTGGCCTTACTGAACTTATGCCTTTCCATTGTGCAGGATCTGGTAACCTCCTGTATTCCCCTCCTAATGATCCTTCACCTGCTGTCAGCATCCATATCTGGCCTTATCCTGTCCAGACAATCTTTAAGGATCCTTCCCATCTCCCTGAAGTCTGCACCCCTAAAGTCAGTTGCTACCGTCCTTGTTCTGCTTTCCTCCTCCCGTAGGTCCAGGAATAACCAGACTGTGGCCTGATCACTCCCAGCCAACGGGGCCCTCACCTCTAGGCCTTTAATCTGATCACTGTCCGCCAGGACCACATCCAGTGTCTGGGCCTCCCTAGTTGGCTCACCTACCTGTTGTGTCAGAAACGCATCCTGGAAGACATCCAGGGGCCTCTGCTCTCTGGCCACTGGTGATGTCATAGTCCCCCAGTCTGGTCCTGGCATGTTGAGGTCCCCATTACTATTACCCTTCCCTTTCTTAATCTACAGTGTTCCTCGAGATTTGCCACCAAACTTTCTTCTAGGACCTCCGCCAGTGCTGGTGGTCTTTATACCACTCTGACCTTTATTCTCTCCCCCCCCCCCGTGTCAGCAAGGTGACCCAAATACTGGAGCAAACTGGGTACTTGGACGATAGGCAGCATGGCTTTGTCACGGGAAGATCATGCCAGACAAATCTTGTTGAGTTCTATGATCAGGTGACGAGGGCCCTGGACCAGGGTAGGCCAGTGGATGTCCTCTTTCTGGATTTTAGCAAGGCGTTTGATTCGGTACCCCACAGTGGCCTACTGGCTAAGCTAAAGGAAATGGGGGTAGGGAGACAGTTGTTAAGATGGATAGGAAATTGGCTGTCTGAGCATACTCAGAAGGTGGTGGTTGGAGGGATAGCCTCATCCCCAAGGTGGGTTACTAGTGGGGTTCCCCATGGGTCAGTGCTAGGGCCACTCCTATTCAGCGCCTATATCTCAGACATCAGGAGGGGGAT
This sequence comes from Neoceratodus forsteri, assembly GCA_016271365.2. Taxonomy (NCBI): domain Eukaryota; kingdom Metazoa; phylum Chordata; order Ceratodontiformes; family Ceratodontidae; genus Neoceratodus; species Neoceratodus forsteri. The sequence continues at coordinate 1,389,706,562 of CM028131.1, read as the reverse complement.
AAGGAGTGAGATGAGTCTCTTTGCAGATGACTCAAAGCTGAGTGCAGTGGTGGATGGGGAGGAAGAGCGGGTGGATTTGCAGGAGGACCTGGAGGCTCTGGAAAGGTGGTCGGGAAAATGGAAACTAAAATTCAATGTGGGAAAGTGCAAGGTTCTGCACCTGGGAGTCAGAAATCCAGGCCAGGGGTATACCACGGGAGGAGACATGATTCAAGTCATGGAGGGTGAGAGGGACCTGGGAGTAGTGGTAGATATCAAAATGAAGAACTCAGAGACCTGTAGGAGGGCAGCAGCAAGGGCAAATAGGATGCTGGGATGCGCTGATAGGGGGATTACCTCCAGAAAGGCAGAAGTGATCCTTCCACTCTTTATGGTGGACTAGGTGGGCCAAGCAGTCCTTATCTGCCGTCAAAGTCTATGTTTCTATGTTTCCACTGTACAACTGCTTGGTTAGGCCACACCTCGAGTATTGTGTACAATTTTGGAGACCATATTTAAAGAGGGGATATTACACTCCTAGAGGGGGTCCAAAGGAGGGCAACCAAAATAATCTGGGGCCTGGGGGAGAGGACCTATGAGGAGAGGCTCGAGGAGCTCGACATGTACACCCTGGAGGAGAAGAGGGACGGGGGGGACATGATAGAGGGCTTTACGTACATGATAGGGATCAAAAAAGGAGGCCCACTCAGGGTGCTCCAAAGGAAGGAGGGTGGGGCAACAAAAGGTCATGAGTGTAAGCTGGAAGGGGGCAGGCTCAGAGGGGAGAGGAGGAGATATTATTTCACTGAAAGGGATGTGGAGCCATGGAATGCACTGCCCAGGGAGGTGATGGAGGTGGAGACTGTGGACAGGTTTAAGAGGGGATGGAACAGGTACAGGGGGAGGGTAAATCTGTTCAGGCCCACTACAGATGGAACATCTGGGACTGGGGACAGTATAATCCAGGGGGGGGGGACACCAAAATTGGCCCTCAGTGCGGGTACTGAAAATCGAGCAGACTCAAAAGAGACCGTTAGGCCTATTCTGCTGGTATTTTAGTATATTAGTATAATAATTAGGTACAATTCTGCTTGCATTCCATTTATATTTTATATATTTTTCTTCCCCATAATTTATTACTAAGGAAATGTGTATGAATATATGATCGTTAACCCTTAGAGTTTATTTTGAGTTCATCAGCCTCTATAGCTTACTCCCTACTCCAAGTCATAATCTACCTCACTTGCGGGGCCTGCTCAACCCTAGAGCACATGGCCGTGATACAAGGTCCTCAGCTGGCTGTCCCCTGGTCATCCGACGGGTCCGCACCAATTCCGGCAGGCGTTCCTTTAAGTACTCCGCCCCGCACTTATAGAACACTCTCCCAGCTAACCTGGTCAACAAGCCGTCTCTCCAAGGCTTCAAGCTGGGCCTCAGAGTTTACCTTCTGGAACTCGGCCTCTGTGGCTGCAGTTGTTAGCCCCCACATATTTCCCCTTCCTACATAGGTCTTACCCGTGACTATGGTACTCCACGCTCATTTTTATGATAGTATCTACTGTGTCTAATGCTACCCCATTGTATTGTGTCAAAGGTATAACTGATAATGTCATTTGTAATTACTGTCATTCCAATGTACGTAACAATTGCAACCACTGATGGTTGTTCAGTGTGTGAAAGTATGTTTTTATGTAACTAATCCTGGGTCACCCCTGAAAAAGGGACCTCTGGTCTCAGTGGGCTCACCCGGTTACCAAAATTTAAATAAATAAAGTGTTCTTTAGCCTAGTAGGTACAGTAACCAACAGTGTCAGGAGACCCTCCTGGATTATGTCCAGGAGCACTTGCTTCCTAGCACAGTAGGTGAACGGAATGCTCCAGTCAACCCCGGCACATTGAAATCCCCCACGATGACCCCCTTCCCTTTTCTACATACCTTTTTGATTTGTTCCACTAATTCCCTGTCGAGCTCCTCAGACTGGGACGGTAGCTTGTATATCACCCCAAATCTCAGTTTCCTACCCCTTGAGTCTAGTAGCTGTAGCTGGATTGCCCCTGTTTTCCTTTATTCCCCCTCATCCCTTGTGCATTTGGTCTGTCCGTCACAAAGACCGCCACCCCACCCCATCCCCCTCCTTACGGTCCTTTCCTGTGTAATTTGTATCCTGGGATTGCCAGATCCCATTCCCAGTGCTCAGTTGCCCACGTTTCTGTGACAGCTACAATATCCACCCTCCACACTGCTAAGAGTGTCTGTAGCTCAGCGGATTTGTTTCTTAAGCTTCTTGCATTCAATGAGACCACCCTCCATCTGGCCCCCTTCCCTCCACCGGCCTCCATCTCCTCCCTTCTAATCCCTCCTTTTTTGGCCGCCCTGAGTCCTTCCCTGCTAGTCTGGGGGGGTAGGCTGTGACTCCACTGTATCGGATCCCCGCCTACCTGCTGTCCACTTGCCACCCTCCATCTAGTTTAAATCCACCCTTGTTGCAATATACTTCCCCAGTCTTTGCTTTATTACCTCCTTCCCTTCCCCACTCAGGTGCAGCCTATCCCTTGCAAACAGATTGTTATTATCCCAGGTACTGCCCCAGCCGCCCACAACCCCATACCCCTTGGTTCGACACCATTCTACCAACCATGTGTTCAACTCTCTAATCCTCTCCTTTCTCACTGTGCTTGTGCAGGGTACTGGGAGCACTTTGGAGAAGGCCACAGACTCCCCAGTCTCCTCGCCCAACCTTCCCACTTCCTCAGTCCTCTCCCTTGTTGCCTCCCCCATTTCCCCCGCTAGGTCATTTGTCCCCACACGTACCACAATGTGTGGTTTCCTCCTACCCTTCCTTATGCACCTTAGGATTGCCTGTCCTGCCTTGTCTGCCTTTAATCCTGGTATGGACTCCACCCATATCCGACTGTGCCTCTCCCCCTTGCTGCCCCATCTGATCCCCTTGAGTATGGAGTCCCCCAACACCAGTACACCCCCTTCTCTTTACTTGTGCCCATTGCCACCCCCCCACCCAGGTTCTCATTTTTAGGGCCACTCAAGACTGTGTTTTTACCATGTGCCCCAGTGTCTTCCCCCTGCCCCTCTCAATTGAGACCCCTTCCTCTCCTCCTGTTTGATTGCCAACCTCCCTCTCCCTCCTCACCTCTCCAAGTTTTATCCCTCCCCCTGCCACACCATGCTCAGTCTCTCCACTAGTAATGCTCCTCACTCCTTCCTCTTTGTGAGTGCTGTCCCTTGTGCAGTCACCTCCTGCATCCTCTTTCCCATGTGTAGCTAGTAAAGCAAATATGTTCCCTATCCCTTTTGCCTTACTATGTGTTTTCTCCTCCCTCCTGCTGCTCCTCTTTTCTCTCTCCTAAAGCTGGTCTTCGGTCTCATCGCTGCTGGGAGGTCCTTCCTGGGGCCTCGTGGCGGGCGGGAAGTGTGCGGACTTGTGCGGGACGGCTATGCCCTACCGCTCGTTTCCTCCAGACATCAGTTTACTTCCTGCCTGTCTAGTGGCAGGAGCTCTGCAGGATGTCTGTCACAGGAGTGACAGACCCGAAGACTTCTTCAGTGAGTGAACAATTTTTTCTACTGTTGGACTTAATAGCGCTGTTGAGTGCTAACGCAGGGACCCCTGTCTCAGCCTTGCAAGCTGCACAGACGGGCTCCCTGTCTCACCCCGCGTTCGAGGGCTTCTTTCTGCACTATGAGCCCATTCCCCCAAAGCACCGAGGAGGCAGTCACGACCTGACTGGGGCCAGCAGATCCACGTAGCAGCTGCCTTGTCGACGAGTGCATGATGAACTGCTGGGACCAGTGGATTAGCACAGCAGCCACCTCGTTGATGAGCACATGAGGGATTTAGGCTTGTTGATGGGTGCCTGGAGCTTCTCTGCCGTTGACTGTCACGAAAGGCTTAGACCGTCGATGCGCCTGCCAGTCAGAGTGCTGAAAGGAGGGACAGGGAGGGTAAAAGAGGAGGAGGAGTAGCTCTTTACATAAGGGAAGGAATAAAAGCAACAGAACAAAAGGATAAACAGGGAGGAGAAGAAGCACTGTGGGTAAATTTGGAGCGGGCAATGGCACCACAACCGCATAGGGGTTAGAGCACAGCCCTTCTCAGGGGAGGAAATGGACAAGGAAATGATAGAAAGTATACTTAGAATGGCAGAAAAGGAGATATTGCTGATGGGTGATCTGAATATGCCAGATGTTAACTGGAGTGCAGTTGCAGCAGCCACTTGAAGTGGGGTTATTCTAGATGCCCTACAGGAGGCATGCCTCAGACAACTAGTATTGGAGCCCACTTGAGAGGGAGCAATCTTAGACCTGGTTCTCTCGCATGGAGATGGAGAGAGGATCACAGATGTAGAAGTGGGTAGCCATCTGGAAACAGGCGACCATCGAACAGTATGGTTCACAATAAACACAGCAATAGAGTCAAGCCATACAAAGGCCAAAAGTACTGGACTTTAGGAGGGCTGACTTTGCCAAAATGGGTGAGTGCCTAAGGAATGCACTAGCAAATGGGCAGGAAGGAGGGTGGAAGAACAATGGGAATAATAAAACTGCCATCACAGAGGTAACGAGCCTTTGTGAAGCAAATAAACAAAACAAAATGATGTAGAAACCACTATGATTCTCAAAGGAAGTGGCAGTGAAGGTTCAAGAGAAAGAAAGCATTCAGGAAGTACAAGGAATCGCAGAAGAAGCAGGACAGAGAACTGTATCAGTTAAAGCAAAGGAGGCTGGGAAGGCAGTCAGAACAGCTAAGGCCCAAACCGAGGAAAAGACAGCCAACTCAGTTAAGAAGGGATAAAACCTTTTATAGGTACATCAGGGGCGAAGGAAGACCAAGGGAGGGATAGTGAGGCTTAATAAAGGGAGGGAGGGTGGGCAGAGGCAGACTGTGAACAGAGATACTAAATATTTTTTGCACAGTATTTACAAATGAAGAGGGGAGGTACCTAAAACAAACAGTAGAAACACTCTGGATACAGAAGTTGATACCAGCCCATTTACAGAAGAAAGGGTTCTGAAGAACTCTTAAAACTGAAGGTGGACAAAGCAATGGGGCCTGATGGGATTCATCCCAGAATTCTAAAGAACTAAGGGTAGAACTAGTGACACCACTGGCTACCCTTTTAACAAATCATGGGAGGATGGGTGGTACCGAGGACTGAGGAGGGCAGATGTGATTCCCTTCACAAAGTGGAGCAAGACAGAAGCAGGAAACTACAGACCTGTTGTTTAACCTCAGTGATAGGAAAATGATGGAATCACTTCTGAAGGAAAGAATTGCTCGGTATCTAGAGGCCAGAGGGGCACAGGACCCTAGGCAGCATGGATTACAGCGGGAAGGTCATGCCAGACCTAATCTGATAGATTTCTTTGACTGGGTGACCAAAGTAGTAGATCAGGGAGGGCTGTGGACATGGCCTACCTAGACCTTAGCAAGGCATTTGACACAGTCCCACACAAAAGATTAATATACAAGTTAGCCAGCCTGGGAGTGGGTCCCAAGATGACAGCCTGGGTAAAGAATTGGCTGGAGAATAGAACACAGAGAGTAATAGTAAATGGAGTCCACTCAGAAGGAAGTGGGGGTTACTAGTGGGGTACCGCAGGGTTCAGTATTAGGACCGGTACTCTTCAATGTCTTTATAAGCGACATTGCAGAGGGACTGGAAGGAAAAGTATGTCTCTTTGCAGATGACATAAAGATCTGCAACAGACTTGATGCACAGGGTGGGGTGGAAAGGATGAGAAGGGACTTGGCAAGGTTAGAGGAATGGTCAGGTGTATGGCAGCTTAGATTTAATGCTAAGAAGTGCAAGGTAATGCACCTGGGAAATAAAAACCCAGGAGAAGAGTACACAATGGAGGGTGAGATACTAACAACAACAAAAATGGAAAGGGACCTGGGGGTGGTCATATCAGATGACCTAAAGGTGGGCAAGCAATGTGAGAGGGCAGCAAGGAGGGCTGGGGATACTGGGATGCATGGGAGAGGCATCACAAGTAGAAAATAGGAAGTTATTATCCTTCTGTACAGACAGCTGGTGAGACCCCATCTGGAGTACTGCGTGCAGTTCTGGAGACTCAGTCTCCGCAAAGACATAGACAGGATGGAAGCTGTCCAGAGGAGGGCAACTAAAATGGTGCAGGGTCTGCACCGGAAGACATATAAAGAGAGACGAAAGGAGCTTAATATGTATAGCCTCGAGGAAAGGAGGGAGAGGGGGGACATGATAGAAACGTTCAAGTACCTCAAGGGAATCAACAAAGTCCAAGAGGGTAGCATCTTTCAAAAAGAGGTGTGCAAGAACAAGAGTGCACAATTTGAAGATGGGAGGCTCAGAGGTAATTAAGGAAGTATTTTTTCACAGAGAGGGTTGTGGATGCATGGGCGGCCTTCTGGAGGAGGTTGTGGAGTCAAAAACAGTGGTGGAATTCAAGCATGCATGGGACAGTCATAAGGCCATTCTAGGGGGTGGGGGTAGGAAGAAGTAGGCTGCTGGTTAACTAGGATCTGCAGCTTATCCAGTAGGTAGGGAAATGGGCAGACTGGGTGGGCCAAGCGGTCCTTATCTGCCATCAAATTCTATGTTTCTATGTTGTCATGGGAGGTCACAAGCAATGCTCTATGACTTCAGGTAGGGAGAAGACAGCAGGAATAGATGAACTCTTCAGGAGCAAAAATCCTGTTTTTGTACAAATTATCTCAGTAATAAATAATGGGGAGGAGAAATACAGAATTAATGGGCAATACAAGCTGGACTGTGTCTAAATATTATGTTTAGTTAAAGTTCACCTGAACGTGTCACTGGCTCTTTAAATGCAATGCAAAATTGAGCCCCATTCATTTCTTTTTTTTTTTTTAATTTATTATACTTTTTTCTCCACCACTAGCTGCCTGGAACCTCTACCTGGTCACGGACCCTGGCTTCCACTCCCAGATTGGCTGCGACCTTCCGATACACCCTGGCTTGCCTCCCAGGGTGGGGCTGCAGCACTAACCCCTACAGTGCTGCAGACGGGATGGAATTGGAGGCCAGCCTGGAAGCTAGTGAAGCCGAGGTGGGCTTCATCTGGGCAGCCAGCAGCAGCAGCAATTTTCCCTGGTGTGTGTGAGGGTGGGGACATGCAGGGATGTCCAGCGTCCGCCCCGCCTCCCGAGCTACTTGGCGTCTGCGTAATCAGTACACCCAGCCTCCGCTAGGTGTCTGTATTGCGCCAAACACTCTCACCCTCTCCCCCCTAGAGAAGGAGAGCAGCCATCGGACGCTCAGTCCTTCTCCCCTGGCCGGCCCTCTAATGACCTAGGTCTGTTCCCAAACCTGGGTCGCAGGTAGGCACCCTGCTTGCCCCATTCATTTCAATGGGGTGTGCCTCTGTGCTCTCTCTTGCTGGACATCATAGCATGGGGGCATATTTGTGAATTGGGATGTAAAGGAATCGGCTCTCTAGTGTTGTCGGGGCCGAAGTACAATTTCTGATATGTAAATACAGGCACTGCATTAAATATTAATAAGCATTTGTCAATGCTGGTTGTTCACCGCTGGTATTGCTGTTGTACTGGATCTAAGTTGCAGATTCCTGTGCGGAAGACTAATATGGGCTGGACTTGGGGAGGCAATTACAGCATGGCAGCAACAAGCATCAATGGACAGTTTTCTTTTTACAGTGTTTATGTTAAAAAAATGAAACTACAAGTGAGGGTTTTCTTTATTTCAGGTGGAGACATTGGGAGATTGGGCACCCCCACTGTCAGTGTTAGGAGCAGCCCCCAGAAGCTCAGGGGTTTTAGATGCTCTGTGGTGCATTTTAAGGCTTACATGGAAGATAAAGCAAAGTTCTGTTTGGTCCCCCCCCCACCCCTGATTCCAAGGAAAAAATATAATTCTGTGACTGGCCTCAGATACCGAGAGACTGCAGCTGGGCCTGGCCGAGAGCAGGACCATTTCCATGATTTTACCAGGGGTTATGTTTTTTTTTGTCTTCCTTTAAACAGAGAGTATGGGAGCCCTCACCAAGAAATTGTTTAAATGTAAGTGTTCAAATGCGCAATTTGTTTCACTTTGAAGGGGTAAACTAAACTCCAGTTCTGTAGGCAACCATAATTTAAAAATCAATGCCAGCCACAGTTTGTCATTGTTTGATCTACCTTATATTAATGTGAACTGGTCACTTATTTATTACCCTAGGAGCCAAGTGACCATTAATGTACTTAAATGTTCCATTTTCCACTTTTTTTTAGCAGCCTACTACAGCATGTGTAACCTGACGTGTGTGTGTGTGTGTGTGTGTGTGTGTGTGTGGGCGCAGAGAGAGAGAGAGACATTAGCAAAGTGACCAGTTTCAGGTTTCAGTTTTAATCCTTGGAATGTTACATGAAAGATTAAGCAAAGTTCTGTTATGTCTCACCACACCCCTGATTCCAAGGAAAAAAATATAATTCTATGGCTGCCCTCAGGTACCTAGAGACTGCAGTTGGACCTGTATAACAAGACTGTGTGTGTGTGTGTATATAAAATGCTGGGGGTTGGGGAGAGCAGACAGGCTGAGAGCACATGCTAAGATCAGCTGTGCTTGCTGAAAGAGCTGATTTATGAATGTGCCTGTTGGCACATTGTTTTGAAGTCCAGACACATTTATGCCTGAACAGTGTCATGGTGAGACTTGCTGATTATTAGTCAAGCCCCTTGTAGACTCTCCTGGATTGGAGCACCATGACACAGCTCTCAAAACCCTGTACATAGCAAAATGTTTGACTTGCGCCATTGTGCACGGCAAACATAACAACGGGACAGGATGACTTTTGCTACCATTACCTATCCAGTGGGGTACATCATTAATAAATCTGACAAAATCACTTTAATCTTCAGGTCCCCCCACACACACACACACAAACCCATAACATAGTGCATATGTGTGGGTACATTCAAATAACTGAAGTCATACACATCTGTTTACTTGAAAGTCCAGTTTCTGTGAGACATAACTTGCAGTCAAAACAGAGAGTGCACTAATTAAACAAGCATCAAGTAATTGCTGAACCTCTATAAATGCAATCTGACCAAGCAGAGCAGTATACAAGACCAGTTTGACAAAAAATAATGTTTCTGTATTGTTCCACATCGTCAATGAGGAGTTAATACATATGGGTAATGAACACCCCTACTGGGGTAGTAGTACATCCCAAAGTTGTGAATTAGCATGGAACCTTGGGCTCATGAGCATTCTGAGATCCTCATCAACGCATTCTTTGCTGTGCCACTAAAGTGATAGGCAGCATAGAAGTACTCTCTTGAGAACTCCATAGAACTACTCATGGATTAAACAAAACAAAAAAACACTTTTTTTGAGTGAAACTGTTTACAAAACTGTAGAAAAAGATACCTGAAAATCTCTACAGAATCTTCACCCCAGGTGTAATGAAATAACTTTTAACTGCCACTGTTTGTTCAAAGGAGCTAGTGAACTAGGAACTGGTTCACTCTGGCAATATCCTGCCAAGAACCCAAGGAGTTATGGGAAATAAAGTTTTTTTTCTGAGTACATTTTTAAAGAAACAGACCAGTACACTCTGTCAGTTTTTCAAGGTGCCCCAAATTATTTATAGGAAAAAAATAGGGATCATAAGGACAATTACAGGAAGGTGTATCTTAGAGGTATGACTTTATTTAACCATTTCCTTCCCCATGGTTGCCAAATCAAGATGAAGGATTTCATTTTCAGTGGTGTCCTGCTTTTTCTCCTCCATTTTCCATGAGCCTAGTGAGATCAGATATGGCCACAGGAAGCCACTGTGGCAGACCTGAGATATTCTAATTTACATTTCACTACAGGGACAAAGTATACAGGTGTTAACTTGGAACAGGAGTCACTGCAGTAACTGAACCATTGATATCCCAAAAACTGGAGACATTGTAATGGGGGAAAAGGGCCATAGTTGCAAGGACACTGCAGTTACCGAAAACAGGAGACCACAGTTGTAATTTGGAATAGTGGTTCACTGGTGTAAAGGGAAAGGGGCGTCTAAAACTGAAAACAGGACTACTCTGAAACTGGTAACAGGGCCCACAGCTGTTCCATGGGACAGGGGGCCACTGATGTATCCAGGAACGGGGAATAGTGCTGTAACAGGGAACAGGGGCAACAGCTCCCTCTGCCTGGGAGTATGGGGCCACTGGTGTACCTAGGAGAAGGGCCATAGTTACTGGGAACAAGGCCTCTCTTGAAACTGGGAACATGGGACACAGCTGTAACAGGAAACCAGGGATGCAACAGAAACTAGGAACAGGTGCTACATCTGTAAAAGGGGCCAGGGGCCAAAGCTGCACTCAGGAACTGAGGACACTGCTGTAATTGCAAACAGGGCTCAACGTTCTAACTGGGAATATGGGACCACTTTTACTGGGAAAAAGACCAATCTTGAAACTGTAAACAGGTGCCACAGTGGAAACTGGAACCAGGTGACACTGCTGAAACTGGGAACAAGGGCCACAGCTGTAATGGGACAGAGGACACTGCTGCAGCCAGGAACTGGAGACATTGTACCTGGGAAAAGGGCCATAGGTGTAACTGAGGATATGGGGACACTGATGAAACTGGGAAAAAGGACTGCTGATATAACTGGGAACAAGGGTCATTACAATAAGGTCATTACAATAAGCATCTTTAATTGGGAAAGGGTCCACTACTGTAGTCTGTATCAAAGGACAGAACCACCCCCATCAGCACTTCCAGTTCCTATTGCAAATAAGATATATTACAAAAAATATCTAGAACAGGAACATTGATCAGCTGATACATTCATAGGGTAGGTTAACTGCTGAAAACCCTCATGTACACAAAACAAATTACATTTTAACTATAAAAACTTAAAGAAAAACTAAGACATTTTAGTTTTATTATAGTATTAAGAACTTTGAGGGTTGTGTCACATAGAAGAAACATCAACAGTGATGGCAGAAAAAGACCACTGGTCCATCAGTCTGCCCATAAACCCTAACAAATCTGGGACCTATTATCCATACAGGGTTATAACCCATACTATCCACCCCATGCTCCTCCCTACCGCTTTCACCCTGAGGAACCACTAAGGTTCATACTAAGGTTTATAATGAGGTGGGTAGGAACTGAGGAGGCAGAAGTCCATTATTAGCTCCCTTGAACTAGTAGTACTTCGTTTCTACTTGGATAAATGCTTGTCCAATCTATTCTTGAACTCATTCTTTGATTCACTTGTTATTATTTATAGAGGTAGAGAGTTCCAGATATTTACCATTCTGTTGATGAAAATGTGTTTTCTTTTTGTAGTGTGAAAATGCTTATCTGCTATTTGGAGAGGGTGACCTCATGTCTCACATGTACTAGATTTAAAATCAATGCTGAGGTCACTCAATAAAATGGGGTGGGCATTACTTTTATACATCAACAGGTCCTCCCTCAGCCTTAATGAAAGAGGCACGAGTTGTATCGAGCTTAGTCATTGTTCTTATGATTCGTCCCATATGTCATGTATTAACCTGGTTGCCCTATGCTGTACTTGTTTGAGCTCTCTTATTTGTCCTGCCTTATGTGAACACCAGAATGGAGTAGCAGAATCCAGTTGTGGTCTGATACAGGCGTTGTAAAGAGGAAAGATTACATCTTTGTGTAATGATGTTCTTTTTTATTGACCAGAGTACTCTGTTAGCTCTTGCTATCACCTTTTGCATTGTTTTTGAAAATCGTAATCAGACGTGTCAGTTACTCACAGATCCCTTTCACATGAACTTTGTTAGCTGTCGGTCCTAATTTATATGACACCTTGAGCTTGTCATTGCCCAATTGCATCAGTTTACACTTACCACTGTTAAATTTCATTTCCCAGCTATCGCTCCAGTTATATATGTCATCCAGGTCAGCTTGGATACAATGTGATTGTGTTAATATTGCACAAGGGCCACCTATTTATTTATTATTATTAATCAGTTTTGTTAACTGAGTAGACCCACTGAGACATAGCTATCCCTTTTTCAGGGGTGATCTGGAATTGATTACAGATTTGCAAATGGGTATAAACAATAAAAAGACAGAATACGTAGTCAGGACAAGTCAGATAAGATGCAGTTGCTATACAATAGATGTAAGACTACACAGTTAGTCAAAAACAATAAATTCAACATCTGATGAAAAGTTAATTACAATCTTGGATTACAAAAAGTAGGGAGGGTAAACACTACACCAAAGTGCAAGCACAAGGTACAAAGAGATCCCTGAATGAAGGAGCATAATCAAACATTAGCACAAGGTGAGGTCACCTATTGCAGACACAGAGGCTCTCTGTTTTAGAGTCATTTGGTGAATTTGCAGGCCCAACTATTTGGATTTCTGGTTAAATTGGCTATGAATACTGTATATAAAAAATGAACAGGCCCAACACGCAGACTTGTGGTACTTCGCTAGTAACTTTGCTGATATTGGACTTATACCCCTTAATTTTTACTGATTGTGTTCTAGCATGTAGCCAACTCATTATCCAGCTAACTAGGTAAAGTTTGATATTTGCCTCAACCATTTTTTGAATAATTGCCCAGTGTGGTACGAGGTTGAATGCCTTGCTGAAATCCAGGAGTATAGTGTTGCATGGAATTTTGATATCTAGGAAGGCACTTATGTTTTTGTATAATCAGAGCAAGTTATTAGTACATGATCTACCTTTTTTTAAAACCGTGCTGTGTAGGATCAAGATCGTGTATTTGGATATCAACAATTTCTTTTATAATACTTTTCAGGATTTTCCCTGGCATGGATGTAAGGCTTATTGGTCTGTAGTTTCTAGTAATTTGTTCGCTACAGTTTTTGTGAATTGGTATGATTTCTACAATTTTCCAGTCTGAGGGAATTTGACTTGTAGGTAGTGAATCCTGGAAAATATTACATAGTGATTTGCTGATATGTTGGCATGGCCAGATATGTTGTCTGGACCCGGTAAAGACTGCATTTTGAGTTGAGAAATGTTTTCAGAAACTGGCCCAAATTTTCAAAGGAGGTGCATGGCCCAAAATGGTGATGCGTGGCGCATCCCAGAAATTGCGCGGAAGGGTGATATTCAAAAGGAAGCGATGTGTTGTGCATTTCTGAATGCGTGATTGCGCAGAAATAATGTATGTGGCACAAAAAAGGGGCAGGTAGATGCTGCGCATCCGTATATTCAGCCAAAATGTGTGGCACATATGCCGCACATCCCAGAAATGTGCCGCACAAAGATAGACAAAAGGATGGCCTAAATCTGCCAGCCACCCACAGGAAGGCCACCAAACTGCAGACAAACCATCCTGAGACAGCCCTTGGAGGTGCACCAGGACGTGCTCGAGGCACCCATACACAGCAGTCATGCCAGGACGGAAGTACCCTAAGCCACAGATACCAGCACGCCACAGGCACCGCCCAGAGAGCCATCCCCTACACCACACCCGGGACATTGACACCCAGCTGCCACATGCCAGAGCTGTCAAGTGCCCCCCTAGGACACCAGTGGAGCAGATGGCCACACTGCAGCACCTGTACCAGGGGCCATGGCCTGCACCCATGTGGTCTGCAGGGCACCACCTGGTGGTGCTATGCACCCAGGGTGACATCTGGGTCTACGGTGTCCAGGTAGCCTGGTGGTACATGTGGCAGCCTGGCACAGGCCAGGGACTGACCTGTGGCACACACCCATGGTGGTACACCATAGGTGCACACAGGTGGGACCCACCCACTTGGGTACCTGGTCACCCTCTGCACACTACTATTTCTTGCAGTTTATCACCATGTTCCCCTCATACAGGGTGTGTGGGGCACTGCAGGTGATTGTACGTGTAGTATACCGATCAGACTGTGTCACCCTCTGCCCTTCCCTGTTGCTTGTCCAGGTGGGCCCGTGACCACTGTCCAGGTGGGCCCCCTGTACCCCAGTGCAAACCTGTTCATGACTGTTGGTAATAGCACTGTACCCAGGCCAATGCAGTCCACCCATTCATACACAAACATTCCAGCACACCTGCCTGCTAGACTGCAGTACCTCCTGTTCACCTTTGTGGGGTATTGGGGCAGCACTGCAAAGCTGGCACTGAGCATGTCCGGGGGTATGCAAAAGGACGGCATACATTCCAGTAATGAGCTGCGCATGAGGGGAATGGCTTGGAATGTGCACTGAGGTCATTTGCATATCCCGGCTGAATATTGCAGTTTTGCGCACAGTGCATGTGGCCATTATCACGCATTTTCTCATGCTCCGCAAAGGGCTCAGGTCACCTGCTGCGCATCTCCCACTGCGAGATCGCGCATGTTCAGGATATTCAGCTGGACATGCACGATCGCATCTCACGGCACATCTTCTGAATATGCTATTATTTTGTGCCGGCGCATCTCAGTTGCGTGGCGCAGACACTTGCACTATGCAGCCTGGGACTTTTGAATATGGGACCCTGTCTCCAGTGCTATTAGGGTGTAAGGAACGTGCAAGTTGCTGGTAGCAATGGCTTCTTAATTTTAGGTGCATATACGGATCCGAATTAGTCATTACAACAATTTGCCATTCCAATATGGTCTGTAACATTACTACCATTTTCGACAATTGACCCTGTGTTGTTTACTGCTAGAGTTTACGTAGTTGTAGAGTAACTTCCCATTGTGTTTGTTAGCATTTCTAGCAATCTGGATTCCATCTGCATCTTTGCCTTCCTTATAGCCCTTTTATAGTCACGTTCATTTATTTTGTATGTAATCCAATTGCTTTTTGTCTTATTATTAGCATAATTTACATATGCCCTTTTTCATTTACCAGTCTTTTAATTTTAGTAGATAGCCATTTTGGCCTAATTCTTTTATTATTCTCGATTTTCAGTATGATCTTGTTGAAACATAGAATTTGACGGCAGATAAGGACTGTTTGGCCCACCTAGTTTGCCCATTTCCCTACCTGATGGATAAGCTGCAGATTCTAGTTAATCAACAGCTTACTTCCTCCTACCCCCCACTAGAATTGCCTTATGCCTGTCCCATGCATTCTTGAATTCTCCCACTGTTCCTGACTCCACAACCACCTCAGGAAGGCTGTTCCATGCATCCACAACCCTGTCTGTGAAAAAATACTTTCTAACATTACCTCTGAGCCGTTCCCCCTTTATCTTCAAATTGTGCCCCCTTGTTCTTGCACATCTCTTCTTCTGAAAGATGCTGCCCTCTTGTACTTTAATTCCCTTGAGGTACCTGAAAGTTTCTATCATGTCCTCCCTCCTCCCTCCCTCCTTTCCTCAAAGATATACTGTACATATTAAACTGCTTTAGTCTGTCCTCGTATGTCTTCTGGTACAGACCCTGCACCATTTTGGTTGCCGTCCTCTGAACAGCCTCCACTCTGTCTATGTCTTTGCGGAGATGGGGTCTCCGGAATTGCACGCAGTACTCCAGATGGGGTCTCACTAACTGTCTGCACAAAGGGATAACAACTTCCTGTTTTCTACCGTTGATGCCTCTCCCTATGCATCCCAGTATCCCCAGTCCTCCTTACTGCCGTCTCACATTGCTTGCCCACCTTTAGGTCATCTGATATAATTACTCCTAGGTCTCTTTGATTTTGTTGTTGTTATTAACTCACCCCCATTTTGTACTCTTTCCTGGGTTTTGTTTCCCAGATGCATTACCTTGCACTTCTTTGCATTGATTCTGAGCTGCACATATTTGACCATTCCTCCAACCTTGCCAGTCCTTTTCATCCTTTCCATCCCACCTTGTGTATCAACCCTGTTGCAGATCTTTGTGTAATCTGCAAAGAGACATACCTTTCCTTCCAGGTGCTCTCCAATATCACTTATAAAGACATTAAAGAGGACCGTCCCAGTATCGAACCTCGTAGCCCCACTAGTTACCCTCCTTTCTTCACTGTGGACTCCATTTACTATTACCCTTTGCATCCTGTTGTCCAGCCATTTTTTTATCCAGGCTACCACCTTGGGACCCTCTCCAAGGCTGACTAACTTGTATATTAATCTTTTGTGTGAGACTGTGTCAAATGCCTTGCTAAAATCTAGGTAGGCCATATCCACAGCCCCTCCCTGGTCTACTACTTTGGTCACCCAGTCAAAGAAATCTATTAGGTTCGTCTGACATGACCTTCCTGCTATGAAACCATGCTGCCTTGGGTCCTGTGCCCTCTGGCCTCTAGGTACTCAACAGTTCTTTCCTTCAGAAGTGATTCCATCATTTTCCCTACCACTGAAGTCAAACTAACTGGTCTGTAGTTTCCTGCCTCTGCCCTGCTCCCACTTTTGTGAAGTGGAATCACATTTGCCCTCCTCCAGTCCTCAGGTACCACCCCATCCTCCCATGATTTGTTAAAAAGAGTAGTCAGTGGTGTTACCAGTTCTACCCTTAGTACTTTTAGAATTCTTGGGTGAATTCCATCAGGCCCCATTGCTTTGTCCACCCTCAGTTTCAAGAGTTTTTTCAAAACCCTTTCTTCTGTGAATGGACTGGTATCGACCCCCCTATTCAGAGTTTCTCTCTTGATTGGTTTAGGTACCTCCCCCTCCTCTTCTGTTGTGAATACTGAGCAGAAATATTCATTCAGTATCCCTGGCTTTTTCACTGTCACCCTCTGCCCACATTCCCTCCCCTTTATTAAGTCTCTGTATCCCTCCCTTGGTCTTTCTTTGCTCCCTAATGTACCTATAAAATGTTTTATCCCCCTTCTTAACAGAGTTGGCTATTTTTTCCTCAGTTCGTGTCTTTGATATTCTGATTGCCTTCCCTGCCTCCTTCTGCTTTAACTGATAAAGGTCTCTGTCCTGCTCCTTCTGTGTTTCCTTATATTTCCTGAATGCTATCCTTTTCTCTTTAAATGTCCCTGCCACCTCTTTTGAGAACCATAGTGTTTTTTTCCTTTGTTTTGTTGATTGCTTCACACAAAGGCTTGTTGCCTCTGCGATGGCTGTTTTGATTATTCCCCACTGTTCCTCTGCCCCTCCTTCTTGCCTATTTGCTAGTACTTTTCTGAGGCAGCCTTCCTAAAGTCCAACACTTTTATTTTTGTATGGCTTAACTCTATGGCTATGTTTATTGTGAACCACGCTGTTTGGTGGTCACTTGTTCCCAAATGGCTACCCACTTCTAAATCTGAGATCCTTCCTCCTTTCCCATTTGAGAGTACCAGGTCTAAGATTGCTCCCTCCCGAGTGGGTTCCAACACTAGCTGTCTGAGGGATGCCCCCTGTAGGGCATCAAGAACAATCCTGCTCTTGGATGTGCCTGCAGCAAAGGTACTCTAGTTAACATCTGGCATATTCAGGTCCCCCATCAACAATATCTCCCCTTTTTCTGCCATTTTAAGGATGCCTTCTATCATTTCCTCCCTCTGAGATGGGGGTCTGTACACAACCCCCATGTGGATTGTGGTGCCATTTCCTGTCTCCAGGGTGACCCAGAGTGACTCATCAACTTACTGTTTACTCTTTAATTCTGTTGCTTTAATTCCTTCCCTTATATAGAGAGCTGCTACTCCTCCTCCTCCTCTTTTACCCACCCTGTCCCTCCTGTAGACTGTGTATCCTGTTGTGTTGACATCCCAGTCATGGTTCTCTGTGTACCATGTTTCAGTAACTGCCACAATATCCAGGCATCCCTCTTCCATCAAGGCCACTAGTTCAGGGAGCTTGTTGCACAGGCTAGGGGCATTAGTACTCCTCACTTTCCATTTATTTTTTATGGCCTTACCCCTTTTAGCCCCATCCCTGTCCTTACTGCCTTTTTCTGCATTTACGCCTGTCCTGCTGCCTACTGACTTCTCTACCTTGGTGTTTACCTCTCTAACTACTGTGTTTTGTGGGGGGAGGCTGGGATTTCCCTGCTCCTTTTCAGTGCCTCCCCTCTTGGCTAGTTTAAATGCTTGCCAGAGAGAAACTCTGAATAGGGGGGTCGATACCAGTCCAGTCACAGAAGAAAGGGTTTTGAAGCATTTAAACCTGTCACCTAGGATCCTGGTTCCCCCCCGGACAGATGCAGACCATCACGCCAGTATAAGCCTACATCCTTCCAGGTGGCTTCCCAGTCCCCAGTGAATCCAAAACCCTGAACTACACACCAGTTTTTCAACCATTCATTGAATCCCATGGTGTGGAATACCCTAGCATCATCCTTGCCATAGACAGGCAGCACCCCCGAGAAGGTTACCGTACATGCTACTTGTCCAAGGCCCCTCCCCAACTCCACAAACTCCTCTTGCACTGCTCTGATCCTATTCACAGCCAGGTCATTTGTCCCTAGGTGGACAATGACATCCAGCTCCCTCCCTTGTGAAGCTGCTCCCGCGATCCTGAGGATTCACTTCCTGTCCCTCCGAGCCATGGCGCCAGGCAGGCACCTTACCTCCCTATCCCCTTCCTCTCCCCCACTTCTACCCCCTAATGATCTAGTCCCCCACCAGGAGTTGTTTCCTTCTCCTGTGGGGTCTTGTGCCACCCTCCTGTGGGTCTCCTTTGTGGAGGTTCCCAGCATCCTCCTTGGTCTCCACTACAGGTGCCTCCATAGAGGAACCACTCTTTGCCTGAACAGCATATGAATTGTGGAGAGGTACAACTGGAGGGATGCACCTCTGTTACACCACCCTTTCCCTCCCTGAACCCACCTTGGTCCAACCGCTCCTCTTTCTTGGCAACCTCTGAGGCAACAATGGTGGCCCTGGTGGTCCCTGGTTGGGGGAAGAGGTTTCACAAATCCTAGCCAGGTCAACCTGGAGATGGGCAGCCTCCTCCCTCAGACCAGAGAGGTGCCTGCAAACAGGGCAGCATCGCAGCCTCCAGAATGTCTCTCGGCACACTGCTGCCCCACAGCCATTGCACTGCACCACTCCCATCTTGACTTATTTTGTGTCCCCTCTCCTGTTGCTTTGTATGCTTACTGTCTCTTCCCTCTATGTATTCTTACACTTACTTTCCTACTGCCTATGTGCCCTTACAACTCTCGCCCTTCCTGTTCTGGGACAGGAACTTCCTGTAGTCTTCAATAGTCTCCTCCTTCCGTGCTTGGATTCAGACCTCCAGGAGCCATGGGGGGAGAAAGAGTTATTTTTAAGGTTCCTTCAAGGTTGATGAAACTAATGTGTCTCAGTGATCCTTCCCTACCTACTGCCAAACAGGAAGTTCCTGTTGTCTGTCAAATCCAGTGGCTATAAAAGTAGAACTGGCTTAGGGTGGGAAGGAGGACAATTAGTAAAAAATCTGTAGTTCTAGACTGCTGTTTCTTGCTCTGAAACCAAAGTTCTCCTCTGTCAAAAACAGCAGGAAGCTGTAATTGGAGACACCTGCTTTTGTACTCCTAAACTCATAAGCCACACCCCCAATTAGATTCACCTTCTGCTCCTGACTCAGTAAATTAAGCTGGTACAGCCCCCTTCCTCAGAGAAACACACAGACTTTCTTCTTTTTATTTTTTACTTAAATGAGACCCCCTTCTTCTACTAAAGTATCTGTTTGCTTAATCCAAACAGGTACTGACTCCTGCTGACATAGAAGTGATTTATCAGTAAAAAATCTGTAGTTCTAGACGGCTGTTTCTAGCTCTGAAACCAAAGTTGCTTGCAGATAGTATAGTTTCTTTTAAAAATTGCCATTTTTCTTCAGTTGTTTTGTTCTTGAATTGTTTATTTTTATTTATTTAAACATTTGATAC
Organism: Neoceratodus forsteri; assembly: GCA_016271365.2. Lineage (NCBI taxonomy): Eukaryota > Metazoa > Chordata > Ceratodontiformes > Ceratodontidae > Neoceratodus > Neoceratodus forsteri. Next base: position 1,389,686,890 of record CM028131.1, on the reverse strand, counting down.
CTGGGAAAAGTACACTGAGCCAAGGCTCATTTCCAGGTGCAGCCCAGGGGTGAGGGGAAGGGAGTTACCACAGTATACATACATAGAATAGATACATGAAAATATTACATACAATCACATACTTTTGTACGTAGAGAATACTGGATGGGCAACTATGCAGAACCAGTGTGTTCTGCCACAGAGGGATTCTGATTCCCTCTGACCTCGAGAGCGAAGCTCGAGCGGTCCATGGGAATTAGAACCCTGAGGTGGAAAACACATTGGTTGTGCATAGAGTTGCTCATCCTGTATTTTTTATAGTGTATAGTACTGTGAAAAATGTGTTTTGTGAGTTCTTTTGCTTTCAAAATGAAACTGACTCGTGCAGTCTCTAGAGGTTCTAGAATGCTGTTCTACCACAGCAGGGTAGAACAGCATTCCATGACCTTGGAACTGTGATAGAACAGCATTTTGAAAGGGATGGAATTCTATACAGAACAACACTCCACTATACACTATGAAGGAGTTATTTACATTCAGTTGCATATTTACAATCAGTTGCATGAATACAATAATATACAGTACAGAGGTTTTGAAGTTTAAACCATGTTCATTTGGCTAAAGGCAGACTTGTTGCAGTTACAGGTGGGGAAGGGGAGTTGACGAAGTTGAGATTTAATGGAGTTGTGCGAGGGTAAGTTTTTGAGCTTCTGGGGAAGCTGGTTCCGTAGGTAGGGGAGATAGTAGGAGAAGGCAGATTTGCCAGCTGATGAGGATGGTTTGGGGAGGAAGAAGGAGTGGGAGTCCCTAGAGCGCAGCAAGTAAGTAAGGAGAAAAAGCCTCAGGGGTTAGTTTTTATTGGCCAGGTAGAGGGGCAGTAGGTCGGCAAGGGTTAGTTTCTCGGCCAGGTAGGGGGGACAGTAGGTCGAACCAAAATTTGGAAATAAAAGAAATGGAGTGGCAGAAATGGTGATGGGAGAGGGGCGCTAACCTGAGGGAGGAAAGGAGCTTGCAGTGGTGTGTTCTGAAAGGGAAATTTGTTGCAAAACGGCAAACAGCGTGGACAATTGGGTGTCCCAGTCTATTCTACCTAGGTGCTCATTTATCTTCTTAGTTTTTGCTTTGCCATATTGATAGATTTCACTGATGCCATGTTCAAAGGAATGCACTGTTATGGTGTTAAAGAGTAAGACATTAAGGTAACTGTTTCCAGTGGGCGCTTCCATATGGACATTTTCAATATTGATACCTTCAGTACTTAGTATGAGGTCTAAGGTCTTATCACCCCTAGTTAGGACTTTGACATGTTGAGTTAATCTTAGCTGTTCTAACCGGTGGAGAAGGTTCCTACTTGTAGATGTGGTAGCCTGGTTAGTTACCCAGTTTATGCCACCCAGTTTAACATCACTTCCCGTAATAGTACCTGCTAATTCATGATTCAGCTAGCAAATGTTGGGTAGCATCACTACTGGTGTCTGGGGGGCTATAACACACGCCTGTATTCCTTGTAGTTTTACTTGAAATACTTATCCATGTGTGTTTTGCTGTCAGAGTTACGTGATTTTATTTTATTAGATATGTCAGCGCAGATAATTCTTTTTTTAATGTAAAGTGTGCCCCCCATCTATCACATCATTCCTTATGAAAACGTTGGAATCCTGTGATCTTCTTCCTCCAGATCTTGTCCATTGACCACCAGGTTTCTTTAACTGCAACTAGGTCACGTTGTTCTTGGGATATTAAAGCATCCAAGTAATCCATTTTGTTGTTTAAGCCTTAGACTGCCGACAGAATTAGAACGTATTGGAGTTCTGGACTGATATATCAGTCCACGGTCCTGTAAGGGTTAAACTTCTGGCATCAGTCAGTGCATATTTCCAATTATTATTGGTTGAAACATTTTTATCCTTATTTAGCAACACTATTAGTTTTCCCCCCTGTAACCTAGTTTAGAGTCCGGTTATTTAATGTGTTCTGGATTTGCTGTGCTAGGATCATAGCCCCAGTTATGTTAATATGTAGACCGTCTTTAGCAAATAGCCTTGTTTGGTTGAAGAAACTTCCCCATGTGTCTATAACGTTAAGCCCTGACTTGCTACAGCAGTTGGCTAACCTGATGTTTGTTCTGTCGATAGTGTTTTTCTTTTTTTTTCTTACATGCCCTGGGCACTGGAAGTAACCTGACACAGCTATTCCACACCCCTTATTTGTAAGTTCCATACCCATACTTATGATGTTGTGGCAGATGTTTTCACGTGAATACCCCACATCATTTGTACCCACATGGAGTACCACGTTAGTGTTACTAGGCTTTTTGCCAACTAGTTTACTGAGTCGCTGGTGTACATCAAGTATTTTCGCCCCTGGTAGGCAGGTAACCCTTGTGTTCTTTTTGTTTTTGCAAAGATGAGGTCTGCATACCTTATTATGGAGTCCCTAACTATAAGATTTCTGATAGCTGTGGTCTGATGAGTTATTGCTTGTGGTGATGGTGGGGAGGGGGTTCAGCAATAGTACAATTTTGAACTGAGAATCTGTTGCTTGTGGTGGTGGGGGACATAGACCTAGATCAGGAGATAGGGCTTTTCTTTTTTTTTCTCCTTACATTTTTCTGTACTAGTTACCAGTCATCCTCTTGAATGTCTGAGTGCTCCCTGCCTCTTTTGTTAGACGTGCGGTCCCTGGCCAAGGCTTCTCTTCCACCGTCACTGAGTGTTCTGATTACTGGACCAGTCTCTTCCACCGTCACTGAGTGTTCTGATTACTGGACCAGTCTATTCTATACTGTCCCTTAAGTGGTGCTTTCCTTCTATTAGCGGATCAGTAATGGATTCAGTAACCTCCCTAGAGGGCGTATTACCGTTGCCATCTGCAGGTGTAATTAATTCATTCTCAGGTGCAGTATTCTTTATTAAAGGGAAACAGTGGAAAAGGCACAGCTTTACCCAGGCACTACAAAAATGCCTGATTAATGCTTTCAGACAGTAACATTTTTTTTAACAAATTACTCTAACTGATTTTTTAGTGATTTAAACAGTGGCCTTCAACTTTCACTTTCTTTTGCTGGCAACCACCATTTCATGAGTAGCAGAGAGCTTCCTGAGCTCAGTTTATGCTAATATGTCCTGCCAACCAATACCAGAGGTCGAACAGGCATATTAGCATACAGTTAGCTCAGGAAGCTCACTGCTGCTCATGAAATGGCTGCTGCCAGCAACAGGAAGTGGAAGTTACGTGTAGCTGTTCTAAATCATTAACTAAAGTTGTTACTGTCTGAAAGCACTAATTGAGTTTCTGCAGTGTCTGAGGAAAGCTTTGTCTTTTCCATTGTTTCCCTTTAAATGTTCAGTGTGGTTAATTTCTTCTGATCTTTTTAAATCCTCACTAGCTGCTTCAAGCTAATTTTTCAATTCAGATAATTCAATACATTTAGTTTAGTACCTACGCTGTGGTAGTTAAACAGAATACTGAGCCCTCCTTACTTAATAATTCTAAAGTCTTCTGCTATTCTGCTACATCCTTACCCTCAGGAAGTGAATAGGATTGGAATATTTCTTACCCTGCTACGGAATGGTTCACATAGTCTGGTCACTGCCTCTGCATATGCAGACGGACGCACTTGCCGCTGTCTGTGTGTCACCTCTGACCTGCACTTGCCTCCGCTTGCAGAGGCACTGTTTAAATATTGCTGAAACTGGAAATAGGTCTCTGCTCACTTTTGATGCACTGTCCCCCCACAAGTTGCTGCATCTGCACTTAAGAGGTTGTGTTCTGCAGTTAAAATCACACAATAGCACCCTTGAGGTGTTCAAACACTCCTCTGTGCTTGAGTTTGCTCAATGCTTAGAGTTAGTCTATTCCTGTGTTTTGCAGGTAGGACAAAGGCCACCCCTTACACAATTAGTAGCTATGCTGTGTCCCTTTAGTATATGCAAAGTTAAAAATACAGAGCTAAAAAGAGGTCTGTGGGCTGTTTTAGCATCCACAGCGCTCACCACTAAGCCCTTCATTCTGTCCCAGCTGTGTTTGAAACCATTGATTGTTTTGGCACCCACCGCCTCAGTTGGCAGATTGTTCCATGGCTCCACCACCCTTTCTGTAAAATAAAACACTTTTTCTCACTTCCCTCTTCTTTCTTATAGACATTCTTGTTTTTGCTCCTCTAATAAGGGCCCTCCATATGGCCCCCCACCCTGGCTCTGTTGTCCGGCTTCCCATAGACTTATCGGGCATTCTATTGTCTTCTCCTATGGTGGGTTTGGCAGATCCCCAACTTCTGTTCTGAAAAAGTAAAATGAAGGTTTACAAAGACAATATGGGGGTTAGAGGACATGTCTTATAAAGAATGATTGAAAAAACATAACCTGCAGAGCCTCGAGGATCGAAGGAAAAGGGGAGATACATTGTTAAGGTATACAGTCATGTAGGGTGTAACGTTACTTAATTCAAAGGGAACATAACTAAACAACACATTTGATAACCTGAGGGGACGTAATAAGCAATTAAAAGGCTCCAGTTTCAAGACGGGTTAAAAATAATTTTTTTCTATACTTAAAGAATTATAGGTCTGTGGAATTCCTTACCTAGCAACTTAGTAAATACAAATAAACAAAGACACCTTTAAACATAGTCTGGACAGATTTATGGGATAAACTACAAATAACTGTCACTGAGAAATGGGTGGTAGTAAATGTGGTTCACTAGGCCGAGCACTACCTCAGAAAACAATAGTATAGACAACTGTCTCTGATACGCTGTATACCTCATCTGCCCTGTACTTTATTTTTATCCTACGTCCCTTAACCCTTAGGCTGCCAACAGAATTGGAATGTATAGGAATTTTGGACTGATATATTTATTTATTGAAATGTTTCACCAGGAAGCCACACTGAGCAACAGGTTGCTCGTCTCCCGGTGTGACCTGGGGGGAAGGGGAACATGAGGCTAGTATACAGAGATTTGGAGCACTAACAGAGATTTACATACGATTACATACAAATAAAAGTGAGTAAACTGTAATGACGCAGTGAAATAGCAGGGTGCTAACAGTTTTGAAATAGGTACAATGATAACAGTTTAGAACTTGGTAAATACATTAGCACATAATGACATTTAATGGTAGCTCTGAGTGACACATAAATGAGTAGCTTGAATATGACTGAATGGAGTTCAAGTAGTTGATCTAGGGGAAGCTAGTAGGGAGTAACACAGACAGTACAAGTTAGCTAAGGTAAGACAGAAGTGCAAATGTGTCTAGAAGTGCAATAGGTTAGGGTTTGCCAGAACCAAGGCAAAGAAATGGAGCTGGGGGGAGTGGGGAGGGGAAAGGGAGGTGTGAGGCATTTAAGATTCATGTCCTACAGGATAGTAAGAATCCAGCCAGAGGTTGGTTTAAGGGTAAGGGTAGGAGAGGTAATGGGTGCTGAGTAGAAGGGGGTGGAAGGGAAGGAGGATAGGGGAGACGGAGGACTTGTCCCATTCTGGCCAGTTCCAGATGTTGAGAACCCTGCTGGGAGATGGTGCAAAGCAAGCATTAATGCAAAGTGGTGGAGTAAGTAGGAGGGCGGTGGAGATGGTACATAGAGTAAGGGGTGAGAGAGGTAAGGGCTTAGCAGAGCTAAGACCCTAGGGGAGCTGAGAACCCCTTCAGGGGACAGGCAGTGGAGGAAGAGGGGAAAGGAAGAGGGAGGAGGAGGAGAGAGGTCTGCCGGGGCCTGACCACTCCAGTATGCTGAGAACCCTGCCTGCACAAGGCAGAGGTGGAGCACAATAAGAGGGGAGCAGGCTGTTAGGCAGTGAGGGATATATATATATATATATATATATATATATATATAAATATAAATATAAATATAATATATATCTATATCAGTCCACAGCCCTGCAAGGGTTAATGGTGTTACCTCATCTGTCAAGTAGCTACTGTTAAAAAAAACAAACAAAAAAAGTCTTGTTAACTCACCTGTTCAACAAAATAAGTAAATAAATTTATGGTTTAGACCCAGATAATTACAGCACCAGGTAAGACGCCCAGCCACCTACCTTCCATGAAGCCAGTCCCTTGACGTTGTGTCAGCTGGAAAAGTTCAGCAAAAATAATTTAAAAGTGAGCAGTTGATTGTTAAATTTAGTACCAGTAAAGGCTGCCCAGATGGCCCAAATTGCTGCTGTGGGGCTGACCTGGGTTTGAGAGCAGGACTCAGGAGTGCCATGTTGGGTGGCAGATCAGGCTGTGACGACTGCTGTGCAGCAGTGGCTCTTGGACAGGGAGGGCTGGCAGTTGGTTCCACCCCCACATTGATCCATGTCGGTGGGCTAAGATGCTTGCTTCTGCTACAGTGAGCATGCCACATGTGCATGAGGCCAACACAGGCTGTGGCCCACGCCTGAGGAAGTGGGAAGACAAAAAAAGGGGAAGAAATTCCGGCTGCTGTCTACATGACAGCTGCGATTCCCTTGGCCTCAACAGGGTATATCCCTTAAGACTGTCAGCTGGCCGAGAAATAAAAATCCATATGGAAAAATAACAATTTAGTACCACCTACATAAAATTGTTTATGCCCACATAATATTTAAATATTTCTTTAGCCTGCTTTATAGCATATTGTGAGGTACCTGCTGCTTGGTTAACAGCACTGAATTAGTTAATATTTGGTACACTTCGGTCTATAGCACAAGTGACAGCACAAAGGTGAGTGCACTCCGGACTGATATATTTTCTGTTATTTGTCAGTTAATTAGCAATAACTGTCTGTACAGATTTTCACAATGACTGCAGCATAAGGGATGTCCCAAGAATAACTCACAGAGCGATGCAGTTCTTGCAAAATGCACACTTTTATCAACACAGACAGGTAGTTACAGAGGAAAGTCAGAGTGAGCTAACCTAGCCCCAGCGCTTCGGGTAGTTGTGCCCTTCTTCAGGAGGCATGGTTCACAAGAGGTCTCATAATCTTTTTTTTTATACACACCTTAATTAGTGCACACCAGCAGTTAATTAATTAAATAATTCACCATAAAAAAAAGTGCAAAATGAAGCAAAAGTGCATACTGTGTGATTAACATTTATGCTCAAATTCTATTATGCATAAGTGTATAAAGTTAAAAACCAAAACAAAGGTATTTTTTAATGTATTGAAATATTTGATTTGTACATTATATAGTTTGCTGCCACTGAGCTTGCTCCTTTGTTTTATTTCTGAATGTTCTTTGAAATGAGACTTTATTTCCTCTTTTTTTTATCTTAAATATTTTTTTATTAGAGGGTTGTGCAGGTATACACAGATTGTTAAAAAGATGTTAAGTTTACGAATTCTAGAATAGTAGATTTGTGCACAAAATGCTAATACGGCAATGTATGCATAGAACAGATATGATTTTAAGGTATTGCACAACTAAATCAGTTGTGTATTACTGTAATTATTGTGTGTGTATATTAGGAAAGATGATAACTCTTCTACATTCTGAGACCTTGTATGCATAGGGACCATTGCTTAAATCATTTCTGTTAAAAAAAAGTGTTCAAAATGTAAGGTGTCAAGAATTAGTTTTTTCCATTCATTTATAGGAAATCCTTCCTGTTTGTTTCCTTCCAGTATTCCAGTGTAAGGGTTAAGATTAAATGTTTGTGACTAATAATGCTATTTCTTTCTTTCTTTGAGAAACCAAATCCAGCTTTAGTTTCTACATTTGAAAATTGTACATATTTGTAATAGGGAGCTAGCTCCTTTCCTAATGTTGACCTCAATATATGATATGTGCTTCTCCACCAATTATTTACTAGTGAACATTGCCAAAATGAGTGCAAACAATGTGCTTCAATACAGTTACAATGACAACGTTTAGCCAAGTCTGGTAATCCCATTTTTACTAATCTCAACAGTGTGTAATATGATCTGTTTAATATTTTGTATTACATTGATTTATTTCTGGAACATACATATATATGTATATGTATGTATGTATGTTATATGTATATATATATATATATATATATATATATATATATATTACCAGAGGAGGCATAGTTTCCCATTGCTTATTCCCCAGTTGTGACATAAAGTCTTATTCCCATTTCTTTTTAAAATTTTTGTAACATTTTTGATTCATTAAAGTTACGATTTTTAGCATCCAGGTAAATAGCCCTTTTTGTTCATGTTCTAATAATCTTATTGGGGTGCCTTCAGCTATATTAGTAGGTGTTGAAGGGGCTCTTTCCTACGATCATATATCTTTTAAAATACATCTTTTATAATTATAGTATTTATTTTCTTGAAAGTTATATTTATTCTTGCAGTCTGATCGTTATTTGAAATCTTTGGTGTCAATCAAGTGGTTCCATCAATAGATTTCCTTCTTTTCCCTGCTTTGAAAATAAAGTAGATTACTATTTATGGGAAATAAGAGGTTATTCTATATATTATTGAAAGTGCTTGACCATGTTTTAATCTTTACCTTTTTTTGGTACACTATACAATTTTGAATTATTTTATATTTATTAGGGCGGAGCCACACTGGTTGAATAGCAGTATTTTTTTCAGTAATTATTTGCAATAAAACACTTACTACAGTTGTGTGTACTCTGGAGTCATAACCCCATTTTAATACTTTTTTTGATCAGAAATCATGCATGATAGTCTTTAATGTCTGGACAAGCAAGGTCACCATATTCTTTGGGAAGACACAGTTTTGCCCAGGCTATTCTCAATTTTCCATTACCCCATATGAAATGTTTAATAATTTTATTTATTGCTTTGAACCAGTTTATTGGTACCTCAGTAATGATGCATTGTAATGTGTATGAGATCAGTGGAACTATGCTCACCTTAATCAGTTGGGCCTTGCCCCATAGTGTTAGTTTAATTTTACTCCAGTTTGATAATTTAACCTATATATTTTTAATTAGAATATTGTTGGTCTGTTGAACTAGATCTTTGATTGGAAATGCTAATTTAATTCCCAAGTAATCTAACTTTTCATTTTTAAATTGGACAGGAAAAAAATCAGTATTGTCTGAGGTGCTGACGTTCTTAATGCTATTAATTCAGATTTACCTTGATTTAAGGAGTACGCAGATGCTTTTGAATATGGCCTAATTTCATTAGTTACTTCATTTAATCTGTTAACTGGATCTGTTAATAATATGTTATCTGCATAAGCGGTTAGAACATAGTTTTGTTTTCCTACAGTAATCTCGTTTTGTCGTTTGCTCGAATTCTGGATTAAAAATCTCCATGCGCAATATAAATAAAGATGGCGATAATGAGCAGCCTTGCCTTACTCCTCTGCTTAGCAGAAATATTTGTGTGAGTTTACTGTTAATTTTTAATCTAGCTATGAGTGAAACATACAGAGCAGTGATCATTTGAGTAGAAGACTCTGGATAACCTAAATAATTTAAGACTGCTATGATATAATCCAATCTGATCATACTCCATGTCAAAAAGGCATTTGATAAGAGCACGATGGCATCCATGTCAGTTGAAAAAGCATAGTTAAGTAGAAATTGTACTTTATGAATGCCATCACGAATTGTTCTGCCTGGTAAAAACCCATTCTGATCATTATGTATTGTTTTAGTAATGTATTGTATTAGCCTATTGTTTAATAGTTTTGTAAATATGTTATAGTCTGCGCTCAGAATAGCAAGTGGTCTATAGTTTTCAGCTGTTTTTAATTTTTATTTTGTTTTCATATTAATGTAATAAAGGCATCTTGAAATACATGTGGAATTTGTCCTGTTTGTCATATTTCTAGAAATAATTTATGTAGATGCAGTAACGGTTCATTTTTGAATTTGAGAAAACATTGGGCCAACAGATGTGATGTTCTCCACTACAGCTTATTTTTTTTTTTGCTTGACTGTAAACCAAGCATAAAAGATCATAAAATGCTTGCCTTCAGTACTTGGCCAATCAGGTGCTATCAGGGCTTGAAATTGACTTTTACAATTACTAGCCACCTGGACTAGTGACTTGGAAAATTCACTGGCCCCATGGACATTTATTTGGTCCAGTTGATGTTCTTACTGAAATGTTTCTTCCTTCAAAACATGTGAGCAAGGCTAGTGGAAAGAAATGTTTACAAGCCCAGCACAAACACCTCTAGCATTTATCTGGTGGGTCTGTGCTGTTTTCTTTTTATTTTGCAATTTATATTTTATGTCCCCCACATCTTAGGCGCCAGCTTCCCTAGAACCTCTGGCACCTCCCACCCCGGCCACATGCCTACTTTTATCTACCAGTCTCCACTAAGCCTCGGCTTACTCCACAGGCAGGATACCATGTGGGAAGAGACACCCCCAAACATGCACAGTGTCAGGGGCCAGATATATCAAGGTCCCCAGGAAGTCGATGCCAGGGATGCTCCGTTTTTCTTTTCTTAGTCCCCTGAAAGATGTAGGCAAATGAGGGGTAGCATTGGGCATGCATTGCATGCACAGTGCAGGTTCCTGGCCGACATATTCCCCTGCCCACTCTGCGCCCTCCGCTGCACTGCCACCTAGGGTCACCCACGTGGCAGTATTGCAGCAAGGAAAGTCCTTTCTCCTCAAAGGAGGAAAGCGTCCTTTGGGATGCTCAGTCCTCCTACCCCTAGCTGGGTTCTGATGACCCAGGATCATTCCTGAATTCCTGTTGCTGGCATTGCAAGCAAATAGACTTACTGGCACTGGTGCCATTTTCAACCCCTGAGGTGCTATTGCTTGCGATGCGAGAGTATGTATGGTCCGGGCTATCTTTCCACTTTGCACTGACAGTCTGTGTGCAAAACTGTTATGTACCCAAGCAGCATATGTAGTTTTAATTCATTGCTTGTTAGAAACTTATAGAAACATGGACAATGATGGCAGAAAAAGACTACAGGTCTGTGTAGTCTGCCCAGAGTTCCCTATCTACCTCGGGACCTATTGTCCATGTAGGGTTTTACCCCTCCCAGTTCATCTCTCTCTGCTCCCTGCCCCTGCTGCAGTTGACCTAAGCAGCTACCAAACTCTTCACTCTGTTCCAGCCCTGCTTGAAACCATTTATGGTCTTGGAGCCAACCACCTCCGCTGTCGGACTGTTCCATGGCCGCAGATCATTATCCTTTCCATAGAAATAGAACCTTCTCACATCCTTTATAAACATTTCTCCCACCAGTCTCCACTTGTGACCTTGGGTTCTAGACTATACACTCATGCCAAATAGTTATACACAGTTCATCTTGTTTATTCCCTTCAGGAACTTGAAAGTCTGTATCATATCCCCCTCTGTTGCCTGGTCTTCAGCACGTACATGTTCATTGCCTTGAGACAGTCTTCACAAGATCTGCCCTGTTGGTCCTGAAGCATCTTGGTCACCCTGCGTTACGCCGTTTCCAACCTGTCCTTATCATTGTTTAGGTGAAGATTCCAGAACTGCGCACAGTATTCCAGGTGCAGCCTCGACAGTGACCTATATAGAGGTAGTAGTACCTCCTTTTTCCTGTTGTCAGTACCCATTCCAATACAGCCCAGCATCCTATTAGCCTTACTATAGTCCTTGTTATAGTGGCTTGATTGTTTGAGGGAGTCACTAGTAATGACTCCCAGCTCCCTTTCCTCTTCCGTAGTACCCCTCCGACCCAGTACTCTGTCCTGGTGTTTCCCCTAGGTGCATAACCTTGCATTTTTTTGGTATATTATGTTGCTATTTGCCCTGCCGTGCTTTATTTTGAATCTGTAAACTTTGTCAGCATCTGTGGTACACTATGTAATATATACAGTTTTTGTCTCAGTCAGATGGTGTCTGTATCAGTTCACAGGTGGACTGTTTTTGCTCAATGTGTATTTCCTTTTCTCCTAGTGCTTTGGATGGTGAAAATGCTACCCTCAGACAGCAGAAGCTGGATAAACAGGTAGGAAAATGCATCCATTGTTAGCTGATGTGGTGGTTTATTTTGTAATAACATGACAAAATGTGCTAAGAATTGACTGCTTCGAACTACATGGATTAAAACAGTCAGCCCAGGCCGGCCCGGTGGCGCTGAGGGTTGAGACGCTGGACAACACACCTTGTGCTATGCCGTCGACCTGGGTTGAGGAATGAGCTCGGGAAGCCGGGGGTCGGCCGGGAAGGGAGAGGATTAAGCGACTGGAAGATGGCTGTCCTCTCCCTGGGGAGGGTTCCGGGGCAGCTTGGTGTCCTAGTGACCCCCCGATGGAGATCGGGGGTACTACAGAAGCAACAGCTTGAGTTGTAAGGGGGCGGGGAGTGTGGCAGACGTCAGCAGGACAGTTGTGCGCAGACATCATTGCACATCGCCTCCTTGGGGGCAACAAAAAGCTAGAAAATCCCTGTCCATGGGGATAGCCGACGGCACCACCACTTGTCGCCACACTCCACCTGCTGGACTCCTTCGGCCCTCGGGCTGAGCCCAGCCCAGCCTACCAAATTGTAGATAGAGTGCCGTGGGAGGAAAGGGCGGCCCTACCTTGGGGGGATCGCTGAGCTGGTGCTGGGGGCTGGAGAGTTTCCGGCACGGCGGTAGAGCGATGAGAGAGGTGGATGCCTGAGAGAATTCCCCATGAGCATGGAATATAAACAGAGTTAAAAAACAAAACAAAAAAAAAAAACAGTCAGCCCAACTTATGCATTATCTCCACATGAAGAACAGTGCCCCGGAACTTAGAATGTTTTTCAAAGATGCTGTTTCTCACTTTGCTGATCTTAAGTCTCCCAGCATTCCAAGACCAGATCATTAGTTTCCGTGTAAGAGAGCGATCACCGCAGATAGTGCTTCAAGCTAATTTCAATTGCTAGGTCTTAAAGATGTATTGTTTTCATAAAATTTTAAAGTCAGTTAGTTTATACTGATCCGTGTTTAAGCGCACATTTGTTATTTTTTACTTTTAACACAGTTTCCCATTTTCCAGAAACCGTGGCTTAGGTCGGATTAGCGCCATACTCACAGTAACTGTGGTGGAGCGGTTTATGGTTTAGTTTTAGCGGTAATAGTATTTTTATTTCTTAGGCACCCAATCCCATGGGTTCTGGTGGTCTTATTAAAAAAAAAAAAAAATTACTAATAAAATACAGCAGCACTACCAATCGGTAAATCAGCACATTCTAAAAGTTAACATTGGTGCAGTATTTCGGTATTTTTTATTTTATTTATTTAGTTTTTGTTGACCGGGTAAGTGCACTGGACAAATCCTGCCTATTTTCAGGCACAACCTGGGGAAGGGGGATACAGATGAATGCCAACTGACCTTGAACCAGATTAAACTGTTGGTGATATTTTTAATGAATGAGGGAAATTCCCCTACACTTTTTCACTAAGTGCCATGGGATCTTTAACATCCACTTGAACTACCACCAATCCAGGCAGATGGGACCTTGGTTTAACATCTCATCCGAAAGACGGCACCTCAGAAGTGCAGCACCCGTCTCATGCTGCACTACAGTGTCAGTACTGGGATATCAACCCAAGTGCCAGATGTGGGAACTGAACCCATAGCCATCTGATCTCCCGGCCTCAGAGGCGAGTGTGCTACCTACTGAGCCACTGACACTGCAAAATAGGTAACATTTCAATCCTTGTTTAACCGAATCTACAGAGGGTGCCTCTCTAAACTTACGGGGCTGCTGATTCCAAAAGGTAGTCACTGCTACCATAAATGCGCAATCCCCAGACAGTTTCAAATGTGATCTGATAACTTTCAGAAAACCCACTTTAGAAAAGAGGAGGGGACAGTTAGGAGACTATGGATACAGGAACTCTTTTAGGTAGCCTGGGACCAAATTGTGTAGGGCTTTGTATGTTACCAAACCTGTCTTGAAGGAGATGTCACCTCACAGGCAGTCAGTGCAACATCTGCAAAACAGGAGAGAGATGCTTGAAAGGAGACACCCCTGCAATGGAAAGGCAAGGAAGTTTTATTTCTGAAGCAAAATTTCCCAAAGGTGCTTCACAATCACAGTAAACAGTAACATTTCAGCAGCATAAATAAGACAGCTAAAACATAACATATGACTACATCCTAAGACTGCTTCAAACAACATTAAAAGCAATATTAAGAGCAATCTGGGATTACTTCCTGGAATAAATATGTTTATAGGGAGGTCATAATGGCCTCTACCATACAGGCAGATCTAACATACATTGGTAAGGTGTTCCAATGTATAGGGGCTGCGACACTGAACGCCATTTCACCTGAGTGTCGCAGGGGAGCTAGTAGGGCCTTGAATATTATCAAGTATATCTTATAGGTTATGTGTCACCGTATAGGCAGCCAGTGCGACACATGCAGAACTGGCGTGATATGGTCCCCACGAAAGGAGCCCATAATCAGCCGGGCTACAGCATTCTGGACCAGCTGCAGGCATCACAACAAACCTCCAGATAACACAAAGTATAAAGCATTGCAGTAGTCAAGCCTAAAGGTAACAAAGGCATGAACTATTGTGTCCAGATCTGCAGGGGCTAGATGTGGTTTGATCCAGGTGATAGTACGCAGATGGTTAAAACCAGCCTAGAACACAGTTGATACCTGTCAATCAAGCATCAGCCTGTGGTCCAGGATAACCCCAATATTCTTCGCTGCATTTGCAGCTTTGAGTGGTTGAGCACCTGATGAAGAAAGACATGTCATAGCGAGGTCAGCTCGACAATTATGACGTCTGTCTTACTGGTATTGAGACATAGCCAATTGGAGGCCATCCCGTTGTTAATTTCAGCCAGACACCTCCCAATCACAGGAGCCACTTAAGTCCTATCAGTAGTCTATCAGGAGTGCAAGACAGGTATAGCTGAATATCATCTGCATGACTGAGTCTCAATGTCATACAGACTAAGAATCTCATCCAGCAACAATATGTACACTGAAAACAATATGGTAGCAAGGATCAAACCTTAAGGAACAGCACAGGAGAGTGCAGGGACTCTGGAGATATGATTACCAAGAGCCATCTGCTGCATTCTGTCTGTTATGTAGGACTCAAACCAGCTCAATACAGTACCAGTAACACCCACATAATGCCTCCGGTGATCCAGTAGCTTCCCATGATTAACAGTGTTAAATGCTGACAAGAGGTCTAGGAGGACCAAGATGGAGCAAAGTCTTAAGTCTCTCGCCCTGATGAGATCATTTGTCACTCTGATGGGGGCAGTCTTCATGCTGTGGTGAGACCAAAAACCCAGCTGGAGAGGTTCATAGATGTTAAAGTTGTCCAAGAGTTCAACAAGTTACTCCACCATCACCTTCTCCAAAAGGGGGAGATTCGAGACAAGTCTGTAATTCCACATGTCTGGGTCCAGGAAATGTTTTTTCAGAAAAAGATAACCACTGTCCTTTTCAGGGCAAACGGAGACGGAAAAATACCCTCCCTCAAGTAACACCCAATGACCTGGGAAATAACTGGACCCAAAGCCTTCAAACTTCCTGAAAGGGTATCCTGTGATATGGGTGAATCAATTTAAGTGAATACGTTTGGGCAATGTCAAAACAGCAAATGTAAAATGGTCTGTGTGCACTCAATCGCACATAGTAAGTATAGTAATATTGCATCAGTAGGGAGTAGTAGTTCTATGCAGTATAGAGGGGTATATTCGTTGGGCCAGTCCCGAGCTGGCTGTCTGGTGTAGTGGTTAGAGTCACCACCTCTGTGTGTGGTGGACCTGGGTTCAGGACTGGCTGTAGGTTTTTTTTTTGTTTTTTTTTTTTTTGGGTGGTTTCCCGAAGTCCCATTCCCCCTGCCCTGACATCTGTGTTCACCCGACCTGCAGGTTGACCTGCCGACTTTAGCCCCCCCCTCCCGAGTTTTGCCTTTCCCCCATTGTCATCCCTCCCCTCGGAGTTGATTATAATAGAAATGGGGGTGTGGGGTGCTTGCCCCTGCAAAGACAGTGGGGGGGGTGTAGCCCCCCTGCATTAAATGTGAGTACACTTCATCCACTCAGAGCTCCTAAGCGCCACTCGCTGATGGTGTGGTGGTTGGTGTTGTGCTGATCGCCATTTTGATGTTCGTCGATATGTAGTCGCCATTGTGTTCAGCGCTGTTTTTGTTGGCGCTATTATCACATGGAACCCCAGAAAGCAGCCAGGCAGGCCAAGGATTCAGCAAATGGCAGGTGGGATGCAAACTGAACACTTCTTCTTCAGTAACTGGCTGAAACTCTTCCCCAAGCAGGCAGAGCGACAATGCAGCCTAAGAACTGGTCATCAGTGGCCCATGACAGGCTGCTAGCGAAGATACCCAATCTGATGGAGTACACTTTGTTGGTGAAGAAATCGATGAACTCCTCACATTTTTTCTGTGGAAAACTTGAACGGACCATATGCAGGATGGATTTATGAACCTGTCCACAGTGTGGAAGAGTTGAGCTGGCTGATTTCTACCTTCTGCAATTGTCCGTGATAGGAGCTCTATTTTCACGTCAGTTGCCCATTGATGCTTACCATAGTGAGTCTTCAATACCAGTCTGTCATCCACGGACCGCGATCTATGCCAAGAATACTCTAACTTCCATCCCTGATCCTTTAATCAGTGAAGCTATGCATTCTGCACTAGCTACAAACGATACATCAAACCTCGAGATAGCCCGAGATACAAAGCATTACAGTAGTCTACTCTGGATGTCATAAAAGTATGCACCAGTGTCTTTAGGTCCTAAGAACTTTGATAGGGCTCCAGCCAGGTGATATGCCTAAGATGGAAGAATCTTAACAGAACACAGAGCAACGCTTACACCTGATGTTCTATTGTCAGTTTCTGGTCCATGATGACACGCAGATTCTTCACTCTATCTTTGGCTATTAGCAGGGTGGAGCCAAGGTGTAATCCAGCCACCCCATTACTCAATCCTTCCATGTTCTGGATGCCCACATCCACAAGTATCACTTCAGTCTTGTCTGGATTCATCCTTAGCCAGCTAGAACCCATTCAGTCATTGATAACAGCAAGGCAATCATTTAGCACATTGACTGTATTCCCATCCCCACAGGCAAATGATAGGTACAGTATAGCAATAAAATTGCAGATTGTGCTTATGAATAACCTCACCTAGTTACAGCATATACACCTCAAACAACATGGATGACAAGGTTGAACCTTGAAGGACCCCACAGGTCAGGGCAGCTGATTGCGAGAGAAAATCTCTCCACAGAACCAGCTGCACCCTACTGAAAAGGAAGGACTCGAACCACCTCAGTACAGTGCCATGCAGACCAACCAAGTCACTTAGCCGAGTTGGTAAAATCTCATGGTCTGTGATGTCAGAAGCTGACGAGAGGTCGAGAATAGGAATGGAACATTTTCCTCCATCCCTAGCTAGGAGAAGACAATTCTGCACCCTGATGAGTACAGTCTTCATGCTGTGATGCCCCCGAATCCTGACTGGACTGGCTTATAGTTGGGGGAAAAAAACTCCAAGTGTATCTCCAGCTGCATCACTACCACTTCTCTCGATCACTGTCCCCAAAAAGGGAAGGTTCGAGATAGGCCTGTAATTAACTAAGACAAATCAATGATCGTTTCTTAAGAAGGGGTTTCACTACAGCCCTTTTCATGACTGTAGGGAAAACACCCTCCTCAAGTGAGCATGGAACAATCTCAGCAGTTACTGACCCCAGAGACTCCAGACAGTCTACAAACAGCCAGATAGGTCCAGGATCGAGTGAACAGAAAGTGGGGTGCAACTTCAGGATCAGGAGGAGGATCTCTATAGTTGGCACCAAATGAAACTCCTCCCAGACTGAGTGAAGGCCTCCGCTAGTTACAGACCAGACCAAACTGGGTCCTGACAACCCGCTTGTAGAGACCAAGGAGCAAATGGCTGATACCTTATCAAGGAAGAACTGGCCAAATTCCTCACATCGTTTGAGTGTCAGAACTCTTCTGGACTGTAGGCAGGCTGTATGTAACAACCTGTCCACAGTACAGAAAAGCTGAGGTGGTCTGTTCTTTCCTGCAGCAACCACCCATAGCAGGAACTCCACCTTCATCAGAGTGATTGCCTCCTGATACTTCTTATAGTGAGCCCTCAGGGTTAGTCTGTCTCATTGATTCAGACACTGCCAAGAATGCTCCAATCTCTGCCCTCTTGCCTTCAATCATCAAAGCTCCTTACTGAACCAGGGGGAGCTCTGGGAGACTCTCAGACATACACGAAACTATGCAAGTGAGTCATGAACCACAGTGATAGCCATATTATAAGCCTCCACCATTGTCTCAGTCCCTTCAGCACACAACTGCATCATGCTTGAGCAGCTCAGCACTGATAAGAGCCCCAAAGTCTCCAGATTTTTTGAAGGTTGACACTGAACTAACTCCACTGGGGGGGGGGGGGTTACATGCTCCGGGGAGGCCCTGATCTGAAAACGGAAAGTGTGATGATCCATCCAACTGATCGGATCAACTGTGACATTTATTTATTTATTGATTGATGGTCTAGGAATTACAAACCTTTGAGTCAGAGACTCATTTGCAAAGGCTCCACGTCTTACATAAATATAGATATGTACACAGTATAGCACGGAATACATAATACAGACTACTGCTCTAATACAGAAAATGACGCGAACTACAGAGGTGGAAAGAGTACGTAACACACACGGAACACCAGTGATGTGAAATCATAAATACTGCAGTGAAATTTTTTTTTTTTTTTAAGCAAAGTTTCATCTGCAGTCACAGTGGGAGTTGGACATAATGTGGCTCAGTAACTCAGGTTTAAAAAGCCCTAGCCTGGGGATTGATAAAATAGAGTCAGAGATTGAGTTCATACAGAGTGGGGTCCTGTAGCAAAAAGACCTGTGGCCAGCAGTGGTCTTCACAAAGGAGAAATGGAATGCTGCAGTGTCAGCGTGTCTAGTGGTGCAAGCCGGCAGGCTCTTTTGGAGGAGCTGGAGACAGCCAGGGGGGGCTATGCCCAACTGGATTTTTTTTGGCTAGTAAGCAGGTCTGGTAAAAAAGTCGCCCCTGGAAGTTTAGCCATGATGACCGTAGGTAGAGGTCACAGGTATGCGTGAGTTGATCACAGCCTGTGGCCAATCTGCAGGCTTTGTTTAGGGCATGTTTAATGCTGGTCAGTGCCATGTCAGAGGTGGCACCATAGATGATTATGCCGTAGTCTACCAGGGAAAGGATGGAGCTAGAGATAGCTAACCGTAGAGCCTCAGGAGGTAGACATGGTCTGATTCTCCTATTTATTTCAGTGCAAGTCGATGCGATATGCTCATGATACATAAGGGTGGAGTCTAGGGTAACCCGTAGATATTTAAAATTGGAAACAGGTTCCAGCATGGTGCCCATCGCATTATGTATAGATAATTTTGTCATGCTGTATTTATGTTGTGTTTGGGCGAATAGCATGACTTTCGTCTTTTTTGTTTTGAGTACAAGCTTGTGTGAGGAAAACCAGGCTTCAGTTTGTGTGAAGGAGCCCTGCAAGGATTTTTGGAGCTGTGTGGGGTCAGGGTGCTGACTGAAAATCACAGCATCATCTGCATAAAGGAGGAGATGCCCTGAGGAGGCCAGAGGTAAGGAGTTCAAGTATAGTGAGAAAAGGAGCGGACCAAGGATGGACCCTTGGGGAACACCTGACTGGACGGGAAGGTTAGTGGAGGGGGGTGCTTTTTATCTTCATTTGTTGAGTGCGGCCAGAGAGGTAGTTGGAGAACCAGCCAGCGGTTTCTTTGGATACACCAACAGAGAGGAGGGAGTTTATGAGCATGGTGTGACTGACATTATCAAATGCCTTGGGAGAGATCAATATAGACTGATCCAGCCAGGTCTCCATGGTCAAGAGCGTCATGAATAAAGGAGGTGAATTATAATAGGGCAGTGGTGGTGCTGTGAACTTTCCTGAAACCGTGTTGTTGTTGGCATATTAGGTGGTGTGAATTTAGATAGTCAGTAAATTGATCGGCTACTATTTTCTCCAGCGCTTTTGAGAGGGGAGGGAGTATGGAAATGGGGCCTATAGTTACTACTTGAGGTACGGGCGCCATTTTTATGAACTGGCATAATCACTGCCTTTTTCCACAAAGATGGGAACTGCCCTCGGCACAGGGACATGTTGAGTATTTTAGTGAGGGGTATTAGGACAGCATCAAGGGTTAAGGATAACAGTTTTGCATCTAGTGAGTCACCACTATGCCTTGTCTTCCCTAGGAGCATGGCAATATATGAGCGGGCATCACTAGCAGAGATAGTTTTGAAACAAAAGGGTGGAGCACAGGGGGGTGACGGGAATTGTCCAGCATCTGTACTGAAGAAATCAGGAGGGAGAATAGTGCTTAGGTCAGAGAAAGATATATTAAAAGTATCAGCTATTTTGCAGGGGTCTTGGGTGGGGATACTGTCAAGGATAAGCATGGTAGGGGGAAGGGAAGGAGACTTTCCACTAAGTTTCTTTATATTTCCCCAGAACCTCTTTCCATATCCCCAAGTGTCAGTGAGTTTTGTTTTGATAGTAAGCAGCCTTTGCCTGCCGGATTGCCCAGGTGCATGTGTTTCAGGCAGCGTGGTATAGTTGTCGGTCAGCGGGTCGACCTGACTGAAAGGCTCGGTGCCACAGGTCATCACGCGCCTTTATTTGATCAAGCAAGGACCGATTTACCCAGAGGGAGGATTTTGATTTTTCAATTCGTTTGACATGGGTGGGCGAAGAAGTCATAGGCGGATTGGAAGGAACTTATGAAGAAGGACAGGGCGGCATCAACTGACACCTGGTGATCAAGTGGGGACGAGTCGAAGTTACGGAGTAGGTTTCGGAGATGGTTTAAAGCCCCTTTTTTGAGTTGGCAATACATGGAGATCCTGGGTGGGGGTGGTTTCCAGCTATTTGTCCAGAGACAAGTTACAGGGGAGTGATCACTGATAGAGTCCGATAGGACCTGGACATCCAGTATGTGCTCAGGATGATTTGTGAGTATGAGATCAAGGAGGGAGCTGTGGCCCATGTTTTTGTTCACTCTAGTGGGGTTAAGGACCATTTGCGACAGATTTTGGGCAGTAGCTGCATCCTTGAGGGAGGATGTCTGGGGAGCAAGCCAGTTTGTGTTAAAATCACCTAGGGCTATGACTTCTGAGTTTTTAGGGAGCTGGTCAATTATGTTTAGGATGGATATGAAGGCATCCCTTTGGTTTCGAGGGGGTATGTATACCGACATTATATAAAGAGATTTACCCGAGTTACCTATTTCAACCCTGATGGTGAGGGACTGTACGCCTTCTGTAGGGCTTATGGTAGCAGTGTTTATTCCTTGCAGGTGTTCTCGAAGATACAGTGCACTACCCCAACCCCACCTGTTCAGCCTATCTGACCTGAACAATGTGTATCCCGGTATGCATACAGCCGAGTCAGGGGTATGCTGCGACAGCCATGTTTCAGTAACGGCTAGTATATCAGGGTGGTGGAGGCAGACCCAGGCTTGAAGAGAGGCAAGTTTCTTTTGGAGACTACATATATTAATGGCAGCCAGTCGCAGTCCTTTGTGTTTCGCTGGATTGATCGGGTGGCGGTCGTGGGCCACGATTTGGGGTGGAATGTTGCCACAAGTAGCAGGAGGATGACTGCTGTCCTGGTTATGGTAATTTTTTGGATCTTTTTGTGAGTGTACTGTGATGGGACTGCATGATGGTATGGTTTATTGGAAATATGGGAGCATGTGAAGTGCAGTATTTCTTGCCCATAAAGTAACGGGGTACTCATGGTTTCAGGGGGGAGGTGACTTGGCACAAGAGGAGGATGGGGAGATAGGACATGGTAACTGATGAGGGAGTTTTTACAGGGGTGCGTATCATAGGAGGTGATTTTGGGGCAGGGGAGGGTTAGTGCTAGGATGAGTGTGGGGAAGGCAGGAGATAGTGGGCTGAGAGAGGGTTAAGATGAGGAGAGTAAGCTATGGAGTTGCTATATGGACAAAAGAGGGTGATATGGCACTATTACTAGACATATTTGGGAGGGATTTAGTAGTTAACCTAATGTTTCTTTGTACTTAGAAAATGGGTAGAGTAAGATTTTTCCAGTGCTGATTTGGGGGCGGGGCGGGTTACAGAGTGAGGGAGGTGAGACTGTATTAAATGGGTGTAAGGGAAGTTTTTTTGTGTCACACACCGAATACATCCGTACATTAAACAACTTGAGCCCCAATGAAAAAAACAGGTCCATGGTGTGACTTAAGTGGTGTATGTAACAACCTGTGTGGAGCTCAACTACTGTAACTGCCAGAGGAATTGCTGTTCAGGCATAAGGAATTCATCATCACCCCAAATATTGAAGTCCCCGAGCACAAGCCACCTGGTGTACTCCAGTGTCAAGCTGACAATGAGCAGCCCTTGTATCCTGGATAATGGCATAGGAGAAGAATCCTGCCCACCCCCGAATACCTAAATCACCCTTAACTGCCACACATTCAAACAACCTGTTCTGATCCATTGGACATGCCACAATTCTCAGGCCACAATCTCCAGTTTTGTAGTGCACCACCGTATAACCCTGAGGAATAGCCTTCTCCACCAGCGGGCCAGAGTTGTTCCCCCAGCCAGGTCTCGGTGATGCACACCAGGTCCACCAGGGAATACACTGCAAAATCAGCTGTTATCGTGGTCTTATTCCTGAGAGGCCTGGCATTACAAAGGATAGCCCAACGGGGATGAGCCATGCTGGTGGGCTCACCAGCTATCTCATCTGATGACATTTCAGGAGCCCTTAGGTTTGGAACCAGGCAGGGTACTCCCCTGTCCTAGTTCCACATCGGCTCAGGTGGCCCCTTGTCCTACACCTGATCCTGTTCCATCAATCTCTATCTCCAGGAACAAATCTGGTTCAGTGACCCCACCTTCCTGTGATACCCACCTCCCCACACTGGTCCCCACAGAGCCACTGAAGGGACCAGGGCTGCTGAATGGGCAGAGTTGACATAGTTGTTCCAAAGAATAGGAGATATGGGGTGTTCCATTTATCCCAAAACACATCTTGGCCAACAGTAAAACCTGCTAAAATCTTACTACCCCCACCTCCAACAATAACAACAAAGATACCCCATAATAACTGAAGTACCTCCCACTCACAGTCAAATCACTCATAACGCAATCACACACCACTCACAAATCCAAATACCCCCAAGCATGCCATTCACCACCAACAGTAAATAAAAGTAAACTAAATACAGTATCCAAAACTTATTAAATGTACAGCAGTCATAGTAGCCACAGTTTCACCAAATATATTGAGTTAAGCAAACTCCCAAATTCCTGCAGGATTGTATCCTGGAGGATGGTATATGAGAAGAATCCTGTTCCCCTCAATCAATGCTACCCTTAACTGTCATACATTTAACAGTCTGATCTAACCCACTGGGTACACAGCAAGGCTTGGGCCAGATCTAAAACAGATGCCCCCCGCATGCTCCCTCCTCAGGCAGTGCACCACCGTATAACCCTAAGGAATAGCTGCCTCCAGCGCTTGACCAGAGTTGTTCCCCCAGCCATCTCTAAGTGATGTATATCAGGTCCGCCAAGGAGTCTGCAACAAAATCCACTATTGCCACAATGTTATTCCTGAGAGGCCTGGCATTATAAAGAATAGCCCGAAGGGGAAGAGCCATGCTGGTGGGCTGACCTGCTGTCTCATCCAGTGATGTTTCAGGAGCTCTTGGGATTGGAACCAGGCAGGGTTCTCCCCTATCCTGGTTCCATTTTGGCCCAGGGCAGCTACTTATCCTACTGCTGATGCTACCCCCTTGATCTCCATCTCCAGAAAAAAATATGCATCGGTGACCCCACCTTCTTCTGATCTCCACCTGCCTTCACCAGTGGAGAGCCACTGAAGGGACTGAGGCCGCTGAATTGGCAGAGTTGATTTAGCTGTTCCAAAAAATAGGAAATATGGGGAATTCCGTTTATCCCAAAACACATCCTGACCAACAATAAACCCCCCTCTAAAACCCTGCTACCCCCATCCCCAACAGTAACAACAAAAATACTCCAGTAATAACCCAAGTACTAACCATCCCACAATCAAATCACTCACAACACAATCACACACCACTCACAAATCTAAACACCCCCAAATATGCCATTCACCACCAACAGTATATAAATAAACTAAATACATTATCCACAACTGTATTAAATGCACAACAGTCCCAGTAGCCACAGTTCCACCAAATATATTGAGTCTGAGTTAAAGCAAAAATTAGGTCTCAGAATGTCTTAACTCCCTTCAGCTCCTCAACCCCACAATGAGCGCTCCATCCACACAAGATGTGATTCAGTAGCATAACTCCACATCCACTGGAATGAATGCGCACAGACATACTGTACTATTAATTTGAAGATGAATGAAAAACCAGTGAGATGACACTTCTCTCAGAATGACACTCAATCTCAGATATGTCAGTAATGGTCTTAAAAGGGCATTTCAGAAGTACACAACAGAGACAGGCTTCTGAGATCAGGCTTATTTTACTTCTCAATATGGTGGAAGATGGCATGAACATAGATTTGGGGTTTATGTCACATTATTCTACTTAAACTTCCACAGACTTTTACTTCAAAGGATGGACATATACTAGGACTTCAGCGTGTCTTTATTTTTTTTTTTGTTTTAATATGTGTAGAGTCCATTTTAACTGGTTATCGACATGTTGGTTTCTCGCCAAAGAATTATGTGTATGTGTGTGTGTGGCGGGGGGGGTACTTTTTTTTTTTTTTTAATGAGTGGGAGGTTGTGTATGTGAGAAGAGTTTGGTGGGGGGGTTGTGGTTATATTGAGGTAGGCTTATATTCAGGTACATGACATAATGATGTTGCAGTGTGTTAGGACACTTAGTTCACACACACACAGTGAATATTTACTTTCTTCTAACTAGTTTTTTCTGCTGTGGGGGGGTTAATTCCAATGGGTTTTTATTCAGATTCCTTAGACTATTGCTTTACATATAGCAGTTTGATTATATACTGTCAATTTTATGAACTCTGAACATATTAGGATGCATGATCTCACTCACTTGGGGGTCCTTGATAGGTTTAATTCCTTTGGGTGAATATTGTAGTGTTTGGTGTAAATGATCGTGTGTTAGGACTCTTGGCTCAGATTCATAGTGAATATTTACTTACTTCTAACTAATTATCTTCCAAGTTAGTGGTTTATTTCCATTGTGTTTTTATTCAGATTTCTTAGACTGTTACTGTACATATAGTAGTTTGATTAAATACTGTCACATTTTTGAACTCTGTACATATTGGGATACATGATTCCATTTATTTATTTAGTTTTTGTTGACCGGGTTAGTGCACCAGACAAATGCAGCATATTTTCAGGCACGACCCGGGGGAGGGGGATACAGATGAATGCCAACTGACCTTGAACCAGATTAAGCTGTTGGTGCTATTTTCAGTAAATGTGAACCCCAATTTACTTGGGTGTCTATGACAGATTGAATTCCATTGGGTTATATTTTAGTGATTGGTACATATACTGAACCCTTAACATATTAGGATGTATGGTCTCATTTTCTAAGGTTTGACAGGTTTGTTTTTTAATTTGGCTCTTATACTGACAATTGATATTATCATGTATAATATCATGTTACAGCACTGAAGATCTTAAGGTTTATGGAATATAGTAACTAGTTGAGTGTATAATTGGGAAAATGTCTCCAGATAGGTTGTATACTGTATAAATATGTGGAACAGTTGCTCACACTAGGGAAACTCTAAACTCTCTTTATGCCATATATAGAAAATTTCTGTTTTATTTATATATATATATATATATATATATGTATATATATATATACACATTGCTTGCTTTAACATACATTAATATCACATTTTAACACGTGCTTACGTTAGTATTGAATCTAAAGTTCTCACTTTTCATTAGACTGTATTCACAAAGCACACTGAAGCATTCGTAATTTATGTTAGTGGAGCTTTCTGCTTGAAGAGTCCTTATCTCATTTTGGTGACATTTGACCTTGAAAGGCTCCTTCATTTAAAACAAACTGGTGAAATGTGATTCCTTTGATTTAAACTGCTGTTATGGTTTAAATGAGTATCTTAAACCAATGAGAATTCTTTGTGGGTTTTTTATGTATGATCTGGGTGTTAATAGTATGGGATTTTCTAAATAACTGTCATAAGTTTCTGAGGAAGGACTTGGTTGGTCTGAAAGCTTAGGCACTTTGTTCTTTTTGTAACATCTCAGTTGGTCCAGTAAAAGGTATCAAACCATTTACTACCACAGTACAACTTCTGCTCTGATTTTCAGGTCACTATTGCAGCCTATAAAAACTGCCCCCATTGTAGCATGGGGGCACGTCTCCACATATGGAAGCATGAGCATTATGGCTGCCAGCCCTAGGGAGCAATTTTATGAGTGTTTTTTCTCTAAACACAGGAATACAAAAATGACACTTTGTGCTGGAATCGATTAAGGTACAGGTAAGCAGCTGTATATGTTAAGGGGGAGAGAACTTTAACTAGAAATCTGCTCTTTAAAGAGAAAAAAAGGCAAGCTTAAAAGGCTATGGCTGTTAGCTCCTGTCTCTGTATCTAGCTCCAAAGGACATTCCCCACCTCTTTAAAAAAGTCTGGTAATGGGTTTTGGCTGGTGACAAGATGGTTTCTTAGTCTAGTCAGTGCTCCCTTCCCTCAGCCTATGTCCAGCATCGTCCTCATTCTAATACCACCATTCTCACGCTATGAAGCCATCTCCAAAAAGCCTGGGTTCTGATAAATTTTGTTTAGGTGCTTACCTCACTCATTGTACTTCCTGTGGCACTGCAAGTCTTCACTACTTTCTTTCCATGTGGTCCCCTGAATAAACAGTGGGAATGGTAGTACCCAGCCAGTTCAACCGGTGTCCCCAGTCAATCTTGTAGAGTTTAAAAAAATGTTCAGTCAAATCCTCCTTGACACTGGAGACTTCAAAGCAGTGGCATACCAGAATGCTGAAGACGTGGCAAGCCTCAGCCAGAGGCTTACTTACACGGAACAACAGGCCGTGCATTAGGATGCCTGTTCTGACCACATTGTGGCTTATCTGTGGGAGCAGGACTGCTCCATAAAGCTCCTCTGGGACAGATTGGAAGACTAGAGAACTGAGAATGGAGGAAAAACCTATGGTTTATAGGCTTTTCTGAAAGAATTGAAGGGAGAGACACTAATAGCTTCCTCCAAAAAGTATTACCCATGCTGCTGAAATATCAGTGGCAGACCCCACTTGACATACAGTGGTCCCACCACTTCCTTGCTCCTCCACCGAAGCTCAACCAAAAATCCAGACAAATTCTTTCTAAGTTCCTTCATTTTCCAGTCAAAGACAAAATCATGAAAGTGGTGAGAGAGAGGAGCCCACTTAGCTGGCAAGGGCACCTCATCCAGATCTTCCCAGACTTCCTGCAGAGCCTTTACCACTGCATGCAAGGACCTACAACAGCTGGGGGTGCCTTACAGCCTCAGGTACCCAGCCACTCTTAGGAGTCCCCAGAATGGAGTCTTTCACTCCTTTGCTACCCTGGTGGCTGTGGAGAACTTCATTAAGAAATCCTGGTCCACTGCATCATTTCCAGATGTCCCCTGTCACACCAGCCAAGTGCCTATGGACATGACTCTAGTACTGGACCCCAACTGCTCTTCCTTTTGGGCCTGTAGCTATACTGTCAGATCCCTCCGAAGGACCCTGGCAGCCAATTTACTGCAGATGTGGGCAGGGGACGGAGAGCGAAAAGACAAAATCAGATAGGTGGGACCTTCCTCCCTTACACTCACAAACCTCAAAGTAGAAGTCGGGGGTCGAGAGAGAGAGAAGCTCTTTTGGACATCTTGGGAAACTGGACCTCAGGAAGTGGCTACCTCCCTTCAGTCAACTGGGGTGAAGCCACTAGGCTGCATGATGCAGCTCCTCCTCAAGGGACATTACCACAAAGATCCCGGGGAGCCAAATCAAAGCTGTTGGCTACTAAACTGAATTTCCTGCCAATAGCAGGGCTCCCAGATATATAGGAATTGGTGTGTTTTACAGGGAAATAGAGCCATCGACATGGAAATTATTCCCATAGACTTACATTGGATATATGGGAAAATAGAACAATTTGGCTTCCATAGGAAATAATGTAATCTGCAGGAAAACTCAGGGGGAAATGCCAAATTAATCTGGGAGCACTGCAGTAGCTGCAGATACAGCCGCTCTACCAGAGAACACTACCTTGCTGCCTTTGTCCTCCCCACAGAAAGACCTAACATCTGTCTGGTCATATGCTGAAGCAGCTGCATCAACTTCCAAGCCTAGGCTAATGGAGGAACACCACCTTAGACTCAGATGAGAACCCCTCCTGGAACTGGTCAGAACCGGTGGTACTTTAATTGGGTTGCTGTAGTGACCCGCCCTGGGTGTAAGTTGATTCGCAAGACAATTAATGGTGCTAAACATGTCTCTCCCTCCAAATTCAGTTAAAGGGGCTATTCAGGCACCACAAAGTACTCTGACTTTGCATGCCCTAGTAGACTGTGTGTTTGCTCATGGATGACTTGATTCCTTTATTGCTAGATAATTGTTCTGTTGTTCCCCCTCTCTTTGCTTTCTCTGTCCAACGGTTGTACAGTTTATAGTCTGAGAGTGAGTGAGTGTGTGTGTGTGTGTGTGTGTGTGTGTGTGTGTGTGTGTGTGTATGTTACCAGTCCACAAGGTTTCTCAATATTAACATACAGTAGAGGTAAGAAGTAAAAACGAAAAGAGAACACAAAACAGAAAATTAAGTTACTGTGAAACTTTATGGGTATATGGGGGGGCAGCATTTCCTCCTTCCCTTTCATAAGACACTCGACAGCTGCCTTTTGGTGGACCCACAGGGGCATGCCAGTAGCTGATGTCACTTTGTTTATTTGACGGCCCTGTGCAGGTTCTGTCTGGCTGCTCACTGTCTACCCCTGTGGCGAATATGGGCCCTTTTACACCATGCCTCATAGTTCTCAAAGTGGGTGGTCAGAAAACTCCTAACCTAGGGGCTTCATCCCAGCTTTTTTACCCTTAACCCAGTGGAGCACCTGTCCCGGAACCCCTTCATTTAGGCCTTCTGGGACTATATTGCCCTCCTTCCCTGCCCTCCACCCTAAACCAGTTCTACTTTTATAGGCACAGAATTTAACTGACAACAGGAACTTCCTGTTTGGGAGCAGGAAGTGAGTGATCACAGAGCCACCAAAGACTCACCATCCTAGAAGGGCAAGATTAGCTCTTCGTCCCCCCCAGCTGCTGGAGGTCTGACTTTGAGCAAGTAAGGAGACTACTGAGAAATATAGGAACTTCTTGTCTCGGAACAGGAAGATCAGGAGCTAAAAGGGCACAGAGGCAGTAAGTAGGAAGAGAAATAAACAGAGGAAAGAGTTAAGTATTCCAAACAACAGTTAGGGGGCCAGAAAAAAAACATGATGGGAGTGGTGCAGTGGCTGTGGAGCAGCAGTCTTCTGGGAGACGTTCTGGAGGATGCAGTGTTGTCCCATCTGCAGGCACCTCTCTGGGCTGAGGGAGGAGGTTGCTCATCTCCAGGCTCAGTTGGCCAGGATTTGTGGGACCTCCTCTCCCACCCAGGGACCATCAGGGTCACTGCCGTTGCCTCAGAGATTGCCAGGAAAGAGGAGCGGTTGGACCACAGTGGGCTCAGGGAGGATGAGGGTGGTGGAACAGAGGCGCATCCCTCCAGTTGTACCTCTCCACAATTTCTATGCCATTCTGGAAAATGTGGTTCCTCTGTGGAGGCACCAACAGTGGAGACCAAGGAGGATGCTGGGAACCTCCACAAAGGAGACCCTCAAGAGGGTGGCATGGGACCCCACAGGGGAAGGAAACAACTCTTGGTGGTGGACTCCATTGTTAGGAAGGTAGGACTGGGAGAGGGAGGTAAGGTGCCCGCCTGGCGCCATGGCTTGAAGGGACAGGGAGTGAATCCTCAGGATCGCAGGAGCAGCTGCATAGAGGAGGGAGCTGGATGTCATTGTTCACCTAGGGACAAATGATCTGGCTAAGAAAGGGATCAGAGCAGTGCAAGAAGCGTTTGTGGAGATGGGGAGGGGCCTTAGACAAATAGCACACATGGTAACCTTCTCGGAGGTGCTGTCTGTCTATGGCACGGGTGAGGCTAGGGTGCTCCACACCATGGGATTCAATCAGTGGTTGAAAAACTGGTGCAGAGCTCAGGGATTTGGATTCATTAGGGACTAGGTGTCCACCTGGAGGGATGCAGGCCTATACTGTCATGATGGTCTGTATCTGTCCAGGAGGGGAACCAGGATCCTAGGTGATAGGTTTAAATACATCATTGGCAAGCTTTTAAACTAGCCAAGGGGGGGAGGCACTGGAAAGGAGCAGAGAAATCCTAGCCCCCTCCCAAAAAAATCAGGGTACTAGGTGAGGTAGACACCGACATAGAGATGTCGACAGGGAGAAGCGCAGGGGTAAATGGAGAAAGCAAACAAACGCAAAGGACAGGGATGGGGCAAAAGGGTAAGGCCATCAAGAAATGGAGGGTAATGAGTACCAGCGCCGTGAGTCTGGGCAACAAGCCCTTGAACTGGTGGCCTTGATGGAAGAGGGATGCCTGGATATCGTAGCAGTCACAGAAACATGGTACACAGAGAACCATGACTGGGATGTTAACTTACCAGGGTGTACAACCTACAGGAGAGACGGGGGTAGCTCTCTATGTAAGAGAAGGGATAAAAACAACTGAACAAAAGAGTAAACAGGGAGGAGAGGAGGCACTGTGGGTCACCTTAGAGACTGGAAATGGCACCACAATCCGCACAGGGGTTTTATACAGACCCCCATGTTAGGGGGAGGGAATGGACAAGGATATGATAGAAGGTATCCTTAGAAAGGCAGAGAAAGGGGAGATACTGTTGATGGGGGACCTTAATATGCCAGATGTTATCTGGTGCACCTTTGCTACAGCCACATCCAAAAGCAGGGCCATTCTTGATGCCCTTCAGGTGGCATGCCTCAGACAGCTAGTGTTGGAACCCACTCGGGAGGGAGCAATCTTAGACCTCGTACTCTCAAATGGAGACAGTGAGAGGATCTCAGATCTAGAAGTGGGTAGTCATTTGGGAACAAGTGACCACCAAACAGTGTGGTTCATGATAAACTCAGCTACAGAGTCAAGCCATACAAAAGAGAGGTTTCTGGACTTCAGAAGGGCTGACTTTGGCAAAATGGGAGAGTGCCTTAGAAAAGCACTAGCAAACAGGCTAGGAGGAAGAGTGGAGCAACAATGGGGAAACATCAACACTGCCATCACAGAGCCAGCTGAGAATAAGCACCTTTATCAGGGAAAACAAAAGCAAAAAGATTCAGAGCCTGAAAATGAACAGGCAGATGAGCCCATCGTTCAGCCTGCTGGTAATTTTCAGATGCCTACTAGGGAGGAATTTAAACCGATATGGCAGTTTTTGCAGACTATGAAGGAACAGGCTTCCAAAGGCCCTCCATCAATGCCACCTAGTGTTACAGAGGAGGAATACATTTTTGAAGAGGTGGTGAATTAACCTTTCACTTCTGAGGGCACAGGTGAGAAAGAAAATGGTTTAGCCCCACGTCCTCTCTGTTTTCCTGAGGGGCATGGCTGAAATTGTTACTATTTGTGCCATAGAAACTAGTTATGAAGTTGGTGAGTTAGATTTCTTAAGCATGTCAGGACTGATTTCAAGAAATAGAGTCCACATTCCCATTCATGACATTTTTAAAAGAATGATCAAAAATATCTGTTTATGCCTCTTACAGATTCTTTATTTGCCTATGCTGTAGGGTGGTTTGGTATATTTTTTGACTTTGTTAAATTGTTTTGGCAATAATTTTGAATCATCATGTTCTTAGGATAAGAAATAAGGGCTACAGTTACTGTGTGCCGAAATATGAGGTATAATATGTGAGTGACTTTTCTGATGATATCTTGCATTGTTTTTATTTGAAAAGAAAAAAGTACAAGTTTAAAAGCTGGCCCGGTGGCGCTGAGGGTTGAGGCTCTGGATGCCCACACTTCGTGCCACTCTGGTGACCCTGGTTCGGGAATGAGCCTGGGTCAGCAGGGGATGGAGAGGATTGAGCATCCAGAGGACAGCTGTCCTCTCCCGGGGAGGGTGGGTGGATGACTTCCCGGCGTGAGCGGCTCTTAGCAGAGGCTGAGAGCGACGCAGTCCGGGGATCATGCTAGGTGCAGGAGAGGAGCCTTGGCAGCCATTTTGGCGAGCTGGGTGCGGAAGCATGCCCGGCAGCACTGGATAGCATTGCATGTCCAGGCTCCTAGGGGAGTGCTAGAACAAGTGAAGCCACCCTCTGACTGGGTGGTAGACATCACCTACCTCCACCTCCACTCCTGGATCCTGCCCACCATGTCCTGGGCTTAACATTGCCTCCACCAATGGAGCGCCAGATGAAAGTGCTGTGGAGCAGAAGGCGGCCCCACCTCGGGGGGTGCATTCTGGGGAGACTGGCTCCATCAGGTGTGTCACAGGTGAGTTGGGGCATCCAGGCACAGATGGGAGGATCTCAGGCTGGAGGGAAAAAGGTAGGTTGACCGAAGGGGCTCCAGTTGTTGGTGACCAGAGGGAAAGAAACTTGGAAAAAAAAGAAAAAAAAAAGTATACATTTAGGAAGAATAAGCAAAAATATTTTACACTTACACTCTGAAGACGGGGATCGATACCAGTCCATTTACAGAAGAAAGGGTTCTGAAAGAACTAATAAAATTGAAAGTGGACAAAACAATGGGGCCTGATGGGATTCACCCATGAATTCTAAAAGAACTAAGGGTAGAACTAGTGACACCGCTGACTACTCTCTTTAACAAATCATGGGAGGATGGGGTGGTACCTGAGGACTGGAGGAGGGCAGATGTGATTCTCTTCACAAAAGTGGAGCAAGACAGAGGCAGGAAACTACAGACCAGTTAGTTTGACCTCAGTGGTAGGGAAAATGATGGAATCACTTCTGAAGGGAAAGAATTGTTGAGTACCTAGAGGCCAGTGGGGCACAGGACCCAAGGCAGCATGGATTCACGATGGGAAGGTCATGTCAGAGCAGATCTAATAGATTTCTTTGACTGGGTGACCAAAGTAGTAAACCAGGAAGGGGCTGTGGACATGGCCTACCTAGATTTTAGCAAGGCATTTGATACAGTCCCACAAAAGATTAATACAATGTTAGCCAGCTCTGGAGTGGGCCCCAAGGTGGTGTTCTGATAAAAAATTGGCTAGATAACAGGACGCAGAGGGTAGTTAAATGGAGTACACAGTGGAAAAAGGAGGGTTACTAGCGGGGTACCGCAGGGTTCAGTACTGGGACCGGTCCTTTTTAATGTCTTTATAAGTGACATTGCAGAGGAACTGGAAGGAAAAGTATGTCTCTTTGCAGACAACACAAAGATCTGCAACAGGGTTGATACACAAGATGGAGTGGAAAGGATGAGAAGGGACTTGGCAAGGTTGGAGGAATGGTCAAATGTATGGCAGCTCAGATTCAATGCAAAGAAGTGTAAGGTAATGCACATGGGAAACAAAAACCCAGGAGAAGAGTACACAATGGGGGGTGAGATACTGACAACAGTAAACATGGAAAGGTACCTGGGGGTTATTATATCAGATGACCTAAAGGTGGGCAAGCAATGTGAGAAGGCAGTAAGGAAGGCTGGGGGGATACTGGGATGCACAGGAAGAGGCATCAATAGTAGAAAACAGGAAGTTGTTATCCCTCTGTACAGACAGTTGGTGAGACCCCATTTGGAGTACTGTGTGCAGTTCTGGAGACCCCATCTCTGCAAAGACATAGACAGAGTGGAGACCCTCCAGAGGAGGGCAACCAAAATGGTGCAGGGTCTGCACCAGAAGACATATGAAGAAAGACTAAAGGAGCTTAATATGTATACCCTTGAGGAAAGAAGGGAGAG
Organism: Neoceratodus forsteri; assembly: GCA_016271365.2. Lineage (NCBI taxonomy): Eukaryota > Metazoa > Chordata > Ceratodontiformes > Ceratodontidae > Neoceratodus > Neoceratodus forsteri. The sequence goes on along the minus strand of CM028131.1, from coordinate 1,389,653,001 downwards.
AGGGGGACATGATAGAAACTTTCAAGTACCTCAAGGGAATCAACAAAGTCCAAGAGGGTAGCATCTTTCAGAAAAAGAGAAGTGCAAGAACAAGGGGTCACAATTTGAAGATAGAGGGGGGGGTGGACAGCTCAGAGGTAATGTGAGGAAGTATTTTTTCACGGAGAGGGTTGTGGGTGTGTGGAACAGCCTCCCTGCGGAGGTCGTGGAGTCAAGAACTGTGGGAGAATTCAAGAATGCATGGGACAGACATAAGGCAGTCCTAGTGGGGGGTAGGAGGAAGTAAGCTGTTGGTTAACTAGGATCTGCAGCTTATCTGTTAGGTAGGAAAATGGGCAGACTAGGTGGGTGAAGTGGTCCTTATCTGCCATCAAATTCTATGTTTCTGTGTTTCTATGTAGTTGCCTGAATCAGCATCGGCAATCAATAGGAAAGTGGAGAAAAGATGTATAGTACAGTACTGAGTAAATGTGGGAGATCAGGTTACAGCCTCTAAGAGGAAGTCTAGAAAAGGGGTCCAGATTCATGTATAGTTATATTTATCAGCTGCCAGAAGACTAGGTTTTTAATTGTGCACTAGAGTACCCACTGCTTGCTTCCAGAGGAGAAGGGATGAGATGTGAGATACTCTCCATTGTTGCAAGAGGAGGGGTTTATCTTGTACAGTAACTGCCCCAAGCCATTTATTCTGGTATGAGTTGAGATAAAGGACAGTTAATGGGGCTTCTGGGAATTATGTTAGGTTGTGAAGGAATTTTAAACAGTTAATTAATAATGAAATGGTAGCCCTGCAAATTCCAATTAAGGACTGCTAAATTATCTTTCGGTACTAAATGCAAAGTGCATGAAAACAATCCCAAACTAGAATCACCTCATTAAAAATGTTACAAACTAATCATATGTTTAAACCAAGATCCAGCTGTTGAGGGTCATCAAAATTTAGTCTCAACATAGTGTCACAGAGCCAAAGAGTCAACTTATGTGGTCTCAGAAAATAATGTGAACCAACAAGGAGGAGCTGCTTAAAATTTAAATAGGTGATCACAGCTGATCCAAGAACTGGTATAAGTAAGCATTAATCACCGAGACAGGAAGTCATTTCCCAGGAATTAATGCATGGTTGGGGGGTGGGTGCACGGGGCCACAGGCCAAGGGCTTCCCACCACCCAACCATGCATTAATTCCTGGGAAATGACCTCCTGTCGAGGTGATTAATGCACTTGTAATATGGAAGTGCTACAGAAATTGACTGGCAATACTATTATTTAAAACAGGAACAGAGATACACATTTTTGTTTGAGTTACTGTATGCTACTTAGTGCCATATGTTTTGGAAGTCTAAGATCAGTTTATACTGTGGATGCAGCCTGCTACGAGTTCAACATTTAGTCTGTTGATCTGTAGTGTAATCCAGCCCACGTGTCACTGTCGGGTAAGATGCCGTTTAGCTGCTGCTCGAAACCGCCGAACTATCGTCACGGCTGAGTGAGTGATTGGAAACTTTCTCTTTGTGTGCTCAGGTGGCACTTTTCGTGTGGACAGTGTTTGTATTACAAAATGAAGTGGTCATTTCTAGGGAATTAATGACTGCTTCATTTTGAACCACGGGGTGTGTTTCCACCTATCGTTGTGCTGGATTCATGGCAGAGATTTTTAGCCATATTACAACATGATTTATCATACCTGTCTAAAAGTTAAATAGGTGATCACAGCTGATTCAAGAACTGGTATAACATGATTTATCATACCTGTCCAAAAGTTAAATAGGTGATCACAGCTGATCCAAGAACTGGTATAACATGATTTATCATACCTGTCTAAAAGTTCTATGAGTAATACAATGAGGAACAACAAATCAAAATAAGGAATAAAGAATTATATGAAGGAAAATGTTGAGTAACAAAACTAAGGACTCAACAGTTCAGCAAAAAAACAGGGAAAGGGGGGCAGGTGTGTGTGTGGGGGAAAGGAAAAACCTCTAACGGTTTCTTTAACGAAGCAAAATAATGAATAATTAGAAAGAAAACACCTCTCAATTTAAATATTTTAGAAGGCAACAAGGGAATAACATATCAAACAATTTAAAAACTACATTGGACGTGGGTCCAACACTTACAAAAATAGCTTATAATGAAATTCATTAGTGTTAATGCACTGTTACATTGTAAACCTTTGATGTTAAAAAGCTACCAATCACGCTACTGTATGTGAAATAAAAAACAAAAACACTGAAATACATAAATGTACTTGGCTACTACAAATAGGAAAATATTAGCAAGTTATTGTAAATATAGCACAAGAAAAGCACTTCTATAAAGCTGTTATGATAATTTTAGAAAAACGTTCAATTGTATTTCAGAACAAAGAATGTATTCTTATGAAGTATAACAGTAAACATCACTTCCATTGGATTCTTCCTTAGAATGGAGTTGGATCCACTGATGTCAGGCTTCAACCTAAAGATATACAAATATTGATCCAGATTAAAAATGATTTCCTGTGTTATCTAAGGGATAAACAGAAAAGATATCCGAGCAAAAACAGGAATAAGCAACAACTTTCTGTTATTTAATATACAGTTATTATTAACACAATCCTATTTGCTTCTGTTTAAAAAAAAAAAAAAAATACAAATATCTCTAGCCTTTACAAGTTTCTTGACATCTCCCTAACCCCCTCCTCACTGTCAACCCTGTCACACAGCTTATTTTCATCTGCAAAGAGACCTATCTTGTCCTGGATTCCTACTCTCGTGTCACTGATGAACATATTGAAAAGGACTGGACCCAGGACCGAACCTTGTGGCACCCCACTGGTGACCTTCCTCTCTTCTGATTTGACTCCATTAACCATAGCCCTCTGCTGTCTTCCTTCCAACCAGTTTCCTACCCATCTGTGTCTTTTGTGGCACCCAGATCCTGTAGCTTCTTCAGCAACCTGTGAGGCACCAAGTTGAAAGCCTTGCTGGAATCGATGTACAGTAAATCCATAGCACGGCCCTCATCAGCTACATTCGTTACCCTGTCAAAGCCCAGTTATTAACACAACCCTGTTTGCTTCCGTTTAAAAAAAAAAAAAATAAATAAATAAATAAAATACAAATATCCTATTAAAGATACAGTCTCCAGTCTATGTCATTGTTAAGCCGCTTTGGACATAGGGTTATGAGAGAGGATAATCCATCATGCCTCCCTCTGCAATAAGGTATGTAACAGATTGCCCCCACCATTAGTCAGTACAGACTGCCCATAAAACTCTTAACAAACCCAGGTCGTATTATTAATACAGGATTCTAATCCACACTATCCACCCCCATGCTCCCTGCCCTACCGCTACTACCTTGAGTAACCACTAAGCGTTTCACTCAGTCCCAGCTGTGTTTGAATCCATTGATAGTTTTGGCACCTACCATATCAGCTGGCAGATTGTTCAACAGCTCCATCAACCTTTCGGTAAAATAAACCTTTCTTACTTTCCTGATGAACTCTCCTGTCAGTTTCTACTCATGCCCTTGTGTTCCTGATCAGTTTTACCATGGTGCTTCGACAGCTCTAGCACTGACATCCCCTACAACGACAGCTACCATGCCGACTGTTGGCATTGTAGCTTCGGGGATATCAGTGCATTCTGTCGGGGGACTGTGCCCTCGAACCCTCCCCATGTGGGGGGCAACCCCAGTCTCTAGGATTCCAACTCCGACTCTGAATTGGACCGGGGGGGGGGGCCCAAACACCCAGCGAGGCAGTGTCAGTCACTGCACAGACCATCAGAGCGATGTGTGGGTTTTGCCCGATTCCTGTCGCCGTGATGGTCTTCGCTTGTCGGAGTCACTGCGGAGATGGTATACCTTCTGATCCACTACTTATGCTAAATAGTTACTTGCAGATTACCTTGTTCATTCCTCATGACTCATGTTTGCCCGACATCCGTAATCCCATCACCGATAGCCCGACATTGCAATTGCCCGACATCATATTTGCCTGATTCGTTGAAATCCTGACAGTGTGCGTTGGCACGAAATGAATGGAGAAACATGACTGTTCTGCTCTCGAGACTGCTCATCTCAAGCAGTACTGTAATGTTGAATTTCATGTGAATCATGCCTGCATGTTCACTTGAGCTCTTGGCACAAAATCATCATTCAAGAAAAACAGACGGATGTCAAATTAAATAATGTAAACTTTCATTTTTAGTTGCCTAGTTTCCAAATCAAAATCTACTTACTGTTGCTGTGGTGCCTGCAGTAAACTGAGTGAAGCAAAGGACTGTAAGGCACAGTAAACTAAGTGAACATGATGTGATTGCAAATCGCAGCTATTGGTTCACTGTGCACTTAAAGTGCAGATGCTACAGTGTTCCCTGGATACTGCTGTAACTAGGATATCAGGATTCTGCACACCAGCACTAACACTAGCAATTGTAATTGAAGTATGGCACAGGCAGAGGCTGCTACTTCACTTTGCAGACTCGTCCCTTCACAGAAGAGTCAGGATGAAATCTGTGTAGGTGGCTATCTTCTGGTTAAAGAGAGGAACCATGGCGATCTATACTACTGGTGCTGCCAGAGCCGCAAGTCAGCTATGGATGCACCAGTTGCAGGTGCCATGGCCACTCTTAAGAAATGGGCGCTGGACACACATGACAACCTGATGCAGCTCATTCAAGCTGCAGTCTCCTCACTTCCCACAGAAGTATGTCAGAGTTTGCCCAAAAAACAGGCACTTGTGCAAGTCGTTAAGAGAGCACAGCTAACTAATATGCCCACTGATGCCAGGACTCTCAAGGAACTTTACATACCAGAAGAATTGAGGCACATTAATCGGCATCCATGGCTAGTTCGGGATTCAGCATGTGAGGAATGGCTACTCATATTCATCACAGCCAAAAGTATTGAACACCTCCACACTGCCTATTACTGGATCATGGATGGGACTTTTAAAACTGTCCCCACCGTGTTCCGCCAGCTATACTCGATCCATGCTCCAGTGGGCAGTGTGGAAAACTACAGGATTGTTCCACTTGTGTGTGTCCTTATGTCCGCCAAAACCTAAACAAGCTACCAGTGCCTGTTTCAGGACATGCAGGACATTGCAGATGAGTCCAACCTAAGTCTGTCCCTTGAATTTATTATTTCCGATTTTGAGCAGGCAGCTGTAAATGCAAGCAAGTCAAAGTTCCCCAAAAGAGCCAACAAGGGGTGCTTATTTCACTTTGGCCAAATTGTTTGGCATAAGATACAAAGTATGGGTTTGGCAATACAATATGGCAATGTTCCCGACTTCAGTCTAATGATGCGCCATTTAGTTGCGCTTGCCTTTCTGCCACCTGAGGACATCAAACCAGCTTTTACAGAACTGAAAAAAGAAGTGCCTGAAAACAGTGTGGCATTGCTAGACTGGTTCGAAGAGAATTACATCTTGGTGCAAAATAAAGCCACAATCCACAGCTCACCCATTTTTCCACGGAATTTTGGTCTGTGCATGACTGGGTAGACCTTGATATTCCTAGGACCCAAAATAATGTTGAGGAATGGCACCGACAACTAGGTGGAGCCTTGATTGGCTCTACACGCGTTGGCAGCAATCACTTTCTCACAGAGCTCAAAAAAGAACAGTTGCTGGCTGAGACAGTAATTGAAAAAATAAACAGAGGTTTACCAAGGTCACCAGTGAAGAAGCGCTATGCTGTATGCGAGGGTAAAATCGCTAATGTAATCAGTGAAAGGGCGCAAAGATCATCTCTCGACTTTCTTAGGGGGATCGCACACAACCTGACCATTTAAGTGACTAATTTTTTGTGATTTTAAATAAAGAAATAAAGGACTGCTTTTAACGAAATAAATAAAGATATGGATTTTAAATGAAGATGTTGAGCAGAACAGAACGGAGTTGCAGATCAGCATTTTGGTAAGTGGCACTTTAAATACTTCACCACCAAGCGTTGTGATGTAAATTTCACTGTCTGAATACTGCCCTATGCTTGTTATGCAATGTAAATTTCACTGCCCCAATATGGCCTTGCCACCAAGCTTTTCTTGTTATGCGATGTAAATGTGCCCCGCTGTGGTCTTGCTGATTGATGGCTGAATACTGCCCCATGCTTGTTATGCAATGTAAATTTCACTGCCCCAATGTACGTTGTGTCAGGATTTTGTCAATAAGGGCAAATGTATTGTTAGGAACTTGTACTGTCAGTATTTTGGTGATGGGATTATGGCAGTTGGGAATTTGTGTGTCGGGATTTCGTATGTATCCCTTACCAAGTGCTTCACAGCGGTGACCACTGCACTCCGTACCTCAGTGATTGACTATTAAAGGCTTCATCGAGTGCCACGATAACTTACACCATGTCCCAGACCCACCAGCTCTTTGAGCAATTTGGTATCCTAGTAAAAGAACCAAAATCAGTTCTGACTGTGTACTAGCAGCTGCAATACACTGGTGCTATATTTGACATGGAGGCTGGCCGGGTGTTTTTACCAATGACCATGCCACAGCTTTGATAGCCCAAGTTCATTTAGTGTCATCCAGCCATTAACGTTTCCACCAGGTGCCTGCTCCAGTTGATAGGCCTGATGTCAGCTGCAATCTTTATTGTCCCACTGGTACATCTACACATGAGGATTCCTCAGTGGTTTCTCTGTATCCTGTGGGTTTAGCATCTAGATGACCTGGAGTGTCTCATACAGGTGACTCTTCCTCCTCTTTGTCGTGCCCTTCTCTGATGGCTGGACCATTCCAGCCTCATGATAGGGTCTCCATTTCTCCTTACCTCACACCTGTTAGTCATAATGATAGATGCCTCTGGCTTTGGTTGTATTGCCCATCTCAGATCCTTCCAGACACAAGGCCTTCGTTCCTTGATGGCGTGCTCTCTCTCCACAGCAACACTCTAGAGATGAGTACTGTTTTGCTTGGCCTACAAGCCTTCACAGTCCTCCTGCAAGGCCATCCTCTGTTGGTTCAGATGGACAGCATATCTGTAATTTATTATATCGACAGACAAGAGCTGTTCATTCTTACTCCCTTTGCAGGAAGCAGTGAGTGTCTGGCATAGTGTTGAATGTGATGTCTTCCTTACAGTCATGTTTCTGCCAGACTCCCTCAATGCCCTAATGATTACCTCAGCAGATTCTGTGCATCTTCCCATGATTGGGAGCTTCTGGATTCTGTCATGGATGGCCTCTTGAAAAATGGGGTCACCTGTATATCAACCTTTTTGTGTCCCCATGCATTGCAAAACTGCCACAATTTGGCTCACTCAAGGGCATTGTATTTTTTGATGAGACCCATTGTCCACCTCCTAAAGGAAGAGGTTACTGTACGCCTTTCCTCCATTCCTTCTGATCCAAAGGGTTCTAGTAATGTCAATGTCAGATCCAACCTCCCTGTTTCTGGTGGCCCAGTCTTGGCCCAGACAAATTTGGTTCCCTCTGCTACAGCAGTTAGCAGTGCAGCCTCCTGTCCTGCTCCCTCTATGAGCAGGGCTCATGTCATAGGAGCAGGACTCTCTGGTGCACCTGGATCTCTGATCTGTTCCTCTCAATACCTGGCTCCAGAGAGCATAGAACTCTCCTGCTTTGGGGTTTCACCTATAGTCACAGAAGTTCTGCTGGCTGCTCATAAGCCATTCACTTAGTACACATACTCCCAGAAATGGAACCATTTCGGGGTGTGGTATACTCCCATTAGCATGGCCAGTCAGTCAGTTTCTGGAGTATCTCTTGTCCGTTTTGGACTCAGGCCTCTGGTACTCATCAGTCAAGGTGCATTTGGCTGCAGTTTCTGCTTTTCATGGAGTTACTGATAATAAAACAGTTGCCCAACTTGAGGTGTCCCACATATTCTTTACAGGACTAATGCTATTTAACCCTCCTCTCCGTGACCTGGTACTGGTGTGGGATCTTAATATGGTTCTGGAGACTCTTACGGCACCTCTCTTTGAACTAGCTGCTACCTGTGACATCTGCTTCCTCTCATGGAAGATTCTATTTATTGTTGCCATTACTTCTGCCCCTTAACTTTTTTCCATAAGGATCTGGTCATGACTTCTGGTGACAAGCAATACAAAAGATCCTGTTACCCATAACAAGATATAATTTGCTTTCACTGATCTAAAGATGGTGTTAAATCCACTGACAAAAAGCTCTTGGCCACAGAGAAAAAAGTCAGCTCTTTAGATAACAGAGTGGAGATCCACGACTGACTTGATTCTCCACCTGCTAAACAGAAATAGGGAGGTTTATCACAGACTAGAAGATATAGAGAACCATGTAAGATGCAATAATTTCTGAGTGCATGGTGTCAAGCAGGGAGCAGAAGAAGGATTTGCATCTCCTAACAGTTTCGTGACTTGCCTATTCAAAACAACCCTGTCTATCCCACCTGATCATCCCTTAACCATTGAATGGGCCCACCGTTCCTTTGGACTCAAGCCTTCAGACATCTCAGCTAGGCCATGATCTTGGATCATTAGGATGCTTCATTTTCAAAGAAAGGAAGCAATCTTATTAGCCACTTGGTTTGCTAACTCGGTCTTTAAGAAACCACACATTCATTTTGGTCAAGATTTTTCTACAGCATTGCAAAGCGAGCACCAAGCTGTGTGTTCAAGGTTCATATTAAGAAGGATAGGTGCTATTAGCCATGTTGCCCATTTGCTCCATTAGTTGTAATAATGTAATGTATTACCTTGTCTCAAATATCTGTCTAGTCTGTTTTTGAACTCTGTTTTATTTTTGCTTATAATTGCCTCACTTGTTAGATAGTTGGAAGCATTTAAACTAGCCGGGGAGGCACTGAAAAGGAGAAGGAAATCCTAACTCACCCCCCAAAAAAAATCAGGGTAGTTAGTGAGGCAAACACCAAGATAGAGAAGTCGATAGGCTGAAGGGCAGGGGTAAATGGAGAAAAAGACAAAGGCAGTAAGGACAGAGATGGGGCAAAAAAGGGGTAAGGCCATCAAAACATGGAGGGTAATGAGTACCAGTGCCCGTAGTCTAGGTAACAAGCTCCCTGAACTATTGGCCGTGATGGAGGAGGGATGCCTGGATATTGTGGCAGTCACAGAAACATGGTACACAGAAAGAACCATGACTGGGATGTCTGCATACCAGGGTACACAATCTACAGGAGGGACAGGGAGGGTAGAAGTGGAGGAGGAGTAGCTCTCTATATAAGGGAAAGGATTAAAGCAATGGAACTAAAGTGTAAACCGGGAGAAGAGGAGGCACTGTGGGTCACCCTGGAGACTGGAAATGGCACCACAGTCCGCACGGGGGTGGTATACAGACCCCTGTCTTGGGGAAGGAAATGGACAAGGAAATGATAGAAGGCATCCTTAGGATGGCAGAGAAAGGGGAGATATTGCTGATGGGGGACCTGAATATGCCAGATGTTAACTGGAGCACCTTTGCTGCAGCCACATCCAAGAGCAGGGCTATTCTCGATGTCCTACAGGGGCATACTTCAGACAGCTAGTGTTGGAACTGACTCGGGAGGGAGCAATCTTACACTTGGTACTCTCAAATGGGGACGGAGAGAGGATCTCAGATCTAGAAGTGGGTAGCCATCCGGGAACAAGTGACCACCAAACAGTGTGGTTCACTATAAACTCAGCTGTAGAGTCAAGCCATACAAAAGTGAAGGTACTGGAGCCAGCCTGGTGGCGCTGAGGACTGAGGCGCTGGATGCCACACCTTGTGCCATGCCGGCGACCCGGGTTCAGAGACGGACTTGGGGAGCCGGGGGTCGGCAGGGGAGGGAGAGGATTGAGCATCCGGAGGACTGCTCTCCTCTCCCTGGGAGGGATCCTGGGACTGCTCGGTATCCTCGTGACCCCCGATGGAGATCGGGGGTACTGCAGGATCACCAGCCAGAACACTAGGGGGAGGGAGTGCGGCAGACATCAGCAGGGCAGCTGTGCACAGACGTCATTGCACGTCACACTCCTGAGGGAAACCTGTACACCAGAAGATCCCCGACCACGGATATAGGCGACGGCACTTCCACCCACTCAGCCACATTCCACTGCCAGTCGCCATCCTCGTCTGGGCCGAGCCCAGCCCGGCCTGCCTAATTCTAGATGGAGTGCCCTGGGTGGATAGGGTGGCCCTACCTTGGGGGGGGGCTCAGAGCTGTAGGGATCGCCGGGTTGGTGCCAGGAGATGGAGGCCTCTCAGGCATGGAGGTAGAGCTGGGGGCAGTGGAGGATGCCCGAGAGAGTTCCTTGCGGGTCGGTGCTAAACTAGACAATATCAAAAAAAAAAAAAAAAAAAAGTGAAGGTACTGGACTTCAGGAGGGCTGATTTTGTCAAAATGGGAGAATGCCTCAGAAAAGCACTAGCAGACAGGCAAGAAGAAGGGGTGAAGCAACAATGAGGAAACATCAAAACTGCCATCACGGAGGCAACAAGCCTTTATGTGAAGCAAATAAACAAATCAAAATGAAAGAAAAAAACACTATGGTTCTCAAAAGAGTTGATGGGGAAGGTTAGGGAGAAAAAGATAGCATTCAGGAAGTATAACGCAACGCAGAAGGAGCAGGACAGAGAACTGTACCAGTTAAAGCAGAAGGAAGTGGGGAAGGCAGTTAGAATAGTAAAGGCCCAAACCGAGGAAAATATAGCCAACTCGGTTAGGAAGGGGGATAAAACCTTTTATAGGTACATTAGGGAGTGAAGAAAGATAAAGGGAGGGATAATGAAGCTAAATAAAGAGGAGGGTGGGTGGGCAGAGAGGGACAGTGAAAAAGCAGGCATACTGAATGAATACTTCTGCTCAGTATTCACAAAAGAGGAGGGGAGGTACCTAATCCAGTCAGTAGAAGCACTCTGGATTGGGGGGTCGATATCTGTCCTTTCACAGAAAAAAGGATTCTGAAAGAACTCCTAAAACTGAAGGTGGACAAAGCAATGGGGCTTGATGGGATTCACCCCAGAGTTCTAAAAGAACTAAGGGGAGAACTAGTAACACCACTGATGACCCTTTTTAACAAATCATGGGAGGATGGCATGGTACCTGAGGACTGGAGGAGGGCAGATGTGATTCACCTTCACAAAAGTGGGAGCAAGACAGAAGAAGGAAACTACAGGCCTGTCTGTTTGTTTGACCTCAGTGGTAGGGGAATATGATGGAATTGCTTCTGAAGGAAAGCATTGTTGAGTACCTAGAGGTCAGTGGGGCACAGGACCCAAGGCAGCATGGATTCACAGTGGGAAGGTCATGTCAGACGAATCTAATCGATTTCTTTGACTGGGTGACCAAAGTAGTAGACCAGGGAGGGGCTGTGGACGTGGCCTACCTAGACTTTAGAAAGGCATTTGACACAGTCCCACACAAAAGATTAATAAACAAATTAGCCAGCCTGGGAGTGGGTCCCAGGGTGGTAGCCTGGGTAAAACATTGGCTGGACAACAGGATGCAGAGGGTAATAGTAAACTGAGTCCACGGTGAAGAAAGGGGGTTACTAGTGGGGTACCGCAGGTTTCAGTACTGGGTCCGGTCCTTTTTAATGTCTTTATAAGTGACATTGTAGAGGGACTGGAAGGAAAAAGTATGTATCTTTGAAACGACACAAAGATCTGCAACAGAGTTGATACACAGGGTGGAGTGGAAAGGATGAGAAGGGACTTGGCAAGGTTGGAGGAATGGTCAAATGTATGGCAGCTTAGATTCAATGGAAAGAAGTGAAAAGTAATGCACCTGGGAAAGAAAAACTCAGGGGAAGAGTACACAATGGTGGGTGAGATACTGACAACAATAAAAATGGAAAGGAACCTGGGGGTAGTTCTATCAGATGACCCAAAGGTGGGCAAGCAATGTGAGAAGGCAGTAAGGATGGCTGGGGGATACTGGGATGCACAGGGAGAGGCATCACCAGTACAAAACAGGAGGTTGTTAGCCCTCTGTACAGACAGTTGGCGAGACCCCATCTGGAGTACTGCATGCAGTTCTGGAGACCCCATCTCTGCAAAGACATAGACAGGGTGGAGACTGTCCAGAGGAGGGAAACCAGAATGGTGCAGGGTCTGCACCAGAAGACATACGAAGAGAGACTAAAGGAGCTTAATATGTATACCATTGAGGAAAGGAGGGAGAGGGGGGACATGATAGAAATTTTCAAGTACCTCAAGGGAATCAGCAAAGCTAAGATTGTTGCATCTTTCAGAAAAAGATGCAAGAACAGAAGTCACAATTTGAAGATAGAGGGGGGACTTGCCTAGAGGGTAATCTGAGGAAGTATTTTTCATGGAGAGGGTTGTGGGTGCATGGAACAGCCTTCCTGAGGAGGTTGTGGAGTCAAAAACAGTGTGGTAATTCAAGAATGCATGGGACAGACATAAGGCAATTCTAGTGGGGGTAGGAGGAAGTAGGCTGTTGGTTAACTAGGATCTGCAGCTTATCCATTAGGTAGGGAAATGGGCAGACTAGGTGGGCCAATTGGTCCTTATCTGCCATCAAATTCTATGTTTCTGTGTTTCTATACAGCTCCCTCCTGGACGCCTTTCCTTTCTTGTGCAAATTGAAGATTGAGTGTCCCATCTATGGAAACCAAGGCCTTGGAAGACTGCTTGACAAGGACGGTGTGAACGGCAGTGTGCTACAGAAAACATCCACATTTTGAAGGGGGTCTTCTGCCCTATTGGTAGAGGGTTTGACTCGCTTTTGGAAAAAAATGCAAAAGAAGGCAGATCAAGCTCCATCAGTGCAGGCAGCAGAAGATATTCAGCATGGTTGACAGTGTTGTTTCTCATTAATGTTACAGGGCTAACACAGCTGAACTTATGTGCTTAAATAGTTTTTTATATATATATATATATATATATAGATATATATATATATAGATATAAAAAAACTTCTTGACTGGTTCCATTTCTTTGTCAGAGTTTACTTACAATTATGAAATAATTCATTTGCTTGCTTCTACTAAGTTGAATGTTTTTTCTTTGCTTCCCTCTTCTTTTCAACTCCCAAAGAGCACAGCTACTGTAGTCAGGTAAGGGGTGTGTGGGTGGGGGTGCCCTCTGCTTTGGGGTTTGGGTCGACTGAAAGTTGTGTGGGCCATTTCTTTTACCTCAGTGTCATCATCTGAGGGTTTAATTTGGTTTGGTTGGACTCAGTGGGAGAGGGAAGGGGAATACTAGGGGAGATTGTTACTGCCTGCCACCAGAACATTTCATGGTCTTCAGTAGGATGCAGGCAATATGCAGTAATCAGTCCGAGGTGCCAGAGCACCACCAAACTACCCACCATCCTACAGGATACCACCTCCTCTGGCAAAGCATTCCAGTGCACCACTACTCTCTTTGTGAAAAAGTGCCTCCTCATTTCCCTCTTATACCTACCTCCTTCCAACCTAAGTCAATGCCCTCTTCAGTACCAGACTAATTTATTCCCTTTAAGTACTTAAAGGTCTCAATCATATCCCCCCAATTCCCTTCTCTCCTCCAGGGAATACATGTTCAGTTCCCATAATCTGTCCTCGTAGGGCATATCCTGTAATCCCTGAATCAACTTTGTTGTCCTTCGTTGTACCCCCTCCAACAATCTCACATCTCTCTTCAGATAAGGGTGCCAAAATTGCACACAGTATTCCAGGTGCTGTCTAACTAGTGACTTGTAGAGTGGCAGAATGACATCCCTGCTTCTGGAGGAGATGCCCTTTGCTATACAAGGTGGATTACTACAGATCCACTCTAGCCTCCTCCTGGGGGTCCGCCCACAACTTCTGGGACAACATAAAGGAACTAAACAGGAAATCTCGCTCCCCTCCCCCATCTCAGCGTAACTTTAATGGGACCATTATCACTGACCCCGCTAGCATTGCTGACTGCCTTAACTCTGCCTTCTCAGACCTCAGCACAGTCCTCCCTAGCAACTTCTTTGACCCAACCGCCCCCTCACAGGCTTTGTTCCTCTCACGTGTACCTTTCTACCTGTAGACCATTTCGCCACAAGACGCCAAACACTACCTGTCTAAAGCCCTCAGTGGCACCAGCCCCTCTTGCAACCCCCTGGATACAAAGCTCCTACAGCTGGTCCTTGATGTAGTGCTTACCCCACTGACAGACCTACTCAACCACTCCCTTTGCCTTGGTCAGTTCCCTCTACCCTGGAAAAAGGCGGTTATCATTCCCATTCTTAAAAGTGGAGACACTGCCTCCCCTGGCAACAATCGGCTGATCTCTATTCTTCCACTGCTCTCAAAAGCCCTGGAAAAAATAGTGGCAGGCTGACTGTCTGAATATCTGGCCTCCCATGATCTGCTATGCAGGCTTCTGATCAGGTCATAGTACGACCCTAGCTCTTGTGGAGTTCTCCAGCTTCCTTCATGAAACCCTTGACAAAGGCCACCTTGCAGGAGCTGTCTTTATTGACCTCTCCAATGCCTTTTTTTTTTTTAATGCGCCTCCCTACTGCCTCTCCAACCTGCTACTCCTTTGGAGCGCCAGTGCCTACTACCACCCACCGACACCCTGCCACCTTCTACCAGCTCCTATAGTGACCTACCTGAGAGTGGCCCCGGTATATCCCTGTACCGGGTGGGTCTCTCTCCTTCAGGAGGAATTCACCTTGTGGCCCCTATTCAGCTTCTCAGGTATTGCGGAGCTGGATCCGGGCTGGCTCCGGGGCTTCTGGTGGCAGGAGCTACAGGTGTTCATCATCTAGGCCTTGGTTGGGGTGGCGTTTTTCCATTTTCTGGTGCCTTCGCTCACTGCAGTTCTCGACCATGCTAGAGCACGGAGAATCCTGGGACGAGCGCGTGCAGGGGCGTGTCGAGGCCACACGTCTCCCAAGCACACTCGCCAATACACCCTCAGGTCTCCAGGCTGAGCCCACCCCCCTCCGGGAGGGAGGCATCTAATGGATGCCTGTGGAACCCCTCCCCTGCCGGACTCCGCTCCTGACACCCAGGCTCGGGGCGCAAACCCGGGTTGCCAGTGTGCCGAGCGAACTCCTTCGCTCGGCGCCACGGAGCCGGCTCAAGGCCTTTGATACGGTCTGTTACCCTCTCCTTCTTGACTCACACCACCAACTTGGCTTTTCCCAAGACCCACTTGACTGGTTCTCCAGTTACCTCTCTGCAAGGTCTCAATGTGTTAAAATACACAACACCCTCTTCGGCACCCGTCCTGTCCACTCAGGGGTACCACAGGGTTCCATTTTGGGTTGGCTTCTCTTTAGTCTCTACCTGAACGCCCTACCCAACTCTTGCTCTAGCAAGTTTCTTCTATATGCAGATGATGCTGTTGTCTTCATCTCTCACCCTGACCCCTCCTCACTTCAGACCTCCCTCCAGCGCTTCTTCAGCCAAATCGAGAACTGGTTTATGGGCGCGGCTGCAGGCTTTAGTTAATATTAAAAAAAGAAACAAAGCTATGTTGTTTGCCTATCATCAAAGTAAGGCCAGAGACTCGCCCCTCCAGATACTCTCCAGCTCACGTCACCCGCTGGAGCAGGTTAACCCTTACAAATACTTGGGCATTACCTTTGACTCCACCCTCACCTTCCACTCTCATATCAACTTGCTCAACTCAGCTACCAACATGCGCATCGGCCTCCTCTACTGCCATAAGGACTGCCTACCACCAGAGGACCTCTGACTGGCTGTCACCTCCTCAGTCTTGTCACTTGTAGACTATGGCCTCCCTGTCTATGTCACTGCTGATGCCACCACCCTCAACAAAATTCAAATGTCCCTAAACAAGGCCTGTAGGCTTCTAACCGGTGCAGACAGGCGGACTCATACATGCACACTATGCTCCCTGGCCAACATACTCAATTTTGAAGAGAGATTGCACTATCAGTCCTGCCTCCTGGCAGACAAAATACTCATAGGTCTCCCCCGGGTGTCCGCCTCCCTCCACCCTGCTACCTCCTGTCTCCACTCGTAGTGCCATCAAGGCTGTTTTTTGAGTCCCCAGGGTGAGGACCACACTCACCCAGAGATCTTTCTGTTACAGGGCACCACATTGGTTCAACTCCCTCCCCACCTCCATCTCCTCCTTTCCTGAAATAGGTCCTTTTAAGGCAGCTTTCAGAAACCTCATTCTCTCCACTTGCAGTTGCAAATGTCCCCAACATGTGGGGCCCTAGACCACCCTTGCCTCCCTTCTCCGGGGGCCCGTAGTTAATCTCCTACTTAGACAAAGCCTCAGGTGAGGTTGCATCTTTGTGCCACATATCTGTTTACTGTTGCCTAGCTTCCACTCTGTTTAGGACTTGAGTCGCTACCGAATACTGTGATGGTTGTCTTCTGTATTGCTTCTTTGCTTTAAGGTTCTGTATGGTTGTATCTGTCTTGTAACTGTATGCTATGTTTTATATTCATGTATCTTATGACTTGTATTTTACCCTGTACTTTACTATGTATTGCCTGTTACTGATGTGGAGCCTTTGGAAATGAGTCCTTGACTCAAAGGGTTCTAATTCCGATGTGAATATAAATAAATAAAATTCAACCCAGCATCCTGTTGGCCTTCACTGCCATCCTCCTGCACTGCACTGAATTGTTCATATTTGCTGTTATCAGCACCCGTAGATCCTTTTCCTCTTCAGTGGAACATAGCTGCATCCCCCCCAGTTGGTAACCCTTTCTAAGATTCTTTGTACCAAAGTGTAATACTCTGCACTTTTTCGCATTAAACCCAACTGCCATACCTCTGACCAGTCCGCCAGCTTCTTCAGATCATCCTGCAGCCCCTGCCAACCTTCTGTATCATCCATCACTGCCCCCAGCTTGGTGTCATCAGCAAACAGACTGATCTTATTCTTGACACCATGCGAGATGTCTGGAATGAAAATCCCAAACAACACTGGGCCCAACACCGATCCCTGCAGCACACTCGTCACAGCTCTCGGAGATGAGAGTTTCCCCCTCACTACTACTCTCTGCTGTCTGTCTTGCAGCCAATTCACAATCCAGTCAACCAATTTAGTGCCCACCCTCAAATTACTTAGCTTACCACCCAGTCTTCCGTGGGGAACTGAATCAAAGGCCTTGCTGAAGTCCAAATAAATGACATCCACAGCATGACCCTTATCCAGCTCCCTCGTAACTCGGTTCTAATACTCAATAAGGTTAGTCAGACAGGATCTTCCAGGGTTAAACCCACGCTGATGAGCATCTTGGAGCCCACTGACATCCAAGAAGAACAGCCTTTCCTTAAGTATTGTCTCCATCAGCTTTCCCACAGTATATGTCACTAAATCATTTTTGAAGGATCTAGTTGCTTCATGTTACTGCCACAAGAAAGTGCAAAAGTGCAGTTTGCAGGCCCCAACATGTTGATCTAAGAGTCTGTGTATATGAGGAAGGGCACAACACCATATAGACTTAAAAGTAGAAATAGACCAATCAGGGAACAAAGGTGGGATCTCTGGCCATTACAAATAAGAGCCGAGACCAGTGATTCCTCCCCTTTCCCGCTTGCTGTCGAATTGTATAAGTCAGCATTTCCATACTGTATACTGAATTAACCAAAGTTATCCAGTCTTCTATGGTAGGGATTCCACCAGTGAGACAACATTTTGGAATACATTTCTCTGGCATCAGAAGAAGAATGCCTAAAATGTATCATGTGGCTGTATCTTTCAGCCTTTTAGGAATAATGTAAATAAGTATAACTGTTCAGTTAACTGCATTTGTAGGCCAAAGATCTCTTGCAAGGCACTCCTGATGAAGTCAAAAAAGGTGGTCAAGTGGGAAACGGCCCAGAAAATATGGTGGTGTTCAACCCTCACCTCCCCAGATTGTCTCTAGCAGAAGGCATGGGTGGCCATTTTACAATGAACCTGCTGTACTGGAGTAAGAAAAAAGTGGCTAAGGCATTTCCAACTGAATTATTAATGGAATCCCTACTGAAGGAAAGGACTGTGGAATATCTAGAATCTGGCAACTTACAGGATCTGAGGCAGCATGGATTCACTGGGGGGAGATCTTGTCAAACAAATCTGATAGATTTCTTTGACTAGGTGTCCAGATAGTTAGATTAGGGTGGAGTGGTGGATGTGGCCTACCTAGGTTTCAGTAAGGCCTTCAACACTGTTCCATGCAGGACACCTGTAAACAAGCTGGGCACCCTGGGAGTGGGTCCTGAAGTGGTGAACTGGGTAAGGCATTGGTTGGGGATAGGTGACAGAGGGTGATGGTAAATGGAGTTCACCCCAAAGAAGTGAGGCTGACCAGTGGGGTGCCACAAGGATCAGTTCTGGGACCAGTCCTCTTTAATGTCTTTATTAGCGATATTGCAGAGGGATTAGAAGGTAAGGTATGACTTTTTGCAGATGACACAAAGATCTTCAACAGGGTAGATACTCCAGAGGGAGTGGCCAAAAGGAAGTGGGATCTAAGAAAGCTTGAGGAGTGGTCAAGACCATGGCAACTAAATTTCAATGCAAAGAAGTACAAAATCATGCACTTGAGGCACAGGAACCTAGGGGCAGAGTACAAGATGGGGGGAGTGGTACTGGCAACCACCGAACAGGAAAGAGATGTAGGGGTAATCATATCTGATGACTTAAAGGTAGCCAACGAGTGTGACAAGGCAGTGGGGAGAGCCAGTGGGATGCACAGGGAAGGGTATTACCAGCACAAAGGAGGAGGTGGTATCACCATAGTACAAATCTTTGGTGAGAACTCATCTAGAGTACTATGTCTCATTCTGGAGACTGCATCTTTGGAAGGACATAGACAGAGTAGAGGTGATCCAGAGAAGGGCAACAAAAATGGTGCAGGGTCTGCACCAAAAGCCCTATGAGGAGAGACTAAAGGACCTCAATATGTATATCCTGGAGGAAAGGAGGGAGAGGGGGAATATGATAGAGACTTTCAGATACATCACAGGTGGAAATACGGTACAAGAGGGTAGAATTTTTCAGAGAAAATGATGTTCAAGAACAAGGGGTCATGCTATGAAGGGGATGGAATAGGCTCAGGGGAAATGTGAGAAAATACTTTTTCACAGAAAGGGTGGTGGATGCATGGAACAGCCTCCTAGAGATGGTGGTGGGGCCAAAAACTGTGACGGAATTCAAGAATGCATGGGATAGACACAAGGGAACCTTAGTGGGTAGGAAAGGGAGGGTAGAAGCCGGCTAACCAGTACTGTAGGGTCTGTGATATTACAGTAGGTACGGAAAATGGGCAGACTAGGTGGGCCAAGTGGTCCTTATCTGTTGTCAAATTCTATGTTTCTGTTAATTTTCTCTGTAGTGCTGAAGATGTGATCTTATGGGAATTATTGCAAGCCATTAACCACTGTTCTGTAGAGAGGGATATAGTAAGTTCCTTATTCCATTTATCTAATACCAGGAGAGGAGAAAGGACCTGAAGTTGAATAAGGGCAGAATATAAGTAAGAGACCAAGTGCTGCATAGTATCTCTCTTTATTGCTGATATAGTGATGCTCACCAATGGGTTTTACAAATCTAGTGCCTTGTCGGAGCCAGGAAGAAAGGAATGCCGTAACCTTGAAAGTACTTGAACAGGTCCTTTAGTGGGATACCTAGGATTTGCTTAAAGAGCTACCGATGACTCAAGAAGAACTTTGAGAAACATAATATCTGGGCACAAAGCAGATTATATTTCTCATTAGCTCTGTATTTCTTATCAACGTTATTTATTACTGAAGTCATATTCATGAAAACAGGACAGTTGTTCCTTGAGGGCTCATCAGCTCCTGTTGCTTCTTCCCAACATGATGTCATAATGCTCTGCTTGTAACATTACAATTAATCCCATGGCAACACACAATGATGTAACAACAGAACATTGTAATTTCAAGTGGGGAATAAGCTATAGAGGCAGCTCAACTCTAAGGGATACAAATCTTGTTTTTGAAGGAATTTCTTTGGTAGTAAATAATGGAGAGGAAAAATCTAAAGAAGGCATAGGAAATAAAACCTGAATTGTGTCTAAATATTGTGTTTTCTAGTTTTTCCAAAGGTGTCAGCTGCTGTTTAAGTGTCTAAATGGTTTAACCTGATCTCTCTCTAACAAGACAGTACTGATTAATGCCAGGAACATGAGCAATAAAATGCCTGAGTTACAGGCTATGCTGGCTGAGGGATCGGCGGACGTGGCGGCAATTACAGAGACATGGGCGACCCAGAGAAATGATTGGGACCTAAATTTGGAGGCTATAAGATATTCAGGAAGGATAGGGGAGTGGGAAGGGGGGGGGGTTGCGCCGATAGTCAGAAATGATGTTGTGTTAGTTGAGTGGAGGAGGCTGAAGGGGGAGTGGAGGCGATTTGGGTAACCTTGCAAACGAGGGGAGGAAAAAAATTGAAAATAGGGGTGGTATACAGGCCCCCCACAGTTGAGGAGGCTCTGGAGGATAAACTGGTTGAGAACATCAAGGGTCATTGTGACCTTGGTAAGGGTGGGGTGGTGGTCATGGGTGACCTTAATATGCCGGGGGTGGACTGGGACACCATGACATCCTCTGTAGCTGGGGAACAGCGACTGATGGATGTTTTTCAGGATGCTTTCCTGGTCCAATAGGTGGAGGAACCTACTAGAGAGGGGCGGATATTGGATGTTGTCCTATCGGTCAGTGATCAGATAAGGGGCCTGGAGGTGTGCAGTCCACTGGCGGGTGGAGACCATGCCATGGTTTCTGCTGTATATAGGGGTGAGGAAAACTGCACTAACACAGTAGTGGTAGACTTCAGGGAGAGCGGATTTCGTGGGCATGGGCAGGATTCTGAGAGAGAGGTTGGACAAGATTAGGCCGGGCATGGATGCTGGAAGATTGTGGGAGACCATTAAAAAAGGGGTACAGGAGGCTACTAAGTACTGTACAAAATTAAGGCGAAAGCATGCTAGAACCAGTAAGCCATGTTGGTGGTCTAGGGAGGTGCAGGAGGCAGTGGGGGATAAAAAGGCCGCTTATACACGTTTTAAACGCTCAAGGTGGGACAAGGAACGAGGAGAATATGAATTATCGGCCAGGAGGGTCACCAAAGTGGTGAGGGGAGCCAAGGCAGGGATGGCGCAAAACCTAGCTAGAGATATCCGGAGGGGGGAGGAAGGGATTCTATAGATATATAAGAGAGAAGCGAAAAGAGAAGACGCAGATCAATAGGATTAAAATTATGGGAGGATGGGCTCAGGAAGCAGGGGAACAGGCAGAGGTGCTAAATGAGTACTTTGCCTCAATCTTTGCAGATGAGGACTGGGGATCCCTACAGGCTGATGGAAGGCAAGAGCATTCAGCTAAGGTGAGAAGTCTGTCTGAGACCAGTGGATAGAATGAGGCTAGGGTACAGATAAGACCAGACCCAGAAGGGGTGGGGAGGTTAAGTGAGGGGGAGGAATAGGGAGAAGAAATCACAGTGGATGGGGTGAGGGAGGCCCTTCGGAAGCTAAAGACTGATAAGGCGCCAGGGCCGGATGGGCTGCACCGAGGGTTGTGAAGGAATTGGCGGAGGAGCTGGCAGCTCCACTGGCTGCACTCTTTAACACCTCTTTGCAGACAGGATGGGTGCTCCAAGACTGAAGGGTGGCTTATGTAGTGCCTATTCATAAAGGGGGGTCTAGAGAAGAGATGGGGAATTATAGGCCTGTCAGCCTAACGTCTGTGATAGTCAAAGTAATGGAGGGCTTTATCAGGGAGAGGATTGTGAGGCAGCTGGAATGGTTAGGGCACCAGAATGATAAACAGTATGGCTTTGTTCCGGGGAGATCGTGTCAGTCCAGTCTCGTAGAGTTTTATGACTGGGTGATGGGGGTCTTGGACAGACATAGGCCGGTGAACGTCCTACACCTAGATTTCAGCAAGGCGTTTGATTCAGTACCACATTATGGGCTGATAAAAAAGCTGGGGGAGATGGGGGTGGGAGGACAGGAGCTCAGTTGGGTTGAAAATTGGCTCTCAGGGCATTTACAGAGGGTAATGGTGGGTGGGATAGTCTCTTCTCCCAGGAAGGTAATCAGTGGGGTCCCTCAGGGTTTGGTATGGGAGCCACTCTTGTTCAATGCCTATGTCTTGGATATAGGGAGGGGGGTTAGGAATAGGTTGAGTCTCTTTGCGGATGATTCAAAACTGGGAGCACTGGTGGATTGTGAAGAAGCGAGGAAGGTGGTCCAGGGGGATCTGGATACCCTGGAGGGGTGGTCAAGGAGGTGGGGACTGAAATGT
Organism: Neoceratodus forsteri; assembly: GCA_016271365.2. Classification (NCBI taxonomy): domain Eukaryota; kingdom Metazoa; phylum Chordata; order Ceratodontiformes; family Ceratodontidae; genus Neoceratodus; species Neoceratodus forsteri. The sequence continues at coordinate 1,389,630,854 of CM028131.1, read as the reverse complement.
AATGCCGGGAAATGTAAGATACTACATTTGGGGGTAAGAAACCCGGGCCATGAATACACCCTGGGGGGAGGTCACACTGCATGCCACATTGGGAGAAATGGATTTAGGGGTGGCGATAGACATCAAAATGAATAACTCTGAAAATTGTAGAAGAACTGCAGCCAAACCAAACAGGATACTTGGCTGCAAAGCCTGGGAAATTATGTCCAGAAGGAGGGAGGTGATCCTCACTCTGTATAATGCCTTGGTCAGGCCGCAGCTCGAGTACTGTGTACAGTTCTGGATACCTTATCTGAAGGAGTACATAGCGCTGCTGGAGAGGGTCTAGAGGGGAGCAACCAGGATGATTCAGGGCATGGAGGGGAAGCCTTATGAGAAGAGACTGGAGGAGAGGAGGGACAGGGGAGGTATGATAGAGGTTTTCAAGTATGTAAAAGGAATAACCAGGAGTGGAACCAAGGACATTTTAGGCTAAAGAAAGGGGAACTATCAGGGGCCATGAGTGGAGGCTGGGGGGGGGGAACTACAGGGGGAATGTAGGAAGCATTTTTTTCACTGAGAGGGTAGTGGAGCAGTGGAATACGCTGCCTGGGACGCTGGTGGAGGAGGGCACAGTGGAGGGATTCAAGAAGGGGTGGGACAGGTACAAGGGGAAACTGAAACTAAAGAAGACCCTCTTGGGGGCTGGGGGGTGGTAAGGCGAGCAGCCACTAGGTTGCTGGCTTTCAAGCAGACAAGACAGACCATTTGGCCTATTCTGCTGGCTTTTTAGTATGTTCGTTGATAAAGGTAGTGCAGGTCTATTCCGTACCATTCTTTATATCTTGCGTCCATCCTAGCTGATAAAAAGTCTTTTTGAAGGTGTGATGGGAGCAACTATAGCATCTGCTCCTTGAGCCCTGCCTTTTGTATCCACGTCTTCCAAACTCTTAGTAGGGTGGAAACAAAGGGGAAATTATAATCCAGCAAAGAATTTGTCTGATTAGAGTCTAAACAATTTCTCTGGGGAAAGCAGGAAGCACTTCTTGTTCAAGCTGTGCCCACTGCTGTGATTGATCATTTGTGAGCCATTGTGTTACTGGTTGGACTTGTGTTGCTTCATAATTGAGGGAAAGGTCAGGAAGCAACAAGCCTCTCTGAGATTTAGGTTGGCAGAGATGTAAATCTCCTATTCTTGGTGGGTGTTCATTCCAAAGGAACCTACTTACCATTTTACGCCATTTATCCTAGTGCACTTTATCTATCAGAATTGACAGCAACTGAAATAGGTAGAGAAACCATGATAGTACTACAGTTTTAGTTGTTGCTATATGTGGTTCTAAAGTCAGAGGAAACATCAACCATTTATCTAGTTCTTGTTGAAGCTGAGTTGTTAATGGAGCATAGTTAGCCTGAAAAAGTCCAGATGTGGAGCTTATTAAATTTACCCCCAAGTATTTCATAATTGGTAGGTCCCAGCGAAACAGAAATTGGGATTTCGGTAATGGTGAAGGGGAGAAGTTAATAGGTAGGACCTCTGTTTTAGTTTTATTTAATTTATAAGTAGAAAGGGAGCCAAAGTTGTGTAAAAGAGCTCATAACTCTGGAAGGTTGGTTTCCAGAGCTGTAAAAAACACCATCACATTGTTGGCATACAACGTAGAGTGGTGTTCCCTGCAGTTGAGGCCAGGATATCCTCTAATGCAGGGATGTTGGTGCATGAGTTGCACCAGGGGCTTGATGTAGAGTGCAGATAGAAAGGGGGGGGGGGGGAGGCATTGTAAGTTTGTGAGAGGATAAGTGTCTGCCCGGATCTGTGCCTGCAGTGAGGAATTCAAAGATGAAAATAAATCTAAAAAGGAGAGAGGAAAGCCAAATCACCACAATATGATGCGGAGAAAGGTCCAAGACACACGGGCGAACACTTTCTCTGCATCAAGGCTAAGAGCCAGTAGAGGCTGTCACATGATATTAGCATGATGTAGGATAGAGAGGGCTCTTTGGATTCTATACATTGTCTGTCTGGTCCACACAAACCCTGTCTGATCTGGGTAGACTATATATAGGGAGAAGAGGATCCAGACAATGTGCCATAATGGCCATAAGAAGTTTATAATCTGTTTTGAGGACCAATATTGGTCTATACAAAAGAGTGCCATCTTTCAGAGGTGGAACACTCTAAATTGAAGAGATACTGGGTAGGTCAGGTTGTAGCGGCATCATACCCAAATGCCAAAAAAAAAAAAAAAGAAGAACAACAGTAGTGAGCTACAAGTACCTCCCCCTGGTAATCAGACACACCGAATGTGGGCTAGAGGGTCGACTAGTTATTTTACATGGAGATATACAGAGGGAATCTTTTTCTCTGGTGAACACATTATTGGAGGACATTTTAATTGCACCCTAGACCTTTCACTAGACCGCTCTTCCCTATATTCCTTGACAAATGTTAGCACTTCCGAAGTCCTGAGACATTTAATGACAGAAGCAGGATTTGTGGATATATGGGGGTAAATGAATAACAGTGAACAGGATTACACTTTTTTCAAAAACTCTGCAGGTCTGTTGGTGTGGTTTGGGTTTTAAAGTAAATCAGCTGTTAGACACGGTGGCATCTACAACGGCAGCAGCAGCTCTGTGCGGCAAAGTGCAGGGAGTCTGTGGAGTGTGGCATGCTCCGCTGGTGCTACTTGTGTCAGCATTTATACCTGCTTGCCCGACATCAGTAATCTTTGTTTCTCATCCCAGAAATACTCCAATATTCCTAACTCTTATGCAGTATGCCTTTAAGCCAGATCTGCCTGGAGATGGAACTTTATGCTAATGATGGAATCATCGGCTCGTGCCACTTTTTCAAATGCAGCCACCTATCAACTGCCTATCTTCTAATCCTCAGATTTCTCTCTCCACCTGTTGAGACTAGACGCTCGGAGATCCTTTCCTCATCATCTCGCTGTGAAATTTAAAAAAAAAAAAAAAAAATCTGTGTATTTTATTTTCATTTGCTGCCCTTATCTTTTGTTTGTAGTTAACTGTTAGCTTTATTTTACTTAAATTGTTTATTCTTATTTATTTATTTATAGAAATGTTTCACCAGGAAGGCACACTGAGCGACAAGACACTCATTTCCCGGTGCAACCTGGGGGGAAAGGGTACAATAGGAGTGAGACATTCAAGTTACAAGCTCAACATTAACATACAGTTGTAAGCCAGGTGTTACAAGCAGTGTTACAACAGTGTTGCGCATAATAGGTAGAAAGAGTGGACAATAGTAAGTGCCGGGTTAATAAGTAAACAAGTGCTTACATGAAAGAAAAGGGGGAAAGGAGAGAGAGGGGTGAGGTGGGGGAGGGGGAAGAGTCGTGTTCAGGTTACATTCAAGTTACAGGATCAACATTAACATACAGTTGTAAGGCAGGTGTTACAAACAATGTTGTGCATAATATGTTGAAAGAGTGGACAATAATAAGTGCTGGGTTAATGAGTAAACAAGTGCTTATGTGGAGAAAAAGGAGAGGAAAGGGTGAGGTGGGGGGGAGAGTCGTGTCCCTGGAGACCCCTTCAGGATGCAAGGAAACCTGCAAGGGGACTGGGGAGGCCGAAGAGAAGGGGATAAGCAGTTTTCCTGAGAGAGATCCCTTGAGGATGTGCCGTACCCTGCAAGGGGGCTATGGGGTTAGACAGAAAGGGGGATAAGGCTGTAGGGATTTAAAGAAGGAGAAGAAAGAGAAGGAGGAGGTGTGACTTAAATGCTAGGAGTGGGAATAGGACCTAACTCAAGGGAGGACCCTTCAGGATGCAGGATACCCTATCAGGGGGTTGAGGAAGGTCAGTAGATAGGGATTAAGAGAGTGATAGGAGAGGGAGGAGCACATGAGAATTGAACCCCTGAGGGGGAGAGAATTCACACCTTTGGAGGGGATGGGGCCTAATCAATAGTCCATTAGGATGCGTGAAGCCATAGGTAGCATTTGAGGTCCCTTACATTCTGTGAGAGATTAAGGGAGGCCAGTAAGGGGGAGCAATTTGGGGGAAGAGGAGGAGAGCTAGAAATTTTTTTTTGGGGGGTTGGTGCACAGGGTAAAATGAAGGTGACAGCAGAGGGATAGGATTTATCCAGGGCTTAGAGGAGAGAATTGGGGAGGGACATGGCAGGAGCAGCTGGGTGCAAGGTAATTATTGAGGGCAGAGCTGATGGAGTAGGCGGAGGATGAGTGCAGGATTTGAGGGGGGGTTCCAAATTTTTGGGAGGTGGTGAGAGTAACTGGATTGGCCAATTAGGGTGGATCTGCGGGGGACTACCAGGGTGCTGGAGTTGGTTGATCTAAGGGAATGGGAGGATGGATCGGGGTTGTTATAAAAGAGGAGGTGAGGTAGGAAGGGAGCTCACCCAACCAGTGCTTGGAGGTGAATTTAGCATAGTGGGAGAGTTGCCTATTTGTGAAAGAGGGGAAGGATAGGGCACGATAAAGATCACAGTGGTGGGCTTGGGGGGGGGGCATCTAGGGCAAAATGGCAGAAGGAATTGAAGAGGGTGTCCAGTCTGGCCAGGGAGGACTTGGGGGCAGCACTGTCGACTACGTCACAATAGTCAAAAATGGGCAATATCATCTTCTGAACAAGTTCATGCCTAGCCGTAGGAGGGATGCAACTATGGTTCCTGAACAGGGCACCAAGCTTGGGGTGCAGCTTTTTCTGGATGGCGTCAATATGTCCAGAGAAGTTTATATGATGGTCCAACTAAACACCTATGTACTTGAAGGAGGATGTGTCCTCAAGTAAAATCCCATCAAGGGTGTGGAAAGTGGGTAGGGAGGGAAGCCTAGAGAGTCTCTGCCTAGTGCCAAAGGTCATAGAGACCGTTTTCTTGGTGTTGAGGATAAGTTGATGGTTAGCAAACCAGAGCTGAACCTTGTCAAAGTCTTGCTGTAAGCTGGTTGTAACCTCAGCAGGACAGGAGCCAGATGCATGCAGGACTGTATCATCGGCATACATATGTATAGTGGAGGAGGGGGAGCAAACAGAGGGAAGGTCGTTTAAGAAGATGGAGAACAGGAGGAGCCCTAATACAGAGCCCTGGGGATGCCAGTGCTAATTGGGAGGAGAAGTGGCATCCAAGATCTTAACTGATTGGGTTCTGCCAATAAGGTAGGCCTTGAAACAGTTTGTGGCAGAGGGAGATTGGACAGCTGCCGGGAGTGAGTCGAGAAGAAGGAAGGGAGTGAGAGATGGTGTTGAAGGCCTTGATCAGGTCAACATAAATGGCAGAGGTAATTTGGCTGTTGTCCATCCTGGTTAGGATGGAGTCTGAGCCGTAGGAGAGAGGTGGGGGATGAGTGTTTTTTCCTGAAACCAGAGTGGAAAGGGGTGAAAAAGGAGGTGTCAGATAGAAAAGAGGTGAGTTGGGAGAGGACAATGTGTTCTTGAATGTTGGCAAGGGTAGGGAGGAGAGAGATGGGGCAATAGTTGCCAGGGGATGAGGAGTCACCCCCTTTGGGTAGAGGGAGGACCACTGCATGTTTCCATGAAGAGGGGACCAAGGCAGTAGAGAATGAGAGATTTAGGATTATTGAGAGGGGATAGGCAGTGGCCAAAGTGGAGAGGGAGAGGAGTTTTGGGTCAAGGCCATCAGGGGAGGCACCTTTAGAGGGGTTGATGGTGAAGAGGGCACTTGGGGCATTGTTTGGGGTTACAGTAGTGAAAGAGAAGGGGTAGGTGGGAGGGTGGAGGAGGGGGCACACTGGTAGAGGGTGGGAGGATTTCAGTAGCTCAGTGGTGCAGGAGGTATAGTAGGAGTTAAATTCCACAGCTACAGCTGGTGGGTCGGACACTAGTGAGCTATTTACTTTAAGTACCGGGTAGCGTGGAGATGTGGGGGTAAATAGGGCGTGACCACCTTCCAGAACTTTGAAGGGAATTTATGTTGGTGATGAAGGCAGATTTGAAATATTCGGATTTGCTAACCTTGTAGCCCTGGTGTAAGCGTTTCAGAGCATGCTGTAGTTCGCGAGGTCACTAGGATGCTGGGTAGCTTTGTGACGCTTCCAGGCTTGATCTCTAGCCGTGAGGCAGACCAGAGGTTCAGCGGTTATCCAAGGTAAGTGGTTACCTCTGACTCTGGTTTGTTTGAGTGGGACAAACGCGTTCCAGTTTACAAGAAATATTTTTTTGAAGTGAGCAAGGGCCTTATCAAACGAAGGGAAGGAGGTTGGGGGACAAGTCAGAAGTGGCAAGGTTACTCAGGAGAGATTCAAGGTCAAGAGACTTGAAAGAGCATAGTTGAATGGTTTTGTGTGGTGATTTAGTTCTGTAGACTTTACTAATCATGAATGTTTGGTTATGGTCACTGAGAACATCGGGGAGGGCGCCAGAGGTGATGACGCGGTGGTGGTGGGAAGTAAGAGCCCAGTCGAGTAGGTTGTGGTGTTGTGTCTTCTGGTTTGGGTGGGTGGGTTCAGAGATCAGTTGGAAGAAGTTTAGAGCTCTGATTTCATTTTTAGTTTTGGTAGTTTTAGGTGACAACCAATTTATATTGAAGTCGCCTAGGATGAATAATTCCCCAGAGCGAGAAAAGGAAGTGATGGAGGTTAGGAGGTCTAGTGCAACCGAAGGATGGACATTTGGGTGGCAGTAAATGCTGGCTATGAAGATTGGGAGAGTGAAGGGGAGGGTAACATGGATAGCTGGGGCATCATGGGTCTCAGGATTTGAGGATGAGTAGATGATGGAATATTGGATGGAGGCCAGGACGTAAATGGCCACACCACCACCCCTGCCAGCACGATCTTGCCTTAGCAGTGAGTAGCCAGGAATGGAGACCGAGTGGTCAGGATAGTGCTCTTTAGCCAAGTTTCTGAGACGATTAGAATGTCTGGTTTTAGAGTGCACACCATGGTCTGAATCTGATCTGTTTTTGCAACAAGCTATGGGTGTTTAGGTGTAGGATCTTTAAGCCCTTTGGGAGGGTTGAGAGAAGAGAGCGGGGGGAGATGGTAGAGAAGGAAGCACTAGGGGCAGTAGAGCCTGGGTTAGGGTGGATGTCCCTGGTGGAGAGCAAGAGGACAGCGAGTATGAGAAAGTGGAGCTTAGGGGAGTTTGAAGGGGTTGGCGAGGAGGTTGGGAGATTTGAGGAGAAGGGAGTGGATGTGTGAGGAAGAAGAAGGTGGAGATGGGTGGAGAAGGTGGGATACCCGGTGGGGAACCGAGGCTTTTTTAGCCTTAGCAGAGTTTTTCTGACTAAAACGCCTTTATTTGGGAGTTAATCGTTTTATTAAAACTATTTTTTATAACCGCTACTATCGGTTACTGAACTGCTAATCCCAGTTCCTTTCTCCTTCGGTTCCCGGTTCCAATTGGTTCCTGAACTGACCGCAATCAATAGTTTTGTTTTAAAAAGTTTAAATTTACTCACGGTTGCGATTTTTTGGGTCCTTTGTAAAAATGTGTGAAAAAAATAAGAAAAAGACCGATGAACCCGGTTTCAAAAATTGTACAGCGTGTGGAAAGGTTTTTGCCAAGGCAGATAAACACACTTTTTGTGTTGTCTGCATTGGCTATGATAATTTAATAACTGATTGTGAGATCTGTAAGACCTTTCCAGAAAAAACGCATGAAAAACATTTGGAAAAGCTTAAAAAGAAATTACCTCCATCTAAGGGTCCCTCAGGCTCTGACCAGCTGACACCCTGAGTGGTTGTGGGTGAAACCACAGAAGCCACAATTTCTACCCCTGATATGGGTGCAAAGGCCATCACAAAAAAGGCCTGCTGAACCGGCTAGCTCTCTGGGACCTGGGTAAAAGACTAAGAAGACAAAGCACACAGAACTCCCTACTGATCAGCCTATGGGGACTTCTGCTGTGGATGTAAACATGCCTACTCCACTGGAGGTTGCACAGGCATTTAAGGTCTTGCAGGCCTTGCAGGGTCTGCTGCCTGATGGACAGCAGTCTACAGTTCAGACCTCTGCTGAGTCAACCCAGTCCTCTCTGCATGAGGCCAGGGAAGATTATGGGGAATGTGAAGAAGAGGAAGAAGGGGAGCCTCTGGAGCCTGAAGTCTCTCCTGAGCAAGAGTTTGGCTCTCTTCCCAGGTCATCAGAGGATTATTCATCCCATTTTTCCTTTGTTAGAAAAATGGTGGATGCTCTGGATAGCTCTATCACTGAGGTGATAGAAGATGAGGAGGAGGCAGAGTACTTGGAAATGATGGAGTTAACACCCACCAAAAAGTTACTGCTTCCCATAAATATGTTTTTTTAAAAGGGATGCAATAAAGCTCCTCCAGCACCTGGGTCTGTCCCTCCTTTGGATAAAAGGTTGGATAAGAAGTACCAGCTAGACAGGGAAGGGGCTGAATTTTTATTCTCCCACCCTGACCACCAGGGGGTGGTACAAACTGCAGCCTGTGACAAGGCAAAAGTACCTCTTGCTTCTCATCCACCAGAGGAGGGTTCCAGAAAAATAGACAATATAGCCAAAAAGGGCTATTTACAGCTTCTTTGGCCATAAGACAGGCTAATTTCCAAGCTTATGCAGCCCAGTACCAAACATCCCTCTGGCAGTCTGTCATGCCTATGGCAGACAAGGCTCCTTCCAGTCTTTCAGCAGACCTTGCTGAGATTGTCAGATTTGGCTTAGAAGCTGCCAAATATCAATTTCAGATGGCAGCAGACACCAATGAGACTGCTGCCAGGTGAATGGCCAATACAGTTGCCCAGAGAAGGTTTGCCTGGTTAAGAGCCACAAACCTTACTCAAGACACTCAGAATAAGGGTCTGGATTTCCCAGTTGAGGGTAATTCCCTCTTTGGAACTCACACAGAAGCCTATATGAAGAAAGTGGACAAGTACAAGGCCACTTATAGAAGCAATTCTGCCAAAGAAGAGGCTTTCCCATCCACAAGACCATATGGAAAGGGAGGCAGGGGCAGACAGTTTCTTTCCAGGCCTTTTTATCAGGCCATGGCTGTACCCCAAGTGCAACAGTACTGTCAGCAAGGGTACATCGGGGCAGTGGCAGAAGGGGTTCCAGGCGTGGTTCCCACTCCCAGCCTCAGGCAAAGCAGGACCCTTGACTTGTCTTCCCACGCCACCTCCCCACTTCCAGTAGGGGGCAGACTGACTCACTATTTTCAGGCTTGTAAACAGATCAACGCAGACAAGAGGGTCCTGGAGGTAGTGAATCAGGGTTTGTCCCTAAGCTTTAAATCCCTTTGTTCTCCTAAGAACTGGAGTGTTTAAACCAGCTTCCAATGCGGCAAGAAAACTGTTGGAAAAGGAGGTTCAAAACCTATTGTTGGCAAAAGCAGTGGAACCTTTGTCTCCACAGCCAAATCGAAAGGGGTTTTATTCAAGACACTTCCTCACAACAAAGAAAAATGGGGAGTGGTGGCCTATCCTGCACCTAAGGGTGCTAAACAGGCACTTAATAAAGCCAAGGTTCAAACGGTAACCTTGTCACTGATTCTGCCAGCTCTCCAAAAAGGAGATTGGCTGGCATCCCTGGACCTAAAAGATGCTTATTTCCACATCCCCACAAGGGAGTCTCACAGAAAGTACCTTAGATTCAGACTCACTTCAGGTCATTACCAGTTTTCTACCCTGCCATTCGGCCTCGCTTCAGCTCCAAGAGTGTTCACAAAGTGCCTGCCAGTGGTTGGGGCACACCTGCAAAGGCAAGGTGTCACAGTGTTCCCCTATCTGGACGACTGGCTGGTGGTGGGGAAAATCACCTCAACAGGTAGAGGAACATCTGCAGCTCACCTGAGGACTCTGAGTCTCTGGGTTTCCTTGTAAAGCCCAAAAAGCCAGTCCTTCTCCCTGCACATGTGCTGCAGTTCATAGGAGCAGAACTAAAAACCCAGGGGGGCAGGGCTTACCTACCTCTAGATAGGGTAAAAAGTATTCTTCAGATGGCAGGCTCCTTCAGCCTGAACAAACCAAAAACTGCTAGACAGTTTCTACAGTTACTGGGATACATGGCAGCCGCCGCTGGCACAGTCCTGGGCTCCAGGTTCCAGATGAGAGATATCTAATTCCACCTAAGGGCTCATTGGTGTCAAGAAAGGATTCTGTCTCAAAGCTAGTCCCAGTAACAAAAATTTTACTCCTGGCCCTTCAGTGGTGGAAAGAGGAAGCCAACCTCAGAGAAGGGGTTCCTTTTCAAAAAGAGCCTCCGTCAGTGATTCTCACAACAGATACATCACTACTGGGGGGTGCCCACCTGGGGGATCACATTACTCATGGCACTTGGTCCAGTGCAGAGTCATTCCAGCACATAAACCTGCTGGAGCTCAGAGTGGTGTTCGTGGCACTCCACGCCTTCATACCACTAGTTCCAAGTCAGAACAGACAATACCACCACGATGTATTACGTAAACAAGCAGGGAGGAACAAGGTCAGATCCTCGCTGCACAGAAGCTATGTGAATTTGGACTCTGGCCTACTCCCTAAGAGTTTCTCTTCAGGCCATCCATCTGCCAGGCAAGGACAATACCCTAGCAGATGCCCTGAATCGGATCAACCAGGCCCATCATGAATGGACCTTAAACAGACAGGTGGTGGAAGTGATTTTCAAGAGATGGGGCAACCCAGGGATAGATCTCTTTGCATCCCACAAAAGTCACCACCAGTCACAATATTGTTGCAGACCCCCAGCTCGGGGAACGGTACCCCTGGGTGCTCTGATTCTGGAATGGTCAGGGAGGTACCTATGTGGGTTCCTCCTCATTCTCTCTGGTGTACAGGGTGCTACTCAAGCTCAGGGCCCAGCCAGCCTCGATGATCTTGATATCCTCAGATTGGACCACACAGCCGTGGTACTCTCTGTTGCCCTCCATGTCTGTGGCTGAACCAATACATCTTCCTCGGAGGCACAACCTGCTAACCTTCAGTCAGGGAAGACTCCTGTACCCGAACCTCAAGTCACTCAGACTCAAAGCATGGCTGTTGAGGACCTAGAGTATAAAGGCCTGCAACTCTCAGTGTCCTGGATATTTTAAGGGAGTACAGGAAACCCTCCACCAAGAAAACCTACACCTCTAAATGGAAAAGGTTTTCTATCTGGTACTCCACCAGCAATGTGGTGCCAGCTCGGGCAGGGGGTTCTAGCTGTGCTGGACTATCTTACCGATTTGCATTCACTGGTCCTGCAGCCCACTACTTTAAAAGTTAATTTAGCTTCAGTGTCTGCTTACACTTCAGCTGGGAAGAATGCCTCTATGGCATCAAATTCTATCTTTAAAAGGTTTGTTAAAGGTCTGGCCCACCTGCACCCCCCTCACAGGGAACCGGTGCCAGCCTGGGATCTAAATGTCTGTATTGCCAAGTTCATGGGTCCCCCTTTGGAACCCATGTCTTTAGCTCCTTTGAAATATGTCATGTGGAAAACAGTTTTCCTAGTGGCAGTCACTTCTGCCAGAAGGATCAGTGAGCTCCAGGCTCTCTGCATTGAGCAGGACTACATTGCATTCCACAGGGACAAAGTGGTCCTGCAAACTAACAGAAAATTTCTTCCAAAGGTGGTTTCGGACTTTCATTTGAACCAGTCCATCACCTTACCTGTTTTCTTTACTAAGCATTGAAGTGCTGGGGAACATAGACTGCACAGTCTTGAGGTCAAGCGAGCACTAAGCTACTACATGACAGTCACCAAGGCCCACAGACAGGACAGGAAACAAATGTTCCTGACTTATGGGGATGTGGGAAAAGGAAATCCAGAATCTAAAAGGTCCATTTCTCGTTGGATAGTCCAGTGTATTCAGTTTTGCTATTCAAAAGCTGGGAAGGAGTCCCCAGCAGTGCTGATAGCCCATTCCACAAGGGGTACAGCTGCTACTATAGCAACTTCCTGGAATGTTCCTTTGGAGGACATCTGTAAAGCAGCTACCTGGAGAACAGTGCACACCTTTACCAAGCATTATAGCCTGGATACACAGCCTAGAGGTGATGCCAGGTTTGGCACAGCTGTCCTGTAGAGTTTATTTCCAAAGTACTGTAGGTTCTGTGCCCACCTCCAAAGGTACTGCTTCTTAGTCTGCATAAGAGTTAGGAATATTGGAGTATTCCTGGGGTGAGAAGAAAAAATTACTTACCACAGTAATTTTGTTTCTTCAAGGGGATACTCCAATATTCATAACTCTCCAACCCTGCTAGAACCAATGGCCTCTGCACTCCATGCTTTATTACCAGGGATATGTGTGCCACACTCTGGCTTTTGTATTTGGAACTGTGTTTTCAATGGTTTTACCCTCTTCAGGCGATTCTGACATTGGGGGTTGTTTTGTTAAATTTTTTCCTCCTGTTGGAGGTTTCTGGGTGTTGTATTATTATTATTATTATGATTATTTATAGATAATTATTAAATTCCTCTCGGGCCCTGTCTTGTCAGGCATCCACGAAATCTGAGGGTTAGAAGATAGGCAGTTGATAGGTGTCAGCATTTGAAAAAGTGGCACCAGCCAATGATTCCATCATTAGCATAACGTTCCATCTCCGGGCAGATTTGGCTTAAAGGCATACTGCATAAGAGTTAGGAATATTGGAGTATCCCCTGGAAGAAACAAGATTACTGTGGTAAGTAATTTTTTTCTTCCCGGACACTTTGCTGTTCCTCGAATGTTGTGCTGTGTTACCAGGTGGTCAGTTAACAGGTGAGAGACTGAGCATTTGCCATCAGATCTGAGCTGTGCTTTCATTATCTGTACTAAGCCATACGCTGACTTTACTGCAATAACTGTGTATTGAGGACGGCTGAACTGTTTGCGGTGTCTATAGCAACTGCTTTGTTCTGTGCACTGTGCTGCTTGTTCTTGCTGGAGTAGTAGCTGTATTACAACTGAAAAGCTGTTGTTCCCTCTGTGGTTAAGTTATGGGGATTGCTGTGCTGCATAGTGTATTGCGTCTGTGACAACTGACTGCCTACTGTTATTGTTCTCTGGTGCCGCTCGTTCTCCCTGATCAGTTACCTTGGCATCCCGGTGCTTCTTGCTTAAGCCGTCCTTTATTCAAACTGTGCTCTCTCTCCACTGATTGGCAGTGGCAGCCCAATGTGGCAGGGTCTGGATTTTAAAAGAAATCAGCTGTTAAGATGTGGTGGCGGCAAGCGGCTGTATGTGGTTCTGTGCGGCAAATTGCGGAGAGTCTGTGGGGGTCCATGGGAGCCGTGGGGCTTGGGCCATAACACTGCCAGTTTGTGAGGCAGTTGTATGCTGTATTATTTTGAGGTGGTTTGTATACTGTTATAGTGGGGTTTTGCTTTGATTTTTCTGTTTTTTTATTTTTGGGTGGGGAACTATTTCAAGTGACTCACAGTGTATTGTTAACAGTGATTTTATTTAATTTCATGTTTATTTTGTACTGAAAAGGCCTGTGGGCGCAGTGCCCATTTTCACAGGTGTCCAGTTATAAATAATACAAAATATAAAAAATTTGAACACTTACATACATATCAGACATGTCAATCAATGGACAAAGTCAGTCATAACAATTACAAACATGTCTATCTAAAAAATAACACTTAAGCATTCTCTTAAATACTGACAACCTAGTGCAACCTATGAGAGTGTCCGGTAGGTCATTATACAGTTTGATTGCAGCAAAGTTAATAAGAGTTTTGTGAGAAAATAGTGTGGAAAAAGGAACCTTTAAGAGTTTTCTACCTTTGAGTTCTTGTAGAGAGTATAGAGTTATTTTTTTAGAACAGAGATACAGTACTGTCAGACACCAATCCTAACTGAACTTTATGCATAAATAGTAGTGCACTATAAGAAAAAGATTCAGTAAGCGTTAGACATCCAAAGGTTTTATACAGTACGCAGTGATGAGTCTGTCTAGGTAAACCCAATGCAAACGTAAGATACTATTATACTGTAAGTTGCTCTGAGTTTACCGAGAATTCTTTCAGTTGAAAATGAATAGGTATTAGCACCATAATGAATCAATGAAAGCAGAAAACTTCATGCAAGTATTTTTCTCATCTCAGAAGTGAGACTTTTGTTAATACAATATAATGAACCTAGTCTCATATGTAATCTACTTATTAAATCGGTAATGTGAAGTTCAAACGTGAGATGTTGATCCAATATTAAGCCAAGATATTTAGGTTAGATTTGATTATTTAGGTTACTACAGTGCTGGGAGAAACAAACGTGTTTGCAAGAGTGGACATGTTTTATGATTTTGAAATTTAAAAGAGTGATGGATTGCCAGTATGTGTCTTGATTTGATATATTGAAGCTGAATGTATGTAGGGATTCCACTTCTTAGATAAATTTATTATTTTCACAAGACTCTGACCCAAGTGAAACATAAACAATGTTATTCACCTAGTGGGTAAATAACACTGTTTATTTTTCACTTGCCTACATCACAGTTAACTTGTTTGACAGCCCATTCTGCTTGTCCCACAGTGAATCTGCCCTTGATTGTCACACAGAACACAAACATTGTATATGTATAACATATAATGGACTGTGTTTAGATATGCCATTCATTTCCATTCATGAGGTGGTTCGTAACTCACTTGTGGCTTTGCCTGTTGTGAATTATGGTCCTGCCCCCTCACTCATGGAAATGAGTGGGATATTTGAACACAGGTCATTGTATAGCCTATATTTATCTGATGAGGAAGTGTTATGATTGATGCTGGGGGTTGTTGATTGTATTCAATATCATTTTGTAAGGACCAAGAACATCATTAGGGAAAAAAAAAGATTAAGTAAGTGCAAGGTTAGCCGGCCCGGTGGTGCTGAGGGTGGAGGCACTGGATGCCACATCGACGACCCAGCTTCAGGAACAAGCCCGGACTGCCAGGGGTCGACAGGGGAGCAAAAGGATTGAGCGTCCGAAGGATGGCTCTCCTCTCCCTGGGGTGGGTTCGGGGGCTCCTCAGCGCAGTAGTGACACCCTGTGGAGACCGGGTGTACTGCCTGTGCATGGAACACAAGGGGAGGAGTGTGGCGGATGCTTACGGCTTCTCCATGCAGGCTACCCATGCAACAAGGAAAAAAAACTTGCACCTGGATAGGATGGCTCCTCTCTGGGCCACCGCCACACATCACTACTGGGCCTTGCCTCCACCTCTCTCCCCTCCTCTCCTCCTCCTCGGCCGGCACTAAATTGTAGATAGAGCACCGAATGGAGTGGCGGCCCTGCCCAAGGGGGGCTCAGAGCTGGGGGGTTCCCGGTTGGAGGTTGGTGGAGGGGTAGCATCTCTGAGGAGGCAAGGGATCAGGTCAGCGGTAGAGCGGCCGGCGAACAGAGGCAGCCCGAGAGAGTTCCACGTTGCAAGGTGAATAAACAAAATTAAAAAAGTAAGTGCAAGGTTACTGGTTTATTTGTCATTGTTGATGTGCACACCAATCCTGGCCCTCACCATAAAAACAGTTACTCACCCTTTGAAGAGGCATGGTTTATATTTCATTCATTTAAATGTACGTAGTATATTTTTGAAGTTTACTAAGTTCAGTGCCTGGGTTGAGATACAGAGACCAAAAGTCATTTTATCAACTGAAACGTGTGTCCACTAAAATAAATGATACTAAGGTAATGTTAAAACATTATTAAGTAGTGCATTTGGATAAATAGAGAAGGAGGAGGGGGGTGTATGATGTATGTGAAAGATAACCTGTTGGTTGAAAAAGTTATTATTTCTGCAAGTAGCCCAGAGTGTGAATTTTTATCAGTTACTTTGGTTGTAGGGGGTGTGAATAAATGAATTGTTGGAGTAACTTGCATCCTTCCGAAATTAGTGAGTCGTGTTTTAATCGTTTTAGTGATCATGTGTTACGGTTAAATACTAACCATGAAAAATTGCTATTTAATTTTAATAGTGAATAGTTGAAAGATGTTAATAACTGGAATAGAGAAGAAGTAGCTGCCCTAAATCTGGTGCAGGTGGTGAATGAGGCTGCTAGGTTTAATTATAAAATGAACAGGGGTACCTTGTTGGACTGGATCTCAGTGACTAATAATAAACATATTTAAAAAGTTTTAATTCTTCTGGATGTCCTTAGTGACCATTCTCCTCTATTGTGCAATTGGAATGTTTGTCAACAAAATACATGCTTTTAAACAGGAACTGAGTAATGTAGATTGGTCCTTTATGGATTACCTCCCCTCTGTTAATTTGACTACGGACTTAGTGAAGTTATTCAAATATGTGATAGGTTTGTACTGGGGGGACCTTTTTATTCTAGCTAAATGAAGACATGAAGCAGCTGATGAGGGAAAGCATGGTTTTAAATAATTGATTAGCATTTTTTGTCTTGGGACAATACTAACTGTACAGAAAGTATTTATATAGGTTTTCTAGAAGTGTATGTTTGTTAAACACAGTAAGGCAAGTGCTATGCATTTCCACAATGTTTTAGCACTTTTATGAGCAAAATGTTCATCAGTTTTTAGAGTTAAATAAAACCCTGGAAACGGATAAGGGTGGTGAATGTTTAGAGAGGGTGGGCTAGATAGGAATAAATTAATATATAAATAGTTACAGTATAAATGCAAACTGATTGTTAGGAAAGCAAAAACTGATTACTTCCAGTATAAACATAGGAAAGAATCTAATAACCTTAAAAAATTCTGGTACAGTATAAATCAGGTTGTGGATAGAGATAAACATTCGATTCCTAGATTTATTCAAAGTGAAGGTGGCTTGCTGGTAAATCCCCTTGAAACAGCTGATGACTTTAATATCTTCTTTAGCTCCTTGCCTTCTAAAACTAACAATTTGAATGATATATTCAGTAGTCGAAGGTTAAATGTCAAGCCTGGTTGTGTGTTTTAATTTAGGAATGTCTCTAGAAGGAAAGTAATTAAATATCTAGATAAAATGAACACTAAAACCAGAATAGATGGCCTGGACACTAAATTACTAAAGACTGCTACTGATGAAGTGGCAGAGCCAATTATGAAACTTTTTAATTTATCGCTTTGTACTCAGGAAGTACCCGGTATCTGGAAACAAGCAATGGTGGCCCCTGTTTATAAAGGGGATTACACCTCCATTACAGGACATTATCGGCTGATCTTGGTCCTGTCCTCACTGTCCAAGGCACTAGAACGCATTGTATATGGCCAGTTGATGGAGTATTTGGATAAGGTTAACATCTTAACAAGTGCATAACATGGTTTTTGGAAAAGAAAAGCAAAAAAAAAAAAAAACAGTAGCATGACAGCCCTGCTTGAATATACTGATTTCTTGGCTGGTGCCTTGAACAGTGGTGACGTGGCTGGATCGGTCTATACTGACTTTTTGAAAGCGTTTGTTTTAGTGAATCACCAGTTGCTTGTGCTGAGCCTTTTGATTTAGATCTGACTAGGAATGTAAGTCAGTGGTTTCAAAGCTACTTATCAAATCGTTCTCAGAAAGTGAAATTGGGTAATATTGTATCTACAGAGAGAAAGTAATATAGGTGTACTGCAGGGGCCCATTCTGGGTCCTTTACTTTTTAGACTTTTTCTAAATGATTTTCCTACTGTGTGCCAGGACTGCAGAATCATTCTGAATGCTGATGATGCAGTCCTGGCATCCAGAGGCAAATCTGTTCCACGTCACGGAAGCACAGGATGCTTCTACTGGGCCACTGGGCGGCCTTTCATTTGTATTCCTGGTAGCATTACCACCAGCCCTCTTGGGTACTAAGGATGTTATGTCAGGCAGTAGAGACCTGCATGTTTGTAGTTTAACTGTAGGGTAAGTCCCCTGCTTGATTCATAGTCCAAGGTATGTTTCATCATAAGCATATCTGATGTGACTATACACCATGGAAACAAGTTGGATGTCTCGTATTGCTGTTTTTATTGCCTCCTAAAGTTTTTAATAAACCAGGTTTAAAAAAAAAAAAGATCGGATCACCTTAAGCACTAACCCTTGTTTTCTGCTGAAGGTCATTTCTGACTACATAATGAATCAGATTATTGACCTTTCGGTTTATTTTTTTGACTCCCAGTGGACAGTGGGGAATGTTGGCTCCATAAGCTTGACGTCTGTAGGACTTTGCGTTGGCACCTTGCATCGTACTAAGGATTGTAGAAAAGTCTCTTAATTGTTTGCGCCTTTTGCCCCCAGCATGGTGGGCTCCCCTGTTTCTAAGCAATGCCTGTCCACATGGTTAGCATCCTGCATTACTTTCTGTTACTGGAACCCCAGTAAACAGCTTTCTAGTCCTATCATGCTCACCCCACTTGTGGCATGTTCTCTCAACGTGTTCACAGCTGACATCTGTGCTGCTGCCATTTGGAGTACTGGTCACGCATACACTACATATGCTGAACATTACAGTTTGGACATTATCTCTCTTAGAAGCGTCGACATTGGCTTACTGTTCTGCAAGGCCTCCAGTCTTTGGGTCATTTGATTCTTCTTAACTCCAACAATGCATTGGTACTTCTTGGGAATCATTTCCTCGGTGTGGCTCAGTGGAGGACGATGTCCTCGAAGAAGGTAAAGCAGTTACTTACCATAACAGTGTATCTTTGAGAGAATGTCCTCCATTGAGTCACAGCTCACCCTGCCACCTTCCCTCTCTGTTATTCTCCGGTGGTTTATTTGCATGCTGGTTATTCTTCCTCAGCCCCATTTAGGGTGTCATTCATCTCAGGTTTCATGTTCTCTCCTGTGAGTCTCTTACTGCTCCTGATTAGCTCAGTACCTGCTGGTCCAATAATCCTCCAAACTTGTATCCAGCGGGGAATGAAAGCGTTATTATGCCACCCATATTATATAGGTGGCGACAACATACATTACTGTAGTACAGCTACAGCTAGTAAAAGTTTCCAGGTGGTTCTGATGCCGACAGCTTACTGTTGCAGTGGTGTTACTTAGTGGAGGAGATTCTCTCGAGATCTGCTGTTATGGTTTGAAGCTCTACTTTTAAGGTAAGTAACTGCTCTTTTTTTGAGGGATCATAGTCTGATTTTGTGTGGGAAGGTTTTAGAAGGCCAGTTTGATGTCTCCCAGCTAGCTAGTCTGGATTTGCATACATTTTGCCTTCTCAGATCTGTGCGCGTGCACATACGTGTGTGTGTATGTATAACAATGCTGTCTGGTTTCTTTCTCTAACCTGACCATATCCATGTTTGTGACTTGTGATTACAGATTTAAAATGAGTGGGGCTCTTGCATGCCCAACTTTGTCTGGTGTATCACACGGGCTGGGTATGGCGTACTGACCTTCAGTCACTTTTCTTTCAGTTGTCTAGGACTGGCCAGGTTTCTCACCTCTTGTTCTGGACAGTAATTGTGTAGCCATGATCAAATGTTATACAGTAACCAGCATAGGTGAGATTGCCTTTACTCCATGCTAGTTTTTGGATGGCTTTCTTACTTTGCTATAAGAGGAGCGGTGTAATTATAGAGCATGGCTTGAATGAGGTGTCCTTTGGTTTGGGACCCAAGGCATTGTGGACTGTGCTTATTGACAAGTCCAAGTCCTGTGGGGCTCCCAGCACTTTTCTGGATAACTGTTGTAAAAAGACCATCATTGATTTTTTTTTTTCAATTTACAGTACTATTAGCCGGCCCGGTGGTGTAGAGGGCTGAGGCGCTGGCACCTTACCTCTTCTCATGCCAATGACCCGGGGTCGGGAGCAACCTCGGGTCTCGGAGGGTCAGCCAGGGGGAGGTGGATCGAGTGTCCCATAGACAGCTCTCCTCCTTCGGGAGGGAGGGAGGGTGGGGATGATCACTGAGCCACTGGATCCTGGCGGTGGCTGGAGGCTAGTGCAGGCTCGGGGATCGATGTGTGGGCTGATGCGAGCAGGCATCAGGTGTAATGCGGGCAGGTGCGTGCGCAGGAGTGCCCTGATGCCATTGGATGCTCACGCTATGGGGGCCACTGAGGGACAAACACTTATCCTCTGGCGCGAGTGACGGCAGACATCATTGACGTCGTTGCGGATTCACTCAAGTCAGCTCCCCTTCAGCCCTTGGCCTCCAGATCTCCACAGTGTGTGGGATAAATCCCTGCTGTGAAGCGACCTGGGATATCAGGGCGACAAGGGTTCAAGCTCTGACTGGGTCCGAGGCAGCAGCCGAGAAAAAGGAAGCCTGAAGAGAGGGCAACTACAGGACCACCCCACCCAGCAGAGGAGGTAAAAAAAGAAAGTAGGTAATTTACAGTACTATTACCTCTGACACTGCCTGGCCCCCTTTAGCCCTTCCCAGTCCTGTCTCCCACCTTCCCTGGGACTTAATTTTTTTCTCCCATGTTCCCCAATGAATGACCACCCACAGGAAGGGCTGCTGGAGGGTCTTCCTTTATACCTGAGCAGAGTTGAAGTGTCAAGGAGAGAGAGAGCCCAGTCTGTGGTGCGGGACCTACAACATAGTGGCAGGGTGGCATCCTGTGCAGTTGGGTATTTTCCCTGGGTTTCTTCCTTCCCCCGAACATCGTGAGATGTTTGTCTGATATGGAGATATCAGAATGCTGATGCTTCCCTTCCTGTGCTCTGGCTCTGCGGCACTGCCACCTGTGGTCACCCCGGTAGCAGTGTTGCAGTGTAGACCAGAAACCCTCCCTTCCCTGAGGAGGTGAGCCTCTATGGGATGCTTAACCATCCTCCCCTGGTCAGCCCTCCAGCAGCCCAGGTTCGTTTCCAAACCTGGGTCCCTGGTGTTGCACTACCACTGTGCCAGTGGTAAGAACTAATACCACTGCACAAGGCACAGTGGTCACCACCATGCAAAATGATTTTGAAGAAATAGAGGGTACAGCATAGGACTACAGAATTATAAGAGGGTTAGAGGGGCTAAGCTACAGGGAGACACTAGCACACATAGGTTTAACACTGAAAGAGAAGTGGTAGCAGTAGCTAACATTTTAAAGGGTCTGGTGGACCAGCGGAAGCCTTTTTAACTATAATTGATTAGTGTGGTGCGATAAGGCAGGGAAATGGCAAACATAATTTTTTACTTGGCTGGTGTTGAGCTTCTAGAATAGGCTCTCAGAGAAGGAAGAAGATGCAGGGATTATGGCTATTTTTTTTCTAATTAAGTTAGATAACGTTTTTATTGGAGTAGAACATCAGTAGATATAAGATTTAAACCAGCAGGAGAATGGCACAGTTCTCAGCTGAATTATAAAAATAACATTGGTGCATACAAATTTCATGAGGGCAGGGGAGAATTGGATAAACCATTATGATTTTGCCTTGCATTTCCTGTGTTTCAGATAAGAATGGAGAAGGGTGAGGATGGAATCCCTGAGCGATCAGAGCCACAGTAGATCTTGCTTGCTCAGTATATTTTTAGTGGTTTAGAAAATGGAAAAAGCTGGGTTAGTCAAATGTTCAATATATATACGTTATAGACGGAAAGTGTATTCTGATAAACCCAAAATGACTCTACTACAGAATTATGAAGGAGGAGGATTTGTAGGACTTCAAAGTTCAAATTCAAAGCAAATTTATTGGTATCAAACATGCATAAAACGCAGTCCTTAGTGTGTTGTAGTATGAGATGACCTCCAAACTAACTCCCTGATGAAGACCACACTGTGGGCTAAGCACTGGGGAGTTAGTTTGAGGTCGACCACTGCCTAATGCCAAGGAATTGCATTTGTATGTAGTTTGATACCAATAAATTTTGCTTTGGAATTTAAACTTTGAAGTCCTATGAATCCTTCTGTCAGAATTCTGGAGTGCAGAGTCATTTTGGGTGTATCGTGGAGCAGTAGGGGCTAGCAACCCCCCCTCTTCACCTAGCTCACGGGGCTGCTGAGCACACAGCTCAAGGAGTGGATCATTTGGAAAATGTATTAGGCTGTAGACAGACCTAGACATGCTAGGAAGGTTGACCAAAAGTTACAATGTAAAGTAATGCATTTTAAAAGCTAGAAATGGGTGTCAGAAAATATACTACAGTGACAGTCACAAAGGCAAATGGAATACCAGGATGAGGTACAAGGGGAACAGAGAGCAGATCAAGAGAGGTTTTACTACACTTGTGCATAGTATTGGTGAGCTCACACCTGGAGTTCAGTGTCTGGTACTGGACTCTACATCACAGGAAGGTCATACAGTAGATGAGCTGGGAAAGGCACAGACTGCTAGTCTGTTCAAATAGTAAGGCGTTGGAAGGATTGAATTAATAGGAAATGCTGGAAATGAGAAAATGGAAGGTGGAGTTGGAAGGGAGTTTAATACAGGTCCAACAAATATTGAAAGGGTATTAAATATATACTGTAGGAAGCTATTAATAAAATTACATGAAAGTATTTATTTCTAACTTATTTTAAAAGGTGAATGAGCAGAACTAAAGAGGCTCATTTCCAGTTGCGATGGGTAGTAGTGGTGGGGAGAAGAAAGACCACAGAAGAGAATTACCAGGTAATAAATCAGAGGTGAGAACACAATGAATGAATACCATGCTCAGGGAAGATGGAGTAATACTATAACATACTACTGAACACTGAGTATTTAATTTGTAAGAAAGTATTTTGGTTTTATATAGTGCCTTCATACAAACTATATCCCAAAGTGCTTTACAATCCAAGAGAGGTATGGGAGAGAGAATGTTACTGCCATTTTCAGTGTCCAGGGAGATTCAGAGGACAGAAATAGATTAGAGCGGTTACCAAGAGTTTGAGCACTGGGAGATCGTGACATTGTTTCACCAAAATCATAGGGGCTGCAAAGGCCTATATCAGCAGAATTATAGGGTTTGCAAAACTCTGAACTTCATATGAATAACTGCAAGGGAAATCGCATTTTAGTGGTTCTGAGGTGTTGCAGTGGACATTGTAGGGGGTTCCAAAGAAAATCACAGGGTTCTCAACAATAGCCCCTGTCTGTCCCTGAATGATGCCTCTGAGTGCCTTGCTCAGAGTCACACAGTAAGAAAATTGGGGTTGTAGGATAAGTACATCTCCAGAGTCACTGCTCTGCACTTGAATTAGTGGGCATATCTGCCTCTGTTGTAGAACGGCTTGCTAGAACTGATTATAAAGGTAAGTAAGTGGTATGCAGAATTTCAAGGTTGACTTTTTCAGTGCTTTTGATTTTTAGGATAATGGGGGGATGGGTGAGATGGACCTTTGATCTAACTCTTTCTGTAAATGCTTCCATGTTTCTTAATGTAGCAGCATGTACTATAGATTCTGGACAAGAGAGGCAGATGGATTGTAGTGACTGGTTTTGGTTTCCCTTTTCAGAGAGCACTTTTGGAACAGAAGCAGAGACGGAAAAGGCAGGAACCACTCATGGTGCAGCCAAACCTCGAAGCCAAATCTCGAAGATCCAAGCCTAGGCGCAGTGAGGAGCAGGCTCCATTGGTGGAGTCGCGCAGCAGTATCAGCAGCGATGCCATTATTGATGGTGAGCAACAAGCACAGCTCATGCGTTCCTGTGACTAAACAGACTCAAAAAGGGACATTTTCTCTGGGGTCTCTGAAAAAATTAGCTTTTTTAAAACTTACTTCATTGCACACGTTATATTATTATTGGTCTTAATGATGGACTTTATTTATTTCAGATGTTTTACCAGGAAAGTCTTGCTGAGCTGATATCGGCTTGTTTCTTCCTGGGGAAGAGTAGACAACAGAACAGAACAAAATATAATGTACAAAAGTAACACAATAGTATGAAAATAAGTCTAACGAAATAAATTGATAACACAATAATATGAAAATAAGTCTAACGAAATAAATTGCAAGAAAACACTAGAAGAATAAAATTGCCAAACATTAAATTGCAGAACAAGCAAAGTGACATTAAACAGTGAGCAACTAAACAACAATATGAGGAGCAGGGAGTAGTGACTGATGACTGGGGGAGAGAGGTTGTGCTAGTGGTCAGTGCAGGATTGAAGGCAACTGACAGAAGTCCTCCCCAGAATTGGAAACAACTGCAGGAGTGAATAGAGAAATCGAGGAGAGAAGCCCCATAGTTTTGGCAAGCGAATGAGAAGGCAGCCTGACCAGCAGTAGATTTTATTGGTTGTAGAGCAAGAGAGCAAAAGCAAGCATTGCAAACGGAGTAAGAGGTAGAAGGGGGGGAAGGAGAGAGAGGAGAGGAGAGAGGCAAGATATGATGGGAGGATGCCAAAACAGAATTTGGAGATAAAGGAGCCACAATGGGTAAGGCACCTGGCATCAAGAGAGGGAAGGGGGAGGGGAGGTACCCTAAGAACAGTATGCAAGGGTTTGTCAAGGGCAAATCGACAAAAAGAGTGAAAGAGGATGAGTCCAGTCTACTTAAGGTGGACTTTGGAGCAGCACCGTAAACAGTTCTCAGACTTTCAGCAGAGAGGTCCCCCTACCCTGGCACTTCCAAAGGCATACAAAAACAGAATTGCTGTCCACTGCACCCACTTTCCCAGTTTTCAGGCCAGGCTATCAGCACAGATGTCCCCCTACCCTGGCACATCCCCCCCCAAAAAATCAAAAAAACAAACAAACAAAAAAAAAAACAGACTTGCAGTTATGCCCCCACTCCCCAAGGTTTCACACCAGGCTTTCAGAACAGATATTCTCCTGCCATGGTGCTTCCGAAGGAATACAGAAACAGACAGACTTGCTGCCCCCCCAAGCTCGCAGGCAAAACTTTCAGCACAGATATCCCCTCTCCTGGTACTTACAAACGCAAAACACAACAAAGACATGCTTTTATTTAACCCCCCCCACCCCCAATTCAGGCCAGGCTTTCAAATATCCCTGGGCACTGGAGGATATCTTAGTCATTGGGCCATAAACAGGGACACTGGGCACACAGGTATGGCACCTTCCGTTTAATACCCTGTGATAAGAGGGATATTCACATAGTGTTCGTTATTGCTGGGTTCAACTGTGCTGCCCAAGTGGAAGTAGAACTTAAAACCCAGAACTTTAAAAACATTTCCTCAGTGTGCCATACCTTGTTTGTTAGCTAGCACAAGAAAAGAAGAATGACACAAAGAGGCTGTATGCTTAGTCTGCAGAATAAGAGCTTGTAACCCAAAACCGTCAAAGTAAAAATAAAACTTTACTATCGCAAACATCATGTAAAACATTTTTTTTTCAAACTGGGGCACACTTTAACCAGCAAAGCAGGCCATTTGCTGAGAAGTTTGACAGCAGGAGTCGAGAAAAAAGGGACTGTAAGTTTACTGAGCAGATTATGATCATTTGTCCCGAACAGTTAAAGAGAATAATGTTAAGAATTTGCTAAATAAACTACAGGACAGCAAATCAGCAGGACCTGATAAACTGCATCCCAGACTCCTTAAGAATGTAAGCTCTCAGGTATTAAGCCCACTAACAATATTATTGAACAAGTCTTTTTTAACTGGTGGAGTTCTGCATGAATGGAGATTGGCAACTGTGGTACCAGTACACAAACAAGCATTTGTCGATGCTGAATGTTGCTTGCTTGTATGTGCTGTTTAGGTATTTGGAAGTAATTGGAGTGCAAATATTGAAAATTCGCGAACTTACGAGCGTGCATAGGAACTGCATAGCTCGTAAAACAGTCATTTTAGAATTTTTCACCAAATTTTCAACATAGCCATTTTAAGACCTCTGCTCATGAACAGTGTCACTGTGATTTTCTTAATATGTCCCATAAACTTGATTTACTTACCGACTCGCCATTGATGCGCAACATGGGCGGAAGCATGTTTTAGGCAAGATGTGAAAAATGACAGCTGTACTGCTCATAAGGAGGTGTGGTAAAATGGCAATGTTGAAAATCTGGAGTGAAAATATTGAAAATTCACAAACTTACGAGCGTGCGTAGGAACTGCGCAACGCACGCTCGTAAAACAATCATTCTTAGGAATTTTTTCACCAAATTTTCAACATAGGCTTTGTGAGAGCCCACCTTATGAACACTGGCACTGTCATTTCGTTAATCGGACCTGAAAGGTGATTTCACGCAGTGACCGCAAAATCACCCTTGGGGCCCAATTAACTCCATGACAGTGCAGTAGTCATGAGGAGGGTCCCAAAACCTATGTTGAAAATTTGAGCCAAAATTCTAAAAATGCCTGAGATATGCAACAAGTTGAAAACCCTATTTATTCCATTGTACAGCTTACCAGCATTTCCTCAATTCGTGGTCGGCTTTGAAAGTACAGGCGTGTTCCCGGTCACGATGATGGTTAGCGAGCTCTGGAGAATGCATTATGGGGTGAGGGGGTGTGGGGAGGCAGGGTGCGCAGTAGGTGGGTCACGGGTTTTGGGAGGAGCAGAGAGATGGCGGGAGCGTTTTCTTGGTTGCAGGTTTTTTTTTTAATTCAGGCAGCGTGGGACTTTTGCCACGGCTGGGTTGTCCCAGCATGGGGGAAAGGCTGTTTGGGGGCTGGAGCTGACAGGGATTGGGCTCCCGTCGGTTATAACAGGATTTGCCAC
This sequence comes from Neoceratodus forsteri, assembly GCA_016271365.2. NCBI lineage: Eukaryota > Metazoa > Chordata > Ceratodontiformes > Ceratodontidae > Neoceratodus > Neoceratodus forsteri. The sequence goes on along the minus strand of CM028131.1, from coordinate 1,389,604,549 downwards.
GCTGGGGTAGGCTCCCAGCGTGGCACCTCAGAAAGGTTTTTGGGGAGGTGTGCAGCTGTGGAGCCGGCGGGATTCTGGGCACCCGTCGGCTCTCTTTTGCTGCGCTGGGGTGGGCTCCAGCGTGGCACCTGGACAAGCTTTTGTGGGGGTGGAAGTGGAGCTGACGGGGATTGGGCACCTGGCCAGCCATACAGTGTGTGTGTGTGTGTGTGTGTGTGTGTGTGTGTGTGTGTGTGTGTGTATGTGTGTGTGTGTGGGAGGGGGCGCATCAGCATGCAGTATGCATGCTTGCGTGTGTGTGAGGGGAGAGCTCTGCTCACTGAAGCGGAGCTCTCCCTTTCAACTGTATGCCACTGCATTTGCGACTGCTGTCATAGACAGCTGCAACAGTCATTGGAGAACTGCGTCCGTGCCTGCAAACTCACTGACTGAACTGGAAGATGGGGTGCCACACCTCCGAAAACTCGGATGATGGCACTATGTTTCTTGCACATGTGTGTAAGCAACATAAAAAGGGAACAACAGTATTGTATCTAACTTTTGACCAATTAGCCTAACATCCATCCTTTGTAAAACTGCAGAGACCTTCTTAAAAGCTAAACTAGAAGAAAACTTGGAGATCATCAAATTTAGTGACAGTAAACAACACGGGTTTAGGCACAATAGAGCATGTATTACAAATCAGCTGTGCTTTTATGATGAAGTTAATAAACACTTGAGTGAAAACAAATCAGTGGACATTTTTTATTTTGATGTCCAAAACACCTTCGATAAAGTACCTCACTCAAATTTAATAAAAAAGCTGTACTCCATTGAAGTGGACCATCGTCCAAGCAAAAGGAGTGGTAACTGGCTTACTGACAGGAATGTCCACAGCAAAACGCCACTCTCTCCACTGGTTGGAAATAGGGCTTTAATGTAATTTAGTTTAAAAATGCCATGAACAGATGCATGCCAAGATCAAACAAACAAAAGTGTACCCCGAATAGTTTCGTGCCTAGCACGTCATCGGGGTGTTGCCTAACTGCAGTTACTCTCCTCTTAAATACTTAAATGCTCTTAAAGAGACAGGATACAGCACCATTCACTTTAAAGTGCTATACAACATATCAACACAGGCAGTGCAATTATATACTATTATAAAGTGCTGAATGCTAATATATACAAAAACCTGTGCTGCATATCTATCATAAGGATGAAACTACTGTCAGGAAGCAAAGTGTCAGAGTTAGAGGGTGTTTGCTCTGACTGGCACAAGATCACCAGTGGGGTGCCCCAGGGCTCTGTTTTGGGGCCGGTTCCTTTTGCCTTATATATAAGTGATCTCCATAATGAAATTGAGAATTGGATTGTCAAATTTGCAGATGATGTGAAGCTAGGAGGCCCCGCCAACACCAATGATAATATAGCAAGCCTTAAAAAAAGACTTTGGGGGGGGGGGGGGGGAGAATAGAAGAATGGTCAGAAGCTAATGGCATGCCCTTTAATGTAGACAAGTGTTCAGTAATGTACATGGGGAAGCACAACAGTCATCACACCTATAGTCTAAATAAAACCCCACTAAAATCAGTTGAAATTGAAAAGGATTTTGGTGTCTTTATTGACAATAGTCTAAATTTTAAAGTTCACCGCACTAGAACAATACAAAAATCAAACTACACGATAAGGAACATAAAAAATAATTTTGTTAATCATTCATCTAGTTGTACGTTGCCCCTTTAAAGGTCTTGTATAAGACCACATTTGGACTATGGATCCTCACTATCGAGTCTATATCATAAAGGGGAGATAGACAGAGTGAAGCGTGTCCAATGCAAATATACAAAACTTATACTAGGTCTCAGAGACATGGACTACGAGAATAGATTGTGTAAGTTAGACTTGTATACTCTGGAGGATAGAAGAATTAGGGGCAACTTATTATACATGTACAAATTCGTGAATGATACAGAATTAAAGTCAGAGATAGGAATTGTAGTACCCGATTACCTAAGGGGACTTAAACTCCAAATGATGTTAAATGCTGTGGTTAATAATGAAAAGTTCAATTTTTCATACATCGTACAGGTAGGATTTGGAAACAAATACCAAGCGAGGTAGTCTATAGTAATACCTTGGCCATCTTTAAAAAGAGATTTGATTCAGTATTGCTAAAAAGAAATAAACCAAAGCTGGGACCTGACTGCTCCTGCTGATGCAGGTAGATTGCTTAAATGGGCACATAGCCTTCTTTTGTCCATACTACCCAGTATGAAACCCCAGATAAAGAATGTGTAGCACCAGCTACAAAAGCAGGAAAAAAGATGTCACAAGCATCCTCTGAAACTTTCTAGTCCCACTCAGAAATTATTTATTTTATTTAGCTTTTGTTCACCAGGTAAACACACTAGACAAATATATGCCTATTTTCAGGTACAACCTGGGAAGTTACAAGGAATGGTACAGACAGTACAAGGTTTAACAAGGTTACAAAAGGATATACAGACAATGCAGGGTTTTTACCATGAGGCAAGGTTAACAGCACAATAACAATGTTAACAGTTAAATTAAAGCTATACTCAAAACTGGGCTCTAGATAGAGACCAGGCAAAATGATAAAGTGCAACATTTGTAAAAGGAGGGGGGGTACCACTACTAGGTACAATTGCAGGCCGAGGTTAACCTCAAATTATCCCAGAGGGACTTTCTAAAGCTGATGTCAGAGTTGCTACAGTGAGCGTGTGCGGGAAGGAAGTTCCATAATCTAGGTGCACAGACAGCAGATGCCCGATCTCCCATCAATGTAAGGATGTCGTCGAAGCACAGGTCGGGAAGCATAGGAAAAACCAGGAGCAGTTGTAGAATTCACGAAAAATATTTGTTTGTACTAGCAGTAACATAAAAAATAAAATTTTTCAGTAGAACTATATATACAAAGGCAAAATAAAACAGAGGAGATCCATCAGAGTTTTCCTTCAGTCTCTGTGTCCAACTCTCTTTCAAGCAATTGCAACTCAGCTCTCTTAAAAGTCCTTCCAACCCCTGTTCTTAGCAGGCATCCTGTTCTTGTATGTTTCAGGCAGGTGCAAGGCAGGAACACAGTGTGCTTGAAGCTGAGGCCCCCTTTTCCACAACTCTTCTGCAAAATGCTTAAAAATGTGCACTCAGGTAACCTCTCGAGTTTCCAATAGCTTTTTACAATCATCTTAAACCACCATTATATACGTTTCAACAGTAACACTATATAATTTCTAAACAAAGGATCCCAATATGAGTTACATTTCCACATAATGATTTACATATATTTTTATATCAGCAGATATGCAAGAGAGGGAAAGACAGACAGCAAGGGAGGGCTGAGAGACAGTGGTAAGCAAAGAATTGCGAGGCTGTCGGGGTGATCAAATACCAGGTCTCACAGAAAAATGTGATTGCGCAACCAGACAGACAAATAGACAGGAAAGGGCTAGAACAGAACAGATCCCTGCATTTAAACTCTTTCCATAACAATTGGGAAAGGATCCTCTTCCACCCTGTCACAACGGGTTTTAGGAACAAGGAACATAAACCACAAAAAAGCAGCTGACTTGCTGAGCAAAGTTTGTTTGCCAGCCAGAGACAAGCATATAATGTCATCAAAGGGACTGCAAGCTCAGAGAGCAAACAAAGCTGCACGTAATCTGATTATTCAGTCGAACAACAAAATGTCAAAAGCACCAGCATCCTTCCAACTGCATTTTATTCCAACTCAGACACACTTTAAACAACAGAAACAGCAGGGAACTTAGTGTGATGGCCAGCACAAGACAAGAATACAGCTCAGAAGTCATAGAACAGAACTGACTTGAGATTTCACTTCTGCTGGCTTGTGCATGTACACTTCATCAACTACCATGATGCCTTGCATGAGTTGGGTTATGACATTTGCAGTGGAGTCAAACAGATTTTCACATCAGGGCGGAACAAAGTGAAGCAACTTTATTTGAATTAGGATGAAATTAGGGTGGTATAAGAGAGGGAATCATTGTTCATGCCTACAAACTACACAGGTATACAGAAAAAAAGGTAGAGGGGACTTTCCCTTTAAATGATTCTCCCTTTCATAGTGTCTACCCTGCTTAGTACAGTGCTATTTACTTAATTTATTTCATTTTGCCAGTTGTTCTAACACAGTTAAACCTTCAACCTTTTTCAGCTAGAAACAGAGAAACATAGACAATGCTGGCAGAAAAAGACTGATTGTCCATCCAGTCTGCCCATGGTTCTCTGTCTGTCCTGTGACCTAATTGTCATCCAGGGAACTAGCCCTTACTATCCTCCCTCCCCCCTTTTTCTCTACCCTGCTATTTCTCTAAATACCCACTATAGCCCTTTCTCTGTTTCAACCATGCTTGAAACCATTTATGGTTTTGGCTCCTACCACTTTGGCTGGCAGACTGTTCCAAGGTTCCACCACTGTCTTTATAAAATAAGACGTCTTCATATCCCTCTTCAGCCTTCCTCCTGTCAGTTTCTACATGTACCCCTGTGACCTTGAGTTTGTGCTTATGCTAAATAACTCCTCGCAGTTCACGTTATTCCATGCAGGAATTTGAAAGTCTCTTGTCACATTACCCTTCCCCCCTCTGATTGCAAGTGAGTACATGTTTAGTGCCTTGAGACGATCCTCGTAAGATGTGCCCTGCTGGCCCTATACCACTGTATTGGCAGAAGACACCAAGAGAAAGGACTGCTGTGTGACTGAACTTCTCTGCTGGGACTAAAGTAGAAGAACTTTTGTATTTGGACCTTTTAATTTAGGGTAAAAAAACTAACATACAAAACAAAAAAAAAAAGTGTGTGTTTGGGTTAACTGAACTGAATGGGTAACTGAAAAGTCATCTAGGTGTAAATCTCAGGTGACTGAAAGGACTTAACTGCTGTGAGGTTTAAATTACTTGTAGAAAGATCTGGTAAGTAGGGGGAGTGGCTTAGCTAGAAGGAAGCTACATTTAAAGACTGCCTTAGAAAGATTCTGCTAATAGCTTGGCAGAAGACACCAAGAGAAAGGACTGCTGTGTGACTGAACTTCTCTACTGGGACTATATTGCCCTCCTTCCCTCCTCTCCACCCCTCCACCCAAAGCTAGTTCTATTTTTATAGGCACAGGATTTGACTGACAACAGGAACTTCCTGTTTAGGGGCAGGAAGTGAGTGATCACAGAACCACCAAGGACCCACCATCCTAGAAGGGCAAGAGTAGCTCTCCGGCCCCCTCTAGCTGCTGGAGGTCTGCCTCTGAACAAGTAAGTGGTCTACTGAGAAATATAGGATATTCTTTTCTCAGAACAGGACAATCAGGAGCTTAAAGGGCACACAGGCAGAAAGTAAGGAGAGAGAGAGAAAAAAAAACAGGCGAAAGAGTAAGGATTGCAAACAGTTAAGGGGTCAGAAATAAGACATGATTGGAGTGGTGCAGTGCAGTGGCTGTGGAGCAGCAGTCTTCCGGGAGATATTCTGGAGGATGCGGTGTTGTCCCATCTGCAGGCACCTCTCTGGGCTGAGGGAGGAGGTTGCTCATCTCCAGGCTGAGTTGGCCAGGATTTGTGGGACCTCCTCTTCCATCCAGGGACCACCAGTGCCACTGCCGTTGCCTCAGAGGTTGCCAAGAAAGAGGAGGTTGGACCACAGTGGACTCAGGGAGGATGAGGATGGTGGAACAAGGCACATCCCTCCAGTTGTACCTCTCCACAATTCCTATGCCATTCTGGCAAGTGTGGTTCCTCTATGGAGGCACCTACAGTGGAGACCAAGGAGGATGCTGGGAACCTCCACAAGGAGACCCACAGGAGGGTGGCAGGGGACCCTGCAGGGAGGAAACAACTCCTGGTGGGGACTCCATTGTTAGGAAGGTAGAACTGGGCAAGGAAGGGAGAGAGGAGGTAAGGTGCCTGCCTGGCGCCATGGCTTGAGGGACAGAGCGAATCCTCAGGATTGCCAGAGCAGCTGCACAGGGAGGGAGCTGGATGTCATTGTCCACCTAGGGTCAAATGACCTGGCTAAGAAAGGGATTAGAGAAGTCCAGGAAGAGTTTGTGGAATTGGGAGGGCCTTAGTCAAGTAGCACGCGGTAACCTTCTGGAGGTGCTACCCATCTATGGCATAGGAGAGGCTAGGGTGTTCCGTGCCATGGGATTCAATCAGTGGTTGAAAACTGGTGTGGAGCTCAGGGATTTGGCTTCATTGGGGACTGGGGGTCCACCTGGAGTGATGCAAGCCTATACTGGCATGATGGGCTGCATCTGTCCGGGAGGGGAACCAGGATCCTAGGTGATAGGTTTAAATGCTTCATTGGCAAGCTTTTAAACTAGCCAAGGGGGGAGGCACTGGAAAGGAGCAGGAAAATCCTAGCCCCCAAACAATCACGGTAGTAAGTGTGGCAAACACTAACATGGAGGTGTCGATAGGGAGAAGGGCAGGGGTAAATGGAGAAAGTGACAAAGACAAGAAGGACAGGGATGGGGCAAAAGGGGGTAAGGCCATCAGGAAATGGAGGGTAATGAGTACCAATGCCCATAGTCTGGGCAACAAGCTCCTGAGCTGGTGACCTTAATGGAAGAGGATGCCTGGATATCGTGAGCAGTCACAGAAACATGGTACAAGAGAACCATGACTGGGATGTTAACATACCAGGTACATAACCTACAGGAGAGACAGGCAGGGAGAAGAGGGGAGGAGTAGCTCTCTATGTAAAGGAAGGGATAAAAGCAACTGAACAAAAGAGTAAACAGGGAGGAGAGGAGGCACTATGGGTCACCTTGGAGACTGGAAAGGGCACCACAATCCGCACAGGGGTTGTGTACAGACCCCCATGTCAGGGGAAGGGAATGGACAAGGATATGATGGAAGGCATTCTTAGAATGGCAGAGAAAGGGAGGTACTGTTGATGGGAGACCTGAATATGCCAGATGTTAACTGGAGCACATTTGCTGCAACCACATCCAACAGCAGGGCCATTCTTGACGCCTACAGGTGGCAGGTCATTAGACAGCTAGTTTTGGAACCCACTTCGTGAGGGGCAATCTTAGACCTCGTGCTCTCAAACGGGGCAGTGAGAGGATCTCAGATCTAGAAGTAGGTTGCCATCTGGGGACAAGTGACCATCAAACAGTGTGGTTCACGTTAAACTCAGCTACAGAGTCAAGCCATACAAAGTGAGGGTACTGGACTTTAGGAGGCTGACTTTGCAAGATGGGAGAGTGCCTCAGAAAAGCACTAGCAAACAGGCTAGAAGGAGGTATGGAGCAACAATGGGAATTATCAAAACTGCCATCACAGAGGCAACAAGCCTTTGTGTGAAGCAAATAAACAAATCAAAATGAAAGAAAAAGCCACTATGGTTCTCAAGAGAGGTGGCTGTGAAAGTCAGGAAGAAAAGATAGCATTCCGAAGTATAAGGAAACACAGAAGGAGCAGGACAGAGAGCTGTACCAGTTAAGGCAGAAAGAAGCAGGGAGGAAGTCAGAATAGCAAAGGCCCAAACTGAGGAAAAGATAGCCAACTCAGTTAAAAGGGGATAAAACCTTTATAGGTACATCAGCGAGCGTAGAAAGACAAAGGAGGGATAGTGAGGCTGAATAGAATGAGCGGTGGGTGGGCAGAGGGGACAGTGAAAAAGCAGGGATACTGAGCGAATATTTCTGCTCAGTATTCACAAAAGAGGAGGGAAGTGCCTAATCCAATTAACAGAAGCACTCTTGATAGGGGGGTCGATCCCAGTCCTTTCACAGAAGAAAGGGTTCTGCAAGAACTCCTAAAACTGAAGGTGGACAAAGCAATGGGGCCTGATGGAATTCACCCCAGAATTCTAAAAGAATTAAGGAAGGAACTAGTGAAACCACTGGCTACTCTTTTTAATAAATCATGGGAGGATGGTGTGGTACCCGAGGACTGGAGGAAGGCGTATGTGATTCCCCTTCACAAAAGTGGGACCAAGACAGAGGCAGGAAACTACAGACCTGTCAGTCTGACCTCTGTGGTAGGGAAAGTGATGGAGTCACTTCTGAAGGAAAGACTAGTTGAGTACCTAGAGGTCAGTGGAGCACAGGATCCAAGGCAGCATGGGTTCACAGCGGGAAGGTCATGTCAGATGAATCTAATAGATTTCTTTGACTGGGTGACCAAAGTAGTAGACCAGGGAGGGGCTGTGGACATGGCCTACCTAGACTTTAGCAAGGCATTTGACACAGTCCCACACAAAAGATTGATAGTCAAATTAACCAGCCTGGGAGTGGGTCCCAGGGTGGTAGCCTGGGTAAAACATTGGCTGGACAACAGGACACAGAAGGTAATTGTAAATGGAGTCCACTCTGAAGAAAGGGCGGTTACTAGTGGGGTACTGCAGGGTTCAGTATTGGGTCCAGTCCTTTTTAATGTCTTCATCAGTGACATTGCAGAGGGACTGGAAGGAAAAGTATGCCTTTTTGCTGATGACACAAAGATCTGCAACAGGGTTGATACACAGGGAGGTGTGGAAAGGATGAAAAGGGACTTGGCAAGGTTGGAGGAATGGTCAGACCTATGGCAGCTAGGATTCAATGCAAAAAAGTGCAAAATAATGCACCTGGGAAACAAGAACCCAGGGGGAAGAATACACAATGGGTGGGGAGGTAGTAACAACAACAAAACAGGAAAGGGACCTGGGGATAATCATATCAGATGACCTTAAGGTTAGCAAGCAATGTGAGAAGGCAGTAGGGAGGGCCGGGGGTATACTGGGATGTATAGGGAGAGGCATCAGCAGCAGAAAACAGGAAGTTGTTATCCCTCTGTACAGACAGTTGGTGAGACCCCATCTGGAATACTGTGTCCAGTTCTGGAGACCCCATCTCAGCAAGGACATAGACAGGATAGAGGCAGTCCAGAGGAGGGCAACTAAAATGGTGCAGGGTCTGCAAGAGAAGCCGTATGAGGAGAGACTAAATGGGCTTAATATGTATACCCTTGAGGAAAGAAGGGAGAGGGGACATGATAGAAACTTTCAAGTACCTCAAGGGAATCAACAAAGTCCAAGAGGGTAGCATCTTTCAGAAAAAGAGACTTGCAAGAACAAGGGGACACAATTTAAAGATAGAAGGAGGGCGGTTCAGGGGCAATGTGAGGAAGTATTATTTCACAGAGAGAGTAGTGGATACATGGAACAGCCTTCCTGAGGAAGTTGTGAGGTCTAAAACTGTGGGAGAATTCAAGAATGCATGGGACAGACATAAGGCAATTCTTGTGGGGGGCAGGAAGATATAGGCTGTTGGTTAACTAGGATCTGCGGCCTATCCTGTAGGTAGGGAAATGGGCAGACTAGATGGGCCTAGCGGTCCTTATCTGCCGTCAAAGTCTATGTTTCTATGTTTACCACCCTTCATTGCACTACTTCTAGTCTGCTGTTCTCTTTCTTGAGGTGAGGGGTGCAGTACTCCAGGTGTGGCCTTTGCATTGATCTATAATGAGGTAACAGCAGGTTACAGCAGTTATCCAGAAAAGTGCTGGGAGCCTCACAGGACTTGGACTTGTCAATACCTCTTTTCTTCTACTGTCACTACCCCTCCTGATACATCCTAACATCTTATTTACCTTACTAAAGGCCTTATTACGTTGACTTTATTGTCTGAGGGTGTTGCTAATGATGACGTCTTGGTCCCTGTCCTTAGTTGTAGTACTTAGCTTTGTCACTGAGAGTTTGACATGAATCTAAGTATGGCTGCTTCTAGTACATGAGAAGAGTGACTGAGTGCCTGGAGCGAACTTAAAAGTTCCTAGGTCTAGAGGCCTTGCAGTGTGTGAACAAAGGTCTAGTGTCCTAAAAATAGAACAGTGGAATAGAATAATGGAAAATGTTTGTAACCAGGCTCATGGCAGTATTGGTGAAGTGAGTTAAGCCAGTTGTTAGCCAGAGGGGGCACCAAGGCAGATGTGCTTTTCTAGGAAGCATTTCTTAAGGTGGACTGGAACTTAGTCTCCACCCTACCATTAGTTTTCTCGAGATGCCAGTATATGCTTGGGAGATTGAAGTCCCCTGGATCACCACCACATCTGATCTGGCTGCTGTTGTGATTTCTCTAACCAGTTTGGTATCATGCTCTCCTAAACTGCTTGGAAGCATGAAGCATGCACTCATGGTGACTCTTTTCTTGCCCCTTTTCCCCCTTCTTGACCCACATGGACAGTGTGACAGTGTTTCCTTCCTGATGTTCTCTTTGTTCTTCACAGTAACTTTCTCTCTTATGAAGGCCCACCTCCTTTTTTTGTGCACCACCTAGCCTGAACAGCTTGTAACCCTAAATCCTGGTATCCCAGTTATCCCCCCCCCATCATGACTCTGTGATGGCCAAGTACTGACCTTCAAAGTGGATCAGACCCTCGAGCTTGTCCATTTTGTTGGATGCCATCTTCATATTGATCTGCTTGCAAGTGGGGGACTGTTTTGTGCCTCTCTGATTGCTCAGTCCCTTTGTGGGTCTTCTCTCTAGGTGCTCCCTTGCATTTGTCTGTCTGTTGATTCACTTTCCTCACTAGCCCCCAGGAATGGAGAATCTCAGAAAAGATCACCTTGGATATATCTTTTCCTTTTGGGAACTTCCTAATTCCGTGAATGACTTCCTCATGTGTTTGGTACTTGTGCAGTTTATGTTGTTTGTGCCAGCGCAGTCTGCTTCTCCTCCCAGCTGTGAGTAATGTGGGGTGCCTTCCGGCACAACGTCATAACTCTCTTGCTCAGTCTCGCCACATGGCTTTCACTGAGACCTTCAGAGACTGGCAGTCTTTCCAAATCATTCACTAATTGGGCTAGGTCAGGATAACGTTTATTTGGAGTGGCAACAGAGAGGGTTGGCAGAGTGGCACCTCTATTATGCTCTAGACCCCCTGCCACCATTATTTTATCTGTCACTTGACTGACCAGGACTATTTGATCTCGGTCCACAAAAGTGATGTGTTCATTATAATCTAATGTTCCCTTATGGGCATGATTGCTTGTCAGTGGACAATGAACTCTTCCTAGTTCTTCAAATATTCTCACATTTCCTTTAAAACCATCTGTCGGTCTATGTCTAGGACAATCATATATTTTGCACATGAATCTTTTATCAGAATCTATAAGACACCAACCCAAACAAATATTTATGTAGAAATTCCTTACATGTTAAGTCTGCACAGTTGACCATATGAATATATACAGGGACTGTTATTTTTATGGAGCCGGCATGTCCCAAAAAGCAAAAGTCTAAATTTGGTTTAGTTTTCAAATGGGCGCGTTCTAGATCAAGACTTCTGTAGCAAGGTGTGTTATTGTACTTAAATGATCAATTACAAATGAGACGGACGGAGATGAGGCTGATGGCGGAAGAATTTAATGATTATAACAATAATCACAGTGAGAAATTACAGGTGGTACATTTTTCATTTTTCATTCTTCAAACTAACAATGAATGGTGGCTTGCTTATATAGTGGAAAAAAGTATCATCATTTCCTATGGTTGTCTATGATTGGTTCATAACAAGTACAAACATCGACTTAAAAGGCAATTCTCCTTTTTGTATATGTATGAGCTAATCTCTGGTCAGCACAAATGTATTGATAGTGTAAATTATATTACTATATAAGGCTAGTAATAATTGTCATTACCAGTTACCAAGATTTAGGAGGAAGAAATAGATTTGCACTTAGGAATGTGCACACAGGCATTCTGGCCTGTTCTAATAATATTAGTCAAAAGGGTAACTTGAACTCTATCCCTGTGTTTCTGTCTGTGCAGACACTTAAGACACCTGTTTTCTGTTACTCACATGGTCAGTACAAATATCAAAAGGAACTTTAATATTGCAACTTGTGGCTCAGTTAAACTTGTAGCTTTACAAGTTTTATATGATCCAGCTTCATAGGTCAATATTTGTTACACAGATACATTATGTTTTAGACCAAAATGAGGTTAGCCTGAAATATTGGGACACACTTCTTTATCCCTTGTTACAACTTCTCAGTTTTATTACGTTCCATTGAGAATTGAGACCAAGGGAGTCAGAAGTCATGTTTGCAATTTTCTTTACTTTTGATGTTAAAGTTTAAAAATTACAAAGCTGTTTTGGTATTACTATAAGTAGATAGTTGTAATTTAAAATAACAGTAACAATTTTTCTGAACAGCGGTGCAAGCGGAAAATAATTTCTTTGATGCCAACCAAAATTAGTCACAATAAAAAAAAAAAAATAATGCAGGCATATGTTATTCCCAGTGTATGACTGGGATAAATGCAACAAACTCACCCACCAGTAGCAACTGATATTCACTTGAGGTCCTGAGAGTTGAGGTGACTCTTGGTTCTCCCTCTGAGACTTCTTACTGTGACTTGGGTTCTTGGGGACTTAAATACTCTTGTTAAGGCAGAAAAATAGGAGGGTCAGATACTTCGACAGTTTTTGGTCTTAGCAGTTCTTACAAGCCAGGTGACCACTATCTGGTAGTTAGTGCTATTAGTGGCCCAGAGGTATCTGATTGATGTGGGGAAGCACTGGGGTTGTAACCTTGATTTGACGTCATGGAATCTACGTCAGAGATGGCCGGGGAACTTTCCCAGATATTTAAAAATAAAACTGTGCTCTCAAGCGAGGCATACAGCCTGGGAAAGATCACGCCTAGGCAGAGGTGTGAATACCTGGCCACTAGTGTGGTTAGTTGTTTATTTGGGAGGACAAGGTTGACTGCTCATGTGGTCAGTTGTTTACTGGCAGGACAAGGTTGACCCTTAACTAACTTCTTGTGGCTAGACTGAGCAGTTAAAAATATATAGCCTGTGGTTACCAATGGAAAGTACCCAGGTAGGTGACATACGTTGAAAAGGTCACACTCAGTATTCGTGTTCTTCAGCAGGGCTGAGAGATTACAAGTCTCTTTTCAGTAATTAACTCTATTCCAAGTTAAAAAAAAAGAAGTACTTGAGTTTTAACTTGCAGAATTAATCTATCAGATTATAAATTAACTAATTAATAGAGAATCAAACACACACTAAAATCCATTAATAAAAAAAGCAGGCGCCCAAGCATTTTGTGCTCAGCTACGCCTGCGTTTTTAAAAGCTGCTAGGTGGAATGTTTGCAGCAATTCACCTGGCCACCACCTTCCCAAATTCTGGATTAATTTCTTCTCCGACTGGGGGCAGTGGAGCAGGCAAGTTCATCGGACCAGGAAGTCTTAATAATGGAACAGAGAGAGTCAATAATGGGGCATGTAGTCCCAGAAATGGGGTGTGCGGGTTTAGAGGGGCAGGTAAATGGAATGGGTCAGGCAGGGACAGTCCTGGTAACAGGACAGGAGGAGCTAGATCTGATAATGGGATTGCCGATTGGGGGCCAGGCAGGTTTAGTGGGACAGGCAAATTTAGTGGAGCAGGTAGATCTGGTGGGAGAGGCAGACCCGGTGGGGTCTGCGAAATGGGATTGCATGCAGAACAGTTGTATTGCTTGGCCCTGGATAGTACTTGATCAGTTCATGCTCTAGGCATGCAGACCACCATCTGTCTCTCGAGAGATGCCATCCTGCTCTCGCAAATGTCCCTTCTATATTACCCTCTGCTTTAGCTATGGAAGTGGTGTATAACACTTCCAGTATTTTTTTCAAGTCAAATTAGGATCCAGATCACACAGCAATATTAAACTACTACCAAATAATTTTATTAGCTGAGATACAGGGGCCTGCTTGATTCATTTAGAAGTCTTTACAAAAGTGGTTGTTTAGGTAGATTGCAGTTTCTTGAGATGTCCTCTGTTGCACTGACTACTAAAAAGTGCCCCTTTTATCTAATTTGTTTCATGCCCTGAATGTTCATTTGATATGAAATTCTATCTGTGGGAACCCAAGAAATACTATGGTAGACTACTTCAGACCTGGCTTTCATTTGTACTATAAGTAAATGGAGAAATCCCAGAATATTGTAGACCTAATTATCATTGTTGAGGAAATGGGAAAACCAGGGATACTGCAGGCTTGATTGTTACTGTGGAGAAACTGGGTATTAACAGGGGACCCCAGACCTGATTATGTTGTAGGGAAACAGGAATTTTTTTTTTTTTATTCTTTGTTAACTGGGTAAAGCTCACTAAACACAGGTGCCTGTTTTCAGGGGCAACTCGGGAGCACTGGGGAGGTTAAGTGACTTCCTCAGAGTCACACAGTATGCAAGTGGAGGTTGTGCGAATCAAACCCAGGTCTGTCTGCTGGATGTATCAAGCTCATTCACAGCTGGTTACTCTAACCTCTAGGCTATACTGCCAGCCCCATTAACAAGGTACTGTAAACTTGTCTGTCACTGGAGTGAAATGGGGGAATACCAGGGTACTTCTGACCTGGCAGTCATTTTTGGAGAATGACAGAGTGGCAGGGTACCTCCTGCATGGTGGCTGTTGTTGTGGGAATGGTAATATCAGTCTGTAGCTGTCTAGTATTATAGGATGATCAAAAATGTGTGTTAATGACAGGGAGATGGAAATGCCCCGTTTGTCATGGAGAAATGCCATATTATTGCCCTTGGGGGCAGTGTTCCATTATTGACCATGCAATAAGGCCCCATTGTTGGTTGTTGGGCAGTCACTGTATTGGCCATGGGGCAAGGTCCTGTTGGTTACTGTGAGGTGCTGTTAGATTATCAAGATTTTTCTATAAAATGGTTATCCCACGTCACGAGTTAGCAATCCTTATTAGTTAAATACGCATGTGAATTTAATGTGTTTTCTTCTTCAGGGATCGATGGTCCGGCAGCCTTCCTAAGCAATGAGGTAACAGATCTAGGGACTAAGCTTCACATCTTGTCTGTAGGACAGTCTACAACAGATGATGAGCCAGAGAGTGCAAATGATCAAGACACACTGCTGGAGCCAGCATCCAAGCCTGACATCCAAGAGATCCTGCAGGAACGAGGTGAGATTTGTTCTTTCATCTTGAGTGTCTCACGATAGTTTCATATGGTAGAATTGAAACCCAAGGAAAATGTGTGGAACGTGGCAAAGAAGAATAACAAATGGGACCTAGTTGAAAAGCAACCTTTGAATTGATTAATTGAATGTAATACTGTATACATTTGTGTTAAACAGTAGGCATTTACCTTACTATGTTCTGTGTTAATCAGATTGTATTCGGCTGTAACAATTACCTAAGGAATACGTTTTTTTGAAATTTAATTTGTTTTAAAAAGTTTTTAAAGGAATTATGCTACTAAAAAAATTTGTAAAGAAAAGCAAGCTGTGAACTACAAGTAAAAACCTGTGTAACCACCCCCATCCATGAGGTATGGGACTAGATCTGGGCAGTGGTGGAAATGTGAAGTCTTTAGACTTTTGGGTAAATGGTGCCTGAGTTTGGGCGGTGCTGGGAACTGTTTGGTAGTGTGCTGCCTCTACCTATGTGGATCCTTCTAACAAAGTCTAACAAGGTGCTGCCCCACAAAAAATGAATGACAACATCCACAGTGACAAGGAACCCACTTAATATATTCTTTGCCCACTTATTACTCTATGCATGCACATTCCAAGAATATCAAAGGAGAATGTAATTATTTGCAGCCTAAATAAGGGACGTTATTTGGGGGAGTTGGAACAAACATACAAACATACCAATGAGCCAGAAGACAAAGGTCTTGTGATCTGTCTTGTCTGCTTGAGTATGCAGATCCCTCAGTTTCTATTGAGGGGGATCTGCCCCTTCCCTGTTATCCACTCCTCCCCCTATTGTTGTTCTGCCTTCACCCCACCATGTGACTTCCCTTTTACTCTCTCCCATTCTGTCTTGAAGCTGTCCACAGTCTTTATGGAGACAACTTCCTCTGGCAATTTGTTCCATTTTGCCACCACCCTCTCAATGAAAAACTGTCTCCTCGTCTCTCTCCTGTGTCTTCCTTCCACCAGTTTGAGGCAGAGCCCCCTAGTGGTCTTGTTCCCACTAAGATTGAAGAGACCATCAGCTCACTTTGTTGATACCCTTAAGGTATTTATAGGTTCCAATCATGTCTGCCCTCTCACTTCTATCCCCCAGGGAGTACATGTTGAGATCCCAACATCTCTCCTTGTAGGGTTTGCCCTGCTGACCCGTGATTATCTTGGTTGCCCTTCTCTAGACTGCCTCCAGCAGGTTGATGTCTTTCTTTAGAGAAGGGCACCAATACTGCACACTGTACTCCAGGTGTGGCTGAACCAGTGATTTGTACAGTGGCAGAATGGCCTCTGTTTTTCTGCTGGCTATACAGCTTTGGCTGTATGCCCCTTGCTATATACCTGAGCATCCGATTGGCCTGGGCCGCCACTCTCCTGCAGTGTGCTGAGTGCTTTAGGTCACTTGCAGTGATCACACTGAAGCCCCTCTCCTCTTCTGACTAGGTAAATTGCACACCCCACAGCCAGTGTTTGGTCTCTGAGTTCTTGGCTCCCAGGGCCATTACCTTACATTTTTTGGCATCGAATCACAGTTGCCAGATACCAAGACCACCTCTCCAGCTTGGCCAGGTCTTTCCTAATGTCTTGCCTTCTCTCTTCCATGTCTACTCTCCCACAGAACTTCGTGTCATCCTCAAACAGGCATATCCTACCTTTTAGCCTATCAGCAATGTTACTGATTAAGATGCTAAAGGGCTAAAGGGACTGTCAGCTATTGGCTGATTGTTTTTTTGTTTTTTTTGCCCCACTTAATAATGATACCTGCACATAACCCTAGTGTTGCATCTCATATGCATAGTGTATGGTTACCATAAAATGCTCATTTATTAATTGTTAATATTTTGACTTTTATTTGTCCCTACTTAATCCCGAGCACTCCTCCACTCCATCTGCATTTTTAACATGGCACCGAAGTACATGTAAATTTGGCACTGGATTTTTTTAAAGTTAAGTGTGCAAAAGTAATTTTTGAAAAGAGGATGACTTGCTGAGTTCTACAATGTGACTGCCATGTTAAAAAGAGGGCCATAACATGTTTTATGACTCTGGGCATACTCCCAAGTCCTGTTTACCCATACATGTCTGACCTCTCGTCTCTCCTGCTTGTTCGGGGTTCCCTGAACCCTGCTTTCCTCTTGCCTGCTCCCTGTCTAGACTTCCTGCCTGCCCCCCTCTTTAGACCCTTCCCCTTTTCTTCTTGCCTGTCCTCCTCTGCTTGGCTCTCTCCCTGCCTGCCCCCACCCCTTTACTGCCCTCCTTGTCAAAATTCCTTCCCCTACCTGTCCCTTTACCCTCCCCCCATGGTCTCTTCCTCTAGTACCCAAAACCTCTGCTTGCTGATGCCCCTTGCCTTTCACACCTATCCTTTCTGTACCCTCTTTAATCAGCGGGAGGAAACAGTTCTGCACCAGCACTACCGGGGTGCTCCCAGCATCATCCCAACTTTACTTGCTCTCCCTGTTCTTCCTACTAGTGTCCATCACCCTCCTATAGACCTGCTCCTGCTGGAGAAGAGGGACCCAGGGAGTCTTCCTTGGCATCCCCCACCCCATCTGGACTCCACCGCTGCTCTCCTCCCCTACCAGTCTGTTTGCCCTGCTTCACCCATGCCCCATTTGGATATCCCTTCCCCATTAACACTCCTAACTCATGTCTGAGTTGCCATACCTCTGCCCTCAGATGACCTAGGCTCTTACGACCTAGACACCCTCTACCTCCCAGAGAGGACCCAGGAAAACCGCTGTCTCACTGTGACTCACATCCCCTTCAACACACTACTCTACCCACTCTGTTGTGCCTCCCCGGTATCCCTCCACACTACATTTTGATGAACTAACAGAGTATGTGTGTGTGTGTGTGTGTGTGTGTGTGTGTGTGTGTGTGTATATATATATATATATATATATATATATATATTCATATTCATATTCTTTCTTTCCTGTAGTTTGACCCTATACAGGGGATTGCTACAGTCCTCTTGGAAACCTTTATGTGAATCTTGTGGTTTAATCTAGGATGGGGTGGCTGAAAGCTGCACCTCTTGTTCCCACCAACCGTTTACCGTAGATAAGAACTTTTATGGGGAACCTACTGCAGTGGAGCCCACTTATAAGAACATCAGTTAAAGGAATATCATGCTTATAGGAACAGTATGCTGATGTCTCAGTTTTTTTTCAATGTATTTTTATGGGCTTTATTTATTTATTTGCATAACACCTTTGAGCAGACAGTGCTCTTACAAAGGTTCCACATCAAGGACACTGGACAGGGTGGGACAAGACAGGCAAATTAAGAACAGTTAAAACAATTACAGTAATGCTTAAATACATGAGCTACCAGACTAAAACAAGATAATCAAGTTAATAAACAGGTAGTACAATTATAGACAGACTTCAGTACTGAGTTTCCAAATGCTTTTTTTTACAGAATCAATGAGTAAGTAAGCGATTATACAATACACTAGTCAATATACAGAGAGTGCCGGGGTGGTTACATATGAAATTAATAATCCTTACAAATGCATGAGGGGAGAAGAGGTAGCTAAGGAAGGGGACACAGAAGCAGGGGACAGGCAAGATCAGAGGAGGGAAAGGAGTAGAAGGGGTAGGTGGTAAGGGGTGGGGAAGGGTAAGATGTAAGGTACTAGGTGGTAAATAGGAAGGGTGGGGGAAGGGAAAGGGAAGGGAGTTGGGGCAGGCAAGGGAAGAGAGGAGAGAGAAATGAGAAATAGGTGGGATGAAGGGTATTTGTGGAAGGAAGGGCATAAGGTGTGAGAGGGTAAGGAGAGGAGGAGGAGTGAAAAAGGGGGGTCAGGGAGAGGCTTAAAGCTCATTTATAAGAACTATCAGCCTGGTTAAAGAACATTTTTTTTTTCCAGCTTCCAGCTACACCTGTTATGACAGTCATCAGCACCTACTCCGGTAGTGTGCATTCATTGCTGTGAAACCTGTTGTTCCTCTTTTAGCCTTGCCTGACCTCACAGCCACAGAGAAACCACACTGTACCGTATAGACACTTGCTGAGAAAGTCTCACAGAAAATGCCCTGCTTTGGTGCAGAGAATTTAAATTTAGCACAGTAAGCGAGGAGCCACAACTTACATGACTGTTAGTGATGGCACGATTACCCAGGAGGAGATTACAGTGAGGACTGGTGATGGTCTGGAGGAAGGGGAAGGGAGCAGCATTGGAGCTGGCGAGTGTGGCAAAGGGAGGTGGAGGTAGAGTGGGCAATCTGGAGGTGTGGAGTGGGGGCCTGACTGCCACAGTCCCCGATCCAGTAAGCTACTCCTTCCAGGGTGATTGACTACAGGAGTCTGAATGGCTGCACTTTGACCAGGAGACAGGGCTCGTGTCCTGCTGCGATATCACCTCTCTGCCGAGCACTGAACGAAAGACACAGCTAAACAGGTGAGGGCAGATTACAGTACCTCTATATAATTTGTAAAGGTAGTCCAGTACAGTAGTAGATAAAACCAAGTGGAAATCAGCAATTTCTGTTCGTGACTGGCAGTCCTTTGTTATATTCATGGTACTTGTATCGATGATGAAATAAAGTAAGGAGCTGGCTGACCCAATCAAAGTTATTTTAACATTTTTTTTTTCATATTTTGTCTAGCTTTTAACAATTAGAACAGACTGGAAGTGCTCACAGTTGTTACTTCGGTACTATACTAGCACCACCATGTATTCAGTTAGTGCTAATACAGTAAGCCCTTATATAGGAACAGTCCAGTTATAAGAACATTTTTTCTTTGGCAACTAGGATGTTCTTATAAGCAGGCTGCACTGTATTCTATATGGAGATGGCTGTAAAGCTGCCACCCCTTACTTACGCTGTTCGATGACCCTAGATGGGACCAGCTGCAACCCCCATTACAATGCTTATCCTTGTTAGAAGCCTGCTGACTGAAAGGGGGATGACTGTAAAGCTGCAGCCCCTTACTTCTGCATTTCACTGATGCTAGATAGAGACCAGCTGCACTCCTTGTGCCTTCCCCAATGACCAACAAGATAGGGACCAGCTGCAACCCCTTGACAATACCTGACTACCCTGCTAACCTAAATGGGGATGGCGGTAAAGCTTAAGTTCCTTATTTCTACTGTTCACTGAGCCAAGATAGGGATCAGCTGCAGCCCCTTTCCAGTATCAGACTACCCACCTTGTTGCTCCACCTCCACCTCACCCGACCCCTGCTGGGTAGTATGACCTGTAGTCCTCCATGTGGACACCCTGCCAACATCCCTAGATGTGACTTAGACACAACACCCCTGCTCTGGGGTTGCTCACACCTCGGGGTCACAAGGGATTGTGGGTCTTTTAAAGGAACTACAAGGCCCCATTGGGCTCTTGCAGCCATGTGATTTGACGTGTTTGCTAATGCTGTAAGCAATCCTTCCCTCCAAGCCCTCCCTCTGCAGCTTACCTTTCCCTTCCCAAAGCCCCAGCCCACAGATCAGTTTCCAGCAGTTTCAAAATGCCATTACCCTGTACACAGAAGCAATCTGCTGCAGTAAATGGTTGCAGTTTTCTTAATTGCAGGTGCAGGTCCCTCTGCTTCCCTCCAATCGCTCGTCAGTGATTGTACTGGGAGACCAAGGTTTCAGGGGACAGAAAGACAAGGGTTAAAAGCGAAGCAAATGATTAATAATAATTAACCCCAAACAGTAATATCCCTCAACCCTCTAACCAGGTATTGTACCTCAAACCCTTCCCATTGGCACACCAGTACTCCCAAAGTCCCTGTTGGGAGCTCCCACATTCTTTACATACTGCCCACAGGTGACTGAGTTGCAGGCATGTTCATAGTTGAATCTATGTGGTACCAGAGTTGACTGAAGGATGCTGACTATCCCAGCTGGTACAATTTAAGAGACAGAAAAAGGATAGGATCCTATTTGAGTCTATTTATCACACATTGTGTGTATATTCCTTATTCCCATTATCCAACAGAAACCTGTCTGAGACATTTTTAAAAGATGAGACACTGTCAGCTGGCCCAGTGGTGCTGAGGGTTGAGGTGCTGGATGCCACAGCTCGCACCATGCTAGTGATCCAGGTTCAGGAATGACCCTGGGATGTCTGGGGTCAGCGGAGGTGGGGGAGAGGATGAAGAGCAGGACTGAGCTACTGCGAGGCAGCTCTCCTCTCCCAGGGAGGGATGAGGGGTTTCCCCGGCCTTTGGTTGCTACCCGGTGGAGGACGGATGGTGTCAGGCTACGGGGAGCCCAGCGATTTGCCAGGAGAGGGGTGGAAGGTGCCGGAATCAGCGCCACTGAGTGTGTGTGTGCGCCTCCACACGCATGCACTGGGGTCCTGGGACAGTAGGGAGAAAAGCAGGGAAAAACCGATAAAAACATAAATACAAATACAAAAAAATGATGAGATGCTGTCGACCTCACCTAGATTTGATGGGAGGCTAAATCAAATTCTAACAACTCTGTTGCTAAAAAAATACTTTGTTATCTTGTCTAAATGCAGGCCTAATAGTTTTACATTTATGGTCCCTTGCACACTCACTGCCAGTATTTACTTAGAATTCCTTAAGGCAGATACCTGTCTCGATTGTTCATAATTTTAAAAAACTGTTATAAAGGTCCTCTCTCATTTGCCTAAATTCCAGACTTAATAAGCCCATGGACTCCAGTCATTCCTTGTAAGATTTTGCTTTCATACCATATACCATTTTCGTAAATCTTTGTTGGACCTTTTCCATATCATCTGTCTCCCTCTTAGTATGTGGTTACCAGACCTCGACACAGTGTTCCTTGTGCTACCTCACATGTGACCAGAATAAAGAAATCATGCTCTCCTTACTCCTACTGACAAACCCTCTTCTGATATTCTGAGTGATTGCATTGGCCCTAACTATTGCTGATTTGCATTGTTTAGCCTATTTCAGGTCAGAAGTTATGATTATTAATCAGTTTTTTCTTCCCTTACGTTATTACTTCCTATACCATTCAGAAAATAAATTCTGGATTTCTGTGGCCAAAGTGGATCACCTTACACTTTTCCTCATTCTAATTCCTCATCGTGTTACACATCTGCTGACAATTTTACCATCCTTTTGTAAAGTCCTACTGTTAGCTGGTTCTGGCAGAATATTCTGACCTAATGGCAAAACACTATGCAGAGACAGGTGTTACAGACTATAAGGTTTATTCTTTGGTACAGCAACAACATATTAGGGTAAGTAGGTGGGTAATACACTCAGTTACAGTCCAGCAGTACAAGCTTTGTAGAGAAACTTCAATTGTTCACGATGTTGCTTGAGAGTACGTCTTAAACAGCATAAGGTAATAATGAAAAATGTCAAACACACTTGAAGAATAACAAAACCTTTAAAAGTAAGCTCTAAAGCAGTATTGGATAAGGCAGTGGAGAGATCTCCATCATGAAATAGAGAATTCAAAGAATTATCAGCTTTAGTAATATTATTACTGATATGTATCAAATGTGAGAGCGGATCGATATGCACATTAAACACAGGTAAATACTGAGAGTAGCATCAAGATAGTCAGGGTCACTATAAGTGTAATCTGGTTCCGGGGTAGGAACAGGGGTGATAACCGTATGGCCAGTGATAGTGCTCTGCTGGTGAATAAAGCAAAAATTAGACATGGAACTGTTGCAAATTAAAGGTCCATAGGACAGAGTCATGTGTTGGGTTACGACACAGTACAGTCCATTTGAGTTGTAGGATACTCGAACTTCTGGAAGGCGCCACTTGGTAAGCAGAATAGGGCAAGTAAAGGAAGAATTGGTGATCTTGCCGGTGAAGCGTTTGATGTCTTCATGAGAGGCAGCCATGGCAGGCCAGGAGTTGTCTGACTTTGGGGTAGCTGGCTTGTCTTCAGCAGACGTAGATGTAGCATTAGCAGTGTCATTTGCAAAGAGATCCATATCGAGAGTGTAGGACCAGTCCATAAAACTTGGTGCATAACCACAAACAGGTCTGATTATGTCGAAAACATCACATCTGCACAAGTAATGGTACACCGTTTGTCGCAACAGTCAGTGTACGGGGCAACCCAGGCATCAAGTTGAGGATGAAACACCAGCAAAGGAGGTGTCCATACGTTCGCGGTAGATATTGCCCTCTAGATGGCACACAGAGTGGACAGTTGCAAGCTTGTCAAAAACAGAAGAAACTGGATCAAAATGTGGTAAAGAGATGATTAAAGTCACATACATGGTCTCTTTCAAAGTACATTGGCATGTGTTGTAAGAAGGTCCTCAGTTTCGGTGATGAGTGACATAGTCCAATTTGCTTGCAGTTGCTAGTAAAAAAGAAACAGTCTTCTGAATGCATTTATTGGTGCATGTGAGTGTGCAGCAGCCAGGACAATACCATTTAGCCATACGTCCATCATGAATCAAATCTGGGATTTTACCTGTCTCTAGATCCTGGAAGAGATTGATAATTGTATTAATAGCAAAATTACCATAAGATGAACAAAGAATCTCCCTGCCTATGGGATGTTGAAAAGCTTCTTTATTATTCTGAAAAATCAAATTCATTGATTTTATTTTTGGATTCCTTAAACAAAAGTGCAATAGCATGCATGTTGTACACCGTAAATCTTTCCTCTTGTGAAATCCCATCTATACCGTGTAGCATGGGCTGCATAACATTTTGGCTTAAGTCATCATTTAATTTTCGTGTTTCACTTTTAATTGTAGCCAGATCGGCTTGGTTCCAGATTGACACTCCATTGCCAAATAAACCAGTAACTGCACCTGTTGTGCCAGCTATATTTGTCTAAGCTGCCATTTTGGGATGCCGGAATACACTTAAATGTTCCGTAGTATGCGGCCCTGCTACAGGGTCTTGTGTACATGTCTGGTATGCTGCTATCAGATCTAACAATATTACAGCATGAAATTTAGAAGCGTTAGTGTTTGAACAGTACCCACATTCGGCCATTTTCCAGTGGGTCGGATTGAGCACCACTGGGACATGCATAAATTGTACGTTGTTAGAGTTCCAGGTAAGAAAGTCACTACCAGGCCACTGGGCGGACCTGATTCTTGAATTGGGCATTGAATAGGATCATCTTACGATGGTGGGAGGGCTGTAAGGAAAATTGCAGCACTTGTCATTGAGTGACTAGAGCAAAATTGGCATGAAGGGAACTTTGTGCAAAAGTCTGGGTTCATCATGGCAGTGAGATTGTAAAGGCCTGAGTATTGCTGTTAAGTTTGGTGGGGAGACAAAGTTCCATTGGGAGCAATGCGTGCATTTGGCCAGCCTTGCAAAGTCACTTTGGAAAGGCGGGTCACAGGAATTTGTTGTCCATTCTGAGTGTCAGTTTTCCACTCTATCTATAGAGTAGATTGGCCAGGGGAAACTACCATAGCATTGAGCTAGGTATCCTTGCTTTCACAGACTGTGGCAACCTTTTTGGGAATGTTGATGGCTACTCCTCTGGCGGATTCAGGTGATGGAGGCCCAGATGGGTTATCATGGGTCAAAAGGTGGAGGAGCATCTTTGCTCGCGTTTTCTCAATGTGGATTAATTCTCTTGTGCTCACCAGCGCCATCAGGAGGCAAAGGAGGTACATCATGGTTGCTGAAAAAAGAACACAGAAAACAGGTTATTTGCCAATCCCCCTCCTCTTAGTGGGGGAGGGGGGAGAGCATAAATCAAAAGCAGTTTATTCACCTTTGTAGGGTTTTTAAGTCTATTCGCATGGAACCACTTATCTGTTGGCATTTGCGGTCTGTAAAGCGTACTTGGTATACCGCTGGGCTCAATTTGTTGATGATCTCATAGGGGCCCTCTCATTTGCGTTTTTTAGCTTGTTTTTTATTAGCAAGTTTTCTACACACAGACGATCATTTTTTCCATATATATAAGAGCAACACTTCTTATACAAGGTCTCATTATCATGGCAAGTATATGAATTTTAACATATTACAAATGGTTAGACCCTGTCTATCACCAAGGTCAGATCGTCTGTTTAATGACCCCCAGATCTACCAACCGCCCTGTCCCCTTGGTAAGCTCCTGTACTTTTCTTTGTAATGTCTTCATCACTCACTTCCCCCGTCCCCCCACTTCCCCAAACCACAAGGCAGATCAGGGCAAAAATTTAGGATCTATCTCGGTTTGGTGGGGAATCCATCTTTACCACTTAGTTATAAAGGCTTGTGTCTTATTTTGTAATTTGGCATAAGGGTCTCTATTTGATATATATTTTTCATTATCATTCTCCAGTCTCTAATGTTGGAGTAATGGGAGACATCCACCTTCTAGTAATGGACTTTTTCACTGCCAGTAAAAACACTGGTAGGAGGGTTCTAGTCCAAGGGGGAGAGCGATCCGGATAGATGGCAAGTAAGACCTGTTCAGCAGTTAGTTCAAAGGGTTCTCCGAGGCGGAGCAAAATCTTGGTCTGCAGGATGATCCAAAAGGGCATAAGATATAGGCACTGCCAAAAGATGTGTCCCAGGGTTACTAAGGCACATCAGCAGTTCCTCCAGCAGTGACCATACCTATCTGGGAGGTATTTGGTTAGTACCACTGGAGAGTGGAAATATCTGGATCTACACTTCCATGAGAATTCCCTCCAACAAGGGGAGGAGGTAATTTTCACTGCCTGTAACGCTGTTTTCAATCACTCCCTCATTGAGATTTCTAGGTTTAGGTCCCTGTTCCAACCATCTAATATTGATTTGGTAGATTCCTCCATTTCCTCTCTCAAGCCCTTATACAGACAGCCAATGAGATGGTTCCAGGTGTTACCCTATATAAAATCTATAAGCATTTTTAATAGCGGTGGTGTGGGGGAAGGCATCTTAGCCTATATTGTTCAGTTTCAAAGGATATGATTTCTGATTTGGAAGTACCTGAAAAGATCAGTTCTTTGAAGATTACATTTGTCCATGAGATTATCAAAGGGGAGAATTCCATCTGGGCCCAAGAATTGAAAGACATGTGTTAGGCCTAAATGCCTCCACCTGGAGTAGATGAGCTCTGTTTGTGCGGGGCAGAAAGATTCATCCTCAGATATTGGCTTGCAGTATTCAAAGATAGGCCTGAGGTATTTTTTCCTACTCATCCCTATCCACCACTTAAGTATATTAGCTGTGATATTGGTAAACTCTTTTAATGGCGGAGTTTTCTCGTCTGAGGAGAAAATAATTTTTTTAATATCAAACATATCATTTAAATGGAATTTGAGAGTCTTCCAAGGGGTGCTGTAGGAGTCATCCAGCCAGGGGAGAAGGATTCAGAGGAAGGTGGCTTTTGCATATAGCTTAAGGTTAGGGAGTTTTGTTCTATCCTGAGCCAGGGATAGTTTCAGTATTGATAGGCATATACTTGGGCGTTGATTTCCCCATACGAAGTTGGAAATCATTTTGTCCCAAGATTTGAAAAAATAAGAGGATGGGAAAATGAGAATGTTTTGGTATAGATATAGGAGGTGTGGTAGGATATTCATGCGGATCACTTTGGTCCTTTGAAAAAATGGGAGGAGAAGGTTAGACCATTTGTCAAGATCGGTTTGTATTGAGACTGATAGGAGTTCTTAGTTAACTAGTTCTAAAACATTTAAGTTTAGAGGAATGTGAATCCCTAAGTATTTCATTTTTGTAGTTCTCCATTTAAGCGGGTATGACTGTCTTAATAATTTGGATGAAGTGTAGTTAAATATCAGGACTTCTGTTTTGGTGATGTTTAATTTAAAGCCTGCTGTCTTCTCAAATTGTTTAAGTATTTTCCATGCCTCCGGAACTGAGTTGGTAGGGGATAGTAGGGACAAAAGGACGTTGTCCGCAAACAGGCCAGTCTTATATTCCTGTTGGTCCAGGGGTATACCTTCCACTCCCAGGGCTCCCCTAAGTGCCATGGCTAGTGGTTCCATGTAAAGGGCAAAAAGGAGGGGGGAGAGAGGACAACCCTGTCAGATTCCACGTTGTAATAGGATCGGGTTGACATATCTCCATTTATTCTAACATAGGCATTTGGGGATGTATATAAGTTACGTAGCCAGGTTAAGCGGGAATCAGGAAATTGAAAAGCCAACAGGGCATCCCATAAAAAGGGCCAGGAAACCCTATCAAAGGTCTTTTCATCATCAAGGCTGATGAAGGCGGACGGAATTTGGATATATTCGATTAGGATAAGAGTTTTATGAATATTATCTGATGTATTTCTGTGTTTGATAAAATCTGCCTGGTCAGGATGTATAATCTGGGGGAGAATATTTTCCAATCTCGCATCTGAAATAGCAGTAAAGATTTTATAATCGACATTTAAAATTGAAATTGGGTGGTAGGAAGCCAGATCAATAATGTATTTGATTTGGGGAGCACAGCCAGGGTTGCATAGTCCCAAGATATGGGGGGCACACACCCACATTTTGCCATTTCTATACAGAGTGAGTGTAATTTGGGAGCTAGTTCTTTTGGTATGATTGGTACCATTCAGCCGGGAAGCCGTCGGGGCCTGGACTTCGCCCAAGGGAGAGAGAGCTTTAATGGCGGTTTGGACTTTTGTTTCTCGGATTGGGGTTTCTAAGGATCTAATTTGTGCTGTCGTTAGTTTGGGGAGGCCTAGGTTGTTTGGGAAATTAAGTCTTGTGTTCGGGGTAACCGAGTCCTCTTGTTTCTATAAGTTTTGATAGAACTCTCTGGCCTGTCTTGGGGTTTCTAATTGTGAGAATAGTGGCTGTGTGTTTACATGCTCTAAGGCGCTGGTCCAGTCTCCGAGCCCCCCTAGGGCCACCTTCATGGGTTGATTGTCATAAGTATATCAGGGATTGTTAGATTTTGCTGTCCATTATTTTTTTGTAGAGTTGCTTTAGCATCTTGGATTTTGTTTTGGAGTTCTTTGTCCCCATTCCTATAGAGAAGTTGGTAGTTCTGAAGCTGGTTTGAGTTCTTGGTATTTGGCTTCCCTCTTCCTTTTTGTTTTTGTAGCAAAGGTCTTTGATCTCTCTCTCCTCAGAGTAGCTTTCAGGGAGTCCCATTGCATAGCCTCCGATATAGTAGGGGAGGAGCTCTCCCATTTGTTTTGAAATGAATAGGCTGGGGTAGAGAATTTCAGTACCATGACTTGTTCTCCTACTTGCCAATCAACTTCTTTAACATCTTTGTCAAAGTACATTTTAGATTGCTGTTGGGCATGGCCCAGCTTTTGTGCTACAAACAGGTGAATCTTTACCAGGTTGTCTCTCAATTATGCCACATAGGTGTCTACAGACATCCTATCTGCAGGCGGGCTTTTGAGATCACTCTACAAGTGCTCAGGTAGTCTCATTTGTCTCCCAGTCATTACCTCAAAAGGGATATACCGGGTAGCTGTTGCTGGGGTCCCTCTGATTGTCATTAGGGTTAAGGGCAACATGGTATCCCAACCTTTTGGGTTTTCACCTGCAAATTTTCATAACATGAGCTTGATCTGTCTGTTTGCTCTTTCTAAATGTCCTGATGATTGAGGATGGTAGGCAATGTGGAATTTTTGGCTGACTCCTAGTAAATTCAAACATCCTTGCATCAACTCACCTGTGAAATGGTTCCTTTGTCAGAGTCTACCTTGAGAGGTAGGCACCACCTGGTGAACACCTGGTCCACCAGGATTTTAGCGGTTTCCTTTGCTTTGTTTGTTTGGCATGGAAAGGCCTCTATCAATTTGGAGACGTGGTCTGCGATTATAAGTGCATACTTGTTGTTTCTGCTGGTGGTGG
This sequence comes from Neoceratodus forsteri, assembly GCA_016271365.2. Lineage (NCBI taxonomy): Eukaryota > Metazoa > Chordata > Ceratodontiformes > Ceratodontidae > Neoceratodus > Neoceratodus forsteri. Next base: position 1,389,575,926 of record CM028131.1, on the reverse strand, counting down.
TCAGGGGTCCAATTAAATCAATTTGTATTGCATTCCAAAGACCCGATTGTCTTTGGGGCAGTAATTTAGCATTTTTGCTTTCAAGGAATTGGGTTGTTTTTGATTTCTGTGTCTGCTTTTTGTACTGCATTGAGGTCCAGAGGGACCATATTAGTCTTTTTGTTGGCAGCTACCATGTGTGCCTCAGTGGGAGGGAACATTATCCATACCTCCCCCGCCTTGAGTGCCATCCTTAGCCAAGGTGTCTGCTCAGTCATTTTAATCATGAAAGGGTTCTGCCTTTGAATGGGCCTTTATCTTGTGAATGCACAGCCTGAACAGGAACTGTTCAGCTAGGCTGACAATATAAATGAACAGATCTCTGTACTTTACAGGAGTACCCTCTGAGAAGGCATAATCATGCATTCCCCAAAATGGAAGACATTCAGTTAAGGAGTTACACACCCAGGAGAAATCAGAAAAGATGAGAGTATATTCCTTTCCTGTTTGCACTACTACTAGTGCGCAGGCCACAGGTCCCAATTCAGCGTACTGTGAGGATCAAATGGTACACTTCTTGGATACTTCAGTGGTGTCTCCTGCTGTGGTCAGCATCAGGACTCCAAATCCTGCAATTTGCTGCCCCTCAAAATATGAGGAGAGGATGACCCACCTGTAAAGATGTGGCAAAATGTGGAATCTGTTAGGATCCTTTCTGCGGCTGGTAGGAATGGGCCTGGGTCTGGCAATACAGGTGGCTCTAGGCCACACTCATGTGGTTCTCCTGGGTACAGGAGACCATGTGCCAAAATGGATGGCATTTTGGCAGTAAGAATGGTGATGTCACAACCTTGCAGCAGGAGTGACCAATGAGTAAGTCTGTTGTTAGACACATTTCCATCTTTGATGCGGTCATTTAGCAGAAAGTTGGTAGGGATATAATTGGTGTACAACACAAAAGGGGGAACCCTACGATGTAGGTGAAGTGTTTGATAACCCAATAGGTTGCCAACAAATTTCTTTTATACAGAGAGTACTTTTATCCCATGGGAGAGAGCATTTGAGAGGCATAGACAATGGGCCTGTGGGTTCCATTTGCCTTTTGTGCCAAAACTGCTGACATGCCTGTTTCAGAAATGGCAATTTCCAGATAGAAAGACAGGTCTGGGTTTGCATTGACCAAAGCTGGAGCTGAGGCCAACACCTTTTTCAGTGTAGTGACAGCAGCTGTGTGTTCAGGTCCCCAATGCCAGGGATCATCCTTTTTGAGTAACTCATACAGAGGTGCAGCCTTCTGTGCAAAACCACAAATGAAGTCCCTGGAATAATTAATTGTACCCAGGAAATGTCTCAAAGTGGCCACACTGGTGGGGAGTGGCATATCTTGGATACCCTGAACCTTATCCAGGGCAGGGCTTCTGCCCTCAGTGTTTATACGTAAGCTTAAAAAGGAAACTTCTGGTTGACATACTGTAACTGCACCTTTGTAGGGTTGCACCTGAGGTCTGCTTTCTGCAGTAGGACTAAGAGCTCATCCAGGAGCTCCAAATGATTCTCCAGAGTCTTGGCTGCCAGGAGGAGGTCATCCACGTACTACAAGAGGCTTTGTGGTGTTGAGAAGTCTTGGATAACCTCTCTCATATGAATATGAAAGAGGGATGGTGAGTTGTGGAACCCTTGGGGGAGGCAATTCCACGTGTACTGTCTTCCTTCAAAGGTGAAAGCAAACTTGTATTGGCTCTCCAGGACCAATGGAAGAGACTAGAAACCATTGGAGATGTCCAAAGCACTGAACCACTGGTGTTCAGGTTTGAGATATTTGAGCACATCTGGGGCAGGTGCCACAGTGGGTGCACAACTGGGAGTGACTTGGTTAAGTCTTATGTAGTCGATGGTGAGTCTCCAGCCATTATTGGTTTTTTTTGCTGACCAGATGGGAGAGTTTACTGTTGGACACACAAGACCTAATGACCCCTTGTTTCAAAAGGGAATCAGTGGTTGCCCTCAGGAAGGGTATTGCCTCTTCAGGAAATGGATATTGTTTCTGTCTGGGTGGCTCATCACCAGCCACTTGGATGAGGGTATTCATTCTCCCACAATCATGTCTGTGTTTTGCAAAGGCTTTTTGATGCCTTTGCACAATTGGTTTGCACTTAGGAAACAGCTCATGGCCATGCAGCATGTCATATTCTGCATCATTTGGTTTCACTGTGCCTACTCTATGAGAGTCAGAGATGAATAGTATTGAACACCAGCCCACTATTTGGAGCAGTAGCCGGTTAGCTAGGTGCACCACACATCCATAGCGTGCAAGGAAATCCAATCACAGGATACTCTGGTGATGATGTAACACCATTAGGTCAAAATGGTGTTTAACTTCCAGGGTGCCTGTAACCACTGGTATTGGCTTGGATCTGTAAGATGTCATTACAGTCACTTCAAAGGTTTGAGCAGATGTGAATTTCCCTGTCGACCAGAGAGATGATTGTGGCTTATCTTGATGTAACACAGAAACCGCGGCACCCTTATCTTGAAGTAGTTCAAGCTGGTGGCCCCCAACCAGCACTTCTACACAAGGATGTCCAGACTCATCAGTCACCATATTTGGACCAGGGCCTGACACCGTCAATCTGATCCCTCTTGGCTTTGATTACTCACGGGGCTCAAATAATTGAGCATCTGCCACACCTCTGCATAGGGAGATTTCTGCTTTTGGGGCCTCTCAGTTTCATCAGGCATCTCCTCTGCTGAAGGAGTGGATGGAATTGCTGCCACAGTCCGTTACGGCAGTGTTGTTACTACCGATTGAAGTTTTGCCATGAATTCTTGGAACCGATTATTTCTTCAGCTAGTTCCTTGTAGGAGGGGCTGGGCCTCTGCAATTTGTATCCCTTCTGGCCCTGTTGATTTTGTTTGGGCCTATACTTTCTGTGCTTGTTTTGCCTGCCTCCCTTCTGATTGGAGGCTTTGTCCTGTTGGTACTCTTTGGACTTTCCTTCTACCACAAAGTGGGCGGATGTTTGGGTGCTGGGCTGTGTCACAAAACGCACTCCGTAGGTCAGGCCCTCTGCTCCCACAGTGCCAAACTCAGAGTGCAATAGTTGTGAACAGGTAACACACAGGGTAACCCTCCTTTCTGCTTTGGGTCTGAATCACCTTTAGCCTCGAGTTCTGGAGGGATTCAAACTGTTAACCTTATGCTTGCATACCGAAATGTACAGGCTCAGATAATATTCTCTTCAGGGGGATGCAATATATCTTTCGCCTAAGGACACCTAACCAGGTATCCAAAATTAACCCTTTTTAACTCTGTAAGAGTCCTAGGTATTTCTTACCTTTTTTACACAAGCTCAATAACACAGTCAAGCTTTTCAACAGCTGTCAGACTTAAACACAGGTACCTCAAATGCAAAAAGAAACTGAGAAGACACCAAGGCAGTATTTCAAAGAAAAAGTAGTTTACTAAAATATGATAAAAAAAAGGTAAAATTAAACACAGAATAGTATATCATACATCTTGCAATCATGTAAAACAAGAAGGAAGTTACAGAACAAACACTCCTTCCCCAGATACTTAATTCTTTTCTAAGTATTACCTTGTAAGTGCTGTTTAAGTTAGAGAACTTTCTATCTCATAGCCCAAAAATCATATATCACGTATCCCAGATACAGGATTAATTTCAAGATCCCTCTCCCCCACCCCCTTTTGGTGAGTCAGCTAGCTCCTCCCTTAGAATTAATTTTTGACATAGTTATCCTTGAAGATATAAGTCATTACTTTGAAAAATCTGTAAGTAGCCATTTCCCAAATATGACGGTCTTTAATCAGTCATTTCTCTTTGATGTCCCTCTGCTGATTTCCTGGTGCTAGTGTGATCTGAGGGTTTTACAACTCTTCACATACTTCTGGCTATGTGCTAAAATGAGAGGAACCAGCCCAATTACCTTTCTTCTTGCAACATCATAAAATTCACATTTAGTTTCAACTTCAAAAGCATGGGCAGGTCATAAAAGTTAATAAACTGCCCTTCTGGAAGAATGTCTTAATTAAATGGTTCTTCTGGTCAGTTTAATGACATTCTGTGGTTTCAGCTACTGACCTTGAAAGTTAAAGGCCAGATCTCTCATATACTGACATTTCATACACAGACTATTTAGTTATAATATAAATATCATACAGGTAACCAGAAACAGGGGCAGGGCATCACAGGCTGCACTTCGGCCACTTTGGCCTTTAAAGTCATGTCCCAAAGGTAAATTTTGTATGGCCCTTTCCATCTTTCTCTGAGACTCTGCTGTAGATTTTCAAAAACAAACTTTTGTACTCAATTGAGTCTCGATCTGAATCCTCCCCGGCCATGGTCTTGCTGGTTTGGTAGGCCATCCACAGTCGGCTGTTTTATTGGTCTGGTGTCTCTCTGGCATACTGCTTGACTAGGTGGGCAAGCATTACTCTGACGAGATTGGGATTGTTAGCTGCCAGCAGGGTGGCTGGGACATCTTCAAATCTAGCTTCATTGTTCGACCGGATCATTTCGGGCAATTTAGCCCAAAGCATTGGATCAACTGTTTGTCTCAGGACCTGAACTCTATGTTGGGGTGAAAGGCTGAGCATTTTACAGTGACTTTTCACTTTCACCAAATGACAGCTCAAATTAGGACCCATGCGGCCTACTTTGTTTGGTATTGTTTGGATGGCCTGTGCAGACTGTAGAGTGTTCAGGGAATGCCCCTCCTGCTCATTTGTTATGGTTCTGACAACAGCTTCCACTGTGGTGGTGGCCACACTCTGTATGAGGGTCTCTTTCTCCACCTCCTTTTTAAGCATGTTGGTCATGACCTGCCGGACCGTCGCGGACTGTGCCTCAGAAACTCCGGCTTTCGTGATCGCTAACTTGATCATCGTCTCTACCTCTTTCTTATCCTGCTTATTCAAACAAGTGACCAGTGGAGGTTGAGGATGACATCCACTGAAGTCCCAAGGACCACTATCTTGAAGTCCCCTGTCGTCACTGTCATCATCCTCCAATGACATCAGGTTGATGGGCGTAGGGTACGGCATAGCTAATGCATGACCCTTCAGGATCGTCAACATCTGGTGTAACTTCACCATCTTTGCTCTACATTGTGAGTGATTTACCCTGCCATCCCTGCTTTTGAAGTGGCCCTTAGCTACATGCTCTTGCAAAACTCTGTATGTGATGCTGACCTTGCAATTTTCCCCGATTCCCCCCCTGCCCAACGCTTCCTGGCACCTTCCTAACATGACATACAACTCCACATTCTCACTCCGCAACGTATCATTCATCCCAGTAAACAAATCATTGATTTGTAATACGTTTTTTTATCCTGCAAACCTTTTTCATAATCCTAACAGAACAATGCAGTTCACACTGAGCCTCGTTGCGAACCTGCTGGATTGTTCCAAGCAGGTCCATAGCTCACCCATCTCATGGGTTTTAGATTCCAACTCCTTTCTCAAAGTCAAGACCTCCGTCTCCACTGCTTGTAAGGCAGCAAAAAGGGCAGCTACCATTAGACCCTTTATTTTATTTTTGATAACCAGGTAAGTGCATTAGACATAGAAATGCCTATTTTCAGGCACGACCTGGGAGGGTACAAATTGGAAAACAAAACATCAACAGTGGATACACTACAACAGTGGCTTGCAGAAGTATAAGCCAAATACAATTTATCAGTGGACAGTAATACAAGATGTAACAAAGAGAAATAAAAATAATAGGTGCAGATTCACATAGCTCATTTGTAGCATTCAGTTGAGAATAGTGTTTCATACATAAATGGAGAAAAATACATTGAATGGACAATAGAAATACAATAATTCAATTGGGGAAAAGCCAGTGCTACAAAGTGGGAATGCAGCAGATGAATAACAGATTAAAGAATTCGGTAGTCGATAACAATTTGAAGGTAGGGCATACAATATAACTAGGTAAATATCAGGTTGGTAGGTATATAATGTTTAGGTCTGTGTTGAGGAGGGGAGGGTGAAGTGGTAGTGCCTAGAAGTGGTCAAGGGAGAGCAGTGGGCCAGGGGAGCTAAGAAAGTAGGAAGGAGGCCTAGGCAGAGGAAAGGGTGTGGTTGAGCAGAGAACTGCAGGAGGGGGCAGTAAGTGAGGAAGCCTAAAGGTGACAATGGTGTCATATGTGTGAGGATGGAGGGTTTAAGGTGGATAAAAACATATACAGGGAGCTGAATCAATTAGGTGATTTCGGTGTATCCTTTCTGGTCATGCTTTTTAGTCATATTTTGGGTTTCCGAATACAGAGTGCACACATAGTGTATTGGATGCTTGTGCAATTTTGCGTCAAGCGAGAAATCTCCACAACCCCCATGAGAGGCTAGGAAGTTTGAGACATCTAGTTTCAGCTCTGCACTGATGGCCATATTTGGAGAAGGTCCATTTTTTTTTCTTGCACTAACAGAGAACACAAAACATATCGATCCATTTTATGTCCCAAATTAGGCAGTCATGCAACTGGTATACAGAGTCCCTCAGACCTCTTTCCACTGTAGAATGAGGGGTATAGGTTTTCTCACCTTCTGTGATCACAGACCCATTCAGGCATGAAAGTGCCTGAAAATTATTCTGCATAGTGTTAGAACAAGGGGGCGCAGGTTCTCACCTACGTTATCCCATGCTGGTACTTGTGAACACCTTTTACTTGCTCTGGTTCGGTTCTGTCCAATCAGGTCCAGCCACGGTCGCCACTTTAACTAGTTCTGGCAGAATATTCTGACCTGAAGGCAAAACACTACTCAGAGACAGGTGTTGCAGACTATAAGGTTTATTCTCCGGTACACACAAAATACAGCTTACCTAAATAGGGGTGGGTGCCCCAAGACTGGAAGGTGGCGCATGTAGTGCCTATCCACAAGGGGGGATCAAGGGAGGTGGCAGGGAACTACAGGCCTGTCAGCCTGACATCGGTGGTGGGCAAGGTGATGGAGGGCATTGTCAAGGAAGAAGCTGGGGGACCTGGATAAGTCAGGGTGCCTGGACGATAGACAGCATGGATTCATCCTGGGAAATCGTGTCAGACAAACCTGGTGGAGTTCTATGACTGGGTGACAAGTGCCTTGGACCTGGGTAGACCAGTGGATGTCCTCTTTCTAGACTTCAGCAAGGCATTTGATTCTGTTCCTCACGTGGGCCTGTTGGATAAGCTAGGAGAAATGGGGTGGGAAACCAGATGATCAGATGGATAGGCAATTGGCTCCAGGACCGGACCCAGAGGGTCGTTGTTGGTGGGATAGTCTCATCCCCAAGGAGGGTCATTAGTGGGGTCCCACAGGGATCAGTCCTTGGGCCCCTTCTGTTCAACGCCTACCTATCTGACATAAGGACAGGAATCAGGAGTGAGATGAGTCTCTTTGCAGATGACTCGAAACTGGGGGCGGTGGTGGATGGGGAGGAGGGGAGGGTGGCCCTGCAGGGGGACCTGGAGGCTCTGGAAAGATGGTCTAGAAAGTGGAAGCTGAGGTTCAATGCAGGGAAATGCAAGGTACTCCAAGGTACTGGATTGCTCCTATTTCAGATGTTACTTTATTTAATTTTTATTTTTATACTGGAAGGCATGTGAGCAAAATTGTCCGTTTTCACAAGCATCCAGTTGACAAAAAGCAAGGAATGGTTTAACAATGGCGAGATCACAAATTACAATAGGTAGCTACATTGATAAAATTCAGAGTCTGGGTAAAAAGAGAGAAGGAGAAGAATCATATACAGGAACATACAGATTTTTATAAACATAAGAAGATTGGTCTGGTATGACTTCCTTTTCAAGAAACCTTGCTGACAATTCTGAAGCATTTTTTTTTTGTTTCACCCATGTGATGATTTTATATCTAATCAGTTTTTCAGAAAAGTTTGCAGACTACAGCAGTCAAACTTACTGGTCTATAATTACTCACATCTGTTTTTTCCCTCCTTTATGCAAAGCCACCCTGTCTGCTCTTTTTCAGCGTTCTGCAACTCTTGAAGATGCTATGGACCTTGGTTGGCTCCAGGAGGGTGGGGATGGCAGGAAGGGTGCACACTGCTCAGCCTGTACCGCTGCAGAATTCCTTTGCCATACTGGAGGGATGGGACAGCCGAGAGGTGGCACCTGTAGTAGTGGGAAGGGAGGAATTGTGGATTGTCTAATGGTGAGAAGCACCAAGGAGGGAGGAAGAGACCCCCCCCCAGGTAAGGAGGAAGCAGCTGCTGATGGGGAACTCTGTTGTTAGGGGGATAGGCTTGGGAGCGGAGGGGAAGGAAGAAAGAAAGATGTGAAGACCCAGAGAGGTGCTTTGGTTTGGAGGGATGGAGAGCGTATCTAGAAGATTGTTAGTGCAGCAGGAGATGGGAGGGAGCTAGACATCATTGTCTATATGGGAACAAATGACCTAGCAAGGGACAGGGTAGGGGTAGTGCAGGATAATGTCAGGGAACTGGGGAGGGGCCTTGTGGGAGGAGGGTTCAGGAAAAGACTCGAACACATAGGAATATGGTGCAAGGCACCCAAATTGATGTCACTTTATTAGGTGGCTTTTTACAATAATGCTCTTTATGATATTGTCAAGGTGTTAAAAGTTGTGAAAATAACAAAATACAAGCTTTGAGCAGTCTTGGAGGAAGACTGTTCCTCTTGCCTCTGCAGTGGGAGCCAGTTTTGCTACACCGAACAATGAGACCAAGCACCAACGATTTCAGGTAGGATAGCCCCTTTGTCTTGTGCATCTTACTGCCCACCTCACCAGGATTCTATCAGGTGCTGCTACCTAAAGGTGTCTGCTTACCCTGACCCTTGGAGCAAGCCAATAGCAGCAAACCTAGACACTCGGGTAACCCAGATCTGCACCTACATAGATACATACATAGATACATAGACAGTGTCGGCAGATAAGGGCCTATGGCCCACCCAGTCTGCCCATTTGAGCTTGTAAGTTCAGTTTATGTTTTCCTAGAAGTCTGTTGCCCCTTACCCCTGACCTCCAGAATTCCTTTGTCTATCCCATGCATTCTTAAATCCCGTGATTGTTTCAGCCCCCACCACTTCCTCTGGCAGGGTGTTCCACTTGTCCACCACCCATTCTGTGAAGAAATTCTTCCTCATATTTCCTTTGAATCATCCTCCCTCCAACTTCATCCCATGCCCTCTAGTCCTGGAACATCTTTATCGCTTACAAATAGTGTATTCCTGCACCCTGTTCCTCCCTGTGAGATACTTGTATGTCTCTTATCATATCCCCTCTCTCCCTCCTCTCCTCCAGGGAGTACATGTTCAGTTCCTTCAACCTGTCTTCATAGGACTTGTGATGCAATCCATGCACCATCTTTGTTGCCCTCTTCTGAACCTTCTCTACCCTGTCTATGTCCTTACGTAGGTATGGTCTCCAGAACTGTACACTGTACTCCAGGTGGGGCTTCACTAGTGTCTTGTATAGCGAATTATGACCTCCCTTTTCCTGCTGGTGATGCCCCTGCCTATACATCCCAGCATCCTATTTGCTTTACCTGCTGCCTTGTCACACTGTTTCCCTATCTTGAGGTCATCAGAGATGATAACCCCAAGATCCCTTTCTTGCTCAGTGCATGCTATATCCTCACCCCCCAACTGATATATTGTGCCAGGGTTTTTGTGCCCCATATGCATTATCTTGCACTTCTTTGCGTTGAATTTCAACTGCCAAACCCCTGACCATTCTTCAAGTTTCTGCAGGTCCCTTCTCATTATGTCTACACCCTCTGGTGTATCTACTCTGTTACAGAGCTTTGTGTCATCAGCGAACAGTGAAATTCTGCCTTCTGGGTCCTGTGCAATGTCACTGATGAAGATGTTGAATAGGACCGGTCCCAGCACTGATCCCTGTGGTACCCCACTGGTCACCCTTCCCTCTGTGGAGTGACAGCCATTTACCACCACCCTCTGTGTCCTGCCACCCAGCCAGTTACCTACCCACCACACTACTGTCCTGCCCACACCCATATTCCCCAGTTTGTGTAATAGTCTTCTATGTGGCACAGTGTCAAAGGCCTTGCTGAAGTCCAGATAGGCCATGTCCACTGCCCTCCCCTGATCCACCTCTCTAGTCACCCAGTCAAAAAATTCAATGAGGTTGGTCTGACATGACCTCCCCCTGGTGAAACCATGCTGCCTTGGGTCCTGTAGTCCATTGACAACCAGATGTTCCACCAATCTCTCCTTCAGTAGTGCTTCCATGATCTTCCCCACTACCGAGGTGAGGCTGACTGGTCTGTAGTTCCCTGCTTCCTCTTTGTTCCTGCTTTTGTATAAGGGGACTACATCTGCTGTCCTCCAGTCTTTGGGTACCTCCCCTGTTTCCAGTGATCGGCTAAACAGGATAGCCAGAGGTTCAGCCACCACCTGTCTTAGTTCTTTAAGGACCCTGGGGTGCACCCCATCTGGCCCCATTGCTTTATCAACTCTTATTACTTCCAGTTCCTTCAGGACCCTTTCTCGTGTAAAGGGACTTGTGTCCATTTCTGCACCATTCTCACCCCTTGTACTCGTTCAGACCCATTACCTCCTCTTCCTCAGTAAAGACTGAGCAGAAATACCTGTTCAATATGTCAGCTTTACTGTTGTCATCCTCCACGCGGCCCCCATCCTCCCCTTCAGTCTCACTATCCCTCCCTTTGCCTTTCTATTTTCACTTATGTACCTGTAAAAGGTTTCGTCCCCTCTACCCACTGATTTTGCAATGTGTTCTTCTGTCTGAGCTTTGGCTTCCCTTACTGACCTCCCTGCCTCCCTTTGCTTCTCCTGGTACTTCTCCCTATCCCTTCTGCCTGTGTCTTTTTGTATTGCCTGAATGCAATCTTTTTGGCTTTCACTTTCTTTGCTACCTCTTTGGAAAACCATAATGGTCTCCTCTTCCTTTTGCTAACTTGCTTAATGCATAATTCTGTTGTTCTTGTAATCCCATTTTAAATACTGCCCACTGTTCCTCAACCCCTGATTCCTGTCCCATTCCTTAATGCCTCTTTCAAGTATCTCCCATTTTCCCAAAGTCTGCCCCTAAAATCCAGGATCGTGTTTTGTGTGGTTTGGTTCTGCTCTTTCTGTGATTTCAAACCACAATGACTGGTGGTCACTGTTCCCCAGGTGCTCCCCACTGTTACCCCCATCACACTGTCCCTGTTTGTGAGTACAAGGTCCAGTATTGCCTTCTGCCGAGTTGGTTCCATGACCAGTTGCTTGAGGAAGGCACCCTGAAGGGAGTCCAGGATAAATCTGCTCCTAGTTGATGCTGCTGCTGGGATGCTTCAGTCCACGTCTGCAATATTGAAGTCTCCAACCAGTACTACCTCACCCTTGTCTGCCATCCTTTGGATGGCTAGCATCAACTCCCTATCCGTTCTTCCTCCTGGGCTGGTGGTCTATAGACCACACCTGTGTGGATGGCTGTTCCCATTTTCCTTTCCAGCTTAACCCACAGTATCTCTCCCCCATTTGTTCCTCCTGGATCTCTGTGGCCCTTGTGTCATTTTTACATACAGTGTCACTCCTCCTCCTTCCTGCCTGCTCTGTCTCTTCTGATATGTTGTAGCCAGGTATGGCCATCTCCCAGTCATGGTTATCATTACACCAGGTTTCAGTGATGGCCACAATGTCCAGGTCTGACTGCACCATGACAGTCTCCAGATCTTCCATCTTGTTGCTAAGGCTCCTGGCATTTGCACACATGGCTTTCCATGATTTGACCTCCCTAGACTGTTTCACTGTTCTACTCCAGCCCCTTCCTTGGTTGTCCTTTATCCCTGGTTCTCCTTGCTGTCTGTCCTTCTGCTGAATTTTGACCCTTTTCTGCCTATCCACCTCTTGGGCACTAATCTCCATCTTTGCAGAGATAGCCACTCCTCTGGTTCACTGGTTCCACTGCTAGCTGTGGGGGGTGAGCAAGTAGGTACCCTCCTTGCTGGCCTGCCACCCCCCTTTGCTAGTTTAAATTCTTGTCAATGTAGCATTTAAACTTATCATTAAGTGCTTGGATTCCCCTCCAGGATGGATGCAGGCCGTCAGGCTTGAACAAACCTCCATCCCTCCAGGTGGGTCCCCAGTCACCAATGAATCCAAACCCTTCCTCACAGCACCAGTTCTTCAACCATGAGTTAAGTTCTGGTGCATGCACTCCTATGCTGTCCTTGCCTCTACGAGGTAGTACTTCTGAGAAAGTGAGAGAAGTAGCTACTTGCTTGAGACCCTCCCAATTTCCTAAACTCTTCCTGAACTTCCTTTGGCTCCCCATTTGCCAGGTCATTAGTACCTAGGTGGATAATGACATCCAGCTCACCCTCCCGTCTTGCCTTCCCAGTGATCCCCAGGATCTTCCTTCCATCCCTCCATGCCGTGGCACCTGGGCACCTCACCTCCTATCCATCCTCCCTCCTGTGTTCCTAGCTGGATCCCTCTTATGATGGAGTCCCCCACCAGGATTCACTTCCTCCTCCTCTGGGGTCCACTGCTTTCCCTGCTGAGGTCACCTCCTTGGCTAACCTCCACATCCTTTCCTTCCACTTCTCTGGGTACCTCTATTTGGTTGTCCTCATTTGCCAGTGTGGCATACGAGTTCTTGAGTAGAATAGGATCTGGGATGTGCCTCTGCCTGACCGCTCTAACCCTCCCTGAGCCCACTGTCATCCAAGTGCTCCTCGTTCTTGGCATCCTTTGAGGCAGTTGCATTGGACTGGGTGGTCTCTGGATGGGGTGATGGTACTCCTGACCCAGTTACTTCCACTCTGAGTCTGGCTACCTCATCCCGCAGTCCAGAGATGCATGCAGATAGGGCAGCACCTCAGTGTCCAGAAGGTCTGCCTGAATATGGCTGCCCCACAGCCACTGCATTGCACCACTCCTCACATTATACTGCAATTTCACTACTTGTCTGCTACTGAAGCTCTCCTAGTTCCCTTTTTATTAATTTACTGTCCTAAAAATCCTGCCACTGATCCTCAGATAATTTTCTTAAAAAAAAAAAAAAGTCACAGTCCCAGCCCAGGGCTAGTGTTGTCCTGTCACTGTTTTCCAGGGTTTAAAACCTGTGTCTCTTGACTGGCTTGTGCTGTTGTGAACGTATGACCCTCCATGACAACTGGTTGGTCTGTCCACCCACTGACTCCCACCTTGCAGGCTCTGCACTGCTACCAGTAGAGACTCCTCCTTCCTCCTGATGTCAAGGTGAACTGAATCCAAGCTGCCTTAGTAGCTGCTTTTATACCAACAGATGGTCAGGTGACCTGAAGGACACTTTTGAATGTCCGGCTTATTACAAGTGTAACATGCTTAAAACAAATGGATGATGAGTTTAACAGACAGAAGAAGGGGCTTCATAATTCTATAAAGCTAGTCCCCTTTTATGTTATTAAATGACAAGTGAAAAACAAGAAAAATATACAAAATCCTTAACAAGAAATCCTACCTCCTAGGTTAAGCCAGCTCCTTCTGATGATCCCGCCTAACCTTCTTATAAAGAAGTGTTGAGGCCCGGCCCCGCCTAAGGAACTTGGGAAACATCATGGCTGCAGTTAATTCAGGGCTCAAACACTCATTTTTCATCACTATAGCTAACTAGTAGTAGTGTTTTCTGTTGAATATTTTATAGGGCTTAGCTTGAGCAGCTTTCTGTATGATCTAGTTGTTTAAAGTGTGTATTTACATAGGGTTTAACCAGTTATATGATGGGGTTAAACATAGGAAAGGCAGACATACAGACAGAGGACTCAAAAGGGTCATAACTGTAATGGTTGCATCAAACAAAGCATGGAGAAAACTTAAATATGATAGCAGTTTATCCCTTAGACAGCCCCTAGAAAATGTCTGTTATCTTAATTGGCATGGGTGGTGGTGGTGGTGGGGGGGGAAGGGTCAAACCAACATAAAGAATGCAGGCATTTGAGAAAAAAAAAAAAAAGTACCAGACAGTTTTGTGTGTATGCTTACAGGGCTTTAGGTAGCCTACACTTTTCAATTGCGAGCTAAAAGCAATCAGCCTCCAGTTCATGTTTGTATTAAGTGCAAGGAGCAGTTTCAATGCAAAAGAAGAAGAAGAAAGAATAAGCGAAGGCATACCCATGGTTGATCAGGCCAGAGGTAGCAAAGATAGAAAAGTAAAGACAGGCAAGAAAACATACGCTGTGTACAGCAGAGAAAAGGATTAAGTATGTTTTTTAAGTAGTTACTATACTTTTATTTTTAAATCTCCGTCCTTTATTTATCATATGTTTTGTGTGTGTGTGTGTGTGTGTGTGTGTGTGTTTTGGGGAGGGATTAACAAAAAAACATGGTAGGGGTCCCACCCTACCACTGGCCTCAAGCAGGTGGCATGCATGGTGGTTTTTGCTGAGATGTTACCCGAGTATGCCAGGTGTGGTGCATAGAGGAGGCTTCGGTTACATTGGGGACTGTGGGCCAGCCTGGAAGAATATGGAGGGGAGATGACCTGCATCCTTACAGGAAGGGGACCACAGTCCTAGTGGGAGGTTTAAATGCTATTTGAATGAGCATTTAAACTAGCCGGGGAGGCAGCAATTTCTCCATCAAGATGATGGAGCATTAGGGAGGGAGGGCCCAAAGGGAGTAAACTCCTCTATGGAAGACAACTTCTGGTGATGGCATAGGATCGATGGCAGCATAACTGCGGAGCTTCTCAAGCCACAGGCAACTAAAAAGATTAAAAACACCTTTTTTAAACACTTTCCCAAGCAACGAAACTAAAAGCTGTGATGGTCAAGGATCTTCATACTGGCTCCAGGCTCCACTCTCCACAGCAGGCTCTGATCCCCAACCCCCAGTTTGGATAGCAGAGATGGCAGGGACAGTGGTGCAGCACAAGAAGTGGTGCTCAACCATCTGGATGGCATAATGTGTGCGATCCACCAAGTCGAGACCTCAGTAGCAGACCTCTGAGCAGATCTGAAGTGAATAGATGCTAGAACAACAGCTACAGAATCAGCAGTGGGAGAATGAACAGACGGGGGCTTACATGATTGGGTCCTCGTCTACGTAGTACACTGGGGGAGAGAGCTGCAAGCCCGCCTAGATGACCAGGAAAACTGGGCACGCAGCAACAACTTTAGGATCCATGGCATGGCCGAGGACATGGAGAAATCCTTTCCTTCGATGGAGGACTTTGTGGAGCACATACTTAGATTGGTGCTCCAAATCCCAGAAAATGTGCAACTCTAGACTGAATGGGCACACTGGTCCCTACTGCAAAAGCCACAAGATCAGAAAGCCAGACCACGCTCCACATACCTCTCAACCTTTTGTCCCTCAGATGTGGAACATTACCTCTCAAAATGTGGAACAAATGAGAAGAATGTGGAACACTTAAAGGAGAAGACTCCTGTATATGTATGATTTGGATATATCTGATGTATTTATTATACATTACATCAAGTACTGTACATGTCAATAAGAGATCAGCCATTTCTTCTGTTGCAACACATATCTGGAGTCTGAGGCTCTGACACAAGGTAGTAAAATGTCAAGCAAGCCTCCATTTACATGCAAATGAGTCACTTGTAATAGAGCCCCTCCCATTCCTTGATGTCACTGCAGCAACAGTGCAGAACAAAACATAAGGGTATCAATGCTGTCTAGCCTGATTTTAGTTTAAGTTTGCAATGGCTTAAGGCAGTTCTGTCATGCAACTCACACAGGGGAGTAGTACTTGTAGCCTTAATACTCTATGTGTAGAGCAAATAATGCATCCAATAGTATTTCATTCACAGGAAACAAAAAACTGTTTCTCTGTACTGCTCATTTCTCTCTGTGAGAGACAGTTGTAACATGCTGTGGAAAGCAGCAGACTGAATCAGTCAATCAACCAACCAACCAATCAAGCAGTCAATCAGTCACTCTGTACTGAACCAGGTGAACACCCTTGAAGATTCGTTACAAGATGAGCCTGGGCAGTTTACCAAAGGATCACACAAGACTGACTTATACAAATCCCTTTTCAGCAGCCTGAAAGTGGAGAGCTAGATCATTTACTTTATAAAGTGTATTGTTTTACATTTCAAATGCTCCTTAAATCTGAGTTTCTGACTGGAAATACCAAGACACAGAATGCATATGACATGGGAGGAGTGAGCTAAGCAAATACAGAGCACTACAAACAGAGACTGATTAGTTTATTTACCTACAACAGCTGAGGTATAGCATCTGATTTGTGAGGGACATCCTACTTCAAATGCTGGCATTACAAAGCCGGAGGGGGAAGGGGGCTGCCTCAGATTATCCTTAGTATCTTGAAAGTGAAGTGCTGTAGCTCTCACATCACTACTAATGATTTATAATGGGAATTGGGGCACTTTTAAAGTCATGGACCTGAGGGGCCATCACAGTTTCTAAGGAGGTTAGGGGAACTTCTTAAGGGTTAGAGAGTAAGGAACTCTAGTAGGATTTGAACCAGAGTCCCCCAGTAATTGTGCCTGTGCTTTCCTGGTAACCTATTACTTGTCATAGCTGAATTCTTTATTGCCTTACTGCAGCCATCCAATCACTGACTGCCTAGTTACAAAGGGAAAGGGGCCTATTTGCAAGATTGTTTCTCACTGCTGGTGTCAATCAAAACAGAGAATGTTAACACACACACACACACACACACACCATAATACAACAGCTGCATAATACCACTTAAAACTCTTGTTGTACCCAGAGTCATTTATTGGGTAAACTGTGTTTGCTAACAGAAACAAGGTGACAAGTGCCTTGGACCTGGGTAGACCAGTGGATGTCCTCTTTCTGGACTTCAGCAAGGCATTTGACTCTGTTCCTCACGTGGGCCTGTTGGATAAACTAGGAGAAATGGGGGTGGGAAACCAGATGATCCGATGGATAGGCAATTGGCTCCAGGACCGGACCCAGAGGGTCGTAGTTGGTGGGATAATCTCTTCCCCAAGGAGGGTCATTGGTAGGGTCCCACGGATCAGTCCTTGGGCCCCTTCTGTTCACGCATCGTATCTGACATAAGGACAGGAATCAGGAGTGAGATGAGTCTCTTTGCAGATGACTCGAAACTGGGGGCAGTGGTGGATGGGGAGGAGGGGAGGGTGGCCCTGCAGGGGGACCTGGAGGCTCTGGAAAGATGGTCTAGAAAGTGGAAGCTGAGGTTTAATGCATGGAAATGCAAGGTACTCCACCTGGGGGCCAGAAACCCAGGCCAAGTGTACACCCTGGGGGGAATACTACAAGTCTCAATGGCTGAGAGGGACCTGGGGGTGGTGGTGGATGTCAAGATGAACAACTCTGAGACTTGTAGGAGGGCAGCAGCCAAGGCCAACAGGATGCTGGGATGCATCGCTAGGGGGATCACCTCCAGAAGGAGGGAAGTGATACTCCCTCTGTATAACTGCTTGGTGAGGCCGCACCTGGAGTACGTGCAGTTTGGAGCCACACTTAAAGTGGGACATTAACCTCCTGGAGAGGGTCCAGAGGAGGGCAACCAAAATGATTTGGGGCTTGGGGACAGGACCTATAAGGAGAGGCTCAAGAGCTAAATATGTACACTTTGGAAGAGAGAAGGGACCGGGGACATGATAGAGGTCTTCAGGTACATGAAGAGGGTAAATAGGGAGGAACAGTGAGGGTGCTTGAAGGAAGGAGGAAGGGGCCACTAGGGGCATGGGTGGAAGCTGGAGGGAAGATTCAGGGAGAAAGGAGGAGGTGCTACTTCACTGAGAGGGTGGTAGAGCCATGGAATGCACTACCTAGGGGCTGGTGGAGGCAGAGACAATGGAGGGGTTCAAGAGGGTGGGACAGGTACAGGGAAGGGTTCAGGAAGCAAAATCCAATGCAGCAAGAATATCCGGAACTGGGAAGGAAGCTAGAGGCGAGGGGGACAGAGGTCAGCACCCAGGGTGAGGGGCTGACCAAACGAGCAGACACGAAAGACCATTAGGCCTATTCTGCTGGCATTTTAGTATGTTAGAAACAGTAACACAACACATACAGGCACTTCCTTATATGAATACTGTATATACCTCAAATCAGTGCTGCATCACACTCACATGGTCCTAGTCCCTATTAGACCTGCACTTCAGGATGTGCACAACACTTAAAGGGTTCCTCCATTACTCAAGTGGGGAACCAAACATTCTGGGTTTGGTCTACTGGTGAAACTGCATTTAGTGCAGCACCATTATCTGTTGCTCTGATGACATCATCCTTCAGCAACATTGATGGTAAAATGGAGGACAAACACATTGATAACTTTTGGGGGCTGTATATTTTTATTTATAATCTAGATCTAGACAGCAATAGGACTACTGGCAACTGGAGGAGGCACACAACAGTTACACATAAGGAGTTGGGAAAATATTGGTGTGGAACTATGGAAGACTTCCCCTTTAATCAAATCTTTACCTAAGAAGCTCAAAACACTGTTAAAATGTTTCCATTTATGTTCATAAAGTCTGTTATTAATTGAATAATATATTTTTTACATCATTTACTATAGATTTTTGCTTTAAAATGTTAATACTGAATGTGGAACAGAGAGCTTTTGTGAAGTAAAATTAGGAACGTTCCTCATAATGTGGTACAGTTGAGAGGTATGACGCTCCATTGTGGTTAAAATGCTGCCGTACCTAAAGCGACAGCTAGTGCTTCAAATGTAGGGTTGCCACCTGTCAGTTTTTTTACCTGGTGATCAGGTTTTCAGGGTCCCCATCAGGTAATCCGGTTTTGCTCTGTGCTGGTCAGGTTTTTAAGTCATTTTGAGTGCTCACATACTTTTGAAACATATTTTGTCATATCATTCATTGTTTCAGCTACATGTCCAGGTTACAGACAAGTTCTGCTGTCAGTATAGCCCTTTCTTTATGAAAGCAGTCAGCTTGGGAGGTGTAAAGTATGGCCATTAACACCGTTAGCACTTACTTAACCTAATCTTTTCCACTGCATCTTAAAGTGCCATGACAACACAGCTGCTCACACCTTTTGTAAGAGTAACAGAGCCAGTTGTCTTCCACTTTCATTTGCTGGTAAACATTTTCATCTCTAACAGAATTTAGGCATTTTTAAATGTTTAAAATTATTTTTTCCTCAAGAAAAAAATATGGTCACTTCCTTGGCTCTGAAATAATATTATGGACCTGAAAAGGAAGTGGAGCCAGAAAAAGATATAAAGTACACATTACAGGAAACAATTCCTTTATTATATATTATTATATAGCATGCTATTTACAGTATTTCCCCTGTCTACCCCCAGATCATATCAGTTAATGAGATTTATTTTGTCTCTACGTGTTTATCTGGTAAATCAATGTTAATAAATAAATACATAAGTAAAAAAATAACTTGGAAGAACCTAGGAAAATAACTGCAACAGGTACAGTATCTTAACATTTTTGTTGAACTGCTGCTGTAAGTGTTGCCTTTTATTGATATAATAAATGGCCTACTAGGAGGAACAATGCATGATGAGTCATGAAAAGGGGTGGGGCTAGGGGCGGAGCTTAGGATCCGGTTTTTGCCTCATCCAAAGGTGGCAACCCTATTCAAATGGCATGGAAAAAAAGATTTACAGCTTGATAGCCAATGTACTTTGACCAAGATCTTCTTGACCTACTAATGCAAAATGTAGAGCAGTCTGGGAAATTATTAAGCAGGCAAAGAAGCAAATTAAAATCCAACTTAACTACCTTGCTAGACTTAAGATTTTTACGGAGTCTAGCCCTTAGTCCTATGAAACCTTGCAGGAATCAGCCCCGTTCCTTTGGAAACTCAGTCTGCAGTGCCCAGATATGGACATGGAGAGTGTGGAACACTACATATAGTTGGCAGCATGGTGTTCAGTGGGTCAACCAAAGAAACATAGACTTTGACGGCAGATAAGGACTGCTTGGCCCACCTAGTCTTCCCATTTCCTTACCTACAGGATAAGCTGCAGATCCTAGTTAACCGACAGCCTGTTTCTTCCTACCACCCCAAAAGAATTGCCTTATGTTTGTCCCATGCATTCTTGAATTCTCCCACAGTTTTAGACGCCACAACCTCCTCAGGAAGGCTGTTCTGTGTGTCTACCACCCTCTCGGTGAAAAAATACTTCCTCACATTGCCCCTGAGCTATCCCCACTCTATCTTCAAATTGTGTCCCCTTGTTCTTGCGTATCTCTTGTTCTGAAAGATGTTACCCTCTTGGACTTTGTTGATTCCACTGAGGTACTTAAAAGTTTCTATCATGTCCCCCCTCTCCCTCCTTTCCTCAAGGGTACACATATTAAGCTCCTTTAGTCTGTCCTCGTATGGCTTCTCTTGCAGACCCTGCACCATTTTAGTTGCCCTCCTGTGGACTGCCTCCATCCTGTCACTGTCCTTGCGGAGATGGGGTCTCCAGAACTGGATGCAGTACTCCAGATGGGGGTCTCACCAACTGTCTGTACAGAGGAATAACAACTTCCTGTTTTCTGCTGGTGATGCCTCTCCCTATACATCCCAGTATCCCCCAGCCCTTCATACTGCCTTCTCACATTGCTTGCCAACCTTAAGATCATCTGATATGATTACCCCCAGGTCCCTTTCCATTTTTGTTGTTGTTACTACCCCCCATTGTGTACTCTTCCCCTGGGTTTTTGCTTCCCAGGTGCATTATTTTGCACTTCTTTACATTGAATCCAAGCTGCAATACTTCTGACCATTCCTCCAACTTTCCCAAGCCCTTCTCATCCTTTCCATGCCTCATTGTGTATCAACCCTGTTGCAGATCTTTGTGTCATCTGCAAAGAGGCATAATTACCTTCTAGTCCCTCTGCAATGTCACTTACAAAGACATTAAAAGGACTTGTCCCAGTACTGAACCCTGAGGGTACCCCACTAGTAACCCCCCCTTTCTTTAGAGTGGACTCCATTTACAAGTACCTTCTGTGTCCTGTTGTGTAGCCAGTGTTTTACCCAGGCTACCACCCTGGGACCCACTCCCAGGCTGGTTAATTTGTTTATTAATCTTTTGTGTGGGACTGTGTCAAATGCCTTGCTAAAGTCTAGGTAGGCCATGTCCACAACCCCTCCCTGGTCTACTACTTTGGTCACCCAGTCAAAGAAATCGATTAGATTCGTCTGATGACCTTCCCACTGTGAACCCATGTTGCCTTGGGTCCTGTGCCCCACTGGCCTCTAGGTATTCAACAATTCTTTCCATCAAAAGTGATTCCATCACTTTCCCTACCACAGAGGTCAAACTGACAGGTTTGTAGTTTCCTGCCTCTGTCTTGCTCCCACTTCTGTGAAGGGGAATCACATCCACCTTCCTCCAGTCCTCAGGTACCACACCATCCTCCCATGATTTGTTAAAAAGGGTAGTCAATGGTGTCACTAGTTCTCCCCTTAATTCTTTTAGAATTCTGAGGTGAATTCCGTCAGGCCCCTTTGCTTTGTTTACCTTCAGTTTTAGGAGTTCTTTCAGAACCCCTTCTTCTGTGAAAGGACTGGGATCGACCCCCCTATCCAGAGTGCTTCTGTTAATTGGATTAGGTACTTCCCCCTCCTCCTCCTCCTCTTTTGTGAATACTGAGCAGAAGTATTTGTTCAGTATCCCTGCTTTTTCACTGTCCCTCTTTGCCCGCCCACCGTCCATTCTGTTCAGCCTCACTATCCCTCCCATTGTCTTCCTACGCTCCCTGATGTACCCATAAAAGGTTTTATCCCCCTTCTTAACCGAGTTGGCTGTCTTTTCCTCAGTTTGGGCCTTTGCTATTCTGACTTCCCTCCCTGCTTCCTTCTGCCTTAACTGGTACAGCTCTCTGTCCTGCTCTTTCTGTGTTTCCTTGTACTTCCTAAATGCTATCTTTTTCTCCCCATCCTTCCCCGCCACCTCTTTTGAGAAACATAGTGGCTTTTTCTTTGATTTTGATTTGTTTATTTGCTTCACACAAAGGCTTGTTGCTTCTGTGAT
Source organism: Neoceratodus forsteri (assembly GCA_016271365.2). NCBI lineage: Eukaryota > Metazoa > Chordata > Ceratodontiformes > Ceratodontidae > Neoceratodus > Neoceratodus forsteri. Next base: position 1,389,554,022 of record CM028131.1, on the reverse strand, counting down.
GGCAGTTTGATGTTTCCCCATTGTTGCTCCACCCCTCCTCCTTGCCTGTTTGCTAGTGCTTTTCTAAGGCACTCTCCCATCTTGCCTAAGTCAGCCCTCCTGAAGTCCAATACCCTCACTGGCCAGGGGGGGAAGTAGATTTGGATGTGAGAATTATCTCTGTGTATCTACACATTTATGAGCCTGGGATGGAGCCATGGGGGTGAGGTACAGGATTATTGGGGGTCTCTCTTTCCAGCCATCTTCGTTGTGCACATCAGGACTGTTTTATAAATAAGCAAATCTGATGACAGGCTTCTTACCTTTGTACCTTTGACCAGATTTACAGAAGCTACTTGAAGGAGAACTGTACTCTTTGAATAGTTAATAACATACAAAATTGCCAGCAGAATAGGCCTAATGGTCTTTTGTGTCTGCTCGTTTGGTCAGCCCCCACCCTGGGAGCTGACCTTGCTGCCCCCCTCGCCCTCTCTGGCTTCTCCCTTCCCAGTCCTGGATATTCTCGCTGCACTGGATTTTGCTTCCAGAACCCTTCCCCTGTACCTGTTCCACCCCCTCTTGAACCCCTCCACCAGGCCCCTGGGCAGCGCATTCCATGGCTCCACCACCCTCTCAGTGAAGTAGCACCTCCTCCTTTCCTCCCTGAATCTCCCCCCTCCAGCTTCCACCCATGCCCTCTAGTTGTCCCCCCTCCTTCCTTCGAAGCACCCTGACTGCTCCTCCCCTATTTACCCCTTCATGTACCTGAAGGCCTCTATCATATCCCCCTGGTCTCTTCTCTCTTCCAATGTGTACATATTTAGCTCTTGAGCCTCTCACCATAGGTCCTGTCCCCAAACCCCAAATCATTTTGGTTGCCTCCTCTGGACCCTCTCCAGGAGTTCAATGTCCCTTTTTAAGTGTGGCCTCCAAAACTACACGCAGTACTCGAGGTGTGGCCTCACCAAGCAGTTATACAGAGGGAGTATCACTTCCCTCCTTCTGGAGGCGATCCCCTTAGCGATGCATCCCAGCATCCTGTTGGCCTTGGCTGCTGCCCTCCTACAAGTCTCCGAGTTGTTCATCTTGACATCCACCACCACCCCCAAGTCCCTCTTAACCATCGAGACTTGTAGCATTCCCCCCTCCCCGGGGTGTACACTTGGCCCGGGTTTCTGGCTCATAGGTGCAGTACCTTGCATTTTCCTGCATTGAACCTCTGCTTCCACTTTCTAGACCACCTTTCCAGAGCCTCCAGGTCCCCCTGTAAGGCCACTCTCCCCTCCTCCCCGTCCACCACCGTCCCCAGTTTTGAGTCATTCACAAAGAGACTCATCTCACTCCAGATACCCGTCCTTATGTCAGAGATGTAGGCGTTGAACAGGAGGGGCCCAAGGACCGATCCCTGCGGGACCCCACTAATGACTTTCCTTGGGGATGAGACTATCCCGCTAACCACGTCCTGGAGCCAATTGCATAGCCATCTGATCATCTGGTTCCCCACCCCCATTACTCCCAGCTGATCCAACAGGCCCCTGTGAGGAACAGAGTAAATCGCCTTGCTGAAGTTGAGAAAGAGGATGTCCACCGGTCTACCCAAGTCCAAGGCACTCATCACCCAGTCATAGAACTCCATAAGGTTTATCTGACACGATTTCTCCAGGATGAATCCATGCTGTCTATCATCCAGGCACCTCAATTTTTCCAAGTACCCCCCTAGCCTCTCCTTGACAGTGCCCTCCTCACCTCGCCCACCACCAATGTCAGGCTGATGGGCCTGTAGTTCCCTGCCACCTCCCTTGATCCCCTCCTCGGGGATAGGCACTATATGCGCCACCTTCCAGTCCTAGGGCACCCACCATGTCCTCAGATGCTGAAAAGCTCCACCTGGGGTTTCTTTCGCCAGGACATCCGCCAGTTCCTTCAGCACTCTGGGATGTAATTTATTTGGCCCCGGTGCTTTCTCTGTCTTAAGGGACCTGAGGGCTTGCAGCAGAGGACATATGTAATGCAGTTGCCTCTACATCGAAAACCTGAATACAGGATGGTAACTGTTTGCCTTTCATTAACCAGCCTTGTTTTGACAAGATAATAGATTAGTTAACTGTGCTCTAATTTGTCGTGCAGACTGCTTTGTAGTGGTCTCTAGAGCAGTCACGGAGCTTGTGATTGTGACTGTTCATTTACCGGGATGCAGAGAACTGCACCAAACTGGGCTGTACATGTAATTAGCTTTAAATCAAACCTTAGTTTTGTATACTTTCAGACTGTAATCAGTCTATATTAAAAGGGTAATTTTTTAAGGTGAATTTCGTGGGGTTGGGTGGGGGACCCTTATGGTTCTTGGGCTGCTCCTCTCTGTGACTCTAATTCTGGGCTCTACTTTTAAATGTGGGTCTTTTGGCTAACCTAAGCACCACACAGTAATAGACCTGGGGCAGGGAGAGTTGGGTTGCATAAACTTGACTGTGTTTCTGTTGTGATCCTTGCCCTTTCCCTGGCTAGTGAACCTCTGGTTTATATAAAATTCCTACATGAGCTCCTAAGTATCCCCATATAGTCTTCCCTAACATTTGGTGAGCTGCAACTTAGCCCAGGTAGTGTTTATAAGTACTCAGCATGGTTTGTTTCTGGTGACCACCACACTCTTTTTTTCTAGTACGGTAGTCTAGGAACATAGTTCTCACTGGCAGTTTGCCCTAGAGGGGTGAGTTGGGTATGCCCACTCGGAGGTCACTGTCGGGTTGGTCAGGCAGGACCACTGCCCACCCTGGGTCAACTGAGCCTTCCTTGAGTTTAGGGAAACATCATTATGCTAGACAAATAAGAAGGGCATGGTTCACATACTCTGTCTGGGACAAATAACTGGCATTTTTCTGGTCTCACACCTCACCGAGAGAGCTACGCCTAGTGCCTGGACACTGGAAGGAAAGGGTCAACTGGCCAGGGGGGAAGTGGATTTGGACATGATAATTATCTCTGTATATCTGCACATTTATGAGCCTGGGATGGAGCTGTGGGGGTGAGGTCCAGGGTTATTTGGGGGGGGGGTCTCCCTTTCTAGCTGTCTTCGTTGTGCACATCAGGACTGTTTTATAAATGCTCTTAGAAATAATTTCAAGTTATGCCTGTAGCTTGGGGTTGTTAATAGGCATATCTGTCTGCTCATTGCTGTCAGTGGTCTCCCCACTGTACACCGACCCGACCATATTACTGAACCTGTATCCAGTGATCAGGCTTGCGCTGCACTGCAAGCATTCTAGGCCTGTGACTATGCTCTGCCCACACAAACCTAGGCAGAGTACACTACACCTTGGAAGTACATCTGGACTTCCAGTTGCGTAAATTCAGTTAATGAATGTAGTTGTTGCACCTGTTGTGTGTATTGGTGTTCAGAACCATTCTTTAAAGTTTGTTTTATGGAGAGTGGCATACTTAAGTTTCATCAGCCTGTTTATTATTGGGGCATGTGTGGGGCACGCAGAAATATGCTGGGGCTCTGGGATTAAGATGGTCCAATGTCTATCAGATCGTTATTTAAACAGATATGTTAAACATAGCATCTCTTAATGTGCAGGGTATTAACTCAGTGGTAAAGCAAACAATAATATGCTCACATTTGAAACACCTCAAATGTGACATAGGTTTTTACAGAAAACCAGACTCTCCAATGTGTAACACATGGAAGTTACACAGAATGTAGGTTGGAGGCATGGTAGTGGCCTTCCATCATAGAGGGTGAGGGAGCCATTCTCTTTTATAGGGATATCCCCTTTGACATAATGTGCACAGAGACGCTAGAAGATGGTAGGACAGTCATAGTCACAGGGGAAATCTTTGGTCAAAAGTTTCACCTTATTAATATATATGCCCAAAATGCAGATATCCCAGCCTTTTTCTGTCACCTATTTCATAAAATAGCAGACTTAGGGAAGGGAATGGTCCTGATTGATGGGGATTACAGTAGTGCTACCCAGCCTAATTTGGACAGAACTGAAGGAAGCCAATACACTCACAAATCCATGAGTAAATCTATGAGAATATGTATGGGGGAACTGGCTCTAATAGACATTTGGAGAGAACTGAACCAGAGGAAGAGGGACTTTACATTATATTTGAATGTCCACAAATTCTATTCCAGAAATGATTATTTTCTGGGTAGCAAATGGACCTACATAAGTTTACTAGTTGCACTATTCACCTGAAGGTCCACTCGGACCATATTGCAGTCTCGGTCTCTGTTAGATTGGAGGACTGGTCCAGAGCCACGTTTTGGTGCATGACCACCTCTTTGCTTGATAGGGAGGATTTTAAAACCCTTACTGAGGACACTATTAAGCGGTATGTTAGAGACCATCTGGAATACGCTGAAAGCCACCCTGAAAGGGGTGATAATTTCATATTGCTTCAGACTGAAAAAACAACGGCAGGCCCAGGAACCTCAACTGGAGACCTCTCTTAGGAATCTAGAGGAATGGCATAAACAAGGGAGGGTCTCTGGAAGTTTGGGCTCAACTTCAGAATGTAATGAAGGAGCGTCAGTCATTAGTGGATTGCAGAACAGAGGGTAAAGTATGATACCATAACCACACATATTATGAACATGGTAACTAGGCAGGATGGCTGCTAGCTTTTCTTCCGTAGAAGATGCAGGCAGACCAGTACGTTAAGGTAAAGAACTCATTCCATGGACAGATGGACTATATCCCAAAAGAAGTAGCAAATCACGAGATTTAGCAAGGCACAAGATATAGGGAAACCTGTGGATGTTATCCTACTAGACTGTAGTAAAGCATTTGATCTTGTACCACACAGCAGGATCATACAGAAATTACAAATATTGAGATTACCTGATAACATCATTAAATGAATAGGAAGCTGTCTGGAGGGAAGAACGCAGTATATAAGATTTAGGGGATCAGTATTCAGAAGATGACAGTGTGAGTAGCGAGTGCCGCAAGTCTCGGTATTGGTCCTGTTCTAATTTAGCATCTTTATAGTGGATATGGGAGCAAATTGCAGAAATATGATACAGGAGCTTATGGACACCAAAATTGGAGGTGTGGTAAGGGATGAAAACAACCTGAAAAACTTCAACAGATTTCTTAGGTATTGTGGGATGGATGCAAATAAATGGATTGAACTAAAAATAGGTAAATGTAAGGTGATCTGTCTGGGCAAAAGTAACAGAGAAACAACATATGACATCAACATGTATATAACTGCTGGCCCGCTGGAACAGCAGTGGCATTACTGCTTACAACGCTGAAGAACCTGATTCGGGAGTGAGCCCGGAGCATCAGAGGGCCTGCTGGAGGGAGGCAAGATGAGCGTTCTATTGACTACTCTCCTTCTTTTGGGGGGGGGGGGGTTGGTGCTCTGCACGCTAGTGACATCCAGCAGAGACTTGTTGTACACCAGTGAAGACCACAAAGCTAGTATAATTCAGCTGGCCTGTAGGCACAGCCGTAGCACTACTGCTTGTGATGCCGATGTCCCAAGTTTGGGAATGAGCTTGATTTGTCAGGGGCTAGCATGGGGGAGGAGGATTAAGTGTCCAGGTTGGGAGGTCAGCTAGCTCTGTTGCAGTATTGCCATTGGGGTGCCCCTACATTTGGGGTGAGTAGTGGGTGGAATGATATCGGCTGGTGCCACATGTGTACGGCTTGCGCATACAGCTACACCAACCCTTACCAAAATGTCCAACCCGCACACTGATAAATGAATGATGACAGCCCATGATTTTCCAAAGCAAATTTCAGTATTTTGATTTTGCCACCTTAACTTCAGCATAACAGAAGTATTACAGTAGGAGCTGACCACTGTGATCCAGACCCAGTGCTTTTCTCTTTGGAGCTAGGAAGCGCCGGAGAGCGAAGCGCTGGGTCTAGATCTGGATCACAGTGGTCAGCTCCTGTTGTAATACTTTTGTTATGTTGAACTTGGAGTGGCAAAGATAAAATACTGCAATTTTTTGCTTTGGAAAATCATCTGACTGTTTTCACTTATTTCTCAGTGTGTACAGATCAGTACAGGTTTTGTTGTTGATTGTAGGGGGTAGCACACCCCAGATCCTGCACCTACTCTCCATTTTGGGTGCAGTTTCTCTGATTAATTGCACCCAAGCCATTTACCTTGGGGGTACTAAGTCAGAAAAGCAGAAATGCCCAGATTGGTGGGATGACACTGGCCACTCGCAGGCTCTGCACCTGGTTAGCCAAGCACCACCTCCGGACTGGATCCATTCTGCAGTGGTAGTTGGGGAGCCCTACCACCTCTTCCAGAGGGGACCAACTGTGGGAGTACAAGGAGGTGAGGTAAATCCTGGGGGACACCAGGGTGACAGGGTGGGGCAATCAAGCAGAAGGCTGCTGACTGGAAAGAAGGGTAAAATACAGATAAACAAAGACTAAAAACACAAGTATACACTGTAATTCATCCATTCACACAGTAAAGGGATCTGGGCATATTAATATCTAATGACTTAAGCAGAAAAGCACACTGCAGGGAGAGTGTAGGAAGGGTAAAAAAAATCCAGGGATTTAGTCAAGTTGTCAAGTCAAGTTTATTAGTAGGAATAACTCCATTGAGCACGCTCATTTACAAAGAGGTCTTGAACGGACAATTTAGTACAAGATACACAACTAGCAAACTACAAATACAGAAACAATATTATACAATCATCAACACAATAGAACAGGTTAGATACATGGATAAACAATAGAGAAAAATATTTGTTTTTACATCATTTGTGCAATTGAACCAGTCACTTTAGTCATTATGAGGTCGACAACAAGTGCAAGGGTATAAGGATTAATGTTGCTCTCAGTTGCACTGTTGAGCATATATGGTTGTATATTACTGTACTGTTTGTGTTGTTCTGCAGCACCCAGAGTCAATGGAAATGTGCAGTTTTATAAATAAAATATCTATCTATCTACTAGACTTTGAGGTAAGTGCCTTAACCTGAATAATGGGAGCTTTTACACCCAGAGCAGGCAAGGGAGATAGGTATGTTCAGGTAGAAGTTTGGTTGTGAGATAGGCATGAAGATAGGTGATGCGACAGAAGGGATAGACAGAAGGATAGGCAGAAGGCTAGAAGGCACGAGTATGAGGCGCGTTCTTATCCTCTTTGTAGTAAGTTGATGCTGTAGCCCTCTCTAATGAGAAGAGGGTGTGATAGTGACATAATTAGGAGGATAAGTATATGATAGTTATTTTTGGGATTGGCATGTACAGGAGTCGTACAATTTGCTGTTGACAAGTTTTTAAAAAATATTTAGTGATACAAGATTTTGAAGTTTGAGGGTAGCTTGCGCTTTATTCCAAGAGCAGCTGGAAGGGCATTGGATATAGCCAGTTGGCCAAAGCGGGAGTGTGCAACATCCAGCAAAATGAGTGAGCTGCTCACTGTGCAGATCCCAAATCATGCTATTACCACTATACAGAAGTCTGCTATGACACATTTTTGCATATGGATCACCATTCTGGACATCTTAACAAGACACTGATACAGAACTGGCATAAAGGGTCCAGAGACGGCCACTAAAATGATGTGAGGCTTGCAAAGGAAGAAGAAATGCTGTAAGAAACTGGATTATACACATCGGAGGCGAGGAGAGTCAGAGGAGATGTTCTCCTAATGTACATTATAAAAATAATTTTTTTGCATGGCATAATTCCTGATCAGAAGCATTGCCTGTGAATTGCTCATTATGTTGTACTTATTTCCATATTATTCTAATTTCTGAATATTTCATTTTGTTGGTGCACTGTCTCTCCCGCCCCGATGCATTTGGGAATGAACTGATAACAGCTCAGTATGTTTTTCTTGGTAAAACTTTTTAAATAAATAACTAACCAACTGAAATCTGAATTAAATATGAAATTACAAAAAGATGACAAGTTAAGGGACATAATAGGCAGCATCATAGGAAAATAATGAGGACCAACTAAAGAAAATATTATTATACACAAAGGGTAACACAAATTTGGAACAAGTTAGACCAGGATATAACTGACAGTAAAAACAAGGGTGTTTTTAAAAGTAAATTGGGCAATTAAATGAGGACCAAACATTTATCAGGGGATAACCACTGAGACCAGTGGGGGGCAGTCTCAGTGCTGGCAGTATAGCTTAGAGGTTAGAGTAACGAGCTGTGGAGGAGCTTGGGGCATCTAACAGACCTGGGTTTGTTTCCCACAACTTCAGCTTGCATACCGTGTGACCCTGAATAAGTCACTTAACCTCCCCATGCTCTGGGGTCATGGCCTTGCCAAGTTATCAAAGAACAAAACAAAACAAAAAACTGTTGCAGGGTTGTGATGGAGTTTACGAGTGTAGGGAGTATGACAGACATACTTACACTCAGTAACGCATATGCGGAACTTCTAAGTTCTTGGCTTCATGAATAAAAATGTATAGAATGTTGCTCGTAAAATGAAAACAACACAAAACACAGTTTTAACATTAGCTCTGGTGGAGTTCAATATAGATAATTTTGATGGTATGAATATAATTTTTGAAATAGGAACATTGCAAGCAACTACAAATTAAAAATAATTTCCTGTCCCCTTTATTTATTTTTTTTGCATGTTCCACTGCCTCCTGACTGGCCCCTCCTTCAGGCCACACATCATTGGTCCTGTTGCCTGCCAGCCTGTACCCACTGCCATCTCTAGGCTTGTCTGTGCCTTGGGAGTCCGGTATATCCCTGCTGGGGGCACCCCTCCCTAGGGAGGCAAGGAAGGAAGGAAGGAAGGGGAGAAATGTTCCACAGCCTCCGAGTGTGTGGGGGCTGGGGGGGGCAGAGTGGTGTACTGATGGGCTTTGTGGTGAGGGGATAACTTGGCAATCATCATCTGGCCAGCCAGGTGGGCAGTTTTCATTTTTTGTGTTGGGGCCCTACCCTCCTCTCGGGTGCGTGCAGCTACTTACGGCATCCTGAGGCTGGGTCGTTTCGGCAGCATGTGGTCACCCACACCACGAAGAACGCCGCCGCCAGGAGCTGCTGTCAGAGCAGCATGCAGCAACAACCCCCTCGAGGGAAGCATCCAAAGGAGGCTCTGAATCCCTCCTTGCCGGCCTCCGTTTCTGTTACCTGGGCTTGGGGTGCAAACCCAGATCGCCAGCATGCCAGAGCAGTGCCCCATCGCTTGGCGCCATGGAGCTGGCTCCTATCCCCTTCAAGTCAAGTAAAATTATAAAAAGTTGCTGTCTACTAATTGTAAAAACAGACTAGAGTATATTTATGAAATTGCTATATGTGTACAGAAGTAGGTAATCCTCTTGAAGTAGTATGGCCTGGCAGTGTTTGTGGGAGGTGTCACTTTGCCTAGTGGAGAGGAAATGTGCTTCTCTGACTCCTTCCTTTGAGATGTTATAACCTGTTTCATTTACATGGGCTCTTTTACTCCTGTTATCTGATGCATTACGGTCAAGCAGTCCCTCTGTATCTGAATGCCCCACCCCTAGCAGCAAGGGAGAGGGTAATTTTTTTTATTTTTGGCAATAAAAGTTTTTGAAATTTTATCAAGTGACAACTCATAGAACATTAAACAGAATCATTTTACAGTATACAGAGTTGGAATCAGGTAAGATAAATTATTAATAAAATGGAAACATGGAAATTATTGGCAGAAAAAGTCCCATTGGCCCATTTGTGTCTGCAAGCAGTCTGCATCATGTCTCGAAAGCCACAGAATGATAAAATCATTGTGTGGGTTGCTAGAGAAGTACAGTATACCACAGATATTGGGAGATTGCTAAATTTACGTTTACTGTATATGGAGTGTTAATTCCTGTACCTTTGAACTGTGACAGGATTTGTTCAGCAGTAACTTAGTTAAAGGGGAACATTCATGAGTAAAAGCCCCACACCTAAATGTAGGGTAGACCCATATTAGCACTTTTTGTGCAGAATAAAAATTTTAACTGGACTCGTTAGGGAAGTTTGATGTTTGTCTGATTGATCCTATCATGTACACCCGGACATTTATTTTTTTATAATTGACATTTTATCTTGTTGTGGTATTCATCACCTGGTCAGGCTGAACCTCATCCACTAACGTCCCTGTAACTTGCCAGGGGAGGGATTACAGCTGTGCTCATCCCCTGTGGTAAGGTTGAGCCAAGATGGAGCAACCCTTCATCTTTTACATGCCATGGAGGCGGAGGTTCCCTGGGTTCTGGAACTACCTATTGTTGGACATAGACCCACTCATCACATTTCAATTTTTGCCAAATAAATTTTTATTCATTACTGTGACACGTGGACAGCCAGTTCTGAGTACACTATGATTTTTTGTAATATAAAAATGTGTTATGGACTGTCTCTCATGAGAGATGCTGAGACAGCATGTGAAATGACACACACAGGTTTTAGATACAAGGTGTTAAATGGAAGGCCAGAAGCTAATTACAGACTAGAACAGGCCTTAATCAAGGATCTTCTGTTTTTCTAAGTTAAATATAGCTTTAACTGCTAAGAGGGAAATCCGTATCCATTTTATGACGTTTTGAGGAGGAAACCAGGTTTGGCACACTGATGCGAACTCATAAATGCTTTGATGTCTGTGTGAGAGGGGATACTGCTCATAGGTGAAAGGAAATTTACAGACTTAATTGGGGAAGTCACCTGGGGAAAGGAGTTTCTGCTGATGTAACCTTAATTAACTTTCCTTTTAAAATAATAAAACATCCTAGGTGTATGATTTTTTTAATAAACAGAGGAGGAGCTAGGTGACCTCACACAAAAGGGTTGGCAAAGACAGTTTTTTTTAAAGAGTATTCTGTTTTTCTTCAGTCACACTTTTATCTACGCTCTGACAAAGAAACATCTTTGAGCACTTTAAGCAGGTATTTAGAGATAGAGACAAATCTAAGTACTGTAGTAGGAATTGCACTGTTAAAACCTTGTTCTTTTAAAAGATTGTATAGTTCTGGTGACATATAGTTCTGTATTTTTATGTTTTACATATTTTTTATCTATTTTAGTGAAACTCTATTTTTAGAGCCTACTTAGTCTGTCTTTGGATTTCTTTTCTTTAACAAGAGAAGTATATATGGTTAAAGCAGACATTGTGCATAAGCATGAATGGTGATACCAAACTGGAAAAAGGTAAGAGTAATATGAGGTCTTTATTAGAGTTTTTAAGGGTTCATTTTGTACACCTGGTTAGGTGCCCATAGGGCAAAGATATCTGGCCCCCCGAAAACAGAATTATCTGAGCCTGTGCTTTGGGTATGCTAGCAAGAGGTTCACAGTTTGTATCCCTCCAGAACTGAGACCAAAGGTTGATTTGAACTCACAAAATGGACAGGAGAGTTACCCTGTTTCTGTTAACTGTTCACAAGACTGCACTCGGAGGTTGGCACTTTGGGAGTAGAGGGCTGACCTGCTGAGTGGGTTTGTCACAATTACCACTCATTCCATGGGTAACAGTACTGCCCAGAGTGGCAACATTTTGTGGTGGAAGCATCATGAGTCATAGTGTTTCCATATCCATTTTCTATAATCTGAGAGTCACAGTGTTTCCATTACAATCAGAAGCAGTTTTATCTATATATCAACTGTAACTAAGGTTTAGATGTGGATAATAAATATTCTTTCATCTTTTTGCACAACTGCTAGCCTTGAGGAAGAAGCTTCAGCCTCGAAACAGCACTCTAGCAGTACTGTTACCCATGGAATGAGTGGTAATGAATAAAAAATTATTTCGCAAAAATAGAAATGCATGGTGAAAGGGTTTATGTCGAATAGTAGGTAGTTCTAACACCAGGAATTCTTTAGTATGATTAACTATTGCAGTCAGTTTCCTGTGTCGAACTGCCCAGGAGAAATGGAACACATGCAAATAATGGAACATCAGTTGGCTTGTGCCGCCATTCAAACTGCTGCTCTTACCAACTGCTGCATTCTATAACGCTCAGATTCAAGTCTCTGCCTGCCTAAGTAAGACGCCTTGGAGATCGCTCCTCAGCTTGACTGACTTTTATTTTCCATGGGAAAGTAAACCGTTATATTTCTAACTTTATTGCTGCCCCTATTTTGTAGTTTTATTTAATTAGCGCTAGTTTTACTCAGTTCGTGGTTCCTCAGCAGTCCATAGCAACCGTCGAGGAACCGGTAGATTCTTCTCTATTTCTTTTAAATTCTGTTGTATTTTACTTAATTTCAGAACCTGTACCATTTTGAAAGGCTAGTTTTTAAACTTTTCTGTCAAACTGTGGTTTATTTCCCATTGGGAATTGACCATTTCTACAGTGATGGGTCTGACTGAAACTGACTTTTATTTACTTTATTATTAAAATTTCGGTTCGGGAACGGACTTTAAGTTCACCACTTTGAATAAATAAGTGTGGGTGGTTATGTCAGATCGGCCGAAAATGAGAACAGGGCCTACTGGTTTTAAAAACTGTCTGACATGTGGAGAGGTGTTTGCCAAGGCTGATAAACACGATTTGTGTTTATTTTGCCTGGGCGTTTCACACTTTCAGGCAGACTGTAACGTCTGTAAAACTTTTAGTATTAAAACCATTGAAAAGAGAGCTGAACTGTTTAAAAAGAGGATGTCTTCTTCAACAGCTCCTTCTGAACCATCCACTGAGGAACCGAGTCCTTCCTCTTAAAAAAGGACAAAGCCAAGGAATCAGAACCAGCTTCTTCAGAGAAGGGTGAGTCCTCTAAACCTAAACGTACTGGGGAACTGACCACGGAGTTGGTTCCAGCAAAGAAAAAAACAAAGAAAACATGTCACCGCACCTCCTGCTGAAAAAAGCAGCTCTCGGTAGACAAACCAGCCATGCTATCGGCCAAAGCAGTTGCACAGGCTTTTAAAGTATTGCAAGCCTTGCAAACTGCTGCTGCTGCTGCTGCTGCATGAGGCCTTGTCCTGGGTCCAGCACAGCCAGTAGCGGCGGAACCCGTGGCCCCAGTAAGAGTACCATTAGCGGTTTCGCTTTCGGGTACATACTCCCAGAAACCCTCCTATGAAGAATATGAGGAGGAAGAGGAGGAGGACATAGGGGGACTGATAGAATCAGAGGTTTCTCCTGATCAGGAGTTCGATCCCCCCCCCAAGGTTACTGGAGGATTATTCCTCCCATTATACTTTAGTAAAACAGATGGTGGAAGCTCTTGACCTCTGTACCCATGAAACCATGGAGGATGAGAAGGAGGCAGAATTTTTGGACATGGTGGGGTTAACACCCACCAAATGGTTACTGTTCCCCATAAATAAATCTCTGAGGAAGCAGGTTTTTAAAATCTTGGAAACTCCAAATTCTGACCTGCTTATAGGCAGAAAGGCTGATAAAAATATCAGCTGGATCAATCAGGGGCACACTTTTTCCTCTCCCATCTTGACCATGAAGGGGTAGCCCAAGCTGCAGCTTGTGACATGGCTAGGGTCCCACTGTCATCTCATCCACCAGAGAAAGACTCCAGGAAGATGAACAGCATGGCAAAGAATGGGTATTTGGCTGCCTCCCTGGCCATTAGGCAGGAAAATTATATGGCCTGTACTGCCCAATACCAGAAAACACTGGAATTCAATGCTGGCAATAGCTGATAAAGCCCCTCAAGGCCTGGCTACCGACACTGCAGAAGCAGCCAGATGTGGACTGGATGCCACAAAGTACCAGTTTCATATGGTAGTGGATGCCAGTGATACTGCTGCCAGATGGATGGCACTGACAGTGGCACTGAGAAGGTTTGCCTTACTCTGGGCCACAAACCTTTCTCAGGATACTCAAACCAAAGCCATGGACTTTCCATGCAACAACAATGCTCTGTTTGGTGACAAAACAGAGGCTTACATAAAAAAGATGGATGAGTACAAAACAACCTACAAAAGTAATGCTGCGGAGAAACCCTCCACCTCATATAGGCCACAAGAAAGGGGAGGTAGGGGTAGGTCAGCCTATAGCAGACCATTTTTCCAGGCTCAGGCTACCCCTGACTATGAACAGCAGAGCGGATACTTCAGGGGCAGTGGCAGAAGGAGCTCTGGGCATGGAGATCAGGCCTCCCAGCCTAAAGCCCAACCCAAACAGACACCCTCACTTGCTTGCCAGGGTGACCTTCCCTCTACCAGTAGGAGGCAGGCTGGCTGACTACTTCCAGGATCAGGAAAACATTACCACAGACAAGTGGGTCCTAGAAGTAGTGAGCCAGGGCCTGGCCCTCAGCTTCAAGTCATTTCCCAAACTAAGGTCAAGACTTTTCAGACCAGCTTCCCCAACAGTGAGGGCACTTTTGGAAGCAGAAGTATCCACTCTCTTGTAGTCAAAGGCAATGGAACCTGTGCTGTTCTCCAAAAGTGGAAAGGGTTCTACTCCAGGTACTTCCTAACCTTAAAGAAAAATGGGGAGTAGTGACCCATTTTAGACCTAAGAGCTCTGAACAAGCACTTGGCAAAACCAAGGTTCAAATTGGTAACCGTGGCAATGTTTCTTTCCACTCTTCAGCAAGGAGATTGGCTGGCATCATTGGATCTGAAAGGTGCATAGTTCCACATTCCTATCAGGGAATCCCATAGAAAGTACCTCAGGTTCAGTCTACAGTAACCAGGTAATAAAATTACCTTTCTCAGGTTCTTGTTGGAACTGCACAAAAGTGAAGAGATGACAGACAAGTGGTGTCCAGCACATAAAGTGATTTATTTCTTGTATACAGGGTTTTATTTAACTCCAAAAATTGATTAGCATTTTGCTCATAAAAGTTCTAAAACATTGTGAAAATGCATAGCATGTTCCTCACTGTGTTTAACAAACATAACACTTTTAGAAAACCTATATAAATGCTTTCTGTACAGTTGGTATTGTCCCAAGAAAAAACTTCTAATCAATTATTTAAAACCCTGGGTATATGAAACAGGCTTACAACCAAATCATAGTGATACACACTGGGGAGAACACCTCCAATCTTTCTTACCTATAGGCAGCAATAAGTTGTTTCTTCTCAGAGAAAAAGGTGCAATGCAAAGGGTCTTATACCCCTGATAATCACCATAGTAACTACTAAAAAGATACATAAAACTCTCATCATTGGATAATGGTAAATAACCTCACTTCTCACTAGCCTGGGAAAGCATGCTGTGCTAGCAGAAAGACAAGATAACTAAACAAAGAACCTGTATACGTGAAGGCCATTTGTGGTTACACACATAATTACGTAAATAATTGCTGTTCTGCACTCTAACTAAAGATGGCAATATTGTCTAACTAGTGATTATACAATTTTGTATACAGAGGTGTCTCCCAAGTGGTACAATTATAATAGCAGATGCAGTATGATTCTTTGGTAGAAAATACAGTAGAACTCAGATCCTGACACTTATATG
Organism: Neoceratodus forsteri; assembly: GCA_016271365.2. Lineage (NCBI taxonomy): Eukaryota > Metazoa > Chordata > Ceratodontiformes > Ceratodontidae > Neoceratodus > Neoceratodus forsteri. The sequence continues at coordinate 1,389,538,696 of CM028131.1, read as the reverse complement.
ATAAGTGCCTGTGCCCTAAGTATTACTGCCTGCGAGGTAGGGGACCAATCGGGGTGCTGGTCCATGGATAACATCCCTCCCCCTTGTTGCCACAGAAGGGGGCAACAATCCCAAGTAAGCTGGTAGGGATGGAGGTAAAAAGTCATTTATAGGCCCAACGCACGAGCCTTGTAAAGGAATTTGAGTTGTTTTCGATGTTGTGTAAGGGTACGTCTCAGGCAGCAGAGTGTAAAAATCATGAAAACAATCAAAAATGCTTGAATAATGACAAAACCTTAAAGCTTAGTTCTATCCAGTAATTGCCAACTGCAAGACTTAAATCACCATCATGAATTAAATCGTTAAGTGTATTATTTACTTTAGATATATTATTGCTAATATAGATCAAATGAACATCTTTTCTAGCTAAGAGAGATCATAAGAAGAGAGTCAAGGGATCAATGTGCACGTTAAAATGGGCAAATATTGAAACAGGGCAAGCAAATATTGGGAATCTGTATCAATAACGTCTGGTTCAGGGAGAGGAACAGGCGTGATCACCGTGTGACCTATGGCTGTCTTTTGCTGTGGAGTAAAACAGAAATTAGGGTTATCAATATTGCAAGTACAAGAACCATAAACAAAGGAAGGGTAATGTGTTACCACATGCTACTGGCCTTCAGCAGTATAAGTGACTCTGACAGTTGGGGCTCGCCAATGGTGTAAATGTACAGGGCAAGCAAAATTCTGATTGGTGATCCGAGTAGTGAAGCGATGTATGTCTTCAAGATAGCATCGAAATGGTGCTGTTTCAGCGTCGAATGCTGAAGATGCAACAGAAGGGATGTCATCTGGGTCCACAGCAGTAAGGTTGCTCGGCCGATATTCACCCAAAGTCAAGGCCCAATCAAGATGTTCTGGCGAGTAGCCACAAACTGGTTTCACAATGTCAGATACATCACAGCGGCACAAGAAGTAATATTCTTTCTTGGCACAACAGTTCTTATGAGGAGCCACCCATGCTTCAAGAACAGGGTGGAAAATAAACATAGACGGAAGTTCATTTCATTGACGGAAAATGTCATTCTCCAAATGTGCAATGGAATGGACATTTTCCAGTTTTCCAAAGACTGATGTAGCTGGATCAAATCATGGTAAGGAGACAGTAAAGGTTATAACCATGTTGTCCCTAATAGAGCAAGACTTTGAGAGTTAACGTGGGCCCTGTTAGGGAACCTGGAGACATAACCAATATTTCTGACTGTGGACATAGAAATGTTAAAGAGTATTCTTTAAATACATAGAAATGCAACCAGTTGTTGTGCAATGTGGGCAATACCATTTACCCAATCTGAGATCATCTATAATAACTGGAATTGTGCCTGATTCCAAATCCCCGAAGAGAGCATTGACAGTAGAAATAACATAAGAACCTTAAGCAGAGCATAAAATTTCATGCCCAATATATTGCTTGTCCGCCTCATGGTTGTTCTGAAAAATAAGATCATTAAGTTTTTGTCTGGTATCATTGAACCCTTGAGCAATCTCCTTCATATTGTACACAGTATAACGTTCTTCCTCACTAAGAGAATTTACACCTTGCAACATGGGGGCATAACATCATTGCCAAGTGTTTGCTGAAACTTCAGTGTCTGTGCCTTAATGGAGGCAATGTCTGCTCTATTCCAGATAGACATTCCTGAGCCAGAAAGGCCAGTAACCATGCCGGCTACTCAGCTTACACCAGAGACAGAACCGGCTGCACCAGCAACGTCTGAGGCTGTGTCCTGCTTGGTGCTTTTTGGTCTGGATTTTGCATATTTACAGGCTGGTCTAAAAGCACCAGTATGGTCGGTGGTGTGAGGTCCACCAGTGGGATCATTTTTGCATGTTTGGTAAGCAGCTACAAGATCAGTAAGCATCATGCTGTGAAACTTAGAAGTATTAGTTTGTTGACACAAACCAAATTTCAGCCATATTCCAGTGTGATAAATTCAAAATAACTGGGACATGCATAAATTGTACATTGTTTATAAGGGCACCTGGGGGTGATGTCATGGTCAAACCACTAGGAGGACCCTCAAATTGATGAGGACAGGCAAGTAGTTGCTCCTGGCTGGGTGGGACTACAGAAAGGTAGACAGAAGAGGAGGCAGCGTAATTTTGTAGACAGCAATCAGTGGCCTCCTCTGAAGGGAGTCTGTCACAAAAGGCAGGATCCATAAGTGCAGTAAGATTATACTGACCAGTGTGTCATCTAGAAGTTTGTCTAATAGAAAGAGAACCATTCTGGGATATGTCAGTGTTAGGCCAGCCCTGGAATGTTCCCTTGGACAGGCGAGCTACAGGGATTGTGTAGCCCATAGAATCAGTTTGCCATTGAATAGACAAGGAGGATCTATCTGGGGCAACAACTACAGCATCCAGAAAGGCGTTTTTGCCTTGTGTAACTTTAATATTTTTGTTTGGAATGTTTATGCGAACGCCCATGGGAGGTGATGATTGGTCCAATTTACCAAACAAGCGATCCAATCAATCCTTTTGTGTCTGTGGGGGTTTAAGTGGGGGTGCTATAATGGTTAGAGGCAGTAGTCCCACCAGTAGGAGAAGAGGGTGCAAGATTGCCAGCTTGCCGATATCTGAAAGAAACAGAAAAGGATTAGTTAGCTGTAAGTACTGTTCCACCCTATGGGATTAGAAAAAGGAAGTTTTTAGTCACCTTTATATAGTTTAAGTTGGTTAGCATGGAACCACTTGTCAGCAGTCTTTTCTGCTGCTGTACTCTGACCTGATACACAGCAGGACTGAGCTTGTTGACAATGGGATAAGGGCCTTCCCATTTACTGGCAAATAAATGTGTGGGTTGTCTGTACTGGAGAGGTCGTACTTGGTCTCCAACTTGCCAGTTGACTTCTTTGACATGATTGTCAAAACGAGCTTTAGCTTTTTGTTTAGCCTTGCCCATTTACTTGGCAGCAAACAGCTGCATCTTCATGATGTCATCATGAAGTTTTTCCACATATTTGTCTACAGATACTCTGTCCACAGTAGGGGTGTGTAGATCAATCAACAGATGCTCAGGTAGACTCATGGCTGTACCAGTCATGACCTCATAAGGTGTACACTGAGTGGTAGCCGCAGGCGTGCCCCTGATTGCCATTACTAATAGTGGCAAGAGGGAATCCCAGTCCTTTGGATTATCATCAGTGAATTTGCTTAACATTTGTTTTATGTGTCTGTTAGCTCTTTCTACCTGACCTGATGATTGAGGATGGCAAGGAATGTGGAACTTCTGATCAACTCCAAGGAGTTGGAGTGTGTGTTGCATTAGTTCCACTGTAAAGCTGGTTCCCTGGTCTGAGTTCACCTTTAACGGTAAGCCACACCTGGAGAACAATTGATCCACCAGGATCTTGGCAGTTGTCTTTGCCATGTTTTTCTTAGTGGGAAATGCTTCTACCCACTTGGAGAACAAATCTGTGACGACAAGTGCATACTTGTTGTTTTTACTGGAGTTGGTCAGAGGGCCAATGAAATTGATCTGTATCACATTCCATGGTCCAGATTGCCTTTGGGGCAACAATTTGGCATTTTTATTTACTGAAATGGGATTGTTCTGAGCACACACTATGCAGTTGTCCACATAGTGTTCCAGATCTTTGGCCATACCAGGCCACCAGATGACTGTCTTGAGCCTCTGGAGGGTGTTTTCTGTCCCCTGGTGTCCACCAGTAGGGTGTCATGGCAGTCATACACGTCATTGATTCCATGACGTTTGATCTTTATTCAGGACTTCCATGACTTTCACTAGTGTCATCAGAATGTAGCAATGATGACAGTGCCATAACATTTACCACTGCTTACTAATGATTTCATGAACAAACAATGAGTCATTAAAACCTCATCCATGACAAACTTACATCCCTAGTCATGAACCATATGTATAAATTCGGTTCGCAGTGACTGTGGTGCTATCCACAACTTGTCACCTGTATCCTGCTTGCGATACCAGATGAGTTTCTGATCACCACAGATGTAAGTTGTCTGAGTGCCTTTTGTAGGGACTGCCAACAGGCAGTGGTTGTTCAATTCCCTTATCTAGGAACTTGAACACGTCTCTGATCTCAGGATCTGCTTTCTGTGCAGCAGAGAGATCCAGTGGGGGTTCTGGTACTGGTTTCTTGGTGGCAGCAATTATAGATTGCACAATTGCTGCTATGCACTGTGGACGAGTCATTTCCTATGTCTCTCCCCCCCCCCCCGGAGTGCCTGCTCTTGCAAGTGAGTCTGCTCGTTCATTGAATTCATGGTAAGGGTCAGACTTGCAGTGAGCCTTTACTTTGTGAATGTACAGCTTGTGAGTGAACATTTGTGTCAGGGTATGTATGTACACAAACAGTTCCCTATACTTGACGGGGATACTATCAGATGAGGTAAAGTTGTTCTTTTGCCAGAATGGAAAGTACTCGGTTAGGGATGAATGTACCCAATTAGAATCCGCAAAGATGATGGTGTCCTTGTCACCATGTGGCATAATCTCCAATGTACAGGCCACTGCAGCCAGTTCGGCATACTGTGAAGAGATAACAGTGCACTTTCTAGCAATGCACCTGAAATCGCCCGCATGATCCCTAATGAGCACTTCAAGCCCCGCTACCTGTTCTCCAGCGATATAGGATGCAGAACCATCTGTAAAGATGTGGAACATTGTGTTGTCTTCCAGGACCTCAGGTGTGGCTAGAAGGAAGGGTTCTGGATCAGGTAGATCAGGTGGTTGGAGGGCACAGTCATGGGACTTACCTGTGTACAGCAGGCCATGGGCCAGGATTGAAGGCATTTTGGCAGGCAGTACCTTGATGTCTCTATCCTGCAAAAGCAAAGACCAATGGGTAGGTCTGGTATTAGAGACTGATCCATCTTTCACTTTGTCTGAAAGCAAAAAGTTAGCGGAGGTGTGACAGGTATGCAAAATGATGGAAGCATACCTGATGATGTAGAGAAAGTGTTTGACAGCCCAAAAGGTTGCCAAGAGTGTCCTTTCACAGAGACTGTATTTCCTCTCAACTGGGGATAGCATTTGAGATGCATAGGCAATGGGTCTGTAATACCCATTGTATTTCTGTGCCAGCACTGCAGACATGGCCACATCAGAGATAGCAGTTTCCAAATGGAAGGGCAGTTTGGATTTGGGTTGATCAGTGCTGGGGCCGAGGCCAAGGTCTGTTTGAGCTGGGCCGCAACTTCAATGTGCATGGGGCCCCATGTCCATGGGACATCCTTTTTCAGCAGTTCATACAGGGGAGCAGCCTTCATGGCAAAATCAGGGATGAAATCCCTAGAGTAATTTACTATCCCTAGGAAGCGTCTGAGTGTTGCCACGCTTGTAGGAAGAGGTAAATCTTGTAAGCCCTGGATCTTCTTGACAGCTGGGCTTCTGCCTTGGTCTGTGATGCATAGGCCAAGGAACATAACCTCCTTCTGACACAATTGTGCTTTAGAGGGGTTGCTCTTGAGGCCTGCTGTCCTGAGGAGAGTCAGTAGTTCATCCAAAAGGTTAAGGTTTCCTTTGGTGGATGTTGCCAAGAGCAAATCATCCACATACTGCAGGAGACACTGGGGTGTGGAAAACCTCTGCAGTGTACCCATCAAGTGGAGATATAAGAGGGAATGGCTTTGGTGAAAGCCCTGGGGCAGTCATGTCCAGGTGTACTGCTGTCCATCAAAGGTAAAAGCAAATTTGTATTGGCTTTCTTGTGCTAATGGGAGTGACCAGAACCCATTAGAGATGTAAAGAGCTGAAAACCACTTTTTAACAGGAGTCAGCAACTTGGGCACGTCGGGAGCTGATGCCACAGTTAGGGCACAGCTGGGGGTAACTTGGTTAAGCTTTCTGTAGTCTGTTGTAAGTCTTCAAGCTCCATTTGGCTTTTTCACAGGCCAAATGGGTGAGTTGACAGTACAGACGCAAGTCCTGATCACACCATGTTGCAGCAGTGACTGGATGGTTTCCTTTAATGAAGGGAGGGCTTCAGCAGGAAAGGGATACTGCTTCTGTCTCACAGGATTGGGTCCTGTGATCTCAGTGGTGGTGTGCATCCTACCACAGTCATGCTTGTTGGTAGCAAACACATCATTGTGTTTCTGCAACAAAGGTGCCAGTTCAGAAAACAAGTCATGATTTTAAACAAAGCCATGACATCATACTCCTTGTTGTTATGGGAAATGGCTGCCACCGCATGTGAATCTGATATAGTGACAGCATTACATTGTCCTTAGATCTATAGCAATAATCTGTTAGCTAGATCCACCACACAGCCATGCTGTGCAAGGAAATCAATTCCCAATATGCTGGGATGATGACGTAATACCATGAGGGCAATAGCAACATTTGTTTTGAGGTGACCTACCTGCACAGGCAGTGATACAGATCGATAGGTTTGCAGTTGGGTGCAATCCACACTCTGTGCACTGGTCTTCCTGCTGGTAGACTAGGCAGATGTATCTGGGTTCTCATCATGGAGAACAGACAAGGCTGCTCCTGTGTCCAGAACCATATCCAGTTGGCGGCTCCCGACCGTGGCCCTTATACAGGGCCGTTCATTTGTGTCAACCTGCAAGTCACTCACGATCCGGACTGGGGTCTGTAATTGTCAGTCTGAACAATTCCCTGACTCTTCCTCATCCTCCTGTCTCTTTTGCCTGGAGGTTCAGGAAGGCCGCTGGGCTTCCTCCTGGCACTTCACAGGACACGAATACTGTACCTCTGATGTCAGGGCCAAGATTTCAAATTGTTCAGTCTGCGGTTCCCGGATCACCACATCAGCCTGGCCAGTGCCCAATGTCATGAAGGGGTTTATCCCTCGACCACTTGATTGTGCAGTAGTCGAGGTCTGAAAAGGGTTTGAATCGCTGAGTGGTGCCAGGGCCGCTACGGTGTGGTTCCCCATGGCATCCATTCCAGTGCTGGCATCCTCCAGCTGTTTGCGGAGGGCCTCATTCTCATCCTTCAGGTCCTGATAGCTGGGCCTGTTACGGTACTTGCTACTGGAATTTTGGTTTTGCCAGTTTCTGTTCCTGTTATTCCTATAGTTTTGGCCCCCGCTTCTGCAACTGTTGGTCAGCGGAAGGGGCTTCCTGCCATTTGTTGCCACCCTCCACGGTGTAGAGGGTGGGGGCAGGGTTGACCACAGCAACTTGGGCTGGGTCTGTCTGGTCCTCCGGGGTGATAGTGGCGGCCTTGTTGTTGTTCTTGCCGGAAGTGAGGTTGCGGAGGTAGACCTGAAAGGCCTGCTCCGTCTTGGTAAGAATCTGTTCAAAGGTGTCAGACTGCGGGTAAACGTTGAGTTCAACTTTTTCCCAGAGGCCTGGAGTCATGTTCCGGATGTACAAATCCTTATACTCTATTTGGTTCTTGGTAGCAGTCTCATTTGGCAAGGCCTTGCTGGTCTCGTAAGCAAGCCACAACCATTGATGGTAAGCCACTGGGCTTTCCTTCACATTTTGCATAACCTTGTAGGCCAGGCAGGCTCCAACGATACCTGGGGCGTTGGCAGAAAGAAGGGCTTGAGTGATATCGTTGAAATCGAGCGTGTTGCAGTTGCAGACAGTGTCTGGGAGCTTGGCTCAGAGTGTAGGCTCGATGGTTTGTCTGAGGACTTGGACCTGATACTCTGGTTTGAAAGAAAGCTTCTCACAGAGGGAGCGCATCTTCTCCAAGTGACAACTGAGGTTGTCGGTGGGGCCCATCAGTCCGATGCCTTGGGCATTCTGCTGAACAGAGTGAGTGACCTGCAAGGGATTGGACGTGTGTGTCCGTGACGTATGGGCTAGAGCACCGCATCCACCACTGCATCAGTGACTGCTCGGAACACACTGTCCTAGCTGACTGCATTCTCAACCATGCAGTCAGTCTGGTTATGCAGGGACGATGGTTTTCGTCTGGTGTGGTAGTAGCGGTAGCTAAGTTGGTGATAGCCTCTTGCACGATGCAGCGCACCACCGCACCATCTTCTCTGGTAATGGGAGCCAGTGGGGGTGCATTGCAGGGTGGTGGTCGGCCTTAGTGCATCATGGGGGCCGCCATGTTTGTTGTTACATGGCAGTGTGGAGGGCATGCCAATGTAAGTAGATGATGCATGTGGTGACATGGCGACTGGTAAAGACCACCGCCCTGTGGAGCGGGGGTTTGGATGTAACGAGGCGTCCAATGTCCTTGTAATCCGAATCGTCATTGCCAGATGACATAATGTCAATGGGTGTGTACTGGAAACCATTCATGGCTTTAACATGGCCAGTGAGAACCTCTCGCTGATGGTACAATTTTGCCATCTTTGCTTTACATCTCCTATGGCAGACTCTTGCAGTGCCCTGCTCAATACCTTTTTCAACCTCACGCTGCAATACTCTGTGTGTGGCACCCAATTTGACGTCCCTAAGCTCTTTGTCTAGCTCATTCAACAACCTTTCAATTCCACATTATCCTCTCGCAAATTTTCATTTGTATCACTTGAAATATCATTCAAATAAGATAACTGTTTCTTATCACATTTTAACCTCTCATTGTCATCTCTTAACATGCACAATTCATGCTCAGAGTCTTGAGCAGTGCAGATCAACAGCCTGTTATTGTGATCATGGAGTGACTGTGTCTTCTCTGCAAGTTTCTGTTCCCTTTTCAGTAACTTTGATGCCTGCAAGCCCATCTCTTTTTTTAGAGAAGCGTTTTACAGCTCAAGGGAGGCAGATCGTGCTAGTAAACTTTGTACGGCTGTATGTAAAGCCACAACCAAGAGACCTTTGGTATGGTATTTCTTGGCTTTTTGCTTGGACTCGAGATATTGTTCAGAGATCGCAAGCAAGGGGTCTTCAGCTGATCTCACGTACAGTGTGAAATCAGTCCATCCTCCATGGGAGGTGAGGTAGTTAGAGACATCGAGTCTCAGTTCTGTGCACAGTTCAGGCATAACAAACAAAGGGGTAAACAAAGCAGTCGAAAGACTGGAATAAAATCCTTGGCGCTGTCACCCAGCGGCTTTCCAGTCCCCAGTGGGCAAACGGTGGTGCCAAGGCGGTATGCTGCTACTCACAAATGGAGTGTACCAGCGGTTTGGTGTGGATGTGCCACACCCGAAACCGAGACTGAACAAGTCTGCAAAGGAACAACCACAGTAAGTTCGAGTAGGTCCAAGTGGGCAAAAATGCACCACAGTACTCGACATTCAGTTCAAAGAACTCAAATGGAATCCTCACTTTGTACATTCCAACCTGCATGTGGTCGCCAAATGTAACTGCGTAATAAAATTACCTTTCTCAGGTTCTTGTTGGAACTGCACAAAAGTGAAGAGATGATAGACAAGTGGTGTCCAGCACATAAAGTGATTTATTTCTGGTATATAAAACAGGCTTACAACCAAATCACAGTGATACACACTGGGGAGAACACCTTCAGTCTTTCTTACCTATAGGCAGCAATAAGTTTCTTCTTCTCAGAGAAAAAGGTGCAATGCAAAGGATTTTATACCCCTGATAATCACCATAGTAACTACTAAAAAGATACATAAAACTCTCATCATTGGATAATGGCAAATAACCTCACTTCTCACTAGCCTGGGAAAGCATGCTGAGCAACAGAAAGACAAGATAACAAAACAAACAATGTGTATCCGTGAAGGCCATTTGTGGTTACACACATAATTACGTAAATAATTGCTGTTCTGCACTCTAACTAAAGATGGCAGTATTGTCTAACTAATGACTATACAATATTGCATACAGAGGTGTCTCCCAAGTGGTACAATTATAATAGCAGATGCAGTATGATTCTTTGGTAGAAAATACAGTAGAACTCAGATCCTGACACTTATATGATAAGTGTCTGTGCCCTAAGTATTACTATCTGCGAGGCAGGGGGCCAATCAGAGGTGCTGGTCCATGGATAACACTACCTTCGGGTCGTTACCAGTTAGTAGCTCTGCCATTTGGCTTAACCTCTACTCCAAGGCATTCACAAAGTGCTTGGCAGTGGTGGTGGCATACCTGAGATGGCAGGGCATCACAGTGTTCCCCTACCTAGATGACTGGCTAGTCATAGGTCAGTCACCACAACACGTAAAAGATGCTCTCTCGTTCACCCAGGACATGCTAGAGTCCCTGGGGTTCCTGATCAACATCCAAAAGTCAGTACTTAAGCCTGTTAAAGTACTGAATTTCATAGGAGCACAGCTGGATACTCTGAGAGGGAGGGCCTTCCTCCCCTTGGACAGGGTAGACCGCATTCTGCAAATTGCAGGGTCATTCTGTCTCAACATGCCAAGGCCAACAAAGCATTTCCTATGCTTACTGGACCACGTGGCTGCAGCCACAGGAATGGTGTTAGACTCCACATTTCAGATGAGGGACATTCAGTTTCACCTCAGGGCACATTGGAGCCAAATGTGGGATTCACTCTTGAAGCTGGTGCCAGTGACAAGGACTCTGTTGCGGGCTTTGCAATGGTAGCAGGACAGGAACAACCTTAGAGAAGGAGTTCCATTCCAGAAGGAGTCCCACACGATGGACCTCACAACAGATTCTTCCCTGCTTGGGTGTGGGGCACATCTGGAAGAGCACATAGTGCATGGCACATGGTCTCCTGCAGAGTCACTCTTGCACATAAATCTATTAGAACTCAGGGCAGTGTTTCTGGCCGTGCAATCTTTTGCATCCCTGGTGAGGGGCAAGGTGATACAAGTCAGGACAGACAACACCACCACAATGTACTGCATCAGCAAGCAAGGGGGGGACAAGGTCCAACTTGCTGTGTACAGAGGCAATGAAAGTCCGGAGCCTGGCTTATTCCCTGCTGGTGTCCTTGTTGGTCATTCACCTGCCAGGAAAGGACAACATCCTGGCAGATGCACTCGGCAGAATCAGCCAAAACCACCACAAGCGGTCTCTGAACAGACAGGTGCTGGAGGTGGTATTTCAGAAGTGGGGCACCCCAGAGATGGATCTCTTCACCTCACAGTAAAACCACCAGTTACCCCAATTCTGCTGTAGGCCACCAGCAAAGTGCACAGTGCCTGTGGATGCTTTGGTATTGGATTGGTCAGGGAGGTGCCTGTATGCATTTCCTCCACTTCATTTACTGCCCAGGGTCCTGATAAAGTTCAGGTTCCAGCCAGCCACAATGATCCTGATAGCCCCAGATTATGCCAGGCAGCCATGATACTCCCTTCTGCTCTCCCTTTCAGTGGCTCAGCCCATCCACCTTCCCCATAGGCACAGCCACCTTACCTCCTCACAGGGGAGGATTCTTTACCCAAACCTCAGGTTCCTCAAACTCAGAGTATGGCTCTTGAAGACTTAGAGTATGTGGACTTGTATCTCTCTGAAGGTGTACTTAATGTTCTCAGAGGGTGAAGGAAGTCATCCACTAGGAAAATGTATGCTTCTAAGTTGAAAAGGTTTTCCATTTGGTGTGACACTAACCGTATAGTACCCTCTCAGACGGGGTTATCAGTCCTGGTGGACTCTTTCTCCCACCTGCATTTACTCAGCCTACAGCCCTCTACCCTTAAGGTCCACCTGTCATCAGTCTCCACTTATATTTCAGCTTGTAAAGGTGTTTCTGTGGCCTCTAACCCGATTTTCAAAATGTTTTTTCAAGGGATTGGCCCACTTGCACCCTCCTCAGAGAACCGGTGCCCTCATGGGACCTCAGTAGCTGTATTGCCAAGCTCATGGAACCCCCCCATTTGAGCCCATGGCTATAGCACATCTGAAATTTGTGACTTGGAAAACTGTCTTCCTGGTGATTATTACTTCAGCCTAGTGGATTAGTGAGCTACAAACCTTGTGTATAGAGCTAAAGTACATCTCCTTCCACAGAGATAAAGTGGTCCACTGGACTAACAGGTAATTCCTTCGAAAGTAGTCTCTGATTTCCATTTGAACCGGTCCATCACCTTGCTAGTCTTCTTCACTGACCACTCTAGTTCAGGTGAATGCAGGCTTCACAGCCCCGGATGTCAAGAGAGCTCTGAGTTACTACCTCGACCACACCAAGGCCCACAAGCAGGACAGGTATCAACTATTCCTGACATATGGGGAAGTGGGAAGAGGAAACCAGGTTCTAAAAGGACCATTTCAGACTGGATAGTGGCATGTATCCAGTTCTGCTACAGTAAAGCTGGCAAGGAGCCTCCAGTAGGCCTGAAGGCCCACTCCACAAGGAGCACAGCTGCTACAATAGCAGCAGCCCGATATATTCCCCCGTTGGAAATCTGTAAAGCAGCTACATGGAGAACAGTACACACTTTTACAAATCACTACTGTTTGGACACTCAGTCCAGAAGGGATGCCAGGTTTGGCACAGCAGTGCTGCAGAGCCTGCTCCCCAGATAGGTTCTGTACCCTCCTCCAAAGGTTCTGCTTTGTAGTCTGCAATAGTTAATCACATTGAAGAATTCCTGGGGTTAGAGGAAGAAATTACTCACTGTAGTAATCTTGTTTCTTCCAAGGTATTCTTCAGTATGATTAAATCTCCTTCCCCATCTCCCCTTCCAGAACCAGTTGGCCTCTGCATAACAGCTGGATTGCTTTGTTGATGTGGGTTTATACCTTGGTTGTGTTAAATCCTTTTTGGAAACAGATGGGTGGTGGTGTTCCCTCTCTTTGGTCCTATTTGACTTTGATGTAGGGGACATGTTACAGTGGATTTGATATGTATTTGTTTCTTATTAGAATAGCTTAGTTGGGGGAAGGGGGGTCTTACCCCACAGGCTCTCATGAATCTGAGCGTTATAGAATGCAGCAGTTGGTAAGGCAAGGCAATTTTATTTATAAGGCGCCCAATCCCGGACGCTCTGGGCACCGAACATAAATAAGAACATACAGTGGTTAATTAAAACATATAATAAAACCCCATTGAACTCATAACAAAGTTGATATTCATCAGTATTAAAAGGTTTCCAGAGGTAAGGGCAGCAGTTTGAATGGTGGCACGAGCCAATGGATGTTCCATCATTTGCATATGTTCCATTTCTCTGGGGCAGTTCAACACAGGAGGCTGACTGCAATAGTTAATCATATTGAAGAATACCTTGGAAGAAACGAGACTGCTACAGTGAGTAATTTTCTCTTCTTGATCAAGACTCCGCTAGAGCAGACTTCTACCACTTGTCTTTCCTTTCTGCAGCAATCCATGGCAGTCAAACTGGATTCCCAGTGTGCATTCCCTGGGTTCCCTCCGCCATGGGTAGTAGCCGGGTTTGGGGCCTGCATGTGCTATGGATCACACTGCTCAAAATAGTTGTCCCTGCTTAGGTCCCCATGCTCAGGACACTGAGATATGGAGGCTCTAGCAGACGCATGCAAACATGTTTCCTGCAGGCCCTGGCATATGCCCTCCCTCCCATTTGCTTGCCAACTGCACTGTCACCTGTGGTCACCCAGGTGGCAGTAGTGCAGCAACAGCAGCAACCCTGCCTTCATGGAGGAAGAGTGCATCCTCTGTGACACTTGATATTCCTCCTCCGGCCAGCCACCGGTAAGCCAGTCTTGTTCCTGAACTTGGGTCGCTGATGTCGCAAGGGGTAACACTACCGCTGCAGTTAACTAGAGCCTCTGGCAGCATCCCAGAATCCCATTGTCCTGTCTAGGTTAAATACATGTTTCATGACCTGTACTTAACCTTGGAAGACTAGCGGGCCTTGACCAGCATATCTAAGCTTTGTAAAGCTCTTATAGGCATTGCTGCTAACTGAATTTCCTGCAGCTGCAGACTGTCACTGACATCCTGCACAGTGATTCTGGGAAACTGTCAGCGGGACTTTGGTTACAAAATGTCACAGTAGGGAAACAATCGGACAAACTAGATAAACATCAGACTTCACTAAAGAGCAGTAAAGTAAATGTTTATTTCACACAAAAAGTACAAGTTGGGACATTATTCATGAACCTTTTAACCATATCACATTCGATTTCTAAATTCTGTTTCAATTGAATATTTGTTCGAGTTTTCACTCAGTGCATCGATCAGAACCCTCTACTTGTAGCTCATCTTCTGTGGTGTTAGGTGGTTCAGATGAGTCTGAGTCTAAACCATAGAGTGTGCCAGTCAGAAATTACTTTGCTGATATTTTGTGATAACAGGCATCTCAGGCAGCATGAACTTTGATGAAGAGGTTAGTGAAGAGGAAGAAGAGGAAAATGAAAACAGCAGGAGCAACTCTCCACTTTCGGAAAATAAAAGGCCAGCCTCGGCATCCAGCAGGAAGTCAACTGCAGTAAGTAGTGCTGGAACTATTAAGAGCTTGTTCTTGCTTCCCCAACAAAAGTAACTTGTGAAGGGCAGTGTTGTCAGCAGTCTTCAATCAAATGGGACATATTCCCTCTGAACAATTCCCTTTCCTTCCCCTCCCAAACTCCACATTTTTTGGATAACGCTTGAAATCTCTGAGACATGCGCTGAACACACTAATTGCAGTCTCATACTATGTGCATAAAAGTGTTGTCTGTCTCTGTAATCATGCAAGTATTATGATTTGTATTGCATGTACTGTAGTTTTTTGAAATGACTGCAACTGAGGTAACCCCATGAGAGGCAACATCTTGTTTTCATGGGGGTTTGGGGAAGGAGAACAGCAGTCAGCAGGTTAGCATAGCCTAGCAGGAATAGTTACATACTGGATAAAGTATGCAAGGCAAAAAGTAAACCAAAAAGGTAAATACATCCAAACAGTAATCAAACAAACTAACACTGTGGGTTGCAGCAGCACATAACAAGTGTTGATATGCAACAAGAGAGAGACTTCAGTTTTTCATGTAAGTTTATATGACTGAGAAGGTTACATGTGCTTTTTGTGGCTTACTCAATCATTTAGCCTCTTTCCAGATATTATTCCAAACTCAGTATTGCCTTCTGCACACTGCGGGCCCCATATTCAAAAGTCCCTGGCTGCATCACGCAAGTGCCTGCGCTGCACAAGTGAGATGCACTGGCACAAAATAATGGTATATTTAGAAGATGCGCCATGAGATGCGATCACGTATGTCTGGCTGAATAGCCTGAACATGTGCGATCGCACAGTGGGAGATGCACGGCAAGTGACCTGAGCCCTATGCAGAGCATAGGGAAATGCGTGATAAGTGGCCACATGTGCAGTGTGCAGAATTGCAGTATTCAGCTAGGATATGCAAATGGCCTCATTGCACATTCCGAGCCCATTCCCTACATGTGCAGCTCATTTCTGGAATGTATTCAGTCCATTTGCATACCCCAGGCATGCACAGTTCCAGCTTTGCAGGGCTGCCTCACCACCCCACAGAGGTGAACAGAAGGTACTACAGCCTAGCAAGCAGGTGTGAGGGAATGTTTGTGTGTGAGTGGGTGGACAGCAGTGTCCTGGGTATAGTGCCATTACTCATAGCCATGTACAGGGTCGAACTGGTGTATAGCCGGCCCACCTGGACAGTGGCCACAGGGGCACACCTGGACAAGCAACAGGGAAGGGCAGGGGGTGACACAGTCTGATCAGTATACCGCATGCATGTGATACACCAGCTCCGTATGTAGCGTACAGTCACCTGCAGTGCCCCACACACCCTGTATAAAAGGAACATGATGATAACTGCAAGGAATGGCAGTGTGCAGAGGGGTGGGTCCCACCTGTGTGCACCTATGGTGTACCACCGTGGGTGGGTGCCACAGGTCTGTCCCTGGCCCATGCCAGGCTGCCACTTGTACCACCAGGCTACCTGGGCACCATTGCCCCAGACATCACCCTGGGTGCATATCACCACCAGGTGGTGCCCTGCAGGCCATGTGGATGCCAGCCATGGCCCCTGGTACATGTATTGCAGTGTGGCCATCTGCTCCATTGGTGTGCTAGAGGGGGCACCCAACAGCACTGGCATGTGGCAGCTGGGTGTCTGTGCCCTGAGTGCAGTGTGGTGGATGGCTGTCTGGGAGGTGCCCATGGTGTGCCAGCACCTGTGGATTTGGGTAGTTCCGTCTTGGTGTGACTGCTGTGTATGGGTGCCTGGAGCACATCCTGGTGCACCTCCAAGGGCTGTCTCAGGATGGCCTGTCTGCAGTTCCGTGGCCTTCCTGTGGGTGGCTGGCCGATTTAGGCCATCCTTTTGTCTGCCTAATGTTATATGGCACACTTCTGGGATGTGCGGCACATGTACCGCTTTGTTTTAACTAACTATACAGATGCCGACATATTCATGCACCTGCCCCCTTTTTTGTGCTGCATACATTTTTTCTCTTGTGATGGCACCTTTAGAAATGTGACGCATCTCTCCCTTCCGGTCTATAGCGTCCGTTATTTTTTCTGGGATGCCATGCATCTCCGCTTTGGGCTGCGCATCTCCTTTGAATGTGTGGGCCTGCGAGTGTTGTTATCCTCAAACACTTTACTGTGTTGTAATTATTTTACTTACACAGAATCTGTGTCCTTGCACAATTGTTACAGTGTTCCCTCACTATAGTAAACCCCACTATAGTGAAAACTCTTGTTATTGCGAATGTACCAACTGGCTCCTAGGCAGTTCCTTCCCATCCTATACTTCATATACTGTACTTACTACACCCGGTTCCACCAACCACTCCCGGATCACGAGCCAACCCCCCCCCCCAGAATAAATCAGTTTTATGCTTCTTTTATGACATTGTGAAAGATAATATATGTTACTGAGTTATAGAGGTATGTAGATATGGGCGTGTGTATCACAGCTTAGAGCCATGGCTACTGTTCCCTGAAACTGACATGCCAGGTGAGTGAGCAAGTTCATCTGCTTCAAACTGAAACAGTTTGTGCATGATCTGAGTTTAGAACTACGGCCACCATTCCTTAAAAATGACATGCCAGGTCTGCATATAAGCAAGTTTTACAGCACATTACTGATTTCTGGTTTGTGTGTGGATCTCAGGTTAGAGCTGCAGCTGCCATGCACTGAAACAGACTGACATGCTGGATGAGCAAGTGCGTCTACTGCACGTAAATTTTACTACCTGTAATTTTATATGCTATTATACCAGTACTATTGGTTGCGCATGCTAGGAGGACAAATCAGGAAGGGGATGTGCTGCGATTCTGATATACATTACTGAGTTATAGTTTGTGCAATCTCAGCTTAGAGCCACAGCCACCATTCCCTGAAGCTGAATGACCTAGTAAGTGCATCTACAGCACAAATTTTAATAATTTAAATTAAATGTTATGTGCTTGGTTGAAAACAAATGTACTGCTGCACTACCTGTACTATTAGTTGTGAATGCTGGGAGGCTACAAATCAGGAGGGGAATGTGCTGTGATTCCAAGACAGCTTTTGTTTTTTAACAAACAAACAATTTTAACGAATGGCTGTCATGGCCTCCAAATTGTTCATTGTAGCAAAGGAGCCCCTGTATTTATAATGCTTACTTACTTATTTACCTATTTGTATTCATTGTATTTTGTATCTTCCAAGAATCAGTCTTCACCATTGATTCATACTCAATGGGTCTAGGACCGGAGGCACTAAGACTCTGCCCGTGGGAACAAATTATTTCAGGGAAGGAGCCGACATCTGCCACTGATGGAGTCTGTGTACCTCATGGTGTGCTGCGTGCACCAACTAATAACCATTGTTGGCTCCCTCATATACCTCAGTTCTGTCCTTCCCACTGTTGAATGCACACCATGGGAGCAACAGTGCCTACGTTTGACTATCGTTGACCAATTTCTACTGTGTCACTGGCTGAAAATTTGTCCATGGTGCCATCTTTTGCTTTTTTATTTTCTGTGATGTTGAAGTTTGAGAAATTGGAGAAGTGGGCAAAGAAGAAAAAACGTTAGCCATCCATCATGCATCACTGCCCCTGTGGGAAACCAGTCACGGCAACAGATTGACGTCAGCGGTGCTGGACCTGCCTTGGCTCATTTCACGACATGGATGTTATGTGCCACCTGCTTCTCTATGGACGGCCGCACATTAGAGATGTATGCAATGGAGTGCGGTTGCCCGATCCCCACCTTCAGCAGCAGGTGTCACACTTAGGCAAAGGCACAGTCTCATGGTCTTTTCCCTGGGCCCCTTCCGTGCATCCCCCATGCTGAGGAAGCACAGTGTCCTTCTTGACCTCACCTCGTCGAGACATCGGAGGCCTTGGGAAGTGGGTCTGGTGGACCACTGGCACCTTCAGCGTGGCTGTCTGCACACCCACCAGTCTGACTGCCCTGACCAGCAGACATCCCCGGTGGTGAGGCAGAAGCTGTACACTCAGTTTACATTAGTGGACACCTTGGTGTCATGGCCTGGTGCCAGTCCACTTCCTGATGCCATTTGTGGTATTGGTGAGTGAGGTGGTATCAGCTGTGATGTCAGGTCCCCTTCTGACACCATTTGTGGTGTTGGGAGAGGGACTGACATCGAGAACACACAGCACCCAGTTGCAAGGTGGTTGTGTTGGTCTGTTCCCCTAGTAGTCCTCATGGCTGTGGGGATAGATTTGGGTTACTCTGGGCAATAAGTGCAGCACAAACCATGGTGATGGTCCTGAGCCCAACACCTGGCTTGGTGCCAGTGACTGTGTCACCTGTAGATACATCCTTGGTCCTGTTGCTCCTGTTGCCATGTGTAGTGCCATGCAGGCTCCAGATCCGGCACCGAGGGTAGTGCCGGCCAATTTGCTGGAGAAGAACCCACATCTAGACCAGTCCCTGGCTCTAGCCCTGGTACTGGAGGTGAGACCGGCTCATGGCAGGAGGACGATTGGGTCCTGGAGTTCTTTCCAGACCTGTGTGCTCAGCCCGTCACTAGTGAGGACCAGAGCTGCCCTGAGGGAACTGTATGTCTCCACTAGCCTCACCTGGGGGGGGGGGGGTCTTCCCCCATAGGCACCAACCTAGTCATTCCTCTCCTGTAGTTCAACCTTGTTTGGGTGGTCCTGCCAAGCCCTCCCTTCAGGCAAGGCCCCCTCAGCATCAGTGCTGCCCAGGTTCAGGCCCTGGAGCCCCTGGCACCCGATTCCCTTTTAGGTCTTTGCCACCTCTGCCCGAGTTCCCATGGATCATTGACCCTCTGGGGCCAATCACTTGGAGTGAACACAGAGGTGGCTGGTGCCTTGTATTACTATCATAGACATGCTGACCGGGTTCACTTTCAACCCGCCTCTTGGCACCACTCCAGTCCATATCCAGTGCCTGCTGTCCATCTACATCCTCCTCAGGGTGCATGGAATCATCCATATATACATCCTTGGCCTCTGAGTACTCTCTCTGTATCAGAGATTCCTGGCAGACATGTTGCAGGCTCTGGATGTGGGCACCACTGCAAGCTGCAGTACCATGACCTTATGGGATTCTCTGAAGATTTTGGTGATGCCAGCTCGGTCATCCCTCCCTGGCCTTGGGTCATTGAAGGGAAAGGGGAAACTGTTTAACCAGGAAAGGCCCACTAAGCCAAAGCTTATTTCCGGGTGTGACCTGGGAGCACAAAGAAAGTTAAGTGACTTGCTCAGGGTCACATGGTATGCAAGTGGGGGCCGTGGGATTCAAACCCAGATGTCCAGGTTTGTATCTCAGTGTCCTTAACCACTACGCTATACTGCCACCTTTGAGGTATGTTCAAGTTCAGTCTGGAGACATCCCTTTGCATAACCTCCAGTTCTGAGGGATGTCCAGCTGCAGTACTGCACACTCACAGGTTCTGCAGGGTGTTTCACCCTACGTCAGGGACTGAAGTCCTGCAGACCCCTACAGTGCCTTTGTGCTTGGTTTTTTGACAGACCTCCTGAGGCTAATTCTGCTTAGGCAGATGCTCTTGGTAGGAGGGTATTTACCTTGGCTTGCACCATGATGTGCACTGCTGCACATCAGGCACACTGGGCAGCTTACATCAAGTGCCAGCGGGCACTGCTAGTATAGCTTCTAGCTGCCATGTCTCATTCACAGTAAGTCGGGCAAGCCATCTGCCTTTCTACCTAGGGGCTGGAGTTGGTGAGGCACCAGTCAGAGGCATTGTATGATGCCAGTGAGGTGGCCTCTAGGCTGGTGGGAACTGGAATCTGCATTTCGTGGACAGTGTGGCTTCGCCTTTCATGAGTGGCACTTCAGCCCGGAGAAAGGTGCTAAGCTATCCCTTTCAAGGGGCTCATTTTTCACCCACAGGGTCAGGCAAGAGCTGTCAGGGTGCCCTCCTGCTCCTGTACCACAGGAGCCTCTATCTGAGCTTGACTGGTCTCTGGTTTTGCCAGCCCAGTAAGAAGCCATTGCCCTCAGGTGTTCTCTCCCACACAGAGGGCTGAGGATAATTTTATCTTCAGGGTGAGCCAGCTCCTTCCATTTTTGGGAAAGCTTGGTACTCGGATGCATCAGTATGACTCAATAGTGAAGACTGATTCTTGGAAGATAAAAACATTACATACTTACTGTAATTGTGGATCTTTCAGAATATCTTCACCATTGATTCACATGGCCGCCCAACATCCCCCCACTCAGCTGGGTGCCAGGACCTCTGGCAGCTCACCCTGTGGGTGCTTGCAGCACGTGCAGCTGCTTATAACTCCTCTGCCATGGCCCTTATATGATGGCTATTTTTTGTTGTTTAAAAAAAAAAAAAGGAGTTTGGTGGGGGGACACTTCTGGCCCCCTTAACCAGCCCCCTCAAAAAAGCCTTGTGTTTTATCTTTGTGGAGTGAGTAGGTGGCCTCTTCCCTCCGTTATTTTCATGTTCTCTTTCTCCCTGCCCAGGGTATATCCCCTCTAGGGTGTATCCTTGTTAGTTGCTACATGCAACATGTGCCCTGAGCACCATCCAGTCTAACTCCACTGAGCAACTGCTCTGTGTGTGGATGGGTGCAGTATACTTACTTGGGTCAAGTACTAGTTCCACACAGGGTACATCCCTGTGGTTGCAGAAGGAAGCAGGACATGTTCTTCATATCATGTTAGAACTTTTGGTTGGTCTACCTTTTTACTTCTCTCTGTGCCTTGGGCCTTCATCCACTCTGCCTGGAGAATGCCAGGTCAGAGGAGATAACCACATCTCGACTCTCTAGGACTGCTAGTCCTGCAACTTCCATGCTCCTCATCCCTACTTTTCTTCCGTCTGTCAAATAGGAAAGAGGTTCATGGGTTTACTCTCCGGTTTACTCAAGTCCTATCTGATAGCATGGAACTATTCTTTTTTGGGAGACTGGATGTCATTTTTTCCATTTTTGACACAGTTACCATCTCATTTGCAAGGTGGTCCTGGTTTGGACATCCCCTTTTGCTGCTTCTGCCAAAGTCATCTGCCCAGAGCTGCTGCCTTATCATTTCCTATTACTATCAATACCCTGTCTGTCTAGTGGTAAGAGGTTCTGGTTCCTTTTTAAACCCAACTACCCTTATGCCACCTAGTAGGCCCAACCAAATAGTCTCTAATTTGGTTGTCGGGGTTTTATTTGGTTGTTTATTTCATTTCCTAGATACTTTTTCTATTCCTTTGGGCTAAAAATCATCTAGTTCTCTCTTTTATTCTCTCCACTTTGTTTCTGTCCTAGTGAACAGAACTGAGGTGTGTGAGGGAGCTGATGACCGTTATTAGCTAGCACGTGTGGCACCACGTGAGGTACGCAGGCACCATCAGTAGCCATTGTTGTCTCCTTCCCTACAAACATTTTGCTCCTGCGGGCCCTAGACCACGAGTATGAATCAATGGTGAAGATATTCTGGAAGACAGAGAATTACAGTAAGTGTATTATTTTAATTTCTTAATGTACCTCTATTCTAACCCCAGGAATCCATCCGTATATATTCACAAAAAGCAATCAGTCCACAGGATTGAATTGCCCCATTTCCAGGTTATGTCATGGCAAGCAGGGTAAAGGATTGTTAATATTACTGATGGATCCCTGAAGAAGAAACAACATTACTATAGTGAGTATTTTTTCTTCCAACCCCAGGAATCCATCAGTATGTAATTGCAAATTGCAGACTTCATAGCAGTACCTTGGGAGGCTGGGTCCAGAACCTATTCAGGGAAAAAGGTCTGCAAGACAGCAGTGTCAAAGCTGGCATCTCTCCTGGGCTGAATGTCCAAACAGTAATGGCTTGTGAAGGTGTGTACTGTTTTCCATGTAGCTGCTATGGAAAGCTCTTGAAAGGGGATGCCCCTTGCTGCTGCCACAGAGAGAGGTGCCCCTTGTAGAAATTGCCCTCGGACCTCTTGGGGGCAATATGCCAGCTTTCTCCTAACAGAATTGAATGCAGGAGACTAGCCAGCATAAGATAGCTCTCCTAGTTGCTGGTTTACCGTTCCCACTTCACCGTAAGTGATAAAAAAGTTAAGTGTTGTTGGACCTGACATCTTTTGTGTGGTCCAGGTGGTGGCTCAGTTCCTTTATATATCCAAGCAGTATAGTTTTTTTTTTTGTTCACCTGTACTGGACTGCTTTGTCAAAAAACAAAAAAAAAAAAACACGGGAAGGGCAGTTGACTGGTTCAGGAAGAATTCTGACACCACCTTTGGGAGGAATTTCCTATTAGCCTTGAGACCTGCTTTATCCCTATGAAAGATTATGTCATTTGGATCTGTGCAGAGGGCTTGGAGCTCACTCACCCTCCCAGCAGATGTCATGGCAATCAGGAATACTGTCTCCCAAATGAAATATTTAAGGTCAGCTGCAGCCATGCGTTCAAAGGGAGCTTCCATCTACTGGGTGCAGTTCTGGAGACCCCATCTCCGTAAAGACATAGAGTGGAGGCTGTTCAGAGGAGGGCAACCAAAATGGTGCAGGGTCTGCACCAGAAGACATATGAAGAGAGACTAAAGCAGCTTAATATGTATACCAAGAAGAAAGGAGGGAGGGGGGGACATGATAGAAACTTTCAAGTACCTCAAGGGAATTAACAAAGTCCAAGAGGGTAGTATCTTTCAGAAAAAGAGGTGTGCAAGAACAAGGGGGCACAATTTGAAGATAGTGGGGGGACAGCTCAGAGTTAATGTTAGAAAGTATTTTTTCACAGAGAGGGTTGTGGATGCACAGAGAGGGTTGTGGATACATGGAACAGCCTTCCTGAGGAGGTTGTGGAGTCAAGAACAGTGGGAGAATTCAAGAATGCATGGGACAGACATAAAGCAATTGTAGTGGGGGGGGGGAGGAAGTAAGCTGTTGGTTAACTAGAATCTGCAGCTTATCCATCAGGTAGGGAAATGGGCAGACTAGGTGGGCCAAGCGGTCCTTATGTGCCATCAAATTCTATGTTTCTATGTGGGCAATGCATACATTTAGGTCCCAGGGACAGACAGGATCCCTCACAGGAGGGTACAGATGGTTAAGAACTTTAAAGAACCTTTTGAAAATAGGTTGTGAGGCCAGATGCTTTTCCTTGCCAGTTGATGTGTGAGCTGACACTGCATCCAAATACACCATCAGGGTGGGAGGCCTGAGACCAAAGGACTGCAGGTGCACAGTGTAATCCAATACTCTAAGCAGGTCTGGCTGCACAGGGATTACCATTCTAGGAGCACACCAGAGTGAAAATCACTTCCATTCTGAAGTATATGTTTGTCTTGTTGCTGGTTTTCTAGAAATCCTCAACACACTGATTACTTCCTCTGTTAAATTTAGATTAGAGAACTCTAGCTCTTAGAACTGTGCCGTTGTGCATAGGGTTTGGGGTCTGGGGATGTTATCCTGCTCTTAGACAGGGTCAGCAAGTTGTGCCTCAGTGGCAGGTTGATTGGAGACCTGCTGGACAGGGCCAGGAGCATGGCGTAGCAGGTCTGCCTGGCCCAGTCTGATGCTGTCAGAATCACTGTTGATGGCTCCCTCCTGAGTTTTATGAGCACTCTCTGCAGGAGTGGAAATGGAAGAAAGGCATGTAGGAACTTCCTAATTCAGTCCAGGACCAGGGCATCCTCTGGGATTCTCCTTATTACTGGGGGCCTGCAACAAAAATGTGGGAGCTAACTGTTCTCTCAGTAAGCAAACTGGTCCATCTCTGGTGTACTCCATTGTCTGAACACTGATGCCAACATCTGTTGGTTCAGGGTCCACTCGTGGTTCCCTCACTGATTCTGCTTAGTAAGTCTGCCAGGGCATTGTCCTTCCTTGGCAGGTATATTGCGGACAGCTCCACATCTAGGGAATAAGCTAGGTTTCACATCTTCATGACTTCTATACATAGCCTTGAGGATCTTGTTCCTCCCTGCTTGTTTATGTAATACGTTGTTGTGGTATTGTCTGTTCTGATCTGGACAGACTGACCCTGGATCTGGGAGCAAAATGCTTGCATTGCTAGGAATACTGCTCTGAGTTCCAGGAGACTGATATGTTCCCGAGTCTCCTGTGTGCTCCAGGTGTCTTTCACAGTAAGATCCTCTACGTGGCACCCCACTCTAGAAGTGAAGCATCTTTTGTAAGGATACTTACCGGGATCGCTGAAAGGAAGGAGATGCCCTTTCTGAGGTTGTCCTTTTCCTTCCATCACTCTAGTGGCCTTAGCAAAGATTTTGCAGTTGGCACCAGTTTGGACAGAGGATCCCACCTTTGGGACAGTGGTCCCTTAAGTGGAGTATAAAGAGACCCAGCTCAGGTTACACAAAGTGAAAGAAAAAAAGTCAACATCTTGGCTGTAAGTTAAATCTATTTATTATATGTACACAAAATATAAGGCAGCAGCACTCACCCAAACACCTGCCAACATTTCATGTGGTCACGTGCACTTTGTCAAGGCATAATGGGCGGGGAGGAGAGCTCACAAATGCCATTTAAAAAGACTGAATTTAAAGGTATAGTAACAAATTTAAACACAGTGCTCCCATAATATTGCAATTCATATAATGACTTGTACAATGGCCATCTGCAGTCCCCTTTAAAGGTCTTATACTTAAACAATAAATCATGAAACATGCTGTACATAAAACAACCCTAAATAACAATAAATGGATACAAGAATCATCCTGCACAATAATGTAAAATTGTCAAGGCTAAGATGAGGGGATGGGGAGGGTGGAACTAAAAAAGACTACACATAAAATAACAAGGCAAGGGAGGGTGAAGGAAGAAACACATGAGGGAAAAAAAAGGGGGAGGATTCTGCATTGTGATAATTTTCTGTGACTGAATTACAGACGATTGTTGGGCATTAGCCCTTTTTTGTATCTTTATTTTGCAATACCTTTGTGTGGAAGAGGGTGCAGGAGACATCACCTTGGCAACACCATACTAGCCAAGGGAGGCAGGAAGTGAACTGGGAACTACCAACAAAGGAGTTTAATATTTTTTATAATTTCTAGTCTCAGTAGACACTTTTATCTCAGCGCAACTTTAGTTGCATTATTTAATTACAAACCTAAGGTTTTCTGGGCACTGCACAGTCACGTGACCTGGCTACTCATTTCTGGGTCACACACTATTTAAGCAGTGCCCTGAGTGAGCGGGGTGAGCTCGAGTGGGGCAAGCGTGGTGCCACGTGCTGAGACATTTGCAGAGACACACGTGTCTTTGTGCTTGTCTAGCATGTCCATCGTGACAGTGGGACAGACGGGACCAGGTTAAACACTAGCTCTACTGTTGAATTTAGTATTTGCTCTCAAACTGCAGTAAAACTCAGGCGAGAACTACTGATTTATAAGACTTCTCCTGTGGTCATCTCTCGTCTCCAAACCAGGGGTGGTGTCTTGTTTAATATATGTTGGCTTTACTGCAACAGTGATCTAAAGAAAGGGCCTAATTTCATTTTGTAATAAACAGCCTTAGTGTCATCAGCTGTAGGCAACATTAATAGAGCACATCCTTGGATTTGTAACTACAGGATTTTATAAAAAAAAAAAAATATGGCAGAAGGCACTGGTTTTAAAGAAAACCTTTTAGACATGTTTTGTCAGTATGGCTCATTATTAAAATTCTCAAAATAGGCCAGCCCAGTGGCACTGAGGGTTGAGGTGCTGGATGCCACACCTTGCGCCACGTGAGCGACCTGGGTTTGGGAGTGAGCCCAGGACGTCAGGGGTCGGCAGGGGAAGGAGAGGATTGAGCATCCGAAGGACAGCTGTCCTGGGTGGGAGGGGGATCTATACTTGGTGCCCGACTGGCCCCTGGTGGAAGCCGGGAGCACGGCAAGCACAGAGTTGACGTTGGGGATGGGGAGTGGCGACACCGGCAGCAATGCCTTGGCATGGGGCGTGCCACTCCTCCTTAGAAAGCATGAAAATGCCTGTGGATGCTGGGAAGACACAGTGCCTGGACCGTGCCCCCGATATGCTGTCACCTACCTGACTACCCCTGATCCGACGCCACTTACAGTATCAGGGTGTCCGCTGCCCCACCTCAGCCCCACTCGGGGGGGGGGGGAGCCACAGCTACATGGGGACCGGGTGGTAAGTATCAGGCAGGGTGAGTGAGGCAGGGGGATGACTCTTGGCAGCTCCCAGGGGTCAGAGTCCACAGGACGTAGGAGGGCTAAATAGAGATTTAAAAAAAAAATTCACAAATTGTGATATGTACACCTTACGCCCTTACGAAAACTTGAACGATGGTATGGTTGAATTTGTTTGTAACAAATGTAATCAGTATAAAGAAGTGATTTTTGAGGTTACTCATCTCCACAGAGAGCTTCAAAAATATAGTAATAAAACCACTCCACAAAAGTCCTGTGGTTCATCTAGCTGTATCGAAAAAGGAAAAAGGTTGAGAAATAGTAGCAGGATGTCAGAAAACTCTGATACAGAAGGACATCTGACAAAAAGAGGCATGAACACAGATCAAACTGATAATGATATTTCATGGATAGTGATTACCAATAAAAACACTAAAAAGGGCAGATGAGCCCTTGGAAACAATGAAATCCCACTTTCAAATAAGTTTCGGTACTAAACACGTTGCAAACAAATTCAGATGAACAGGATTTTACTCAGAACCCCCACAAAGTACCCATGAATAAACTGATCTTGGGTGACTCCATAATTCTCTACACAGATAGCACGGTTTGTAAAAAAGACAAACTGCACACCACTATATCATGTCTCCCTAGGGCCAAAATTGCTGATATATGTAATGCCACAGATAGATTAAAGCTAGATAATAATTCAGCTATTATAGTACACGTTGTAACTAACAATGTAGGAAAATCACATGAGAAAGATATCTGTCTGGATTGAATTAATAATGCCAAACAATTGAAGGAAAGGGGCTGTCGAGTGGCAATATCAGGAATACTCCTGCCCCTAAAGCCCACTTAGAGAAAAACAACACTATATCTAGAATCAGTGCTAGATTACTTAACTGGTGCAGGCACAGGAGTTTGTTTGTTGACAATTGGGAAACTTTTTGGAAGAATGACACTTTATATTCAAAAGACAGGCTTCGCTTCAATAAGAAAGGTGCAGACTTGTTGGGGGAAAGTTTCATGGTTGCACTTGGAAATTTGTCTTTAACAATTATGGGGGAAACTAACAGTCCATCTCATCCAGCAAAACCCCAGTCCAATTGTGCTGAGAACACTACTACAGGTGACAGGTTAAAAAAACAGTAAAATCAGATATTGCTTGTTTATCACCAGAAGTTTGAATAATAAATTCAATGAACTGGTGGCAGTAATAAATCAGGAAAAACCTGATATAATAGGGGTGACAGAAACCTGGTGGAGTGATAGTTGTGCATGGGAGAAACATATACTGGGCTGCACTGTTTTTAACCTTTACAGGAAAAATAGAAAAGGGGGGGGGGTAGCATTGTTCATAAATAATAATTGCAGACCTATAGATATAACAAACAGTAAAATAAAAAAAAAACAGAAGGATGCTTTGACAGAAACAGTCTGGGTGTGCATCTTTCCAGGCACACCAGACAAATTTATTGTGGAACTGGGTTACCGTCCTCCAGGTTCACCTCTTGAGGTCACTGAATGCATCAGTAAAGAAATGGAAATGGCTTGTGAAATATGTAATATTATATTCATGGAGGACATGATGGTGAACAATTAATAGAAACAAAACTCGAATGGGACCTCGGAGTGCTTATTTCCGATGATTTAAAGGTGGGTAGACAATGTGAAAAGGCGGTGCAGAAAGCTAGTAGCATGCTCGGATGTATTGGCATGGGCATTACAAGTAGGAAGTGAGGGGGTCTTACTCCCTCTGTACAGGTCCTTGGTGAAGCCACATGTAGAGTACTGTATACAGTTCTGGAGGACACACCTAAAAAAGGACATAGACCGCTCGGAGGAGCGAGAGGAGAGCTACTAAAATGGTACAGGAACTGCACCAGGAGCAATATGAATCTAGACTACAGCAACTGCAAATGTACTCCCTCGAACAAAGGAGAAACGGGGGATATGATAGAAACCTTCAAATACATAAAGGGCATAAATAAGGTACAAGCAGAAAAACTGCTTCACAGATACATGACCACGCAAACGAGGGGGCACAGTTTGAGACTAACAGGGGGTAAGTTTAAAACCAACATTTGTAAGTTCTACTTCACAGAGAGGGTGGTGGATGCTTGGAATAGCTTACCACCAAAGGTTGTGGAGGCCAAAACAGTCACTGCTTTTAAGCTAGCATGGGACAAGTACTGCGGTAATCTCGGAAGAAGAACAGAATAAGTGGGTAGGCAATGTGGGCAGACTAGATGGATCATATGGTCCCCTTCTGCCGACATGTTCTTATGACATGAACCTGAGTGACACTGATTGGCTGACACTAACTGCAAATTCAAACATAAGTAAAACCTTCTTAACATCCTGTGAGCAATTTGCGTTAAATCAGTACATGAACGAACCAACCAGAGGGACCAATATCCTGGATATAGTACTGGGAACCCCGGGTCTAAAAATCACAAACTGTAGTACAGGTCCACCGTTCTGAAACACTGATTATTATTCAGTATGGTTCGATTTAAACCTATCTTATACACCATAAGAAAACACATTTTTATAACTACAAAAAGCAGACAGACATAAAATTCATACTATG
Source organism: Neoceratodus forsteri (assembly GCA_016271365.2). Classification (NCBI taxonomy): domain Eukaryota; kingdom Metazoa; phylum Chordata; order Ceratodontiformes; family Ceratodontidae; genus Neoceratodus; species Neoceratodus forsteri. The sequence continues at coordinate 1,389,509,785 of CM028131.1, read as the reverse complement.
TTATCAACTGTTGACTGGGACTCCCTGCTCTGTAACTGCAACACTGAAACCAAGTGGGAACGAATTAAAAAAAATCTTTGCAGTATGAAACACTTGTATTCCCCAGTATAAAAAAAAATGGCAATTATAAGTCTAAACCTAGATGTCTTAATCAAAAAATTAATAAACTCATTAGAAAAAAACACAAAAAGTTTAAGGCATATCATAAGGCCCCAACAACCCAGAATTGGAACAGATATCAATGTGTCCTAGAGGAATGTAAAAAGGAAATCAGAAAATCTGAGAAGGCAACAGAGGAAATCTTAGCAAAACAAGCTGCTAAAGACAACAGTAAAGCCTTTTATAGTTCTTTAAACTCCTTGAAAAGAACTGCATGCAAGGTAGGGCCACTGGTTCATAAAGACCAAGTTGTGCAGGAAGGAAATGAAATGGCAGAACTGTTCAAAGATTACTTTACTAGTGTATGTAGCAGTAAAGCAAAGTCACATCCTATACCTAACACAGCAGTCACTGAAAACATAAATATCACAACTGAGGAAATTAAAAACAGAATGGACCACATCAGGGTAGACTGCTCACCGGGACCTGATCTCATTATAGGTAATATAAAACTCATAGTCCAGTACTTAATATTTCCATATAAATTTCTATTCGAGAGCAGTCTGAATTCAGGACAAGTTCCTAAAGACTGGAGGTCTGCATACATAACACCTCTATTCAAGAAAGGAGACAAACGGGTAGAAAATTACAGGCCTATTAGCTTGACCTCACTAGCTGGAAAGATCTTGGAGGGAATAATAAAGGAAAGACTTGAAAGACAAATAGGAGCCTTAGATAATCTTAAGCATGGATTCACCATGGGCATTTCATGCATTGCTAACATTCTCTGTTTTCATGAGAAAGTTAGCAAAGGTCTAGATAAAAAATCCCCTTCTATATTATATATACTGTGAAGCCTGCCAGGATGAAGCGCAGTGTCACATGTTTACTGCAAGACGAAAGGGATTAACTCCCATTGAAACTGCATTGTTTGCTGCAGTAACTCTGCTGCAGAATTCTGCAGTGCTGCTCTTCAGCTTGGTGGGCTTCACTGTATAGACTTTGGAAAGGCCTTTGGCAATATGCCACATGAAGCCATCTCTAAAAAATTAGCACAGAGAAATATAGACCCTAAAAATGTGTTATGGATTTCAAAGTGGTTGGAAGATAGAACTCAGAGAGTACTTCTTAATAGCTGCCTATCAGGGAAGGGTCAGGTGACCAGTGGTGTGCCGCAGGGCTCGGTACTGGGCCCATATATCTTTTTTTATCTTTGTCCCAGATATCTCAGAGGGATTAATAAATGAGTCAATCAAATATACTTACAATCTAAAAATTGGCGGGACATGTCAAACCACAGAAGAGACTATAACTATTAAGGCAGAGCTGAATAAGAGCAGTGCGTGGGTAGACAAGCTGGGGTTGCGATTTAATCTGGAGAAATGTAAAACCATGCCTCTGGGTCCAAATAACACTAAACATCGAAATTACCTTGCCAAAAGCAAATTGTCCACAACAGTAATCAAGAAAGATCTGTGGGTATATATTACTGATAAACTAGATTTTTCAAAACATACAAATGAGACCATCAGCAAAGCTAACAGGATCATATGGATGATAAAAAAACAATTTAAAATCCAGGGACCAAAAAATTCTTCTCCCAGTTTACAGATCATATGTCAGGCCTCATATTGATTACCGCTCACAGTTTTGGTCACTGCACAATAAAGAGGACATCAAACAGCTCAAAAGGATTCAGAGGAGATTCACTAAAAGTATAAAGGACTTAAAAAAACAGAAATATAGTGATGGGTTGGGAACCCTCAACTTAATGTCTCTTGAGGCTAAGAGGCATAGAGGCAACCTCCTGTTTATTTGGGACATTATAAATGACCCTTATTTATGGAAATGGGTTTTAAATTTAAGCAAGATGCTATGGAAACAAGAGGTCATCCCCTCCAATTACATGGCTCTAGATTTAGAACAAATGCAAGGAAGTTCTTCTACACACAGAGGGTGGTGAAAGACTGTAACAGCTTACCTTTAGACATTATTATTAGTAAAAATAAGCACATCTTTAAACATAGACTGGACAACTGGCTGTTAGCAACAAGGGATTGTACTATTGAAAGTTTTCAGGATGGGAACTGTTTATGGGCATTTTGCCTTCTGTTTCCTGACACACCTCAATATGAACCTCAGGAAGGAAAGGACAGAGCAGAAGGGAACAAAAAAGAATTGAAAGATATGTACTGGGAGTAAATACTGATCAGTAAACAGGCTTACTACCATACCTGTGGCTAAATGATTATAAAACTAACACAATCACATATACAAGAGAGACAAATTCTAATAAATATAAAAATGCTAAAAAATAGTAAACAGAAATAAATAGGAGGGAGAATATTTACAATAATCACTATAATGAACATGCCATCCAATCAATAACCAGTCCTGTTTGTGCATCCAAGAAAAGGTGCCAGCTGGAAATGTTCATTCACGCCCAGCTTATGTAAGGCCCTTACTGTGTATTGCCAGTATTTCTCCTCAGTAGCATTGTCCAAGTCACCCCCTCTTACAGAAATCAAAACTTTTTTCAGTCCTTGAAATGTAAATTTATGATCATCCCCATATTCTATAGTGTGGAGTGCCAAAGCATTGGAGTAGTATTTCTTCTCAATACTCCTAGCACATTCAGCTATATGAAGTCTAAAAAGGCCAAAAGAGTGGAGCTGTACATCGGGTGACTGCTGTCTTCAGCAGAGAAACAAAGCTGTTGTTAGGCTTATGGGGGAAGCATGCACACAGTGCAGAGTTTGAACTTCATTTTAATACTAAATTCCATATTTACCGCTAGTTCTGTCTATGAGGCAGCTCAATCCAATGGACTGAGATGCTGTTTGTGAATATTATTGATGGATCACTTTTAAAGAGCAAATGCAAAGCTTTAAAAGTATACTATTTGCCCACTATGAGGACAGCTAGGCCTCATTTGATACAAAATTCAGAAGTTGCAATTACTCATGTATAAGTGCTGGCTCTAGGAGCATGGATATAGTTCACTATCCACACTCTGGCAGTTCCACTGGAATAGGCTTTTTGTCTGACATCTTTAAGCGAAGCTCCTCCCACCACCTGGGCATTGTATCCTTGCTTCTGCACCATGATGTTAGATCTTTGTTTTAGATGGATGAACAGATTACCTCCTTAGCAGCTCCTGCTTTGAGTATTGCACCATTGGTGATTTCCTTTTTCAAAGTTTTTTGAAGTTTCTGCAAGAGCTCTGGCTTTCGTCTCCCCTCTCATGAATAGAAGATGGAACCAGGGAAGCCTGAGTTTAAATTATGTGTACAGTGCTGGAAGATAATGTTGGCCGCTGACTCACATGACATGTGCCTGTACTGCCTGGGTGGGCAGCACGACATGGCTGGGTGCGTCCTTGTCTTTCAGTGCTTCCAGAGTCTCTGGAAGATGGGAAACATTGACTTACCCTCGGCTGGCCTTCAGAGTGGTATCCAAAGACCCAGTCTAAGAGCACCAAGCAGGCATAAGCAGCTTCCGAGTCTGCATCTCAGTGACCTTTGAAGAGGAAGCCGCGCCCACTGCGGTGGGCACCTCCTTGGTCTCGGCACTTCTCCTGGCTGGGTCCTGCATTGGAAGGTCCTTCACAGAAGGATTCCATGAAATGTGCATGGCCCTCCAGACCTTGGGGACCAGCCCTGCCCACCACTGCAGGAAACATAAGCGCCACCAACACCAGTCATTGGCCTGGAAGGAATCGAGGTCTTACCGATCCCTCGACTCCCCCAGCTGTCCAACTGTTGTCGAGACTCCCTCAGTCAAGCGGAAAGGTGAGAGGTCTTCAGTACCACCATCAGGTTTGTTGATCTCAGCACCGGTCGAACAGGCCATGGAGATCTTCCTCGAGCCTATCTACTGTCTCTCAGATGAAATCAAAGACTCAGTCTCCCAGACTCTGGTTCTCCTGGTCCTCACTCAAGAGGACATGGCCAACTGGGTCACTTCAGGAGCAGCTTCCACTGGCAGTTGAACCTCCAAAGTCTCTTACTAAACAAAGCAAGGCATGTGGCATACCACTGTCTGCCAGAAGGCTCTCCTCGACATTGACTGTTGGGTTGATGATCAAGGTCTAGGTTGAGAAATCAAATGAGGCGATCCAGCTCTCAATCCCGCTTGACTGGGCGGTGTCACCATCAATGCTCCTCGACCTTTTCATATTCAGGTGAGGAGGGACACCGATGGAAGATGTGCCTGTGCTATGATGAGCTCGTCTGGCAACAGTGGGCCATCGCAGGGCAGGGTAGGCTCTACCCCCGGACCTTGGGTCACTTGGGCCAAGTAGGCTGTTGGTTAACTAGGATCTGCAGCTTATCCATCAGGTAGGAAAATGGGCAGACTGGGTGGGCCAAGTGGTCCTTATCTGCTGTCAAATTCTATGTTTCTATGTTGGCAGCTGCCTATAATGCCCTTACCAGTCCATGTGCAGCAGGTGCTCCCCACTACTACTTTTCCACCACTGAGGTTGGAGCCTCCACCACCACAGCAGAAGGTGAGCACTCTGAACATGGATTGCCCAGTCAGCCACCAGCTTGCCAGGCTCATTGTCAGTCAAGATCACTCAGTCTGAGGATTCTCAGGTGTTCCGCAGAGAGAAACGGGCGAAGGCTATTTCTGAGGAATCTTTGGATGACTCTGACTGTTTGTCCATGGTTTCCTCATGGACTCGTATTTTCGACTAGGGTGCAGATGAAGAGTTGATCACTGACCATGGGCCGGTGTCTTTTGGGGCTGTTATCCAGTTCACATTGGATTCCATGAATGCCCTGCTGGAGCCTGTCCTGAAATGGACCAAGTACCCCTTCACAGACATCCCTGATATGGACGAATCCCTGGGGTTGCCTGTTTTTCCATAGCTGGGGCAAGCTTGGGACTGGCCCTGGAGCTTTGGCAGCATCCAGCATCCTGCCTGGCACACTCCACCCAGATGGTCTGCAAGTATATGGTCCCCACTGGGTCCATCTAGGGGTTCTCGGTGGCTGAAGGACTGGTCTGTGACTGAGCCTTCTGCAAATCCACGGGCCAAGGGGATGTGGACAAATCTCTGGACAAGGAGTACATAAAGACTGACCACACCACTAAAAAGGTGTATGCTACGGCATCCTTGGGTCTCCATCAGGTGAGCTACTCCATCATAGTGGCCATCTTTGGACACTCTTGTGGGAGTTCTTAATGAGATCCTCACTCATCTCCCTGCTGACCAATAGATGCCTGTGAAGTTGCTCAGACCCCAAGGTCAATTGTTGGCTAAGCATCAGCCTTAGATGGCCTTGGACACGGGCGAGTCATATGTCAGTGCCATGGCAGGGGCCCTCTTCATGTGTCGCAGGGCCTGGCTGTGCCAGTCCACCTTTACAGCGGACATGCTGAACAAGTTGACTGATGTCCCTTTCTTGGGCATCAACCTCTTTGGCCCTGGGGTGGAAGGGCATCTCACGTGCATTGAGGAGTCAAGTGCCACTCTGGTCTCTGTGACATTGCCCTCTGCTGGAACTTCATAGAAGTAATGACCTACTGCAAGAGACATTCCTGGAAGATCTACTGTTATGGTAAGTTCTTACATAACTGCACTTTCTAGGAGTGGCATACAGCTTACATCCACATAACCCACGCGACCTCCATTGGCAAATGGCACACAGATCCCTGCTTCAATCATGCAAAGATCTTACTTCGAGATACAGCTCTTGCAGCAGGTTACACCATTAGGACTGAAGCCGGCAGGTGTCAGAACCCCACGGAAATCTTCTAGCTAGCAGTCTTCAGCGGGGACTGCCTCCAACGTCGGTCCCGCCCCCGACGTCAGGCATAGTACATAAGGAGGTGGTCCCGCCAGAATCCCCAGTTCTTTCCCGCCGTCGACTTGCATGTCTCAACCCTCCGGTCAGTGTCTAGCTCGCGACGCCTGGATAAGTTCTTTTCCCGTTTCTTCCATAAGAAACTTCAATTTCTATGAATCATCTGCCATCTGATGTCCTCTCCAACATCCGCGGAGGGCCATCCGTCAGAGTGTGCCTGCGGGAAGCAAATTCCCTTTTAAAGACCCACATTCGGCCTGTGTGCGGTGCTTAGGCCCGGACCACGACACCCAGGCCTGCTACTTTTGTCAAGGCTTCAACAGTCGAACCCGGATCCGTCATCAGAAGGCCCTCCAAGCTTACCTTCTGGAAGAGAGATTGAAGGCCGTGGATCCTGCCTCCAAGGGGAATCTTCCGAGAAAGCCCGCTGGCACCTTGAAAAACACAGGGAGAGGGTGAGTTCTAATTCCCCTTCTAGGGCTTCCAACTCCCATAGCTCCGGCTTCCGGTCCGACCGCTCGCCTTCCCGGACCCGCTCTCAGCCTCCCCCGGTAGCGGTCAAGTCTTCTTCTGGTTCCTCCACTCTGCAGCCTGTTATGACCTCCAGGCCTTCTTCATCATCATCCAAGGCCTCGCTGAGGTCAGGGGACTGCCATCACCACAAGTCCGGCTCCCGCCACTCTGCCCCCGACGTTCAGTCGGTCTCCTTGCCTCTCCCCCCGCCAGCGGAAAACCAAGGAGCTGATGTCGGTCAAGAGGACGTCAGAACCGTCGGCCAAGCACCACCGGTCCCGGGACCTGATGACAGCCAGACGCCCATCGCCGGTCAGGCCTTCTCCACCACGGACGCCGGCTGGGGGACCAACGCCCGTCCCAGCAGATAGAGGAACCCCTATGCCACCTACGGACGTCGGCCAGGAGGCGCTCACGGAGGAGGAGTCAACACAGCCCGAGGACCAGGCGGGCGACTTCGGTCCTGTCGAACCCCCGAGGGAACCCTCTTCTGATCCAGAGACCCCTGAGGGGCCGACGCTGGAACCCGACAACCAACCACCGGTGCCCGGCCCATCGTCGGGCCTCAATATTGCCGAGGTCAAGGAGTTGTTTACTTTTTGGTGGGATAACATTAAAAAGGACATGGTTCCCACACCTTCTCCTCTTCCTCCTCCTCCTCCTCTACCTGTGACTCCACCGGCCCCAGCGCCCCCCACCCCATCCGGGGCAGCAGGCAGAGTACCTTCCCCCCAGGAGCCTGTTGAATCTCCTAGGGGCAGACCATCGGAAAAGAGGAGACCTCCGTCCAGATCTTCTTCAGGGTCACCCAGCCCAAAGCCTGTGGTGGTACCACCCTTGGTGGACACCTTCGTGGACGTCACTAAGGCAGCGTGGAAACATCCACATTCACTCCCAGCAATGCCGAAGAAGGCTGACCACCTGTACAAGGCTCCTAGGGAGGACCAGTACTTGGCATCTCATCCTCTGGCTGATTCCCTGGTCATTACAGCCTCATATGACTGGTCCCAGAGACCACAACATCTGAGCACCCTGCCATGGACCCAGAGTCCAAGCAATTGGATGCAATGGGCAGGCGCACGTACGCAGCGGCAACCTGCACCATTAGGTCCCTCAGTTATTTTACCCACATGGTCCAGTTTCAGAATGCCTTGTGGGAGCAGGGACTAGAGCTGGCAGAAAAGATGCCGGAAGGTGAGCAGAAGGAAGAACTGCTTCAGCTCCTCTGCACGGGTTCAGACGTGGGAACCCAGGTGCTTCGAGCTGCGTATGACTCCGCGGACTCCTCGGCCAGAGCGGCAGCCTCAGGCGTATGCCTCCGGAGACACTCATGGCTCCGTGTCTCCGGATTCATCCTGGACGTCCAGAAGAACATACTGCATGCCCCATTCCACAGCAAAGTTCTCTTTGGTGAGTCCTCGGAGAAGGTCCTCACCAAGCTTCAGGAGACCGGGAAGGCTGTGAGGTCTGTCCAGGCTATGTACAAACCCAGGCCCGGTTCCTTTCGTAGGAACCAGAGCTGTTTTTGCGGCCAGACTCTGAGACAACAGTCCCATTCTGGCCCGCAACAGAGAGGCTCCTTCTCCCGGAAAGCCCAGGGGAAGTCATCCTCAGGTAGAGGCAAACGTCCCGCCAAGTTGGCCCAAACTGCAGGTCCCTCAGCCGCCACAGCATGACTCCTTCCCGGCTCCTGCCCCTCAGGATCAATGGGACACCAAGGTTGGGTCATATTGCGGACCATCTGCCAGGGTGGCAGTCTATCACCACTGACAGGTGGGTACTCCAAGTGGTCAAAAAAGGCCACTTTATAGAGTTCATAGACAAGCCACCCACAAAGCCTCCTCTGCTCTCCCACTACTCGGGTCAGCACAGATTGCTTATCAGGCAAGAAGTACTCGCGCTTCTTGCAAAAAGGTGCAGTGGAGTACGTCCTGGAGAACCAGAGAGGAGCAGGCTACTATTCCCACTTCTTCTGTGTTCCAAAGAAAACAGAGGACCTCCGTCCAATGTTGGACCTCGGCGACCTCAACATGTCAGTCGCCTACAAACGGTTTCACATGTTGACCCTCCAGGGTCTTATTCCCATGCTGAAGAGGGACGCATTTCTGGCATCACTGGACATGCAGGACGCTTACCTGCACATCCCTATCGCTCAAGCGCTCAGGAGGTTCCTGCGCTTCGGGTTTCTCGGCCACCACTTTCAGTTATGGGTGCTTCCTTTCGGACTGTCATCGGCCCCCAGGGTCTTTACCTAGTGCATGACAGTCATGGCAGCATCTCTAAGGAGACAGGGCCACTACGTGTTCCCGTACCTGGATGACTGGCTTCTCATGGCCACCTCCCGAGAGGTGCTGTTGTTGGCTATCCAGAACACCCAAGCTCTTTTTCAGTCACTGGGCATACTTATCAACTACGAGAAGTCTCTCCTGGTACCGTCCCAGAAGCTGCAGTTCATAGGCGCAGTTCTGGACACCGTCAAGGGAAGCTTTTCTTCCAAGGACAGAGCGGGCGCATCCGTCCCTCATCAGGGACCTTTGGCAAAGAAGACTGTCCCTGCCAGACTGGTCCTTTGCCTGCTGGGACTATGGCTGCGGCCATTCCAACTATCGATGGCAAGGCTCCACTGCGGGTAACCCAGTGGATGCTCAAAGTGCAATGGGATCAGAGGCAAGACCATATGCAGCAGCCAGTCAGAATCACGAGGGCCATGATTCAGGACTGGCAATGGTGGCTAGACCAGGGACACTCTCCGTAGGTGTCCCATTTAAGCGCGTCCCTGGGTAATCCTCCACAGACTCCTCAGGGCTGGGTGGGGGCACACCTGAGCAGGGTGAGGTCTCAGGGACGTGGACCCTCAGGAAGCTCACCTCCACATCAACATTCTGGAGATGAGGGCAGTCCTGTACGCCTACAAGCCTTCCAGTCAGAAATTCCACAGTACTCTTCTGCTTCAAACAGACAATACGGCGGTGATGTATTACCTCAACAAGCAAGGAGGCACACACTCTTATCCTCTCTGCAGGGAAGCTATGAGAGTGTGGGAATGGGTAATTCAACACGGCCCGAGTCTGATTACAGTTCATGTTCCCGGAGTGGACAACACGATCGCAGTCAATCCCAGGCCAGAGTCCACAAGTGGGAGCTTCTTCAGGAGGTAGCAGAGGATCTGTTTCTTCGATGGGGCACTCCAGAATTGGACTTGTTCGCTTCCCCATCCAATGCAAAACTGCCCAATTTTTGCTCGCTAGATCCAGGGCCTGGTGTTTTTTGGTGAGATGCGTTGTCCCTCTCCTGGGCGGACAGATTCCTCTATGCTTTCCTTCCCTTCCCATTGATCCAGAGAGTCGTCCTCAAATTTCACAGGGAGCACGCAACAGTGATCTTGGTAGTGCCTTTCTGGCCCAGACAGATGTGGTTCCCCATGCTGACGCAATTGTCCTGGGAACCTCCACTCCCATTGCCCATCCGCTCCCATCTGCTGTCTCAAGAGGAGGGTTCTTTAGTCCATCTGGAATTACGCTCTCTGAACCTGCATGCCTGGCTCCTCGAGACATAGCCATTCTGTGACACGGGGTTTCATAAGAGATGGCGGAAGTCCTTTCTGCTGCCAGAAAGCCGGCAACGCATGCGACGTATGCCATGAAATGGCGCCGGTTTTGCCTGTGGTCTCAGGCACACGGTCTCTCCCCTTTAGAATGGCCAGAAAAATCAGTTCTAGAATACCTGCTTTCCCTCTTTCATTCAGGCCTTGCCTACTCCTCAATTAAGGTTCACCTCTGTGCTATTTCAGCCTACCACTACCCGATAGGCCAACACACAGTGGCACAACTCGATGCCTCTCGTGACTTTTTGAGGGGGGGTGTTACACCTTAGACCACCCATTAAGGATCCTGTCCCTCCTTGGGACCTACTCTTTGTCCTGGAGCAGCTCACACTGCCCCCTTTTGAACCTGCCACAGATTGCGAGCTACGTTTTCTGTTGTGGAAAACGCTATTTTATGGTTGCTGTTATGTCAGCAAGGAGAATCTCTGAGCTACATGCCCTCATGTGTAAGGAACCTTATTTAATTTTCCACCAGGACAGTGCGTCCCCGAGGACGAATCCTAAATTCCTGCCTAAGGTGGTCTCAGCCCTTACCCTTAATCAGGACATCGATTTGCCGGTGTACTTCCCTAGGTACACCAACAGAGGAGAGGCACTGCTTCACACCCTATATGTTCATCGCTCCTTAAGATACTACTTGACCAGGACCAAACAGCATCGCAAATCCGCACAGCTGTTTATTTCCTTTGCTGAGAGGATGTTGGGCTAACCAGTCTCAAAACAGACTCTTTCTCGCTGGCTTGTCCAGTGCATTTCTTTTTGCTACAGCAACAAACAGAAGCCCCTTCCAGGCACAGTCGGGTGCCACTCGACTAGGGGGGTGGCTACTTCCTTCGTAGCATTATGAGACGCTCCATCTCGCCATTTGTGCTGCAGGGACATATGGAGCTCAGTGCACACCTTCATTAGTCACTATAGCCTCGACATCGCCTCACGGCGGAGAGCAGGTTTCGGCCTCGCCATTCTTCAGGGTCTCCTGTCCTAGATTTAGGATTTTTCAAGATCTCTGTTTTATGCCTCCTCCCTAGAGCGTCTCTAGGCGCTATTGCTTGGGAATCAGTCCTAATGGTGTAACCTGCTGCAAGAGCTGTATCTCGAAGTAAGATTGTACAGTTATGTAAGAACTACTGTAACAGATATCTCGAGAACAGCCTTGCAGCAGGTACCTTCCCACCACCCATTCCCCCTTGAGGAGGTAAGGCCTAATCAGGCTTCGCAGGAGCTTACTCTCCTTTGTTCCTCTGATGGCGGATCCTCGGTCTCCACTTCTGATGTCATCCAGCGGCCGGAAGTCTCCGGCGGGAGAACTGGGGATTCTGGCGGGACCGCCTCCTTATGTACTATGCCTGATGTCAGGGGCAAGACCGACATCAGAGGCGGTCCCCGCTGAAGACTGCTAGCTAGAAGATTTCCGTGGGGTCCTGACGCCTGACTGCTTCAGTCCTAATGGTGTAACCTGCTGCAAGAGCTGTTCTCGAAGATCTACTGTTACGGTAAGTTCTTATGTAACTGTACTATCTGATGTCACAGGATGGAGTCATGGGATATACCGCCTGGGTGGTGGGAGGAGCTTAGCTTAGGTGTCCGATGGAAAACCTGATTCAGTGTAACTGCCAGAGTGTATATGTGACCTGTACACCACCCACCTTTTTGTTTGCCTCTCTTATTTGATGGTTTTACAAAAAATCCCTCAGACTTTTTCAACCCAGACAGTAGACTCTTGGGTAAGTGCTGATGTAATTCAAGCAATAATTATATAATTTTTCTTCAGGTCCTATCAGCTTAGTACATATAGTACACCAAACTGTGAAATGGCAAAAAATCAGTCTTTGTTACCAGCTTTCTAAAGAGGTCATTTTTTTTAATGGGCGTATACCAGTGGAACAAAATGATAAATATCTGGGAAGTTTCATAGGTTGATCATTAATCTTTTAAGTACTGTATCAAGCGCCCCCCCCCCCCAAAAAAAAATTTTTTTCTTGTACTCTTAAAATATAAATTTGGGTTTCCTGTGTTCCCTTTCCAGCCCTGTGTGCAATCACTACAACTCCCTCTTTATTTATTCTTTTCAGATTCACTCCCTTTGCTGAGGTTCCACTGTGCTCACAAAAAGTGTACTACTACCCCAGTATCTTCTCCCCATTTGTGTAACACCTCTACCCTGCCACTCCTTTTGTAATTATTGCAAAACATGCCCAGACACCTCTCCCAAGTTTCTAACTCTACCTTGGACCATTCTTATAATCGGTACTCCTTCTCCTACACAACTCCTTAAAATGTATACTGTACACTACACCCCTCCTAAAATGTGTACCTCTGCACCTCTCAAAACATTCTGTATGCCTCCCTAAATCGGCCCCCTCATCCTTGATATTTCTACTACCCTGCAACTATCCAAGTATTTGCATACTCACCCCTCAGCCCTCTCCCAGAATCTGTACTCTCACCTTACCCTAACAACATGTGCACCCCATTCCCACTCACCCAAGACGTGTGTCCATCTGTGCATGTCCCAAATTCCCCCAATCCCATGACTTCTGAAATTTGTACCTCCACTGCACGACTCGCCTAGACTGGCAACCTTCCAAAAGTTTGTCCCCCCACCATACACAAAATCTGTACTGCCTACCCCAGTCCCTTACCAGAATTTGTACCTTTGCCCCTGGAGCCTTCTAATGTTCCTACCCCACACTCTGCAAACTATTTACCACTGCCTCCCTTATCCCTAAGATTTCAACCCCTTCTTTTGTACCCCTCCCCAAATTCATTCCACAGCCCACATACTTTGCCAAAATGTTTTACCCCATTCCCTGCACAAATTGCAAAATTTGCAAGATTGCTAAAAATCTGCAGCCCTTATCTTGCAACCCTCACACAATTTACTCACCTACCGCTACACCCTTCCACACATTAGTACCCTTTGCCGCACATCACTCCAAAAATATGAACAGTACCTTTCATACACAGTACTCCCCATCTGAACCCCAGCCCTTTGTACAGTTTAAAAGGTGTGAGATGGTAGGGAAACACAATTTGGGAGGGGTGCATATTTCAGCAAGAGCACAAGTAAAAACTTTTAGGTGGGGTGAAAATACAAATACTGAGAGGGGGTATAGGGTGCAAGTACAAATTTAATTGAGGGATACAGGAGTGCAAGTGCAAATTTTGGGAGAGGTACAGGTACACATTTTGGGAGGGGTGAAGTGGGTACAAGTACAAATTTTAGGAGGGGGTGCAAGTACAAATTTTGGGAAGGGATGCAGTGGTGTAAGTACAAATTTCAGGATTGTGCAAAGGTACAAGTGCAAATTTTAAGGGGTGCAAGTTCAAATGTCTGAAGGGCTGCAGGGGTACAAGTGCAAATTTTGGGAAGGAGGTATGTACAAAATTGGAGTGGGGTGCAAGTGGTATACATTTGGAGGAGTACCAGGGTGAACGTGCAGGGGTGCAGAAGCTGGAGTTCATATTTGGATAGGTGCCAGGAATAAAAGTGCAATGATGGATAAAGATCTAACATTAGCAGAGGACAGGGTAGAATTACAAATTAGAATATGTGCAGAACATAAGCAAATATTTTAGAAGGGTTGCAAGGGCGGCGGTACAAATTCTGAGAGAAGAAGAACCCATTACAGAGAAAATGCATCCGTACTGAGAGAGTGGTAGAACCTCAGCAAATGGAGCAAACCAAAGCAGAACTGCTTTTAGGTAGGTTAGTCAGGAAAATGAAAAAAATAAAATGACGTGATCTGATGACGTTTGGGCACTCCTTTTCTTGTTTACTGTTGTCCCCAAAGTTTTACTGATTAGCCTGTGAAAGTTACTAGATATTTAATATCTTATAGTGTATTTAATACTGTTCAAAAGAACTACTGATTTTTGCCATTTCATAATCTGATGTACTTTGTGTACACTAAGCTGCCAAGACCTTAAGGAAAATTTTCATTTTTGCATAAATGACATCACCGCCAACCCAAGAGTCCACCAGCTTGTCTGAAACAGTCTGAGGGCCATTCTATAAAGTCATCAAATGAGAGGCATTAAAATAGCATTTATACATACAAAATTGCAATTTCTACAGTTTATTTGTAATACTTACGGCCTAGTTGTCCTTGTACTAGGAAAAGGGCTTAATTTTTAAAATATATTTGCATTTATTCTTTAAGAAGGCACATCATTACTGCAGTGAGTCATTTTTTCCTCCCTCCTCCCACCAGTTCCCAGGAGCCAAGCAAGTTCACTAGGACAGTGCCAGAGTTTAGAGGTAAAATGTATGGAAAATATTTAGTTCCCTTTTCTGGGCTTTTGGTTAAAAACGTTTGTACTTGTTTTTCAGCCTTTTTATCCAAGGCCTACTCTGGGCACTATCATCAGCTTACAGCGACTAGGGTAGATTTCTAAGTAATCTGCCAACCTTTAGAGCACTCAGTTTCATCGTTAACATGAAATTAACAAGTTGACATATAAGGATTGTGGTCGACATTTAAACCAGCTCTCAAAGGCTGAGGTCAGTAAGTTTATAGTGGTGCCCTGCCTGGTCTCATGTCTGAGTCAGGAAAGCCAAAGAAAAAGACTGGGCCCAATGGTTTTAAAAGGTGTACACAGTGTGGCACCAGTTTGCCTAAGGCAGATATGCATTCTGAGTGCTACAGGCACTTGGGCACTGCCCACAATTTGGAAAAGAACTACGCAGAGTGTTTTGTTCTAAAACACCAAAAAGGAAGACATGCAAAAAGGCACTCTCTGTCAGCTCCTGCCGCTCTGTCCTGTTCCAAAGAGCATTCCCTGTAAAGGCTGCAATCCCTTTGGCTAAAATCTCAGCTTTGTAAGGCAGAATCCTCAGAGAAGCATCCAAGGGACCAAAAATCCACATCTGTTGCGCATTCCACTAGGGATAAAAAAGACAAAAAACAACATGCTGATAACTACGCTGGAATGACTCACTCAGTATATGGCAGGTTTTGATCTCCCGCCACACAACTGCCCCCTTTGCCACCCCCTTCTTAGTTCTGCTCCTCGCCCCTCATCTCTTTGTTTCCCATGTTCTGGAGGTCTATAGGTCACTCCCATCTATAGTTTCTTGCCTGAGGATGTCGTGGACTGAACCCAAAATGATTCTCTTTCCCCATTGCTTTCCTTGATGTTTCCATCTTCACCTGCCTCTATGCATTCCTTGACATATTTATTTATTTATTTGTTTTCCCAGGTAGGCATACTGGGGAGGAGACATTATCTTTATCTCCTCCCCAACCTTGAGCCTATCTAAACTGGACGTACTCTATCACCGTGCTCTTCGCTTCATTACTAACTTTGTGTACAGGACCCACCATTGTGATCTTTATGCAGCAGTTGGGTGGACCTCTCTTGCCACCAGACGCCTCCTGCATGCTGGCATTTGGACCCTCAGATTACTACTCCACAAACTGCCTGTCTATTTAACGTCTCTCATACACATCTCGCATAGCTCCTACTCCCTAAGGAAATCCGACCTTATCCTACTAGATGTTCCCAGGACACGTACCACAGCTGGCCAAAGAACTGTCTCATATGCCCTCCCAAACATTTGGAACCAGTTACAAGCCATGCTGAAGCTAACCAGCATCATATCAATTAACTCCTACAAAACACTAGCCATCTTTAAATTAAAAGACATATGTAGGTGCTACTAGGCCCCCAACGCCAAGTCAGCTTCCTAGGTACCAACTGTCCCTCCACTTATTAAGCTGAACTGTGTTGCATAATTTAGGGCAAGGTTAAAGCTGGAATGTACTGCATATATATCATAAGAACTTCTATTGTGTATACCTCTTGTATTATATATTTTTTTCTTTGTTCTACATTTTATATCTCCTGTCTATGTAATTGCGAACTGTATGTGTATGTGCCTCAGGACCTCCTTGTGAATGAGCTTGCTCAACGGAGTCTTTCCTGCAATAAACTTGAACTTGAGCAGAGTACCGCTCAATTCCAGATGCACCCTGGAGGGGGGGTGGAGAGGAGAGGATAGGGAGAAAAATACAGAAATACAAAATAGAATTACAGAAATACAATAGCAAATACAAACAACTGTATAGCTAGTGAAAGAGGAAAAAATAAAAATACAATGGAGTAAAATTTAGAATATGAACACCTACATTTTGATAGTTTTGAGGAGCAAGAACAAATAATGCAACCAGTATCAGAGATTCCGTAGGACCGAATACAGCTATGCCTCCTCCTTCACCTTTTCCTCAGTTCTGACTAAACATGGTGTAGCCTGGGACTGTCAGGTCCCAATCCTTATTCTCTATGGCCCAAGTTTCTGTAATAGAATCATCTCAGTCTCTGCCACCATTGTCCGGAGCTCTCTAATTTTATTTCTCAGACTCCTGGCATTAATGCAGACCCCTTTCCCTCTTTCTCCTGATCCCCTGTTGCTTTATCTTATTCTTTCTTCTTTAGTCTTCTGTGGTCTCCTTAATTTATTTTATGTTGAATATAGGCTTTGTCGGCATTCCCTTACTGGCCTCTTTCCATAACCTAATTTGAACTTCAACCTTACCTTTACTCACCTTTCTGTTACTAGTCCTCTGTTCAGGAGAAGCCCTAGCTAGGTTCCTTACCCAGTCTCCCTTTTCAGTGGTTCCCCTAGCCTCCATCTCCCCCGCAGTCAAACAGTCCAATTGTATATGTCAAACTTCTGCCCCAGAGCACTGGTCCACTCTCTTGTCAGGTGATGGCCATCACGGTTGAAGAACTTCCTGTCCCAGAAGCTACACAGTCCACCACAAAGTGAAACTCCTCCTCCTCCTGACACCATCCCTTCAACCACCCATTGAACTCCTCAGTCTCTTCCTTCCTTACTCTACCATTCCCATTCTCCCTATTCCACACAGGGAGGACATCAGAAAAGGCTAGGGAAGCCAAGTGCACCTTCAGTCTGCCCCCAGCTGCTAAACATTCCATTGCCTCCACAGGCTAGTTTGCCATATTGTTGGTACTCAAATGCACTAGCATCCCCAGTTCCTTCTTACCCTTCTCTACTACCCTACCTATCCTGTCAGTATCCTGGGTGGCTGATGCACCAGGAAGACATCTGACCATTTTATTCCGCTTCCCTCTGTCACTCACCACCCTCTCTACTCCCCTAATCATTAGGTCCCCAATCACTAAGACTCTCCTTGTTTTTTTCATAATGTAATTTATTCAGTTTGCCTTGTTTAAAATACAGATGAGTTAGACAGCATTACATTAACAGGAAGAAAACATGAACACATATAGGTGACAATGTTCCTGATGGCAGACTAGTCAGTACAGCAAGACTGTTACCCTCAGTGATTGATTTCTCTGTCAACATATATGCTGGTCTGTAATGACAGTGATAAAAAAAACAACTACAAACTTGTGTGGTCTTTGGTGTGCAGTGCTGATGTCAAATGTATGCCATATTGTATTTAGAGATTATGGTACAAAGGGAGGGGCTATGTCCATTACTTGTAGTGTCCATGGTTGCCAAATGTCCATAAATGTAGGTAAGCAGTTCCTAATACAGGAGGTCAGTTGTTCCATATGATACAGGCGGCTGACTATATTGATTCATTGTTGAAGTGTGGGTGCATTCTCTCTGAGTCAGAATCTAGTGATAGCTTTACGAGGTGAGACTAACAACATTGTTAGTTCTTGAATTTCCACGAACCTTCATCCCCCTAGGAGGTACATTAAGAAGTACCAAACTAGTTGGAAAAGGAGGCTTTTTCTAAGACTCTCCTTGCTGGCTTCCACCTGCTCAACCCTCAGGTACCACCAAGTCATCCTGCCCATTTCCCTTGCCTGACTCGGAGTCCCCCCAATGGATTCTGGTACCTCAGCCTCCTCCAGTGGTGCAGAGCAGTTTACTGTCTGACTGGTGTGTGATTGGTCAAACCCTTTGTGAATACCCCTGCCACCCTTTTCCCCCCCTTCCCCACCACCCTCCAGCCCCGCTGTGATATCTGGGGCCAAAGTCGGATTTTCAAATGTTCAGTAGTGAGGCAAGCCCCCGGTGCACTGAACATATGGCACACAGGGCCTGCACTGGTTGGCATTCGGGATTTTCCATCCCTTGCACCCAGCGCCACACCTTAAACCACAGTTTTGTGGTCTAGCATGTGCTTCCTTGGGGACTAAGTAATGGAGCTTGCACCAGATATTTGGTGCAAGCTGCCGTAAAGCACGGGAACTGTTGCAGCTGCACCTGCTGTTGGAAAATCGGGTGCAGTTCCGCCAAAGGGGTTCAGTGCATTGCCAGAATCTATGTTCCGTGGCACAGGGCAGGATGCAAGCCCTGCGCCACCATTCAGAAATCCTGCCCCTTGTCTCTTGCTGCTACCAGCTAAGCATGGAGCTTCGCAAAGGTCCTGCAGATGGGGCAGTGTCCCCTTGTTCGAGCATAACTCTGGAGAAGAGCACTCCACAGTCACCACAACTGACTACATCCCAGCTGCACCTCATCTCTGTACTGAACCTATGATGACCCCTGGATCATTGTTAATAAGGTGCTTTCCTCTTGTTGCCTAGAACACTTAGACTTGAACCAAAAAGGACTACCTTATATATGGGGTTCTGTTATATATGATACATAACCATCCATTGCAGGAAGGGTCTCCCAGTGTCATCTGGGTTTTGCTGCTGTATGTTTTCTTTACTGTATGCTAATATACTGATTTTCTTCTGCTCTTGTCATCTGGCATGTTTTTAGTGGCCATTCTCTGGCCCTTATATCCAGCAGATGTAGTGGCAACTTGGGAGAGTGACACATTGCTACTCTGACTTGGAACTTGGTAAATCTGCATAGTCACATGCCTCAGTAACCTGTTATATAAACCCCAGTAATCCATAAGTGGTGCTTTACAACAAGCATCATCTCCAGACAGTGTGTGTTGCCTGGAGATAAAATTTTAGGGTAATTATAGAACTTAGAATGCAAGTTCAGACTCTACTATGTGGTCATGCTCCCCCTACTGCTTTAACGTAAAATTTATTTCTCCGACTGAAGAAAGCAGTTGTCCCAAAGTACAGCACCAGCCTTCTGGTCAGCAGGTATATATATACTCTCCCTCCTCCATTGTCTAACCTGACCTAAATCCACCCACCGATTTGCCACTACTATTAAACTTATTGCCACTTCTTCATCTTCCCTTAGGATTTCAGCCCTTGATCAGGCGCTCCCTCCTGCCTAGTGGTTGCGGCATGGCTCCTGCTTCTCAGCCACTGCTACCCGCCACACACCTCATAGCCTGAAGTCATCTCCCAGACCGGGGGAAACAAGGTACATATTCTCCTGGCACTCTGCCCCTTCAAAATCGTCCGCCTTTCCTGAGGCTCACCCCGACTGGCTGATTGCTCTACTCTGCACCTGAAGATTGGTCCCCTCTGCCATGGGCTTCCAGTCAGAACTGCAGTGCTGAATCTGGACTTTTGCTTATATTTTCTGGTAGCTGCTAAGTCTTATTTACTGCAGTAACTCCCTGTGCAATATTTTATTCAGCCAGCCGCCCGCCACCCTGGGCATTCTTAAGTATACTGTACACAATCTCACCCCACTCCACAATAAGTCTGTGTGCACCCTCTCCATTAAAGGGTCACCCCAAGTCTTCAAGCTACCTGCATGCTTTTTCTTTTCCTATATCTGTATTTCAACTTGTCAAGCCTTCCCAAGCCTGTCCTAAGATACCCCCTTCCACCTGTTCAGCTTCCTTAGTTGCTGCAGCCTCCCTAAAATGATCTAAACTATGGAGCCACTAGCCTGTTGGTTCTCCCTCACTATGATCTCCTTGCTTCTACTGCCTGCCCCTCTACTTAACCATAAGTTACAAGGTGGGGGAAGGAAATCTATCATTTCTATTCCCTAGAGATGGCACCCCCAATTCCACATCAGCTCCAGTTAACTCCACGTTCCCTGTACAGCTGGACTTGGGCCTGCTGTGCCCATCTCCCTCTGTCACTAATTACCCCATCCCACCCCCAACCATTAACATGATCCCGGTATCCTGCAAAACTTCTAAACAGTCCTCCTCCTGATGACTAAACACTCATTCAGTTAAAATCCTTAAGCTGCAGTCTACCCAGATCATTTGGATCCTGCTCCCTTTGTCTGGCAATATTCATCCCAACCCCAGCCCCAACCCCCAGGTTGCCTATCCCACTGGGAAATCTGGCCCCCTCACTGTTGCATCTATCAATATATGTAGCCTCCTGTCAAAGTTAGACTCACTGCAAGCCTGGGTAGTACAACACAATCCTGATGTCTTGTTAGTGGTTGAGACCTGGCTCACACCTAGGAGTGCAGACAGTGAAATCATGCTCGCTGGCTACACCCCCTTCCAGCTAGACCGACAGGGCAAAAGGGGTGGTGGCTGTGTAATTTATATAATAAACACTTTCAAGGCAGGGCACTCCCACACCTTAACACAGGGGAAAACATACAAACACTCCCTAGGGACACATGGCAAAGGATTGACCATCATTTCAACTTACATCCCCACTAAGGAACAATCCGAGGGTTTCCAAGCACTTCATGAATACCACACAGAGCTCCCCACCTACACAGAAGTACTATTGGTGTGGGGAATCCTAATATAAATTGGCTGTCCCACCACTCCGCTCCCTTCAGGGATGTCATCTCCGCTATCTACTTCCACCAACTTGTGGATTTACCCACACGCTCAAATTATCACACAGGAACCTGCACCCTGCTGGATTGGGTGCTAATGAATTACCCTGACTGGATTACACACCTAACTGTACTCCCAGATTCCCTAAGTGATCACTCTCCTATCCTCTGCTCCTGGTCCAATAAGGCCCACAAACCCCCGTCAAAAGTGATAACTTCCCATCTGTTAAGAAAAGGTAAATTAGGTCACTTAAAACAACACCTCCATCGACAGACTTGGTCCCCTATCTTCACCTCTGCCGATGTTGATGCAGCCCTAATGAACTTTATTAAAATGTTCAATGTCACTTGTGCTATCTATGCCCCCCATAACTACAGGGAAGGTCAAACGTTCCCACAAAATGTGGTTAACTCTACATCTTCTACAACAGCTCCAAGTTAGAGACCACCTCTAGTACAGATACAAAAGCTTGGGTTCCCGCCTCGACCTCCAAAACTACAGGATGGCTAGGAGCAAATGTACCCAAGCTATCTGGCAAGCCAAAGACAATCACTTCAAGGCTCAGCTAAACACCTCTTGGGGTGACAGCCACAAATTCTGGCAAAGCATAAAAACACTTAGCAGAAAATCTGACAGAAGTGCATCAACCATGCTTAACTTAAATGGGTCCATCATGCAGGACCCAAAGACCATTGCCATTGTCTTCAACAATTCCTACATGGATGTCAGTGAGGTGCTTCTCTCTGACTTTCTCAACCCAGCAAATGGTGGCATAAATAGGGCACAGAATTCCCTGCCCCTTAGTAGTACTCCACCATTCTACCTCAAGGTTATCACCAAGGCTGAGGCAAAAAAATATCTTTCGAAAGTGCTTGCCAAAACTTGATATAGTGGTGATGGCCTAGACCTTAAACTTCTCTCCTTGCCCCATGTCGAGATTCTGGCACCCCTGACTAGGATACTAAACCTCTCCCTCATTACAGGTAAATTCCCCAAACCATGGAAAGCCGCAGTTTTCACCCGTGTTCACAAAAGTGGGGACAGGACAGTGCACACTAAGTACTGGCCATTTCTATCCAGCCCCCTATCTCCAAAGCTCTCAAAAGGATAGTCTACGATCAGTTGGTAGACCATCTCAACAAATATCAACTGCAGTGCCATCAGCAACATGGTTTTAGGCAACATCATAGTACTACAACTGCCCTAATAGAATTCACAGGATATATCCATGATGCCTTTGATCGTGGGATCTTGATGGGTGCTATCTTCATAGACCTCACTAAGGCCTTTGATACTGTCAACCATGATCTCCTCTGACCCAACTAGGTGCCACAGGTCTTTCACCTGTCTTGTGATGGTGGTTCAGGAACTATCTCTCTGGGCGAGTGCAGCAGGTAAAAATTTCTAACACTCTCTCCGATACACGAAGTGTGAGCATCGGAGTCTCCCAAGGCTCCATATTGGGTCCTTTGTTGTTGTTCAGCCTCTACTTAAACAAACTCCCCCTTGCCTGTCAGCACAAAATCCTCCTTTATGCAGATGATGCGGTTGTTTACACTAGCCATCCTGACCCTACCACCCCTGAAATGCAACTGCAGGAAGAATTCAGTATGCTTGAGGACTAGTTCTATAATGCTAGATTATTATTAAATATAAAAAAAAACAGACTATGCTCTTTGCCTCAACCCACAGCAAACACAAGCTGACCTCAATATCAGTTACTAACAAGCAGAGCATACCACTTGAGATGGTTAGTACATTCAAATATTTAGGAGTTACCCTAGATCGCAACCTCTCCTACTCCACCCATGTTGACCTTGTTGCCAGGTCAGCTAATCGAAAGCTTGGACAGCTATATAGACACCGACACGGTGGTCCTATATTGCGCGGCCTCCGACTCCACCCTTAAACGTATCTCCAGCACCTTAAATAAAGCCTGCAGGCTAGTCTTGTGAGCCCCGAGCCTCACACCTGTCACCTATACACTCACATGGGCTGACTGGATCTGGACAGCAAAATCCACTACCAAGTCTGTCTCCTAGCCAGA
The DNA here is from genome assembly GCA_016271365.2 of Neoceratodus forsteri. NCBI lineage: Eukaryota > Metazoa > Chordata > Ceratodontiformes > Ceratodontidae > Neoceratodus > Neoceratodus forsteri. The sequence continues at coordinate 1,389,487,081 of CM028131.1, read as the reverse complement.
AAAGCTGTCCTGGGTTTGTTACCACCTGGTTTACGATCGCTACTCCCCCCCCCCCCCAGCTGAAACAGGCTGTCCAGAGCTTCCAACAATAACCCATTCAAGGTCCCATTTCGTCGCACCACTCAGGACCAGAGATCCTTCGGGTACTGTGCCCTGCTCTGGCTTAACTCCCTCCCTACTGAGCTACTTGCCGAACCAAAAATTGGTTCTTTTAAATCCAAACTTTGCAAGCACCTCACAGCGCCAAAGAAGTGTACTTGCCTCAAATGACCTATTTCTCCCCCTGTATTCAGCTCTCTATCCTCTGTTCTCAGCATCTTTAACCTCTGGCTTTGGTACTTAACCCTGTCCTCTTGTTGCTTGTCCCTTACCTCAGCCACTCTCCCTTCTGCTGCCTAGTGTACTCACCGCTGTATCCTCCTCCTGTCTAACCATATTTCCACTGCCTTCTCTCCTCTCTTCCCCTACCTATCCCTCGACAAGCGAACCCAGTTATTCTGGCTTCCTGCTCCACCTTAGCTCGCTTCTTCCTTCTTACAATTAGGTAATGTCTCACCTTCATTCCCTTTACCCACCTACTTTGCCTTGATACAGTATCGCTATCTTCATGCTTATAAGTTAATGTCTGACTTTTGTTTTACCACTGTGCCACTATCCTCCTAGAGTCACTGACTGTCATGTTCATCCCATCCTTCTTTATTGTATAATGCCTTCGATAATTTATGTATGTTAGCTTTTTCCTGACATGGAACCTTTGTAAATGAGCGCTAGCTCAAAGGTTATAATCCAAGACCTCAATAAATAAAATATTTCTTTTCTTGTTTTAACTTAAGTGTGAGTAAATTTCTTGACACACTGCATTAGTTAGGGTATTTAATTTAGTTTTTTTTTTTTTTAAAGTGCAGTTTCTTCAGTTCTTGATCAGTCCCAGGAACTGGAGAAGACTGCCTTCAAAATGTGGTTTCTGTCTTGAGGGAACCAACCAAAAACGATTTGAACTGGATAAAAAAAAATGCAAATACTAATTTAAAAAGTGTTTTCTTTTTTTTTTCATTTTTTTAGCTTTGATTCCCATTTTTAAGGAACCAAAACTGCTTTTGAACCACAAAACTGAAACTGCCGTGTCCCCTGGCAGTTCCTCATTATTGTGAGGAAGGAAAAAAATGTAAAATCTGTTCTAAATTTTATTGGAATTTTTTTTTTTTTTTTTTTGGTGAATAGGGGCTATTTTACCTTAGTGAGACAGTTTTTTATGAGGTCTACAGTGTTCGGCATGTCTGATAGACCTAAAATAACAGACAGCACCAGCAGGCTTTAAAAATTATATAAATTGTTTTCAGGTCCTTGCAAGGGCAGACTGCCATGAGCTTTGTTTGAGGTGCCTGGGCCCAGATCAAGATTTTATCAATTGTGAGCTTTCTAGAAGGTTTTGCCGTAAGACTCAAAAAAGGGGGGGCTGAGAAAAGAGAAGGTTTGATGGCTTCTCAGTCTGCCTCTATGTCACCAAAACACAAAGGCTCTGCGGGAGTTCCTAATGAGGGTGGAACACATGCATCAGAGGGTTCGTCTCCTCAAAAACAGCAGCAGTACCTGTCAGCATACCTCTCAACTGTCCTTGATTTTGCCTCAAATTTCTACTCTGTCCCTCCTAAAAATTGTGTTTCTGTGATCAAACAGTGGGGGTTGTAAGCACAAAATAATGTCAGACATTTAAGTTACAGACTCGCTTCCTTAGAAAATACATTTTATACTAATCCCCTTATTCTACCAGCTTCTTGAGTGGATACCACCTATTCTGAAGATGTGTCCCTGATTTTGGTTCTTTGTCCTGGATTTCTTAAGCCTTGTCCCTGATTTATGAGGCAGGAGGTTGAGAGGTATGCCTGTCAGGAGGAGAGATAAAGAAGATAAAGCTGTTAAGTCATCTGACAGGTATGGTAAAGATGGTTTGGATACCAGGTTGTCTGTAAGGGGGAACCTTGAGACCAGTGATGGCAGAAAGAAACAGAAAACGGCCTCAGAGCTAGAACTAGTACTTGCCAAGAAAAAGCAAAAAGAAAAGCATGTCCATGTCACTCCTTCTGAAAAGAAAAATGAGCAGGCAGTGGACCTAAGCCAAATGGCCTCAGCAGAGGACATGGCAAAAGTTTGGCAGTTTTTTCAGGCCTTCCAGGCTATGGGAAATGTTATTTATATGTCTGTCCTCTCCAGGCTTAGGCTTCAGACCGTCTACCTCTTGAGGTGGATTAAACAAAGAATTTATCAGCAGATAAGGATCGCTTCTCCCCCCCCCCCCCAATCTGCCCATTTTTCCCTACCTACAGTATCACTGCAGACCTTACTTGATCTCCGGCTCCTCCTTCCTACACCTCTTCCTTTCCACTAAGATTCCCTTATGCCTATCCCATGCATTCATGAACCCCACCACCTCTGCTGGTAGGCTGTTCCAAGAATCTAGGACTCTTTCTTTGAAGAAGTTCTTCCTCACATCTGTCCTGAATCGACCCCTTCCTGCTTCATGGTATGTCCCCTTGTGTTGAGCACTTTTTTTCCTGAAAAATACATTACCCCTGTGAGGTATTTAAAGTTCTGTATCATATTCCCTGTCTCACTCCTGTGTCCTGGGGTGTACATGTTGAATCCCTTTAGTGTCTTCTCATAGGACTTTTGCTGCAGACCTTTTACCATTTTATTTTTTTTGAAATTGCTCTTTATACCCCCCCGCACAGTCTCAATTTCTTCGGGAGACACACAGTGCGGTATCCCTGCACACATGGCCTACCTGAATCCCAGTCAGTCCCCACGGAGCCTTGGCTGTGTCCCCCTGGCGGGTACGGGGTGGGGCAGAACACCCTGATGCTGCATCATTTCGTCGGACCTATTCCGGGCAGTCAGGCAGGCGTGTGGGCTGTCAGGGTCTCCGCCACGGTGCTTTGTCATCTAGGAGACCATGTGCTATTTTCCTTTGTTTGGGGAGTGGCTTGTACCCAATGTCATGGCTTCACCACCGATGTAGCCACTCTCAGTCCCTCTATGTCTCACCCCAGAGCTGATTGGTCCACAGACCTCCGCTTGTGGCCAGTTACACCTCTGAGGCACCGACATGCTGACATGCCCCCCTAGCCTCTGCCAGGGGTCAGCCCATGCCCGGATGGATCCTGTCTCTCCCCACCGGAGAAAGCGTGCTGTGATTGGACACTCAAGCCCATCTCCCCCCGGCTGAGCCCCGGTGGCCTGAGTCTGCTTCTGAACCTGGGTCGCCGGCGTGGTGCGAGGTGTAGCATCCAGCGCCTCAACCCTCAGCACCACCGGGCTGGCCCCCTTTACCATTTTATTTTCTCTCCTCTGGACCAACTCCACTCTTTCTATGTTCTTCCAGAAATACAGTCTCCAGAACCTCCCCTTTTCACCCCAGCATCCCACTAGCCCTCCCAACTGCCTCGTCACACTGCCAGGGCACCTTTAGGTCATCCAATATGATTATCCCCCAGGTATCTCTCGTGCTTGGTGGTCACCAATAACACTCTACCCATTTTGTACTCTGCTCTTGTGTTTCTGTGCCCCAAGTGCATTATTTTGCACTTTTTCGCATTGAAACCCAGCTGCCATTCCCTTGACCACTCCTTGAATTTTCTCAGGTCTCTCTGCTCATCCTTTCCACCCTCCCTGGAGTGCCAACCCTATTGCAGATTTGTGTCATCTGCAAAGATGCAGACCTTCCCCTGCTGTTCCTCCACAATATCACTTATAAAGACATTAAAGAGGACCGGTCCCATCACTGATCCCTGAGGCACCCCACTGGTCACTCTTCCCTTCTCTGAGTGAACTCTGTTTACCACCACCCTCTGTCACCTATCCCCGAACCAATTTCTTGTTTCTAAGCTACCCAGCTTGCTTACTAGTCTTTTATGTGGAATGGTGTCAAATGCTTTATTTAAATGTAGTTAGACAATGTCCACCACTCCACCCCTGATGTAATTCCTTGGTCACCCAGTCAAATACATTTATCAAATTCATTTGACATGACCTCCTCCCCCCCACCCTGTGAATCCATGTTACCTTGGGTCTTGTAAACCACTGGATTCAAGATATTCCACTATACTTTCCTTCAGCAGTGATTCCATTAACTTCCCACCACTGATGTTGGGTAAAATGCCTATAATTTCTAGCCTCCTATCTGCAACCACTTTTCTGGAGTGGAACTACATCTGCCCTCATCCAGTCCTCTGGAACTACTTCTTTTTCTAGTGGGGTGTTAAATAGGACTGTCAGAGGTGCCAGTACTCAATAAGTATGTCATTTACTCATGTGTGCGTTCACCTCCATAACCCATCTGAAATTGGCATACTCGAGCCGCCGTGAGGCTTGCCCTCTTGTACCCACTGCATGTGGGGGTGTGGCAAACTTGAATGACATCACTAGGTCTTGAATAGCATTGTTGCTGGACAACCACCACCATAAGCAGCCTAGGCTGTTCAGCCATGCTGTGGGTACCAGTGAGGAAAGGTCTTTTTTTTTTTTTTTTTTATGCAGCCCTGAACTGTTCAGTTTAATGATCTAAGCCTAACTTGTGAAATGTTACTCTCACCATTCATTTGTTAATACATTTGTTAGCCATTGTAAAAATAGCTATTCATAACCAGATTAACACCAAATAAAGTTGAAGAAGGCTGATTGTTTCTGAGACTAAAACAATGCACTTAATGCATAAATAAGGTTAATTCAGAGACAGCAAACTGGATTTTAACCCTGTCATATAGGGTGGGGGGAGAAGGGTGAATTTCAAGGAGGATGCATGTGATTAAATCATGTGATTAAATCCTTGCTTGTAAGTTATTACTTATTGATTCAGATATGTGCCACTAAGAATGTAGAAGGCCAGCAAAATACACAATAGCTAGCGATTTTATTAATTCATTTATTAATTCATATGCAAGGTTGTATGCATAAGAAGTATCTAAGCAAGGGTGAGGGAGGGGAAAGAAGGGTGTGAAAAAGGGGGTAAGAGGGAAGGGGGATTGTGGAAAAAGGGGGGCATTTAAAAGGAATAGAGTAAGTAGAAAAGTGCTAGAAGGGTCATGTACATTGAAGATTCAAAAATGTCTTGTAATCAATTTGTAATTCAGAAATATACATCTGATACTTTATACGTTATGTGACTAAAATCAACAATATACTAGTTTAACCAACTGTTTACTCAAGAAGTTTCCATTCTATGCTACGAAAATTAAAAAAAATACAGATGGAAAAGGGGGGGGAGAAAAGGAAGGGGAATAAATAATATGTGGGAAATGGGGAAGGGGAACCAAGGGTTGGATAATAAACAAGGAACGAATTGTCAGTAAACTCAGGAGGACGACAATTATTTAGAAAATCATAGTATTGCAAAAGTGTTATGGACCAAAAAGAACTAACTATTATGAATATTAACTAAGTAAATATGTCCTGAAGCACACTATCAAATCCATGAAGTGTTCAAGCAACGAGCAGGCCTGCCAGTTAACCTCCTCATTTAACCCCCAACTATGTAGGTATATTCCTAACTCTATGAACCATTGGACCTCATGTTTTTCTAAGAGTTTATTATAATCCCCTCCTCTTATTGGCGGTGCGACTTGTTGTAAGCTCCAAACCCTAAGGGATGCTCCGCTGTGGCCTCTTTCTTTAATATGTGGGACCACACTAGATGTCTCATCTTCCCTTCTAATGGTGTTTTTGTGTTCTCCAATCCTCTTTTTTTAACTCTGAAAGTTTTTCCAACATATAACTTATCGCAGGGGCATTGCACAATATAAATAACCCGTGGTGTTACAGTTGATGTGACTCCTGATAGGATAAACTTTGCCTGTATAAGGGTGTCAAAATTCTTCTTTTTCAGATGTACAGTCCCCTCCACTTATAGCGCCCACGGTTTAAATGGGCAGTCGGTTATTCCGAGCACACCTCCTCCCAGCAACAGAGCGCTGTCAACCAGGATCTCGCCCTTCCCCCTCCCATCTGACCGGGCTGTCAACCGCCACTCCACCAGGAGATTCAAGGCTCTTCTGTGGAATCTACCCTGCAGATCTCCTCCCACGAAAAGAAGGCTCTCACCCAGGGTCTCACCCCTTCCCCTCCTGACCGACCAATTTGCTGACTGCCACTCCATTAGGAGATTCAATGCTCTCCTGTGGACTCTGCCCCGCAGACCTCCTCCCAGCAGCAGGGGGCTCTCACCCAGGGTCTTGCCCCTCCTGGCTGACCAGGCTGCCGACTGTCACTCCATGAGGAGACTCAAGGCTCTCCTGTGGACTCTGCCTTGCAGACCTCCTCCCAGCAACAGAGGACTCTCACCCATGGTCTCACCCTTCCCTTCCCAGCTGACCAGGCTGCCAACCACCACTCTACCAGGAGATTCAAGGCTCTATTGTGGACTCTGCTCACAGACTTCCTCCCAGCAACAGAGTGCTGTTACCCAGGATCTCGCCCTTCCCCCTTCCAGCTGATCAGGCTGCTGACCACCACTTCACCAGGAGATTCAATGCTGTCCTGTGGACTCTGCCCTACAGACCTTCCTCCTAGCAGCAGAGGACTCTTGCCGCTCCCCCTGCTGACTGCCATGCCACCAGGTGATTCAAAGCTCTCCTGTGAAATCTTCCCCGCAGATCTCCTCCCATGAAAAGAGGGCTTTCACCCAGGGTCTTGCCACTCCCCCTTCTAGCTGACCAATTTGCTGACTGCCACTCCATCAGGAGATTCAGTGCTCTTCTGTGACCTCTGTCCCGCAGACCTCCTCCCAGGAAAAGAGGGCTCTCACCCAGGGTCTCGCCTCTCCTGGCTGACCAGGCTGCCAAACGCCACTCCATGAGGAGAATCAAGGCTCTCCTGTGGACCTCGCAGTCCTCCTCCCAACAACAGAGGACTCTTACACAGGGTCTCATCCTTCCCCCTTCCAGCTGACGGGGCTGCCAACTGCCACTCCACCAGGACGTTCAAGGTAGAGTGTGTCACAAATGCACTCCTGGGGTTAGACCCTCTGCTCCCATAGTGCTCAACCTCGAAGTGCAATATATGAACAGGGGACAAACAGGGACACCCTTCTTTCTGTTTTGGGTCCGAGTGACTAACAGTATCGAGTTCTGGGGGTCAAATATGAACCTTTTTTAGCTGACATGCCCAGGTAACAGGTCCAAATAACACACCCTCTTCAGGGAAAACAGTGCAATACTTAACCCAGTGGACACACAACCAACCTGGTTCACAAATCCCTTCTGACTCAATTGAAATCTAGGTATTTCCTTACCTTCCTGTATCTTTATACAGATTCTTGTTAGCACGGCTGCATATGGTGACACACTAAGCACTTTAACAGTTATGTCAGAATTATCAATACTGTTCCAACATTCACACTCAAAATAAGAACATGTCTCAGACAGGATTAAGGATACCAAAAAGTTTACTAAAATTAAAAATAGTAAATAAATACAAAACACAGAACATATATACATTAATGCTTACATTTACAAAGAAATGGAAACTACAAAACAAAACACCTTGTAACTGAATTACTAGTTCTAACTCAGTTTTCAGTTGTGTTACCTATCTTGACAGAAGTGCCATTTAATGCCCAGAACACAAGTGTCAGATTTTCAAAGTTGGAACAGTAAATCAGATACTCCAATGCCTTCTCTCCGGCGGCTCTCCAGCATCCAGGTCCATTCCTGAACCCGGTTGCCAGCGCATCATGAGTAGAAATCCAACCACTGCACCAACGGGCCAGCACCGCTGCCATTTTCATTGACCTGTTGAAGGCCTTTGACTCTGTTTCTCACCACCTTCTAATCCAAAAACTCCACTCCTCCGACATCACTCCACCTGCCATAAATTGGTTCAGATCCTACCTTCAAATAGACAACAATCTGTCCAAGTTGGAAGTGTCCTCTATCCCCCTTTCCCCATCTAAGCCAGCATCCCACAAGGATCCATTCTCAGCCACATTTTCTACTCCTTATTTATAAATGACCTTTCCTCTATCTGCTCTCCCTCTAGTATCCATATGTATATGGATGACACCGTGTTATACTTCTCCGGCCCCACTATAGCCGATGTAACTACCACTCTGCAGCGCGACTATGACAAAGTCCAAACGTGGTTCCAGGAAAGCCAGCTTAAACTAAACTCAAAAAAGACAGTATCAGTGTTCATTGGGTCAAGGCAAAGACTATCCAAGTCCCAGAACCTCCCAGCTTTTGCCACCTGGGACAACTTTCCCCTTGACCCAGTCAAATCTTTTAAATACCTTGGAGTCTGGTTAGATAATAACTTTGACTTTTCTGCCCACATTGACTCTATCTACGCCAAACTCTGCCCTAAACTTGGAGCCCTCTACCACCACAAGAACTGCCTCCCCATGTCAACCCACCAAGACTTAGCCACCAAAACTATTCCCCCTGTATTTGGTGACACAGATATTGTCTATTGCTCTGCACCTGCCACTTCTGTTGCCAAGCTAGATACCCTCCTAAACTCGTTTTGCCACCTCTTACCCTCCCTCACCCACCACTGTCTTCTCTATTCCTCTCTCTTCCTAATGTCTCTTCATGCAAGGCATCATTTGCATAGCCTTTTTCATCACCAAATTCTGTTCTGGGATGCTGCCCTCACCTAAACTCCTGCCTATCCCCAGCCAGCTCCACCACATAGTCCCTTTGCTCTAGGGATGCTAAAACTTTTTCCCTCCCCCATCCTCGTACTTGTACTGGTCAGGTGGCTTTCTCCTGACTTCCACATCTTTGGAATCAACTTCCCAGGGACACTCACCACTCCCGCACTCTTAATGCCCTAAAATCCCTGCTTCAAGCTGTTCCTAACACTATTTGCTTTTGCCTAACCACTTCCCCTTCAACCCCCTCACCCCCCAGCCAGCTCCCACTCTTTTCCATATGACATCATCTACTTTTTTCTTCTTTAAAATGGTCCTTTAACCGCTGTCTGACTCCATGTCAAAATGAAAATACCTCACAAAACTGCAATCCTGTCCTGCCTTCCAAGCTTTGTCTTAGTGTTTTTACCTCCTCCTGGCTATGTGTGCACATAGTTGGTATTTTTGCTGCTACTGTATAAATTATTTCTGTTATTCACTTCACAACGTTTGTATAATTGTATAATTTGTACATAGTTGTTTTTTATTTATCTGAATTTGTTTCCCAAATGCTGTTACCCTGTATTCTGTTTCCAAATGTTTTTATCCTGTTTTTGCTCCCAATTGTTTTTTTTACCCTGTATCTGTAGTTCTCTTTATTACTTCTGTTTATTTTGCTAAGACCCTGGTTCGCACCTGGAAACGAACCTCGGTTCAGTGTGCCTTTCCTGGTTACCAACTTTTAAATAAAATAAATAAATAAATTGCATTTACCATTTGCCAGTTCCATAGGATGTGATGTTAAGAACGCCTTCTATTTTGGGCAGATTAGCTGCTTGTTAGTGTCAGCTTACACTTTGGCATGCAGTTTTTGGAATTTGCCAAAGTGTGAACTGACACTAATTAGCAGCTAATCTGCCAGAAATAGAAAGGGCATAGAATGTCTGGGATACTGTTGTGGATCAGGGAGTCTTTAAAGCAGAAATTATTTGACCCAGTTTCAACTAAAGTAAATCAGTACTGTGTCACAGTTCAGCCATGGGGACTGGAATGGGGCTCTGCAGCTGTCAGCTCTGTTGTCGGTCTGCAACCAGTAGCGTACAAAATAAGTAGCCAGTTACCAGATATCCTTTCCGTTAATTTAAAGTGGGCAGAGCGGTTGTGCGTCTGGTCGGAGAGAGAGCTGCAACTACTGTATAGCCTTATCTGTGACTCTTCCCCCACCCCTTCTGACTGCTGACCTTGCGGCATGCCACAGGAACACTACAGGAACAAGGAGCACTTTAAATTAGCAGAAATCCTGCACCCAGTCATCAACCTTGCAGTCCCACAACTCCGGCCTTACTGCATGGTAGTCTGCAACTTATTTCAAGTGAGCCTTTACAGCGACCACCCACTATAACGGACAGGCAGAATATGTCTGTACAAATGTGCTTGTTATAAGCTGTGGGGCTGTATGTCCTCAAACTGAACACCATCCACACAGGAACTTGGCATTCTTTAAAGGTCCAAGTAAAATCACAAAACTGTGAAGTTTCCGCCACAGTAAGATGTTTAGAATGTTTTATGTAGGTATAATTGGTGACTTATATTGTATGTTAAGCATAAGCCATAAGTTAATACTGGAGGTTCAAAAATTGCAATTCATACTTTATTTGTGTTATGAAGTTTCAGAATTCTCTTGGAAGAAGTCATTACATATGTTGCGAAATGCTGGGGTAGTTAAATGAAGAAGACTTCAGATAAAAATGGTTGTGTCGAGGCATTTTTTGACCAGAGTGGTCCAACTCCTACAAATTGTTGCTGACAAGTTCCTCCAGGACCAGCTCCACATCTGAATTTACTTCAAGACAACAGTGATTTCCTGCCCGTCCTTCGCTACTGCCCAAGACCCTACACCCTTCTATGAGTACCAGACCCAAAAAGGTTGTTATAAGGGCAGAGGCAGGTGGGTCTCCAGATGTGCTGCTGCATCACCAGCTCCCAAGCCATAGCCAAAACAGAAGCCCTGACAATTCTGCCCAGGTTACCCAACCATTGCCAGTGGGGGAAAGCTGACCCACTACTTCCAGGAATGGGTAAAAATTACCACAGACAAGAAGGTCCTGGTGGTAGTGGGTCAGGAATTGTCCCTACAGTTCAAGAGATTTCCAAAATGGCAGGAACCCACAGATATTCCGTCTCATTCACCAACAGAAATAATCCTGCTGGGACTTGAAGTAAAGAAACTGCCACAGGCAGAGGCAGTGGAAAAGATTACTACCTCTAGTTTTAGTTCAAAGGCTTATTTGTTTGACTTTTTAAGTCATTACAAAGTTATCAGTAAAATACAAAAATACATTACAGACTATAAAACAGATGTAAAATAATACAAACACTGTATATGTTTAGCATTGCAACAAAAAGGAGCAGTAGACAGTTAGTGTGCAACCCACATGAATCCATCCTTTGGATGAGGCTACTGAATCATCATACTTTGTCATCATTCTTTATTTAGCTTTTGTTAACCAGGTAAGCACACTAGACAAGAAATGCTTATTTTCAGGCACGACCTGGGAGATTACAAGATAAATTTACACACAGGGTAACAGCATGACAAGGAAGTGTAGTACAGGCATTGAACAGTGCAAACAATAAACAGTCGACATTCGCAGTAGTGGTAAAGTCAAGCAAGCAGTAAAGGAATCATATACATGTCATGAAAGGGTACAAGAGCATTTAGGTAACACAGTGTGCATATCAGGAAATGGATACAAGCGCATTAAGGCAGGACATGGAACATGGACCCATGCATAAGGACAGCAATTGCTTTGGTGCCAGGGAATAAATAAGGGGCAAGGGTAGCTTTTCTTAGCTCCTAGGGGTAGTGGTCCACCTGCCAGGATAAGGGGTAGAGTACATTAGGGTAGTATAAGAGATACCAGGCATCTTCGGGACAGTTACAGGTAGAGGCGGATTTCAAGTGTAACCACAGGGAGTTCTTAAACAGGAGGTGGGAGGGAGCACATCTGATGGATGTGGAAAGGGAGTTCTAGAAGTGGGAGGTGCAGACAGCAAAGGTGCGAGCACCAGACAAAGTACTAGTTTGGGGAACAAGGAGAGACAATGAGTCAGTTGACCTGAGTTGGTATGATGGTTGCACAGGCAGAAGTAGCTGAGACAGGGCAGGAGGGGTGGCATTACGGACAGGTTTGTCTATGAAGCAACCCAAAACAAATGAATGATAGTTACATGGGGACAACCAGTGAAGCTTTTTGTATAGCTCACAGTGATGGGTAAGTCGATGGACAGTGAGAGCAGAGTCTAAAAATAACTTAAGTGATTCATTCTAGTACAATCCGTGATTAATTACATAGTCTCAGTAATCATCCGAGACCACCTTATATTACTGGCAGCTGAAAACCCATACGTGTACATCAGCCCAACTAATGGGCACCTATTCAGATCCAAGGAAGTTACAGTGAAAAATGCCCAATATTAAGGTAAGAATTTCATCAAACATAATGTACAGTATGTTACTATAACACAATTAGATTTCCTGTAACTCTTCTGGAACATATTATGCTTTGTAGTTACAAGTACAATGCCTGGGTTCCTGTAAAAATGGAGATCTTCTTCAAGGCGATCTCTTGCAGCAGGTCACACCTTAGGAACCTTATCTGTGAGGTGCATGGACCTCATGGAACCTTTTTTGCAAGAAGTCTAACAGGGGTCGCCCTCGGCGACATCACTACATCAATATCCCCCTGTATTGTGTGGGTGGCCCCACACCCTACTCAGTTCTTTTCCCACTATCAACCTTGGCGTCGGACTCTGCAGAGCACTGTTGCTTCAGTCAGCCGCCATTTTGCTGACTTTCTACTGCTATTTTAGCAACCTGGTGTATAGACCACACCTGGTTCCCCTTGTGCTCAAGAAGGTAGTCAAACTATACTAGGCCCCCTCAGAAGACCCTTTTTTCTCTGGGCCCCCTTAGGTGGATTCTTTGGTCATAACTACGTCCCAACACCTAAGCTCCCTTCCTCCCAATAAAGAGTCCAGGAAGCTGGACCTAATGGGCAAATGGGTCTTTGTATCCTCTCTCCTAGCCATTAGTGTCCTTAATTAAGTGGGGCACATGTTGAAGTACCAGGCTAACCTCTGGGACACTGCTAAATCAGTTGCCCAGTCCCTTCCTGAGGGTCCCCCAAAGCAGGAAATCCTTAAGGCTCTTCAGTCTGGTGCGGACATGGGTAGACACTTGTTGCATGCTGCCTATGATGCCATGGATGCCTCAGCAGGAGGCATTTGCTTCCGGCGCTACTGCTGGCTCTGGGTGTCAGGATTTGTGACCAATGTCCATCAGTCAATCTTGAATGCCCCTTCAGGGGCCAGAGACTCTTTGGGTGTAATGTGCAGGACATTCTCACCAGTCTGCAGGCATCGGGCAGAACCCTGTGCTTGGTCCATACCGTCTACCACACCCACCAGAAAAGCATTCAGCAGGTGCCCTTTCGACGCACCTCCTACCATCCTAGAGCAGTCTCCAAGCAGCTCACCAAGCATAAGGAGGCCACTGCCATGCCCTCCACTGACAACCCAAACAAGTCCGCAAGGGGTGGAGAGCTGGCCTGGTCATGAGCACCGCCACAGCCTGACTCTTTGCCAGACTCCCTCCATCCAGTTCCTTAGGATGTGGTTGTTTCTCCCTCCCATCTCCATGGGTTGCGGGAGATTACATCTGACACATGGGTGCTTCAGCTGATATCCCAGGGCCATGCTCTAGAATTCATGGAGAGGCCTCCAGACCTCCCACCCAGACCCTCCTCTTACCCTCCCATGCACGTGCCAGTGCTGTTAGCGGAGATCCAGATGCTCCTAGCAAAAAAGGCCATAGAACCCATTCCCGAGGAGCAGCAAAACAGGGGGTTCTAGTCCCACTTCTTCCTCATCCCCAAGTCCACAGGGACCTGAGGGCCATCCTGGACCTATGCAGCTTTTTTTTGTTTTGTTCTTTGGTAGCCAGGTAAGGCCCACTAGGCACAGATGTATGTTTTTAGGGGCGACCCGGGAGCACTAGGGAGGTTAAGTGACTTGCTCAGAGTCGCACAGTATGCAATTGGAGGTTGTGAGAATCAAACCCAGATCTGTCTGCTGGATGTACCAAGCTCATTCACAGCTCATTACTCTAACCTCTAGGCTATACTGCCAGCCTGAATCACTTCATCCAATACAAAATGTTAAGGATGGTCTCCCTCCCTGGCCTGTTACCCTTGCTCTGGGACGGCGACTGAATCTGCTTCCTGGATATGCAGGATGTTTATCTGCATATCATGGTTTGTCCTTCCTACAGGAAGTACCTCAGATTCCTGTTCCTAGGGGAGCACTACTAGTTCAGAGTTCACCCCTTTGGCTTAGACTCAGCACCTTGGATCTTTACCAGATGCCTCACAGTGGTAGCAGCAGTCCTCGGGAGTGAGGGCCTCTGCGTCTTCCCTCATCTGGATGACTGGCTACTCAAGGCCCTGTCCAGGGAGCAGTTGTTTATGACCCTGGCATGTACCCTGCAGCTGTTCAGCTAACTAGTGGTTACAGTCAACCTGACCATGTCAGTGTTGACCCCTGGCTAGTATCTTCAATACACTGGAGCAATTCTGGATATGGCTCAGGGCTCTGCCTTTCTTCCTCCAGATCAGGTGGAGTGTTTAATGGCGCATGCCCAGGAACTCTTTCACAGCTGGTACGTCACAGCCTGGATGTACCTTAGACTGCTGAGGCTGATAGGCGTGGCCATTGCTACTGTTCCCCATATCTTGGCTGCATATGCACATCCTTCAATGGACCTTTGACCTGGATCAGATGGTCCTGGTCTCCACCCCCGTCAGGAAAGTCCTCCAGTGGTGAATGGAACCCAGCCACTTACTAGCGGGAGTTCCTTTCATCATTCCCTCTGCTCATCAGATCCTCAGCTTGGATGCTTTGGGGATGGGCTGTGGTGCCCATTTGGGCCTCTTTCAGACCCAAGGGACATGGTCTCCACTTGAGGCCTCATTATACATCAGTGTCCTCAAGATGAGACGTGGTCCTGTATGGTCTGCAGACCTTCCAGCCCTCTGCTGGTGCAGATTAACAGTGTCAGTATAGTGCGCTGCATCAACAAGCAGGGGGTACCCACTCTTACCCCTGTGCAGGGAGGTGATGGGGGTTTGGTACTGGGCTCTGGACCATGACATGAAGCTGTCAGCCATCCATGCCCAAAACATACTGGCAAACCACTTAAGCTGGCTGCAGTCCAGGAAGCACGAGTGATAATTGCTGACCTCTGTCATCAGAGACCTGTTTGACATGTGGGGGCATCCAAAGTTGGACCTTTTTGTGTCCCCACACAATACAAAATGGTTGCTTTTCTGCTTCCTCTCTCCAGGGCCTGGAGTTTTCTGGCAGGACGCATTGTCCCTCTCTTGGAAAGGGAGGTTCTTTTACGCCTTTCCTCCCTTTCCTCTGATCCAGAGAGTACTGATCAAGCTCCAGATGGAGGGCACCACACTGATCCTGGTGGCTCCCCTCTGACCTCGTCAGATTTGGTTTCCACTATTACAGCAGTTAGCAGTGGAGCCTCCGGCACCTCCTCCCCTGTGCTTGGCTTTGCTGTGGCAGGAATGGGGGACCCTGCTCTACCTGAACCTCCAGTCCCCTCACCTGCATGCCTGGCTCCTGAAGACGTAGCCATCACCAGATCTGGAGTCTCTCCTAAAGTGGCTGATGTCCTGGTGGTCGCCAGTAAGCCCTCCACCAGAGCGACTTATTTCATGAAGTGGAAGCATCTTGCCTTGTGGCAGCTTCCTGTCATCTGGACCCATTCACCCATCCAGTGAACCAGATCCTAGAGTACCTGCTATCCCTGTTGTATGCTGGCCTTAAATACTCTTCGATCAAGGTGCACTTGTTGGCCATATCAGCCTTCCATGTGCCCATTGAGGGCTGTATGGTGGTCCAGTTGGACATGACCCATACTTTTGTGAGAGGCATATTGCACTTGAAGCCCCAGGTCCACAATCCTGTTCTGCCCTGGGACCTGAATTTTGTTTTTGAGAAACTTATGTAGGCTCCTTTTGAGCCCGCCGTGACTTGCAAGCTGTGCTTTCTGTTGTGGAAAGCGTTATTTTTAATTGCTATTACTTCTGCTTATAGGATCTTTGAGTTGCAGGTGCTCATGTGTGAGCAGCCTTATTTGATTTTCCACAAAGGCAGGGTGTCTTTGCGTACTAACCCTATGTTTTGGCCGAAGGTGGTGTCAGAGTTTACCTTAAATCAATCCATCCACCTGCCTGTTTATTTCCTGGAGCCTGCCAATCCAGGGGAAGCATTGTTCCATACTTCAGATGTGCAAGAATTGTGCATCACTGTACTCACTATATGAAGGACTGTAAGAAGTACTTGCAGCTGTTTGTTTCCTTAGCTCCTGGGAAAGGGGTGCTCCAGTTTTGAAGCAGTACTTATCCAGATGATTAGCCAACCGCTTCACTTTTTGTTACAGAAAGAATGGTAAGAAACTTCTTAGGGTTGTTAAGGGTGACTACCAGGGGTATAGCCACTTCAGTTGAGTGCTTCAGGAGCATCTTCACTGTGGAGATTTGTGCCTCTGCCACTTGGAGTACTGTCCACACTTTCCAAAGCATTACAGTCTGGATATCGCCTCTAGAAGGTGGACAAATTTTGGCCTGGCTGTGTTACAGGGCCTCCTCTCCTAGACGTCTGCCTTTCAACCTCCTATACTAGTCTCCTCTGCAGTACTGCTTGGGACCCATTCCTAAAGTGTGACCTGCTGCAAGAAATATCCTTGAAGAAGATAGAACAGTTACGTAAGAACTTACCATAACAGTAGATCTTCGAGGGAATCTCTTGCAGCAGATCATGCCATCCCTTCCTTCTTCCCCCTTTTCCTTGGAGTTTTCCCTTTTCCTATTTGTCCTCTCTAGGATGGTGACCCCTTCAGCTCCTCATGCTCCTTCTGGTGGGGCCTTTGCTCGGTTCCCTTACAGGCATGTCCTTGGTGGATGATCTCCAGCAAGGAACTGAGGAGGGCGTGGGGCTTCCCATGGCTATATAGGGGAACATTGACATAGTGACGTCGCTGTGGGCGTCCCCAGTTAGAGTGCCTGTGAAAAAGCTTCTGTGTGGTCCTGGCACCTGATGGCTAAGGTTCCTAAGGTGTAACCTGCTGCAAGAGAGTCTCTCAAAGATCTAGTGCTATGGTAAGTTCTTATGTAACTGTTCTACCCAAAGCATGCCAAAAGGGCAAAGCTCATCCCCCCCATCCTCTGAGCAGTGCTAAACCTGATTCAGCCAAAGTACTAGCTTCTCTTTTGTGAAGATACCCAGAGTAACTGTCCAAGTAGGCCACTAAGATCATAAACCGCTAAACTTTAGGGAAGGAGATCCTGAGTAGCCCAATGGTTAATTGGGCATAGAACACCCATTGGCCCTGTCTCAGTATGCATATTTCGTTCCTGTAAACATTACTCTGCCCCACAATTTCCAGACCTAGCAAATCATGGCAGTAACTTGTGATATCTAACAAAAAGCACTTTCCCTTATTCTGAACACTTGCAACACAACCCTGGCCAACATAAACTAACAAATCAGGCCTATTTCAAGCCTGCCACCTGGTGGTCACAAGTATGCTCAAATAAATCCATTCCAGTAGCCCAGATGATTTGCTAAAACATTTGCATTTAGGTAGCAAAAAGCAACTACAAGGGAAAGTATTCAGAGGAGATGGGAGCAAGTACTGTTTCTCATGGAGAGTGGTGGGAATTTGGAACTCTCTTCCAAGTAACGTAGTGAACTTGGAAGGAATGGAAAATTTTAGAAAGACTAAATAGGTATTTACTGGCAGCAAATGTTACAAGGCAATTACTGCTGAAAAGTGTGGGGCACAGGCAGTCTTGATTGGTGATGACAAGCCTTCTTCCATCCTATTTTCCCTATGTTAATAAACACTGCACGTTTCTACTATTTATTCTATATATATATATATGGAATACTGCTAATGGCGAGCATTAGAGTAACACTTCCTGTAACACCAAAATGCTTGCGTGAATAATAATGTTTTGAGGCAGTGTTGACCACACCACACTGGGATGAATGGGGGTTCAGATTAAAAGCATGTGGCACAGGATGCATGAATGCTTGAGGGGGAAACACTCTTTCAATAGCAGGGGTATGCAAGAGTGATGTAGTGCATTATGCATCTCAAATTGGCAAATGTCTTAACATTAGAAAAAAAATGAGTGCTGTCAATATGAGTGTGGTTGAAGAACAGACAGCATCTGAGGGCGCATGCAAAAATGGGAAAGTGCAGGAGTAGGAGGGAAATAAATTAAAATGTATGCCTTTCTTCTCACAGAACGTATCTGCTCCATCTACAACCTCCCATCCGACGGACATTCAGTTGCTTGAGGTGGACAGCTTGGAAGAGTTTGCACTCAGGCCTGCCTCTCAGGGTGTAACAGTGAAATGCCGCATCACTCGAGACAAGAAGGGAATGGACCGCGGTCTGTACCCCACGTACTTCATGCACCTGGAAAGGGACGATGGGAGAAAGGTACAGTTTTGTTTAGTCACAGTGCTGATAGAATGCCAGCATTTTCTGTTCCACTTTCATATTAAAACAATGTAATGAGTCCCAAAACCTGAGGATCCAGTTCCTTTTTTTGGTTACACACCCAAGGTGGAGCACAGTTAAAAAACATGTTTAGGTCACCTTGAAATCTTCCTAGAAAGTCACTGGTTTGGTGTGCAGTCTGCCATTTATTTCCAGCTATACAGTAGTTAATCTCAAAAAACAATACAACATATTATCTTATGTGTTCTCTTCACCATAACTCTGACCCACACTTCTTCTCTCTTTGCCCATGTGAATACCACTGGTGGTCATCATCTTCTCATTCACGCTCTCCTGTCTGTGGTGTAACTTTCCCTCTACTATCTGCTCCTTCTTCTCTCCCTCCAGCTTGAAGGCCCTAATCCATGACCGCACCAGTCATGTCTGTTCACACTGCTTCCCCCCACTGTTAGTGTACTCTTATCCCTGAGACGTGTGCATGTTGTTGTCCGTCCCTGTTATTGCCAAACATGTTGCACACTTTGCAATTATAGAATTTGACATAGAAACAGAAGTTGACCACAGCAGGGGGCTGAAGGTCTACTGCCCTTGTAGGCTGTATCCCACCCTGCTACCCCACCCCTCAAACTCTTGCTGCCCCCCCTTTAGGGACTGTGCATCCCATGCCCTGTCCCAACCATTTTTAAACACAACAAGGCTAGCTGCCTCCTCCACTTCCATGGATCCACCATCCTCTCAGTGAAGTAGATCTCCCCCAAGTTACCCCTGAATTTGCACCCCCACCAACCTCCAGTAATGCCCCTAGTGACTGCATCGTTATCTTTTATAAATTGGTCCTCACTGTTTACCTTGTTTATACTCCTGAGACACTTATTTCTCCCCGCTCCCACCTGTAGCCAAATACATGTTTAGGGCTTCTAGACCTTCCTTATAGGATCTGTCCTGCTGGCCCTGAATCATCTTGGTGACATCTTAGCTGTACCAACTCTAGTCTGTCGATGTCCTTCCTTAGGCGAGGGCTCCAGAACTTGGCACAGTGTTCCATATGATGCCTCACCAGCGATCTGTACAGTGGCAGAATCACCTTGCTTCTGCTACTGTCTATGACGAGGTACCTTTGTAAATGAGCCTCTGGCTCAAAGGTTTCTAAACTGATGTTTAACTAAATAAATAAATAAATACTGTCAAACTCCTCCCTGTACTGCCCAGCATCCTTGATGTCTTGCTGCATGCTTTGTTGCACTAACTTGTTTGCATGAAGGACTCACTGATTACAACCCCCAGATCTCTCTCCTCTGTTGAAGTGACCAGAGTAACTCCTCCCATCTGATATTCTGTTTACCTAAGTGGATTACTTGCATTTCTTGGTATTGAACCTCAACTACCAGACTGTAGACCATGTCTTTAAATTTTCTGGCTTCTTCTGGAGCTGCCATGCCTGCCTCATGCTTCACTCTGCTGCATAGCTTTGTGTCATCAGCAAACAGGCACAGCTTTCTCTTGATACGCTCCCCAATGTCATTTATGAACAAATAGGATAAGTCCCAGGACCGATCCATGTGGCACTCTGCTCCTGACCCCTCTGTCCCCTGATTTAGCCCCACTAACCTCTACTCTGTGTTGCATCCCCCTTAGACAATTTCCTACTCGCTTAAGTAAACCTGTCTCCACTTCCAAGTTGTGCAACTTCTTCAGCATCCTCTAGTGTGGTACTAAATCAAAGGCCTTGCTGAAGATGAAGTAGAGCAGATCTTCTGCCTGTTCCCTGTCTGTCACCCTGATGGCTCAATCAACAAACAGTAGCAGGTTGGTCTGTTAGGACCTCCCTGGCATAAACACATGCTGCTTTTCATCTTGTAGTTCGTTGTGCTCTAGGTAGGCCACTAAATTCTCCTTCTCTCTGGTCTCCTATCACTTATCTACAATGAAGAGTAAGGCTGACAGGCCTGTAGTTGCCTGGATCCTCCTCCCCCCTCCTTGTTGTGGAGTGGTACTATGTCAGCAATCTCCAGTCCCCTGACACCACCCGGGACTGCAGTGAGTCATTGAACTAGACGGGTTAAGGTTACTGACAATACTGCAGCCAATTCCCGTAGCACTTGTGGGTGCAGGCCATCCTGGTATGCCCTGAGAGCTTTTAGTCTCTTTTGTACCCTGTCCAGTATGATCTGTACTCTGCTCATTTCCTGGACCCCAGGTGTGATGCCCTTGCTACCACTCTCTGGCTGTGCATACCAAGCATACGTAATTGTTAGTATATTTGCCATCTGCTTGTCATACTCCACTGCCCTCACCCCACCCCCTCGGCTGGCCTAACATTCACCCCTCTTGTTTCAATTTTTCTGTTATGTGCCTGAAAGATTATTTTTTCCCACCTTTTACTCCCTTGGCAATCTGCAGCTCTTTGTCTACCTTTGCCCTTCTGACCTCCACCCTTGCCAGTTTGAGTTTAGCCTAATACTTCATCCAGGCTTCCTCCCCCTTGTTTCTTTTTTACTTAGTGAAGGCCCTTCTTTTCGCTTTCACAGCCTCCCTCTTCCCTGTCGAAAATGATATTGAACTTTTGTGCTAGCTCTTTTTTTATAATTCTTTCTTTAATATGTTTGCAGTAAACAAACAATACAACATTCAACAAATATAAGACATTCAATAAATAGAATATATACATTGAGTCAGACCAAAGTTTCTTATGCAGGTAGTTATTATCTATGAGTAAATGAATTAATAGGAGATCCAAATGTCATTTGGCTAATTTCATCAGCTTAGAGGGATGGTTAAAACTAGAAGGAGCCAAGTAGCAAATATAGTAAGTAATAACACACGGAGAAGGGTGTAAAAATCAGTGGGTAGACCATGTGAAAATAACAGTAACGATAGTCGTGGTAATGGGGAATCCATCATTCTCAAGAAAGAGCGATCACATCTAATTTACCAGAGTTCCCCACTATCACTCTACTGTATCTTAACCCACCCCAGCCTTGATCTCTTAAGTTATTATATGTCTCCTATGGGACAAAGTTAGGCCTGTACCTCATTAAATAAAGGACCCATCTTCTCCACAATATCTCAAACTGTTCCCCTGCATGTCGGGTCAGGGCTGTAAGTTGTTCCATACAATGGATCTCAATCATTATCTCCTGATAGACACATTAAGTAGGAGGCATCAGAGAAAGCCATTTCCGCATAACAGATTTTTTGGCGGTGAGTAAACATATGTTTAACAGAGCTTTAGTTGCTGAGTCACGAATGCCCTCGGGGAAATCGGAAAAAAGAAAAAACTCTGTGGAAAGATGTAAAGGTGTTACAAATATCTCAGCTACGGCAGCCTGGAGTGCTCCAAAAAAGGGGCGTAATTTATCACAACCCAAATAAATATGTCCATGACTGGCAGGAGAAAACCCACATCACCCTCCAACAAGTTGTTCCATGTTCTGGAAGGAACTTAACCTGTATCGTATAAAACGCACTGCCAGCTTCCAGGAGAATTCCTTCCATTGATAGGAGGCTGTAATAGAGTGCAGAGACTGTATATAATGGTCCCAGACTGGATCTGCTATGCTATGCCAAACCCCAAATCTGACTTCCACAGTCTTCTGATGGATTGTATAGAATCTCCCTTTAACTCCACTAGGGCCTTATAAGTGTAGGATATCATATGATTCAATGACATGACACCCTCCAGGGCTGTTCATATTATATCCAACATCTGGGTTTTATAACCTTCTAACAAAGTGTCCCTGGGAAGGGAATTAATAAAATTAATTGCCTGGAGGTTAACTGAGTTGGTCCGGTGATCTTAGGCCATATTTATGCTCTAATTCAGCAAATGATAAAGGTTGATCTTCTTTAACCAATTGCCAAAGAGTAAGTATCCCTAAACGTTCCCAATGGAGGAAACAGTGATCCAGCCTAGCTGGTACTGGATGTGGTTCTGCACAGAGATGCCTTAGAGCTCCTTACTGTTCCTCCAGTTATCCCCACCTCCTTTGCCAAACCGATACCATCTGGGACATCCTGCTCTATTGCTGGAGGAGGTTCAGTCCCTCCTTTGTAAAAGGGCAGTGCAGTTGTTGCTGGTTTCAGAACTTAATCAAGGCTTTTACTTGCTGGCTCCAAAATGGACCTGGGATTTAAGGCCAGTACTAGACCTTCATGGTCTGAAACCTGTTCATAGAGTGGAGAAAGTTCAGAATTGTCTCCCTGCAATCCCTCCTGCCCCTGCTTTTACAAGGGGATTGGATGTATTTTAGTTTTTTATTTTTATTTTGTTTACCAGGTAGGGACACTGGAACAAGTCCTTTTTCAGGTCCAACCCGACATAAAATACATACAAATACAAATATTTCATATTAACTCACTAAACAAAACAATTATAAACATCCAATTCTTGTGAATGAATGTTCAAGCTAACTTTATAATAACTGGGTAGCGTTTTCTCCCATAGGAAACCCAGGTTATAATTTGCTGTTATAATGGCAAACACGTGCCAGGTTTCCAATGCTCCACACATGCGCCTGCCTCTGCTCTCTCTTCTCCACTTACGAGGCGATGGACCCTTCCGGCCACTGTTGAAGGGACACTGCCATTTCAGTATCACAGTCTCAACGGTAAGTAAATAAAAAAAAAAAAAAAAAGAAAGAAAATTGCCTCAGCTGCTGGCTTTCCTCGCTAGTGGCTGGAGTAACACCCTCCTATGCAACCAACAGCACGGCTTTCGCAAGAATCATTCCACCGCCACTGCCCTCGCCCTTCTGACTGACCACCTCCTCTCTAACATGGATAATGGTAAAGCCACCAGGGCTGTCTTCGTCGACCTCTCAAAAGGTTTTGACATGGTTAACCGTGCTCTCCTTACCTCCAAGCTTAGCCTCCTTGTTTGTTCTCAGAAAGTCACAAGCTGGTTCACTAACTACCTTACTGATCGCTCACAATTCATGTGTATTGGTCTAACCTGCTCCCCCACCCTGCCTGTCTCTGTGGGGGTCCCTCAAAGCTCAATCCTGGGTCCCCTCCTTTTCTCCTTATTCGTTAATGCGCTTCCCTTCGACTGTCTCAAGTGTCACTCTCTCCTGTATGCCGATGACCTTGTCCTCTTCCACAGTGATAAATCCACGGCCGCAATCTTCTCACTTCTCTCGCACAATTATGCTGCAGCCCACAGCTGGTTCTCAAAGAACCTCCTCTTAGTAAATGCCAAAAAAACTAAATCCGTGCTGTTCGGATCTAAGCCCTTCCTGGCCAAACTAAAAACCATGCCCCCTTACGCATTCTCACCCCAGACAGCCCAGCCCTGGAGGATGTCAACACCTACAGATACTTAGGAGTACTGCTCGACCCCTCCCTCACCTTCACTGAGCATACAAATTCCCTTGTCAGAAGGTTCCATCAAAAGTTAGGTGCCGCCTATAGATTCGGGCAATGCCTTACCCCTGAAGCCAGACTAGCCATTGTCCAGGATAATCTTCTCCCTATTCTTGACTACTGCTCCCCTATTTATGCCAGGACCTCAGCTACTGCCATGACTAAACTCTCCACTGCCTACAACAGCGCCTGTCGCTTTGCTTTATTGGCCCCGTTCTCCACCCACCACTGTATGCTCTATAATACTCTTGGATGGCTATCGCTGCAAGGTTGCTTTAACCTAGCCCTCTGCTGCATGGTGGACAATGTCATCCGCACGGCTCCAGAATCCCCCCCAACTGCCTTTCTGAAAACCTGAATGCTCCTCCACAACCTCTGCTGTAATGGTTCTCCCCCTCTAGCTGTTCCTAGGGTATCCACCAACATGAGTAGCAGAGCTTGGTCTGCAACTGCCCCTTTGCAGTGGAACAAACCACCGGCTGAACTCCATTCCATTGACACACACTTCAGTTTCAAGTCCCGCCTTAAAGTCTGGTTTCTGGCAAACTCATCCTGCCGCTGCTCCCAGGCGTCTGACACCGACCCACACTAGTCAACTCCCCAGCCCAGGGGTTACCCACACTAGTCAACTCCCCTGCCTACAACTGTTATATTGTATTTTTCACAGTAATATTTGACTTCCTTGCCTGTACATATTGTATATATATTTTTTCCTGAGTATTCTGTGTATTACTTGCTTACTGGACGATGCCTACGATTTGTTTGTTTTGTACCAAATCTCCTCATGTCAGATATTGAAACCTTGTATTCACTGTTCTCAAATGGACCTATGCATCAGACTTGTATATTGTGCTTAATATTGTCATTTGTATCAAATCTGTTTCATGTGTATTACTGTTATCTTGTACTCCACTGTCACCCTGTGCTATTTGTTATGGCCCGGGTCGTGCCTGAAAACGGTCCTTGGGATCAGTGCACTAACCCGGTTATCAAAGTCATAAATAAATAAAAATAAATAAATAAAACCTAAAAAGAAAAGAGAAAACATTTCAGCAGCCACGCGGCTACAGACACCGCCGACTGCACTTCATCCACACATATATTTTATATAACTGCTGTGGTGGCCTTCTTAACATATCAAGAAATAAAACATGGGGTAGTGTGTTTAACTTGATTTTACACACCCTCAGTGTGGATGCTTCAATAAACCTCTCGAGATTTCGCTCTCGTGGTTTATGTAGCATCCAACATTTCTGGATGTGCGTAACATACAGTATTGTTAAACACACCACCCCATGCATTATTCTATATGTAATGAGGGGACAGATCTTACATTATCTGGTAGCAAATTCCAAAAAAGGGGAGCAGCAGATGAAAATGAGCGAAATCCTGGTTTTGATTTATAAGGAATAGACTGCAAAAGAGTTCCCTTAAAAGATCTCAAGTTCAGGGAAGTATCACAAATTGAGACCAACTTGCTTAAAGGAAATAAGCTTTTAGAAAACACAGACTTATAAATTAAGCCTCCAAAGAAATATGCCAGTCTTGCATTAGACGATAACCACCCTAGTTTTGAATTCAAAAAAACAGTGATGGGTTCATATCGGAAGGCCCAAGATGAACCAGCAAATGTTGTTATATACTGTAGATGCCTTACTTTCTTTCACTGCTAATTTAAAGTAAAACCCACCACAAAAATCTAAGTGAGGTAGCAGAATTCCTGTAGCAATTGGTCTTCTTGTTTCCATAGAAAAACATTTTTTAAACTTATATAGGACACCCAATTTACAATTGATTTGTCTACAAATAGCCTTAACCTGGGGGGGATAGGTCAAACTAGGTTCTAAGAATACACCCAAGTATTTAAATTTGTAAACTTGATCAATCGCAGATCCCTTTTCATCACGAATAATTAGGCTTGGGTTATCTTTCAGCAGTGAGAGGGGTTCAAATAGCATAACTTTAGTTTTTTTTTTTTGTGTATTAAGAATTAATGAATTAGCTACACACCAGTTGCATATGTCCACAAATTCCTGTTTCAAGGTGAGATACTTGTGACACTGTTTTTGTTTGAGAAAAAAATAATCAAATCATCTGCATATAACAGACAATTACAAGATCTACATAACAAAGGTAATTGATTTACAAAAAAGTGAAAACAACAACTGGCCCACAATTGAGCCCTGTGGCACCCCCGAGTCACTAGAGTAGGTGAAAGAGAAAGAGGTTCTGACTTTGACGAATTGAGTCCTGTTCAGTAGATAATCGTTAAACCAGACCACCACATTGCTGGAAAAACCTAGATCAATCAATTTGGAACATAACAGGGAATGGTCAGTAAGATCAAAAGCCTTGGTCAGGTTCACGAACACCTCCCCACGCATAGGACCATCGCCAAAGCCCCTTAGGGTGGCATTCGTGAACCCAACCAAGGCTGTATCAGTTCCATGGTTTTTTGGAAAACCATTTTGCTGAGGACACAGAACATTGTATGACTCAAGGTAGACAGAAATCTGATTTGCAACTATTTTTTTCTAGTATCTTACTTGGGGGGTGCAAGATAGAAATTGGTCTATAATCGTCAGTTGATTCTGCTCTTGATTTCTTTGGTACTGGAACCACCCTGGCATGCTTCCAGAATGAAGAAAAAGAACGGGAAATTAAACATAAGTTAAAAACAGAGCACAATGGACCGTTGTACTAGACATGAAAGATGCATACCTTCGTGTCAGAATCCACAAGTCACACAGAAAATATCTGCATTTCTTACTTCAGGGCTTAGACTACCAATTTCATGGTTTGCCTTTTGGTTTATCCTCTGTAGCGTGTGTATTTACTCAAGTATTTGCTGTGGGAGCAGCAGCCCTCCGCAGGGAGGGTCTGCATGTCTTCCCTTACATAGATGATTGGCTGTTAAAGGCCCTATCTAAGGAAGCCATTGCATACATACTGTTCCGAACCTGGCAATTGTTTGACCAACTGTGCTACTGGCCACTAAGCTGAAGTGGGTCCTTACCCCCTGCCAGAGGCTGCAATCCATTGGGGCCATAGGTCTCGG
The DNA here is from genome assembly GCA_016271365.2 of Neoceratodus forsteri. Classification (NCBI taxonomy): domain Eukaryota; kingdom Metazoa; phylum Chordata; order Ceratodontiformes; family Ceratodontidae; genus Neoceratodus; species Neoceratodus forsteri. The sequence goes on along the minus strand of CM028131.1, from coordinate 1,389,460,435 downwards.
TTGGATGTTCCTACCTTTGGACCATGCCATGGTACTGGTGGCTCAGGCACAGCTGGTTATCTCCAGCAATGACCTGCTGTGGTTAAGACTAATCAGCTTAATGGTAGCTGCCATCCTGCCTGTTCTGCTGGCCCACCTCCATCTGAGGATCCCACAATGGTTCCTTGGAGCACAATGGACTCAGCACTCAGACGAGCTGGAGCATCTAATGCAGGTCACTCCTCCTTTCTGTTGCTCCCTGCACTGGTGGTTGGATCGCTTCAACCTAGAGAAGGGGTCTCTGTTCCTAAGGCCATTCCCCCTGCTAGTGAAAACAACAGCTTCCTCAAGCTCAGGCTGGGGTGCTCATTTGGGCCCCTTCAGAACCCAGGGCCAGTGTCCCTCTGGATACAGTGCCTTGTAGCAACATTATGGAGATGAGGGCTGTTCTGCATGGCCTACAAGCCTTCATTGCCCTCTTTGCAGGGAATCAGCTGTTTCACACAGATGTTATGTCAGTTATGTACTACATCAGTTAACAAGGCGGGATTCATTCATGCACTCTGCATAGAGGCATTGAGAGTTTGGCACTGGTTGCTGGAACGTAACATAAGGATAGGGTTGCCTTTCATACCAATCCTCATTGTCTTCTGAAGGTTGTGTCTGAAAGAACACTAAATCAGACTACACCTTTCAGTTTGCTTTTCATCTCCCATAGATAATATGGAGCATCGTTTACTTACACTGGACATCCGTAGGATGCTGCGTTGGTACCTGGATCGTAGAAAAAGATTGTAGAAAACCCTCTCAACCATTTATTACTTTGGCCCCCTGGATGGTAGACTCCTCAATTACTAAACAGGGCTGTCCAAATGGCTGGCCAGTTGTAGTAAGTTTTGTTACCAGAAGCACAGTAATCAGCTTCCTGGTCCTGTTCCTGCTATTCCATCCATGGGGTGGCTACCTTCGTGGCTTTTCTTCAAAATGTGTCCACTGCTGACATCTGTGCTGCTGTCATTTGGAGTACTGTTCATACATTCACTAAACACTACAGTTTGAACTTTTCTCTCGTAGACATGCTCACTTCTGCCTCAGTGTTCTGCAAGACCTCCTTACTCAGGATCATGATGTCCTGCCGCCCTCCCTCAGTGCTTGGTTCTGCTTGGGAATCATTCCATGATGTTGCTCAGTGGAGGGAGATGTCCTGGAAGAAGATAGAATAGTTATGTACTGTAACAGTAGATCTTAAAGAGAATCTCCTCCACTGAGCCACAGCTCTTCCTCCCGCCTTCCATGTTGTTGGGTGATTGGTGACTATACTGCCTGCTGTCGCACACTGTTTCCCATCTGATGCCCCCAATGGCATCCATACTCAGGTTTCCATATCTCCTCCTGTGTGCCTGGTGTGGCCCTGGTAACTTTGATCCCTGTCTCCGATGGGGAACCGAGGCATGCTGGGGACTCCCACATTATATACAGTAGGTGTTAACGAGGCACGTCGATTTGGGCGGCCCCAGCATGCAAAATTTTCTGGGTGGTCCTGATGCTGATAGCTTACAATTCCATGATGTGGCTCAGTGGAGGAGATTCTCTTGAAGATCTACTATTACGGTAAGTAACTATTCCATCCCAATCATTGGTGCCACTGTCTCAAATCTCCAAGATGGCCACTAGGTCTAACTTAGCCTCTGTCACCAATGCCTGCAGTTCACTGATCTTATTGTTTAAACTTTGGCATTTAGGTAAACCAACCTCCATGCCCCATCTTACTCCCTCCCATCCTACCTGAACCTTTTCTGATGTCACCCACTCCCTCCCTCCCTATCATTTCCATCATCCACTCTGATAAGAGTACATTTGCTACTTGGTCCCTCACTTGTTACCATCACTTGCCCCTTACTTCCACCACTGCTGGCTTTCCCCGGCCTCATTTCCGTGTCCGGGGGAGCTGCTGCCTGGTTCATCCTACACCTACTATCTACAGTGGGGTTTCAAGCATCAGCTACCCCTCTTCAGTTTAAAAGACTATCCACATTGACGTTTAATTTCTGCCCCAGTGCTCCAGCTTATGAGATGCAGGCCATCCCACTTAAAAAGCCTTCTATCCCAGAATCTTTCCCAGTCCCCCATGTATCCATATCCCTCCTCCCTACATCATTCACCATGTGGCACCTTCCTCATCCTGTCAAGCATCATTCCTGCCTTGGCCTCACCCCTTGAGGCCAATGCACCAGGAAGGCATCTGACTTCGCCTTTCTTAGACCCATTCCTGCACACCATCCTCCACACACCTGTTACCATGGAACCCCTGACTATGAAGACCCTGCTTACCCCTTTCCTTACTCCCTTGACCATGCTTGGTTCCTTCCCAACTCCCTGATCAGGGTCCCACTCACTGCCTGGTCCCAAGTAGTTACTAATTCTAGTCCCCCTCACTGTATGAGTCAGGTAGCTGTGCCTTGTTCAGTGGTGCAAAACAGTTTGTAGTCACTACTGTACAGCCCAGAATGGTTCTCTCAATACACTTCCCTAACTCCCCAATACCCTCCATTCCCTTGAGCCAGTGAGCCTCTCTAGGAGGGTGGGTAGGGAGTAGCGATGCAGGACCCAGACTCAGTTGTCTGTGCAGCCCAAGTATTTCCCCTTGTGCTGCCTGCAGCTGTGCATGGAGCTCTTAGAGCCTCCTGCAGACTGGACAGCGACCAAACCTCCAAAGTGTAGCTCAGGGGATGATTGCTGCACAATTCCTAGAGCTATCCAACCCTACTCCATGCCTGTTCTCCGTCCATTCTACAACCTGTACCTCTTACGCCCACTGTACATGCCTACCCCAGATAGGGTGTAGTGCCTGTTGGTGGTTTTGCCCTCCTGTTCTGTATACCACTATGTAGGCTCACCCCAGATTGGATGTAGTTCCTATTGGTTGTTTTACACCCTTGCTGTGGGTACCTACTATGTAGGCCTACCTCAGTTAGGGTGTAGTACCTACCTGGTACTGCTCCCTCTACTTGCCCCCTCCTATGCCTGTTCCCCTTCTCCAGTCAGAGTTCCCTACAGGGTTACCTGCGTCTGAACTGCAGACGTCCCAGAACAGATGCCATCCTCCTACTCTGGTGGTTCTAACACACCTGGGGATCACACTCTCCTTGGAGTTACAGCCCTATGGGGTTTAAATATACAGATGATGTGCCCTGAAGTCAGACAAAAATGGTGCTGGAAGCTGCAAACTTCACTGCTCTCCCAGATTAAAACAAATCCCCTTTAGCTGAGCTTCGGGTGCTAATTGTTTCTGGGGAAGGGGGAGCAAAAGCCTGCTCACTACCTCAGAAAGGTTCCCTGATTTTCCTACAAGTCAGCCAAAAATCATTGTATATTTATTTCTGATTGCACAGTTTTGCATTTTTACATTTTTGCACTTTATTTTTACTGTCTGTGCACTGATCTGTCATTGTCATTTTGTTTATTTATTTACTATTTCTGACATACTTTTGCTGTACTCCCCTTCCCTCGGGTGCATCTGGAAATGAGCTATTTGTTTTTGCTGTAAAGTTTTTTTCTGCCATGGAATTGATGGGTGGCTATCAGCCAGGTCCCTGCCCTCTCCAACCATCACCTACCTCCCCCAACCACCAGCAGTCACCCATGGATTGACCCTTCGGCTGGGACAGGAAGGAGAGGGCTGTACTCCAACGCAAAAACAAACCAAGGCACCATGGGGCAATGTGAAAATGGCTTTATTAAAGTGCATAAATACAGTACAATGATAGCCCAACAGCTCAGGACACTTCCTTTATGGGTTTCGCATCACCGTGCATCTTCAGGAGGATGCAGCCTCTGGTGCCCACACCGATAAAAAGGTGCTTGTTAAAGTGATGGTGTAAATTAAAATGTATCATACAGTAAACACCTATTATCTGTATATAAATACTACTACCGCACACCTCTAAAAATTCATAAAAACTCAAAGTAGTTTTTGTATATATTTACTTATGCTCTTGTGCAAATGTATCTATACATAGATGTATAAATCATTTAATAATTTAAATAATGCACAAATTAGAGTGGGAGCATTTGCCTTCTTAATTTCATTCAACAGCTATATGCTATATAAAGATTCCAATAGGAGAGTTCCAAAAAGTCCAATTCCAAAGACTTCGATACCCCTGCACAACCTAAAAAGGAATAAGAGGAAAAACACGTAAATCAGTAGATATCCAAATCTCAAGTATTTACCATATCAGATTATTTTTTTCTTTCTAATTAATGGCATAATATCTATTTGGTCATTTAGCTTGGGGGTTTAAGACCATCTCATGTGTATATCTAAAATACATCTCTCTCCACGAGCTTATCATTGCTGTCCTCTCCCCTAGGGGCCAACCTAACCATCTCAGTTCTGCAAAATTTAAAAACATGATCTCGATTGTCACCGCTCTGTTTGCAGCAGTGTACAGCTAGTGCATTTTTAACATCCCCACTGGCTATACTCCTTAAATGTTCTCCCATACGAAGTTTTAAAGGGCATGTAGTTTTGCCTCTATAAAAGGCCCTTCTGGTGACGTCATTGGCTGAATGGAAGCCTAATACAGGAGCTCCGAGACGCGTCCTACCCTTCTAAAATAATCCTCCCTCCAGGCAACCCCTTCAAGCTTGTCTGATCCCATCTGAGGCTTGCAAGATGTCAGCGAAAGGAAATAAAGTGAAAAGTTCAAAAGCTAACTCCTCCCAGGAGAAGCTCAAACAGCTTACTTTAGACGAGGAGATGGAGGCCTTTTCAGCCCGACCGCACCATGACCGCACAGGTCTGTGTCCTCGTTAGAACCTGAGGATGACGATTGCCTGAGATCCAGAAAAATGGAACATACTCTGCAACAAATAATAACAGCTGTACACAAAATTGAGTCATCCATAGCAGACCTTAGACAAGATATGAAAAATATGGACTCACGTATAATGGACAATACGACCAAGATTACTGAATTGACAGAGTTTCAGGACACAGAGCAGAGAGTTTTGTTGTTTCTTTTGCAAAAGGAAAGAGACACTCATGCCAGGTTAGAGGATATTGAGAACCGATCAAGGCGAAATAACTTTTGCATACACGGAGTCCCTGAAGGGGCGGAGGAGGGATATGCTACTCCTATCGATTTTATTCAACATTTGCTACGCACTACATTTGAGATTCCTTCCGGTCTAGATTTAACCATGGACTGGGCTCATTGATCTTTGGTCTCCAAGCCAACTAACTCTACTGCGAGACCCCGATCATGGATAGTGAGAATAGTGCTGTTTCAGTCAAAGGAGTGGATCTTGAAAGAGGCCTAGAGGGTCAAAGGTTTAAAATACCAAAATACAAGCATATACTTCGAGCAAGACTTCTCGCCGGCACTGCAGAGTGAGAGAACGAAAGTGCGTGCAGTGATAAAGGACATAAAGGAAAAGAAAGCTATATCAGAGCTTAGTTGTTTCTGGCCAGATTGAGAATACACCTGGACTCTGGCCTGAAAACTTTCCTGAATTTATTGGAGGTGGCAGGACAACTTAAGGAGTGGGGAATAACCCTCCCGAACTTGGAAATAGAGCTCCTGGAACAAAGGTTGTTTAAAGCCGGGAGCTCTTCCGAACCAGCTGATGAGAGATGCCTCAAAGATTTTACAACGTGCAGTAGGATCCACGGCGAAGATGACTGGAGGTTCAGAATTGAAGGCCACGTCGCATCGCTGAGCAAGCCTGACCTGACAGCAATTGTTAATTCAGATAAGTTGCTTGTGTAGTGAGTTAAAGAACGTGAACAAACTAAAGGGAAATGTTTAGAAGGGACAGGGTTTGCGGTCTCTTCTCCCCCTAATTCTTTTTATAGAATATGCAGGACACTGAAGAGACTCCCTCACCCCCTCCAGTTGGGAGGAATGGCGCTGTGATACAGTTGTTGTATTACAGAAACAGTAATGGTAGCATAATTTAAAAAACATTTAAGAACCATAATGGCACTAAATGGTTCAGAGGGGGGAACGGGGGAAAATGAAAGAGATTTATCTGATCACGATTGGTAACACTAATTGTTTATAAAATTTCTATATGGGTATATAAAGTTAATGGGTGTTGCCACACGGTGGTGGTGGGGGAGTTAAACCACGACTATAGGAGGAAGGGAGGGAACAAAATATTACATGAAAACTAGAACAAAAAGGGGAGGTGCGCGTCAGTCTGGAGGGGTTCTGATAGTCTTCACTCCGGTGATGGGTAAATAATATACTAGGAGCAATACCATCTAAGCTCCAAGTCTCACATTTGGAGACCAATAGTGTGTCATACACTAAACACCAAGAGTGGACCTGGTCTACTCCCACTCCCTGGATTGGGAGGACTCCAAGGATACACCTAGGAAGCACGGGGGGGTTATCTTTTGCCCCCTCCGCGGACACCAGAGTAGTAAAGGAGCCTGGGTACTCTCTAGACTCCAGGCGTAGATTACAAGAGACAAATTAAAGAGAATTAGTGTTGTGCTTGACCCTAGTTCACCAGGGTCATTGTTTCTTTTTTCTTTGACCTTGTTGGTTGTAGCTGTCTATCCCCACTCTTTTATAGGGGTGAAGGGGAGAGAAGAGGAAGTTATGGGTGTAAAGATATTTGTGAAGGACAGTCAGCTGGAGGAAAATCCCACAGAGAGAAATAGGTACTCAGTACAATCCCAGTCAAGGAAATTATGCCAAAGACAGAATAAGATATGGAACTGGGGACGGGTGTGTCCCTTTCATTTCCCTCAGTTAGGACAATGTCTTCCCTAAAGATCTGTTCGTACAATGTAAAAGGGATTAACTCTCCCATTAAGAGAACTAGAGTATTGCAGGAATTGAGATGGCTTAGTGGAGATGTGACCTTTTTGCAAGAAACACACATTTCCAAGATGGAACATCAAAAGCTCAGAAGAGCATGGGTAGAACACGTGGTAGCAACCTCTCACCCTAAAGCCAGGAAAACGGGAGTGGCCATACTATTAAGAAAAGGCCTGGGCTTATCAATAGAGAGCACAGAAAGTGCACTGCAGGGAAGATACGTGAGAGTGTCAATCAGCACTCAGGGGAGGAGGATGCACTTGGTCAATGTTTACGCCCCGAACATAAAGCAGGGGGAAATTTTTGTTACGGTCTTTCAAAAGTTAGCACGACTCCTAACAGGCCAGATAATATTGGGCGGCGATTTTAATGTAGCCCCCAACCCCCAAAGGGATAGAACACCCAACCGGCCTCATGGAAACCTGGCAGTCCCCAAGGTACTACTCTCACTTGCGAGGGAACTAGGTCTTGTCGATATATGGAGAGCTCATCATCCCCAGGACAGAGATTATGCGTGTTATTCCCCTGCCCAAAAATCCTACTCCAGATTAGATTTATTTTTCATGTACAGTACGGACTTCCACAAGATAACAAACTCCCAAATACACACAATGACTTTATCTGATCATGCACCAGTATCCATTGACCTGTCCCTGCCGTCTCAGGATAAACAAAGGTTATGGAGACTGAACGTCTCCTTGCTAAATAATAAATCCTTTGTAAATAAATTAAAACAAAAAGTAGAAGAGTTTACAGAAATTCATCAGGGTACCTCTTCTCCAGTACACGTTAAATGGGATGCACTGAAAGCAGTAGTTAGAGGAGAAATTATTAGTTTTGCTTCTTCTCAGAAAAAAATTTATACCTTAACCCAAAATAGACTACTGGCAGATATAAAAGCTTTAGAACAAGAACACAAATCTGCCCCTACAAATCCAAAAATTTTGAGACAATTACGACAGGCAAGGGAGAAGTTACAAGAGTTTGAGAATAAGAAAGTAGAAGGTTATCTTCGGTTCACTAACCAAAGGTATCATGAGGTAGGAGGGAGGGCATCGAAACTGTTGGCTTTTCACCTTCGTAAGGCCCAAGCTGATAGACATGTACCATACATTGAAGAAGAAGGCGGGGGAACCCACAGATGGGAGTCCCCTAAAGAGATTGCCACCCAATTTAGAAATTATTATCAATCCCTATACCAAGAAACCCGGGAGCAGCATAGTACCAGACAGAAAACGCATAGTTTTCTGGAAACTATAAAACTGCCCTCACTGCCAGAGGCAGCTAAAGAGGATCTGAATCATTCCATATCAACAGAAAAGGTACTGACAGTTATCAAGGGGCTGCCCTCGGGCAAGACTCCAAGCCCGGACGGGCTGAGTGGAGAATATTATAAAACTCTGAATTCCACATTGGCTCCAATTCTCAAAGAACTGTTTAACCAGACACTGGAGGATGGTAAAGTCCCAGAAAGCTGGGCACAATCAATCATAACTGTGATACCAAAGCCTGGGAAGGGAAAAACCTGATGTGAATGGTTTAGACCAATAGCCCTGCTTCATCAAGACCAGAAAATATTGACCAAAATACTTGCTAACAGACTTCAAAATTACATTGAATTATTAATACACCCAGACCAGACGGGTTTTATCCCACATTGCCATCTAGCAGATAACGTTAGAAGAATTTTAAATATTTTTCGAGCGAAAGAAGGCCTGCAGCATCCAGCGATAGCAGTTTTCCTAGATGCCGAAAAAGCCTTTGATAGGCTTAATTGGGAATATTTATTCCTAGTATTAGAGAAAATGGGCTTTGGGGAAAATTTTCTAAAATGGATAAAACTAAGTTACTAGGGCCCGCAAGCAACAGTGAGAGTAAATGGAACTCTCTCTTCGTCCTTTCATATTACTAGAGGTACACGACAGGGATGCCCTCTATCCCCTTTGCTTTTTGCAATCAACATGGAACCTTTTGCACAAGCAGTTAGGCAGAATGAAAACATAACAGGTATTAAGGTGCTGCATACAAACCATAAAATTTCGTTATATGCGGATGATACCTTGATATACTTGAGTGACCCTCTAAATTCAGTCCCTACGTTGCTTAACCTAATCGGACAATTTGGTGAAATTTCTGGTTTTAAAATAAATACGACTAAATCAGAGGCCTTGTTAGTGAAAGGTTGGAGGGAGCAAGAAATGAGGGATCTCATTCCTTTCAGATAGGTGGAGATGAAAGTGAGAGATCTGGGCATCCAAATACCAGTAAATACATCAACACAGTATAAACGTAACTGTGGGGCTCTGAGGCAGCAGGTATTTGCTGATCTTCACAGATGGAACTCCCTCCCTCTGTCATTTAGTAATAGATTAGAAGCAATTAAAATGAATATTTTGCCTAGATTCATGTTTTTGTTTGTGACCCTTCCTCTCCCTATACCCTCAAAGGACTGGAAGGATTTAAAGCAAAAATTATCAAGGTTTATATGGGCAGGGAGGAGGCCGAGAGGAAGGTGGGAAATACTAACAGAAGAAAAAGGCAGGGGTGGCATGGGACTTCCAGATTTCCCAAAATATTATTTAGCGGCCCAACTCCTACCGGTACTAAAAATGGTAACACAGGGAAAAAGTCACGGTTGGATGGAGATAGAGGAGAGGGAGTGCCACCCAACCCCCCTATATCTGCTGCCCTGGAGAACCCAACCCAAAGATCTGAAGGGCATTCCCAATATATTCACTAAACATACACTAACAATATGGCTCCAAGCATGACAATCCTGGGAAATAGTCCATCCAATATGGAGGTATCTTCCCTTTGAGCACCTCTCAGATTTTCTGGGGTCGGACAGAGATCAAACTTTCTTCAGGTGAGCCATGAAGGGCCTTAGCTACCCTCAGCAGTTGTTGGAAGAGGAGACCCTGAAATCCTTTGCTAGAATTCAATCAGAGTTTGGGCTGTCAATCACAGACTGTTTTAGATTTTGCCAATGCGTGCATTACATCACACATGTAATAGGTCCTTGGGACCTGATACAAGATCCAGCAGGACCTATTTTACTCACACATCAGAAGGGTACACTTAGGGATACCAAGGCCTATATTTCTAAAATCTATAAAACGCTAATGGATAATAGGGGGATGTTGGCAGTCCAAGGGGTATCAGACCGTTGGGTATCAGAAGCAGACATACATATTTCAAATCAGACATGGCAGACGATATGGCAAGGAATTCGTAAGATTACAAACTCCCCCTCCTGGCAGGAGTTTAGATGGAAAATTAACATCCGCTTTCTTCGAACCCCATCAATCTCCTATCATTATGCTATATCTAAAACAGACAGATGCTGGAGGGAATGTGGGGCCCCAGGTTCACACTACCATATTTTATGGGGATGCCCCATTCTCAACCTCTTCTGGACTGATATGTCTAGGTTGATAACTCAAATCCTTCAATTAGACACCCCCTTAGAGTTTCAAAACATGGTCCTGGGAATCCCCCACTGAGTCTGAAGTCCCAAGCTAGTAAATATCTCTTTAACATTTTCATAGCAGCAGCCCTGAAAACGCTCACTCAGAAGTGGCTGAGAAAGGAACACCCCAGATTTCTGATTGGTATCAGAACATAAAACAGATTAAGGAAATGGAGGCCGTCATGGCAAGATTAAGATTATCTGTAGGGAAATTTAACACTAGATGGCTCCTCATGTTTCATCATTGGGAGGAAAAGGAAGGCACCCCAATCCTAGAGCAAATGCTTAATGAGTAATAATTGAAGCCAAACGAGTTTGTCATCTTTTTAAAGATGACTCAAACTTGTAGGCGGGGGAGGGGAAAGACATAAACTTAAGGATATCATCACAGGAGATTGAGGAAAGGAGAAAAGATGAACCCATTGATGTGGGAGGAATATTCGGCTGGCTGTCCTAGTTATTTCTTTACTTAAAATATAAATGAAGTACTGAGGAAAATAGAATCGATTTATAGTTATATTTTGAAGGGTACAGATAAAAAGTGGGGTGGTGGGAGGAGGCAGAGAGGGAAAGGAGACCATATGTTAAAAGGGGCATAGTGAATACAAGTAGAAAGGACATATGAGTAGAGTTGCTTAAACCAAGGATTCCCCCCTATTGTCCTGCTATAACCCCTTTTTTTCTTCTACTTTTTCTCTCTCTTTCTCCTGTCCACTCCCCCTCCTTTCCATAGTCTTATTTTAGTTAACTTGAGTTATTTTCACCTTAATTATGAAATAATTTGAATAAAACTCTGGACATTAGATCGTCCTCTGATACAAAGACTTTATTGTTGAGCTATAAGATTGTACAAGGAGGATTTACTCTATCAGGTTGGAGAGACAATACTAAGGATCCACATTCTCTAAGCATTTAGGAATGGCCAACAATGCAATGACTCTTAGAAGATGTCACCCAGCGGAGGGTCTGGAACCTATGAGAGATAGAAGGACACATGATTACTATATGGATAAATCAATGTATTGGGGTGTATTTCAACCCTTTGGTCACTCTGTCTTTCTCTCTAATATAGTGTAAGCTAATTAAATCTTTCTGTGCGATTTTATAAGATATGTATGGTATCAAACCCTGTACTTTGTATACACTCTTTGAAAAATTGGTTCTTGGTGAATTTCATAAATAAAATAAATTCTTGAAGTTAAAAAAAAATAAATAAAAGCAGTCAACCATTACCTTTTATAGTTGAGGTACTTTATGTTTTCCCTCTGTTTAATTAGAAGATTGTTTACCTGATGTTAATATGTGTGATGTGTGGAACAACACTGTGTGGCAGCTGATATAGCTAGCTATACTGCCTCCACTACACCACCAGCATCGTGACCTCACTGACTGTGACATCACTGCTTCTTAGGAACAGCAATTCAGTGACTGCCAGGTCATTCACATGTGATTTCACTCTCAGCGAAATCGCAATGCTGATGATGTAGTGGGGGTTGGGGGGCAGCAGAGCTAGATATGACAGCTGCTATGCTAAGAGCTGTTCCACACATCCACCACAACATTATGACATAGAAGACTCTCTGATGGGCAAAAGGTAAAAGAAAGGTACTTCAGAAATAAAATTTTATAACTGACTGCTTCTTAAAATTTAAATTATTTTCCTGTCTGCCTGGTTTGGCTCCACTAGCTCTTTAAATCCCAGTACTGACACTATAGTGTATCTTTGGGTGGGGGGAGTGCGCCTGTCTTTTCTGTCTGCCTTTTCAGGTGGATGTTACAGATCCTATGGTATTTCTCAAAAAGAGTAGGGGAATTTCCATGGTGCCCTGGCCAGATTTCCCCCATTCACTAAAAATACCACCAACAGCTTAATCTAGTTCAAGTAAGGATTTATGCCATGTTACAATTTCAGTTGGTTACCATCTGTACCCCTTCCCCCCATCACCCCTGAAAAAGGGACTTCTAGTCTTAGTGGGCCTACCTGGTCAACAAAATTCAATGAATAAATAAATTCCCCCATTATGCCGTATGGATTCCATATAAATCCAAATCATTCAAAGGCCATCTTGACATATAATTTTAATACCTAACAGCAAATTAGAGCCCTTTTCCAGATAAAAGGCTGCCAACATATTACATTTAAATAAACAACAAAGTCACAAATAAGGAACTAGTGGCTTATGGAAAAATCTACTGGGATTTATACAGGGATTTGATGCTGCCTCTACAGGGAAAATACAGGAAAAATGAGGGCTTGTTACAGGAAAATGGTTATTTGGATCTGGGAGCACTGTGATGATTGTGACTAAACAGCGCTATATGGCGCCAGCAAGAAAATGCCTTTGGTCATTTGGTAGCTCTTCACAGCCCTATTGGCTCTGGCTAGAACTTATTATTGGTGTGGGTACTAGAGGCAGCATCCTCCTGAAGATGCATGGTGATGCGAAACTGGTAGAGGAAGTGTCCTGAGCAGTTGGGCCCTGTGGTGCCTTGGCTTGCTTTGGATTTTCTAATATGGGCACATGGAGCGGGACTGGAGCTGGAATTGACTGTGCAGAGGTCTGTGCTCCTCCCGGTACAATCAAATCCAGATGTGGTGATTAGGTGGTGGTAGTGCAGGAAAGATAGGAGTGTGCCTGGCTTCATGCAGCCCATCCCAGACCTTTTTACTGTTTTCTGGCGCCTCCCTCCCCATAATTGGTGCATGCACACTCCGTAGAAGTTCCACAGCTTCCTCCCTTCCTTGCTGCTCCCAGACCCATTCTGCCAAATGGCTTCTGCCTAGTGGCAGTCATGCCCCAGAGTCGCCAACCCTCCCTCCCCAGGAGAGGAGAGCAGTCCAGTGTCTACACTGTCCCCCCGCTAGCCCCCAACAACCGAGATCAGTTCTTTTTTTTTTACTTTATTTCTTTATCCTCCTTGCCTGCTTGGAGACCTCTCTTCCTTCCTCTCAACCCCGTTCCACCTTCGGTGGGATCTGCCCCTAGAGTGCCTCCTCTTTTCCCCCTCCTGCACATTGGGGTCTTTTTCTCTTTGGTGGTCCGGATGGTACCAGAGAGGCTATCATCTAGGCTGCCTGGAGGTGTTTTCCCGTTTTCTCCCTGTTTTCCCCCTACCCTCAGGGACATCGAGCGCTAGGACATACGTCCCGAGTGGTGGCGTGCTGACGCACGCCAGACCTCTCATGCACTGTCAACGTTCCCCGGCTTCGATGAATGGAACCACCTCCATCCCCTTCAATTGTCAGTGCTTCCACTGGCTACAAAGGGGATGCAGAACGCGAGTGCGTTCTTGGTTCCCACCCCTGAGGGAGGAGAGCATCCGTTGGGACGCTCGATCCTCCCTCTCCCCTGCCGACCCCCGGCCACCTGAGTCCATTCCCAAACCTGGGTCGCCGGCGTAGCGCGAGGTGTGGCATCCAGCGCCTCAACCCTCAGCGCCACCGGGCCGGCCCAAGATCAGTTCTAATCCTGGGTTGGTGGAGTGGTGGGTGATAGCGTTACTGCCACACCACTGGGCTAGCCAACATGAGCTGTCCTTAGCTTGGTGTGCTTTCATGGCAAAAACGTTTGAAATAAATAGTGGATATATAATGCACCGATTCCACATATACAGTTTACTTCCAAGAGTGAGGGGGGCTAGATAACTTGTGAGTGGCAAAGCCACAAGTGAGTTATGAAAGCCTCCTCAAATGGAAACTTATTTATTTTATTTATTTATTCTTTAATTGGGTAAGACCCACTAGGCACAACTACCTGTTTGCAGGGGCGACTTGGAAGCTTAGGGCTGGTTAAGTAACTTGCTCAGTCACACAGTATGCAAGTGGAGGCTGTGGGAATCAGACCCATGTCTGCTGGATGTACCAAGCTCATTCACAGCTCGTTAATCTAACCTGTAGGCTATACTGCCAGCCATATATAGGAAATATGTAGCATGTTATGGAGTTCAGCCTTTGTATGCTTTTTGCATACAGTGTACATCTCAGTTGCGAAATTGTTTTTATTTAGACATTTATTTCATTTACAGTTAATAGTTTGTGGTAGTAAATGGGGCTGGTAGAATAGCCTACAGGTTAGAGTAAAGAGCTGTGATTGAATGAACTTGGTGCATCCAACAGACCTGGGTTTGATTCCCACAACCTCCACTTGCATGTTACTCTGAGCAAGTTGCTTTACCTCCCCAGTGCTCCTGGTTCGCCCCTGAAAACAGGCACTTGTGCATAGTGGGCCTTACTTGGTTACCAAAAGAATATATACACACACATAACAAAAAAGGGTTTTAAAAGGCTTTACTAGTTTGTCCTCATTCTACTTTGAAACCTGTTGGAGTTGAACCATAACTGACTGATGGTTTATCATCTGAAAAGATATGTAGTGTTACAACAGTTGATGACTGATCAACACTGGACCCATTCAAAGTTTTTTTTTGTCTGGTTTGCTGGCTGTACACTATTGTAGTTATTTTTATGGCGACGTAGCAGAGCTGTGCTGACATAGTGCAATTACATCAGTAGAGAAAGGGTGCTGTGGAATGCCTGGAATGATTCCTGGCGCAACACAACCTGTCTGCTTCTACGGATTGGAGTTGAATAACGTGTCCCTGCCAATCTTTCCATTCAGTACAGTGCAGGCACTCCTCCCCCCCACCCCCACTGCACTATTTTCTTCATGAGGAAAATAAAGTTTAACCCTTAGGCTGCTATTGCTAATAGAATGAAATGGTGTAGGAATTTTGGACTGTTATATCAGTCTGTAGCACAGCAAGGATTAAATACCACTTCAACTTCTACAGTGTATAAGGAATATGATGGGCCATGAGAGAAAGGCTTCAGTTTTAACTCCTTGAGGCATGTGAGGAATGTGGTTGGGGGTCAGATAAAGGCTTCAGCTTAAACTCCTTGAGACGTTTTGAAACTAAAGCCTTTATGTTTTGCAACCCTAAAGTGCTGTGTTAATGTAACCAAAATCATAAACAGAAGTTTGACTTTTGCAATAACTGATTTATTACGTTTGATGAACATGCGCACCAAACATTTTATTACACTGAAAGGGGATTTGGGGGAGGGAGTCACTGCCGAGCCCATTGGAGTTCAAAATTGTAGGGGCTCGGCAGTCTAGACCAGTGACCACGTACTGTGGTCGTGACACCACTTGCTGTTTGCTGGGCAGAAACTTTAACTTCTTGTACTTCAAAGGACCGAACCACTCCAATCAGAGAGGGCTTCAGTCCTTTGATTTGCATGAAGCCGGTCAGCTAACAGCTGATCAGCTTTTATGACATTGTGGTGTGATGCTATGGAGTCTCTCCTCCCCACTGTTGGCATGCTCTGCAGTGCCTCAGTCCACCACTTCATGACTGTCAGCTAGTCACTCCTCTTCAGAAGAGCCATGAAGCACCCAAGCGTTAATAACACTGTTTTGTTGCATGTTGATAAATTACACCACCATACTTGACTGTAGGTAACATTTGTTACTGTTATTTTTTTTAGATTCCTCAGTTAAGTCAACCAATGGCCATACTAAATGTAACCCATACTTCTGACTGAGAGACAGTAGGGGGGAGTCTGCTACAAGAAAATGTAGCTTCTAGGGACATGGATATGTTGTTCATCCACACTCATTGGCAGGTATCCTTGCCGCTTTAAATCTTGCCGAAAGGTCTGCAAGCTTGCTCCTCCCACCCACCCGGGTGGTATAACTCTCGGCTCCGCCCCATGACGCCAGATCTTCCTTACCGCTTGGAAGCTCAGGTTCCTCCTTAACGCTCTGCGTTTGAGATTAGTTCCTATTTCTCCGTTTGCGGATTTAAAAATAAATTTTGCAAAAGACTTGATCTTGATCCCTCGCGACTGCGATGGACAAATCGACTCGGATTCGGAGATGCCCATGCGGGTAAGAAGATGTCTCGGACGGATCCACACTCCGCGTGTGTCTCTACTGTTTAGGCCTTGAGCACGACCCGCGGGCTTAACCTGTGCTCATCTTTCTCGACCTCGTCCTCGAAGACCTGCCCGATTGCAGCTGGGCGATCGAGGCGTTTCCCTCGGTGAAGTCAAGGAGGCCGGTTGGCGGTGTCAGCGGTGGCGGCTCGGCGGATCAGCTCAGTGGATGGTGCGTCCTCGAAGAGGAGGCGGCAGCGGGCCGTATCTTCCTCGGCGCGGCATTTATCCGCTCTCTCTGGGTTCTTCCTACGCGGCTTCTTTTAAGGAGCTTTGTCTGTCCTCTCCACTAAGGGAGAAGAGACCTCCGTCTGCTGGACCTTATTCTCGGTCCAAAAGAAGGACAGGGTAAGTCCCTCCGTCGGCGTCTTGGGAGGCGGGAAGGTCCCTCTCCCCAGTCGTGGGCCGTCGGCCCGATTGACCGCTCGGCCCGGCCACCGGCCTCACGGTGTCCCGTCAGGTCAGTTGACCGAGACTCCACCGGCGAAGTCGAGATTTTCGACCCGTTGGGCGGGCTGTCGCCTTTAGCGGCGAGATTCCCCTCTCCCGGTTCCCGGGAGGAGTTGAGGGATCCCGTGGGCTCGCCTGTGCCTCCGGTTCGGAGCCCTCGGATGGACCATCCGAGCGGAAGAAGTGCGGTTCCGGCCGACACCTCCCGCACCGACCTTGAAATTCCGGGACTCTGGGTCGGTCACCGGACCTCTTCGCGGTCCATGGCCGATCCCACCGTCATAGGCGGTCTCAGTCTCGGCACCGCGGTGGCGGGCGCGCTCATCTCGTCCACCTCCTCGGATGAGGGCTTCGGCGTAAATTCGTCGGCGATGCGAGACCTCATGTTGCAACAGCTCCTCCTGGCGGGGTAAGCCGACCCGTCGCCTTCCCGGCCATTAAGTGGCTGTCACGGGCGGCCGACACAACCTCGACTTATCCGAGGCCTATACCCAGGCCGGTTGTTCGGCCAAAACCAGCTGCTCCACCGATTCCGGTGGAACCTCCGCCTCCACAGCCACCTATTGGGGCTCCGACCAAGGATTCTCGGTCGGCTAAGGGTCTACCCCATCGGCTGTCAGTTACCCTCACTCCCGACCGACCTCGGCAGGTGAAGGGTGGCTCAGGCCAGAGGCAGCTCTTCGAGGACTCTTCCGAGTCCGAAGATGATTCCTCCTTTTTCTCCAAGCGACTGGACTTGGAGTCTTCAGGAGGTCAGTCAATGGGCGATAGCCGTCGTCCTTCCTAGGACTGCCGGCTCATCTCGAGTCCACGGGATGGGCTCGAACCCATTCCAAGCGGGCCAGGTATCCCCTCACGGAGATTCTGGACGAGGATCTCCGGCGGAGGCCTTTCCGGTGGCCGAGGCCATAGTGGGTCGGCACTGGAGCTGTGGCAGCGCCTGCTTCCTGCCCTGCCGTCTGGCCAGGATGGCCAGGAAGTATCACGGTCCCTACCGGTTCCTTGTCCGGTTTTGGAACACCCTCTACTGAGGGTTGGTTACCGACAGCGTTTTCCGGCGCCCGGCTAGCGCCAGGGATGTGGACAAACCTCCTGACAAGGAGTCCAAGAAATTGGACTATGTCGGGCGAAAAGTCGCTCGTCCTCTCTCGGCCCCGTCAGGCCAGTTCGGCCGTCCTCATGGCACATTTTCTCATGCCCTATTGGGCTCCCTGGATGAGTCATCCCTCATCTTCCGCCGATCTGCAGACTACGGTTAAGCAGGTGCGGGACCAGGGCAGCAGTGACCAAACAGCAGCTCCAGACTGCTTTGGATATGGGGACTCATGTGCCAGATCGGTGGTGGCCGCCAGTGGCTATCGTCGTGAAGGCTTGGCTGAGGATATCCACCTTTACTCGGATACCCAGCACAAGTTGGCGGATGTTCCTTTGGGGACTGACCTCTCGACCCTGGGGTGGAAGGTCACCTGCAGAGGATCGAGAAGTCCAATGCTACCTTGGACTCGGTCTCTTCCGCTCAGAAGGACAAAGGCCGCAAGCCACAGCCTAAGCCCTCTGGGTCTTCTGTGCCTCATGCCGCCCGCCCAGCAACGCCAGGGCCAGCAGGCTCGGCCTGGCATCCCAAACCCAAGCCGCCGGCTTCCTCTAACAGGAGGCAGGAGGAAAAGGCCCAGGAGGTCCCTCGGCGGTCCCTCCTCCAAGCCTGCCCAGTGGCGGGCTGAGGGGTGTAGCCCCATTCCGTCCACCTTACCCTGGGTCCCCGTGGAAGGCGGCTCCAGCACTTCCGTTCCGCCTGGTCCGCTGTTACCACAGACAGGTGGGTCTTGGAGGTGGTGGGAAGAGGCCTGCCTCTGGAATTCGAGCAGGCACCATCCTTCAGAGCCGTCGCCCCGAGTACCGAAGGTCCCCAGCCTCACTGGCGGCTCGTCGAGCTGACATCGCTCTCCTCCTCCAGTAGGAGGTGATAAGAGAGGTGGCGGACCCTCCTTCAGACCCAGGGTTTGTGTCCAGGTACTTCCTGGTTCCGAAACGGACGGGGGGCTGGCGCCCCATTCTCGACCTACACGACCTAAACAAGTTCCTAAGGTCTCGAACCTTCAGGATGGTCACTCTGGCTCAGATAATACCATCCTTGGAATGCGGCGTGTGGTTCTGCTCTCTGGACTTGCAGGACGCGTTTTTTCACGTCCCTATCCGTCCGTCTCACCAGAGATTCCTTCGCTTCCGAGCAGAAGGATCCCTTTTCGAGTTCCAAGCCATGCCCTTCGGCTTGTCTCCAGCTCCCAGGGTCTTCACCAAATGCATGGCAGTGGTGACAGCGTTCCTCTTGCGCCCGAGGGTCCGGTGTACCTTACCTGGGCGACTGGCTGATAGCAGCTCCCTCCAGGAAGGAGGCGGAGTGGTCCAGAGATCTGGCCCTCCAGGTCTGCTCTCAACTGGGCCTCCTTATACTGAGGCCAAGTCAGAACTCGAGCCAAAGCAGGTGATTCTATTCATCGGGCGCAGCTCGACTCTCTTCGAGCCAGGCGGGCTCCAGCGGACAGGGCGGGGTTCTTTCCTCCTTTGCCCGATCATTTCTGGTTGGGCAATTGCATCTCCGGGACTTCCTCGCCTCCTGGGTCTCATGGCGGCCTGCACCAGCGTGGTCCGTTGGGCCGCTGGAACATCGTCCCCTTCAATGGGGACTGGCCAGCCAGTGGTCCGCGCTGCGATCCTTTGGACCAGCTTGTTCGCTGACTCAGGGGATGTGGGCGCTCTCCAGTGGTGGACCGTTCCAGATCATTTGCAGGAGGGCATCCCGTTCGTCCGCCCCGAGCCGACGGTCTCTCTATCGACCGATGCCTCTCTGATGGGTTGGGGTGCCCATCTGGGGGAACACCGGGCTCATGGCCTCTGGTCCCCGCAGGAGTCCTGATGCCACATCAACCTGCTGGAGCTCGGCGCGGTCCGCCTAGCTCTCACCGCCTTTGCTCCGTTCCTCCGGGGTCAAGTGGTCCGAGTCCAGACGGACAATACCACGACCATGTTCTATCTAAACCGCCAGGGCGGGACGCGCTCCATGCTTCTATGCAAGGAAGCTCTCCGCATTTGGTCACTCGTGCGCAGCCTGGGCGGATCTCCTAGCCATTCATGTGGCAGGGCCTCCAACACCCTGGCCGATGCCCTGAGCCGGATAGGGCTGCATCCCACAGTGGTCTCTCTGCCGAGGTACAGCATCTGTTCTCCCATTGGGCACACCTCAGGTGGACCTGTTCGCCTCAGGAGAGCAGCGAGCTGAGACTGTTCCATGCCGCCCCCTCAGCAGGGCTCGCTGCAGGGGATGCCTTCTCGAGGCAGTGGACCCGGGCCTCTTTCGCCTTTCCCCATTTCCCTTGATCCAGGTGCTTTCTCAGGTGAGGAGGACAAGCGCAGGTGATTCTGATAGCCCCAGACTGGCCTCGCCAGTTCTGGTACCCAGATCTCCTCAGTCTCAGCTCCAGGACTCCGCGGCAGCTTCCAGCTCGCCCGGACCTGCTCTCAGTCAATCAGGGGAAGGTGTTCCATCCGGACCTTCAATCCCTGCACCTGACGGCCTGGTTCCTGGCGCTAGAGTTCCAGGCCTTGGGTCTTTCGACGAGGTCCTCAATGTAGTTGAGGCGTCCCGTGAAGTCGACCAGAAAATGCTATGCCTTCAAATGGAAAGGTTTTCCATTTGGTGTCAGAAACAGGCTTGGACCCTTCCTCCTGTTCCTTGGCAAGCATCTTGGACTGTTTATGGTCCCTTTCTAATCAAGGGCTTGGGTCGGCGACCTAAGGGTGCACCTGGCAGCCATCTCTGCCTTACGGTAGCGGGCGGGAAGCAGTCGATGGCGCAGGAGGAAGGTGGTCTGGCGCTTTTCAAGGCCTTGATCACATTACCTCAGTGCGGGGCCCCCACCTGGGATCTACTGCTGGTACTGGCAAAGCTCATGGGCAAGCCATTCGAACCTATGCACAGGTGTGCTCTCTCACCTGTCGTGGAAGACCGCCTTCTTGGTGGCTATCCGTCAGCCAGAAGGATGGGAGAGCTCAGGCGCTCCATCGAGTCTCCTTACCTGGTCTTCCACAGGGACAAGGTTGTCCTGCGCCCCCACCCGAAATTCCTTCCGAAGGTGGTATCGGAGTTTCACCTTAACCAGGTGTTGACTCTGCCGGTGTTCTACCCCAATCACACCTCGGAGGCCGAATACAGGCTCCATACTTTGGACCCTAGAAGGGCGCTCGCTTATTATAAGGAGCGCACGGCTGAAATTCGGGGAGAGGTTCGCCAGCTGTTTGTCACCTACGCTGAAGCCGCACCTGGCAGACCTGCAGCCAAGCGGACGATAAGCAGGTGGGTCACTTCCTGCATAGATCTCTGCTATAAGTTGGCGGGCATGGAGCCTCCCAGAGGATAAGCTCATTCTACCCGCCATACTGCTGCACGAGTGGCTGCTTCAGGGACGTCCCTATCCAGGAAATCTGCAGGGCTGCTACCTGGAAGTCAGCAAACACCTTCATTACCCATTACCACATCGACCTTGAGTCACGGGGATGCTGGTTTTGGGGCCTCGGTTCTCCAGTCTCTCTTTCCCAAGTAAGTATTGGGGTGTGCGTCTTGCCTCCCTCCTCCCGGAGAACTGCTAGAGTCTGCCAATGAGTGTGGATGAACAACATATCCATGTCCCTAGAAATACAGGTTACTCACCTGTAACAGGAGTTCTAGGAATGGTATATGTTGATCACACATTCCCGACCTCCCGACTGACGCACAACCTGAGCTTCCAGCTGGCCAGATCTGGCGCCACGGGGCGGAGCCGAGTTACACCACCCGGGTGGGTGGGAGGAGCAAGCTTGAAGACCTTCCGGCAAGATTTAAAGCGGCAAGGATACCTGCCAATGAGTGTGGATGAACAACATATACCATTCCTAGAACTCCTGTTACAGGTGAGTAACCTGTATTTCTCTGCACTGTGGAATTAAAGTAGCACAACCCAGGATGTATTGAGGGACGGGTGTTTTGTTTGTCATGTTAGAAATATAAACTGTTCCAGCAACGGAGACCGAGTTTGTGGAAGCTGCTGGACCAATTATTGCTTTATATTCTGTACCCAAAAAGATGATGAGCTGAGCCAGTAGTAGCATCCTTTCACCTCAAAACTAGACTGCCTGCCTAAGAAGGGAATGGAAATCATAAAAACTGAACTCACTCGCAATAAAATCTAGTGCTTAGAGAGAGTGACAGTTAATTAAAGACCCCAGTGGTTAATGAAGTGAGGTGTATTTTTTTTTTCCACAAACAGGGCATTACATACTTTTTTGTCCACTGTTAGGAGGCTGAAAGAGGAAATAAGAAAAGTGTCAGGGTTCTCTGGAGCATGCGCACTCGTTCCGTCCCAGTCACTTCGAGGCAAGTGCATCTGTAGCCATGTTACTGGTGGTGGCTTCTATCTGTGTGGACCTGGGCTGTCTGGTTAGTGTTACATTGTTGCAATCTCATTGTCTTTCTCCTAAGTGTCAGATCTTTTGTTGGGGGTATTGCAGCACAGGACCTATACATGAAGGAGAACCCAAGTCTGAAATGACTCCGTAAAAAACAAGGGCAGTGCACTGGTCATCACTCATTAGAAATAAAATAAATAATAAGAAACCCCTAAGGTGCTCATTCTTAAAAGGACGTCTTTTGTCTACAGAAGTCACTTTGCCAGTCTCGGGGGAGAATACATGGCAAGTCTCCATCCTTCCCTTTTACCCTTGGCACACAGCATACACTTGCTTCGCTGCACCTGTCCTCACTCTCAGTCCGACCATGCCTTGCAGTCACCATAGTGCTTCTGCTCAGACTGTCCCATCCCCTAGCAAGTCTCCATCCTGCCTTGCCCTCGGCACACATAAACAACAAGAATCCCTTGTCCTCACATGCACTTTAGCAGGTGACTTCCCCCCTGCAGATAATTTACATAGATAAAACAAAGTTCTGTAGTTGTTTTTCCCCAGGACTGGCTGATAAGCCACTCAATAAATCACAGAGTGAACCCCAACACACTGATTTCTTATATCGACTCTGCGCTATTTTCTGCTTCACATTTATAACTACCACCAGAACAAAAGACAGTGCTGGTTCAGGGCACACTCCAGGGAGCAAGTGCTCGCAGATCTTGAGTCCTATACAGTCCTTTCCATATTTGTTCCCCTCTCCTGCATGGACTTATAGCAGCCTTTGGACATAAGCATGAAGAAATTATTGAAGAATGAGTTGAAAAATTATTTTACTCAGTGGTACACAGGGGTCATACTGTAGCAGACCAACTAACGCTAGGAGATCAGTGTCCGCTGTCACTGTTGATCTCAAAATGATGACCTTAAAAGAAGAGCGAGTCCAGTTTTTGGTCATCAGCGTAACCAACAACAACAAAAAAAGTACATTTTCCCTGTTGATGTCAGGAGCATGAATACAGCGACAACTTATTTACAGCAAATATAAGGTGTTCTGTAGTATACCTCCTGATTGTTGTACTTGGGACCCGCTCTTGTAATTTATAACTGTACTATAGGAAAATAAGGGAGTTGTACAGTGCCACTGTTAGACATTATGTTAAACTAATGAGGTAATGCGATCCTACAGGTGTTGCAAACATCAGAGGCTGAACTGGGCTTGCTATTCCTGTATTGTTCTCATTCATACTGCTTCATCAAAGCATATAAGAAATGCAGTAACAAACTGCATATTGTCAAGAAATAAAGCAAAACCCAACACCTCTAGGTGCTGTGTCGCAGCACATGATCATAGCGTTTAGACTGCAGTGAGGATGGATGATATTGTAACTTTTGGGAGGATTATATTGTCTACCGAATGACAACTTCATTCAGTATTTATTAAATAAATAATGTACCCTTAATTTGCAAATCCCCTACATGGTATCACACACCACCAAATTAAACAAAATGTCTGAGCAGCAAGTCATTAGGGGCTGCTGTCAGAAGGAGCCAGAAACAATGCTTTGTGCTCTAAGTGTCCTGTCCTGTTTGCTCCCTGCCCTGCTTCTAATGCTGTTTTGCTGCCATGCCACCAAATTAAAAAAAGGATTGAGTTGAAACTCTCCCACAGCAGTCAGGTTTTTTACAATATGAATGTGACCTGAATCACTATCTAAAATCATTATTAAATTGGAAGATTAATAAATTACAGAGCCTGCCCGTTCAGTGACCAACTGTCACACCAGGCATTGCTCTGTTACAGTCTCCCCTCCTGTATTCACTGGTTTACACTTGTAAGTAAGTAGGATGAAAGGCTAAAGTGAGACTTTTTTTTTTTTAAATCCAGGAAGATATGGTAAACTGTATTTTCCAGCAGTGAGAGGAACAGTATATTGTTTGATAGCGGTAGCTGAACTGTGTCCTCGAATCACTATCTAAAATCATTAATTAAACTGACAGGTTGTTACAGAATATGTCTGTTGTCTCCATAAAACTGTCTGCTGCTGTATTCTTACATGCTATTGTGGATACAAACCCCAGACAGAGTCTCCTCTTGCAAAATAATGTAAGTATAAAGTTTCAGTATCCAGCTAATGCAAAAATAACAACAGCAGCATCATAATATTTTGTGGTCACCCAGAGTGGCTCAGTTTTCCAGCAACTTACAGTATACCTACATAAGTATACTGGACAGTTGATGCTCCATTAAATATCTAGAAAGAATAAGCTGAGACTGCATCTGGCCATTTTTGCTTTTATAATGAAGCAAAAAAACAGGTGTAACTAAATAACAGAAAAACACTTCTCTCCTGTACTGTACTGCACCGCTGTTGTGGTTTCACTGACGAGGGACCAACACTATACAATTAAACTTCTGGCCACTTTTGAAACTAACAATGCAAAAAATAAAATATTGGGAGTATGGTAATTAGTCTTTGTTTTTACATTCCAGTGGTGCATGATGCCTAGGTAAACCACAGAAGCTTAGTTCTTGTGATTAAAAGGCATCACATCAGCCTACATACTTCCCATGACTCCCCGATACATCTGGAAAGTGGAATTTTTTTTTAGCTTAACAAACCTCTCTGGTGAATCATTTTAAATAAATAAAACTGCATGTTTTTAAATAACTTTATTTTGCATTTCTTACCTTGACCTCACCTGTTCAGAAATCTGTATTTCCTTGAAGTGAAAAGGTTTAACTTCCTATTGGCTGCTCACAATTGAGTAGGTTACACAGAAAGAGCATTGAGAACAGGACTGTTAGCTGTAGTACACATAGATTTTGTAGTTTTAATATCCTTGTAGTAAAGCTAACCTATAGTACTGTATGTGCCCACATGGAGATGATGCACAGATTGGACTGGCTGTTCTGATTATTGTCATAAGAATAATATGTCATGGCCTGTAGGTCTTTTGTTTTGTATGTTGGAGTGACACTTCTATTGATTAAACAGACATCCTCTGCCTCACTGAAACATGGCTGTCCGCTAAAACTCCAGACTCATCCCTGTCCATTCCCGAATATGCACTCCACTGGCAGGACTGCGGCAAGAGGGGTGGGGTGGTAGCAGTCAGTGTAAGGCAACTACTCTCTTGCTCAGTAATCATGAAAGAATTCTGCCAAGACTCCCACGAACTGATCACCTCCCACATCACCCTCCCTTCAACCCTCCCTATCTTCATTGGGGTGATCTATGCCTCTCTGCGGCTTGCCCAGGATGCTCTTATCTCATGCGTTTCCTCCCTACCCCCCCCCCATTGCAGCATCTGGCTAATTACTCTTATTTGGTGACTACAACCTAGGTTGACTCTCCCCCTCCTCCCAAACCTCCACCTCCAAAATAGAGGCCTTTAACCTCACCCAATTAATTACTGAGCCTACCCGCTATAATCCTCGCTCCGCATATCACTCCCTAATTGATTGGATCCTCGCCTCCCATCCCCATAGAATTTCCACTGCCGGAGAAATGGATGCGGCCTTAAGTGACCACTGTATCACTCATTGCACGAGAAAAAAACAACTTCCCGAATTGGCCCCTAAATGCATTAAAATCCGTCCTCTAAATTCACTAAAAACTAATTATCTCCTGCATTATCTGAAGCATGCAGACTGTGATCCAGTCTACTCTGCACAGACATCGACTCAGCCCTGGCCAGGTTCCTGCAAATTTTTAACCAGGTCTGGGACTCTTACACCCCTCTGGTAGCTAGGGTCAAAAAGCACCACCACCCATGTGTCTTTGCCCCAGTACTTGCCCTCTGCAAAGCCCACGACACAGCTGGTCCATCTTTAAATCCTCACAGACCAGTCAATCAAGGCAAGCCTACAACACTTCCAGAAATGCCTGTACCAAGGCTGTAAGGTGAGCTAAAGCTGACCACTCTAGGTCCCGTCTAAACACCGCTCATCCTTCCACATTGATGCCATCACTTGGAAGCTTCGCCCTAAGCATGGCATACTATACCACAATAAAGACTCCCTCCCACTAAGACGTGCATTATTAACTAAAATGATCACTCTGCCCCTTCCTCTTCACAAACCAGGCTCGACTCCCTCCTATTTGCCTTCTGCCGCTTTCCCACAAACTCCCCCCTCAGAACCCACCACTTCACTCTCCTCTCTACCCTTGGTATACCACCCTTATCCTACCGATGTTTCATCCACTCCATCTCGTTTATATCCAAATTTTGGTTCAACCTGCTCCCCCTTCCTGGCAGAGAGGCTAGCACCAGCAGCCACTTTACCTTTCACACTGCACTCAAGGGACTCCCATTCCTTCTCCTTCCCCAAACCTTCATCGACCGCTGGCAAATCCGCTTTCACCTACAGGCTCTCCTCATTATGGAACCAACTAACACCACTCCTAAGAAACTCACTCTCTCACAACTCTATCAAACATCTAATTCATCAACTTCCACCCCCCACCTTTGCCTGCTCCTAGCCTTTCCCAGACGCACGTCCCCATTTTCCCAAACCTTGTATAACTAGGGAATATAACTAATCTTCAGTATTTTATGTATCCTGTATTATGTGTATCCAGTAGTAAATGTTTTTGCCTTGTTACCTTGCACACTCCAACCATTCTCTAATGGCCTCATAAGGACTAAGAGTACCCATCTGTAAATATTCTTCTGTATAATATGTAACCTGTATATATGATTTTATGCATCTATTATGTATTTTGTGTTCTTGTATCCCTATTCTCCCTTCCCCCTCCCCGGATTGCACCTGGAATGAGCCTTGGTTCAGTGTGCCCTGCCCGGTTATCAAATGTTCACAAAAAAAAATAAAAAAAATAAAGCCTGCTACTGCTACTACTACTACTGCTATTATATTAAAGCCTGCTGTACTGGTAACACAAAAAACACCTAACCAATTTAGAAGGATGTTACCTGCATTGATAGCTGAGGAAAATGATCACAAATGCTCATATTTACTACTGGTAACTAATTATTAATCTATGGCTTTTGTCTCACAAGGTGCAACATTTATTTTCATGAGAGTCCTTTGGTGACAGCAGAAACACACTTATAACATACTAAGGATCATACTAAGGATGAAAAAGGAGTAAAAGGCAAAAAGCCCATGTAACTCCTAGACTTACATACAACTGGAAAAATTATTTTTATTTACGCCCTGAAGAAAGATATCCAATCTATTTTTAAAAATGACCTTACTTTCAGCTATAACAACCAATAGGGGTAATTTATTCCATAATCCAATTATTCTATGAGAAAAGAAATGAGCTCTTTTCTTTGTATTACATTTTTTCCTCATGAGCTGTAGCGGGTATCCTTGTGTATTAACTATTATTTGTTTAAATTCCAATCCACATTCAATCATTAACAATGCATCCATGGTAATATCTCTTGCAAACAGTAGGTCTCCCCTAAGACGCCTCTGTTCCAAGGACATAAGATTTAAAGCAACAAGTATTTCACTATAAGATAGAAATTTATAGTTAAGGAATGACTTTGTTATCCTATGCTGAACCCTTTCTAGTCTACCTATGTCCATATGCTTATAGGGACTCCACAGTTGGGACGCAAAGTCAAAATGAGACCTGACAGAGGCTCGATATAAAGATAGAAGTATAGATGGATCTCTAGTGGTAAAGTTATGTCTAATTGCCCACCATATAGAATTTGCTTTAGCAATAACTTGAGTAATATGTAAATCAAAACTAAGACCTATGTCAACATTAATACCAAAATCTTTTTCGTTATTTTTCTCTAAAATAATATCATTATAGAGAAAATGTTGTCTTTTTTTGTTATGTTTCCCAAAATGAAGAACACTACATTTGGTTATGTTGAATTTAAGATTCCATTTAATAGACCAAGCTTCTAGTAAATTAAGATCTTTTTGAATAAATTCTGACTCTTCCTCCGTCCTAGATATTAGCAATCTTGCAGTCACCTGCATATTTTATCATTTTACTTTGAATATCTTTTGACTCCGAAATGAATATTTGAAAAAGAACAGGAGCCAGCACTGATCCCTGAGGAACACCGCTTTCCACTTTAATCCATGAAGATTTATAGCCATCAGTTATTACCCCTTGGCTCCTATTATCCAGCCAATTCGCTATCCAACGTGAACACAAGGGATTAATGTTACATAATTGTAATTTTTGTAATAGTGCCCAATGGGGGGCAGAATCAAATGCCTTACGAAAGTCTAAGAAAATAACATCGCAAGGTATTTTTTTATCAAAATTCATACTAATACGATGATAAAAACTCACATCAAGCATATGTAAAGACAGATAGAGAATAATGCACACTGCCGGCATGAGAACTTGAACTTTGCCACTTGCCTTGAAATAGAACCGGTCAGTCAATATTTCATCTAGACAAAATATCGGTATTTCATCTAGATAGGATATTGCTGGTCTGTTTTCGGCTTCAGTTGTTGCTGATTAGCAAAGTCTTAGAAAGCTAATCAGCAGCACCTGTGAAAAGTTGTTCTAAATGTTCTAACGTTTAGAACAACTTTTCACAACCACCAGAAGAAGTGTTTCAAAGTGTATTTGATGGACACTGGTAGACTACATTTATCGAATATGTTTACCTTTTGAAGAGAAGAAACTAGGGGTGATCTCCTCCTTATACTCAGTGAGCTAAAACTAATCAACAAGAGCAATGATCACAACACCAGGGGGCACAATTAATACCATACAGAACCATAATGTGCAAGAATTTCTATACACAGAGGACTGTTGGCATGTGGGATGCACTTGCCTACACATGTTGTGGAACAAGTAGCATCAACATCTTCAAAAAAAAAAATCATTAAATTCAAGCTTATGGGAGGGCATTTGATAATAACTGCTGAGAAAGAGGGGCTGGTCTCCAGGGTTATTGTGTCCTTCCATTCTTAGCACCCAGTATGATATACTCTGCAAGCTGGCTGAAGGAGCCCTTGATCGGGCAGATCCATCCACGCTTCTGTGGCCACGGCTGGAGAAGCTAGCTGGCCGCACGCCCTCACCTGCCTTCTGCCAAGCTCTGCAAGCTGGCTGAAGGAGCCCTTGATTGGGCAGATCCATCCACCCTTCTGTGGCTGCGGCTGGAGAAGCTAGCTGGCCGCGTGCCCTCACCTGCCCGCTGCTAAGCTCTGCAAGCTGGGTAAGCACCCAGACCACTTCAGGAACTAGTGTTGGGGCACTGATTGGCTGAAGACCCACCGGGATTCTGCCCAGTTGGCTGCTACCCGTACGGCTTTCCCTAGGATTGGCCATCAGGAGAACACTGCTTTCCATGGCTTTTTTTCCTTTCTCCTCTGCTGGCACCTTGCCGCTCACTCTAAATTCAAACTCATTAATTTGAACTGATGTGATATGTTTATACTGTGGGGAATATTGCTGCTGTGATATGCATTTTACTAAGTTGGGGATATTTTTAAGGATTGCAAACTGCTAATAATTCTATTAGATAATGTTTTCATCTGTGTGCTCCTGATCTCAAATCCTTCTATCTGCCTTTGTTTTCTAAACCTCCCTAACAGACCTTCTCTCCTAATCTCTATTCTTTAATTCTACCTTCTCGGGCTAAATGCGGCACCGCTTCTAATAAGCATTGCTGTCTGGCTACTTGCCCACACCCTCCCCCGCCCAGCCTGTTTGCTATATTCTCTTTGTTTCAACCTGCGCTCCCCTACCCCCCCGATTTAGCTTCTTGCACTCCCATTGTCCTGTCTGCCCTTAAGCTAAACCCCAACTCTGTTTTTTGCAGCTGAAGGAGCCCTTGATCGGCAGATCCATCCACTCCTGCGGCCGTGGCTGGAGAAACTATCTGGCCGCTGCTGCCTCACTGCCCGCCAAGGGCTTGCAAGGCAGGCACCCAGGGACAGCTCTGGGAACTATGTTGGGGCCCTGATTGGTTGAAGACCCACCGGACTCTGCCCGATTGGCTGCTGCCTGTACGGCTTTCCCTAGGATTGGCCATCAGGAGAACACTGGTTTCCACAGATTTTTTTCCTTCTCTCTCTCCTGGCACCTTGTTGCTTGCTCTAAATTCAGACTTATTAGTTTGTCCCACCACCCACCCCCACCCCAACCCTGGCCTCTATTAAATGCTCTTCACACAGATAGTCTTGTTTAAAGAAACCCTCCACTCCTAATAGCCCTGCCTCCTTCTATTAACTCCATTCCACTTAGATCCTGCCATCCCAGCCTGACCTGCCTCTTAGCAGGATACAGCATCCTAAATGGCACCATGGGAGGTCCTTTTCTTGTTCAGCTGCTTCATTATGTTAACCCACATGCCATATCGAGCACCAGTTGCTCAATCGCACCAAGACCAGTGCTCTCCTCCAGACGGACACCCAGTACTGCACTCTTTCAACAGGACATGGCTCCACACTATGGGCACGATTTCCTCTGTGCCCTACATATCCTTTCTTCAGGCTTTGATTAGCGAATATGATAGAACGCCTCTGATCCTGTTGGTTAAAATGGCCTTATATGCTCTGTTTTTGACCAACCACCCTAGTGGCCATAATTCAGCCACCAGAAAATCACTTCATGCCAAGCGACTTAATAAGCATTTATTCAGAATGTTCAGAAGTTGCCTCAGTAAACTGCTACTTCTTCTTTTACTTTGCTCTGGAAGTGTGGAACTAAACCCAGGCCCACCTGCCTCCTTAAATGCCCCTGCAAACCTCCTCCAGTACAAGGACATCAGCTTCCTTCATATGAATGTCTGTAGTTTACTTAAGAAGTTTGATCTGGTCCAGACATGGATGTTGCACACATCCCCTGACTTCCTTATGATTTCGGAATCCTGGCTTTCACCTTTGACCCCAGACAGATCTATCAACATACGGGATACAACACTACGGTGCAATAGACCATCCGGGGATTGTAATCTACGTAAAGAGTAAATTCTCTGTCACAGTCATCGACTGTACTTCCAAGACAAAAGAATTTGAATGTCTCACCCTAAAACTGGCGCTTTCCAATGAAAAGGCACTCCTTATTGCTGTGTTTTATCGACCACCTTCTGCTGGTACTGCCCTCCTACCACACCTCCAAAGTTTAATTGACAGTGCTGACTCCGAGTGCGTACTAATGGGGGACTTCAACCTAAAATGGAATGATGAGAGCTCCAGAAAGCTTAATGACTTCTGTGATACATGTGGGTTGGCACAGATTACCCCTGCAGTCACCAGACTTAACAGAAAAAACCTTGACCAAAGCACCCTTCTGCATCTCATGCTAGTTAATAAACCTCATAACATTTCACATACTGGGATGGTTTTCAACAACCTAAGTGATCATTGTGCCATCGCCTGCATCAGACACACTCCCCAAATAAAATCAGTCCCCAAATTTCAGTTAAAAAGGTGTTTGAAAAAATTCTGCCAACAAGCCTCCCTGACTGACCTGAGCAACATCAGACGGCAAGACTTTTGTCTAGCCCCCTCCATCAATGAGGCATTTAACATCTTTCACAGCCTTTTAGTGGGTCTAATAGATAAACATGCCCCCCTAAGGCTGATCAAGTCTAAGAAAAGATCTCCTGGCTGGTTCTCTCCCATTTTAAAGAAAGCCCTCAAGGATAGAGACTTTTGGTTGAAAAGAGCAAGGAAGTCACACTCTGACGCTGATTGGCGTTCCTTTCGTGTCTCTAGAAACGCCTGTACCAAACTAATTAGGTCTGAAAAAGCCAGATACTTCCAATCAGCCCTGGAAGATGACAAAAATAATACTGCCAAGTTCTGGAGCATCCTCAAAGAGGTTGAGGGTCATAACACCGATGCCTCCCTTCCAGCCAAAATAGTATCCGGTGATACCACTTTCACGGATAGAGCGGATACACTAGAACAACTCAACGAACACTTTGCCACAGTGGGGCTGGCCTTCAACATCTCTCCAGTCAGCAAGATCAGCCCACACAGGGATGCCAATGATGCCACAGGCCCCAACATTGACATCAGTCAGAGTTACTCCTCCCCCTTCAGCTTTCGCCCTATATCCTTCAAGCAAGTGGAGGACCTACTACTGTCCATGGATACTAAAAAGAGTGCTGCTGCCGACC
Organism: Neoceratodus forsteri; assembly: GCA_016271365.2. Classification (NCBI taxonomy): domain Eukaryota; kingdom Metazoa; phylum Chordata; order Ceratodontiformes; family Ceratodontidae; genus Neoceratodus; species Neoceratodus forsteri. The sequence goes on along the minus strand of CM028131.1, from coordinate 1,389,428,241 downwards.
TCATTGAACGTTTCTTCCTAAAAATAGGCCATTACTACCTGACTGCCCCCATCACCCACTTATTCAATACCTTCCTGATACAGGGAGTGTTACCCTTCCCCTGGAAAATTGCTGACATTGTCCCCTTGTTCAAGTCAGGGGACCCAAGTGACCTGAATAATTATTGGTCTGTTTCCATACTCTCCACCCTTTCAAACTTCTGGAAAAAATCATTAACACCCAAATCAGGAAGCACCTGGATTCACAATAATTGCTAAACGCCGCTCAGTCGGGATTTAGGGCCAGACACATAGCATAGTTTCTGCCCTTGCTAAAGTTACCAATGATTGGCAGATTGCTTTGGACTCTAAGAAGCACATGTTTGCACTCTTCCATGACCTTAGTAAGGCTTTTGATACTGTGGATCACAACATTATGCTTAATGCATTGAATGATATCGGTCTTAATAGCACTGTCCTTAAATGGTTCACCAGTTACCTTACTAACAGAGTACAATGAGTCAAAGCTATGGGAGATCTGTCTCCGCTAAAAACACTTCCACAAGGTGTCCCTCAAGGCTCCATTTTGGGCCCTATATTTTTTGCAATCTCCATCAATAACCTTGAGTCACACTTGCGCACAGCTAATGTGCACTTATTTGCAGACGATAGGGTCCTCTGCACCTCCAACTCTTCTCTGGACATGACTCATAAGGAATTACAGTGAGACTTTATCTCTCTCCAGTATAATCTTGTGAAGCATAAGCTTCTACTTAACGCCAAAAAGACGAAAGCCATGATCCTCTCACCGAACGCTGCCCCAGGACCAACATGCAGCCCTCAGATTCTAACTTTATTGGGTGAACCCCTGGAAACTGTTGATACCTTTAAATACTTAGGATTCTGGCTGGACAGTAAGCTTAACTTTCTGTGCCACCTGAATGAGCTCTCGAAAAAATTAAGACAACTCTTAAGCATATTATACTGCATTAAGCATCTACTAACCAAGGAAGCCAGAAAGAGATTAGTCCAAACAACTTTCCTGCCACTGCTTGATTACTCTGGCTTTCTCTACAGCCACTGCCCTTCTTCAGTGCTTTGTAAATGCGACACTCTTTATCACCGGGCCTTGAGGTTCATCCTTAACCTACTTTTTCGCACCCATCTCTGCCTACTATACCAAGAGATGGGATGGTCCTCACTTACTACGAGGAGGAAAAGAAATGCCTTCCTCTGGTACTACAGGGCTCTGACTGATAATCTGAACTTGTATCTCGAGCTTTTTTGAGCGTGCCAAAACGTCATACGGCCTGAGACACTTCTCTTTAATCTGCTTCCACATACCTAGAGTAAGGTCACTTCATGGCTCGGCTACAATTAATTTCTCCCTTCCTTCCATATGGAATACTATGCAAAGAAGTTTAAAGCGCTTAACCTTCCACGGTCCTTTCACCTTCAAAGCACTGCTAGCAGGGTAGCTAAGGAATCCTGCAACTGTTCTAGGCGACCAGGGTGTCCTTATTGTCTTGGTGACCCCCTAAGAATCTCATGACCCTTAAGAAACTCACGGCTCCCACCTTCCCTAGTAGTGGTCCCTCCCCTTATACTGCTGTTTTTATTCCCAACTCCCCCTGCCATCCACACCCATACCCCCCTACTCCTATGCCTTTCCCCTTCTTACCTCCTCATCTTCCCAAGTCTTACCTGTTGAAAACCCACCGGGCTACCTATCCTAGTGGGTGTCCAAGGTTGAACCATCCTAAGCATGGACTTATTTTGTATGTTTGTTTATTGTGCTTTATTTATCACATAATTATGATATCCCTCTCTGTATAGGCCTGTTTTAGTTCTTCGTATGTACAATTTTTATTTCTTACCTTTTACCTGTCTGTTTTATTTTCATATATCCAGGACCACTTTGAAAATGAGCTTGCTCAATGGTGTTATGCCTGGTTAAATAAAGTTTGATTGATTGATTAATTGACCCAGTATGATAGTAATAAATTTAAAATAACAAGTATGCCATAAGATGTACCAGATGAATCACAAATGAAATGTCTTTGCTGAAGGAGTTATAACATCAGCATGATATGTTATGGTGCAAAACATATGTTTTCATAAATTCTGGGAAGATTTTTCAGGTGTTTTGGGTGATTGTTCCAGTAATAAGGTGCAAAGAGACAGCACCCCTCCCATGATCCTTTGCAGCTCTGGCATACCGACTCAGGTAACGGGATTCCATGGAACAAAGGGACTAGTTGCAATTGTCTGGTGTAAGGCACTTCTGCTGATAGGCAGTAGTGTTGCTATGATTACATTTGTGCTGAAAAGTAAGCCAGTGATATTTTCTGCACAGAGCAGGGTGGAGCCAATTCAGTATAAATTGCAGACTGTGCATCCAGTACAAGTTATTGTGTATTTGATCTATATTATATAATGGATGTAAGAAATCCTGCTGTGTGATTATCTGACGTGCTCCACATGACATGCATTAATTCCCCCACATACTAACAGATGTATAAACAAACTTCTGTATCTTAATAATGTAAATAATAACAATCAGGGTTCTGCAGAACTTCCATGATAACAATGCACTTGCAGTCTAAAAACGAACAACCATACCATTGCAACATGAACAAATTGTAGTTCACTTTTTTCAAGCTAAAAGCATGTTCTGCTTTGTCTTAAATGTTTACAGATACACACGCGCACACACACACTTTAAATTTAATAACCCCCTTCTGGGTGTGCTTTGCAGAGAATCAGTGCACTCCTGGATGGTTAAAGTCTAGGGGTGTTCACGGTCCTGAATCCCATAATAGTAGGGCCTCAAATATTTGAGACCGAACAACAAATATTATTCACTATTCTTACTATACTATTCACTAATTATTATTACCTTAAAAAAAAAAAAAAACTTAACCCTTCCCTAGTGCTTAATGCTAGTCTGTTGACCACCCCTCCCCATTCTGGTCATTCATAACACCTCTCCCTTCTCCCCTGCCTCCTGGCACTATGCTGATGCAGATGCGACACCCGCACACAGGAGGATCCACCTACCCCTACCTGGCCTGTTTCATTGAACTGAGGTATCAGTGAACCCACACTACTGAACAGTCTTTTCAAGTTTTTTTCCCCAGGGCAGAATCACCTTCCTGGACCTCAGGTCACTTCACCTCAAGGCATGTTCTTGAAAATCTAGAATTTTCTGACTTTCACCTTTCAGAGGATGCTCTGAAAGTCCTTAGAGTCTCTAGGAAGTCAGCCACAGTGAAAATCTATGTTTCCAAATGGAAAAATGTCCTCTGTTGTATGCTGCTAAGCAACTCAATCCTCTACAGACAGACCTGTCCACACTTCTAGATTACTTGGTCCACCTTCAGGCCTCTGGCCTCAGACCCTCTACCCTTAATGTACACTTGGCTGCTATATCCGCCTCTGTCTTGGTAGGTAAGGAGAAAATGGTGGCATCACATCCCATTTTCAGAACATTCTTCAGAGGGCTCCTACACCTCCATCCCCTGTTTAGGGACCCAGTTCCTCCTTGGGATTTGAATCTGTACATATAAAAGCTCGTAGAACCTCCCTTTGAGCCCATAGCTACTGCTGATTTGAAGTATGTTACCTGGAAGACTGTATTCTTGGTTGCCATAACTTCTGCCAGAAGTGTCTGCGAACTGTAGGCCTTCTACAAAGACTCAAATTACATCATCTTCCACAGGGACAAGGTAGTCCTAAGGACTAATAGGAGGTTTCTCCCTAATGTGGTGTCCAAGTTTCCCCTGAAACAGTCCATCACCCTTCCAGTGTTCTTCACAGCAAAGTCCAGATCTGGCTAGCAGAGACTTCACAGCCTGGATGTTAAGAGGGCATTTAGTTACTACCTGGACCGTACTAAGGATCTAAGATCTTCCCACTCACAGCTGTTCTTCACATATGGTGAAGTGGGAAAGAGTAGACCAGCCTCCAAGAGAACAAATGCTCATTGGCTAGTCTCTTGCATGCAGTTCTGTTACAGCAAAGTTGGCAAGCTGCCACCACGAGGCCTCAGGGCACACCCCACCTGTGGTACCTCTGCCTCTGTGGCAGCTGCATGGGATGTCCCCTTGCTAGAAATTTGTAAAGAAGCTACCTGGAAAACTACACACCTTTGCAAAGTATTATTGTCTAGATGTGCAGTCCAGAAGGGATGCCAGGTTTGGCACTGCTGTCTTCCAGAACCTTTCCCCTAAATAGGTTCTTTACCCAGCCTCCCAAGGTACTGCTTTATAGTCTGCAACAGTAAGCATAGTGAGAGATTCTTGGGATTTGAAGAACAAATTACTTACCATAGTAATATTGTTTCTTCCAAGGGATTCCTCATTATGCGTAACATTCCAACCCTACCTCCCCTTCTAGAACCTGGAAAAGGTTCTACAAGAATAGGTTATTGTCCTTGTTCTTAATTTTTGCTTGAGCATTACGTCTTACATTATCTACAGTCAGTTCTTATTTGTTACTCAACCTTAGTCTGCCATGGTTTGTCCTGTGGGACCAATGTTTTGCATTTTTTTTTCCATTTTTCCACATATATTTCTTCCTTAGAGTTAGTTTAGCATGCTTAGTGGTCACTATCCCCTGGCTGTCAAAATAAATCTGACATTGGAGGGCAGGCTAGAACGCCACCACACTGCAGGTTTGAATTTGTATTCTAGAGTTCCATAATTTACATAAAATTCCACTCTCTGGGGCAGCTCAGACCTATAGGCTAATTGCAATGTTAAGCACAGTGAGGGATCCCTTGGAAGAAACAATATTATTATGGTATTTTTTTTTCTTTTGGGCATGTCAGATAAATACATTTCTGGGTACTATACACATTGAACTAATCATGGTAACGTAAGTTTTTTCATGAAACAAGTGTTATAACATAGTGAATTTCCTGTTTGAAAAGGGAGGCCAGAAGCAGTGGGCAGTGGCACATAAGATCTGATTTATTTTATTTAATTTTTGGTACAGAAACTCACTTTACGTATAACTCATGTTATCATGTAGTATATAAGCAATGGGTGAGTAAAGATTTTTTTTCCATATAGCTTTTTGCTCCCGTTACCACTTGCGCCTACTTCTTTTGTCAGCGGGGGAGACATGCATTTCTACCTTTTTTTCCCCATTATCCTGGGACCCTGGATCGCTGGTTGCGCCTGTAGGTGCACATGCACTCCGCTGCTCCAGTGACAGCCCCTTTCAACCACCTGGCCTAATGCCAGGGTTCCCTATGGCTTGGCACTACCACCAAGTCTCCACTGGGTGGCAGCCAAGAGCTGGGGAACTATCATGTCCTTCCCTGGAGAGGAGAGCTGCCTTGTGGCATCTCAGTCCTGCTCTGCACCCTCCCGGCCAACCCCTAGAGGCTTGAGCTTGCTCTTGAGCTTGTACAAAATAACCTTTCAGGGCTGAGTAACAAAATGGCAGTGCCACTGTTCATTGAGGTGGGGTCCCAAAAAGGCCATGTTGAAAATTTGTAGTGAAAATACCAAAAACACGCCCGGGTTACGCACACTCGTTGACATTTCCTACACATGCACGTAACTTTGCCAATTTCTCATATTTTCACTCCCACTTTTCAGCATAGCCATTTTTCACACCACCTCATGAACACTACAGCTGTCATTTCTAACATTCTGCCCAAAACGACTTTCTGCATCTGTGGCGCAGAATGGCATTTTGCCACGGATTAAGAAATTTTCACCTATGGGGTTTATAAGGTAAGGTGATATGAAGACTATGTTGAACATTTGGAGTCAAAATATGGAAAAATTACAAAGTTATCATGGCAATATATAAACATCTGCTTGCTGCACCTGCATCCCGGGTTCGGAGACGGACTCAGGAGTTGGAGGGCTGGCTGAGGGCAGTAGGATTCAGTGTCCCAGGGACTGCTCTCCTTCTCTGGGGGGAGGGAGAAAGAGTATCCAGTGCATTGTACACCTCTGATAGAGGCTGGGGGTACCACCGCTGCCAGCGTCTCGTACGGGGGGGCGAGGCAGATGCTGGCATCATTGCACGTCCCCACCCTCAGAGTCTTCAGAAATTAGCATACAAAGATTCCGGCCCCATTCCTGATGCCCCCGCCACCACTCCTACAGCAACTAATAAGAGAGAGAGAGAGAGAGACTATTGGGGGCCAAAGAGAATGTTATAGCCACAGAAATCACAAATGCAGTTTATTCTTTGCCCCAATGTGGGTGTGTGTACACAGGGCAAGAGCAGATTAGCAAAATAAATCTTTGACTTGTGCCACCATCCAGAGGAGGGAGGGGGAGAGAGAGAGAGAGAGACCAGAGCCCGAGAGAGACAGAGACACTATTGGGGGCCAAAGAGAAATGTTATAGTCACAAAAATCACAAATAAAGTTTATTCTTGGCCCCAGTGTGGCTGTGTGTGTACACAGGGCAAGAAGAGACATGCACAATAAGTCTTTGACTTGTGCCAACGTCCAGAGGAGAAAGAGAGAGAGAGAGCAGGCTGGCAAAATAAATTACAAAGTTATGAGCCTGCATTGAAATTTGTGAATGCTGGCTTGTAACTTTGGCACTTTTCAATATTTTGACCCCAAATTTTCTACATAGCCATTTCTTCACAGCACCTCATGAATGCGACAGCTATCATTTTTCAGATCCTGGTCAAAATGTTTTTGTGCATCCGGAAAGGTGATTTCACAGTTGCTGGCAGGAGTTGAAATTTTTCTTTGCACTTGTTCATGAGGTGGGGTCATAAGAAGGATATGTTGAAAGTTTGGGGCAAACATATTCACAAACAACAAAGTTATGAGCCTGCATTGAAATTTGTGAATGCAGGCTCGTAACTTCGGCAATTTTCAATATTTTGACCCCAAATTTTCAGTATAGCCATTTCTTCACGGCACCTCATGCATTTTGCAGCTGTCATTTTTTAGATCCTTGTCAAAATGTATTTTTTTTTTTTTGCATCCGGAAAGGTGATTTCGCAATTGCAGCACGAAATCACCTTATGGGCAGGAGTTGAAATCTTCAAAATTTGGGCTCAGAATTACAAAAAAAAAAAAATGCTTAACAAGCAACCAACATTCGGCATTTACAAATGCTTGTTATCTTCAGTAATGAGAAAAGAAAATCACCATAGACCAGTGGGTGATGGAAACAATAGGAGAGGAACTGACCTTATCTTTTCAAAAACTTCTAAAAACACTGATCATTTAACGATAAGGACTTAAACTTCAGAAACACTTGCTTTGCTTCGGTTTGAATTACAAGCATTGTTAGCTTTAAAAGCAACAGAGACTGTGCTGAAGAGCCAATTGGGGAAAAGGATACTTCTTAAGGTACTTCCTGACCAAAAAAAAAAATGATGCCACTGCTTTGTCTGCTTTTAAGAGGCAGTGTAGCGTAGTGGTTAAGAGCACTGAGCTGCAAACGTGGAGACCCGAGTTTGAATCTCATCAGCCCCCACTTGCATACTGTGTGACCCTGAGCATGTCACATAACTTCCTCGTGCTCCCAGGTTGCACCTGGAAACAAGCTCTGGCTTAGTGTGCCTTTCCTGGCTAAACAATTTCCCCTTTCCCTTCGTGTGGACGGGGGAGCTAGGCTGGAAACAGGTAAAGGGCCAGATCTTCTGTAGGATGACAGCTGCCTTCTTTTTTCACACCAGCATGATCCATGCTCAACAGGGACCTCTTCTTGTCCCACACCTCCCACTAGCTAGCAAAGTGTGCTAGTCCCCTCCCATTTTGTATTAGCCTCCCTTTGGGTAGTCAGATTTTAATGGGAGGGGAGGGTTATCTTTTCTTTTTTATATTCCCTGACAGGCCAGGTTAGGCATTGACCTCCGAGGTTGTTGAAGGAGATGTTCATTTTTTTTTTTAATTCCTTGCTGGACTAGGTTGGGCACTGCACCTGGCAAGCAGTTTGGGAGAGGGGGGACTGTTTTTTTTTTTTTTAATTCCTTGATAGTCTACATTGTGCACTGGATCTGTCAAGTTGTTGGGGGGGGGGGTGCACATTTTTTAAACTCCTGACAGGCTGGGTTGCATAGCAGACCAATCAGGTAGTTCTTTTTTTTTTTATTCCCTGATGTGCTGGATTAGGTATTGGACCAGTCAGGTTGGAGGGAGGAGAGGGCAAAATTTGTGTTTTATTCACTGATGGGTCAAGTTGGGCACAGTGAATCCATTAGGTAATTGGGGGAGGGGAACAGATTTTTTTTTTTTAATTTCCTAATGGGCCGTGCTGCTCATCAGACCCATCAGGTAGTTGGGAGAGGGGGTCAGATTTTTTTTATTCACTGTCAAGCTAGGTTGGACACCATAAATTCTGTTCTGTTCTATAGCCCCTGCACTCCTAGTATGGAACTCCTGGGCCTTGTAATACACTTTGGGATACAAAGTGTATGAAACTCATATTGGCTAAATTTTGTTTTGCAAATGCTAAAGTATGCCCCACCCCCGCTTCAGCAGCTGATCTACCCCCACCTTAGTTTTCCCATTCGATGGCCAAGTTACTCGGACTGACTGGAAATTCAGCTTTTTTTTTTTTCCCCATTATACTGAGAGGTTGGAAGATAATTACCTCCTAGTTCCTGCAAGCATTAAATGTTACCACAGTTATGCTGTTCTTTGTCATTCTGCATTGCAATAATTTAGTAGCATGAAAACTCTGTTTTATTTAGGCAAGTTCTTTTTTTTTCCCCCAGAAAAATAAAGGTTAGCTTTTCATTCACAAAGTTGTGCAGACAAAGAGTTTATTAGTACTTTCTCTCTGAGCTCATTCATTGTCATTCCTGTCATCACAGTGGGGGATGGGGTCTAGGCTAAAGAACCCAAGGACTTCTTCAGTACATCATCTACATCAGCTGCATGTTCACGAGAGTAGTCCCACTTGTTAAACAAGTGCTCGTGCACTCTCCTCCTCTTTTCAGGCAACAGAAAGTTAGCAAAGGTTACTGACAGTTGTAAAGACCAATAGGAAAGCACACCACATACTCACTGGCAGCCATAAAAAGTCATGTCTTAGCCCCCCCCCCAGTGCATTTCAGTGGGACAGCGGCAAAACACATCCAGACTTTGATCCCAATAGGAACTGATCTGCTATGCAAACCAGTCTTGAAAAAAACAGCCAAGTGGCAGCCCTAAGGGCAGGTGATGAAAAAAATCTTCTTGTCCTGCAACAAAGCCTGACAGTTTGGTACTGCACAGCTGGTTAGTTTTCAGTAACATGAATGGAAGTTACATGGTTGGTTTTATATAGCACCTTCAGTATAAACTGTATCTCAAAGCACTTAATATCCTGGGTGAGGGAATGGAGAGAATGTTGCTCCCAGTTTCAGTGCACACAGAGATTCTAAGAGCAGTGACACAGATTAGGCAGAAATTATAGAGTTTAAACACAGGGAGGTTAAGTGATTTGCGCAAGATCACACAGGGAGTAAGCGGCAGATGTGGGATTCAGAACTGGTCTCCAGGTTCACAGCTCTGCTTTCAAGCCACAAGGCCAAACAGCCTCACCTTGAACTACAGCAAGTCCTACTCTTAAAGCAGCAGTACTAGCCAATATTATTGCTCTATTCATCAGTCGTCATCGCAGAAAAGCACTATGATTAACAAACGCTCTGCCAGCGCATTATGTTGGATTCTAAAGGGAAGGGTCAGTATCATTCTGCATTTGTTTTATATTTCATTTTATCGACATGCCCTGTCCCTTTGTCTGCTGAATCTTCATAGAAAGAAGTTATATAAACAAAAGGGGAAGAGTCACGAAATGGTGTGGGTGTTGCAGTATTTTCTGTGGGAAACATGAAAGGGTTTGGGCGCATAATTATTTTCCATAGAGTAATGCATCATAAACTTATGAAAAACCAAAAGAAACTGTCAGAAAAAGGGTAAAATGTACAAGGGGAAATTTGACAAGTATGAGGTAATGCAAATATAATGGAAGTGATGAACATTTCCTGGTTAAATAGCTATACTTTAATTTTTAAAATATGTCTTTTATTAGTTAAATAGCTATTCTGCTTTGTGTTGTCTATTGGGCTTGTTTGAAAGCTACAAATAGTAGTCAGATTCAGTAAAACAATTGTCCCTCAAATTGGATAAGTGGATTTGACAATCTTTGATATGGATTTGGAAGTAGTGCTCATAGTAGAATTATATTTAAAAATAAGTAACTTACGCTTTTGTTGACTTTTTATGTGTCTGTGTGCAGATATTTCTACTAGCTGGTCGAAAGAGGAAGAAAAGCAAAACCTCAAACTACCTGATCTCAACAGATGCCACTGATTTGTCCCGAGAAGGAGAGAGCTTCATTGGGAAACTGAGGTTAGACCATGGAAGGGGGAGGTTAATTATTTTCACATGATGGGGGTATTATATTACCAGAGGGGTACCATAGAAGGTCCTGATATCTCCAGTTCACAGTGCATAGTGTGACTCACCTGGTCTCATTGACATTCACACACCTGAGACATAATAGACAACAGTAGATAAGCAAAGTCTTTGAAACTAAATTTTAGGAGATGCCTCTCTCCTTTAGCACCACTGAAAGGGTTTGGCAATTTGAAGTTATTTGTAGGGCTCACCTACCAAATTTAGAATTCCTTTACTACTTAGAAACATAGACAATGATGGCAGAAAAAGACCAGTGATCCATCCAGTCTGTCTGTAGTTCCCTATCAAAACCTGACATCTGTTGTCCATACAGGGTACCAATCCTAATTATTCTCCCCCATTCCCCTTCCTACTACTGCTACTACTACCCTAAGTAACCACAATACACTTCACTCTGTCCCAGCTGTGCTTGAGACCATTGATGGTTTGGTGCCCCCCCCCCCACCTCGGCTGGGAGACTCTTCCACGGTTATACCATCCTTTCTGTAATATCGACCTTTTTGTATCTCCGTTGAACCACCAAACAAGCCAGTTTCCACTCATGCCCTGGTGTTCTTGAACTGTTTCTCATTCTAAATAGTTCCTTGCAGGTCACCTTATTTATTCATGTCAGGAACTTGAGGCATTTATCATGTCACCCCTCTCTCTTCTGATCTGCAGCGAGTACTGTACATGTTCAGGGGATTTTAAGCTGATCCTCTTACGGTATCCTTGAGTTTTGAGTGAAAATTAGCTGTAGCATGCACTTTAATTAAGGTATTATAGAAATGCTTGTTTAATGTAACTGTGTTTAATGTTATTTTTTGCGCATGTTTTGTATTTCGTATTGTTTATTATGTAATTTTGCGAATTTGCATAATGGACCTCACTGGAAATGAGCTTTCTTCAGTTGAGCTATCCAATTCATTCATTTTTGTATATGAATTGAATAAAATTTTTACTACTGCTACTACAAGATCTGCCCTCCTGAATCCAGGGCCAGATTAAGACAACCTAGAGCACCAGGCCCAAGACAAACCTGGAACTCCTGTTGCCATGACCATGCCCCTTCACCATGAAGGGAACCTCATACAGACTGTAAGGCACCTTGAGAATCCATTTACATACAGACTCTATCCCAAGTTAAGATACAGTTTGTATGTAAAGAGCTGCAGACAACAGTATACAAGTCAAAATTTCTACCCTTCTGATCCTCTCTCTCAAAATCACATTAGCAAGAGTGCAACAACAATTTCTCTCCTCCCTTCCCCCCCCATCTGTCACATAGAGTTTTTTTCAAGCTGATAATCCACAGAGCACCTTCAGTTATCTCCTATTGTTGTACACGCATAATTGGGCAGATAAGGGTGTGGGATAATAAGGGGCAGCAGAATAGCTAACATTTTGTACAAACAACTTTTATTTATTTGTTTTTGTTGACCGGGAAAGGAGGACTAGACAATTCTGCCTATTTTCAGCCTCATCCCGGGGAAGGGGGGATACAGATGGATGCCAGCTGACATTGAGCCAGATTAAGCTGTTGGTGGTATTTTTAGCGGATAATCCAGGGATCACTCTATGTGCAAGGCTACTCTTGGCATACATGATTGCTGCCTTATGTTACTTAACTTACTCCAACTATAATCCTACTTCCTGATACAGCCCCACCCACAAAACCATGTAGGGAAGGGGCTGTAGTGCTGTGCTATAGATAGGCTTGTAATGGTTGGGTTTAGCAGTGGTCTTCAGATACTGTTTGTTTACTTTGCAGGTAGTTGTACGTAATGGGGGTACTACTGTGTGTTTATAGTCCCATAACATGTACAGTTGCCTGCAAAGTAAACAAATATAACCTAAAGACCACCACCGCCCCTGATGGCATTGTAAGCCTATCTATTACACTGTAGCCTTTTCACTAATTTGTGTAATTAAAAATGTGGTTTTGTGGGTGGTGTTAAAGATTGGGTTTAGCCATACTGTTTGCAAATAACCATATAGTATTGTTGAGGGACTAAGAAAATTTAGTCCCCATTTTTCTTGCTTTATTCATAACTTTGATGATCATTTTTGTGACACTCATCAACTCGACCCAGACTCAACCAGGAACCCCAAACTACTTTTCCCTGAGAAAAAAATAGATTTTAACAGTGATAATCTACTTCCAGTCTGGGAATGACAAAATTAAGCAATACATTAGGCAGTATAGCCTAGTGGCTAGAGCCGTAAGCCGAGAACCTCGAAAATATGTAGAGTCAGAACACCTGTATTTGTGCACCATAACCTCTGCCTGGATACTATGTGACCCAGGACCAGGGCAAGTCACATAGTATCCCTGTGCTGACAGGCACGTGAAACTTGAAACTGGCTCTCTAACAGGTAGGCTGTGGTGAATCTCCAAAACTTTCCATACGAATGATAGGGGCCCCCCTCAAATGCACAACATAAGGCAAGTAGTGGACAAACTACCACGGGGGGGGGCCCATTAAAGCTTCTTGCCAGTCACTCTCCCTATCAGAAACACCATTCGAGGGGACAGGGATCTTTCTAGCCACTTATCCCCACATGGTAGAAAAGTGGGGTTGGAGACACAGTAAAGGAAATGGGCCTGATTATATCTTAAAGGTCAGCCTGGCCAGAGCCCCCTGAAACTATCAATTGTACTTAACACCTACTCAGGGAGGTGAGAGTTACATCACAGTTCAGCCCCTGCCTTGCCCATATTACTGAGCTGCCGAGTCCTTGACAAAATACAAACAAAATGCAACTCAGGCAGAAAGAAAAGGCTATGTAATAAATATATTTTGGGGATTGCTGGGAGCCCCCTGGCAGGGGCCTTAGGCCCAGGCCTATGTTGTCTATGCTTTAATTTGGCCCTGCCAGAATCATCCTGGTCACCTTTCATTGTACCGTCTCTTACCTGTCCTTATGTTTCCTGAAGTGAGGACTCCAGAACTGTGCATAGTACTCCAGGTGCGGCCTAACCAGTATGAACAGGTAGTAATACTGAATATTTTCACTACTTGTTATGATGATGAGAGAACTTATTTTCAAAACAATGTAGACTTTGTGCGATATTTTTAAAGTAAGCACTGAAGGCTCAGAATTCAAGCATAATCATCCAGTCTTTTCCTCCAGAGGTCTTAGTTGAAAACAGACATTTCTAGGGACATGGATATGTTGTTCATCCACACTTATTGGCAGGTTCCTTGCCACTTTAAATCTTGCCGGAAGGTCTTCAAGCTGGCTCCTCCTACCCACCCGGGTGGTAAAACTCTCGGCTCCGCCCCATGATGCCAGATCTTCCTTACCGCTTGGAAGCTCAGGTTCCCTCCTTAACGCTCTGTGTATAAGACTGGTTCCTAATTCTTCGAATTTTCGAAATTAAAAAAGTTTTTGCTAAAAAGACTTCGGTCTTCTCTCCCTCGCGGCTGCGATGGACAAATCGACTCCCGGTTTCCGGAGATGCCCTTGCGGGCAGAAGATGTCTCGGACGGATCCACACTCCACGTGCGTCTACTGCTTGGGCCTTGAGCACGACCCGCAGGCCTGCGACCTGTGCTCTTCCTTTTCGGCCTACGTCCTCGAAGACCAGTGCTGCCCGTTTACAACTGGGGTGTCCCGAGAAGAGATTTCCTCCGGTAAAGTCAAAGAGGCCCGGTCGGCGGTGTCGGCGGCGTGGCTCAGCGGATCAGCTCGAGCAGATGATAGCCCTCTAAGAGGAGGCAGTGCGGGCCGCTTCTACCTCGGCTGCGGCATTTGTCCCGCTATCTCTCGGTGCCTCTTATTCAGCTTCTTTTAAGGAGCTTTGTCTGACCCTCTCGACAAAAGGTGAGGGTCCAACTTCTTCTGGACCGTTTTCTCGGTCCAAAAAGAGAGACAAGGGTAAGTCTCACCGTCGATGCTCTTGGGAGCAGGAAAAATCCCTCTCCCCTAGTTGTCGGCCGTCGACCTCTCGGCTTCGGCCACTGGTCTCACGGTGTCCCCGTCAGGCCAGTTGACCGAGACTCCTGTCGACGCGGTCGAGATTTTTCTCGACCCGTTGGATGGGTTGTCGGCTGGAGAAGCCGAGAATCCCCTCTCCCCGGTTCCCCTGGTGGGAGTTGAGGATCCCGTCAGCTCGTCTGTGCCTCTGGTTCAGGAGCCTTCGGTTGAATAGTCCGAACCGAGGGGAGTGCCGATTCCCCGCGACACTTCCCCGCACCGTCCTCGGCATAGCCGAGGTTCTCAGTCTCGGTCTTGGACGCCTTCGCGATCCAGCTGATCCCACCGTCATAGGCGGTCTCAGTCTCGGCACCGCGGCAAGCGGCGCCGCCTCTCGTCCTCTTCCTCCTCCTCGGACGAGGGGAGGCTTCGGCGCAAGTTGCTTTGGAGGTATGAGGAACTCATGTGGCAACAGCTCCTTCTGACTGGGAATAAGCCGACGCCATCGTCTTCCCCGGCCATTAAGTGGCTGTCACCGGAGTGGCCGAAACAACCCCTCATTTTAGCCGAGGAGCCTGTTCCCAGGCCGGTTGTTCGGCCAAATCCAGCTGCCCCACCAATTCCGGTGGAACCTCTGCCTCCACAGCTGTTGATTGGGGCTCCGACCAAAAATTCTCGGTCGGCTCAGGGACTGCCCCATAGGCTGTCTGTCATCCTCACTCCCGACCGGCCTCGGCAGGTGGAGGGTGGCTCAGGCCCGAGGCAGCTCTTTGAGGACTCTTCCGAGTCCGAGGACGATTCCTCCCTTTTCTCCAAGTGAATGGACTTGGAGTCCTCAGGAGGACAGTCGGTGGGACGATAGCCCTCGTCCTTCCTAGGATTGCTTCAGCTCATCTCGGAGTCCACCGGGATGAAGCTCGAACCCATTTCTAAACGGGCCAGGTATCCTCACGGAGATTCTGGACCGAGGGATTCCCCACGGAGGCCTTTCCGTGGCCGAGGCCAGTGGGTCCGCCTTGAGCTCTGGCAGCGCCTGCTTCCTGTCCTGCGCCTGCCAGGATGGCCAGGAAGTATCGGTCCCTACCGGTTCTCTGTCCAGTTTTTCGGAACACCCCTCGGCTGAGGGGTTGGTTACCGACAGCGTTTTCCGGCATGCCGGGAACGCTAGGGATGTGGACAAACCTCCCGACAAGGAGTCCAAGAAATTGGACTATGCCGGGCGAAAAGTCTATGCTGCGTCCTCCCTCGGCATTCGCCAGGCCAGTTCGGCCGTCCTCATGGCACATTTTTCTCATGCCTGGTTGGGCTCCCTGGATGAGGTCATCTTCCCGCGGATCTGCAGACCACGGTCAGGCAGGTGCGGGACCAGGGCAGGGCAGTGGCCAAACAGCAGCTCCAGACTGCTTTAGACATTGGGGACTCATGTGCCAGGTCTGTGGCGGCCGCAGTGGCTATGCGTTGTCGGGCTTGGCTGAGGATATCCACCTTTACTTCGGATACCCAGCACAAGGTGGCGGATGTTCCCTTTTTGGGGACTGACCTCTTCGACCCTGGGGTGGAAGGTCACCTGCAGAGGATCGAGAAGTCAATGCTACCTTGGACTCGGCTCTTCCGCTCAGAAGGACAAAGGCCGCAAACCACAGCCTAAGCTCTGTCTCTGCGCTTTGGCAAGGTCCGCCCAGCAACGCCAGGGCTTAGCAGGCTCGGCTTGGCATCCCAAACCTAAGCCCGGGCTTCCTCCAACAGGAAGCAGGGAGGTAAAGGCCCAGGAGGTCCCTCGGCCGGTCCCTCCTCCAAGCCTGCCCAGTGACGGGCTGAGGGGTGTCGACCACAACCCCGTCAACTCACCCCAGGTTCCCCCCATGGGGGGACGGCTCTGGCACTTCCTTTCCGCCTGGTCCGTTATTACCACGGACAGGTGGGTACTGGAGGTGGTGGGAAAAGGCCTGCCTCTAAAATTCGAGTAGGCCCCGCCCTTCAGAGCCGTCGCGCCTCGGGGGGCCTTGGGGTCCGCAGCCTCACTGTCGGCTCGTCGGGCCAACATCACTCTCCTCCTCCAAAAGGAGGTGATCAGGGAGGTGGCGGACCCTCCCTCAGACCCGGGGTTTGTGTCCAGGTACTTCCTGGTTCCGAAACAGATGGGGGGCTGGCGCCCCATTCTCGACCTACACGACCTGAACAAGTTCCTAAGGTCTCGAACCTTCAGGATGGTCACTCTGGCTCAGATAATACCATCCCTGGAACACGGCATGTGGTTCTGCTCTCTGGACCTGCAGGACGCGTTCTTTCACGTCCCTATCCGTCCGTCACATCGGAGATTCCTTCGCTTTCGAGCGGAGGGATCCCTCTTCGAGTTCCGAGCCATGCCCTTCGGCCTGTCTCCAGCTCCCAGGGTCTTCACCAAATGCATAGCAGTGGTGACAGCTTTCTTCGGCGCCGAGGGGTCGGGTGTACCCTTACCTGGGCGATTGGCTGATATCAGCCCCTCCAGACAGGAGGTGGAGCGGTCAGAGATCTGGCCCTCCAGGTTTGCTCTCAAGTCGGCCTTCTCATCCACGAGGCCAAGTCGGAACTCGAGCAAGCAGGTGATTCTGTTTATCGGGCAGAAACTCGGCTCTTTTCGAGCAAACCACGACTCCGGCGGACAGGGCCGAGGTTCTTACCTCCTTTGCCCAATCATTTCTGGTTGGGCAATCGCGCTCCCGCGGACTTCCTGCGCCTCCTGGGTCTCATGGCGGCCTGTACCAGCGTGGTCCGTTGGGCACGCTGGTACATGCGCCCCCTTCAGTGGGGACTGGCCAGCCAGTGGTCACAACGCTGCGATCCATTGGACCAGCTAGTGATGGTGACCCAGGAGATGTGGAATGCTCTCTGGTAGTGGACCATTCCATCTCATCTGCAGGAGGGCATCCCGTTTGTCCGCCCCGAGCCGACAGTCTCTCTATCGACCGATGCCTCTCTGATGGGTTGGGGTGCCCATCTGGGGGAACACCGGGCGCACGGCCTCTGGTCCCCACGGGAGTCCCGATGCCACATCAACCTGCTGGAGCTCCGCGGTCCGCCTAGCTCTCACCGCCTTTGCTCCGTTTCTCCGGGGTCAAGTGGTCCGAGTCCAGGCGGACAACACCACGACCACGACTACCTAAACCTCCAGGGCGGGACGCATTCCATGCTTCTATGCAAGGAAGCTCTCCGCATTTGGTCACTCGTGCGCAGCCTGGAGGCGGATCTCCTAGCCATTCATGTGGCAGGAGCCTCCAACACCCTGGCCGATGCCCTGAGCCGGATAGGGGCTGCATCTCACGAGTGGTCTCTCCTGCCGGAGGTGGTAGAAGATCTGTTCTCCCATTGGGGCACACCTCAGGTGGACCTGTTTGCCTCCAGGGAGAATGCGAAGCTGAGGCTGTTTCATGCCCGCCCCCCTCAGCAGGGCTCGCTGCAGGGGGATGCCTTCTCGAGGCTGTGGATCCCGGGCCTCTTCTACGCCTTTCCCCCATTTCCCTTGATTCACAAGGTGCTTCTCAAAGCAAGGAGGGACAAGGCGCAGGTGATTCTGATAGCCCCAGACTGGCCCCGCCAGTTCTGGTACCCAGATCTCCTCAGCCTCAGCTCCAGGCTCCTGAGGCAGCTTCCAGCTCGCCCGGACCTGCTCTCAGTCAATCGGGAAGGTGTTCCATCTGGACCTTCAATCCCTGCACCTGACGGCCTGGTTCCTGAGCGGCTAGAGTTCCAGGCCTTAGGTCTTTCCGACGAGGTCCTCAATGTTGTTGAGGCGTCCCGTAAGGAGTCGACCAGGAAATGCTATGCCTTCAAATGGAAGAAATTTTCCATTTGGTGTCAGAGCAAGGCTTGGACCCTTCCTCCTGTCCTTTGGCAAGCATCTTGGACTATTTATGGTCCCTAGTCAAGGGCTTGGAGTCGGCGACCCTAAGGGTGCACCTGGCAGCCATCTCTGCTTACAGGCGCGGGCCGAGGAGCAATCGGTGGCGCTGGAAAGGTGGTCTGGCGCTTTTCAAAGGCCTTGATCACATTCCCCTCCAGTGCGAGAACCTCCACCTCCGTGGGATTTACTGCTGGTACTGGCAAAGCTCATGGGCAAGCCATTCGAACCAGTGCACAGGTGTGAACTCTCTCACCTGTCGTGGAAGACCGCCTTCTTGGTGGCTATCACGTCAGCCAGAAGGATGGGAGAACTCCAGGCACTCTGCATCGAATCTCCTTACCTGGTCTTCCACAGGGACAAGGTTGTCCTGCGCTCCCACCTGAAATTCCTTCCGAAGGTGGTGTCGGAGTTTCACCTTAACCAGGTGTTGACTGTGCCGGTGTTCTACCCCAATCACACCTCGGGGGCCGAATACAGGCTCTATACTTTGGACCCTAGAAGGCGGCGCTATTATAAGGAGCGCCTGGCTGAAATTCAGAGAGAGGTTCGCCAGCTGTTTGTCACCTACGCTGAAGCCACACCTGGCAGACCTGCAGCCAAGCGGACGATAAGCAGGTGGGTCACCTCCTGCATAGATCTCTGCTACAAGTTGGCGGGCATGGAGCCTCCCAGAGGATAAGAGCTCATTCCACCCGCTTACATTGCTGCATCGGTGGCTGCTTCCAGGGACGCCCTATCCAGGAAATCTGCAGGGCTGCTACCTGGAAGTCAGACACACCTTCATTGCCCATTACCACATCGACCTTGAGTCACGCGGGATGCTGGTTTTGGGGCCTCGGTTCTCAGTCTTTATTTCCCAAGTAAGTATCGGGGTGTGCTTGCCTCCCTCCTCCCGGAGAACTGCTAGGAGTCTGCCAATAAGTGTGGATGAACAACATATCCATGTCCCTAGAAATACAGGTTACTCACCTGTAACAGGAGTTCTAGGAATGGTATATGTTGTTCATCCAAGACGACCAATTCAATTCTCAGCTTCGACGCGACAACCTGAGCTTCCAGCGGGCCAGATCTGGCGTCATGGGGTGGAGCCGAGAGTTTTACCACCCGGGTGGGTGGGAGGAGCCAGCTTGAAGACCTTCCGGCAAGATTTAAAGCGGCAAGAAACCTGCTAATAAGTGTGGATGAACAACATATACCATTCCTAGAACTCCTGTTACAGGTGAGTAACCTGTATTTATTTTCCCAGCGTACCTTTTTGGTTAACAAAAACTAACTTAATAAATAGAGTAATATTCCAAAGTCTGTGTAATTGCACATTCCTAAAGGGGAATATATATGGTGAAAGTTGTTCTTTGCATCACAGGCAGCACAGATTAACAGATTATGGAAAATAGTTGTGTTTCCCTATCATTTTTATGTCGCCCATCCATCTCTCTGCCAAACTTCCTTTAGCTTTTTGACACTGCATCCTGAGTATAACCGTGCCCATATAGGGTGTCTGATCCCGAGTCAGTGGGTTTCCTCCAGGGCTGGCCTTTCAGCTCCTTCGCTGTATGACTGAAGGAGCCAGGAGGAGGAAGAAGTTTAGGAGTGGCAAGGTTCCTGAGTGTGCACAGGCCGAACAGCATCATCTGCTCTCAGAACTATTTTCCTTGTACACTCTGAGGGCACGCTCACATATATCCATCCCACCCACTACCAATCCTTTTTTTTTTTTGAACAAAATATATGTTGAGTTTTTTTTTCTTTCCAACAATCACACATACATATATCAAATAACACAGTTTACATAACATTCATTACTACATCTAGACACATCTCCTCCTCCCCCCCCAAGGATGATGGGTAGTTCTAACATGTTGCATTACCAGGCACGTTACATGTTACACTTTGGGTTACACTGAACACTGTCAGCAGCTTCCAGCCCTAACTCTCCTTTCTTGTTTCCGTTCTTCTGTTCCTCCATATTTTTCACTCTCCCTATTTCACCTTACCACTGGTTCCAGTGTCAGAAGTACATGTCATTTTTCCCACTTCTTTTGAAAGCTTTTGTATCTGTCATTTGTACATGCAATGATCTTTTCAGTTCTCAACATTGCCAAGATTTCATTATGCCATTCCACGTATGATGGTGTTGAGTTGTCTAACCAGTGTCTCAGAATTATTTTCTATACAGCAGCTGCTATTAATGCAATATGATACTTCTGGGACGTTAGCAGGTCCCTGTCATAATGCCCAACTATGCATGTTTCTGGGTAAAAGGCGTTCTCTAGACTGAGCAGTGGGTCCAGGTCCATCTTGACTCTATCCCACAGTGGTCTAGCTTTAGCACATTCCCACAACACATGATACAGGGTGCCCCTAGTGGAGTTGCATTTAGTATGTGTCATCATTTCTTTTCCCCATCTTAAACAATTTCTCGAGGGTGTAGTATAGATTGTGCAATATCTTGAACTGCATTAGTCTTAGGGGTTCTATCTTAATGTATTTATACAAGTTATTCCAAATCTTTTCCCAGTCTTTTTGACTACTGTTCGGAATGAGGGTTTGTACCCAATATTGACACTTTTCACTGCCTTCTAGTAAAGTGTTTGCAGATAGCTGTGCATATAATTTAGATATTGCGTGTTGGCTGTTTGCCAAGGCCTGTAATTGGGTAACTACCCGAATGTGGGTGGGTGTCACTCCATGGCTGTGGGCCCATATGTTGACTCACTGCATGTGTCATCTGGAGATATTGATAAGTTGTGCCATTGCTGTTCCCTGACTCCACCAGGAACAATCTGCTGGTTTTAATACCATTCTCCCGTACTGTGCTTTTGATTGTAGGGCTATTCCAGAATGCCCATGGGGTGGTACAAATATGCTTATTGCCTATACATACATTAGGGTTCTTAGGAATAGGCTGGGAGGAATCCTTTCTGGGATCCAGTTTAGGTTCCCTAGAAAGCTGTTGATGCATATTCACTGATCTACTCATTGGTGTGTTTTTAAGATTGGGAGGTACTTTTTTCACTGTGCAATGCAATAGTGCCTGTGCATTTACTCTTTCTTTTTCACAGAGTTCTTTTTCTATGCCTCCCCATCCCAGAATATACTCCTGGGACGCGACCGGGTCCTAGTTACCCAACCATCTAAGATATTTACTACAGTGAGCCGCTAGATAATATTGGAGGAAGTTAGGCAATTTTAACCCTCCATTAGATTTTAACCCCGTGAGTTTTACATAAGATCTCCTGGTCACTTTCCCAGCCCAAATAAATTGAGTAATGGTTGAGTGTAGTCTCTTAAACCACGTGAGTGGCAGCATTATATTGAGTATGGCCAGGGGATATAGGACTCTGGGGAGAATATTCATCTTGATGATGCAAATTCTTCCAGTTAGTGATAGGGGAAGCTTCGTCCATCTTCCTAGGTCCATTTGGATTACTTCTATAGGTGCATCTAAGTTATTTCTTTTCATAACTTTCCTGTCCCTTGTGATGTCAATTCTCAAGTATCGTAACATTTTAGTTGACCGTTGTAGTCCCAGACTTTCATCCCCTGCCTTCCGAGTTCTGGCATTTAAAGGCATGACTGTAGTTTTTGTTATGTTAAGTTTGTAACCTGATATGGAGCCAGACTCTCTGATCAGTCCTAAAGCTCCTGGTAGGGAGGTATCTGGTTCCCTAATGTGTAAAAGGATATCATCCGCATAAAGGGATAATTTGTGTTGTTTATCCCCTATGTTGATGCCCTGTATAATAGGTGAATTATTCAACTTGTGTGCCAAGGGTTCCAGAAAGAAGTTGAATAGGAGTGGGAACAGTGGACAACCCTGCCTGGTACCTCTTTGTAATGTTATGTTATCAGACAGGACTCCATTACTCAGTATTCCAGCTGAGGGGCTCATGTAAAGGACCCTGATCCATTTCACAAACTCTTCTGGTAAGTTGTATTGTTTGAGGATGAGAAATAAATATTCCCACAACACATTTTCAAATGCTTTTTCCGCATCCAAAGAAACCAGGACCACAGGGGACCCAAGCTCCACAGATGCAGAAATCAGGTGTTCCAGTTTTCTGATGTGGTCATTTGAGTTTCTCCCCTGCATGAAGCCTACCTGATCATTGCCTATCAGGCCTCCCCACACCCTTCCCAATCTAGTTGCTAAGATCTTTGCTAATATCTTGAGGTCTAGGTTGATGAGGGAAATGGGTCTGTAATTAGTTACCAGTTGTGGGTCCTTGCTTGGTTTAGGTATTGAGGATATCATGGCTTGTGTCAAGGAGAGGTCTGTGATCCCTTTTTCTTGCATGTGGGAGTATACTTTAGCTAAATATGGGCTCAGGACCTGGCTGAATACTTTGTAGAAATTAGGGGTATAACCATTAGGACCTGGGGCTTTGTCCGGCTTCAGTTGTGTGATTGCTTTGAGAATTTCTGCTGGCTCTATTTTTCCTTTAAGCATCTCTTGTTGCTCATCACTTAGCTTTGGCAGGTCAATGCTATCCATAAATGATTATATTTGCCAAGTCAGGGGCTTCCTCTGCCATGTTTAAATCCTGATAAAACTCTTGGAATTCTTGTGCAATTTCCCTTACCCGTGTTAGCAATCCTTCTCCTTTTTTTTTTTGATCCCTACGATAGTGTGTGAAGCTCCCTGCTTTTTTAGTCTGAGGGCCGTCAGTCTACCCACTCTGTCCCCATGTTCCATATACTTCGCTTTTGTTTTATATATTGCCCTCTCTGCCTTATCCCTAATGAGCTCATGGTATTTGTCTCTTAGTATGTTAAGTGTTATTCTATCTGTTTCTGTTGTCTGACGGTTCAGGTTTTTTTTCCCAGAGTCTGAATTTCTTTCAAGGTGTCCTGTAGTTCCCTCTCTTTCTCTTTTCTTTTTGGTAGCTATCCTTAGCAGTTCCCCCCGCACATGGCATTTTGCAGCCCCCCATCCCACATCTGAGTTATGCACTGAGGTTATATTGTTTTGTATGGATGCTTCTAGAAATTCTTTAAGTTTTTTTTTTGAGTATCCTTGTCCTTTATTAGTCTGTTGTTTACCCACCAGATTCTATCCTGTTCTGTTGCTGAAGCAAATTGGTGTCTCATCGAGGCCGGGTTATGGTCTGAGATCACTCTTGCATTGATCTTGCAATCATTCAACCCCTGTAGCCAATCTCTTGACCCTAAAAAGTAATCGATTCTAGACTCAGAACTATGCATCTGAGATTTAAATGTGTATTCCTTACATTGCGAGTGTAGTGATCTCCATAGATCATGCAGGCCCAAGTGGTCCTCTAAGTCCCTAAGGCCCCTCTGCGCTGGAGAGAGTCCCCCCCCCTTGTTCTTCCAGTCCTGTCTATGTCAGGTGACATTGTTAGATTCCAATCCCCCCTATCAATATTGGTGGCCCCACTAGTTGGGGTAAGTTTGTTTAGTAGTTCAGCATAGAAGTGTGGGGAATCAGCATTAGGGCTGTATATATTACCAATTGCTACCCTCTTACTGTGCATGAGCTCCTGTAGGAAGATATATCTGCCCTCTGGATCCTTTATCTCCCTTTCCATTACAAACTTGACATTTCTTGCAATGAGGATTGTAACCCATTTTTTGTTGGTCTCTTTCCCAGCTCCAGACACTTGTCCTACCCATTGCCTATGGAAGAAGTTAATCCTGTGTTCCGGTAGGTGTGTCTCCTATATGAAGACAGTCCCCACTCCCAACTGCCTTAGGTGCCACATCACCTGATATCTCTTGGGTGCAGTTTGGGCCCCTTTTATATTCCATGTGGTATATTTAACTGCCATCACAAGAGCCTGCCATCAGGTACTGAGATCCCATTTGTTGTAGTTGTCACAAACGCACTCAGCAGATCAGGCCTTCTGCTCCCACAGTGCCAACCTTCGAGCGCAATAGTGTGAACAGGTAACAGACAGGGTAAACCTCCTGTCTGCTTTTGGGTCTGAATCACCTTTAGTCTCAAGTTCTGGGGGGATTCAAACTGTGAACCTTATGCTAGTGTACCCAATGTACAGGCTCAGATACGTACCCTCTTCAGGGATTGCAGTACAATCTTTTGCCAGGGTCACCAAGCCAGGCTTCCAAAATGAACCCTTAAAACTCTGTAAGAGACCTTAGGTATATTCTTACCTTTTTACTCCAGCTCAGTAACACCAACAAACTGTTGAACAGTTGTCAGACTTAACCATCTATACGTCACATGCAAAAAGAACTGACAGACACCCAGGTAGTCTTTCAAATAAAAGATTCTTTACTAAAAGATGATAAAAACATGTAAAATGTTAACACAGAATAATATATCAAAGAGCATACAATCTCTTAAAAGAAAATCAAGGAAAACTACAGAACAAACACCTACCAAAATATATTTAGACCTTTTCTATCTAATGTATTACCTCTGGAAGTGCTTAAGTTATATCAGAGAGCTGTGCCTTTCTAGAGTCCCAAGATGGTATATGGCTCAAACAGTT
Source organism: Neoceratodus forsteri (assembly GCA_016271365.2). Lineage (NCBI taxonomy): Eukaryota > Metazoa > Chordata > Ceratodontiformes > Ceratodontidae > Neoceratodus > Neoceratodus forsteri. Next base: position 1,389,403,605 of record CM028131.1, on the reverse strand, counting down.
CAGACACAAATATTAGTTTAACTCTGTCTCTCTCCACACCCCGTCTGTGAGTTATCTAGCTCCTCCTTTTAGAATATAAAAGAATGCAAACATGATGTCCTATCAGGAGGTATATTAAATAAGGTGACATCAGCAAAAACTCATTTCCCAAATTATGAGTCTTTGATCCACCAGTTCCTTTGAGGCTTACAACCTTGTAATCCATCACCTAGGTGTGATATAGCCAACAGAAATCAGCTAAATGATGTCCTGTCCTGTAATAAAATGTATATTTAGTTTCTCAACTTCAAAAGCATGAGGTCATAAAAAGGCCATAAAATGCAATTTCTCAAGGAAGTTAATTACGTTACAGAGGTCTCCTGGTCAGTTTCATATCCTGTAGCTTCACTGAAACCTGGGGGAGGCACCCACGGAAGCCTAGGCTGTCTTATGTGAGACAATCACATACTATATTTTTTTATATTACAAATATCATACAATAATCATAACCAGCTGGCCAAGCGTCACAATCCTCCCCACCTAGACTGAATTTGGGGGCTCTATCCCCTGCATGGGATGAGCTCCCTAAATCAGTTCACTCCTCATATAGACGCAACAGGCCATCTGTGTTCTGATTGGTCGCTCCAGCCCTATGTATGATCGACATGTCATACCCTTGCAAGACAAGACTCCATCTTAATAGTCTACCATTAGTTTTTCCCATTTGTGTCAGCCAAACCAGGGGGATGTGGTCAGTTTGTACCTTAAAATGCTGCCCGTATAAGTATGGTTCTAACTTCTTTAGGGCCCACACTATGGCAAGACACTCTTTTTCCACAGTAGAGTAAGCCTGCTCCCTGGGAAGTAACTTTTTACTCAGGTACACTACAGGGTGATCTTTCCCTTGGCTGGATGTCTGACTCAGTACTGCCCCAATACCCACATCTGAGGCATCAGTCTGGACTATAAAGGGTCTGCTGTAGTCAGGACTTGTCAATACAGGAGCGCTGCACAGTGCCTCCTTCAGTCTGGTAAAGGCTGTTTCACAGGTTGGGTCCCAGGTAATTTTCTTAGGCATCTTTCTCTTTACCAGGTCAGATAGGGGAGCAGCCAGGGCACTGTAATTGGGTACAAATTTCCTATAGTACCCTTCTTTCACTAGAAAACTCCTGACCTGCTTCTGCGTTTCTGGTCTGGGCCATGCCTTGATCACCTCTATTTTTACTTGGTTGGGATGGAGCTGTCGCTGGCCTACAATATGCCCGAGGTATGCCACTTCAGCCATAGCCACCTGCCACTTCTCAGCTTTGACAGTGAGCCCGGCCCTCTGTATCCTGCCCAGCAGTTCCCTAAGGTGGGACAGGTGTTCCTCCCAGCTGGCATTAAAGATGGCAGTGTCATCCAGGTACGCCACGGCGTACTCCTCAGCATCATTTAACACCTGGTTCACTAACCTTTAGAAAGTGGCCAGGGCGTTCTTTATTCCGAAAGGCATTACTTTAAACTCAAATAAGCCTATCAGAGTGATGATGGCCGACCTCTCCCTAGCTCTGTCAGTTAACTCTACCTGCCAATACCCCTTTGTCAGGTCAATAGTCGTATGTCACCCCTTCCAACTTGTTCAGGAGTTCATCCATCCGGGGCATCAGGTGAGCATCTGACTTTGTGACTGCATTCAGTTCACGATGGTCCACACAGAAATGAATAGAGTCATCTGGCTTGGGCACAAGGACTACGGGTGAGGCCCAGGGGCTGTGGGATCTCTGGATTACCCCTAAATCCAGAATCTCCTCCACCTCCCTCCTAGTGTCATTTTGGACAGCCTCTGACACCCGATATGCTGCCCATCGTATGGGCGTCTGTGTCCCTGTCTCCACATCATGCATTGCTAAGGGGGTTAGTCCAGGCTTGTCACTAAACAGTGGGGCAAAGTCTGGTAAAACCTCCCTTACTTCCTGGATCTTGTCTGGAGCCAGCTGGGGTGACAATTTAACTGCCTCCACTGAGGACTCCCGCTTGCTTTCTTCCAGCAAGTCCAGAAGGGGGGCTCCTTTGTCTGTCCCCCCCCCCCGGACTACATACTGCAAACACCATGTCAGCCCTATTAGCATACAGCTTCATCATGTTGACATGGTACATTCTTTCTGTATGTCTTCTCTCAGGTAACTCTATGATATAGTTCACATCATTTATCTTTCTAACTATTTTGTACCGTCCCGCCCACTCAGCTGCAGCTTGTCTTTCCAGACCATAAGGACCATGACTTCCTGACCCACCATGTATGAGCGAGCTCTGGTTCTGCAGTCATACCACACTTTTTGTTTCTGTTGGGCAGCTGCCAGGTTGCGCTGGGCTGTCCCCATAAGCTCCTTCAGCCTTTCCCTAAATCTAAGGACGTAATCCACTATAGGAGTGCCCTGGGTGGCATGCTTTCCTTCCCTGTCCTCCCGGATCAAGTTTAGGGGCCCACATAGACAGTGTCCATATAAGAGCTCGAAGGGGGAAAATCCTGTCGACTCTTGGGGCACCTTCCTGTATGCAAACAGGTGGTGAAGGTATTTCTCCCATTCCCTCCCATGCTGTTCAGCAAAAGCTTGGAGCATTGACTTCAGGGTACTGTTAAATCTTTTCACAAGCCCATTGGCTTGTGGGTGATAAGGTGTCGTGCATCTCTGCACCACCCCACACTTCTCCCACAAACATTTCATCAGGTCTGACATGAAGGAACCCCCTCGATCGGTGATAACCTCCTGCGGAAACCCAACACAGGAGAAAATCCCAAATAAGGCATCTGCCACTTTGTCTGTCCTCAGTGAGGATAGGGTGACTACCTCTGGATACCGGGTGGCATAATCGACCACAGTCAGGATAAACCTCTTTCCGGAGGAGCTGGTGGTATTTAAAGGCCCCACAATATCCATTCCCACCCTTTGGAATGGCTCATCCACTATGGGCAATGGAATTAGGGTGGCTTGGGTTTTCTTACCTGCCTTCCCTATTTCTTGGCACTGGTGACAAGACCTGCATTACTCCTTCACCTGCTGGATGAAATTGTGCCAATAGAAATTCTGGACCAACCGCTGCATAGTGCGTGCGATTCCCAGATGACCAGACAAGGGAATATCATGTGCAATCTTGAATAACTGCTCATGGTACCCTTGGGGAACGACAAGCTGCCTGCCTATCACCCCTCCTTCTGTCTTCACATACTGAGTATACATCAGTCCATTTTCCCAATAGACTTTTATGTTTTCTGGCACCTCCCTGAGCTCCATCAGAGTCTGCCCAAGCTCTCAGCTTCTCTAGACTAGGGTCACTTTTCTGAGCAGCTGCAAACTCCTTACACATTCCCAAGGCATGGGACAGGTCCCCATCAGTATCTAAACTAGGGCCCCTAGCTCTAGCATCAGGGCACTCCGGATCACTGTCATCCTTAACCCTCTGACAGTGGGTCACCCCTCCTTCTTTGGAGTAACCTTCTGTAGCTGTGTGGTTAACTGCTGCTGGGGAAATTTCTACCCCCTTTTCATTTGTCTCCATATCAGGAGACACAGGCTGGGGAACCAGCCTCCCAGTGGTTTCCATAATGGCTTCTATGGGGTCCAGAGAACTACAGTTTCCCCTTCCCGCTTGACTACGGGTAACTGCACACACCATCCCCTGTTTGAGATTGTTGCCAAAGATGACGTCAACTGCTAACATTTTGGCTACAGGCACCTGTTGCACCCCAGTCTAGGAGAACACTAGCGAGTGGCAATGTTTTCTCCTCCCCAGTGAAGTTTTGTACAGTTACAAATTTATTGGGTATAAGCTGAGCAGGCTCTACCAGATCCACTTTTACCAATGTCAGGGATGCCCCTGTGACCCTTACCCTTGTGTCCATACACCATTCACCGTGACTGGGTGCATGTGTTCTCTCATGTTCACAGGCATGCTCCCAGGGACACACAAACAACCCTCTTCTTTCCTTGCCCCATTTTGCATATTGCGCGTCCTTTTGGGACACTGGCAATATGCCCAGTTTCTTTGCAAACCCAACATTCATTTATTTTCTCAGATAAATCTTTTCTTTGAAACCTGGGGCTAACTGGTTGTGGTGGAGGCAGTGAGGGTTTTAGCTGCCCTGAAGGCACGCTTTTCTCTTTCTGCACTGCCACGCCCGCCCCATTCACTCTCAGAGCAGGTCGCTCTTGGCATAGCGGTCCGAGAGTTCAGCAGCCTCTTGCACTGTTTTGGGATCTCGATCCTCCAGCCAGGTTTTCAGCTCTGCTGGGCATGCCCCAAAAAACTGCTCTAACAATATAGCATTTTAAATTTTATGTACAGAGTTTGCTTCAATTGCTTCCCATCAACGTTTTAAAAACTGACATTGTTTTGTGGCTAGCTCCTCGTAGCTCATATCAGGGCTTCTCCTGAGCTTACGGAATTTAGCTCTGTATGCTTCTGCAGTTAAATCAAACTTTTTTAAAAGTACAGCTTTAAGTTTGCTGTAATCATTACTGTCCTCATTGTCCATTAACCTAATACATCCCGAGCTTTCCCGGCAAGTAGCGGGGATAGCTCGAAGCTCCAGGACCCTCTAGGAATATTTGCCTGAATACAAACTTTTTCAAAGGAATTTAAAAATGCACCCATATCCTCCCCATCTTTAAACAGAGCTATCAATTTGAAATTCAATTTGTAACCCAGTCCTGTAGTTCCAGTTAAACCCAAGCCACTTACCTGCTCTGGTGCTGGTGGTTGGAGTCATAGCTCCTCCAGTTCATGTCGCCTCTGGCACTCACGCCCTTCACAGTCTGCCTCTCGCTGTTCACCGTTCCTCTTCTCCTCTGCAGCTCACTGTTCTCACTTCTCTTCTCTCTGGAACTCCAACTCCATTCTGCGCAACTCAATTTGCAGCCTGAATGCTTCTGGCTCCAGAATGCTGGTGACCTTCCCCTGCTGCTGTGGCCCTGGGCTTGCACTGGCCCTACTGTCCTCCCCACCAGATCTGGACAATGCACTGGCCACTGACCCCTCCACATCCAAGGTTCAGTCCTTTACAGTCACAGTCTGTGACTTGACACTCTGGACATCTGTTGCCATCAGGGAATCCACGAGGTTCTGCTTGGTGGCTCTCCCCTCATACAGGACTCCTCTGTCATGGCACAACTGCCTTAAGTAGTCTGCAGTGTGCCCGCTGTAGTTGGAAGCCATCTTCTTCCCTAACTATGGCTACTCTAATTTGCACTTGGAAAAAAAATAAAACAGGTAGGAACTTGACTGTAAGCAAAATGATATAGCTCGGTTTCCTTTTTTTAAAAAAATAGATCACTGCCTTATTTTGCAAGTGAGCTGTACAGTATTAAGCTGACACACTGAACAGTTAATGCTTGTGTTACCAAATCTTATCGCACCGCTGCTAACCAAATCTGTCACAAACGCACTCAGCAAGTCAGGCCCTCTGCTCCTACAGTGCCAACCTCCGAGCGCAATAGTGTGAACAGGTAACAGACAGAGTAACCCTCCTGTCTACTTTTGGGTCCAAATCAGTCTCAGGTTCTGGGGGGATTCAAACTGTGAACCTTATGCTAGCGTACCCAATGTACAGGCTCAGATACATACCCTCTTCAGGGATTGTGGTACAATCTTTCGTCAGGGGCACCAAGCCAGGCTTCCAAAATGAACCCTTAAAACTCTGTAAAAGACCTTAGATATATTATTACCTTTTTACTCAAGCTCAGCAGCACCATCAAGCTGTTGAACAATTGTCAGACTTAACCTTCTATACGTCACATACAAAAAGAACTGACAGACACCCAGGCAGTCTTTCAAATAAAAGATTCTTTACTAAAAGATGATAAAAATATATGTAAAATGTAAACACAGAACAATATATCAAAGAGCATACAATCACTTAAAAGAAAAACAAGGAAAACTACAGAACAAACTCCTACCAAAACATATTTAGACCTTTTCTGTCTAATGTATTATCTCTGGAAGTGCTTAAATTATATCAGAGGGCTGTGTCTTTCTAGAGTCCCGAGACGGAATATGTCTCAAACAGTTCAGACACACGTATTAGTTTAACTCTCTCTCTCTCTGTCCACACCCCTTCTGTGAGTCATCTAGCTCCTCCTTTTAGAATATAAAAAAATACAAACATGATGTCCTATCAGGAGGTATATTAAATAAGGTGACATCAGCAAAAACTCATTTCCCAAATTATGAGTCTTTGATCCACCAGTTCCTTTGAGGTTTACAACCCTGCAGTCCATCACCTAGGTGTGATATAGCCAACAGGAATCAGCTAAATGATGTTCTGTCCTGTAATAAAATGTATATTTAGTTTCTCAACTTCAAAAGCATGAGGTAATAAAAAGGCCATAAAATGCAATTTCACAAGGAAGTAAATTACATTACAGAGATCTCCTGGTCAGTTTCATATCCTGTAGCTTCACTGAAACCTGGGGTGGGGGAGTGCACCCATGGAAGCCTAGGCCGTCTTATGTGAGACAATCACATACTATATTTTTTTATATTACAAATATTGTACAATAATCATAACCAGCTGGCCAAGTGTCACAGTAGTTTCCTGATTAAGTCAGTCAACATTTGTAATTATTGCCTGCCATTCATGAACTTAGTCATCCTTTTCTTTTTCCCTATCCCCCTTTCACACATTTTCACATTACACACTACACACAGTATTTCACAAAAAAGACCTGTTATCACTTTAGAAGTTATACATAACACTATGTTGGGGTTGTTCCCCTTCAACTTGAAACTGGTTTGAAAAATACAAGAACTAAGTGCTTACTTAGTTTTTACTTATGTAAGGGTTCTCAAGCGGACTAGGCCCCACTGAGCCTCCCTGCTTCTATCCTCAGTGTCCACCTGAGCCCCCCCCCCTTTTTATCTTATTTTTTTGTCAAGGTCAAGCCTCAATTATTCTTCATTATTCCCTCCTGGGATCTCCTCCTTCATTACCTTTCTGGTCTACTTGAAGTAGAGGGACGAACAGTCAACCACAAACCTGGAGATGGCTGAAACACCCGCATGTCCCACTTTCATTAACACAAAAAGAACAACAGTAATTACATTTTTAACTCCTATTAGCCTTATTAAATCTCGTTTTGAACTTAGAACTTGCCTTATCATTCTTTATACCATCCTACCTACACGCTGTCCACTGTGCGGAGCAACACTACATGTAGCCCTAGTCCACCCGCTCTCCCTTTTCTCCACTCCCGAGGTGTTCTCTCTATGTCTCCCCCAAGGGCAGCTGGCAGTCTTCACATTACTTTCATGTTGGACACTCCCCCGCCCTGTTAGTGCTTCCATTCCCACTCCACCCTGTCAGTGCTTCCATTCCCAACCCAAACTTCCGATTCCCATGTTCCCAAACTGCATTTGGTTCCCCCATCGACTCTTTATCTTTGATAACTGAAACTTATCACACCGTGTGATATTTTTAAGCCACAGCCCCATGCCGATGCCCCCCCACAAAAAAAATTTGTCTCGGGCGATAGCACACAGGAGGCATGCCATACTGCTTATTGTCATGTTCATGTTAATAGGGGTTTTGTCGTTTTCAGGTCAGTTGCTCCCCCTTTTGTTCAGGTTTTAATCCAAAAGTCTCAGTGATCTGAGGCTACACTTATTGGTCTGCCCATTTCAGGCACTCCCAAGTATGCACCACCCATGTCTTTCTGCTGCTTCTGTAGTAAGTAGGGTGTATTTCCCCTAGCTTACCTCCCTTAATCCATCATTCGGGGTCGCCATGGGTCCTTCTGCTGCTTCATGGACTAATCATTGTTCGCAGTTTGGGGATCAGTTGCAGTGAGTCACTCTTCTCCCGAGTCATCAGTACCCCTCCCGATACATCCAAGCATCCTATTGTTCTTGCTATAAGCCTTGTTGCACTGACTGGATTGCTTTAGGGAGTTGCTGATAATAACTCCAGAGTCTCATTCCTCAGCCATAGTACTGAGTCTCACGCCTCCCCTCCAGTACTCCATTCTGGGGTTCTTGTTCCCTAAGTGCTTGCAGTTTTTGGTGTTGAATTTCAACTGCCAAGCCCTTGACCACTTACTTTCTTATTGTGAAGTACAGGTGCCTGCCTGTGCCAGCCAATTAGCAGCCAGCATTCTTTGTACCAATTTTATAAGATTCTTTATTGGTAGCTCAGTATATCGTAAGCAGTTCTGCACTTGACTTTGTGTACATTCTAAATGAACCTGTTACCTGGGCCCCCTCATGATGGCCTTTGGAGGTCAGCAAAACAACAACCAATTACAGCCTGTAAGCTAACCCATACTTAACCCTTTGTAAAACAGTCTAGGCTGCTATGGGAGAGTGTGTCACAGTACCATAGTTCCACAAAGTATTATTCCATGGAAACTATTATATATTCAGATAATCTAAATTGATATCACCCAACCAATTTTGTGTAGTTTTATTTGATTATTGTATGTTCTTCATATCCAACTGTCAGGCATGGCTGTAAAGGGACTTTTGTTGTCTAGTCCACCTCCTGGTTAATAAACTGAAAATTGAAAACACTGCACGCAGGTTATACATTTTATTGATATACAAGGAGGTGCATTTATCTTTTAAATCAAGTATTTATAGTGGAAGTGGCAGGGGTGAGGATCTGTCAATGTACCAAATTAAACCCTCACTGCAGGACATGTGTGTTTCAGTAGATTCTCTACATTTGATTGCACAGTGGTATTGGTGGACCTGTTGGATGAGGTGCCCAAGTGTGTGTGTGTGTGTGTGGGGGGGGAGGGGGGATTGAATATTGCTTTTGTCACATGAAAACATTTTGGTATACAGTAGCACAGTCCCAGAATGTGACTCCTTTTGAAAATTCATCTAAGGGACTGTAGCATAATATAATCAGTGTCTAGCACATTCATAAACACTGCACAAACAAATTGGGACTTATCTGGTGCTATCTTTGTGTTGGTTGACCCCTGAATTCTCTGTCAACAGGTCCAATCTGATGGGTACGAAGTTTACAATCTATGACAATGGGTATAACCCAATGAAGGTTCAGGGGCTACTGGATGAGATCAATACTAGACAGGAATTAGGAGCTATTTGTTATGTGAGTATCCCCCCCTCTCTTTCTCTCTCTTTGTTTGCACTGTTTCACATATTCCTCATGTCTGGATCTAGATAATGACACTCACCAGGATTGGATGGATGCTTATGGTATAGTGGAACGCACTTTAAGGGCTGCTAACAGTCCATGGTCAGGCAGCGCATACCAAAGAACTTCCTGCCTGAGGTACTAAATTAACCTTTTATATTTGTTTTGCAAACAATTTAATAAAATATGTAACTTACTAAGAGGTGCTCATTAACTCTTATATTTGTGCAACAGACGACTGCTACAGCCTCTTGACAAAAACAGCATTTTGATGATAAAGTGGTAGAATCGGCCTGCAGTTTTGTTGTGGGGGGTCGCTGCATAAACATAAGATTATGACAGTTTGTAGGCCACTATACTTGTCTAGGGTGGTATTACATTTATATACTACCCCAAAACATGTACAGTGACCTGCAAAGTTTCATAGTGCAACAGTACGTACTTCCCTCATTAAGAGGGAAACAAAGGAGCACCAGGAAAAAAATACGGTGCTTATGGAAAGAACTCTAAGCATAAAAGAAATGTGAATCCAAGCACCTGCATAGCCACCACACGAAAATATAAAGACGATAAAAATCACGTTTATTGCAGACCACTAACAGGCACATAAAAAACTGACGTTTCACTTGGCTGGCTGCCAAGCTTCTTCAGAGTAAAAGACATACTACAATGCATGTGCTTAAATATCTTTTTCACCAAATCATGTGATTTCTCATGCACCAATGAATATTAAATACACTTCATTATCTAATTAAGCAGCAGAGGTCTTTAAAGTTGAATATCCTTTGAAAAAAACATTCACATATATTACATGATATTTGTTAGTATAAAAAACTTTCAAACTTCTAAGAAAAAAAATCTTTTTCATATATTTAACTTATTTATATTTCTTCAAGAATGCTGCCAATTCAATACTATCATTCAAGCCTTTGTTCTCACAAGCTCCTAATGTGTAAATCCAGTAGCTCTCCCTTTGACCTATTTTTTTTATTCAAATCCCCTCCTCTAGGCCCTAATGTTACCTGTTCCAATCCTAAAAATTTAAATTCATGATTCTTTCGTTCAGATTTCTGTATATGTTTCACTATGGCACAAGAGTTGTCATTTTTTTCAATGGCTCTAATGTGTTCTCCTATTCTGACTTTGAATTTGCGTACTGTACGCCCCACATAATAAGCCCCACATTCACAAGTTAATAAATATATTATGTTCATGCTACTACATGTGATAAAATCACTTAATTCCATGATCTTTCCTGAGATCGGATGTACAAAATTCTTGCAACACTTAATATATTTACAATATATACAATTCCACATTTGAATGTTCCTTTTGGTCGTGATGTAAGCACCATCTGTTTGCTTTTAGACTCAAAGTTGTTATGTTAGATACTACATGATCTTTAATACATTTGCTTTTCTATAGACAATATTTGGACCTTTTTCAGTCAATTTATTTAATCTTGGCTCTAATTTTAAAATTGACCAATTGTTTAGATATAATTTGTTCAATATCTCTAACATATTGGAAAAACTCGTGACAAAGGACAATTAATTTCAGTTTTGAAACTTTATTATAGTGTATTATTTGGCCTCTATCTAATTTGTCTACTCCTCTCACAGCTGTCGCTATAACTGCTTTGCTGTATCCCCTTTCTTTAAAAGCGCTTGATTTGTTCAACTGGTTTTATTTTATATTCTGATTGTTGGAACAGTTCTAAAGCGTTCTAATGAGTTGACCTTTTGGTATGTTAACCTTTACGTGATGGGGTGACAGCTATCATATCTCAATAGTGTATTTTGATCTGTAGGTTTCTGAAATAAAGTATGTGTACTCCTTCCTTTCCATCTTTGTACAATCTTATATCCAAAAATTAATTTCCATCAAATGTACTTCATATTTGTATGTTAAACAGCTGCTTGAGGCTTCCATCCATTTAACAAATTCCCCAAATTCATCTTCTGTTCCTTTCCATATTATAAGAATGTCGTCAATAAAATGACGCCATAAATCAATTTTATATCTAAATGGGTTAGTGTCCACCTCATATAAGTGGTTGACTTCCCATTTCCCAACAAATAAATTGGCATAGCTCGGGGCCATCGTAGTGCCCATGGCCGTGCCTCTAATTTGATGATACAATACTCCTTCAAATAAAAATACATTCATGGTCAATACAAGTTCTGCTAATTGTAGTAAAAATTCAGTAGGAACTTTGACTAGATCCTCCTCATTTCTAAAGTTCAAAAAATATTTTATAGCTTCCAGACCTTCCTTGTGTGGTATTACTGTATATAGAGAATTTACATCTACTACAGAGAAAAAACATTTGTTGTCCATATAAAGATCCTCAGTTAGTTGTATTATCTGGGTTGAATCCTCAAATATGATCTTAAATTTGGGCTAAAGGTTGTAAAAACTGTCCAAATACATCGATATAGGCTCTGTTAACCAGCCATTGCCCACACAATCGGTCTCCCTGGTGGGTTTTGAATCTTTGTGTATTTTGGAAGGGCATAAATGACTGGAATCACTGGATATGCAACCACTAAAGTTTTATATTCCACTTCAGTGATGTATCCTTTGATAAATCCTCTATTCAAACATTCATCTATCTTGTTTTAAATGTTCAATAATATGCCATATGTTGTTTTAGTGTAAAATGTTTCATCTTTAATTAGCCTTTTAACTTCCTGACATAATCCACAGTATTTAAAACCACAATTGCCCCACCTTTGTCTGCAGGTTTGATGGTAATTGATTTATTGGCTTTAGGCTATTTAAGGCCTCCATTTCCTTCTTTGTCAATTATACTGAAAGTCCCGTTCTTTCTTTCAGGGATTTCAAATCTAATTCACATTTTTTAATAAAGAATGATACAGTCGAATTCAAAGGTGGACAATACTCTGATCTTGGTTGCAATCTAGTAATGTTAGACCTATCATCCCATTCATCTTGTTCATATAAACATTTGAAAGTTAAATTTCTTCCAAACTTATGCAAGTCTATATAAGTATTAAAAAAGTCAATACCTTTTTCAGGACAAAAGGATAATCCTTTTCCCAATATGTCTAACTCAGGTTGGGATAATGTGTAATTGACAAATTAATGACTGAAACTGAATTGCTATTATCACTACTAACGTTATCTATTTGATGCAATTCTGGTTGTCGCTGACAAACAAGTATTCACATTAACCCATTCACAGGCAGTTTTATTATAATAATTATCAGAGACAGTCACTTTGTTCAATGGCACAATGTCCAATTGGCTCATAGATGTTTCATGTCCTCTATCAATCACATCATTTAGACAGTTCTTAATTAAAATTTTGTCCTGTTTCTTCTTCCATGAAACCCCTCCTCGTCCTCTTGGTTGGAAATGTACAGTCTGATTCCGTACATTTAACTTTCTGCTTAAACGCGCGTCTCTTGTAATTGGGGAAGTGTCAGATGGGGATTCCCCCATAAGTCCCTCTGAATGTGTGTCTGATTCGTCAGTGTCAGAGGGACCAGTAGTATAGTCTAAAATAGTTTTATTCATTGACCCAGTTCTTTTCAAAATAGATTTTAACTCGGATCCTTTTTTGTCACTCCAGTCATATACCCTATTATTTATGTAATCGTTTTCATCACGTGTAAATTTTCTCTGTTTCTGTTTTTTAATCGTTATATCATAACGTGTAACTTTATTAAGTAAAATTTGATTCAGTCTTTCAATTCGAATCTACCGACTCTTTGAGCTGGCTCTATTTCAGAAATTTCTTTAGACAGACTTTCTCTGACTGGAGTGGCAAACTGTAAAATTAATTTAATATTTTGATGGACTCATGCATATATTTTATGCCACTCAGTCATGAATTCCAAATTGTCCGTTCCATCACGCAGGTTTTTGTACAATTCTTAATCCTCTCGAATCAGATTAACTTGTAATAGGCTTCTAATGTAGTTTTGTGCCAGAACATGCGTCTACCTTTAACACTAGCTTCTCTAATTTAGAAATAACGCTTTGGATTGGACTCACGGTTATATTAGCAGGACCTTTCTCGAAAAAAGCAAACTGTCCCTTCATGTGCATGAAATACCAATTCAGCGAAATTACATTAGATGTGCCACCACTTGTAGTGCCTTCAGAGGCCTGTTGCACCCATCGGTTTTCTTCCTGGTATGTGACATCACGGTCTCAGGTGTATCACCTTTATATGTCCCTCTGTGTATCACTTTATTGTCCGACAGTGCAGCTCTCTGAATATTATGGTAATGCCTTTCAAGGCGATATGTTTATTAAATCATTACACATCTCTTCGCCCAGAACCAAGCTGTAAAACAGTGGTTATGTGGTCCAAAATAGCAATTTGCAGTTATTATTTAAGCCAAGAACATTGACACGCACTGTTTATAGCTGAAGGTTGCCAACCTGTGCTCCACAATATTAGAAACACCACGTACTTCCCTCATTAAGAGGGAAACAAAGGAGCACCAGGAAAAAAATACGGTGCTTATGGAAAGAACTCTAAGCATAAAAGAAATGTGAATCCAAGCATTGATGCATGAGAAATCACATGATTTGGTGAAAAAGATATTTAAGCACATGCATTGTAGTATGTCTTTTACTCTGAAGAAGCTTGGCAGCCAGCCAAGTGAAACGTCAGTTTTTTATGTGCCTGTTAGTGGTCTGCAATAAACGTGATTTTTATCGTCTTTATATTTTCATGTGGTGGCTATGCGGGTGCTTGGATTCACATTTCTTTTATACTTAGAGTTCTTTCCATAAGCACCGTATTTTTTTCCTGGTGCTCCTTTGTTTCCCTCTTAATGAGGGAAGTACATGGTGTTTCTAATATTGTGGAGCACATGTTGGCAACCTTCAGCTATAAACAGTGCGTGTCAATGTTCTTGGCTTAAATAATAACTGCAAATTGCTATTTTGGACCACATAACCACTGTTTTACAGCGCTTGGTTCTGTGAAAGAGATGTGTACGTATTTAATAAACATATCGTCTTGAAAGGCATTACCATAATATTCAGAGAGCGGCACTGTCGGACAATAAAGTGAGTACACAGAGGGACATATAAAGGTGATACACCTGAGACCGTGATGTCACACAACCAGGAAGAAAACCGATGGGTGCAACAGGCCTCTGAAGGCGCTACAAGTGGTGGCACATCTAATATGAATTTCACCGAATTGGTATTTCGTGCACATGAAGGGGACAGTTTGCTTTTTTCTGGAGAAGGTCCTGCTAATATAACCGGTGAGTCCAATCCGAAAGCGTTATTTCGCAAATTAGAGAAACTAGTGTTAAAAGGTAGACGCATGTTCTGGCACAAAACTACATTAGAAGCCTATCTACAAGTTAATCGTATTCCGAAAGGATTAAGAATTGTACAAAAACCTGCGTATGGAACGGACAATTTGGAATTCATGACTGAGTGGCATAAAAATATGCATGAGACGTCCATCAAAAATATTAAATTAATTTTACAGTTTGCCACTCCAGTCAGAGAAAGTCTGTCTAAAGAAATTTCTGAAATAGAAAGCCAGCTCAAAGAGTCGGTAGATTCTTTGGAATGGGAAAGACTGAATCAAATTTTACTTAATAAAGTTACACGTTATGATATAACGATTAAAAAACAGAAACAGAGAAAATTTACACTTGATGAAAACGATTACATAAATAATAGGGTATATGACTGGAGTGACAAAAAAGGATCCGAGTTAAAATCTATTTTGAAAAGAACTGGGTCAATGAATAAAACTATTTTAGACTATACTACTGGTCCCTCTGACACTGACGAATCAGACACACATTCAGAGGGACTTATGGGGGAATCCCCATCTGGACACTCTCCCCCCCAATTACAAGAGACGCGACGAAGCCAAAGAAAGTTAAATGCACGGAATCAGACTGTACATTTCCAACCAAGAGGACGGGGGCTCGCGTGGAAGAAGAAGAAACAGGACAAAATGTTAATTAAGAACTGTCTAAATGATGTGATTGATAGAGGACATGAAACATCTATGAGCCAATTGGACATTGTACCATTGAACAAAGTGACTGTCTCTGATAATTATTATAATAAAACTGCCTGTGAATGGGTTAATGTGAATACTTGTTTGTCAGGCGCACAACCAGAATTGCATCAAATAGATAACGTTAGTAGTGATAATAGCAATTCAGTTTCAGTTATTAATTTGTCCAATTACACACATTATCCCAACCTGAGTTAGACATATTGGGAAAAGGATTATCCTTTTGTCCTGAAAAAGGTATTGACTTTTTTAATACTTATATAGACTTGCATAAGTTTGGAAGAAATTTAACTTTCAAATGTTTATATGAACAAGATGAATGGGATGATAGGTCTAACATTACTAGATTGCAACCAAGATCAGAGTATTGTCCACCTTTGAATTCGACTGTATCATTCTTTATTAAAAAATGTGAATTAGATTTGAAATCCCTGAAAGAAAGAACGGGGACTTTCAAGTATAATTGCACAAAGAAGGAAATGGAGGCCTTAAATAGCCTAAAAGCCAATAAATCAATTACCATCAAACCTGCAGACAAAGGTGGGGCAATTGTGGTTTTAAATACTGTGGATTATGTCAGGGAAGTTAAAAGGCTAATTAAAGATGAAACATTTTACACTAAAACAACATATGGCATTATTGAAACATTTAAAAAACAAGATAGATGAATGTTTGAATAGAGGATTTATCAAAGGATACATCACTGAAGTGGAATATAAAACTTTAGTGGTTGCATATCCAGTGATTCCAGTCATTTATGCCCTTCCAAAAATACACAAAGATTCAAAAAACCCACCAGGGAGACCGATTGTGTCGGGCAATGGCTGGTTAACAGAGCCTATATCGATGTATTTGGACAGTTTTTTACAACCTTTAGCCCAAAATTTAAGATCATATTTGAGGGATTCAACCCAGATAATACAACTAACTGAGGATCTTTATATGGACAACAAATGTTTTTTCTCTGTAGTAGATGTAAATTCTCTATATACAGTAATACCACACAAGGAAGGTCTGGAAGCTATAAAATATTTTTTGAACTTTAGAAATGAGGAGGATCTAGTCAAAGTTCCTACTGAATTTTTACTACAATTAGCAGAACTTGTATTGACCATGAATGTATTTTTATTTGAAGGAGTATTGTATCATCAAATTAGAGGCACAGCCATGGGCACTACGATGGCCCCGAGCTATGCCAATTTATTTGTTAGGAAATGGGAAGTCGACCACTTATATGAGGTGGACACTAACCCATTTAGATATAAAATTGATTTATGGCATCGTTTTATTGACGACATTCTTATAATATGGAAAGGAACAGAAGATGAATTTGGGGAATTTGTTAAATGGATGGAAGCCTCAAGCAGCTGTTTAACATACAAATGTGAAGTACATTTGATGGAAATTAATTTTTTGGATATAAGATTGTACAAAGATGGAAAGGAAGGAGTACACACTGCTTTATTTCAGAAACCTACAGATCGAAATACACTATTGAGATATGATAGCTGTCACCCCCATCATGTAAAGTTTAACATACCAAAAGGTCAACTCATTAGAACGCTTAGGAACTGTTCCGAACAATCAGAATATAAAATAAAACGAGTTGAACAAATCAAGCGTTTTAAAGAAAGGGGATACAGCAACAGCAGTATAGCGACATCTGTGAGAGGAGTAGACAAATTAGACAGAGGCCAAATAATACACTATAATAAAGTTTCAAAAACTGAAATTAATTGTCCTTTTGTCACGAGTTTTTCCAATCAAGTTAGAGATATTGAGCAAATTATACGAAACAATTGGTCAATTTTAAAATTAGAGCCAAGATTAAATAAGTTGACTGAAAAAGGTCCAAATATTGTCTATAGAAAAAGCAAATGTATTAAAGATCATGTAGTATCTAACATAACAACTTTGGAGTGTAAAAGCAAACAGATGGTGCTTACATCACGACCAAAAGGAACATTCAAATGTGGGAATTGTATATATTGTAAATATATTAAGTGTTGCAAGAATTTTGTACATCCGATCTCAGGAAAGATCATGGAATTAAGTGATTTTATTACATGTAGTAGCATGAACATAATATATTTATTAACTTGTGAATGTGGGGCTTATTATGTGGGGCGTATAGCACGTAAATTCAAAGTCAGAATAGGAGAACACATTAGAGCCATTGAAAAAATGACTCTTATGCCATAGTGAAACATATATAGAAATTTGGACGAAAGAATCATGAATTTAAATTTTTAGGATTGGAACAGGTAACATTAGGGCCTAGAGGAGGGGATTTGAATAAAAAAAAATAGGTCAAAGGGAGAGCTACTGGATTTACACATTAGGAGCTTGTGAGAACAAAGGCTTGAATGATAGTATTGAATTGGCAGCATTCTTGAAGAAATATAAATAAGTTAAATATATGAAAAAGATTTTTTTTCTTAGAAGTTTGAAAGTTTTTTATACTAACAAATATCATGTAATATATGTGAATGGTTTTTTAAAGTATATTCAACTTTAAGGACCTCTGCTGCTTAATTAGATAATGAAGTGTATTTAATATTCATTGGTGCATGAGAAATCACATGATTTGGTGAAAAAGATATTTAAGCACATGCATTGTAGTATGTCTTTTACTCTGAAGAAGCTTGGCAGCCAGCCAAGTGAAACGTCAGTTTTTTATGTGCCTGTTAGTGGTCTGCAATAAACATGATTTTTATCGTCTTTATATTTTCGTGTGGTGGCTATGCGGGTGCTTGGATTCACATTTCTTTTATAATACAACAGTCAAGCCTGAGGGGCTTGAAAGATGGTGGATGTTGACTTGCTGTAGAAGCTTACTTGGGAAAACCCTCTCACGTGTTAAACTCAATCACAGCATTCAGCTATGGAGATGAATGGAAGAAGCGTAAGTGGAATAAGTGCATAATTATGAACTCAAAAGCCACTGTGAGTAAGCAAGTTATGTTACATATGCAACCTGTATTCTTGGGTTCCACATGTTCCACAGGTTAGCCTACTAATCAGCCTGCTATAAGAATCAGTGATTCAGAGCTTCAGACATACTGCTGTCTCCTTTCTGGCATGAATAACTAATGCAAGTATATATTTCATGTCAGAAAAAACTGCGGGTGCTAAAACTAAGAGCGGCAAAATGAAAATCTCCCTATTTCATGCCTCCCAAAGCTAAAAGAAAGTACCAAAAAGATTCCAACTACCTTGGTCTCAGAGAAATTACCTGTGGAAGAAGAGGTCCCTGAAAGATTCACAGTTTTATGGATTGTACCCAGTCCTCTGTTAACTCCAAGCAGCTTTTCTGAGAATGCTAAATCTATCTGGACCCAGCAATTTCTTCACAATTCAGTTTCTGCAGTAAAATCAAAAACAAACAATGTCTTCACAAACCAGTCTGCTCATATCTCAACTAGCAGAAAGGATGGAGGAGTTGCAGGAGAAAATGGCGGCACTGATGGAAATGCCATATCAAGCACCTGAGCAGAGAATAGAACCACCAAACACCATGCCTGTAGCAGTACAAGTCCCAAAGATTAAACCAGCTATAACTGATGAACTGCAACAAAAAAAAAAAACTGCAACAACCAGAGGCATCTCAGCGCAATAATGCAACCTCCACTTTGAACCTGGGACTGAGTATTCCTACTCCGGCAGCTTTGGGGAATCTGCAGCAATCTCCTACAAAAGTAACAGGTATTCCTCTCTGATATTTTTCTACCAGTCAGAAGTCTTGACAAGAATGGTCCTTTGCCAAAAACGTAGGCATGCTGTCTGAACAGAGTCAAAAAACAGCAAGCATATCTTAGTACAGAATATAGAACAACAATCCCAGTCTAATGCTTTATAAGATATGCAACTTGAATTTTTATCAGTAACAGACTTAATGAGTACCTGCATTACAGAAAATAAGGAAAAGAAGGATTAGAGAGACACTATATCCTAGGCCTTGAAATAATTCTCTACATCACATTTACAGACTGTCTCACCCCAAAGTACTTTCTCAGTTAACCCTGATACGGGAAAAATTTACATCACAGCGATCCAAGTAAGACATGACCATCTAGAGTAATGAACTATGGTTCCCTTTCAGACTTTTCTAAAACTAATGAATCACAAGAATAACAAGGAGCTGTGAAGTAGAGGGGAATGACCAACAAAGCAAATTCTGGACATAGCCAACACGGCTGCAGCTGCACTCACTGAGCTCACAGCGAAACAGTCCGCAGTGCCCAAGATGGCCACTGGTGCTCAAGTCACACATGCACAACTACTCCACATACGGTCTGAACATCAGTGGCCATCTTGAGCATGGTGGGCCACGGTGGGTGACGGAACAAAAGTAGTGCATTTACCCGGGGGGGGGGGGGGAGAGCGAGCGGAGTGTTTTTGAGTTGCGGAATGACAGCACTGCAACTTCAAAACTGCTCTTCAGTGTCAATCCAGTGGTTTCTTCTTAGAGCTGCTTGCAAGACAGCTGCAGTCTCTGCCCACTGCAATCTTTGAAAACCTGGTTAGAGGGTCAGATTGTGGGAACATGTTCCTAAACTGGCAATAGTCTTGCTGCAAGAAATAATAAACACAAAAAAGACAATAATGCCTATTATTGAGATAATAGAGGTAGTACAAAATCTAATTGATCAAATGCAACCAACATAAAGGAAATAAATTCAAGGACACAGCAAACAGAAGGAAGAATTTCAATAATAGACGATGACGTAATGATTTCCAAGAGAGCCGTGTCTCACCAGGAGAAAGTAATAAAAAACATGCAGAAGTTAACAGATTGAGTTGAGAGCTAGACACAAAAACATTCGAGTGATTGGAATACCAGAAATATAGAAACATAGAAGTTGATGGCAGAAGGAGACCACCAGGTCCATCTAGTCTGCCCATTGTCTTTTAGCCTAGCCTTCTAACTGCCCTTGGGTTTGAGGGCTCCCTTGTATCTGTCCCAAGCATTCTTGAAACCTACCACTGTGCTTGCCCCATTGCTTTGCTGGCAGGCTGTTCCAGGCATCCACCACTCTTTCTGTGAAAAAAAAAAAAATTCCTGGTGTTGGTGGAAAACTGCCTTCCTTGCAGCCTTAGATCATGTCCCCGGTTCTGCTGCCCTTCTTAAATTGGAAGAGATGATCGTCTATCTGCACCTGGTTTATGCCTTTTATGTACGTGAATGTTTTGATCATGTCACCCATCTGTCTTCTCTGTTCCATAGAATACATATTCAGTTCTTTGTCTATCCCCGTAGGACATCTTGTGCAGTCCCTGAATCATTTTTGTTTCCCTTCTCTGCACCGTCGCCACTTGGTCAATGTCCCTTTTGAAGTGAGGCCTAACCAGTGATCTGTACAGCGGTGGGATCACTTCCCTCTTCCTGCTTGTGATTCCCCTCCCAATGCATTCCAGCATACTGCTGGCCTTTAATGCTGCTTTCTCACAATTTTTACCTACCTTCAAGTTGTCTGAGATAATGATTCCCAAATTGTGCTCTTGGGTGGAGGCAGCTAATCTTTCCCCTCCAAGGTAATATGCCTTACTTGGAGTTCTTTTTCCTATGTGCATGACTTTGCATGTTTTGGCATTGAATCTCAACTGCCATGCTCCTGACCATTCTTCCAGTTTCTTGAGGTCAGCTTCCATCTTGTCCACTCCCTTCTGGGTGTCGACCCTGTTGCATATTTTGGTGTCATCTGTGAACAGACACACCTTTCCCTGTAGTCTGTTAGCTATGTCCAGTATGAAAATATTGAAGAGGAGGGGCCCCAGTACTGAACCCTGGGACACACCGCTGGTTACCCTACCTTCAGATGACAGTGCTCCATTTACCTACACTATCTGGGTTCTGCCCTGTAACCAGTTTTTAACCCATCTAACTACTTCTGATCCAACTCCTGAGTTGGGTCAAAACTGTGCTCCTGGTATTATTGTTAGAATTAGCTACCTTTATCAAGTCCGAGATACAGGGTGGGGTCAGGAAGAGCATGGCCTTTCTCCTCAGGAGGCAGGTTTGGTACCTGATCCTGTTGCTAAGAGTGAGAAGGTTAGACTGCTCATTCAGGGTACAGGTATGCGTAAGGCGATCAGCATTAAGAAGTAGTCTACAAGCTTTGTTCAGGGCAGTGGCAATTCTTTTAAGAGCTGTATCTGTGGCAGCACCGTAGACCACTAGACTGTAATCTATAGTGGATAGAATGGAGCTGGAGACCGAGATCCTGAGGCGTTAGGTGTAAGACTTTTTCTGTGCTTGAACAGGACTCCCAATTTGGTGTTCATAGCCTTAACCACCATGTCAACGTGCTGCATAAAAGAGAGGGTATCGTCTATCATGACGCTCAGGTATTTGAAGCAGTGAACATGTTCCAGCGGGATTGCCATGTTGTTTATGACTGTCTGGTCTGGGAACCTCTTTTTTTAGTTGGGAGCTGGATATGAGCATTCTTTAGTTTTTTTGTAGTTAAGAAGTAGCCTTTGAGAAATAAACCAGGTTTCCAGGTGTCAGAAGGATGCCTGCAAATCTGTCTGTAGATGCTCGATGTGGTGATGACTGCTGAGAATTACGGCATCATCCACGTATAAAATAGTTTTACTGGAGCAGGCATCTGGGAGATTATTCAGGAATAGCCTGAACAGCAAGGGTCCTAGGTTGGATTCTTGTGGAATGCCTAAAGAGACTTCTTTAGTGGCAGACACGGATAGTCCTACTTTGACTCGTTATGACCTTGAGGAAAGGTAGACCTGAAACCAGCTTATCCCATTAGGGGCTACTCCAAGTAATTGCAGTTGTCTCAGGAGAAATGGGTGACAGTATCAAATGCCTTTGTTAGATCAATAAAGACCAATCCAACCAGTTTACCCTGATCCGTGGCCTTGTGAACCTAATCGGAGAAGTTCACAAAAGCAGTTGTAGTGCTATGGTGTTTCCTAAACCCATGCTGCTGAGGACATTGCAGTTGATACTTATGTTTATGGTCAGAGATTTGATCAGCCACAATCTTCTCAAGTGCTTTAGAGAGGGGAGAGAAAACAGAGATGGGCCTATAGTTAGAGGTGAGAGTCCTGTCCCCATTCTTGTGAACAGGGGTTACTAATGCTTGCTTCCAAACAGAGGGGAATTTAACGAGCATGAGAGATTTATTGAAGATTTTGGAGATGGGAACTATTACAGTAGTTCGTCATTTGTCAGCGCTATCATTTTCATTTCAAGGTTGTCGCTGCCCAGTCTAGTTTTCCCCAGGACCTTTTTGACATAACCCATGGTTTCCCTGACAGTGACTCGCTTGAAGTAAAAATTCGGGAGTAGGTTAGACATTGGAGTGCCCTCTTTGACTTTATCAAGTGGATCTAGGTAGTCAGCTGGGAGTATAGAACTTAGGCCCATGAAGGCAGAGTTGAATTCCTCAGCAATGGAGTTGGGATCCATTGAGTTCCAGCCATTAATATTAAGTACCAGTGGTTGTATTTTGTTGTCCTTTCCAGTAAGTTCCTTTATCTTGTCCCAGAACCGCCTCCCATCACCCCAGTTCCTTTCTAACTGATCCCTGTAGTAATTGGCCTTGGCACACCAGATCTAGTGGGTGCAATTGTTTCTTGCGATCCTGTATCTCTGTAGGTCATACTGATTCCCAGAGGCCCTTGATCTACTCCAAAGGTTGTCCCTTTCCCTCATGGGATCCAAGAGGTCACTAGTGATCTATCCATTATTATATCCTTGGGATTTTCTGGTTTTGAACAGTGCAGATCTGTCGCATACCACGTTGAATTTATCCACAAAGTATTGGAGAACTTTATCAAGATCTTTTAGTGCCTCTGTGGGTAACCAGTCTATAGCGGAGAGCACTGCTTTGAATGCCTTTAGCTGACCTTTTCTTAGTATTCTGCTTTTTACCATGGTCAGTGGAGCCTTTTAGAATTTATTCGACCAAAGGCAGGTGATGGGGGAGTGATCGCTTAGAGAATCGGAGAGCACTGTGACCTCTGATATCCTGTCCTGAGAGCTAGCAAGGAGCCAGTCCAGAAGCGTGTGCTTTCCTGACTTACTGTATGGTTCAATCTGGTGGGTTCACTAACTAGTTGCGTGAGATATGAGCTTGCTGCAGTATCTTTGATGGGATGTTTCACTCCTGAGCCAAATTATATTGAAATCTCCTGTTACCATTAGCTCACATGTTCTACTAATGCCTGCTATGGCCCCTATAATTTTGTTTAATCCCTCCTTGGCCTTCCTAGGCAGGAGGTAGACACAAGTGGTGTCGAGTGATTTTTTTTTTTTTTTGTGGGCCCCAAACATGAGCCTTACCATGAGAATCTCATGATCCTCTGCACAAGCCAAGATGGGGAGCAAGACCTCCTTGGCCACTCCTTGCTCATGGCCATGCTTGTTTCCTTTAGTCTGATGTTGAGGGGTTCCCTTCCATTTGCCGATCCCCTTACCTTCGTATCTTTCTGCTGTGTCCTCATTTAGGTCTTCTTCTCTGTACTGGAGACCACCCAGTTTAAACCCTCCAAGAAGACCTCCAACTTCTGCCTTAATGCTCTCCGCTCCTTCTCCGGTGAGATGCAGACCATCATGCTTAAAGAGCTTCCTGTCCCAGAAGGTCTCCCAGTCTCTAGTGTAGTGCATCCCATTGTCTGCGCACCAACCCTGGAGCCACCAGTTGAATTCCCTGATCTTTTCATTCCTGATCTTGTTCTCACTTCTGCCCTTCCTCCAAACCGGCAACACCTCCTAGAAGGCCAGATGTGTTGTGTACTCCTTTAGGATCTCCCCTAGGGTCTTCATGTCTGCCTTGTCTTCTTCCAAAGTCCTATTTGCTATGTCATTTGTCCCAAGGTGGACAATGATCCCTGCAAAATCCTGATCTCTTCTCAGCAGCCATCCTATTCTGTCCGTAGCTCTCCTTTCAGATGCTCCTGGCATGCATTTCACCGTGGTTTCAGCTCCCCTTTGCACTGATGGACTGTGCCTCCACTTCTCGCAACATAGACTCTCCCACAACCAGAATCCCCTTGTTGCTCTGTGTATTCTTCCTTTCCTTCCTTGTACCTCCTTCCTGCTTGCTTGTATCAGGTTTGTCCTGCTCGATTCGTCCTTTTTCCTCACATGATTTCTGTCCCCTGGCTGAGGGCGAAACGATGGCAAAACGATTCTGTGTGTGGATAGTGTGTGGCTGGCAGTGCCACATCTTAGCTCTAGGTGCCCTGCTGCCCCCTCCAACCACCCTCCATCCCCAAGACCAGTGGACCTTTGGGGGAGTGGGTGGGTAAGGGGGGGTGTTGGGCATCCCCAGTCTAGTCTCCTTTGCAGCCACGTGATCTCTTCTCTTGCCTGCCGTAGTTCCCTCTGTAGTTCCGCAGCTGTCCTGCAGAAGGGACACCCCAGTCTCCAGAGTGTCTGCCTTGCTACCAGCCCTCTGCAGCTCTGACATATCTGGATGTCCATGTCTGTTTTCCTCCTGACCTGTAGGTGTCACTGTTTCTTTCTCCCTTCACTGCATCTTCTCTGTCCTCTCTTTCTGTTCTCACTAGTGTCTTCCTTTGGGAGCCCTGCAAGAAGTTCCCTTGGGGTTCTATAAATGTAGAAAGAACCTGGGTGTATTGGGAGGGTGTGTGGTACTATTACCACCCCTTAGCCAGCTGTTAGCAGTTAAGTGATGGGGAAGGGGGAGATTTAGCTGATTCCCCTTTTCCTCTCCAAAATGAGGTACTCTTAAAAGCAAATGCTAGCTTCCTTTTAGTTGCTAGCTTCCCTCTCCGAAATGAGGTGCTTTTAAAAATAAATACTAGCTCCCTTTCAGTTGCTAGCTGCTGCTTCTAAAAACTGAAACAAAAGTAAAGGCTAGCTCCCTTACCGCTGCTAGCTGCTACTTGTAAAAGCTGAATCAGAATGGAGTTGGGGCACAACTGACTCTGCTATTAACAGGTCACAGGCCCCTCCCACTTGGCAGTAGCTGTTAGCAGTTATGTGATGGGGGAGGGGGGATTCCTCTCTTCCTCTCCAAAATGAGGTACTCTTAAAAGCAAATGCTAGCTCCCTTTTAGTTGCTAGCTTCCCTCTCCAAAATGATGTGCTTTTAAAAATAAATGCTAGCTTCCTTTCAGTTGCTAGCTGCTGCTTCTAAAAGCTGAATCAAAATGGCTGTAAAAGCTGAATCAACATTTATCCAGAAAATTGGGATAAATCCACCCCTTTGACCACTACCATGTCTCCAATATTTATCAGCTTTCCTGGATGCCCATATACAACTGGGGACCTTTAAAATGGGCAGGGTGCTCAGTTCGCTTAAGGCAAAACCCATAGAAGACAAACACCAAAGACTGATAGTGGCCACATTTTTCAAAACCATGAAAAAACTTGCAATAATGGAAGCAATTTATAAGAAGAAATACATAGAGCTTGATAACAAAAGAATAGCAATATTTCATAATTTGCCTTATGACATAGTACTTACTAGGAAGACATTCCAAAATATTAGATCATTTTTTGGAAGAATAACTTTAAATGTACTATGTAATAGCCAGCTATTCTGTCGTTTTACTTAAACGGCCATATACTGACTTTCCTGATAGCAGAAGACAGAACAGAAGCTAAGGATAAGGACCCCACAGAAGTTCTTTTCTTGAGTTAAATGTAAGGATAAGGACCCTGCAGATGTTCTTTTCTTGAGTTAAATGTGCTGTTTAATTTGTAGGAAATGTTTTTTTTGTAAAGATGTGTATCTAATTGCTGTTGGATTGGGATATCTTCAATAAGCATTTATTTCTAGGGGCGTGGATATGGTGTACCATTTACAGTTCTTGCAGAATTCCTTTCCCCTTTAAGTCTTGCAGGACGGTCTTCAAGCTGGCTCCAACCACTCAACCGGGTGGTTTTCTCCTAGGCACCACCATGTGACGTCAGATCTTCCTTTCCTCTGTAAGAAGAAGGTTCCTCTATATCACTCTGCGTTTGTGTAGGCCCTATCGTTCTTTATTTCAAAATATTTGGCCTTTGAGTTGCTTTTCGGTTTTTACAGTTTGAGCGTAATGGACTCTGCTGTTTCCAAGTCGGCGTCCGGTTTCAAACTTTGTCCCTGTGGACTGAAAATGTTGCGCACGAACCCTCACGCCAAGTGCATTTACTGCCTGGGACAGGAACATGACTCCCAGGTTTGTGGCCAGTGCCACACTTTACACCCCTCCACATTAGAGGACCGGTATGTGCAACTTTTACATGGACGTCCGGATTAGCGGGATCCTCTCATTCAGTCCAAGGATGCCCTTCGAGTGGTCTGTGTGGCTGTGGAATCTGCTGAACAGTTGGCAGCTTTCGAGGCAGCTGCAGCCCAGGCTGCCCCGGGCTCTTCATCAGTGTCCATGCTGGTTCCACTCAGTTTTGGGGCCTCTTTCCCCGGGGCATTCCGGGACTTATGACAGTCCCTTCCTACCCTTGGTGAGGGCCTGTCCCATGGATTTAAATCTTCCAAGAAGGACTCCAAGGGGAAAGCTAAGAAGTCACATTGCAAGTCGTGGAACCATGAGCACTCTTTGGCCTTAGTTTCCCTTGCTCCTGCTTCATTGACCTTCATCAACGAGTGGGCTGTGGCCAACACTTCGGTCCAGGCTGCTGGACAGATGGTGTCCCCATCAGGCCTGTCGGCTGAGATGTTGGCCGACCCAGTTGTCGAGTATTTCCTCCACATGGTCACCCAGTTGTCGCAGTGCGAGGTGGATACTTCCAGGCCTCTGGTCCTGACTCTCCAGTCCCAGGGTGGGTCAGATCAGACTCTTGAGCTGATCAGTAGCCCTCGGGACACCAAGCTTGTGGGGACCCTAAGCATCTCTCACCAGTCACCGCATCCGGTCCATCAGGGTCGAGCAGCTCTTGCTGGGGTTGCCGGTCCCACTCACGACACTCAGGAAAGCGGTGTCACTGCTATTACTCCTCGTCCTCCACTTTGGGGGAGGACCAGCTCCACCACAAGTTGTGATTGTGCTATGAGAAGCTCATGTGGTAGCAACTCCTTTTGGGTGCTGGGCCTAAGCCGGTGCCAGCTCCTACTTCTGCACTCTCCTGGCTGCCGCCACCCTGGCCTGAACCTATTGCAGCTTGGCCACTCCCAGCCTCTCCACCCATTTGGGTGGAACCCCAGCTGCCTCAGCCGAAGGATGACCCCCCCCTTCCAAGGATACCTGCACTGCTCCCGGGCTTCCTTGATGGCTGTCAGTTATGGTCACTCAGGCCGATGAGCCACACAGAGTTAGCGGGGACTCGGCTGGTCAGCCTTGTTTTGGGGCCATGTTCTGCCTGATTTTGGAGGCTACGGGGATCCAGTTGGAGCCTGTCCAGAAACGGGCTAATCCCCTCACCAGAATCCTTGACTGGAACCACTTCCATGGGGTCATCTTCCCGGTGGCTGAAGCCATTCTTGGGCCTGTGTTGGAGCTCTGGCAATGGCCAGCCTCCTACCCTATGCCATCGGCCTGCATGGCCCGCTAGTACGCGATTCTTACAGGTTCCCTCTCTGGGTTTACTGAACACCCCTTAACTGAAGGCTTGGTTGCCGATTCGGCGTTCAGATGGATGGGTAGTGTTGGGGATATCAGGCAGCCCCCAGACAAGGGATCCAAGAAATTGGATCATGCGGCCAAGAAAGTATATGTGGCATCATCCCTCTGCCTTAGGCAGGCTAGTTCGGCCTTAATGATGGCCCACTTTTCCCATGCCCTATTGTGCACCCTTGAGCAGGTGCTTCTTCTGCTTCCAGCTGACCTTCAATTGACAGTCAAGCAAGTCCAGGACCAAGGCCATGCTGTGGCTAAACAGTAGCTGCAGACGGCCATGGACATTGGTGATTTCTGTGCCAGGTATGTGGATGCAGCCCTGGCTATGCGACGCAGGGCTTGGCTGAGGATCTCTACCTTCATGGCAGATACCCAGCACAAATTGGCAGATGTCCCCTTCCTGGGCACTGACATGTTCGGGCCAGGGGTGGATAGACATCTCACCAGGACTGAGAAGTCCAATGCCACTGTAGATTCCATCACTTCTGCCCAAAAAGATGTTGAGGGCTCTAAACCCCAGAAGAAGTAAATTTGGCCGCATTCTGTCCCTGCAGCCAAGCCAACCCAGCCACCAGCTGGGCACCAGCAGGCCTGGCATCACAGACCTAAGTCTGTCGCTTCTATGGTCCAGAAGCCTGGCAGTCGAGGCCAAGCTGCATTCTCTGCTGGCCATGCCTCCGCCTCCAAGCCTGCCCAATGACGAGTTGGGAGGGGCCCTCTGCCTGCCAATCCTCTGTCCCCTGGATCCTCTCATGGGGGGCTAGCTCCACCACTTTCTTTCTGCCTGGTCCAGTGTTACCATGGACAGGTGGGTGCTCAAAGTGGTCAACCAGGGCTTGCCTCTGGAGTTTGAGGCTCTCCCACCAAGCCGAGCCGACACCCATTGGGAGAATGTGGTGTCCACAGACATGTTGTCAGCCCCTCAGGAGGACATCGCCAAGCTCCTCCAGAAGAAGGTAGTGGTTCGTGTCCCAGACCCACCAGATCCAGGGTTTGTCTCCAGATATCTTCTGGTTCCAAAATGGATGGGAGTGGGGCTGGCACCCCATCTTAGACCTGCATGACCTGAACAAGTTTCTGAGGTCACACACCTTCAGGATCATCACTATGAACCAGATCATTCTGTCCCTGGAGCAGGACACATGGTTCTGCTCCCTGGACCTCTGGGATGCCTGCTTTCACATTCCCAGTTGTCCGTCTCACTGGTGGTTCCTCCAATTCGACATGGAGGGTACCTTCTTCAAGTTCCAGGCCATGCCATTCGGCTTCTCCTCAGCCCCCAGAGTCTTCAGCAAATGCATGACAGTGGTGGTAGTCTTTCTGAGGTGCCAAGGGATCTAGGTGTACCCCTACCTAGATGATTGGCTGATTGCAGGCCCCTCCAAGCCGGAGTGGTCCAGGGACCTGGCCCTCCAGATCTGCTTGAATCTTGGCCTCCTGGTCAACGAGGCCAAGTCTAAACATGTTCCCTCACAGGTAATTTCCTTCTTCAGGGTGGAGCTCAACTTTTGCTGAACCAAAGCCCAGCTCCTGGCGGACAGGGACGAGGATCTTTCCTCCTTTGCCTGATCATTTCAGATTGGGCATTTGCGCCCTGCCAGGGACTTTCTCCACCTTTTGGGCCACATATGGCAGCCTGCACCAGTGTGGTCCATTGGGCTTGCTGGAGAATGTGCCTCCTGTAGTGGGGGCTGGGCCATCAGTGGTCTCAGCATTGGGGCTACCTTGACCAACCGGTCACAGTGACCAAGCAGATGTGGGATGCCATCCAGTGGTGGTTGGTCCAAGACCATCTCCAGAAAAGAGTCCTGTTCGTCTGCCCAGAGCCGATGGTCGCTCATGACCAATGCCTCCCTGATGGGCTGGGATGCCCACCTGAGGAAGTACACGGCATCTGGTCCCTGAGGAGTCCTGCTGTCAAAGCAGCCTGCTGGAGCTTTGGGCTGTTCGTCTGGCCACGACAGCCTTTGCTCCACATCTCCAGGGTCAGGTCATCCAGGTCCAGATGGACAACATAACAACCATGTACTACCTCAACAAGCAGGGCGGAACCCAGTCCCTACCTCTGTGCTGAGAAGCTCTTCACATCTGGACCCTTGTGCTCAGCTGTAAGGCCAACCTCCTGGCCATTCATGCAGCTGGGTGTCCAGTCGGTTGGCAGACTCACATAGCCAAGTGGGCGAGGCGTCTCACGAGTGGTCCCTTCATTAGGAGGTAGTAGACTGATTGTTCTCCCAGTGGGGCACCCCTCAGGTGGATCTGTTTGCCTTCCAGGGGAGAACGTCAAGCTGAGGCTGTTTTGTGTCCACCCCTTCAGTGGGGTACGCTGCAGGGGATGCTTTCGTGAGGCCCTGGATCCTGGGCCTCTCTTTTGCCTCCACTCTTTTTCCTCTGATCCACAAGGTACTGATCAAATCTCAGAGGGACAAGGCATGGATAATCCTGGTAGCTCTGGACTGGCCATGGCAGTTCTGGTTCCCCAGTCTCCTCAGACTCCAAAGCAGGCCTCTGTGGCATCTGCCACTTTTCCCAAACCTGTTCTTGTGCTCTCAGAGAAAGGTCCTCCTCCCAGATCTTCAATCCCTTCACCTGACAGCTTGGTTCCTGAGCGGTTAGAGTTTCAGGCTCTGGGTCTCTCCAATGAGGTCCTCCATGTAGTTGATGCCTCAGAAGAAAAGGACCCATTGGTGGTATGCCTTCAAATGGAAAAAATTCTCCATTTGGTGTCAGGGCAAGGAGCTTGACCCCTGTCCTGTCCCAGAGCTAGCATCATTGATTACTTGTGGTCCCTCTGTCAGTTGGGTCTTTGGTTGGCAACCCTCAAGGTGCACCTGGCAGCCATCACTGCATACCAGGCACAGGCTTGTATGCCGATGGTGGACAGGAGAAGGTGTTTGGTGCTTCTTTAAGGGTTTTGACCACATTTCCCCTTCGGTGCGTGAACCACCACCACCTTGGGACTTGTTGCTGGTGTTGGCAATGATCATGGGCAAGTGATTTGAACCAGTGCACAGTGTGAGATGTCACACCTCTCATGGAAGACAGTTTTTTGGTGGCCATCACATCTGCCAGAAGGATCTGTGAGCTACAGACGCTGTCAGTGGAGTCTCCTTATCTGGTCTTACACAGGGTCAAGGCTGTCCTTCACCCCAACCCGAAGTTCCTTCCAAAGGTTGTCTCAGAGGTTTCACCTTAACCTGATGATCAATCTACTGGTGTACTTCACTAAACACACCTCGGAGGCTGAGCACAGGCTTCATACTCTGGACCTATGGTGCGCACTTGCCTACTACAAGGAGCGCATGGCTGGAGTTCAGGGAGAGGTTTGCCAGCTGTTTGTCACCTGCACCGAAGCTGCACCTGGAAGACCGGCAGCAAAGTGGACGATTGGCAGATGGATTGTATCTTGCATCGACCTCTGCTATAGGTTGGCTGGTAGGGAACCTCCTGTAGGGCTTAGGGCTCATATCACCAGACATACCACTGCCTCAGTGGCTACTTCCAGGGACATCCCTTTCTGGGAGATCTGGAAGTCAGCACACACCTTCATCTCCCATTATCGCTTCGACCTTGAGTCATGCCAGAATGTTGGTTTTTGGGGCCTTGGTTCTCCAGTCTCTGTTCCCTAAATGGGGGTGTGCTCCTTGCCCTCTCCTCCCAGACAACTGCTAGAAATTTGCTACAGTGTGATTAAGTACACCATATCCATGCCCCTAGAAAGACAAGTTACTCACCTGTAACTGCAGTTCTAAGAGTGGTATATGGTGTGCATCCACACAACCCACCCGACCTCCCCTGGCAAGTGGCACACTGGTCATGCTTCCAGCAAGTAAGATTTGATATCACAGCGCAGTGCCAAGGAGAATACTACCTGGGTGGTTGGGAGGAGCCAGCATGAAGACATTCAGGCACGTCTTAAAGGGGAAAGGAATTCTGCCAAAGTGTGAAATGTACATCATAAATCACTCCTAGAACTACAATTACAGATGAGTAACTTGTCTTTTGTGTATACAGTAGCAACTTATTCCAATCAGTGTATACAAGCAATACCCTCTAATTTGCATAGTGGGATTATCTATTCTTTCACTGCTGGAACCATGAAAAATATGTAGCAATAAGGAAATGAGCATTTTTGCATTTAAATAATATAGCCATCTCTGATTTGGGTCTGAACTAAGGGGGTAAAAAGGTTTTCTAGAGGGATAATAAAATAAGAAGTCAAAACAAGAAGACACGTACTTCATACTGGGTTATGGTATCGCACATGGGACATAGGGGTTTCCTCTATACGTATCTTTTTTTTCTTCATGTGAGGTACATTAGAGAAAAATATAGTATTTGTTATATAGAGGGAGCTAATGGTTTTGTGGTTAAATACTTCATAGTTAGTTGGGGAGACTAGTGGGTAGGCAACCTAAAGGGAAAGTCCTGCAGTCAGTATTGCAAATTGGTATGATTGTGGATGTGGATATTTATTATTTTAAGACTTAGTAATAAAGTTAGACAGTTATCTTAAATTTTAAGTCAGGAAAATAACTGCAGAGGGGTTTAATTAATAAGACTGATTTTTTCATAAGGGTGATAGTGATAAGGTAGTGGGGAAGGCTAGCAGGGTGCTTGGGTGCATAGGGAGGGGTATCACCAGTAGGAAGGAGGAGGTAGTATTACCCTTGTACAGATCACTGGTAAGACCCTACCTCAAGTACTGTGTCTGGTTCTGGAAGCCCCATCTTCAGAAAGACATAGATAGGGTGGAGGCAGTACAAAGGAGGGCAACCAAAATGGTACAGGGCCTGCATCAAAAGCCCTACGAGGAGAGACTCGAGGAACTAAATATGTACTCTGCAGAGGAAAGGAGGAAAAGGGGGGGTATGATAGAAACATTCAAATACCTAACAGGTATAAATAAGGTACAGGAAGGTAGCATCTTCCATAGAAAAACAAGCTCAAGGACAAGGGATCATACTATGAAACTGGTGGGGGGGGCTCAGAGGAAATGTGAGGAAATACTTCTTCACGGAGAGGGTGGTGGACGCCTGGAATGGCCTACCAGTGGAGGTAGTGGGTGCCAGAACGGTCACATGATTCAAGCATGCATGGGGCAGATACAGGGGGACAATGGAAGTACGACAAGGGGTGGAGACGACCACGGCACAGTAGGTAAGGCAAACTGGGCAGATTGGGTGGGCCAAGAGGCCTTTATCTGCTGACAACTTCTATGTTTCAGACAAACTCCTGGAACCAGTTGGCCCTCCGAACTTAATGGTCAATTTAACCACATGGAATGTTAATGGTGTACATTCCCCGATAAAATGCAAATGTAGCCTTAGATTCTTCAATAAAAAACAAGGAGAAATTTTATTCTTGCAGGAAGTTCACTGAGAAGAAAAAGAAATCAGAAAGATCAAGACACCCTGGATGGATTGATTATATTATTCTTTAGACACTTATAAAAGTAGAGGATGTGGTGTACTGGTAAAGAAAAATCTGACTTTTGAGTACCTGGACTGCTACAAAGATGATGAAGGCTGGATTATTATGGTGAATGCTAATATATGATAAAGAGTACATTACTGCCTTCTTGCACGTACCATTTAAGGAATACAAGGAATTTCTGAATAGATTTTACAGTGCTTTTTTCACTGTTAGGGGACAGCTCCAGTTATTATAGCAGGGATTTTTTTTTTTACTTTCTATTTTTCCTCCTACATCCCCCATCTCTGACCCTTCGGGGGCATCTGGAAGTCATTCCTCTGCCTGCCACCCTACCTGTGACCTACCTTGCGCCCCATGGAGCCTCAGCTATCCCCCTGGGTAGGGAACTAGGTGGGGCCTGTACACCCCATACACACCTGGTCTCGTCGGGCAAGGCATCCTAGGTGGGTGGTGGCACATCGAGGGCACGCTCCTGATGCCCCATCTTCCCAGAGATTGAAGGCTTTTTCCTCTGTTTTTCTCCTGCATGTGGTGTGCGCCCTTGGATGTCAAGGCACTATGTGCCGTCATCCACCACGCATCTCGGCCAGCCCCTCCTGCAAGCAGAACTTGCTGTACCCAGAGCCTCCGCTCGGGGGTCAGGCAAGCTGTGGGCCTTGGTTCCCTCCCTCTCCCCCCCCTGGAGAAGGCGAGCAGTCGTGGGATGCTCAAGCCTTTTCCCCTGGCCGGCCCTCCAGCAACCCGCGTTCGCTCCCAAACGCGGGTCATGAGTGGAAATCCAACCGCTGTGCCGACAGGCCAGCCCCCATAGCAGGGATTTTTATGTATGCCATACATATTTATGTTTTCTTTTATTCTTTTAGTAACCAGCTAAAGCCCACTTTGCACACGTGCCTGTTCTCAGGGGTGAGCGGGAAGCACTGTGGTGGTTAAGTGACTTGCTCAGAGTCGCACAGTATGCAAGTGGAGGTTGTGAGAATCATAGCCAGGTCTGCAGGATGCACTAAGCTCATTCACAGCTCATTACTCTAACATGTAGGCTAGCAAAACATTCCCAGTGACAGTGGGGGCCAGGAAGAAACATCCATTTTGTTCAAAAATGTTATAGAAAATAATTTAGTAGATATTTGGCATAGTACAAATCCTAATTAAAAAAAAAAAACAATGCACATACCACTCTAAGCCCAACAATAGTTTTTCCGGATTGGGCTATATCATCTATTCTACAAATGTATTTTCAGAAATTATGGAAATCGTCATTTATCCCATTATAATTTTGGATCACGTGATGGTTAATATGTCTTTTATACCTACAAGACAACAAATCCAAAATAGTTGGATCGTGGGACTACATAGATTACATAACAGACCAACTACAGAAATAGTAGTTTTTCAGTTACAGTGGAGCACAGGATGTGGTGCAACTGTGGGATGCCTTTAAGGTAGTAATAAGGAGTGCAGTTATGAGTTTTGAAATTAAACAGAATAAAATCAAAAGACAGCAGATTCAACAGTTAAAAGCACAAACGAAAAGGAATAGAAACAAAATTACTAGATAAACCATCTAACCAGACAGAATTATTAAATGATAAAAAAAACAGTTACAGGAAAAAGTAAATCAACAAATAGAGAAAGATTTACGTGCCTTGAAAACTGATTGTTATTTAAATGGAGACAGGAGAGGTAGACATTTAGGCTATATGCTTAAAAAGCACAAACAACAAAATTTAATAGCCAAAATAATAGATCAAAAGGGTAATGTAATTAAACAAAGTTCAGAAATAGGACAGGTGTTCATACAGGATAATGTAACTAAACAAGGTTCAGAAATAGGACAGGTGTTTATAAAGGATCATCAAACAATATAGCAAAATAATGTGAATGCATTCGAGAAAGAGATCCTAAATTATACAGCTATGGTAAACATCCAAAAACTGCAAAATACAGAGGATTCAATTACCAAACAAGACATCAAAGAAGTCTTAACAACTTTTCCCAAGGATAAATCACCTGACTTATATGGCCTAACCGTATAAGTTTACTAAGTCTTCTCAGAACTGCTTGTATCATGGCTGGAGTTAATAACCCTGGAAATGCCTGCTAAAAAAAGGTATACCGCCATCTATACAGTGGCACTAATTATCCTGATACATACAGCATCTTTCAGAAAAAGAGATGTTCTAGAACAAGGGGTCATGACATGAGGCTGGAAGATGGTAGACTAAGAGTAACGTGAGGAAGTATTTCTCCATGAAAAGGGTGGTGGAGGCATGGGACAACCTCCCAGCGGAGGTAATGAGGGCTAAATCGATAGGGAAATTAAAAATGCATGGGATACACATAGGAAACCCTAGCAATAAGAAAGAGAATAAAGCCAGAGATTAAGTAGGGTCTGTGGTTCTTGCAGCAGGTAGGGAAAATGGGCCGACTGGATGGGCTGAACGGTCCTTAAATGCCATCAATTTCTCTGTTTCTATAAGGAAGGGAAAAATAAAACTCACCCAGAAAATTATAGACCTATAGCCTTACTGGCAAATTAATAGTCACAAAAGTAGAAGCAGCATTGCCAGTGATCATCAGCCCCGGCCAGACTGGATTTGTGAGGGACTATGCAATTTGTCATGGTCTCAGAAACAGATAATTGATTATAGAATTAAACAAAAATATTAAAACAGAAGCAGTGGCAATAGCCCTGGATTCTTCAAAAGCAGTCATCTTATTTCAGTGGCCTTTCATGTTAAAATACTTAGACTGTGTTGAGTTTCCAAGAACTTAATTAAATGTAATAAGATATTTCTGTAGTTCTGCAACGGCTATTTTTAAAATAAACTAGTACAAGACCCCCTCAATGGATATGAATAATGGGACTGGGCAGGATGGCCCCTTCTTCCCAGTACTATTTATAATTCTTTTGCAGGTAATGTTCCAACAAATACGACAACATTTTAGCAACTGAGGTCTACAGTTGTATCAGCAAGAGATGAAGTTCAGTGCCTATGCTGATGGCCTCCTAATATTCCTTAAACATCCTGTTACATTATACTCTGCTGTCAGAGAGGAAATAAATACATTTCTTAACTTTCTGGTTACAAATTAAATGTTTCAAAATCTATTAATGGATCAAACAAAGGATTTTTTTCAGGCTATGAGAATACAAAATTTGATTGAATACTTACGCATTCAGTGATCTACAGATACACAAAAGATGATGCAAATAAATCTAAGAACAGCACAAAAAATTCAGAACCTCCTTGGCTGTTGGCAGTCACTCTCATTATCTTTATGGGACGAATATACACCATCAAGATGATGACCATCCCACATTTAATTTGCTGTTTTCAAGCAGTTTTAGAAACAGTAGAAGATACAGCACTAAATAAAATTCAGAACATTCTAAAAAAAATTGTGGTGAGGAGACAGCCCTAGAATCACATAGGAAGTTCTGATAGCCCCAAGATAAAAAGGGGATATGGGGTACCCAGACCCTGCCATTTATTACCAAGCCACAAAAGTCTTGTTGGCCTGGAGATGGACTTTACTACACTGGAAGATTCTGTATGGGCAAGTCGGACTGGTTGTCAGCATTAACTAAACTACTATTCCGTCCAAGTAGTATTCTCAAAGAAAGCAAGCTAAGATGACAAAGAACCTGATCACAAAAGCACTGAGGCAAGGGTTACCCATAAAGGGCATTGACAACAAAGCCAAGTTTCTAAGAAATACAAAATCACACATACTGCATGGGATATATATAAAATTCAGTATGAAAATGTAGACTGGTTCTGCTTTAAGCAGGAATGCAGGGTGTTCTCATACAGTTATACCCTGCTGTCATAAAGGTGGCCCCTAGCCTGCCCCATGAAGTGCATGCTGCGGAAGAACAATGATTGGGAATATAGATTACCAAGTCCGTGAATTGCAGTCTGTGGATCGTCTATGGGCACGCAGCAGCTTTGTGTCATTTTCTGACAGCTGCTGATGTACACCAAAAGGAATTTTTGGAGAATAAATGTTTTGTGATCTAACATATGCTTATTCCATTGTCTCTGCAGGTCTGAGGCTTGTTTGCATGCTACATTTGTTTGCACTTTAGCAACAAGTGATGCACCTTATGGTGACTCACTTCCTGTCCCTCCAATTTTTCCATGCTGCTATGTTCTGCTCTCCTCCTCTGTGATCCTTATTTTCTTGCATAGCAGTTTTACCTAACTTTGAAGGGTGGTTATAACACAGGGCGCTGGGTCGCGGGGCATTCATCATGCACTGTCTACAGTGCATTTTGCTTTATTTCATGTGTCTGTATACATATTAGATTTTCTTGGACCTATAATTGGCTTAAACGTACTCATTTTTCCATGCATCTTTGCATCCTTTCAGTGGGTGCTGTTTGATGGTTATCATTCTTCATGTCCTATTTGAGGAACTGTATATTTTATGAATTTGACCTCAGCCTTGACCTCTTGGTTTTTCCTGCACACCTATCCAATTGGACTTGGTTTTAAATTCACACATTTTATCACTGGGGTATATTTTTTCTACTAGTCACAGTGTTTTTGGCTCTATTTTTTTCATGTAGATACTTTTAATATTACCACTTTCTTATCATTACATGGCACTGTAATTCATTAAATAACATTTCACATGCTTGATGGCTGCAATCTGTTAGAAGTTTCTAATATTGATATCATTGTATCTTTAAATGAACTGTATTTAACCAGAGCTATGCAGCCATAGCCCCACCCCCAATAAAGCATCATGCATAGGAAGTGAAGTGCCAGGGCTTGAGCTGCACTCCAACCTTTCTTCTTGTTAGTTAAACTTCTTTTTTTGCAGCAGTTATTTGTTGTTTTTTTTTTTTTTTGTCAATTGTATGCCTCCTTGAGAGTAACCGTTTTGTGCTTTGCTCAGTTTTTCCTGGTTGGCGCCCACTGTTTGTTGAAAGTGCGTGGTATGTGGTACGTGTTCCTGCTTTTGAATGAGCCATTTCTGCTCTGCACGGCCACTGCATTTACCAGCATCTAGGGTCTTTGGAGTTCTCTGCTGCAGTTCTTAACTGCATTTGGTTACAACACTGATTTTGAGCTGTTTGTTGTGGAATGATGGGAATTTTGTAATTACTAAACCATAGTTATACAGTGTAGGTGAGAATTAAACCTTACAGATAAATGATTGATTTCTGTGGTCTAAAGACCTAAAATGATGATAATTTCTCATCATTCTGGGTGGATCATCACCATTTATCATCATTTTAGGTTAGTCACAAAGGAGCTCTTACCCAATGGGAGAGCAGCTTGAACAATGCCTGATGACTTCACAATGACCTGCTGCACGTGGAGTGGTGAAATCAAACTGAAACAGTTTATTCTTCCTTAAAAGAACTAATATGAAAGCTCTACAACTTAAGATACATTGTATATATTGAAAACACAATGGC
The DNA here is from genome assembly GCA_016271365.2 of Neoceratodus forsteri. Lineage (NCBI taxonomy): Eukaryota > Metazoa > Chordata > Ceratodontiformes > Ceratodontidae > Neoceratodus > Neoceratodus forsteri. Next base: position 1,389,365,031 of record CM028131.1, on the reverse strand, counting down.
TTCATTCAGAATATTGACATTCAGTTGCGAGGGGGCAGGGATTTCATAACTCATTCATGACTCTGCCACTGGTGAGTTATGGCCCTGCCTCCTCCCTCATAACTTGCAAGTCTGACTTTTAATTATACTCAGTTACACATTTACACCACTGTAATATACAACTTTTTAAACTCTACTACCTTAGCTTCAAAATCATGCTTTTATTAAACAAAAAAGTATTTTTCAGCATGTTTTTTCACACCCCAGCAGAGCTTAAAATGCACAGAATTCTACGCAACCCTTGTTAGAGTCAAATACTGTATGACAATTTGCAGCTCTCTGATCTCCCAGTGCTACATTCCACCTTGCTGATGAAATAGTTAAAAAGCAGGATTACAATGAAAATAAGATGCTGCATCTCAGCTGGGATACCATAGATTAAAAAAAATTGTAAAAAGTATGACAACACATAACACAAACACTTCATAACACAAACAGTTCAAACTCCAGCCCCCCGCCCCCAACCGGGACAACATCATAGTGAAGCTATCTTATCTACTGTGAAAGACAGTAGAGGTAACTTCCAAGAACTACATCTACTGTCTTTCAAACAACCGCCTAATCTATCTAACCTGATTGTCAGAAGCAAACTTATACCTGACAAAAACAGCTGAGCACTAGGTGGCACGAGACCCTGCAGTCGTTCTGAATGTAAGACATGTGGGCACATTTCCTCTTAACATTTAATCAACATCCCCAAAAACAGGCAGTTCAGCATACAGGGGAATTATACACGTACATCTCGGAATGTTGTTTATTACATTCAGCTCAAGAAATGTCCACAAACTGGTTATGTGGGGAGACTGGACAACCTCTTTGAACTTGTAGAAACTCACACGCACAATATTAAAATGAAGAAGACAGAAAAACCTGTGGGACAACATTTCTCTCAGTCCAATCACTCCATCTCTGACTTAACTGTCCTGTTTCTCATAGGGCATTTCAAAATACACAACAGAGACAAGCATCTGAGGTCAAACTGATTTTTTGTCTGAATATGGCACAAGATGGCATGAATGTAGACACTAGTTTCATGTCCCATTATACTATTTAAAGTGCTTCTGTTTTTTTTGTTTCAGATACAACACATGGACAGATAATTGATTACATGACCTTTAGATTCACACATGCAGAACTACTAATTTAAGTGTCGAGAACACATACACACACACACACACACACACACACACTCTCTCTCTTTAGTTAGACATTTGGCATTAATTAATTTATAGACCCACTTCTACAGAACATTCCTACTGTGACATTTGACGTACATGGAACTAGAGTTTTAATGATTGCTTTCTTATGTCTGGTTGTGCTTCTTAAATAATTACTTCACTGATCTGTGGCATTCAAGTGTAAAATGTGTAAGTTCTAGGTATTTTAAAGAAAGCTCTTTTTAAGATAACTGCCATTTTCCTTTTGAAAAATGACCATGTAGGTTCGCAAGCTTAAGGATTTTCTGTAAATCGCCATTGGTCCAATGAAAGGTATCAAATCACCTAGTTTGTGCATCTTTTTGTACAAGGACCAATACAGCAACAAACATTTTTTTTTTAATTTTTTAGATAGCTATTTGGTCCCCATCACCTCCTCCTGCCAACTGGGGATGGGGACACATAGGAATTTTTGCAGGTTTTCTCCCCTTGCCCCCTGAGGCCCAATCACATGGCTGTGCGAGTGTGTGGAGGCATGCACACACCCCGTGGTGCCAGCTTAGCACCTTCCATAACTGTTTGCGGCCCCCTCTCTGCCTATACTACCCACCAGGCCTCCACCCGGTAGAAGTGCCAAACCACCCTCACCATCCTCGGGAGAGGAGAGCTGCCCATCAGCATGCTTGATCCTTCTCCACCCCCCCACGCCGGCACTCCAATGACCCAAGGTCCTTCCTGAATCCAGGTCGCTGGCGTACTGCGAGGTAAGGTGTCGAGCGCCTCAACCCTCTGTGCCACTGGGCTCAACAAACATTTTTTGTGCTTTAGAAGGTGTGTATACATTGAGCAAGGTCACCAGCATGTCATCAACAGAACCTGTCACCAATTGCTGTCACCCCTCATTATCTGCTGGTACCTCAGATTCTTGGAAGGGGACAGAAAAACCTATTAAAATCGAGACCCTCCTCTGCCTTTCCAGTGAATGAGTTGAATGATACCCCCAGTGGAATCTAAATCACATCAATTTACTACTTTCCTCCTTACCCAAATGCATTTCCTATAAAACATAGTACCCCCATCCTTCTTAAGCTGGGACATAACTTTATGCCTCTTGATCGGGTTATGCAGACAATTGGCATTAAATTATAAAATAGGTTGATCAACATCAGCTATTATCCCATGTGTCTGAGATTTCTCTAGCTAAGCAGGTCATCCAGTGTTTTCCTTGTTGGCCTGTATGTGCTGACCTGTGCGCCTTCCCCACCCCCATTCTCCCTCTCTAATCCCCAGCCCTGTCAAGGCCCCCTTGCGATCACATTCCGGACTAGGAAGTTTGGGACTCTCCATGCCACTTAATAAACCAAACAACATGTAAAACTGTGTGAACAGAAAAATAAGAAACAACCTGTGAAACTTTGACCTCCAAGGCAGGAGACCCAATACTTTAAGGATCTCTGTTTCTGACAGAACGCAAGGTCTCACATTCAGAGAGAAGGTGACTTACAGTCACTCTGACTGGAGTTCCTTCTTACACTGATGCATGCATTTCAGTGTACATCCTGGGTGCAGACAGTATTTGGTTAACATCACTTGCTTAAGTACTGCTAGACATCTGACTGAGATCTTGTGCAATGTTAATTCTTATTCCAGTTACTAGGCATACAGTAGCCCCTTTTTTAATAAAACCCTGCAATAGGTGCAGTTGGAGGAGGGAGAGGAAACAGTCAACTCCCTTGATCCCCCCAGCAGCCCAGATAACCCAGCCAGTTAAATTCTCTGGACATTATATGTTGTAATACATGATGTGATTAGTATTATAATGGTGCAGTAGCCCTGTAGTTAGGGTTGAGTAAGCTGTTTAATGTTGACCCCAATTTTGAACCTCAATAACTTTGGCATCATTTGATGCAAAAGCCAAAAATTTGGAATCTGTGGTCAGGCTGCCAGAGTCTCAAGATGTGAAAAGTTTTTGGATGGCATCTTGTTCTGTTTTCGAGATACAGAGCACCAAAAAATGGGGGAAAAAAAAACCACGTCTGGTTTCCCTGTACTTAACATTGGGCATTTTTGCTTTCACCTACAGCCTAGACACTGTGGAATGTTTTCATGAAATTTTCATGGTTGAAGGGACCCATGGTAAGGGTGTGCCTTTGGAAGGTTTCTTGAAAAAATATTATAGGATTTCACAGTTAGAACGATTATAGAGTTAACATCCTGATACAAACGGTAAAAAAAAAAAAAAGTATTGTAGTTGCCTATTTTCATGATTTACCTCACAAATGGTGGGAAAAAAGGTCATGACTGCTTATTTTCATGATTTACCTCTCATGCTGACAAAAATACCAATTGTATTGGCCGTCATTTATTTCTCATTTAAAGCTCACAAACATTGACAATGCATAAAAATCCTCTCTTTAAAAAAAAAAAAAAAAAAAAGTGAACCTAGCTAAAATGGGTCCCATTTAGCTACATTCTGCTGTTTGTTTTTTAAAACTTTCCAGAAAAACCTTTTCTGGGCACCCCAAAATCCAGGGTGCCTAGCTTAGCCAGAGGAGCTGTTCACCCGTGTTCTGTGTATGAGAACAGCAGGACTTTGTTTTGTTTTGCAGCCGGAGCTGGAACTCGTGCTGCAAGCTGCACTGAGACCAGTGAGACACCGATCCCCTCTTCTGTCTGCCTGTCTCTATCTGTTCCTTTCCTTTTCTTTCCTTTCCCTTCCTTCCTTTCCATTAAATGAACTTTGGTACCAACTCCCAGTATCACTTCTTTCTCCCCCTCCCCTCCAGGTTGCCTTCCCACCCTTCTCAGTGTTTTTTTTTTTTTTAATTCCTTCTCAATGTTTTTTTATTTATTTATTTATTTAATATAAGCTGACTGGGCTGCCCACCCCGTACTGCTTTTTGTGACCCCCACCAGGTCACATGCCCCCATTCCCATTTTCTAGCTGGCATTACCAGTGCACATCCCTGGTGCCACTGAACAGTCACCTGACACTAGGGTGCCCAATCCCAGTGTCAGAATGTCAGTGTCCCCTGAAAATAAGAAAACCATCCCTTCTTGGTTTTTTCCCCCTTCATGTCATTGAGGCACAGGTCAGAAAGCAAAGGAAAACCAAGAGCAGTTGTAAAATTTGCAATAAGTGATTTATTATTAATAACTGTAAAATAAAAAAATTAAATTATGTATAACTATTTACAAAGGCAGTATAAACAAAGAAAGTCCATCTGGGTTTGTTTCTGAATTTCCAATCTCAGTCTCTGTGTTTCTCTCTTGCAGGAAATTGCAGCTCTGTTTTTATAAGTCTTTGCAGCCCCCACTCATTAAGAAAACAACATGCTTCTCACACAATGTTCTTATAAGTTTCAACAAGTGTAGCAGAAAGAACATTGTGACTCAGAACTGACCTCTTGCTTACAGCTTCTCAGAGAGTTTGCAAACAGGTTAATCCCTTGAGTTCCAAACAGCTTTTTGCAATCATTTCAACAGTATAACTATATACAGTTTTAAACAAAGGGATTCCAGTATCACTTACATTTCCACAAAATGATTCACATATATTTTTATACCAGCAGATATGCAAGGGGGAGAAAAGACAGAATGGCAAATGAGGGTAGAGAGATAGCGAGAGGCAGAGAATTGCAAGACCATCGGGGTGATCAAATCCTAGGTCTCACGAGAAAATTTGGTTGCGCAACCAGACAGAGAAAAGACAGGAAAGGAGAGGACAGAACACACTCTTGCATTTAAGCGCTTTCTCCAGAACAACTGGGACAGGGCCTTATTCAACCCTGTCACATACCCGCTTCCTTAAGAGGGAACCTGTTTTACAAAAACAGGTATTACTTGGTATTACTTGGTTAGATGAGATACAAGGAGGCATGGTGCCCATCGAGAGTATCTCCCACAATACTGTGGATCATTGTTTGCCAGTGGTGTTCAACCATAAGTCTAATTTGAGTTTAAAAGTCTCAAAGTTAATGGTGTTAAGATCATTGGGTAGTTTATTCCATATTCTGGGGACTCTGGTTGTAAAAAAGTGTAGTCTTTTGTTAGTATTCGCTTTTGGGACAATTAGTTGTTTATTGTGTAATCTGGGAACTAGTTTTCTTTTAGTGTAATTTAATTCACAGAGTTGCATCATGCTAGGTTGTTTCAAGATTTTGTAGAGAAATAAGAGGTCTCCCCCATAGTCGTCTGGTTTCTAATGAGTAAAGATTTAATTTTTTAAGTCTAGTAACATATGATAGGTGTGCCAAATGAGGTATCATCCTTGTTGCTGTTCTTTGGATGCTTTCAATAGTGGCTATGTCCTTTTTGAGATATGGGCTCCAGAATGGTGACCCGTACTCAGTATGTGGTCTCACATAGGTCCTATACAGTGGAATAATACAGTTTTCGAGTTTTGATACAAATGTATGGTTTATTCTTCTGAGTAGCCCATTTGAGTTTTTTGCTAGTTTGTTACAGTGGTCACTTGAGGATAGCTTGTTATTAATATTTACTCAAAGATCTCTTTCACATTTTGTTGTTTTCAAAATTATATTATTTAGTTTATAAGTGTGATGTGGATTGTTGTTACCAAAATGAAGTACAGTACATTTGTTATTGTTAAATGCCATACCATTTAGTGTTGCCCATTCTTCAATTAGGTGTAAATCTGTACACAGTTGGTTTATATTGTCTGGAGTATCAACCCTTCCTCCTAGTTTGGTATCATCAGCAAATTTTGATAGGTGGGTGTTTGAGCTAACCTGCATATCAGATATAAAGATATTGAACAGGACAGGTCCGAGCACGGAACCCTGTGGCACCCCACTAGTCACCTCACCCCTATTAGACAGTATTCTGTTAATTCTAACTTGCTGGGTTCTATCTGTTAGCCAGTTTTTTACCCAGTTGGTTAGTTGTGCAGAAATTCCAAGTGATATCAGTTTGTTGATTAGTTTTGTGTGAGATACACGATCAAAAGCTTTGCTGAAATCCAAGAGAATAACATCCATGGGGATTCTTACATCTAATTTGTTGTGAATTTGATTGTAGGAGGCAATTAAATTAGCGGTTGTTGAGTATCCTTGTTTGAAACCATATTGTGTGGTGTCTTGAAGGTTTAAGTATAGTATTTCATCTTCCATTAAGTTTTTAATTATTTTTTCTAGTATTTTACATGGCACAGAAGTCAGGCTTATGGGTCTGTAATTTTCTGCATCTGATCTATTCCCCTTTTTAAAGATTGGTGTTATGTATGCAGTCAACCAGTCAGTGGGAACTAATGATTCATTTAGAGATTTGTTAAAGATAATAGCCAGTGGTGTAGATATTGTATCAGTGGTTTCTGCCAAAAATCTAGAACTAATCATATCTGGTCCGGGACTTCCATTTTTGTTTAGAGTTTTCAAAGCCAATTTAATTTGGTTAATAGTTATCAAGTAATTATGATTGTTCGGTTGTTTGGTGATTATAGACTGAATTGTGTCTGTGGGTGAGAAAACGGAACAGAAATATTTGTTTAGGTGATCAGCAGTAGTTTTATCAGATATTGTTGGTATATTATTGATTATTAATGGTCCAATTTGTCTTATATTACCTTTATTTTTGCTTAAGTAAGAATATAGTGATTTATGGTCATTTTTTGTGTGTGCTATTCCGAATTCTAGATTTCGTTTTGATTTCACAATTGCTGATTTAAGCTTTTTTACAGAATCCCTATATAGTATTAAACTTTCTTTATTGTTTGGGGTTTTTTTTAGTCTAGAAAAACATCTTTCTTTATGTTTAATTAATTTCCTGATGTTATTATTTAACCATTTGGGAATGTATCCTTTTGGGTTATATTTGTTTTTTGTTGGTACATATTTAGTTTCTAGATTCAGAATAGTTTCCTTGAACTTGGTCCAGGCATGCTCAACTGATAAGGAAGAAAGAGTATATTCCCAATCTATATCATTTAAGTAATTATTAATTAGTTTAAAGTCTGCTTTGTCGTACTGTTTAAGTGATATAGTATTTCTTACATATTGTTGGTGTTGAGGTATGCTGAAAAGTATGGATTTATGATCGCTGTTTCCAAGAGGGTCTAGCAGGGATAAGTTAGAAATATGTATATCAGTTGAGGTAAGAAGCAAGTCCAAGATGTTATTTCCTCTGGTGGATTCTGAAATAAGTTGGTCTAAACCCATATCGATCATTCCAGTGAGGAAGTTTTTTTTCAGTGTCAGTTTTACCGTTTAAGTTATACCAATCAATATTTGGCATGTTAAAATCACCCATTATTATGACGTTATTATTTTTTGCGATGTTTTTTTATTTCAGCCACAAGTAAATTGGTGTAATCAAGGTTTTCATTCGGTGGTCTGTGGCATGTTCCTAACAATAGCTGTGGTTGTACCTTAAACTGAATTGTAACCCAAAGACTTTCTGTGTTAGTTAAGATGGTATTTTCAAAAGAGGGAATATGATCCCTAATGTACATGCATACTCCGCCACCCTTTTTATGTGTTCTATCTTTATGATAAAGTTTAAACCCAGATATTTGTTTTGTCCAAGCAGAATCGGTATCCCACCAAGTTTCTGTAATTGAAATTATGTCAATATTGTGGTTAATGATTTTGGTCTCTAGTTCAGCCAGTTTAATGGTGTTTAAGGATCTTGCGTTTAATAAGAGAATATTACATAATGTATAGTTGTTATTTGTGTTTGTAAGAGACGTGGAAATAAGTCAATTCTCCCCCAAGGTGTTTAGTTTAAAGCTTTGTGGATGAATGTTGAGATTTTTTTCCCAAGAATTGTACTCCCTCTTCTACTTAGGTGTAAACTGTCCCAACAATAGAGGGAGGGTCTGTCAAAAAAGTCTTCCCAGTGTGTTAGACATTTGATGTTTTGTTTAAGACACCACTTCCTGAGCCACTCATTTAGGGCTTTGATCTTGTTTGTGATGCCTAAAGTCGCTCTGGGTACTGGAAGAATTTCGGAAAAACATACGTCACATCCCTTTTCCACTAATACGTTATTTAGAGCTACAAAATCCTTTTTTAGTTCTGTTAGGGTATTGCTGTAGATGTCATTTATCCCTGCATGGACCACTACTAGTGTTTTTGGAGGTTGGTTATTTAGTATGGATTTGACCATGGACGTAATATCTGAGACTTTTGCCCCTCTAAAACTGGAACACGTACGGTTAACCTTATCAGGATTGCATATTAGTCTATCAGTGTGCTTTATTATTGAGTCTCCCAAGACAAAAACTGGTTTAGGATCGTGAGAAGTTGTAGGGTTTATTATATTGTTCACCTGAGTTGACCTAGGTTGCAATGGGATTTGTTTTCTGGGCTTAATTGTAAGGTGTGTTGTTGACTCAAAGTTTGCTGTGGAAGGTGATATTAATGGGCTTGGGATAATTTGCTCTGTAATATGTGAGGTGGAATCATCTGTTTGTTGTAATGAGTCAAATCTATTACTCAACAGCAACTGTGGAGTACTGGAGTAGATCTGACCACCTCTTCTGTTTATTTTTGTTTTTTATTTAATGGTACTAGTGCCCATGAATCGTCTGTTCCAGTTGGATGTGAACAATTTATCTGCACTTGAGTAGTACTGTTTTTGGTTTCAGAATCTGCCTTTAATATACTAGTCTCAAATTTTGTTACCATGGAGTCAATGTAATCTTCTAAATGGTTTATATCAGTTTTTACTGCCATTCTAGTTTGTAGATTCAATATTTCATCGTGAAGTGTAGATATTAAGACACAGTTGTCACAGGTGTAACCCCATTCTTGGTCTCCTATACTATACGTGCCACAGTTTTGGCAGCAGTTGTCAGGTGTTGCCATTGTAATCCAGTACTAGTAGATCAAGGGTCACGCGATTACTTGGTCTTGTATAGTAACCTTACTTTGTTGCAATGAGCAGAAATAACACAGCTTAATCGAGGTGTTACACTTGTAATGTTACTTACCCCCTGGGTTTGTACTAATGCCCTTTCCCAGTTTCCAGGAGACACAGTAGACGCAGAGCTAGTTATGAAGTCTCATACATGGCCCTCAACAGACGTCATATTACGTGAGTGTTTTAATCTGTGTAAACCGAAGTGCGTGCTGAGCTTCTGTTTTGCTTCAACAAAGTCCCAAATTTAGTTTTAAAGCCTTGAAAAAGGCAAGAAATCAAGTTGTCAGTAAAGGATATAAATTTCCAGCAGCAAGTAACTGTTATACAAGCAAAATCCAAGGTTAAAGACTGACTTCGGGTGTTGTAATGCCACGAAGCTTGAGTGCCCCAGCTATTATTAGTATTTTAAAAAACAAAACACATTTGGTATAATTTGTCTTTGCGTAGAGTCAAGATACATACAGAGGTTTCCAAACCTTTCTTTAAATTCTCCTTTAACACCACAGTAGCTTATAATCTTTTAGTTCAGTGCATATGCAGCATATTAAACAGAGAAGTTTCAACTCTCACATTTTTTTCAGCCTTCAGAATTCTCAATTCCTGATCCATATCTAGACAGAAAATCAGCACTGCTATTCTCTTTCCCAGATTTGTGCATCACTTTAAATTTAAATGGCTGTAGTGCCAGGTACCACCATGTAATTCTAGAATTTGTATCCTTCATTTGGTTAAGCCAACAGAGAAGATTGTGATCTGTTAGAAGTACAAAGTCAGCTCCTAGTAAATAAAACTTAGGGACTCCATGGCCCACTGTGACGCAAGACAATCCTTTTCAATGGCGGAGTACCTTTTTCTCTGTCGTGCAACTTCCTACTTATGTACAGAATAGGACGTTCTTTCCTATCTATATGCTGACTCAAGACTGCACCAAGGCCTACCTCTCCATCAGTCTGTAACAGAAATTGTTTCCCAAAGTCTGGGCTTCTTAAAACGGGCTGAACATAATGCAGCCTTAATGGCCCAAAAAAGCTTTGTCACATTCTAGGGTCCATTTCACAATATTCGGGTACCATTTTTTTGTGAGTTCTGTGAGGGGAGTAGCTAACTCTGCAAAGTTGGGAACAAATCTCCCGATAATAACCGGCCAGCCCGTAAAATGACTGGACATGTTTCTTGGTTTTGGGGACAGGGCTGTTAGCTACAGCTTCTATCTTGGAAACCTCTGGCTTGACTTCTCCATTTCCCAAAACATAGCCCCAATATCTGGTTTCCTGCATGCCCAGTGCACACTTGGTAGGATTAATTGTCAGACCTGCCATTTTGATTGATTGGATAACTGCTCGTAGGTGTTTCAGGTGGCATTTCCAGTCTGGACTATATACCACAACATCATCCAGGTACGCAGCACAATAACCAGTGTGAGGGGATAAAATTACATCCACGTACCATTGTAATGTAGCAGGTGCGCCATGTAAGCCAAATGGCATGGTGGTGAACTGATAGAATCCTATAGGAGTGGCAAATGCAGTTTTGTCTCTGGATTATTTAGCTAGGGGGATTTGCCAGTAACCCTTGGTGAGATTGAGGGTACTGATATACCTGGCACTCCTCCGTCTGTCCACCAAATTATCTATTCTGGGCATAGCATAACTGTCAAATTCTGACACTTAAGTTTCCTAAAATCAAGGCAGATTCTTGCACCCTTCTTTTTGTTTACAGCAAGGGTGTAGACAGGCATACTTACTGTACACATTTGTGTACAGTTTTGTTGAGTGCCTGTCACAAACCATAAGCCACTCTGTTAATATTATCATTCTAATCTGCAGTATTTGGGTTAGTGTAGGCCACTGAGGAGGGTCTGATACATGTATAACCTCTTTAGAGAGTAGAGGAATCATCTGACAACAATCTGACTTGTTTGGAAGGGGGTGCCATTTGGAAGGGATGTGTACATTTTTTAATTGGGGGGGTGTAACTGTTGGAGATTGTGTACAAAATGGAAATTTCTGGCTACACTCCTGGTTTACAGTTACCGTTGGTGATGACCAAGCACTTCTTGACTTTTCTATGATATCAATTCTTTCATTTTTTGTATTTCCTTAACTCAAAGCTGCACATCTGTAGAGCCATTTTATCAGGAGTTCTCTAAGTCTGGTGAAGGCTTCTTGAGGATTGTCGACTGAGTTGTACTTCAGAGACTGAAATCTTTGCCTGTAGGTCTCTCCTGAGATGTCATACCTTTTCAGGATTTCGCTTTTCACCAGGTCATAGTTTTCTGACTGTGCAGTGTCCATATTGCTGTAGGCAAGTTGGTCTTTCCCTGTCAGGTAAGGTACCAATCTGATTGCCCATTGCTGCTTTGTCCACTGCGGCAACCCTTTCAAACATTGTCAGGTATGTTTAAATATCATCCGAGGGACACAACTTTGTAAGTTTAAGGTATTTTTAGTTGTTTGTGTCTTGTTGCTCTGCTGGACCAGTGCCAGATCCTCCAGCATTACGAACATACGAAATTGCCAGCAGATATAGGCCATTCAGTCTATCTAGTCTGCTAGAGTGTGCAGCACTTCAGTCCATTAGACTGCAGCTGCAACCCTCCCTCATATGCCCTCCCCTATCTTGTGCCCCCTCCCAGTTTGTATCATGCCCTTGAATCTGTCCCACCCCCTCTTGAAGCCTCCAACACTCTACAGCAATACAACTTCCTCTGGCAGAGCGTTCCACCCTGATGCCACCCTTTCTGTGAAATAGTGCCTCCTCCGTTCCCTCTTAAACCTGCCCCCTTCCAACTTAATAAAGTGTCCCCTGGTTGCCTGTCTGCCCTTCAGATTGAACATACACCTGGTGTCTACTCTGTTCAAACCCTTCATGTACTTGAAGGTCTCAATCATATCCCCTCTCTCCCTTCTTTCCTCCAGGGTATACATATTGAGCTCTCTCAGTCTCTCCTCATATGGTGTGTCCCCAACCCCAAGATCATTTCTGTTGCCCTGTGCTGTACCCCCTCCAGTAGTTTGATGTCCCTTTTCAAGTAGGGGCACCAGAATTGCATATAGTACTCTAGGTGCGGTCTCACCAGGGACCTGTACAGGGGCAAGATGACCTCCCCACTCCTAGAAGTAATCCCCTTTGCTATGCACCCTAGCTTCCTGTTTGCCTTCACAGCTGCCTTCCTGCACTGAGCAGAGTGGTTCTTCTCCCCGGTTACCAGCACTCCCAGATCCTTCTCCTTCTTGGATTTTGTTAATAGGACACCCTCCAGCCAGTAATTGTGTCCAGACTTCTTGCCTCCTAAATGCATCATTTTGCACTTACTGGCATTGAAACCAAGCTGCCAAATGTGAGACCATTCCTCCAGTTTTGCCAAATCCTCCTGAAGTACTTTTGCTCCCTTCCCCCCAACTACCTCAGCACAAATCTTTGTGTCATCTGTGAAGAGACTGATCTTGCTCTTAATCCCTAATGCAATGTCGGCTATGAAAATGTTAAACAGAACCAGTCCCGGGACCGAACCCTGTGGTACACCACTTGTTACTGCCCTGGGTTCAGATGCTTCCCTCTCCAACTACTACCTTCTGCTGTCTACCCTGCAGCCAGTTCTTGACCCATGTGACCAGTTTCTTCCCTGCTCCCAGACTCTTCAACTTGCAGGCCAGCCTACCATGTGGCACCGAGTCAAAGGCCTTGTTAAAATCCAGGTAGAGGACATCCACCGCATGTCCCCTGTCCAGCGCCCTCATAACCCAGTCGTAAAAATCAACCAAGTTCATCTGGCAGGATCTGCCTGAGGCAAACCTGTGCTGCCTGCTGTCCTGGAGGTTGTTATCCTCAAGAAATTGCACCAACCTTTCTTTGAGGATTGTCTTCATCAGCTTTCCCACAATTGCAGTAAGGCTCACTGGTCTGTAGTTCCCCGGTTCATCCTTGGGGCCCACTCTTATGGAGAGGTACCACATGTGCTTTCCTCCTGTCCCTCAGCACGTGCCCGATTTCAGAGAGGTATTGAACAGGTCCGCCGATAGCCCTGCCAGTACCTCTGCCAACTCTTTCAGCACCCTGGGGTGGACTCCATCTGGGCCAGGTGCCTTGTCCACCTTCAGGGACTTAAGGCCCTCCCTCACCCTTTCCACCATGATTTCCCCATCTGTGGTTGCTTCTCCCCCACCCTCTCCCACCTCGCCCTTCCTCTCAAATATGGGCCCATCCCTCTCCTTGGTGAAGACTGAACAAAAGTATTCATTAAGTACTTCTGCCTGCTCAGCCCCCTTTTCTACCCACCCACTTCCCCTCCTGATCCTCACAATTTGATCCTTGCTGTTCCCCTTCTCTCTGATATATCTGAAGAAATCCTTTTCTCCTCCTTTGGTCCCCTGGACTAACCTCCGTTCCCTAGCTGCCTTTGCTGCCCTTACCACTCTGCTTACTTCTCTGGATTTCTTCACATATTTTTCTTTGTCTTCTGTCTTGTTGGATGGCTTGTAGGTCCAAAATGCATTCCTTTTTTCCCTCATCTTCTCCACTACCTCTCTACTCATCCAACTAGGTTTCTTGGTCCTGACTTTCTTGCTCTGGCTCTTGACACAAGTTTTAATGGCTTCAGCTAGTCCTGTCTTGATGACTGCCCATTTTTGTTCCGTGTCCATTTCTGGGTGGATGCTTGCTATATGACTTTCTAGTATGTTTCCCATCCTGCCAAAGTCCACCCTTTTGAAGTCCAGGACCCTAGTTTTTGTAGTAGTTACTTCTCTACCCAGGTTGATTGAAAACCACACTGTATGGTGGTCACTGCTTGCCAGAGGTTCCTCCACCCTTACATCCATGACCTGTTCCCCATCTTCCAGTACCAGGTCTAGTATATTCCCTTCCCTCATTGGCTCCATTACCCTCTGGGTACAGAAGCCATCCTGGAATGCTTCCAGGAGGACCTGCTCCCTGCCACAATTGGTTGCTGGGATGCTTCAGTCCACCCCTGGTAGATTAAAGTCCCCCACCACCACTGTGCTTCCTATGCTACTATGCCTCCTTATCTGCCTCCCTAGTACCCTGTCAATGTCCTCCTTCTGGGCCGGAGGTCTATAAGCAACCCCCAGACAGATCCTGGTCCCTTTCTGGCTGTGTAGTTGCAGCCAGATTACTTCCAACCTGCCCTCCTCCCTATTACATCTGATCCTTTCCCTTACGTAAATGGCAACCCCCAGCCTTCCCTTTATCTCTATCCCGCCGGAAAAGTTTGTACCCTGGGATGGTTAGGTCCCAGTCATGGTGCTTGGTTGCCCACGTCTCAGTAATGGCAGCTATGTCCACCTCTCCCTCTGCCATCAATGCCTGCAACTCTGCCAACTTGTTCCCCAGGCTCCTAGCATTTAGTGAAACCATTCTCCACACTGCACTCATCCTTCCTGCTTCCTTACCCTTCACTCCAACCCCTATGTTGTCTAAGGTCATATCTATCCCTGTGTCGGGGGGAGGTCCATGGGGACCCCCTCTCCTGGTGATTTCCAGCTCCAGTGCCTCCCCCCACCTAGTTTAAATGATACCTCTGGTTTATGAAATCCCCCAGCTTCTGCTTCAACACCTGTGAACCTGCCCTGCTGAAGTGTAAACTATCCCCTGCATAAAGATCTGTGTTATCCCATGTGCTGCCCCAGTTCCCCACCAATCCATACCCCTTGGTCCCACAATATTCCCTCAGTCACTTGTTGAAGTCGCTGATTCTTCTCTTTCTGTCTGTACTGGCCCTTGGCACTGGCAGAACTTCTGAGAAGGCTTCTGTTGTTCCCTCTTTCCTGCATAGTTTCCCCACTTCCGTGAAGCTGTCTTGTACCTCCTCTATCCTTCTCCCTTCCAGATCATTTGTTCCCAGCTGCACCACAATGTGTGGCTTCCCCCCCACCTTCCCCACATATCTGTCCATATGCTGCCCCACTTTACCTGCTGTCATTCCTGGCATGCATTCTACTCAGATATTACTTTTTCTGGCACCCTTCCCCCCCAACCTTATACCCTTAAGTATAGAATCTCCTAGAATTATGACTCTCTGATGCTTTTCCTGCTTACTGTCTTGTTGCCCTTCACTTCCCCGCCCCTCAACTTGAGGCCCTCTCCCCCCCCGTCTCGGCTCCCCTTTGCCTCCCCTAACCTTTGCCATGTCCTCTCCCCGTCACAACTATGACCGGGCTACTGACCTCCACCTCAGAACTATTTTCCGTCTATGGAACCTCCCCTTTGCACTGACTTGTTACTCTATCCACCATGCTACCACCTCCTCTGTTACTTCACCGTGTCTTCCCTGAAATGTGGCCATCCTCCACTCAGACACCCCTTCTCTCAATATCCTTGGCCTTCCCTGGGCTGCCTGCTGCTTCCCCTTTCCTCCTGACTCCTTGCTCCTTCTCTCCCTCTGGAGAGACTGCATCATCATCATCATCACCTCGCTGCCCCCTTGCCAATGTGTCTTCTTGGTGTACTGCCTACTGCCTCTCCACTGTATACCTTTTCCCCTGTAGTGTCCTTTCCCTGCTCCTTTACTGTAACTTCCCTCCTCTGTGCTACCTGGTCTTCTGGACTAGCCAATCCTGAGAATCTGTTTGCAGTGCTAATCTCCTTTCCTTGAATGAGTCCAGTCCCCCCTCCCACAGGCTATCTTTGCTCCAGCCCAGTCTTAGTCATGCTCCTGTGCCTGACCCTTCTCCAGTCATCACTTCCTTCCCTTGACTGCACCCGCTTTTGTGGCCCTCCTGCTGTCCCACCAAGTTCCCCCTTATTCTTGCCTGTTTTGAGCTCTTTTGGATACTTCATTGGTTTCCCCTCCTGGCTGTGTCCCCCCCCCCCCATTCTGTCTCCTCCATGCCTCCGGTTCCCTCCTCAACCACCCTATTTCCTGCCTGTGCTGGCCGACCTGCCAACACACCCTACAACCCCCGCCCTCCAAGCCACTCCCAGGAATATGGCTGCTCCACATCCTTGGCAACAAACAACCCTTTCTATCTCCCACCCTATTTGACTGCCCCTGCACATCCTCTCCTCTCTTATCCTGGTCCTACCCCACTCCATGGAACCTTTCTCTCGCCTTGGACTTCCCATGTCTGTACAGGAAATATGTGGCCCTCCCAGCTAGG
The DNA here is from genome assembly GCA_016271365.2 of Neoceratodus forsteri. Taxonomy (NCBI): domain Eukaryota; kingdom Metazoa; phylum Chordata; order Ceratodontiformes; family Ceratodontidae; genus Neoceratodus; species Neoceratodus forsteri. The sequence goes on along the minus strand of CM028131.1, from coordinate 1,389,348,836 downwards.
CTTTTCCCTGTCTACCAGCGTGGCCTGCTGCTGGCTGTTCTCCCTGCTGATGCCCTGCAGACACTACTCAAGATGCTGCACTCCTGCTTCATGGCACTCAAGCTTCAGGGTTGCTTGGTCCCCTTTGAAATATAAATGGATCCCAGCCCCACTATTGGCTGGTCTGAATCACGTCATCACCCCTCTCCCTCCTATGTATTTCCTAACCTCTCCCTCACTCAGTTAAATGCCCCCCTCCTCCCAGCCAAGACAAAATTATTTGTTTTGCAGTTACACTGTTTAAAATCGCACAGCACACATTGCAATCTCATTAAATGCTACCTGAATCCTAAAAGAAAAGAAACAGCACAGAGAAAGTACTTAGCTTCTAGCTCCAGCTGCCTACCTCTCTCTGCAGAGTTTCACCTCGAAGCTTTGAGAACTTGCAAGGCATCAAGCCAGCGCTGCTCCTGTCACTGCATCACTTCTCTCCTCTGCTGCTCCTGTCGGTGCATCTCTTCTCTCCTGCTCCTTTCGCTGCATCTCTTCTTTTCTCTGCTGTTTGAGCTGTTGCATTTCTTCTTTTCTCTGTGCTTCTAAATGTTGAATTTCTTGTTCTCTCTGCTGCATCTCCTCTCTTCCCTGTTTCTCCATCTCTTTTTGTTATATAGCCCACCATTTGAAAAAGGCAGTCAGGCTTTCAGGTTCTGTCACTGCCTGTTCTTTTTCCATAACTGGTGCTAGCTGTACAGTCTCAGCTTGGACTTCTGTCTCTGCTAGTTTAGCTGCCATTGTCCTGGTAACCACTCCTGGGCTTGCTGCTGCAGAATCCATACCTTTCTTCTATGTTTTCCTGGTACCAGGCCTAGTATCCATGCACAAAACTCCTGGCTTAGAATATGCACAGTGTAAATCCCACTTCTCACACCATCTGTCATCGAGGCACAGGTCAGGAAGCATAGGAAAACCAGGAGCAGATGTAAAATTTGCAACAAGTGATTTATTATTAACTGTAAAATAAAAAAAATAAAATTGTTCAGTATAAGTATTTACAAAGGCAATATAAACAGAGAAAGTCCATCTGGGTTTCTTTTCAATTTCTAATCTCAGTCTCTGTGTTTCTCTCTTGCAAGAAATTGCAGCTCTGTTTTTATAAGTCTTACAACCCCTGTTCGTTAAGAAAACAACATGCTTCTCACACAATGTTCTTGTAAGTTTCAACAAGTGCTGCAAAAAGAACATTGTGACCCAGAACTGACCTCTTGCTTACAGCTTCTCAAGAGAGTTTGCAAACAGGTTGACCCCTTGAGTTCCAAGCAGCTTTTTGCAATCATTTCAACAGTAAAACTATATATAGTTTTTAACAAAGGGACCCCAGTATCAATTACATTTCCACAAAATGATTCACATGTAGTTTTATACCAGCAGATATGCAAAGGGGGAGAAAAGACATAGCAGCAAGTGAGGGTAGAGAGATAGCAAGAGGCTGAGAATTGCAAGACCATTGGGGTGATCAAGTCCTAGGTCTCATGAGAAAATTTGGTTGTGCAACCAGACAGAGAAAAGACAGGAAAGGAGAGGATAGAACACACTCTTGCATTTAAACTCTTTCTCCAGAACAACTGGGACAGGGCCCTATTTAACCCTGTCATACTTCAATAAAGAAAATGGTCCCTTGCCAATCTCAGTCCCACCCCAACCTCCTACTCGGCACCCAATGCCCTATACTCCCCCATACCCCCCCCCACACACACACACATCCTCACTCACCTGAAACGGTCTCATGGCATAGATCCACCCTCCCACTGACTGAACAGGTCTTGCTGCTGGAACTGCCAGCTGCAATATGAAACTAGGGTAATTGTGGTTCAATGTATTTCAAAGGTGTTTTGAACTTTGATACATAACTTTCTTGTTTTTGCATATTTTGACCCCAAATCTTCAACATGGTATTTTTGGGACCCCACATCATTGGCAAGTGTGGGGTTATAAGAAGGCTATGTTGAAAATTTTGGTTCAAAATATGTAAAAATGGCAAAGTTATGCACATACATTGAAATGTTATTATGCTCACTCATAACTTTGGTAATTTTATATATTTTGATACCCGGATTTTCAGCATAGGCATTTTTTACACCACCCATTGAATGTGACAGCTGTCATTTTTTTAAATCCTGGCCAAAATGTGTTTTCACACCTGTGGGACAGAATCATGTTTGGGTGGTGTGAAATGATGTTTTGGTGGGGACTTGAACATTTTCAGTACCGGGTTCATGAGGTGGGGTAGCAGGAAGGCTATGCTGACAATTTGATATACAAATATGGTAAAATGCCCAGGTTATGAGGGAAAATTGCAGTATTTCAACGTTCACTCATAACTTCACTAACTTTTCAGTATTTTGACTCCAGATTTCAACATAGCCATTCTTCCATACCACCTCATAAATGTGACATGTCATTTTTTAAACCCTGGATGAGATGTGTTTTCACACTTCTGGTGAAAAAATGATATTTCAGCAAGTGTACTTTAAATGGTACATGTCATGTTTATAATGTGAATCATTAAACGAGTATCTTGAAAATTTGGGGTCAAAATAAAAAAAAAAAATACAATTGTTAACAAACTTTGTGTGCATTGCCACTCTTGACCCTAGTGGGTACGCTTTGTGATCCCCATGCCAGTGAGCTGAGTTTAAGGGTGAGTTCAATGACACAGCTGGATGGGGTGAGGGTGGAGTGGTGGTGCTGTTATGTAACAACCCCCTCAGCCAGTGAATGAATGGTGCAGGGTTGTCCGCACTGGCTCAGGTACCATAAGTGAAGACAACTGTCCTCGTGGCATAGGGCCCTGGACCTCTGCTGCCGGGGGTGGCAGAGGCCCTGTATATAGTCTGACAGATGCACTTTTTGCCCTGTGCATTTATAGATGTGGCCACATGGAAGCGCGTGGACCACAGGGCCCTGCACTTCCACAGCCCACAAGACAACCCCATGAATTCTTCACATCCATTGCTGCATGGATCTATAGGCAGACAGAGTCTTTCCTTGGAGCAATTGAGGATACGATTCCACTGTTTCAAAAAGAAAGGAAATTCTTTGCAAAAAACTTCTTTAATGCACCAGTTAAGGTAAAACTAACAAGAAAGCAACAACTGTTGCCAATTTGCCAAAGCAGAATATTTCAACTCTGCCTTCCAGGAAAATCTCAACAGCCGCTCCAAATTCTGGAAGGTTGTACATGCCCTGTTCCCCCAGTCGCCTCCCCATCTTCAAAGTTGTGACCTCACCATCTCTGACCCCCCCCCGTTGCTGCTGAATTCAATAATTTCTTCACCACCTGTGCTTTCAACCTCCCTGCCTCCCTACCTTCTCCTCCATCTTCTTCCCCGGCTCCATCTGCTCCTACTTTCTCCTCCTCCTGCTTCTCCTTCCAACCAGTCTCCCCAGCTGACACCCTACAAGCTCTATTAGCTCTTAACCCCCACAAAGGGAAAAGCCCAAATGGTATTGACCCCAAGCTACTGCATCTATCTGCCCATACTTTAGCCCTTCCGCTCTCCATTGTCCTTAACCTATCCTACTCCCTAGCCACTGTCCCTAAAGCCTGGAAGCTTGCCACTGTTGTCTTTCTTCATAAGAGTGGCGACTCTTCTAACCCTGGCAAGTATCATCCGTTATCTCTACTCCCAATCCTTGCTAAGCTACAAGAGCACTTGACTCTGGCCCAGCTCTCCTCTTTTCATGACTCTTCCTCCTTCTTTACCTCTTTTCAGTCTGGTTTCCATAAGGCCCACTCCACCACCTCCCTACTCTGGGAGCTCACTGACTCCATTCTCTCTAGCATGGATCATGGATGCATAACCTCTGCAATGTTTGTCGACCTGGCTAAGGCTTTCGACACTGTGGCCCACCCCCTTCTCCTCTGCAAACTTACTGCAGCTGGTCTCTCTGACTCTACCACCCACTGGTTCCATTCCTACCTCATGGGTAGGTCTCAATCAGTCAGGATGGACAACTTCATCCACCCCCCCCATAAACACTGGTGTCCCATACTTTTTACGATTTTTCTTAATGACCTTCCTAATGGCTGCTCAACTGCAAATATCCACATGTACATGGACGATACTGTCTTGTTTGCCTTCGGTACTTCCCTTTTGGATGTGGTGACTGAGCTCCAACTGGATTTCAACAATATCCAGTGCTGGTTTCGTGACAACCAACTCTCCCTGAATGCCAGAAAGACGGTCTCCATGACCTTTGCTACCAGGAAAAGGCTTGCCATGCTTGCTGTCACCCCCTTTTTCCACATCCTTGATGGTTTCACACTTGAAGATGTCTCCTCTTTTAAATACCTCAGTCTCTGGCTTGACAAGAAGCAAGAAAGAAGCTGGCCTTGTGGACACCATCCACACAAAGCTACTCCCCAAACTCTGTGCTCTGTATAGACACCATAGCTGCCTTCCCCTTCCAACCCATAGGGAGATTGTCCAGAAGATGATCCTTCCTATTTTTGACTTTTGAGACATAGTCTACAGCACTGCCCCTAAATCCACCCTTACCAGACTGGATACTGTTTTCAACTCCTTCTGCCATTTTGCCTTTGACTGTCCTCCCTGTACACGCCACTGCAACCTTTACACCGCTCTCTCCTTCCCTTCTCTTAGTGCCAGTTGCCTTGCTCTTATTGCTTCTTTTATTGGGAAGTACTGGCTTGGCTCGCTGCCACCCTACCTCCTTTCCCTCCTCTCTCTCCCTTCTACCCCTCTCTATGCTTTACGCAGTTCCACCCATAGGGCCTTTGCCCTCCCTTCCCGGTCTTCCACTTCTGGAAGATCTACTTTCTCTTATCATTTCCCCACTACCTGGAATTCCCTTCCTTTAGACATTTGCTCTGCCGTGTCTTCCAGTTCGCTATCCCACTCCTTCATCATCACACATCCTCCTCCTCCTGCACCTGCATCCAATCCTACCTACCCCATTCCTCTCTTCAGACTCGCTAATTCTTCCCTGACTTTCACCATCTCTCTCCCTGTTCCCCTTCTACTTTCTCCTCCCTTTCCTTTCCCATTTACCTATCTTTCCTACCCTATTCCCATCGCTGTCATTGTTCCAGGACTCCTTTTTTCCCCCAGTTCTATCCCTAACTACCCACCTGCCATTCCCTTTGCGGGGTTCATGCATCCCGAAAGGGAGTGTTGGTTTATTTGGCTGCCCAACTCCTTTCCTATTGTGTCCATTTGTTGACTTTCCTGAGGGGAATGTTTTGGGTCTGCACATTGTTCATATATGTTTATGTAAATAGGTGTGTACCTTGAAAATATATGACTTTTGTGTCTATGTATATTGTTTAGTAATACCTTATCTTCACATTGTTGATGTACTGTATGCAAATCTTTTATTGTTATGTAACTGCTCTAACGTTTTTTATAGACCATTTGTTTGTACAATCTTTCCCTGTGTTTTAACTTACTTCTGTTCTGTACCTGATTGTGTTATCCCCTTTTTCCCCTTTCCCCCAGGATGCACTTGGAGATGAGCTATTGCAGCTCAGTGTGCCTTTCCTGATGAAACTTTTCAAATAAATTAATTAAACTGCGACTGGAATATTGATTTGAAACACAGAACTACACAACACAAAAATAGTCTGCTGGAAAAGGACCTCATATGGCAGGTTCTGTTGAACATGCATTTATTGCAGCATAAAAAGCAAAAGTTAAAACGTACACATAGCAGCACCCACCTCGAAAGCACCAATGTTTCATGTATAACATACGGTTTGTCAAGGTGTGGTTAACAGGTATGAAAGTACCAGTAATGAAGCACCTGCTTAAAGGGAAAGGATCCCATCAAGATCTAAACCTTCTACCTCAGTCAATTAAAAAAAAAACAAAAAAAACATATAGATACATACCCAATATATACAAGTGGACAGAAAAATATACAAATATTCATTGCAACAAGTTTGTTAATGCACTAGTAAGTGTTAAAAGCAACAAAAAGTAAAAGAAATGTGCATTGGTTTCCAACCCCAATCCCCACCCTACCCTACAGGCAGCAGTGGGTGGGAGGTTCTGGGGTTGTCAACCTAATGCTAACCCATTCCATGAGTAGATAAGCTGAGATGGATGCTGTATATAACAGTGGGGTGAGCGTTAGGGATGACAACCCCAAGGCACATCCCAAGCCTGTTACTGCCTGCAGGGTAGGGTGGGGTATTAGGGTTGGAAACCCTAATGCCACATCTCCCTACTTTTGTTGCTTTAACCCTAGCTAGTGCATTAATGAAATTTTTTGCAATGTTACTTTTTGAGATAGTATCATCACATCCACATTTACTTGTGGGAGCACAGGGCCCTGAGGTGGTGTAAAAATATGTCTTGTGTTGAAAATTTGGTGTCAAAATATTTAAAATTACCAGCGTTATGAAGGACTGTAGCAGAATTCCAATGCAGGTGCATAACTTTGCCATTTGTACATATTTTGATCTCAAGTTTAAAATATAGCCTTCTTAAAACCCCACCTCATGCCCAAAAGGTGATTTCGTCAAGCGACCACAAAATTGCCTTTCAAGACAGAGTTGCAGAATTCCACTCACATTGTTCATGAGGTGGGATCCCAAAAAGACCATGTTGAAAATTTGATGTCAAAATATGCAAAAATGGCCAAATTATGAATCATTTAGTTTCTCATATTGCAGTCGGCGGTTCCAGCAGCAAGACGTGTCTTCAGTCAGAGAGCGGATCTTCATAATTATACCTGTTCAGTTGAATGAGGGGGCGTGAGGTGTGTGGAGTGGTGGGTGCTCAGTGGGAGGTCAGAATGGGGATGGGGCAGACTGACAAGGGACCATTTTTTACAGGTTTAAAAAAATCGAGGGATTGTTTTCTTTATTACAGGTAGAACAGCAGAGGAGATCGGAGGGTGGGGGGGGTGCTACTAGACACCAGGGATAAAACAAAATATTACGGAACAGCGATTGGAGTGTGGGGGGGGGCACCACAGGACACCAGGGGAAAAAACACAATATTATGGGGACAGCAAAGGCAGGGTGGGGAGTGCAATTAGACACCAAGGAAATAAATAACATAATTATGGGGTGGCGATTGGAGGGTGGGGGTGCCACTAGACACCAGGGCAATAACACCTAATAAAGGCGGTGGCAGTTGGATGGTGGGGGGAGCCACTAGACACCAGAGAGAAATGTACGGTAAATAAATATAGTATTACAAAGAAAAAAATATGGGGAAACATAGACTTTGACAGCAGATAAGGACCACTTGGCCCACCTAGTCTGCCCATTTCTCTACCTACAGGATAGGCTGGAGGGCAATTGGAGGGTGGGGGCATCACTAGATACAAGGGAAAATACTCTTATTATGGGGACAGTGATCAGAGAGAGAGTGTGTGTGTGTGTGTGTGTGTGTGTGTGTGTGTGTGTGTGTGTGGGGGCACTAAACACCAGGAAAAAGATGGCAGCAAAAAAAAAAATTATGCTTCATGATAAAGGATCCTTTTACGTGACTCATAATATGAAAAAAGGATCTTTTTTCATATTATGAGTCACAAAAAAAAAGATTTATAATGTTAAAAAAACAACATATCAAGGGCACTTCTCCAACAGTTAAGTGCAGAATCCAGCCAAGGGGATCCAGATAAGCAAGCTACATGTGTTGATTGCTCTCCACGGTGTCATTTTTGTGGTTTTCCAAGTTTGAAGTTTTAGGGGAAAAGGAAAAATTAGATGGTGGCATATGAAAAACCTCACCAAAAAGGTTCTCATACAAAACATTATTTAGTTATTTTGAAGTGCTGAGTATGCTCAGAACCCAAATTTTTAAATTTAATAACTTTGGAATGGATTAATGTTTTTTCACCAAACCAGTGCAAGGTACTTCTGTGAGCCAATCCCTTTCTACCCTGAAAATTTCAGACCAAAATTCCAAACTACGCAGTGGCAAAAAAAACCCCAGTGATTTTCTGCATTTTTTCGCTGTCTGCATTGTGAAACACAAATTAAGCATTGGGCTTAATATTAGCTGCTGCCCTTTTAAGAGTACTTAGAACCTTCATGTAACAATTTGTTGCACTGCCTGGCAGTGCCATGTAATGCCTGTCAGTCAGAGAATTAGTCAGCCTGGGGCTAGACCTCAGGAAGAGAACTTGGCTGCTGTACAGAATAAACCTTTATTCTTTATTTTATGCACCTGTCAGTTTATTCACATAGTACAGCAAGGGATCCTCACCAGCAGCAACAGATGGGTCTAGCAGACCAGAGAGAAGGTGAGGGTATGTTAGTGGCAGACCAAACCAAACTGCCTCACATGGTGGAGGATGCAGCCCTTCTTCTGTCCCGACTACATCTCACTGGTTTGCGTTGCTTGGTACCCCAAAGTCATCACCTGAGTATACTTGAGCAGTCTGAATGTTACTTGCACCACAGCCTGGGCTGCACAGAAATATGAATTGTCTTCTGCCTTGTACAGCAGCCTGTAGCCCTTCTACTGTACTGAGATGTCAAAAGAAAACAATGTGCTACATCTCACAAGCCATCTAGGTGCATGACCGGTCAGCAATTAAATTACCCGAGCTCTATGCTTCACGGAGCTGCTGCGAACTGCACCCCACCACCACCTCATGGCAGAACTCCATTGAACTGCTCCATTTTACCAGGCAAACTCCACAGAATTCAACTGCAGCCACTACCACACTGCCCTTTGCAGCACAGCTTGCAGCTACAGAAAAGAGAAAATAAAAAAAATACAACTAACACAAGAGCCCTCATGCTGCCTCTCAACTGCGGCCAACCACAACCTGCCGCTCTGTCCTCCGCACTGACTTCAAGTCAGTACTAGCCCTCCCGCTACACTCCGTGGCTCAGCATGCCACTCCAGAAGGGACTGCCCCACTCTTAATTAAGTAAAGACACACGGCTCAGCCTGCCATTCACAACATTGTGGCTTTCCTTTTGCCACTGGCAGCATGACATCCAGACTTTTCCTCCACATCCGCAAGGTACTGTGGCTTCTTCGGGGGCCTGCAGCCACACGGACAGCAACCGTGGCTTCCCCGTTGCCCTGGCAACCTCATGGAGCAGTCTGCTCCCTGACTCACTACGCTGCCACAGGACACTACCGCTCCACGCTCTTCACACAGGGAGCCATACAAGAATGATGGTTCTACAAAGTCATCTCCCCACTGCAGTGTACTGTAGCTCTTCAGCTCCCCAACTCACCTTTACTGCTTAGAAAACTGCCACTTCTGCTCCTGCAGTAATCATTTCGTTGCTCTCCCCAGTGCTGCAAAAGAGGGCATCTGTTCTCCGCTTGGCCCGATTCACCAGGCTGCACCATACCGCTGCCAGCACAAAAGCCTTTCTCCGCTCCATGCTCGGCCACACTCCAACACCATAGTAAGGGCCATTCCGGCCATAAACAAATGGGGGCAAGAAAAAAAAATACATCAGGGCTGCAGCGGAGCCTCCGCTCCCTACTCACCGCTCGGCCATGCTTCAGAAGGATTTGCTAAACACAACATTAATGACTGCAGTGTTGGGGTTTTTGGGGACCCCCTCTTAAGGACTGGAGCGATGGCTAGCACCAAACAACAAAGGGCAGACAAAAATGTTTTACAACAAAGTTTTACTTTGATGTTACAAGTTAAAAAGTTTACTTTACAGAAATGTCTGCTGTTACAATTCAAGTTACAGGTTTGATAGAGCAGACTAACAGTCTAATGCTGTTATAGCTATAGGTATACAAAGAACAGGGAAAATATATTACCCCTGTTCTTTGGGTACTTGGGCGATCTGGCAGCAGGTTCTTCCATGTTCTTCCTCCTTCCTCCCAAGACACCAAACCCAGCACACGTGTGGATTTTTATACTCTAGCTGACCTTACTGTTTGAGTTGTCACTGGGTTTTTTAGACCAATTAGAATGTTGGGACTGATGGCCAATCAGAATGTGCATACTCAGTGCATGGACAGAGGCTTGGAGCCAATCACAGCCTTCCAGCCTTCATGAACAGTGGGTTGAGTGAGTGATCTACCAGTTCAGTTAATAAGTAAATTGCAACAGTGCTCCATTTATAATATTTAACAAGACATGGGAACACAGACATTCACAAACGTTGAGCTATTTACAATGTTTGATATACAGTTCTTAAAGAATATACTTAAACACAAAAACATCTTGAATTACCAATATAACAGTGGTTTCTGATATTTATCAAAGATGTTAGGCAGAATTAGCCTACAACAATGAGCATTTTAAGATTCACTTATTCTTGTATGCTAAATTACAATTTTCTGCAGTGATTAGTTTCAGATATACAATTACTGCAGGTCAAACATACAGGGTCATATTTACAGAAAGGGGTCGTTTGGAATCCTTGTATGCAGTCCCTGATAGGAAACCAGCTTTTAATATTTTTGATGCAGCAAAATCAAGGGAGCATATGAATTTTTGACCAGGCTGTCAGAAACATAGAAACATAGAAGTTGACGGCAGATAAGGACCGCAAGGCCCATCCAGTCTGCCCATTTCTTTTTCTACCTTATGAATGTGCCATAGACCTTTACTCTGTCAATGGCCTATCTATTCATACTTATCTGTATTGCTTCCTTATGCTTATCCCATGCCTGCTTGAAGCCCTGTACTGTATTCATATCCACCACTTCCTTTGGTAGGCCGTTCCATGCATCCATCACCCTTTCTGTGAAAAAGAACTTCCTCACATTACCCCTTAATCAGCCGCCTCCTAATCTCATGCTGTGTCCTCTTTTTTTTTCCCCCAGTTGTTTAACCAGGTGAAACACACTAAGCTGAAAGCTTGTTTACAGGTGCAATCTGGGAGCACAGGGAAGTTAAGTGACTTGCTCAGGGTCACACAGTATGCAAGTGGGGGCTGTGGGATTCAAACCCAGGTCTCCAGATTTGCAGCTCAGAGCCTAAACTGCTGTGCTGTACTGCCTCCTCTTGTCCTGCTATTTTTCTTACATTGAAACATGTTGGACTCTCTCACCTTGTTAATGCCCTTAAGATATTTGAATGTTTCGATCATATCACCTCTTTCCCTACTTTGCTCTAGGGTATACATATTGAGCTCCGTTAATCTGTCCTCATATGTTTTCTGATGCAGTCCCTGCACCATTTTGGTTGCCCTTCTCTGGACTGCCTCAGTTTGGTTAATGTCCTTGTAAAGGTGTGGCTTCCAGTACTGTACACAGTACTCCAGATGGGGCCTAACTAGTGTCTTGTAAAGAGGGATTATTAACTCCCTCTTCCGACTTGTGATACCCCTACTAATACACTCCAGAATCCCTCTAGCCTTACCTACTGCTTTAGTGGTCTGCTTGGATGATTTCAGGTCATCGGTGATGATGACACCCAAGTCTCTTTCTTCCCTTGTGACTGCCAGCAACTCCCCTCCCAGCCTATAAGTGGCTTCAGGGTTTCTCTTCCCTATGTGCACGATCTTGCACTTCTTTGCATTAAACCCCAGTTGCCACTCTTCCGACCATTTTGCTAGTATATCCAGATCTCTTCTCATTCTGCCCACCCCATCTGGATCATCTACTCTGTTGCAGATCTTGGTGTCGTCTGCAAACAGACAAACCTTACCCTCCAGTCCATCTGCAATGTCACTGATGAAGATATTGAAGAGGACTGGCCCCAGGACTGATCCCTGAGGTACCCCACTTGTGACTTGCATCTCTTCTGACTGTATACCATTTACCACCACTCTCTGTTTTCTGCCTGTCAACAAGTTTGCCACCCAGTTGACCATCGTCTGACCCACCCAAAACCTACCCAGCTTATTAATCAATCGTCTATGTGGAACAGTATCGAAAGCTTTGCTGAAGTCAGGGTAGGCAACATCAACTGCTCCCCTTTGGTCCACCACTCTGGTTACCCAGTCAAAGAAATCAATGAGATTAGTTTGACAGGACCTTCCTTTTGTAAACCCATGCTGTCTTAGATCCTGTGCTCCTATGGATTCCAGGTGTTGCACTATCCTTTCCTTAAGGAGCACCTCCATAATCTTGCCCACTACTGAGGTAAGACTTGACTGGTCTGTAGTTCTCTGCCTCCTCCTTGCTACCACTCTTGTGGAGCGGGATCACATGAGCCCTTCTCCAGTCTTCTGGGACCTCTCCTGTGCTCAGAGACTCACTAAACAGTTCTGATAATGGCTCTGCTAGCTCCACTCTTAGCTCCTTTAGTACCCTGGGATGTATGCCATCAGGTCCCATTGCCTTGTCCACCCTGAGCTTATCGAGCTCTTGTAGGACCCTTTCTTTTGTGAAGGGACTAGTGCACACCTCCCTCCCCGCTGTGTCCATGGTGCTGAGCTGTGGGCCCTGCCCTACCTTCTCTTCAGTAAATACTGAGCAGAAGTATCTATTTAGGATAGATGCTTTTACATGGTCCTCCTCCTCACATGCCCCTTTATCCCCTTTGATCTTAGCAATACCCCCTCTGGACTGTCTCCTTTCACTAATGTATCTATAGAAAGTCTTGTCATCTTCCTTTACTGTTTGTACTAGTGTTTCCTCGGTTTGGGCCTTTGCCTGCCTTACTGCGTTCCCTGCTTCCCTTAGGGAAGTCTGGTATGCCTTCCTATCTTCATCCTGCTGCATTCCCTTATATTTCATGAAGGCCAGCCTTTTGGCTCTGACCTTTTCTGCTACTGTTTTTGAGAACCAAAGTGGTTTCCTTCTTCTTTTGCACTTCCTTTTCTCGCTAACACAATGGGATGTTGCTTCAAGTATTGCATCTTTAATGCTTGCCCATTTTGCCTGTACCCCCTCACCTGTATTCCTTTTTGCCAGGGCTAGCTTAACTCTGTTGGCCATCTTATCAATGTCAGCTCCTCTGAAGTCCCATATTTTTGCCTTGGAATGGGATGATTTAGTTCTAGTGGCCAAATTGCACCATACCATGTGATGGTCACTGACCCCCAGGTGACCTTCTACCTGGAGATCTGTGATCCTTTCCCTGTTAGTCAGTACTAGAACTAGGATAGCCCTGTCTCTTGTGGGTTGTTGTACCAGTTGTTTGAGTTGTCAGTTGTCAGTAATCCTATTTTTGTCTGCTTGGAACAGGATCTAGCAATGATCCAGTAGTTGTTTACTCAAAGACAAGAGTTCCTTAGTTACAAAGGCAACCTATAATTAACATCAAAAGGAATTGTTTACTGCATCCACATAGAAGAGTCGATCTGTCTGATGGAACAACAATCATATGTTTACCTAAAGAAACAGGCCAGTAGCTACCTGATGCATTTGTTTCCCTTGGAAACACAGTTTCTTGGATGAGCTTGGCTTGACACATTTAAAGACGTGTTCCTTGATCTACTGCTGCATTTTTCCATGTTTTACTTTGAAAGTTCAAATGCAGTTTGCAGTTCATCTGAGTGAATATAACCCTTTTAGTTTTTATCAAAAACAGTATGTCAGCAGACCCCTTTAACTGCTTTTACACAATACTTATAATCCTTCATTATTCTACAGCAGGAGCCCTACAGGAGCAAACAAGTAATCAAGGGGCTATTAAATTACTGAAAAGGGACGCAGGAGTACAAGCTAAGCCACATACTAAACAAAGGGCAGCACAATAAAAACTGACAGAAAGCACAAAAATCATTCAAACAGTACAAACTACACAAAATGAGGGGCGCATCCAAAATGAAATGAGAGAGAAAACAAAACCTGGGGGAAGAACGTAAATAAAATGGAGGACAGCCTAACAAAATGGGAGCCATACAGCAACAAAGAAATAAAGCAAAAAAAAAAAATAATAAAGGAGAGAAAAATAATTAAACTACATAACACATAGCCCTGGGAGACCACTACAGATAAATAAAACATAAAGATAAGCAGGACAAACAAAACTGGGAGCAGTCAAGTTAAACAGACATTTCCCCAGCAGTTGTCACTCACCACAGATAAATCCTGCCATTTCTGTGGGGAAGAAGCTCAACAATGTGGCAATCACCATTTTGAACATTGTAAAGCTCCACAGGCAGCCTCACGGCAAGGATCCTCCATCTTGTGTTCATCTAAACAGCAAGAAAGGAAGTGACCCTTAATCCCCCTGCTGGTGGCCATCCTGCTGCAGTCAGTATTGCAGGAACTGTATGTCACAGTTCAGCGGCCATCTTGTGAATGGCACAAAATGACCTCACTCCATTGAAATCAATGGCAAACCTATTGAAATGAATGGACACTGCAACAAATAGATGATTTTTGCCACAAAACCTTTATTTAAATAACAGACAACACTGAATTGAGGGGGAATTGTTTATTAAGACATCATTTGATTAACTTTGCTAACAAATAATTGTACTCTTATTTACAAAAATATTTTCTTCTCGGCACTTCATCTACTCCACAACGTCCCGTCTCCTGCATGACGGCAACTCCTTCTCATCCTTATGACCTTTGTTCAGGGAAACAATGCTTGTCTCCAACCACAGGGTCCGACGAAGACATCAATATGGGCACTGGAGCATCTGGAGAGTTATCTTCACCCACCTCAAGGATGTGGGGCTACAAAATAGAAATCCTCCTCCATAACATCTAGTCTTCTATTTCAGCTCAGGGAGCACCAGCTATGCAAGCCATTAAAGATGACCTGGCCTACATTAAAGCTATTTCACCACAGTCCATACCAGCCTACAGCCAGTACCTTTCTCAGCCTTGCCTTATGAAGATGATGCTGACTGGCTCGAACAATTCCAAGCCTGGATTTTCTTACATGGTTAGACTGATCCTTTGCGTATTTCCAATGCCTTGCGCTTGTTTCTGAGAGGGACTGCCATTTTCTGGTTCAACGCACTTCCAGAACAAGTCAAAGAAGATACTACCACCCTGTATGCAACCTTCAAAGACCATTTTTTCCACACACATCTACCCTGGTTATTGGAATAACAGCTGTGGGAATGTACCATGCAACCCTCTAAATCTCTTGAAGCCTTCATAGTGGACATTGAGTCATTATGCAAATGTCTGCAGAAGACTGAGAAAGAGAAAATCACAGCCTTTGTTCAGAGACTTTATGTAATCCAACAGAAACCAGCAACCTGGATGGACACAATCCAAGCTGCACGACTTGCACAAGAGTCCATATTAATGTCCCAGGCCACCAGTGTACAAGCACTTCAGTAGTTGGGTAGCCACACTTGCAATGTGTCCAGCAGCAGCAATCAGTGATACAGACGCTCACCACAACTGTCAGTTGTCTGCACCGCAGCTCAGCTGCTTCTTCTGCTACCTCTGTCAATGCTCTTTGACCATTTTGTCAGCGACCTGATCCATCTTCACCTTCATAAGATACTGTGACCTGCCTGTGGTGCAGATTCGGGGGACACAGTGCTGCTGTCTGCCGAAAGTTGAAGTACCACAACAGAAATCAAGAGAACCAAAGGCGCCCACCGCCGCACAATCAGCAAGATAACCGCAACTACTCTCAAGATCAGAGGAACACAGCAACTGACCGCCCCTTTGACTCAATTCAAACAAACTGCACTCTCCAACTGTGAACTCAGGCACACTCTTGCTTCCAGGGGCAAAGGTGCCTGTCATCCAATCACCTTTCCTAGCAAACTATGTGCCTGTAACCATTAGAGATTGGTCAACGCATGCCTTGGTTTACAGTGGAGCAGAAATCTCAGTTATCAACAACAGTATTCTGAACAACCAAACTGTTTGTCACGTACCTAATGTCTGTCCAGCTGACCTAAAGTACATTGTCACAGCAAGTATAGCTACGGTATGTATCACAAGCGTGGTCCATCTCAAGCTACAGTTTGGCTCACAGCAAGCTACTGTCAAATTCTACCTGGTGCTTGATCTATAACCTGCAGTGATTCTTGGCTTTGACTTCCTCAAGGCTCACAAAGCCATCCTAGACTTTGCCTCAAGCAAACTGTCGCTAAATCCTCGGAGGCAGCTCGCGGCTATAGACTCCGTCACTTTGCCTCCTAAGTCAGAGATGGTTTTGTTTGCCAAGATTCAAGGTGAACCACTTCCACAAGGTGTTGTTGGCATCATCATGGGATCTCCCACGCTGCATTCATCAGGTCTTCTTCCAGGAAACACCTTATCGGCGGTGCATGGTGGCACAGTCTTCCAAAAATGCTGCAACTTCACAGATGAGCCAGTAGTCATCTCAAAAGGTGCCAACATTGGAAAGTTTGTTCGCTTGTCTTCAGGGGACCAGTTCCATCTCATGCAAGAACCTCAGCCTGGTTCCACCAACTCTAGTCCTGTCAGTACTGTCACGACCACTCCAGTTTCCACAGTTACCCCTCAGTCTGCGACTATCCTCTTCAAAACTTGCAGCATCTCTAACAGAAAAGCAACAACTTTTGAAATTCCTGGAGAATTACCCAGATGTCTTCGTGGGTCCAGATGACAAGCTCGGATGCTGTGATATCCTGCAGCACACCATCGAGGTGCAGCCCAACCAGAAACCAGTCTGTCAACTAACCTACAAAGTGGGACACAAACAGAAACAAGTCTTAGAGGACATAATCAAAGACATGCTGGAACAAGACATTGTTGAAGAGTCTACAAGTCCCTGGGGTGCACCTTGCCTGCTGGTGGTGAAGAAGGACAAAGGGTATCGCTTTGTGGTAGACTACAGAAAACTCAATGCCTACACAGTGCAGGGTGCTCATCCCTTACCTAAAACCAAAGATGCTTTAGAGAGTCTTGGTGTGGCCAATCCTGCTTACTTCACCACTTTAGACCTTCAGAGTGGGTTCTACCAAGTTTCCATTGATCCAGCTTCT
Organism: Neoceratodus forsteri; assembly: GCA_016271365.2. Classification (NCBI taxonomy): domain Eukaryota; kingdom Metazoa; phylum Chordata; order Ceratodontiformes; family Ceratodontidae; genus Neoceratodus; species Neoceratodus forsteri. Next base: position 1,389,332,062 of record CM028131.1, on the reverse strand, counting down.
CGTCCATGCATAGCCTGGCACTGCCACTTAAGGACTTTTTCAATTCAAACGTCTGCCAGTGGGACTTTGGAATAGTCCAGCCACATTTTAGTGTGTTATGGAAACCGTACTACATGGGTTTCTTGGAAATCTTGCCTAGTCTACCAGGACAATGTTATTGTCTTCAGCAGAACTTTGCCAGAGCACCTCCAACATCTCAAAGAAATGTTTGAATGTCTCAGACAAGCCAATCTTCAGCTTCGCCCAGAGAAGTGTTGTTTTGCACAGCATCAAATTCATTACCTGGGACATGTGGTTAGTTCTCAAGGCATCTCTCCAGATCCAGACAAGCTCTCAGCAGTCAAAGGCCATTCAGAGCCTAACAATCTCAGACCTTCGAGCTTTCCTGGGCTTGTCTGGCTACTACCGAAAGTTCATTTGCAACTATGCCAAGATTGCAGCTCCACTGTACGCCCTCACTAAAAAGGGATGTGACTATACAGTACATGGACTTCCAAATGAAAAGAGGCCTTTGAAACAAAACCTAATCTCTTCTCCAGTATTGGCCTACCCAAGATTCGACCAACCCTTCAAGCTCTACTCAGATGCTAGTTTATTTGCAGTGGGCACTGTGCTCTGTCAAATTCAAGAAGTAACAGAATGAGTTGTCTCCTATGCTGGGCGCTCTCTTTCTTCAGCTGAGCAGAACTATGGCATCACAGAAAAAGAATGTCTAGCCATGGTATTTGCTGTAAAGAAATTTGACTGTTACTTTCACTACTCCTCCTTTACAGCTGTCATTGATCACTCTGCCCTCAGATGGTTATTTGAAATGAAGGAGCCAGTAGGCAAGTTCGTCTGAAGGATTGTCATGCTGCAATCCTACAACTTTGAAAATCCGTACAGACCAGGTCGAGTTCACTCAGATGTCGATGGTGTAAGCCAGAGACGATATCCCCTCCACATCCTGTTCAACAGATGAAGAATCCTGCTTGCAAGCTGTTCCCTTCCACACCACAGATGTGCTTCCTGTGGACACTCCTACAGCACCTCAGGTTGCTTTGCTGCTACCAACTGCTTCTACAGAAAGACACACTAATCCTCAATTATTGCAAGCAGCCGAAGAGCTTCTCATTTCCTCTACTTCTGGTCTGTACCTGGCAACTGTTAAAATGCAACAAAGAACTGATCCTCAATTCACAGACATAATCACATACTTAGAGTCTGAAACCTTACTGCAACAAAAGAAGCATCGCCAGGATGTACTTTTCTTCACGTCACAGTACTTCCTCAATGACGGTGTGCTTTTCCACATTTGGACCAAGAAAGGCAAGGGTCATCGCACGGATAGAACTCACGTACAGCTAGTTGTGCCAGCCTCTCTAACCAATCAAGTTCTTCTCTCCAATCATGCCTCTCCATTTTCTGGAGGTCATATGGGAATCCACAGAACTCTTGAAAAGACAAGGCTTCATGTTTTCTGGTCTCACATGAACAAAGACATTGTCTGATTTGTCAAATCCTGCCAGCCCTGCTCCCAAAGAAAGCCTCCTGCCAAACTAACAAAGGCACACATCATTCCAATGCCTGTAGCCACTGAGCCATTCCAAAGAGTCAGCATGGACATTCTTGCCCCTTGCCTACATGCCCTGACTCTGGCAACAAATACATTCTTGTTTTTGTGGACTAAGTATTTTTAACTAATCCCCCTAAAAGACATTAAAGGTGCCACAGTAGCAAGTGCCTTCCTCAACACAGTCATTTCTCGTCATGGTACTCTGTCATACCTGCATTCAGACAGAGGTACTAACTACCTTTCAACCATTGTTCGAGAAACTTACAAACTACCTACATAATTTCTGCTACAGCTAGTACTGGATCCCAATATATTTCTGTTTCAAGGTTGCTATTACAGACAAATTAAAGAGATAGCTATGGGAGTGACTATGGCTCCCAGTTATGCTAACATTTGTGTCGGGAAATGGGAATCAGATTGGATCAGGAACAATGCCACAAATCCATATTTTTCCAGTTAGGATTTGTGGTGTCGTTTTATTGACGATGTGATTATTATTTGGAGGGGTACAGTACAATCTTTTACTGAGTTTGTTGCCTGGATCAACACTACAGATCCCAATCTACATTTTAAGGCCCAGTTAGACATGCAGGAAATTAATTTCCTGGACCTAAAGATTTTTAAGATGGGACAAGGCAACAATGGAACGTCTTTCTACACCAAACCCATGGATAGGAGTACAATTTTACTGTCCAGTAGTTTCCATCCCAGACGTATCCCAGATAATATGCCTAAAGGACAGTTAATTAGAACACTTAAGAACTGTACTAGGACAGAACATTTTAAAACACAGGTAGAGGGACAGATTCAGAAATTCCAACAATGAGATTATGGCAAAGTTGTTATTAACAAAGCTGCGTCAGAAGTGAAACATATGTCAAGAGATACGACATTGGTCCCTAGATGTAAACAATGAACATCGAAAAACCAATTCCAGGAAATGGGATTTGTTACCACATACAGTACTAGAAGTAGTGAACTCAGAAACATTTTGGCCAATAATTGGGGAATATTACAGACAGAAAAGAAATTAAAAAAACAACTAGGTAAAGCCCCCCAAATAGTTTATAAACGTGCCCCTACTATAGCTGACGAGGTAACTTGTTCCTACTTACCTGTGTAACAAAAATGTAATACCCTTTGGTCCTTACCACCACCTAGTGGTGCTAAAAAACGTGGCAATTGCAAATTTTGCCTGTATATACAAACTACCAATATTTTTCGTAATCCAGTAACCCAGCAGACTTTTAAAATTAGAGATCTCATTTTATGCTATACCCCAGCAGTAGTTTACATGCTGCAATGCTCGTGTGGATTTTTCTACATTGGGAGGACAGTGAGAGAATTTAAAGTAAGGATCAGTGAGCATGTAAGGCAGGGGTCAACCTTAACTTTTTTTTGCACTAGCCAGCTGGACAAGTTGATTAAAAATTACACTAGCCCGCAGATGGTTGCACTAGCCCACAGTAATAATGGTAAATTTTGATTGGTTATACAGAAAAAATATGTGCCAAGAAATACTCTGATTATTGCATATTTATCCTGCTCCCACATTGCTTCCTGCCCCAGCAAAAAAAAAAAAAAAGACTGCATTCCAATCACACGTACTGTGTACCCCCACTGTTTTTTTTACCATGTGCACCTTGCTTCCTCTTTCCCCCCCCACCAAACCAGAGGATACCATAATAGCAAATGTTCAATCAAGCAGTTCTAGCTCTGCACACACAATAGCCGACATCATCCTGCTCCTCCTCACCACAGTCCTACCCTGACCTGCAGGGCAGTGTACAGAGTCAGGTAGAGAAAGACACTCTCATCCCCCACCCTGTGATTAACTAAACCTGCACTTCGGGAAGTTTTCTTATACTGCGAAGTGGGCCAGGGACAGTTCTAGGATTTCTTTGGGGAGAGTTAAACAAACACAGGGGCTTGGGATGTAAGAAACTTTGACAAATCTGTTTATATATACACCAGGCACAAAAGTATTGATTTAACATGCTCTGCCCTAACAACAACAGATTTTTCATAACAGTGTCCTTTCATCAGCGAAAGGGGAAGCAGTATACAGGCATGATGCTGTGCTACCTCTCTTTCTGTATAGGATGATTTATGCATACCAGGAATACCTATTTAAACCTTTCAAACTGTTTTACTAAGGTTTCGCTTTGTACCATACATGCTCCAAAGCAATGGTTCTTAGATTTTGTCACAGTGAGCCTCCCCAAATCCATGGAAAAGATTCTGAGCCTCCCCAAGGAAAAATAACATGCTGTACTTTGCGCAGTACACCATGAATAAATTGAAACCCCTTTGAGTACTTGGCTCACATTCAGTTCTTTGTCTTATACTGATGTGGAAACTTTGAAAAAGAGTTCTTGTGTTCAAAGGTGTTATCTGAATAACAAATAAATAAAATGAACAAATATTATTCAGTTTATTGTAACCTCCCCACCCCCCGGCCAGCCTACTTGCTCCACTATTTTCATTCTTGAACCATTGTTACCCCTTGTTGTAGAACCTTCATGGGTCAGACTACTTTCTTGGTTTCCTCTCTCTATATGAAATAACCTTCCTAAATACTTTGCCTCTCCCCCTCCTTTCCTGCTCCTAAGCAACTTCTCTGGGATTACTTTGCTCCTTCCTGCTATTGCTCCTAGCACTTCTGTGCTCAACCCTTGTATTTGGGCTGTTCTGCCATCAGTCTACACATTGATCAATTACCACCACTCATTATTAGTTTATTGTTCATATTTATTTGCAGTATTGTTCATTGTGTATTTCTTGATTGTTTGCAGTTACCTTTTGAAATATATTCACTACCTACCCTTCCTAAATTTTTAAAATGAGCCTTGGCTCATTCACCTTCCTGTTACCTATTAGTAAATAAATACATAAAATTCACCTACTATTATCCTCTTTCAGTTTGCTTCATCTCTTCACACAAAATACATAAAACTCAAAATTTAAATACTGTACTTTTTCAGACTTGCTTGAGCCTCCCCTGGAGCAGGTTGGGGCCTCCTCAGGGAGGCTGGCCTCACAATTTGAGAACCCCTACTCCAAAGCATTTGTTTTTAGGATGAAATGACATACTGGGTGGTATAAGGGTGGGACTGCATGAATGGCATTGACTGATGTGATCCATTAAGAGGAGCTGTGGGCCCCTACACCAGTCAGTAATGGCTGCTATGGTTCTATGGGTGGCCACTTCAGAGTCTAGTCTGCAGCAGTGTCAAGGGAAAGTATAGAGCTGACAGACCACTTGGCTAGGGCAGACTGTATACATCATAGCAGTCTGTCACTGCAGTGTTGGATACAGACACTCAAAAGTTTGGGAAATGAGGCACACTGGTCTTAATATTGTGTGACAAATCAAAGACACATTCAGCAAACTGGAAGCTAGTGACTTAAGCACTCTACCCTTGATCACAGCATGCACACTAGCTGAATGTCCTAACAATTGAGTGATAATGACTCACATCATGTCTTTTGTTGGTTCCCCCTCTTGAATTGCCAGATAACTGCAGCTCTTACTGAGCTGTTAATCACACCAGGCCACCTGGAACACTGAGGGAAATTAGCAAAAGGACTACAGCCTGCTAAAGTAGAGACTTTTCAACTTCATTAACAGCCATGAAAAACCTGTACTAGTCAAGGTGGACAAGTATAGAGTTACCTGCACTAGCCCTGATCAATTTGCACTAGGTTCAGGGCTAGTAAAACAATGTTAAGATCGAACCTTGATGTAAGGGCATTGGACACAAATGATATGTCCTATGCCATAGTGCAGCATGGAAATAGCTATAGGGATCATAACACAAGCATGCAATAACATTCATTCGGTTGGAAAAAGTGACTGTAGGACCCAGGGGAGGTAACATCAAACAAATATTAGGGCAAAGAGAAAGCTTTTGGATCTTTGTTTTCAACTCCCATGAGGATTTGGGTCTGAATGATAACATAGACCTGGCAGCTTTTCTGTGAGTATAGGGGTATGCATCTTTACTGGATAGGTTCAAACAAATCTATGCTTAATAAAGATGTGTTTTTATACAGGGGTTACATTGTAACACCCAGATTTCAGTAAATTTACACAGTGTTATAGGACACATTTGGATGGCAGTGTCAGTGGCTCAGCAGGTAGCACACTCACCTCTGAGGCCGGGAGATCTATCCCCACACCAGGCACTTGGGCTAAATCCCAATACTGACACTGTAGTGCAGCATGGGGGGGGGGTGCTGCACTCCTGAGGTGCTGTCTTTCAGATGAGATGTTAAACTGAGGTCCCATCTGCCTGTTCTGGTGGTAGTTCAGGTGGATGTTAAAGATCCCATGGCACTTCTTGAAAAGAGTAGGAGAAGTTTCCCCGGTGTCCTGGCCCATTTTCCCCCATTCACTAAAAATACCACCAACAGCTTAATCTGATTCAAGGCCAGTTGGCATAGAAACATAGACTTTGACGACAGATAAGGACAGCTAGGCCCATCTAGTCTGCCCATTTCCCTACCTACAGGATAGGCCGCAGATCCTAGTTAACCAACAGCCTTTATCTTCCTGCCCCCCACAAGAATTGCCTTATGTCTGTCCCATGCATTCTTGAATTCTCCCACAGTTTTAGACCCCACAACTTCCTCAGGAAGGCTGTTCCATGCATCCACTACCCTCTGTGAAATAATACTTCCTCACATTGCCCCTGAACCGCCCTCCTTCTATCTTTAAATTGTGTCCCCTTGTTCTTGCAAGTCTCTTTTTCTGAAAGATGCTACCCTCTTGGACTTTGTTGATTCCCTTGAGGTACTTGAAAGTTTCTATCATGTCCCCCCTCTCCCTTCTTTCCTCAAGGGTATACATGTTAAGCTCCTTTAGTCTCTCCTCATCTGACTTCTCTTGCAGACCCTGCACCATTTTAGTTGCCCTCCTCTGGACTGCCTCTATCCTGTCTATGTCCTTGCGGAGATGGGGTCTCCAGAACTGGACACAGTATTCCAGATGGGGTCTCACCAACTGTCTGTACAGAGGATAACAACTTCCTGTTTTCTGCTGCTGATGCCTCTCCCATACATCCCAGTATACCCCTGCCCTCCCACTGCCTTCTCACATTGCTTGCTAACCTTAAGGTCATCTGATATGATTACCCCAGGTCCCTTTCCTGTTTTGTTGTTGTTACTCCCCCACCCATTGTGTATTCTTCCCTGGGTTCTTGTTTCCCAGGTGCATTATTTTGCACTTTTTGCATTGAATCCTAGCTGCCATCGTCTGACCATTCCTCCAACCTTGCCAAGTCCCTTTTCATCCTTTCCACGCCTCCTTGTGTATCAACCCTGTTGCAGATCTTTGTGTCATCTGCAAAAGGCATACTTTTCCTTCCAGTCCCTCTGCAATGTCACTGATGAAGACATTAAAAGGACTGGACCTAATACTGAACCCTCGTGTACCCCACTAGTAACCGCCTTCTTCTTCAGAGTGGACTCCATTTACAATTACCTTCTGTGTCCTGTTGTTCAGCCAATGTTTTACCCAGGCTACCACCCTGGGACCCACACCAGGCTGGTTAATTTGACTATCAATCTTTGTGTGGGACTGTGTCAAATGCCTTGCTAAAGTCTAGGTAGGCCATGTCCACAGCCCCTCCCTGGTCTACTACTTTGTCACCCAGTCAAAGAAATCTATTAGATACGCCTGACATGACCTTCCGCTGTGAACCCATGCTGCCTTGGATCCCGTGCTCCACTGACCTCTAGGAACTCAACTATTCTTTCCTTCAGAAGTGACTCCATCACTTTCCCTACCACAGAGGTCAGACTGACAGGTCTGTAGTTTCTGCCTCTGTCTTGGTCCCACTTTTGTGAAGGGAATCACATCCGCCTTCCTCCAGTCCTCAGGTACCACACCATCCTCCATGATTTATTAAAAGAGTAGCCAGTGGTTTCACTAGTTCCTTCCTTAATTCTCTTAGAATTCTGGGGTGAATTCCATCAGGACCCATTGCTTTGTCCACCTTCAGTTTTAGGAGTTCTTGCAGAACCCTTTCTTCTGTGAAAGGACTGGGATCGACTTCTATCAAGAGTGCTTCTGTTAATTGGATTAGGCACTTCCTCCTCTTTTGTGAATACTGAGCAGAAATATTTGTTCAGTATTCCTGCTTTTCACTGTCCCTCTGCCCACCCACCATTCATTCTATTCAGCCTCACTATCCCTCCCTTTGTCTTTCTACGCTCGCTGATGTGCCTATAAAAGGTTTTATCCCCCTTCTTAACTGAGTTGGCTATCTTTTCCTCAGTTTGGGCCTTTGCTATTCTGACTTCCCTCCCTGCTTCTTTCTGCCTTAACTGGTACAGCTCTCTGTCCTGCTCCTTCTGTGTTTCCTTATACTTCCGGAATGCTATCTTTTTCTTCCTGACTTCATTCTGGCATTCATCTGTATCCCCCTCCCCGGGGTCGTGCCTGAAAATAGGCAGAATGTGTCTAGTGCACTTACCTGGTCAACAAAAACAAAATAAAAAAATTAAAAAAATTATAATTAATGAAGGTTTACCATAATGGAACAAACAAGGATATTCCTTTTAATTGCTAATTTTATATGATGGTACCTCTTGTTGCTATCTCTGTAATTTACTAAGGTTGTGCCTCAGGTTTTCTTTAGGATATTATAGAGTACCTGAAGGGATGTGACTATTAAATGGGCAGCTGAAATCCATGATCAAATACATTGGAACTAGTTATATTATTGTTTATTAGAAAATGGGCAAAGACAATGCTGTCTTCTGATTGGCTGAGACTCTTATTTAGGTGGGCATCTATCAGACAATAGATGCCCACCAAATAAAAAGTCCCAGTCCAAAACTGCCTCATGCCCAACAAAGTATCCTTGTGCCCAGCCTGCTTCATCATTGGCTGAAGCACTGGGCACACAATTTAAAGCTGCCACCATTTTTTTTTTTTTTTACTGCTTAGCGAGAGAGATCGAATGATGCAGATCTCACACACACCCATGAAATGACTGTACACTGCAGTGGCAAAACATTTTCTTTCTTTCTTTATTTACCAGCATTGTCTGTTACACCCTGACTGCTCGCTCCTGTTCAAAGCCGCCTAATCCATGGCGGTAGAGTCTCAAACCACCCTCCCCCCTCAGCCGCTCGCTTCCTTGATTTGGCTAGCCAGCTTCTAAATGTTTTGTTTTGCTTTGACCAACAAGTCACAAAGCAGTTTCGTCCTCAGAGTCAGAAAACAAAAAAAAAATACCGGCTCTGTCCTGCATCCTCGGCGCTCTGCTCTCAACCCTGGGTGCGACTCAGTTCAGCGCTTTTCATTTCAGCGTAGGTCATTCCAGCGCCAGATTGGTGAAAGGTGTCTCATTGCAGTTCAGTACTCAGTAGTTTCCTTACAGGTAGTGTGTTTAAAAAAAATTTAAACAAATATTAATAAAAGCGTCTTAATAAAATAAAGGTATGGTATAGAAGACGTGCCTGAAATCTACAATGATCTATCACCTAATTTAGAGATGCTAAAGCTGCTTTCTGTTAAACCGCTAACAGAACGTGATTGCTAAAGAATGTTGCGCCATTTTAATCCTTTGTAATTAAGCAACGAACAGCACTGATGATAACTGTAAAGTGATGATTACCTTTCTCTTCCACAAATGTATGCAATTGTGCTTCAACTCTATTACCTCCGTGGCAGGGTTGGTGCAAATGTCAGTTGTAGCTTTAAATAAATGCAGAGGTAAACACATTTTTGTTGGATGAATATATTTTTTTGATAGAAAGGTTAATCATGGAACATAATACAAATATCTTGGATGTCAACAATAGTTAAAACTCATTCATAACAGACTTTCTAACCATGTACATGCAGCGGAGCTGAAATGGGTTGCGCTGTAATGAGATGGTGCTGAGTCAAACAGCGCTGGAATGTAAGCGCTGAACTGTCCGGTGCTGAGATGAGAAGCGCTGAAGTGGGCTACTCAGCCCCCACCCCATCCCTCTGTTGGTTCCTGAATGTGTGGAGGGTGTCATGCTTGGCTTGCCTGACAAAATAAAAATGAAGTACTCACAGTCAACTGAAGGCAAATTACTCCAGATGGCAACACATCCCAAATGTTTTTGTTTTTTTTTTAATCTCGAACGGCGCTGGTCGTGGACTACAGTTCCTGCTTTTATGTCGCAGGCTCCACCGTCACGCGCATAACAGCCGTAAGCTCGAAATAAAAAAATGTAGCAGAAACATCAGAAAGCTTTTTATTCTACTACTGGATGGGAGAGACTATGGGAGGAGGACTGCACAAGACACTCCATGTCATGTTGTGCAGTTGTTCATGTGGTGCAGTTGGTGGTGGGGTATGTTGAACAGAATGGCGGGGGCAGCACAAGCTGGAACAGCAAGAAAACTGACTACTTTACAGAAAAAGATGAAATTAATTTTATTTTATTTTTAAATTGTTTTATTAATTGTCTTAAATACCATGTAAAAATAGCTCACTTAGCCCATTTTCTAAGCGCAATAATACCCTTCAGGGTGAGTGGTATTGGGAAATACCGGACCTTCCAGGGGCTATAAGGCCCTCCGCCTGCGGCGTCGGGCCTGATTACGCCCCTGGGCGGTCCGGTATTTCCCAATACCGCCCACCCTGTTAGGTATTATTGCTTACTCTATAGTCCATTAGTCAATTCATTAAGTTGGATGTTAAGCACACTTATGAAATGAATGAATGGTTACTAATTGATTCAATTTTTATTGTGATTTTAACTACTGGCACTTTCAAGTTTGATTGTTAAGCACATAATATGATGTTTGAGCACGTGTTTTCAGTATATATATATATGTAGGGGATACATGATGGGCAGGAGTGAGATATGGGAAATATTCTCACTCCTGCAGAGTGAGCTCTGTATTCTCACGAGTGCCGAAGGCACGAGTGAGAATGCACAGCTCACTTTGCAGGAGTGAGAATATTTCCCATGTCTCACGATCTGCACATCATGTGTGCTATTTATACAAATGGGGTGAGAGCGTATGAAGGGTCATGTTTTGCTGTATCTTTTTCCCCTGTATCTATGTGCTTTTCTTTTTTTGAGTTTTAGTCTTTAGTAACTAATTTTTAGTAGGCAGGTGTGTTTTTTAGGAGTACTGGGAAGTTAAGTGATTTGTTCAGATTTACACAGTATGCAAGTGGAGGCTGTGAGAATCAAACCTAGGTCTGGTCTGCTGACTGTATCAAGCTTGTTCAGAGCTCATTACTCCAAGGTCTAGGTTATACTGAAAGCAGTGTTTGTCTGTGGTCTGAGAGTGTGGAGTGTTTCTTAATGGGCTGTGATTGTTAGAAGCACTGTGGAACACAGGTGATTGTGTTTGGCTGTGCTAATTGTGTTAGTTGCAGCTTGCAGTGAGAAAGAAACTGCTTTAGTGTCATTTGAAGTCAGGTTGCTTTATGTTGAAGGCAACACAGAAATGGGCTAAGAGTGTTGACCACTTTGGAACACAGGTAAGTGTGGTTTGCTATGCTATTTGTGTTAGTTGCAGCTTGCAGTGAGAAAGAAACTGCTTTGTAAATGAGTTTCATTTGAAGCTGAGTTTACCACAGAAATGAGTTAAAGTTTGGAAACTTTGGAACACAGGTAAGTGTGTTTTTCTATGCTATATGTGTTAGTTGCAGCTTGCAGTGAGAAAGAAACTGCTTTGTAAATGAGTTTCATTTGAATTTAGGTTTTTGAAGCTGAGTTTACAACAGAAATGGGTCAGAGTTTTGGAAACTTTGGAACACAGGTAAGTGTGTTTTCAATGCTATATGTGTTAGTTGCAGCTTGCAGTGAGAAAGAAACTGCTTTGTAAATGAGTTTCATTTGAATTTAGGTTTTTGAAGCTGAGTTTACCACAGAAATGGGTTAGGAGTTTGGAACACAGGTAAGTGTGTTATGCTATATGTTAGTTGCAGCTTGCAGTGAGAAAGAAACTGCTTTGTAAATGTTTCATTTGAATTCAGGTTGCTTTTATGCTGAGATTAGCACAGAAATGGTATAGGAGTGTTGGAAACTTTGGGATACAGGTAAGTGTTTTGCAATGCTAACTGAGTGATTTGCAGGCTTCAGTGAGACACACACACACTGATTTTTGAAGCACTTTCATCTGGAATGCTAGCTTGAGTGAATGAGTGAGTCACATCAGCAGAATATATCTCACTCCACTGATGTCATCAGCATTTATCTCACCGCAGCAGGATATATCTCACTCCACTGATGTCATCAGCATTTATCTCACCGCAGTGAGCATTTATTTCACTGCAGTGAGAATATCTCAATTTATTGCACTGGAATAGCTCTCACCCCCATTGTATAAATATATATATATATATGTTTGTAAAATTACTAGCTAGTCATCTCTGATGAAGTCTGGTTAACACTGGGCGAAACGTAAGATGTTTTCCTGACGGCCCATATCATAGTGATGCAGAGCCACATTTTGCACTTCTGCACTTTTGTTGACAATAAAAGTAATTTTTTTATTTGAAGTCCTGACTGGGTGCTTACTTTTTTGCACTTTACTTAACCTAGTTGGTATAGCATTGGTCACTTTCTCTGTGCGGTTTTTGTTCCTTGCTGTTTTTCTTTCTACATTGTAGAAAAGCTTCCTCCTGTGCACATTCGTCTACGCTGCAAGTCCGATGGAATGCTGGTATGCAACAAAGTCCACATCAACTGACTGAAACATGGGTAGCTGAGTAACACCCTTCCAGGCGACCCCAGTCCACCTAACAATGAAGCTGCACTTGAGCCTGCCATCCTCTTTGGAGCCGAGATCCCTTCAGACAACCAGTTCCTACAGATCTTCTCACTCCTGTCTCAGGACTCTCTACTACACGCACTGGTGTACCAGATTGAGAAGATCTTAAGGAAGAAGTTCACCAACAGATCCTGGACTTACAGACTCAAGTGGTGCGGATTTAACAGTGGGCAGAACTCCTGGGTTGCTTTTAATGACCTGACCCTGTCGTGTCAGAAACTGGTGCAAACAACTCATGCCTCCATTCCCACTGACCGAAAAAGTCGACGGAGGTCTTGAACTTTTGTAAACTGGACTCAGTGCATTTTGAGACTACATTTTCTATTGCTGTGATATTCTCTGGGTTAATTGTTTTGCAATAAATGTCTTCTGTACCTTTCTCATTGCACCTGTTGCTGTGGTACTGCATCCATGCATTAACACTTTTTTTTCTTCTAGGAATGCCCTTTCAAATAGTTGCATATGTGTTTGATTGTTCTGCAGCTGTTATTAAGGTGTTGTTTGGCATTTTGGGTATTCTCCAGCTGCTACCCTTCCCTCTCTTCCCCCGCACTTTAGCGCTTGTGGCATGACCAAGCTTCAAGTGCTGTGGTGTTCCCTTCCCTCTGTTGCTACTCTGACTGGTACCCAGTGTAGTCCAGATTCTTTCCTCCCACCTCCCTGCAGTGGAGTACTGAATTGTTTAAATGTAATGCCTTGTTGCAATTAATGAAATGTCTGTTTTTAAAACAATCACCCGAGACAGGATGTACAAAGTCTGTACCAATCTTCAAATTAGGACAGAAATTGCAGTTACCAGTTACTGGCGGGGACTTTCATTTTACTAATTGTAACACAGCGAGTAGTGTTTATGTAGTAACTTGCACGTGCAATCATTTTTATGTGGGTAAAACAAAAAGGCCATTTAAAGTCCGTATTGCAGAGCACTTGAGAAGCATTTCAAAAGGCAACGGGACTAATGCCGTTGTGGTTTATATGATGCAGAAAGGATTGGGGCACGTTTTTTCATTTCAGGGACTGGACAAAGTAACTTTAGGAATACAGGGATGGGGATCTTGGAAATAGGTTTTTGCAGTGTGAAAGTATGAGGCAGTACAAACTGAGGGCCAGTGGGAATAAAGGCTTGAATTAAATGTTTAGCTTAGTTTCTTTTCTTAAAAAATGAATATTCATGTCTCATTGTAAATATTGGTATTTCAATGCCTGAATATTTATTTACCATTTAGATTTGTATGTATTTTATCTGGCAACTCTTGTATATATTGGGTGTGAATTTATATTTTTTTTTTAATTAATTGTGGTAGAAGGTTCAGATCTTAATGGGATCCTTTTCCTTTAAGTAGATGCTTTATTATTGGTACCATCATGCCTGTTAACCACACCTTGACAAAGTGTACATTATACATGAAACGTTAGTGTTTGTGGGGTAGGTGTTGCTATGTGTGTGTTTTAACTTTTACTTTTTATGCTGCAATAAATGCATGTTCAACGGAACCTATCGTATGAGGTCCTTTTTCGGTAGACTGTTATGCCAGACTATTTTTGTGTTGTGTAGTCACTAGTTAGGTTAAAAATGCCACAAAAGTAGAGAAATGAGGCATTGGGGTATTCTTTTGACAACTTCACTGTGTAAATCCAAAAAGGGTTCTTGTTCTTTTTCTATTGCTGCTCCAGTTTTTTGGAGTGATCTTCCTAGCAGTTTGTGTATTACAATATCACTACAAGTGTTTAAGTCTAGGTTGAAAGAATATTTATTTCGTCAGGATGTTTGCAAATGTGTATATTAATGCTTATTTGTTTAATTAGTCAGTTTTTGTTACTTTTTTATCGTCTGTGCATCTAACTTATTTGTTGTATATGTCATGATGTACTTGTGTACTTTTGGGTTGGGCCTGAAACCGGGTATTAATTTGGCCAGTGCTTTTACCCGGTTAACAAATTGAAATAAAAAAATAAAAGCCTAACTCCCCATCCCCACTCCCAAGCAAGAATAGGAAAAAACATTATGATTTTGGGTCTCCAGAGTCTTGGCGAATTAGTGGTGGGGCCTTCCTTGGGATTCTTAACCCTAATGCCCACCCATTTCCCTAAGCAAACAACATCACACATGATCTCCTTTCTTCACCCAGGGCCTACAGGGCCCTACGTGAAGAAAGCTACATCAGATTGTGTTGTTAGCATGTGGCGAGACATACTTTCAAGAGTGAATCACTATGAGGCAGTGGCTTGGAGCTGTACCTTGTGCTTCAGACAGGAGGCTATGGGCTGGGGAGAGGGGTGAGCATTTGGGTTAACAACCCCAAGGAAAACCCCACCACTGATTTGACAAGACTCCAGAGACCTAAAACCCAGATGCTTCTTCCTTTTGCTGCTTGGGGGTGGGAGTTAGGGTTGGAAACCCTAATGCCACATTTCATTACTTTTGTGGCATTTAGTTACTGTAATTGGTGTATTAACAATGTTTTATGCAAAAAATGTATATTATAGTGGTGCAGTAGTGCCACTGTAGTTAGGATTGAGTAGGCTGTTTAGTGTTAAAACCCTATCTTTGCACTTTAGTATCTTTGCTACCATTCGGCGGATTTGCATGAAATTTTGCCTGCACAGCCTCGAGGGCAGTTCTTTTGTCATGCCGAGACTTGTTTTGGTCAGATGTGTGGATTCCAACATCCAGATAGTGAAAAAAAAATTGAGGAAAAATCATGTTTTTTTTTTTTGTCATTACCTAGTGCCTAGACTGTTAGGAATTTTGATCTGAAAATTTCAGGGAAGAACGGGCTTGGCCCACAGTGGTGCATTTCATTGGTATGGTGAAAAAATATTAGGCTGTTCTAGAGTTATAAGGATTTGAAATGTTGGTTTTGAGCATGCTTAGTACACTCTTTTGGATAGCTGTTTCATACAAAAAAAGAATTTGAACCATACAAAAAAAGATTCTGTTTTGTGTGTGTGTGTGTGTGTAATCTTATTTCATAAGAACAAAATATTTTTGACAAAAAAAAAAAATGTTTTTAAAACTCATAAAAATTGTATCATGGAAAAACACCGATAACACGCATCTTGCTAATCGGGGCCCATTAGGTGGATTCTGCAGTGACTATTTGGAAAAATTACTCAAATTTTTTTAAACACATTTTTTTCTTTTTTTTTTGTGAGACAATTTTCTTTTTTCATATGGCCATATGAAACAAGAATAGGGCCATACGGAACAAGATTTGCTTTCATACAAGAATAGAATTTTAAACTTGGTTCTTTTCACTTTTTTTTTTCGTATAACGGAATCTTTTTTTATTAGATTGTATCTTTCTCACAAAAAAGATTCATTCATATGAAAAAAGACCTCTTCATACGACATCATACAAGAAAATAATTTGGATGCAGGTTTTTTTTTTCCCATTTCAACATTAACAAGCCATAATAGTCAATATTTGCAGTTAAAGACTTCTGGTGACGTCAGAGAGCTAATGGCAGCGTAGCCCCATAGCTCCGTCTCCCCCCGAACACAATCAGCTTAAATCGCCCAACTAGAGAAATGTCCTCACCTGCAAAAGGTAAAAGAAACAAAGCAGGGAAGCTACCATCGACTCCAATACAAAAATTAAGAGATATGATGCGCGGAGAAGGACGATCAGACACGCAAGAGAGGGAGACGGCGGAGGGCCTACTGCATTCGGAGCCCTCGACGGAGGAGACCCCAACGAGCCTGAAAGAAATAATAATGCAAACTGCTTGCACAGTCAATAAAATTGATGAAACACTGAGCGAGTTCAAATCGGACCTAGCTAAAGTGGACCATAAAACGGATCAACTCGAACTGTGTGCTAATCAACTCGTGGAGCAATCTGATCGACAAGATAGACTCTTGCTTTATCTTTTGGCCAGAGACCGTGAACTGACATGGAAACTTGATGATCTTGAAAGTAGGAATAGGAGACACAATATAAGACTGTACGGGATTCCAGAGGGATCGGAAAGTAAACATCAGAATACAGCCCTGTTCCTGCAAGACATATTGAAACAAATCCTCTCCTTGCCTCAGGACTTAGACCTTTCAATGGACCGGGCGCATAGATCTTTAATACCCCGCCCAAAAAATCCGGATGCCAGACCCAGGTCTATTGTAGCCAGACTTACAAATTACCAAGCAAAGGAGGAACTACTGAAGCAGGCCTGGAAACGAGGCACACTAATGTACAACGACCATCGTATATATATAGATAACGATTACACGACCATGGTTCAAGAGGCTAGAAAGTCACTTTGGCCAATCATGAGGCAACTACGATCTCAAAATATGAAAGCACAAATCTTGTACCCAGCAAGACTGAAAATATCCACAGATAAAGGCCCAAAAGTTTACCCAGATTTGTTGTCTGCTGCACTATTTTTGGGGACCCTCGGCCTATCGGTACCCCCTCTCCTGGGGGAAGGACTGGAGAAGGATCTCATCGCTTCGGCCTGGTCTGTAGCCTAGAGGGGTCCTCCACACCAGAGGGCAATCCAGGGAGCCCAGAAGCTGAACTTTCAAACAGACATCTCCACCCTGATAATCCAGCTAGGGGACTCTGCGAATTTTAACAAAAAAGCTACACACCTTCAGGTGGAAGACGGAGACCCGGAACCTCTTGAGAGTACTGAGCCAGGAGACACAACCTGATCTGAGACGGGAAAGGGAAAGGGCTCTTTTCTCTGGTGTCCCTCCCGACGCTTTAGAGTTTGATCTCCTACTCTAACTTGCATCCGACTCCCTTACCCATCGACATGACGGGGCGGCTGATTGATGCCCTCACTTCCCTATGAAACACTCTGCACTTGGCCCCTTGGCACCTTGAAGACGCTCCCTTACCGGTCTACGCAGGACTTCACGAATAAATGTATTGCCTGATGAGATCTTGGCCCTAGTGGAGGAAAACTCCCTATGGTTACCATGTGTAGAACTCTTTTAGACATTCTAATTTCAGGATCTTGGGGAACAGTCAGAAACCCTGCCAAGTGCCACCAAGACTGCTTTTACTAGTCCGGAGGAAGTGATGCCTGCTCGACGAGTCTGATCTGACGGGGAGCGAACTACAAGTTGAAACATGTTTAAAATGTTTAGCCAGTTAATTTGCAATGTTAAAATATTAACTCGTAAGCCAATATGGCTGTATGGAGAATGGTACTTGTTTTGACTCTTTTGTAGGCTGTTTTTTTAACTGGAGCTAAAGCCGGAGTGACCAGTGTCACCTGATTCTTTTGATCGGCCCACCCTCATGTTTTTTTTCCCCTTTTTTCTGTTTCTCCATATAGGAGAGAGTGGAGCCAGTTTAACCTCTAGTTGTGGGGACCTGGTCGCATAACCGGCATGTAATAATTACCTATAACGGGTGAAACAATTGTATTGAAACACAGATTTGGGGGGGGGGGGGCACGGTTCCTGGCTTCTGCATGTCACCTTCTGACAACAAGGCAACCCTGATTGGGGATTTCCCCATGGGAGAGAAGACAGATCCTCCGCTAAGACGGAGCTCCCTTCTAATTTGTGCACGCGCACTTGCCTTATGGCTGGAACTCCACCACCAGCCCTCCCTAGGAAGCCAATTCCAACTCCTACTTAGTTTAAATGGGGTAGAATGGGCACAAGAATGCTCACTAACCCCTAACCTCTCATGGCTCAGGCCCTCAATAGAGGTTGGCCCTGAGCCCACATCCCTGATCTTTGATCAGGCCCATGTTGTTCTGCTTAAAAGTTTTGGGTTCATGTTGCTAATTCAGTTATTTGGGTACTCCTGTTCTGCAAAGATGTTACTATCTTCAGGCATGATCAGACTTCTGTTTATCCCTCACATTAATAGACAAGACCGGTATGTGGTATATCAGTGGCACGACATAACATAAAGAGCCTATCCTATAATATTAATGGCTGCTCCAGCCCGGTGAAGAGAAAACAAATTCAGAAATACATCACTAAACAGGGTTGTGAGGTGAACTTTCTACAAGAGACCCACCTCTCCCCCACAGAGGCCCTAAAGCTGAAAACTAAGTCCCACCCACAGTTGTTTTCCTCCTCACTGGAGTCAGGACGCAAAAGAGGGGTAGCTATCCTGCTGTCTGCGTCCTTTCCGTTTGAGCTGGAGGATACTGTGAAGGACACGCAAGCTAGATATCTTATGCTGGTAGGGAAGGTCCAAGACACCCTAGTCACCCTGGTTAATGTTTACGCCCCCCCGGGCTCCCCTGTGCAATTTTATACATCTCTTGCCCAATTGGTCATGGAAAGGTCCAAAGGCCTCCTAATCATGGGTGGGGACTGGAACTTAATTTGGGACAGAAAGATGGATACTACTTCAGGCATTCAGAGTCTGGACCACTGTAGGGCATGGGTAGTGGGCCGAGCCCTGAACCAAATGGAATTGATAGATATTTGGAGAGAAAAATATCCCAGGTCAAAAGAATACACATGTTATTCACCTAGGTTTAAAGTATACTCTCGATTAGATACATTCTTTACATTTAAGGATAACATCTCTGCCTTTCCCTCGATGTGGGTGGGAGTCTCCACCATATCAGACCATAACCCAATTTTCCTTGAGGTGGCCATTACTCTCCCTAAGAAAGCGACTCACTGGAGACTGAATACGTCATTTCTCCAGGATAAAGAGACAGTAGACAAAATTAAACAACACATTGTAGAGTTTATGACCGAGAACTCCACGCAAGGGGTGGCCCCACAGATTGTATGGGACACACTTAAAACAACAATCCGGGGACAATTAATATCTATAGCCTCCCAGAGAAAAAAGGACCGCCTATTAAAACAACAAAACCTACATAAAAAACTGGTAGAAATGGAAACCTCACAGAAACTAAAATGGGATAGGCAAAGAGATGGTGAACTTAGACTGTTGAAAGCTGAGATCCAAAAGCTCCAACAGGAGGAGATAGAGAGGAACCTTTACTATCTCAAGCAAAAATTTTATGAGCGGGACCCAAGAAGTACCAAAATGCTAGCAGCCCGCTTAAGGCAATTCAAAGTCAGGGCTGCAATAACCAAAATTGTCTCCCCAACTTCTGGCCACTTAACACGCAAACCCGAATAGATAGCAGAGGCTTTCGTATCCTACTACCGTAAGCTATATACACCTCAAGAGCAAACGCCAGTGCAAGAAACTTTAAATTACCTAGAGACCCTGCCCCTCACTATTCTCTCCCAAGAAAAAGCCCAAGTATTAATTAGGCCAATCTCACAAACTGAAATCCTTAAGACTATTAAGAATCTGAAAGGAGGGAAGTGCCCTGGCCCAGTCGGATTCGGTGCCGACATTTGCTACAGAATTGACCCCACTTCTAGAGGGAGTTTTCTCAGAGGTTTGGGAGGAAACGAACCCTGTCCCCCCTTCATGGCAGTACGCTACGATCTCGCTCATACCAAAAGAGAATAAAGACCCTGCAAAATGTGAATCCTACTGCCCAATTTCCCTTTTAAATGCGGATTATAAGATTTTTACATCTATCCTAGCATCCAGACTGAATCCCATCCTGCCATAAGTAATTAACCCGGACCAATCGGGCTTTGTGCTGGGCAGACAGGCTCCTGATAGTGTCCGCTCAGCTATTAACATAACTGATGTCATACAACGCACTCACCTTTCTGCTTGCCTCATGAGCTTAGATGCCGAAAAGGCTTTTGATAAAGTCTCATGGTCATTCCTGCTCTTAGTTTTGGAGCGAATGGGCTTTCCACGTCCCTTTATAGACTGTATCAAAACGTTGTATGCCGGCCCACAAGCCTACATTAGGGTAAATGGAGGACTTACTAGAAGATTTAACCTAGGGAGGGGTACCCGACAGGGTTGTCCTTTATCGCCCCTTTTATTTGCTCTTTATATAGAGCCATTGGCTGAGGCAGTTCGTACCTCCCAGACGGTTCATGGCATTGAGGTCGGGGGACAACAGCGGAGGATTTCGCTATATGCGGATGATGTACAGCTCTGTTTGTCCCACCCCAAGATGTCAATACCTGGAATATGGTCAATTCTGGCAGAATTTGGCAGACACTCAGGTTATACCCTGAACAAAACCAAAACAGAAGTTCTATCATTTAATTATACTCCTTCTCAGGAGGTGAGGGACTTCCTCCCTCTGGAGTGGTCCACATCCAAGATGTCATACCTGGGTGTTTGGCTGACCAGACACTGTTCCTAACTCTTCAAGGCTAACTACACCCCACTCCTAAAACAAATGGAGAGGGATATAGACAGGTGGTCAATCATAAACCTCCCATTATACTCCAGATTGCAGACAGTAACATTGAATATCCTCCCTAAATACTTATACCTCTTTCAGTGCCTCCCAACTTATATCTCTAAAACACAATTCCAGGAATGACACAGAATAATTCTAAAGTTTATTTGGAATAATAAGAAGCCTAGAATAGGGGTCCGGGTACTTCAGATGAACAAGGCAAGGGGGGGCAGGGCACTCCCAGACCTCGATGATTATTACTTGGCTACACAGATTAAGAGGGCCCTCCAGTGGGCTACCGCCACATACTCTGCTAACTGGAAAGACATGGAGAAAATGGAAGAGGAGGAACAAGGACCTCCACTGGGGGTCCACGCTATCCAGATTGAGACCTCTAGGGCTTACCCCCCTCCGCTCCTGGGATCAGTCCGGGACACCCTGAGGGCGACACATAGAGTCTGGCAGAAATATAAAATAAAGCACTCCCTCTGGCCTCTTTATAGGTCTTCCTGTGATGTTAACTTTACACCACCTCGATTAGAGCATACCTTTAAAACTTGGGAGAGACTGGGCCTTGTTCATATTAAACAATATATGTCTGGTGGTGAGGTAATAGGTTTTCAGACTTTGGTGATTAAATACGGTCTACGGAGAAAGGATTTTTTCCGGTACCTCCAAATCAGGGACTACATACACCACTGTCGTAGGGCAGCCCCCCGCTCGAGTGATACCGCCCCTTTTGTGGAGACCCTCTCTATGATACTCTCCTCGAGGAAAACCCTGGGCCTTATCTCTACCATATATAGAGCCCTAGCAGAGCTAAAAAAGGACCATTTGGAAAGGGTCAAGAACAGATGGAAAGAGGAAGGGGGAGCCGACCTTAGAGAGATTAACTGGGACCTGGTTTTTAAATGGGCATCTAAAATGACTAGTTCCCCTTTCTGGCAGGAATACAGCTGGAAGGTGAGGATGCGATATTTCCTCTCCCCCCTCTCACCGAGCCGGAGAAGTCCTGACAGGGATACAACATGTTGGAGGGGGTGCGGGGAGGTGAAGGCAGATTATCTACACATTATGTGGGCCTGCCCACGATTGGGTACTTACTGGGGAGAGGTTACCAAAGCGCTTATTACACTGTTTGGGCTGGAGGCCCCCCTAGACTGGCCGTGCCTTATTCTAGGTGAACCACCCCAGGGCCTGGCTGGAGCAGACTCATTATATCTGTGGTCCCTTCTGCTGGCGGCAGCTCATAAGGCCATTACCAAATTGTGGTTAAGACCCGATACCCCCACCGTGGTTAACTGGACACTAATAGTCCAAGGAATTGCAGACATATAAAATAAATGATAGAACCCCGGTTTATATTGGAGATGGACCAAATGGGAGCGTTGGAAGGAAGTAAAGGTTGTTGGACAACACTCCAGCCATTGCTGAGGCCCCCCCATTGGTGCGGGAAGACGAGTGGGAAGCGAAGGTTCCCCCCCCTACTTACTAATTTGGACCTGATGTGAAATATGGCTTATATGTGGCTGCCGGCCTGTAGGGGGTCACTTTCGAGGAGGGGATGCGGAGGATATACGGGTGCCCCTAAAGACACCAGATGGGGATCGCCGGTTTGCTCTGCACACCTTCTCTCATTTTCTATTAATAAATTGATTAATTAAATAGAAATATTGAAAAGAGGGAAAATATTGTCTATATAAGTTGATCTATATTAACTTTATGCACCAAAGTAGAAATTGTCTGACTTGCCTGTATCAATTGTACCTGCTGGTTGTTAAACTTGAATTAAAAAAAAAAAAAAAATATTTGCAGTTAAAGGATCATCTGTACGGCTGTTAATGACTACCACAATACTAACATATAATACCCCCCGCCCCAAAATAAACATTAGGGGCCAGGTTAAAAAAAACATAAAAAATGAAAAATTTCTTAGGATAACATTGCAAGTTTAACTAGCTGTAAGTCCGTCAATAGTTGAAGATAAGGGACAATATATCTAGCCAAACAAAGGTGTCACTGAGTAGTATAACACTAATGCATAATCCTCACTCAAACATTCATGGGGTATGCACTGCACCCCAAAATTACCTCCTGTCTTCACCATGGTGCCAAATTCACAATGAAAGTCCCATCGTCAATATCAAAAATGCACCAAAGGTGTATCTAGCCTTTCAGTACAGCCATAGCAAATTTCTGAGCAAACTGAAACAAATGTACTGACTTACGAGTAAATAAACCCCCCCAAAACACATTTTTACCCATATACAATCAAGAGCTGGCAGCTAAGATGTACATTTAATATATTTTTCCCTTTGAAGTGAGCCCCCCCCCAAAAAAAACAATTGCAATCAAGCACATCAATTGCTTTTCTGGAGGCCTGGAAGTTCGGCCGGATGGATCTGTGAATCTGTGGTGGGATAGAAGTGCAGGGCCCAGAGAACCCTACGCTTCCCTAGGCCGTGAATGAGGATGCGATTCTGCTATCTCAAAAAGTAAAGAAATTCTGCGCAAAAAAATACATCAATGCACTAGTTATGGTTCAGATTAAAGCATCAACAAATATGCTCAGATGTGCAGACTACTGTGTGTGAGAATGGAGTGCACATTAGGGTTGATAACCACAAGGAAAACCCCAGGCCTAATTTGTCAAGACTCAGGTCAGCCAAAACCATAATGTTTATTTCCTTTTTCTGCTTGGAGAGTGGGGTGGGGTGTCAGGACTGGAAACCCTAATACCTCTTTTCCCTACTTGCGTTGCTTTAATATGAACCCTAACTGGTGCAGTAATGCAGTTTTTTGCAAGTTCTCGTTAATGCCACAAAAGTAGGGAAATGTGAAGTTTGGGTTTCCAACTCTAACTCCCCACCACCCCCAAGCAGCAGAAGGAAAAATCATTAGGCTTTTGGGTCTCTGGAGTATTGGCGAATCAGTGGTGGGGTCTTTCCTGGGGTTGTCAACCCCAATGTTCACCCCCCAGCCTGTAGCCTCCTGTCTGAAGCACAAGGTACTGCTCCAAGCCAGTGCCTCATACTGATATACTCTTGAAAGGTAGAGAAGTATGTCTAGCCATATGTTGCCAATGCAATGTGTTGTAGCTTTCTTCATGCAGGGCCCGAAGAAAGGAGATCACATCTGACCTTGTTTGCGCAGAGAACAGGGTGGGCATTAGGGTTGACAACCCCAAGGAAGACCCCACTACTGATTTGCCAAGACTCTAGAGACCCAAAATTCTAATGTTTGTTTCCTTTTGCTGCTCGGGGGGTAGGTTTGGAAACCCTAATGTCACATTGCCCTACTTTTGTGGCATTAACTTGAACCGTAACTGGCGCATCAACAACGTCTTTTGCAAAGAATTTCCTTCCTTTCTTTTTGAGATAGTGGATTTGTATCCTCAGTCACGCAGGTCCCTTTGGAACTTGTGTGAAGACATATAGATGCACAAGGCCCAAGGGAAGACTCTGTCTGCCTATGGAATGCAGGATTCTTGCATGCCCTACAGTTCTGTGCAGCAACGGATGCCAAGAATTCTTGGTGCTGTCAGCTTGGCTGCAGTAGTGCAGGGCTGTATGGTCTCTGCTCTTCCATGAAGCTGCAGATACATACACACATGGGAAAGAATCCATCTGTCAGTCAGTGCACGGGGCCCTCAGACATGCAAGGCTCTGTGCCGAGAGAAGAGTTGTCTTCACTATATGCATGATCAAATTTCATGGCGAGAAACTCATTTAAGTCATAAAACCAAAAATTATGATGCGCAGTCAAATTTCAAGTCGAGCACATTTCGTGTCAAGAAACCAAGTTTCTGCTCTGAAAAGAAAAATTCTGATGTGCAATCAAATTAAAGGCTCAGAAACCAATTTTCTTCATTGAAAGAAAAAGACATGATGTGCAATCAGATTTCATATTGAGAAACCAATTTTTTGCTGCAAATTGAAAAATTCTGATGTGCAATCAGATCTCGTGTTGAAAAACCATTTTCTGCTGCAAAATGAAAAATTGTGATGTACAATTAGATTTCATGCTGAGAAATCAGTTTTCTGCTGCGAAATGAAAAATCATGTAGTGCAATCAAATTTCATGCTGAGAAACCAATTTTCTGCAGCAAAACGAAAAATTCTGATGTGCAATCAGATTTCATGCTGAGGAACCAGTTTTCCACTGCAAAACAAAAAATTGTAGTGTGCAATTACATTTCATGCTGAGAAACCAAATTTCTGCTGCAAAATGTAAAATCATGGTGCAAAATCAAATTTCATGCTGAGAAGCCAGTTGTCTGCTGTGAAACAAAAAATTATGGTGCGCAATCTAATTTCAGAATGACAGCTTACGGTTGTGAAGGAGGTGTACAAAAATGGCTATGTTAAAGATATGAAGTGAAAATATTAAAAAGTAACGATGTTAGGAGTGTGCGTAGAAACTGCGCAGCACATGCTCGTAATGCAGTCAATTTTTGGAATTGTTTCACCAGATTTTCAACATGGCCTTTGTTGGATCCCTCCTCATGAACAGTGGCAGTGTCATTTTGTTTAATTTTCCGAAGGTAATTTCGCTAGAGCAAACGTATATTCTGGCGCCTACAGGTGCGAAACATGTTTCGGGCAGGTTGTGGAAAATGACAGCTGTACTGTTGTGAAGGAGGTGTGCAAAAATGACAGTGTTAAAAATGTGGAGTGAAAATATGTAAAATTAGCGGTGTTGGGAGCGTGCGTAGAAACTGTGCAATGTACGCTCGTAACGCAGTCAGTTTTTGGAATTTTCTCACCAAATTTGCAACATGGGTGTTTTGGGACCCCACCTCATGAACAGTGGCACTGCCATTTCATGACTCTGTCCCAAAAGGTGATTCTGCACAGTGACCGCGAAATCACATTTCGAGACCAAGTAACAAAATGACAGTGATGGTGTTCATGAGGAGAGGTCCTAAGAAGCCCATGTTGAAAATTTGGGGCAAAAATTCCAAAAAATGGCTGAGATATCAGCATAAGTTGAAAAACCCATTGAATGGCTGTATAGCACTCTTACCTTTAATTCTTCGGTTTGCGGTTGGGCTTTGCAGAGTGCAGACGTGTCCTGGTCCAGAGAAGATGTTAGCACCGACCTCTGTAGGTACGTATGGGGTAAGGGTGTGTGTGTGTGGAGAGGTGGGTGCTCAGTGGGAGGGGTGAGGGAGACCGCAGTGATGATGAGGGACCGTTTTTACTTTTACAGGGAAACAATAGCAACAGCGAGGGACCGTTTTCAATTTTACAGCATGCGAACAATGGGACATGGAAACAACACATTTCGGCACACTGGGGTAGGCTCCCAGTGTGCTACATGAATGCCAACATGGGGATTGGGCACCCCATGTCGGGTATAACGTGGGCAGGGGCAACGGGAAACAAAACATTTTGGCACACTGAGGTGGGCTCCCAGTGTGCCGCATGAATGCCGACATGAGGGTTGGGCATAACGTCGCCAGGGGGCACCAGACACAACGATACTGATGAGGGGCCGTTTTCTAATTTTTAGACAACCAATTTTGTACACTGGGGTGGACTCCCAGTGTTGTGATATCGCGACTTAGGAAGGGGGGCACAAAATACAGAATGGCATTGTGCCATTCGCAACATGCTGGAACCGCAGCACTGCACATGCGTGCGACTCGCGCGCTTGCGCAGTGCATGCATCAGAATGCGGAAGTAACAGCTGAAATAGTGTGGCTGTTATTCCGTATGGTGATCGTGACAGAGGGCTTTTGGAAGGATACTTCCAAAAGTCTAGTGAAAGAGGTTGTGAGAGCGGCCGTTTTCAGAGATAGAAAGCTCTCACAAAATGACTGTAGGCTCTGCCCACAGCCCTAAAAATTGCCCTGTGACACCAAATTTTTGGTGTCATATTAAAACATTATCCCATAAACCATACTGAACGTGCTCAGAACAGAAAAACACAAATCTTTAAATTCTTATAACTCTGGATGCATTTAATATTTTGTCACGAAACCTTCCAAAGGCACTACCTTGCCACAGCATGCTTCTAACCTGAAAGTTTCAGGAAAAAATTCCATTCCATGTAGTCTGTAGGTGAGAGCAAAAAAAGTTCCATGTTAAGTATAGGAAAAAAAATTAGACGTCTACAGGAAAATGACATGCAGATCTCAGAAACTGCACAAGCTGCCTTCACAAAACTTTCCACAGATCTAGACCTTACGTACTAGTCAACATCTGCAAAATTTAAGCTACTTTTGTCAAACTCTGCCGAACCTAGGGGTTTAACATTGAACACCCTACTCAACCCTAACTATAAGGGCGCTACCACACCCCTATAATATGTAACTATCATCACTTTTACTACAGAGCCA
The DNA here is from genome assembly GCA_016271365.2 of Neoceratodus forsteri. Lineage (NCBI taxonomy): Eukaryota > Metazoa > Chordata > Ceratodontiformes > Ceratodontidae > Neoceratodus > Neoceratodus forsteri. The sequence continues at coordinate 1,389,305,161 of CM028131.1, read as the reverse complement.
GTGGCAGGAATGACAGTGCATATTTGGAGGTCCAATATGCCTTCATCTACTCATAAACAAATTTATGTTGAATAGGACAGTATATCTAACTTTCAGTGCCCTAAAGGTATCCTTTTCGACTACTCCCCCTCCTCAGTGCCAATCCCAGTTCAAGTTAGCCTTGGCAACTCTGTTTTATAATTGTATCAGGAAATGACAGGGAGACCCCATGTTAACCACTTTTCTGCACAACATCTCTAGTCATATGGTTCATGTGCCTCCTGCCCCCCAACCAAGTGTCTGGCTCCCCTGTAATAAAGGTGGGCAAATGCAATAGGCTTACCTGGATCTCTCCAACTATAGAATGTGGAACCTTTTTACCAGTTCGGCTCACTCATCTCCCATTACCGTATCACGACCTCCGGGCTTGCAGGATCTAAAGCTCTGCAGCAAGGTTTTTATGTTTTCCCTTAGCACCTCTGCATGTCTGCGATGCTCTTTCCATGGGTTCTGGTATTGATTCTGATGCACCGACCATCCTTACCCCACATGCTTGGCTACTCCTCTTTGCGTTGTATCATCCCCTGCCATCTATAATCCCAGTTTACGTAAATCTGCTACAGCTTTAGCCACCATGTCATAGATGTGGGATCCAGTTTCTGCTGTTACTTTCAGACATGCAGGGTAGGGCATCTGAAATGTTATCCCCTGGGCTTTCAAAGCGTGCTTCAGAGTTCCGAGCATATGCCATCTTTCGAGGACCTGCTGCGGGTAGTCATGGTCTAATATTATGCGACAGTACTGAAAAAGTAATGCTCAGTTCTGCCAGGCCAGGTGGATAATGCCATTCTTCATACTGAATTTCTGCATTTGAAGAGCTGTTGAGTGGAGAGTTTACCTTAGCTTGTAGTATCTTACTATGGTAGCAGTTTAAAAGTTTACCATTACCTTGAAATGTTGCAGTAAGTGAGATAATTATTCTGCAGCAACTCCATTGCCTTCAGTGGTAAATTGATCCAGTGATCTCATGGTACCTTAAGGTATGCTGTGGTATAAGCTTGAATTTTGGTGACATGTTTGCAAGAAGCTATTTGCTTGAAATAAAGTAGTATAGCGCAGTGGTTTGACTCTGAGCTGCAAACCTGGAGACCTGGGTTTGAATCCCACAGCCCCCACTTGCATACTGTGTGACCCTGAGCAAGTCACTTAACTTCCTTGTGCTCCCAGGTCACCCCTGCAAACAAGCTTTCAGCTTAGTGTGTTTCTCCTGATTTAAAAAAAAAAAAAAAGTGGATATTGAAATGGAGTCTCATTCTGTTTTCTTGGAACTGTGGAGAAAGTCCCACAGCCTGGACAGCAACCTGGATTTATCTACACACCACTGGGCCAGCCCTATCTAGGTTAAAACCTGTCCCATTGAAGACAGGACATCCTTTGCTCCCTCTTGCTATTATTACTGTCTTGGTTGTATTTTAAACGGTTCCCTTTCATGTTGGAATACAGTTTGTAAGCATACTTGGTCTAGTTGTTGTCGTTTCTCTCTGAAGAGGGTTTGGATATGCATGTTGTGATCATATACTTATTCCTTACCATGCTGAACATTTTACAGTGAAACAGATTTGCCCTGAGGGATGGGCACTAAGTAGCAATATGGAATTTTGTCAGAGGTCTTGGAAACCTCAACTTTTTTCATTCTAAAGTGCACTGAGAATTGCTTAAGAGATTAATCCTATAGTAGAGTACGAAGCTCCAGATATCTGAAGGAGCATTAGACCACCCTACTGTCTTCAGTGGAACTCCCTGCCTGAAGTGACGTTACTTGTGTTTTGTTAGGAAACAAACGTGTTAGGATTTAAAGGACCAAGAAAGATGACTGTAATCATCCCAGCAATGGACGTCAATCATGAGAGGATACCAGTCAGACCTCAAACTGTAAGTTATTTCAAATTTTAATTCATTCTGTCCTTCTATGAAGATTCTAGTTGAATGGAGCTCAGTGCCAGAGGAAGTTTGGGGCTGAATAGTCCTAGCCTGTCTAATTGGTGACATTGTTTAATGCAGTATAACCAAAAAAGACACATACTGTATGGCATAGCCCTGTGATTATGTAGATAGAGTATTCAAATCTATATACCAATAATTGTAAGCATCACAGTACTGTTCTCTCTTATTTTGCCTTTTTATTAGACTCTTGGGTTAATCTGCAGCAGAAACAGCAATAACAATCACCTGTGGGGTTATGAGAGCAAAAGGAGATAATAAATTATGCCATTACTCTTTTTTTTTTTTTTTTTAATTGGAGTAAGTGTATTTATACTGAACTAGAACATGGCTGTGGTATGGATCCCCTTTATGGAAAACCAGAATATCATCTGATGCATTTGTAGTATTCCAGAGATACTGTTATGTAAAGCGTCATAGGTATTGTCAAAGAGTTATAAATATGTTGATGTGTTTAAAACACTTCTACAGCAATACTGAAGTGTTTAAACACGTAAATAAGTTTAAAACATGTTGATGTTACAATGCAGGATGATAATCTGTGAATCCTTGCAGGTCAGCAGTTCAGGTTATGGATCGACTAAATGCTGAGCTCTCCCCTTTTCCAGCAATGTATGTCACAAACTTCTAGCATGTAGGCTTGTAGCTGTATTGTCCTCTGAAGTTTCATAGGTTTTGTCTGTCTTAAATCCATTGATGTGTTCAAGACACTTAACAGCAACACTGACTTATTTAAAACACATTTATCTTGTAAGAATCAGTCTTCACCATTAATTACCACTAGTGGGTCTGAGCCAGTGGTGCTAGGAACCAGTGGGAGCCAGAACTTTTTCAGAGGGCTAGAGACACAGCACTATGTATGCATTGTTGTGCGTGCTTGTATAGAGTGGCGACAACGCCAAACTGCCTCAGTTCCTTTTTTTTCCCCACCGTCAAGTGCGCTTCAGTGATGATGCCACTTGCCTACCAGGAGTCAGAATTTCAGTGTCTATACGATGACAGCGTTCAGTTCTTTAGTGATAAGATTAGAATTTGTTATTGTGGTGTCAGTTTAATCTATACTGTATTTCATAAAATACTATAGTTTGTCTCTTAGCCCTACCACATGTAAACGGTCAGTGACCATAGAGGACAGTAGGGAGCCTGAAGAGGCAGGTCATTCTGGCGATGTGGCTGTGTCCAGTCACCCCAGAGAGGTGTTCCAATGATAGGCAGTCTAGTGCCCGGGAGGGAAGACCGCCCTTCTGGAAGCACAAAAAGAAGCATCCCAAATCCCTTCACATGCTCAGCGTTGGGATCCAGGCACTGCTCATCCTTGACCTCTTCCTTTTTTCGCAAGAAGGGGGAAGAAACAGCACTGGTTAAGGTCGCCCTCTGTCAGGTCTGCTGTGAGACAAATTAAAATGCAGAGCCAGTGCAAGATCTCAGGCCATGTGCCTAAAAACAGCACAGACGTGGAAGAAAGTCATGGCACTCACCACCAGTACAAACAAGGGTCCATACACAAAAGACTTTGCTTCAGATACCTCTCATTTGTTTTGTCAGCAGTAAGAAAGTGCAAAGAAACACCACAGCTTATGGGAGCACTGAAGTCCTGAAGTGTCACCTATTCACTAGGCGTTCCCAAAGGATAGTGCCCTCTAGGTTTTGGTCCCTTTTATAGCAGGCCAGGCTGTGTTTTTAAAGTGACGGTGTACAATATAATTTATACAAACTTCATTAAGGTAACTATACAAAATTATCAAATTCTAGACATACAAAAATAACACTATGACCCACAATCCAAAAATCCTAGTAAAAACACATTTTAAGACAGCAAGTAGAAAGTAACTTTTTACTTGTTACATGGCATGTACCAATACTGGCACTGAGACAACCTCGACTAATGACTCTTTAAATACTGAATTTTAGTGCAGTAAGCAACTGATACAAGTAATCAATGATTTCATAACAACATGATAAATATAACACACTAGATTCATTTTATACAAAAATATTTACATGTTACAACAATATTTCTCTGGTTTGAATGCACCCAGTTCATTGAAGTATCTGTCACCTTCCCCAATAGTTAAATGCTTCATGTAGAAGTTTACTTATCCTCCCTTTTCAAATTTCAAAAAAGAACACTTTTTGCATTTAGAATCCAGACAACCTGAAAGAAACACAAAGAAAGAAAAAGGCTATATCTGCTGTTGGTACTGGTGTAAGCAGTTAGTATATGGAGACTGGATTAAGCTGCCAAAAAGGGGTCCAACTCCAATTGGTCATTCAGACCCAGACCACTGCATGCCCCCAAACTGTATATCCCATATGATTCACATTTTGCAAGTGCCAACTCTCTAATACCTTTCCTTAGCTCCATATTTACCCATTCGTGGCCAGAGAATGCCAGCATATGTTCAGCTTTATTGGTTGCATCTTTTATGTGTATAGCTAGCACATGATCAATGCTGTCATTCCAGACTGCTCTTATGTGGTCCCCCCACTCATTCTTTAACTTTCCTTTTGATGTGACCCACGTAGAATACCCAAGTATAGTTGGCCATGTAAATGACAAACATGGTATCACAATTTATAAAGTTGTTAATTTTGATTGTCTCCTCTGCATGTGGGTTTGTACATGGGTTCACTCCTTGATGAATGGGCAGTATTTGCACTGCCCACAATGCTTGCAACCATTGGGGGAGGGGCAACCAATTTCTGGTCCTTTCTACAGGTTGCACTGAATTTACCAGCTGGTCCTTGAAATTCTTGGCTCTTCTATATTCCACTCTAGGTGGTGTTTTAGCTGTTTCCCTAAAACGTGCATCTGAACCAAGAGCATACCAGTTTTTTGTTAACTAAATCCCTGACTTTTCAGAACCTCATACTGTATGTTGTTACATATCAGGTTTTCTTCTTCCCTTGCCTTACCTCTTTCCTCTTTTGGTTTCTTAGCAGTCAGGGATTGCCTGTCCTTTTCATCACAAAATTTTTAGCTGTCTCTATGCTGGCCCTAAAATAACCCCTTTCCTAGAATCTTCTGGCCAAGTCCACTGATTCCTCCTCATAGGTAGATGCCTCACCACAGTTGTGCTTAACCCGATAATGTTGGCTTCTGGGTATATTGCTGTGAGACACTCGACTTCCAGGTGGTAGAGTTTCCTACCACTGTCACTTATGACACCAGGCCTACAGGGTCACTGTCTCCGGCCCAGAGCCTTCTTATATCTTCCAGGGAGGACTTCGGTGGACAGATCAGTCATTAGGCAGGTCTTATAGAGTAGTGGATTCAGTGTCTGGCCCATGTAGCACCGCTTGTGGTGCAGGTCCCTAACCCCTAGGGGTCGGCTGGGTTGGCACCTCTGGTGGTGCTGCTTGGCCTGGATGTGCATTTGCCTGTGGCAGTAAATTTCAGGTCTTTGCCACTAGCAGCACAGCTGACATATGCCCTGCTTGTGGTGTTGCCTCTGTCCTATCAGGGGACAGGGATGGCCATGGTTCCACCACCAGTCACGTCGGTGCCGGCTGGGTCATTTATTCTGTATGTGGTGTCATGGGTGGTGCTGGGTTTGTGTCCCTCAAGGACTGACCTGATACCCCACGTGCTGGCAGGTGCACCACCACATGACCATGCTGTGCCAGGAGTCCTTCTGGTGTTGACCATGGTGTCACCTCTGGCATCGTTCCTTAGATCCCTGGGGCCAAGGTTGGTGTCGTTGTACCTACGTGCTATGCTCTTAGTTTTGTGACCCCCTTCCCTTTACTATCTCCCTTGTGAGGGACGAGCAGAGGGAAGTGAGTCAGATCCTGACCTCATTATCTCTGATGATGGGATGGTGACTCTTTTTATTGTCCAGAGGTTCCAGACTCAGTCCCTGTGTCTGATCCTCAGGTGGACCTTTCCTTCCAGGATATGCTCAGAAATATGCATTCAGCATTGGATTTCGAGCTAGCAGCCATAGACCAGGATAGGTGCCCCCAATTAGAGTTTCTGAACAAGCTTAATATCCTGGTCAGTCTGATTCCTCCTATCCAACATACTTTAGAGACCTTGCAGACATGGTTTAAAAGAGGCCTGCTACTGTGGAAGCTGTCCCCTTGCAGGCAGACAGGAAATATGCTGCTGTCAAAATAAGCCAGTATATTTCACTCCACCTGTAGCTTATGCCATGGTTTTTCTGGCTGAAAATAACAAAGCCATAGTACCCAAGGTTTTTACTGAGCACCCCACAAACAAGGAGTCATGCAAGATTGACACCATAGGCAAGCAAGCCTGTACCTTGACCATCTTTGGCATGAGGATAGCTGGCTACCAGGGTCATTTGGTCACTCGGGCAGACTTGATAGGCCTATAGGCCTTTTTCTGCCGGTGTTTTCGTATGCTCGTATTTTTCCAGGTATGAATATACCTTCTGGAGCAAGCTAAAGTCTCTGGCAGAAGCCCTGCCAGAGGCTAAACAAGACATACTGCTTACTGTTAAGCAAGATATTGAATCCAGTGCAAAGCCTCAGTGGATGGCTTTTGTGCAGCATCTCACTCTGTGGCCACAGGCATCTGCATCAGGTGGCATTCCTGGCTGTGGCCTGTTGTCTTCACCTAAGATGTCCTGCAACAGGTGATGAACATGCTCTTCGATGACACTTACCTTTTCGGATAGCAGGTGGAGCAGTCTCTTAAAAAGTCTAATGAAACTAGAATGACACTTAAGACCTCCATGCCAGTTCCCTTTAACCCCCAGAGGGGTAATGAGCGTGGCTGTTTCCTCAAAAGGCATTTTATTTTCATGGCAGAGGTAGAGGAGCACAAAATAATAACAGCCTCCCTTCCCGCCCTCTAAATAAAGTGCAGCCAAAGGAACTGGCACTGAAAGCACTTAGTGCCACCGTCTGAAGCTCTGGCCCTGGTCCTGCCTCAGCTTTTTGAGTCAGGCCTCTTTTCCCCAGTGGTGGGGTTGGGGTGGGGCTTGACCCAGTTTTACCATCAGTGGGAATAACCCATCACAATGGACAAGTGGGTCCTCAGCATTATCTGCGAGGAGTACTCCCTGGATTTCATAGAACCCCATGGATTATTCACCCAGAAGGCAACCCCTTTGGTCATCTTACATGTCAGAACTTCTGTTACAGGAGATTACGGGCCTTCTGAGCATCAGGATAGTGAAATAGTGCCAGAGTCAGAACAGAACAAAAGGTTCTGCTCCCACTACTTCCTAGTTCCAAAGAAGTCAAGGAGCATAGGGTCAGCCCGGTGACACTGGGGTTGCCCATGCTGGCGATCTGGGTTCAGAAACAGATTCAGGTAGGTTGCCGGGGTTGTGGAAGGGGGAAGAGGACTGAGCTTCTGAGAGACTGCTCTTCTCTCCCAAGGAAGAAGGATTTGTCATCCCGGTCTATGACTGCCACCAGGTAGAGGGCTGGTTGTAGTGCGGGCTAGGGCATCATGGAATGGGAGGGTCTGCAGCCAGTTAATTTGTGTGTGCCTCTGCATGCACGCTCACTTTGGCCACAGGAGGGAAGGGAAGAAAAGCAGAAAAGAGGATTGGGGCTACTTGAAGCCCTGCCTGCCCATCTATGGACACGTACTACCATCCGGATGTTGTGGTTCGAACTGGACTGTATACTCGGGGGGGGGGGGGTCCTCCCTCCTCTGACACTGCCATGGGGGGTGGAGGGGAGAAAATCCATGGGAGTAAGTGGCACTGGGGGTGGCAGACACCAATCAATGGGTACAGGGACAGGGCTGAGAAGCTGCCCAGATCCCACAGTGAGAAAAAGGAATACGGAAAAAAAAAATTGGGGAAGGGATATGTGCCCCATTCTCGACCTCAGACATCCTAACAAATTCATGGATTAAGAAGAATTCTGAATGATTTTTCTGGGTTCTCTTCTACCCTACCTAAAGCCTTAGGACTGGTTAGCATCCCTGGATATGCAGGATGCATACCAGCACATACTGGTGCACCCCAGGTGCCATAAAGTACCTTTGTTTTGTTGTGCTGGGACAGTATTACCAGTTCAGAGTCCTGCCCTTTGGGCTTTCCTCTGCACCATGAGTCTTTACAATGTGCTTTAATGTACTTGCAGCATGCGTACGAAAGTTGGAACTCCCAAGTTTTCTCATATTTGGATGACTGGTTAATCTCATGCCTTTCCAAACAGGCGACAGAAAAGGCAGTGGCCACTGTCTCAGTTCCTAACATCCATGGTAGTTTTGCTGAACTTCTGAAAGTCTCAGCTGGAACTCTACCTGGAGTTATTGTTTTTTTCAAACTCTCTTTATGCTCCATTCTCTGGTCTCATAGGCTGTCCCTCTGGCAGGACATGAGGAAGCAGCCTCATCCCGCTCGCCTGAAATCCCTTCAATGCCGAGCCTCTGTCCCAGGGTGTTCTCCTTACCATACCCTGACTCTCCAACCCCCTGGCTCTGAACCCCCCCCAAGGTGGGGCCACCAACTCCTGCCCTGCGCTCTATCTAGAATTTAGAGGGTGTCTGAAGCAAGGGGGAGAACCAGAGGTTGGCTGGGAGCGTTCCGGCACTGAGCGTGGGGGCTGTCTGCAGGACCTGCCTTCGCAATCCTGGGTGCCAAGGCTTTTCCACTTTTCCTGGTCCTGGAGGCACAGATGTGCAATGACATCTGGTGCATGATGGCCATGCATCCACCCACAGAACAAACGCTGACACCTCCATACCCCTCTGTGTGACCCTGCTAGTGGCGATGCTCTCAGTCTCCACTGGGAGCTGCGGGATCACAACCCACCCTCTCCAGGAGAGGAGAGGAGAGCAGTCCACCAGGCTCTCAGTCCTTTCCTCCCTGGCCAACCCCCGGTGTGAGGTAAGACAAATGCCTCTACCCTCAGCACCACTGGCCAACAAAGGAGTTATTCTTCATTGGAGCTGTTCTGGACACAACCCAGGCCCAGGCTTTTTTTCCCAGAAAGCAGACTATGAGTAATCCTACAGATGGCGTACTACATCATGGAGCACAAGACTGTGCCAAGCCCACTCCATTCAATGCATGCTAGGGCTGATAGTTTCCTCAGTGTTCACAGTGCCTCTGGTATGCCTACACAGGAGGATAACTCAGTGGATGCTCAGTACACAATGGTCACAAGCATCTCAACTTCTGAGTTAGGGTGACCAACCTCCAGTAAGGTCCCTCACCTGGTGGCTTCTCCTTCTCCCCACCAGAGTCAGAGATGGTTCTAACTACTGAGGACTCCCTGTTGGGTGGGAAGCCCATTGCCAGGGCTTTGAGACACATGGTGTCTGGGATCTGTCAGAGACTCATCTCCACGTAAATGTGTTAGGGATGTGAGCAGTTTTATACGGTCAGAAAACCTTAATCAACTTAGCCACAAAGTAGTCCTCCTCCAGACAGGCAAGTCTGTCATGTATTATGTCAACAAACTAGGAGGAGGACACTCTCACCCTCTCTGCAAGGAGGTGATGAGAGTGCGGGAATGGTGCTTGGAGCAGGAGATTCTACTCAAAAAATTCCGTCTGCTAGGAGTCTAGAACACCCTGGTAGATGAGATCAGTCGAACAGAGGCCAATCCTCACAAATGGTCACTAGCTCCAGATGTCATGAGTTTGCTATTCGACGAGTGGGGCAACCCAGATGGGGATCTTTTTGCATCTCTGCTCAGTGCTAAACTGCAGAATCTGTTTCTGTATGCATTCTTCCCAGTCCCTGTCATCCAGAGAGTGTTATGGAAGCTGGAGGCACTTGAGACAAGTGATACTAGTGGCCCCCCTGCTGGCCTCAGCAGATATTGTTTCCTCTGTTTAATACACTTTCAGTCAGCGAACTGAGGACTCTACCACTCAGGACAGACTTATTGATGCAGAGTCAGCTGGTTCATCCCAACTTGCGCTCCCTTTACCTTTATGTCTGGCTCCTGAAGAAACTGAAGTGAACAGGTAAAATATATCTCAGAGGGTCTCTGAAATACTTTTGGCTGTAAGTAAACCTTCTACTAAGAAGACATACAGGGCCAAATGGAAAACATTTTTTATCTGATGCTCGAAAACGCATACAGACCCCTTCCAGTGTCCACCTGACAAGGTTCTGGAGTACATACTGGACTTTTCTGATGCTGGCCTGCAGTATTCCCCAGTAAAGGTCCACCAATGTGCTGTTTCAACATACCACAAGCCCATTTGTACCCTCTGCTTGACACAGCTTCCACTGTTTCAGAAGATCCTCGAGGGGATTTTACACACAAGGCCTCCCGTCAGGAAGCCATCGACTCCCTGTGACATCAGCCTTGGGTTTGATATGCTCACCCGCAAGCCCTTTGAGCCTATTGCGACATGTGACCAGAAGTTTCTCACTTGGAAAACAGCTTTTGTGGTGGCTATCACTTCTTCTTACAGAGTGACTGAAATCCATGCTTTGGGCATAGATCCTCTTTATACTGTTTTCCATAGAAATAAGGTAGCTCTCCGTACACACCCCAAGTTTGTACCAAAAGTAGTGTCAGAGTTCCACCTTAATCAGGCTGTAGTCCTGCCTTCCTATTTTTGCCAACTTCCAGAATGAAGGAGAGAGGACTTGCCACTCACTGGATGTTAAGAGGGTCCTTAGGTTTTATCTGGAAAGAACCAAGGACTTCAGACAATCCAAACAGCTCTTTGTCTCCTTTGATCCTAATTGGAAGTGCAGCCTGTTACAATCAAGTGCATTTCTGCCTAGATTGTGAATTGCCTTTGCCACTGCTGTACTGTGGTTCAACTTAAATTGGTGGGCAATGTATGTGCCCACTCAACTAGAGCGGTTGTCACATCCCTGGCAGAAATACTGTCTGTGCCTGTTGGAGACATTTTCAGAGCTGCAACTTGGAGTACAGTGCACACATTCACTAAGCACTCTCACTATGCCCTGGATGTCCATATCAGGCAGCACGCCACCTTTGGCAGGACAATTCTGAATGGATTATTATCCTAAGTGAGCACTCCGCTCCAGCTGCCTTAGTCCACAGCACTTATTTTGAGCTTGGTACTCTGACCCACTAGTGGGATTCAATAGTGAAGATTGATTCTTGGAAGATATCCAAATTATATACTTAAAATAATTATTGATCTTCCAGAATATTATCACCACTGATTCACACACCCACCTACAATCTCCTGGACTCACTCCAGTATTGTGTTGGTCTTCCACCCTTTATGCTTGGTTTGGGCTGTGAGGACACTGTTACTAGATTGGTGACCCTTCTTATACAGGCCACCAGAGCTGTTTTTTGCCTTAGGTTAAGTGCATAGATAACTTGTTAGGTTAATGCTGCTCACCTCCTTGGTAAAAAGGTACTGAGGTGATAGGGGGCTGGTACCACTGTATACCAGCAGGCGAGTGCACTGTCATGTGCCTACTGTGCCACCAGCCCTCTGAAAGGTTCCAGCTCCTGCTGGGTCCTAGCACCTCTGGCTCAGACCAACTAATCTGAATCAATGGTGAAGATATTCTTGAAGATCAAGAATTATGGTAAATACGTAGTTTACATTTTTTTTTATAGAGCCCAACAACACGCTTGCCAACCCAGCTCCAGGATTCTAAGAAAAAAAATAAAGTGCATAGCCCTAGCAGTTCCAAAGTTAGTTCTTTTTAAAGAAACTATCTTTTAAATGGCCTAACTTTGGAATTGTTAGGCCTAGGAGCTGAATTTTTAAATGAAAATTTGGACTCAGATCAATATGATTGTAAGGATGATGACATGTTTTTAACATGTTACTGTTGCAAGTGTTTTAAACACATCAACATCTATTAAAAAAAAAAAAAAAAAAAATTTCTGATCCCAAATGTGCAGTAAGTGAGTGACCACAGTGCTCAAGGGGAACCCGGAATCAAGAGCCTGTGATTGAGAAGTGTTTTATTGGTTTTCACTACAGGCTGTTCTCATTTGGGCTATGGCTGTGGTACACCTATCCACAAACCAAACGCTTTTAAAAGAAAAAGCAACCCGAATGCACAGACCAACATTAGTTGTGTCAAATAAACGAATATACAGCATAGCTTACCATGTCCTCAATTTTATTCTGATCACAACGTACTTAAAAATGCAGCAACATAAGAAGTGCGGCGGCGACTTACTGGACAGAAATAAATAAAAACTTTTTCACCAAATCAGTGCATACTATTTTCTTGACCGGGTCAGCCGAGCAGTAATCAGCCCGCTGCGCGTGATGACGCACGGAATCAGCTGACGCTCGCTAACGCCTTCCTCAGAGCTGATTGGTCAACAAAACACATCAATCATTTATAGTGACTCAGATGCATCGTCATACCCAACACCCAATTAAAACAAACGAGCTCATGAATATTCATATTTACCCCAAATAGCTCATAAATAACAATGTAATGATAGTTCTTCATTTAATCCTTTCGGTTGTAATGTATCTAATTTATAAATCCAGAAACATTCCCTCTGATCCAGCTTTTTCACTAGATTACCACCGCGAATCCCAAATTTCATTTTTTCAATACCAATGAATTTTAAATTCGCTGGTGAACCATGACCTGCAGAAACAAAATGACGTGCCATTGCATTAGTTACAACATTGTTTCTGATTGCTGATTTATGTTCACTTATCCTTTCCCTTAACTGACGTTTTGTTTGCCCCACATAATTCAACCCACATGGGCACATGAGCATATATATTACCCCAGTACTCCTACAATTAATAAATTTGTTTATTTCAAACTTTTGATTTGTATGTGGGTGTAAAAAATATTTACTATTGTAGGTATTGTTACACTGTGCACAGTTACCACATTTATAATTTCCTTTCGGAAATGTTGGAATCCAAGTTGTCCTTAAATTTTCAGGACTCTGCACACTGTGTACTAACATATCTTTTAGATTATTTCCCCTCTTATATGTGATTCTAGGTTTCTTATATATCTCCTTCCTAAATACAGGGTCACCTTGTAAAACTTTCCAATGTTTCCTCACTACATTTGAAATTTCCTCTGCTTGATTTGAAAATTCAGTTATAAAATGAATATAACCCTGGGGTTCCTCATTTACACTTTTTGGTTTTAGCAATTCATTCCTGTTGATGTTAGCAGCCTTTTCCGTCCCTTTATAAATACAGTCAATTCCATACCCACGTGCTCTAAAACGTCTCGCAGTCTCTTGAGCATTATTTCTAAATTGACTATCATTGCTGCAAATCCGTTTTAAACGCAACATCTGGCCACTTGAAATATTTTCCTTTAAACTTCTAGGATGACTGCTTTCATAGTGTAACAATGTGTTTCTACTCATGGGCTTTCTATATAGTGTTGTTTCCAATTTATATCCATCCTTATATATGAGCATGTCTAAAAAAGATACCTTATCAGCATCTACCTGCATAGTAAAGTGCAAATTTGTATCAAAAGTGTTAATTAAATTTACAAACTCATATAAACTAGCCAAATCAGCTGTCCAAATAAAAACAATCATCAATGTAACGTTTCCAAGATCGAACAAACTTAACAAAACTTTCACATTTATATAAATAAATCCTTTCCCACTGCCCCACATACAAACAAGCAATACTTGGGGCAAAAGTAGTGCCCATCGCTATACCCTTTTGTTGCTTGTAAAACTGATCTTTGTAAACAAAATAGTTCGATGCTAAAACCATGTTTGCCATGTCAGTAATCAACCCCAAGTCTGAAATAACATCAGGCTGTACTTGTGCAAATGTCTCAATCGCCTGAATCCCCCCATCATGCGGTACATTCGAGTATAAACTTTCTATATCCAAAGTTACTAACCACTCATCAGAGTTAATAGCCATATTTTGAATTTGTCTAATCATATCTCCACTGTCCAATATAAAAGATGGCAAATTTTTAACTAATGGTTTTAAATAACAGTCGACCATTTGTGAAAAAGGTTCCATAGATGATCCGATGCTTGACACAATGGGACGTCCTGGTGGACTCTGAGCATCCTTATGGATTTTTGGTAGTAAATAAATCACTGGCCTTATTGGTACTACCACTTTCAAGAATTCAGCCTCTTGCTTATTTAGACGTCCATTTAACTCATTCGATTTAATGAATTCTTCAGCTCTCAGTTTAATCTCATTTGTCGGGTCATTAGCTAATTTTTGATAATATACTACATTGTTTAACTGTCGAAGCATTTCATTTTCATATTCTATCACATCCCATAACACGATCGCTCCACCTTTATCAGCCGGCTTTATAACCATACTCATATCTTCCTTTAATGATTTCAATGCCAAATGCTCCTGAAATGTCAAGTTAAACTTTTTTTCTTTCTTTCTTTTAAGTATTAAATCCACATCATGGTCAACTAATGCAGAAAACGTATTAATAACATGGTGATTTGCAGTAGGGGCGCAAAAACCACTTTTCTTTTTCAGATGCTTCGTCAGACTGTTCTCATCCATTTTACTATCACATTGAATCACACCAGCATGATCGTTCTTAAGTATCATTTCCTGATTTCCAAAAAAACATTTTAGATGAAGTTGTCTGTAAAGTCTAAACAAATCAATCTTGGTTTGAAAAGGATTGACATTTTTACTGGGTACAAAGGATAAGCCTTTCTGTAAGACAGCCACCTCATGAATTGTAAGCTGCCTATTAGTTAGATTTACGATTGCCATTTGTTCTGCCTGTTCGAGCGCCTGGGAGGACCCGAATATTGCCATCTCCCTCTGTTTCTCCCGCGTCCTCCTCGCCCTCTTTCCACGTCCCCTTCTGATCTTATGCTTTCTCTGTATAGGGGCACATGAGGCCCCGGGGTATCCCCTGGAAAAATAGAGGGCCGAAAATCCTGCCTCTGCTGAGCCAGATTAATTTTCCCAGATTCACTTTCAGGGGAGGGCAAAACCGTCTACACCAAGCTGAGTCATATTCCTTCTATACAGGAATGGTTCACGACGAGTTTTGCTTTGCCAGTTATAGACTTGTCCACGTGTATAATCCCTGGCATCCCTTTCATGTTTTTGCAATTTATATTCTTTTAATTCAGCTTGAAATTTCAAAATACTAACATTAATTCTTTCAAACATAGCCTGAATTTCCAAATGAGGAAACCCAGATTTAAAGTCATTCTCCATCTTTTTAATTTGTTCTTCCACACTGGCAATGTCTCTCCTTGCCTTTTTAATCAGAGCCAAAATTAAGTCATTAGAGGCTTTGTTTAAAATTCGTTCCCAGTCCTGCATCAATAGCTTGTCATCTAACCCATATGCTGGTGGCTTTTGCACACGCAACCCCCTAGGGATCCTTTTATCTCGCCAATATTGTGACAAAGAGAATGCGTGCAGTTGATATCTAATCAGTTTTTTCCTCAAACTCTCCAAATCACTGCCATCTGGTTTCAAAGTCATAGTACTCGTACTTGGTATCGGGGAAAATAGAATTTCACATGCTGCCCGGTCAAAAATTATTTCAGCCCCTTCGGAATCCGAAAAGCTTAATAAAGCCGTTTGTATAGATGGACTGTCCTTGAACATTCCACTTTCTAGACCAGTCGCCATGATTCTACTATGAATCTCAATGCAATTGCCTCCACTACACGCTGTCTGGGTCACTACAGGTCAAAGAGCCAACCTCGTACACCTGCGGTCCTCTGAGTAACCGCGTTTCAATTTGTGAAACAAATCAACATTCGAGGTGCTCACGTTCACTAAATGTGAAACAAATTTGACCTGGTGCTAATTCGGAAACAGAGAAAACGAATCCACAAACCAAACGCTTTTAAAAGAAAAAGCAACCCGAATGCACAGACCAACATTAGTTGTGTCAAATAAACGAATATACAGCATAGCTTACCATGTCCTCAATTTTATTCTGATCACAACGTACTTAAAAATGCAGCAACATAAGAAGTGCGGCGGCGACTTACTGGACAGAAATTAATAAAAACTTTTTCACCAAATCAGTGCATACTATTTTCTTGACCGGGTCAGCTGAGCAGTAACCAGCCCGCGTGCGTGATGACGCACGGGAATCAGCTGACGTTTCGGCTAACGCCTTCCTCAGAGCTGATTGGTCAACAAAACACATCAATCATTTATAGTGACTCAGATGCATCGTCATACCCAACACCCAATTAAAAACAAAACGAGCTCATGAATATTCATATTTACCCCAAATAGCTCATAAATAACAATGTAATGATAGTTCTTCATTTAATCCTTTCGGTTGTAATGTATCTAATTTATAAATCCAGAAACATTCCCTCTGATCCAGCTTTTTCGCTAGATTACCACCGCGAATCCCAAATTTCATTTTTTCAATACCAATGAATTTTAAATTCGCTGGTGAACCATGACCTGCAGAAACAAAATGACGTGCCATTGCATTAGTTACAACATTGTTTCTGATTGCTGATTTATGTTCCTTATCCTTTCCTTAACTGATGTTTTGTTTGCCCACATAATTCAACCCACATGGGCACATGAGCATATATATTACCCCAGTACTCCTACAATTAATAAATTTGTTTATTTCAAACTTTTGATTTGTATGTGGGTGTAAAAATATTTACTATTGTAGGTATTGTTACACTGTGCTGATTACCACATTTATAATTTCCTTTCGGAAATGTTGGAATCCAAGTTGTCCTTAATTTTTCAGGACTCTGCACACTGTGTACTAACATATCTTTTAGATCATTTCCCCTCTTATATGTGATTCTAGGTTTCTTATATATCTCCTTCCTAAATACAGGGTCACCTTGTAAAACTTTCCAATGTTTCCTCACTACATTTGAAATTTCCTCTGCTTGATTTGAAAATTCAGTTATAAAATGAATATAACCCTGGGGTTCCTCATTTACACTTTTTGGTTTTAGCAATTCATTCCTGTTGATGTTAGCAGCCTTTTCCATCCCTTTATAAATACAGTCAATTCCATACCCACGTGCTCTAAAACGTCTCGCAGTCTCTTGAGCATTATTTCTAAATTGACTATCATTGCTGCAAATCCGTTTTAAACGCAACATCTGGCCACTTGGAATATTTTCCTTTAAACTTCTAGGATGACTGCTTTCATAGTGTAACAATGTGTTTCTACTCATGGGCTTTCTATATAGTGTTGTTTCCAATTTATATCCATCCTTATATATGAGCATGTCTGAAAAAGATACCTTATCAGCATCTACCTGCATAGTAAAGTGCAAATTTGTATCAAAAGTGTTAATTAAATTTACAAACTCATATAAACTAGCCAAATCAGCTGTCCAAATGAAAAAAACAATCATCAATGTAACGTTTCCAAGATCGAACAAACTTAACAAAACTTTCACATTTATATAAATAAATCCTTTCCCACTGCCCCACATACAAACAAGCAATACTTGGGGCAAAAGTAGTGCCCATCGCTATACCCTTTTGTTGCTTGTAAAACTGATCTTTGTAAACAAAATAGTTTGATGCTAAAACCATGTTTGCCATGTCAGTAATCAACCCCAAGTCTGAAATAACATCAGGCTGTACTTGTGCAAATGTCTCAATCGCCTGAATCCCCCCATCATGCGGTACATTCGAGTATAAACTTTCTATATCCAAAGTTACTAACCACTCATCAGAGTTAATAGCCATATTTTGAATTTGTCTAATCATATCTCCACTGTCCAATATAAAAGATGGCAAATTTTTTAACTAATGGTTTTAAATAACAGTCGACCATTTGTGAAAAAGGTTCCATAGATGATCCGATGCTTGACACAATGGGACGTCCTGGTGGACTCTGAGCATCCTTATGGATTTTTGGTAGTAAATAAATCACTGGCCTTATTGGTACTACCATTTTCAAGAATTCAGCCTCTTGCTTATTTAGACGTCCATTTAACTCATTCGATTTAATGAATTCTTCAGCTCAGTTTAATCTCATTTGTCGGGTCATTAGCTAATTTTTGATAATATACTACATTGTTTAACTGTCGAAGCATTTTGCTTTTCATATTCTATCACATCCCATAACACGATCGCCTCCACCTTTATCAGCCGGCTTTATAACCATACTCATATCTTCCTTTAATGATTTCAATGCCAAATGCTCTGAAATGTCAAGTTAAACTTTTTTCTTTCTTTCTTTTAAGTATTAAATCCACATCATGGTCAACTAATGCAGAAAACATATTAATAACATGGTGATTTGCAGTAGGGGGCAAAAACCACTTTTCTTTTTCAGATGCTTCTCACAGACTGTTCTCATCCATTTTACTATCACATTGAATCACACCAGCATGATCGCTCTTAAGTATCATTTCCTGATTTCCAAAAAAACATTTTAGATGAAGTTGTCTGTAAAGTCTAAACAAATCAATCTTGGTTTGAAAAGGATTGACATTTTTACTGGGTACAAAGGATAAGCCTTTCTGTAAGACAGCCACCTCATGAATTGTAAGCTGCCTGTTAGTTAGATTTACGATTGCCATTTGTTCTGCCTGTTCGAGCGCCTGGGAGGACCCGATATTGCCATCTCCCTCTGTTTCTCCCGCTCCCTCCTCCTCTTTCCACGCCCTTCTGATCTTATGCTTTCTCTGTATAGGGGCACATGAGGCCCCGGGGTATCCCCTGGAAAAATAGAGGGTCGAAAATCCTGCCTCTGCTGAGCCAGATTAATTTTCCCAGATTCACTTTCAGGGGAGGATGCAAAACCGTCTACACCAAGCTGAGTCATATTCCTTCTATACAGGAATGGTTCACGACGAGTTTTGCTTTGCCAGTTATAGACTTGTCCACGTGTATAATCCCTGGCATCCCTTTCATGTTTTTGCAATTTATATTCTTTTAATTCAGCTTGAAATTTCAAAATACTAACATTAATTCTTTCAAACATAGCCTGAATTTCCAAATGAGGAAACCCAGATTTAAAGTCATTCTCCATCTTTTTAATTTGTTCTTCCACACTGGCAATGTCTCTCCTTGCTTTTTAATCAGAGCCAAAATTAAGTCATTAGAGGCTTTGTTTAAAATTCGTTCCCAGTCCTGCATCAATAGCTTGTCATCTAACCCATATGCTGGTGGCTTTTGCACACGCAACCCCCTAGGGATCCTTTTATCTCGCCAATATTGTGACAAAGATAATGCGTGCAGTTGATATCTAATCAGTTTTTTCCTCAAACTCTCCAAATCACTGCCATCTGGTTTCAAAGTCATGTGGATTTAATACTTAAAAGAAAGAAAGAAAAAAAGTTTAACTTGACATTTCAGGAGCATTTGGCATTGAAATCATTAAAGGAAGATATGAGTATGGTTATAAAGCCGGCTGATAAAGGTGGAGCGATCGTGTTATGGGATGTGATAGAATATGAAAATGAAATGCTTCGACAGTTAAACAATGTAGTATATTATCAAAAATTAGCTAATGACCCGACAAATGAGATTAAACTGAGAGCTGAAGAATTCATTAAATCGAATGAGTTAAATGGACGTCTAAATAAGCAAGAGGCTGAATTCTTGAAAGTGGTAGTACCAATAAGGCCAGTGATTTATTTACTACCACAAATCCATAAGGATGCTCAGAGTCCACCAGGACGTCCCATTGTGTCAAGCATCGTATCATCTATGGAACCTTTTTCACAAATGGTCGACTGTTATTTAAAACCATTAGTTAAAAATTTGCCATCTTTTATATTGGACAGTGGAGATATGATTAGACAAATTCAAAATATGGCTATTAACTCTGATGAGTGGTTAGTAACTTTGGATATAGAAAGTTTATACTCGAATGTACCGCATGATGGGGGGATTCAGGCGATTGAGACATTTGCACAAGTACAGCCTGATGTTATTTCAGACTTGGGGTTGATTACTGACATGGCAAACATGGTTTTAGCATCAAACTATTTGTTTACAAAGATCAGTTTTACAAGCAACAAAAGGGTATAGCGATGGGCACTACTTTTGCCCTAAGTATTGCTTGTTTGTATGTGGGCAGTGGAAAGGATTTATTTATATAAATGTGAAAGTTTTGTTAAGTTTGTTCGATCTTGGAAACGTTACATTGATGATTGTTTTTCATTTGGACAGCTGATTTGGCTAGTTTATATGAGTTTGTAAATTTAATTAACACTTTTGATACAATTTGCACTTTACTATGCAGGTAGATGCTGATAAGGTATCTTTTTAGACATGCTCATATATAAGGATGGATATAAATTGGAAACAACACTCATATAGAAAGCCCATGAGTAGAAACACATTGTTACACTATGAAAGCAGTCATCCTAGAAGTTTAAAGGAAAATATTCCAAGTGGCCAGATGTTATGCTTAAACGGATTTGCAGCAATGATAGTCAATTTAGAAATAATGCTCAAGAGACTGCAGACGCTTTTAGAGCACGGGTATGGAATTGACTGTATTTATAAAGGGATGGAAAAGGCTACAACATCAACAGGAATGAATTACAAACCAAAAAGTGTAAATGAGGAACCCCAGGGTTATATTCATTTTATAACTGAATTTTCAAATCAAGCAGAGGAAATTTCAAATGTAGTGAGGAAACACTGGAAAGTTTTACAAGGTGACCCTGTATTTAGGAAGGAGATATATAAGAAACCTAGAATCACATATAAGAGGGGAAATAATCTAAAAGATATGTTAGTACACAGTGTGCAGAGTCCTGAAAAATTAAGGACAACTTGGATTCCAACATTTCCGAAAGGAAATTATAAATGTGGTAACTGTGCACAGTGTAACAATACCTACAATAGTAAATATTTTTTACACCCACATACAAATCAAAAGTTTGAAATAAACAAATTTATTAATTGTAGGAGTACTGGGGTAATATATATGCTCATGTGCCCATGTGGGTTGAATTATGTGGGGCAAACAAAACGTCAGTTAAGGGAAAGGATAAGTGAACATAAGTCAGCAATCAGAAACAATGTTGTAACTAATGCAATGGTACGTCATTTTGTTTCTGCAGGTCATGGTTCACCAGCGAATTTAAAATTCATTGGTATTGAAAAAATGAAATTTGGGATTCGCGGTGGTAATCTAGCGAAAAAGCTGGATCAGAGGGAATGTTTCTGGATTTATAAATTAGATACATTACAACCGAAAGGATTAAATGAAGAACTATCATTACATTGTTATTTATGAGCTATTTGGGGTAAATATGAATATTCATGAGCTCGCTTTGTTTTTAATTGGGTGTTGGGTATGACGATGCATCTGAGTCACTATAAATGATTGATGTGTTTTGTTGACCAATCAGCTCTTGAGGAAGGCGTTAGTCAAACGTCAGTTGATTCCTCGTAGCCATCACGACGCCGGCTGGTTACTGCTCGGCTGACCCGGTCAGGAAAATAGTATGCACTGATTTGGTGAAAAGTTTTTATTTATTTTGTCCAGTAAGTCGCCGACTTTATGTTGCTGCATTTTTAAGCTACTGCTAGATCAGAATAAAATTGAGGACATGGTAAGCTATGCTGTATATTCGTTTATTTGACACAACTAATGTTGGTCTGTGCATTCGGGTTGCTTTTTCTTTTAAAAGCGTTTGGTTTGTGGATTCGTTTTCTCTGTTTCCGAATTAGCACCAGGTCAAATTTGTTTCACATTTAGTGAACGTGAGCACCTCGAATGTTGATTTGTTTCACAATGTGGTACACCTATGGCACAGTGGAAGAAGGCTGCACCTGTACTGAACGTATGAGTTAGAGAAATGTGTAACTGGTACAGTTAAGGGTTAATAAGTTGATAAAAAGTGAGGTTACTTAATCTCCACTGAGAATAATGTCTTTAATGTTTACTTTCATGTATAATGTTTGTCCACCTGAGTCCTTGACGTTTCACAACTTCCATGCTGCAGAATCATAAGCGGTGGTCTTGTCAATTTTCTGAAATAGTAATTTTTCAAAAGTGTATATTATGCAGCAAAAAGCACAGGTAAGACAGTACAGGAGAAGTCTGGTAGTGAAGATGAGTCAAAACAGCAGCTGCTAACCAGCGGAAAAAATATGCACTTTTAAAAGACACATTTTTTTTAGCAAATAGACAGGACCTCCTCTTATGATGAAGTGGCAGGGGTGCCTGCCATTAAAGGTAACACCATTCTCTGGTAAATTAATGGTATATCACTATATGGGCTTGAGGATCCTGTCAAATCTTTAAAACAAGACTCAGCTGCAACTGTAGGTGTATGGGCTCCATCTTTCAGTTTGTCCAGTTGCATAGGAGCACAGGAGTCAACTACTTGGTATACCAGGTATATTTCCTGGTTTCGTGATACTGGGTATATGGGTTGTCTCCCTGTCAGTGCTATTAGGTAGGACTAATCTCCTTAGCTTTCCCATTAACCAGAGTATAAGTGTCAGCTGCTGGGATATGGGGTCTGTTTCCCTATCTTCCCTGTCAAACAGGAGCAGGAGAGTCGGTTATTGGATATATATAGGCTCCATATTTCTGCCTCTTCTGTTAAATAGCTGTTTTTTTTAATCAGGCTATTTGCCCAAGAATGTTTTTTTTTTTAATCAGGTTGTTTGCCCCCAAGATGCCACCTGTGTCTGCTTCTGGTTGGCTAGCTGGTAACCCATCAGCCACATCATCTACTTAACTAAATGTGGCTTGTGGGGATTGACACGAAACAAGGCCTGAAGATGCCAACAACCATCATTCAGGCTGCCCAGTGCATATTTTTGTTATCGGTTTTTGCTCTTTCCTTGATCACCTCCTGCTCGACGCTGGGCATTGCCACTACAGTACATGCAGCTATACCCTGTGGAGGCAGGCTTCCTGACCAACCACAGGGGTTACTGCAGCTGTGTAGCTATGGTGCTGTCTCTCCCAGGCTGGGAGCTCTGCCACATGCCATGGCCACTGCAGCCCATTTGGCATCCTGAGCCAGCTCTGGAATTAACTCCCAAACCTTGGTCACTGACATGGGAGTGCAACGCGCTACCCACTGAACCACTGGGCAGCCCCATAAGAACTACTTTTAAGGTATGTTTTTTCTGTATGTTATTTCTGTAATTTTGTTCGGACAAGCCACTTGTGAAAATGGGCAGTAATGCTCATCAAGTTATCAAGTATAAAAAATAATAATGTATGTCATCTTGCTATGTTAGTTTTCAAGAGCACTCACCACTGTTTGTATTGAAGGCTATAGGAACCCATTCTCCAAACCCAATGATATACTATACAATGGATGCTCATAACCAACATGCCACAGAATCTACAGCATACAAATGACTACTAAAAATAAGCAGAGACGAGTCCCAAAACCCAGTTTTAGGACACAGTGAGCGTTCACAATTGGAGCAATATTAATCAAACTTCTTTCATCAGTTATCAAACAAATAACTTGCTTCTTTCCATACTTTGACATAAAACAGGTACCCTTGCCCAACTCAGCTGGGTCTACGCCTCACTCTCCTTAGCCATTGGCCCTAACTCACTCCTTGCTGAGACCCTAAGCTACTAAGCTCCTAAACAGCACAGACTTCTGGAGTCGCACTCTAGCAATAACTGAAACGCACATCTCAGGGAACTCTGTTTTTCTGGTTTACTCAGTGGGCTGTGACTTGATACAATCTGTAATATTTGTATTATTCACTACAGCTCCAGATCGCAGCTGTAATGGGTGGGTTTCATAAATTTCTGCTAGCTTTCTCGCTACTCGCCATCCCATGTTTGGACCTTGTCTCAGGGTGCCCTGATAGAGTTCCTGACCCCTTTTACCCTCTGGTCATGCACTGGCAAGAAATGAGTGGCATGAGTGGAACAAACCCTGAGCTTACCTCCCCTCTCCACCACTTGGCCACCCCGCAGGATTCATTGGAGCAACTCATATACTCCTTCCCTCTGACTACTCTGCTTGGCCTCCACTCTAGTATAGTCACCACCATTAGAACTCCCTTCTCTAGGGAAAAAATGCACATGCTCTTTCTTGATATCAGTATGCCATCTGCTCCGCTCACTAGTACTACTACTCCTGCTGCTATCCGGGAACGTTCACCCCAACCCTGGTCCCACTGTAAAGAGATTGCTTAAACTAAAAGGACAACTCAGTATTGTCTCCTTGAATATCAACAGTCTTCTTTCCAAAGTCACTCAATTCCAGGTCTGGGTGCAGGTAATTAAACCTGACATAATTGCACTCACTGAAACATGGCTCTCCCCAAAGACACTGGATGCATCAATCTCCCTTGAAGGCTACAACTCCTTCCGGCAAGACAGAGTAACCAAACATGGGGGTGGATGCCTAGTATATATCTGATCTGAAATCAAGGTACAGGCACTGGACTGCAGTCTGCATTCAAAAGAGGTCCAGATTCTGAACCTTAAGCTAAGTATAGGTCAGCAGAACAAAGTTCTACTGCTCTCTACAGTCTACATACCACCTGTGCACCAAACTGCTGGTCTTAACCATTTCATAGCGAATCAACAGCAGTTAGGCAATCAATGGGAGAAGGTCATTGTTGGTGATTTCAACATTAACTGGCATTCCCAGATGGAATCAAAAGCCAGGGACCTAATATCCAGCCTATTCCTAACCCAGATGGTCACTGATGACACTCTGCTCAACTACAAAACAGGGAGCAGCACCCCTAATTGACTGACTCCTATCATCACACCCCGAGCATGTCTCTGATGTCACCATTCTGCCAGATAGCCTCAGCGACCATTCCCCAGTGAAGTGCACCTGGTCTTACTACTTCACCAAAATCCCACCTAATGGTCCGAAAATCGCTGTTTGAGGCCTGGGCTACTCGACCAATTCAGGCTGTATTTGACACAGATAGACTGGTCACCCCTGGCGGGGGATATTGATGGAATTGAGGCCCTGACCTACTTTATTATGAAATTCAATCATGCCTGTGATATTTTTGCACCCTATAAAACAAAAAAGATTAGGGGCACCTCTAATCCATGGCTTACCAACTCTCTTATTGGCCTTATGAAGAACAGAGACAATCTGTGGCACAGAGCTAAAGCAGCCAGAATGCCTGCTGCTCATAGCACCTACAAGGCGGCCAGAAACATCTGCACCAAACTGATTTGACAGTCCAAAGCAACTTACTATAAGGAGCTACTGAGCAAAACCTGGGGCTCTGGAAAATAATTTTGGAACGCCATGAAAGCACTGATGGGAAATTCCCCTAAGACACCTCTTAACCTAATAATCACCATGGATGGGGCCCCTACATGAACCTGTTGAAATCGCCAGTGAGCTCAATAACACATTCATGGACCTTTCCAGCGTACTCCCTGGAGACTACCTTAAGGACTTGATGGGTCACCAGCACCATGCTGCTCCACAAAATCCCCCAAGGAATGATCTGCCACCTTTCTATTTCAGGCGAGTCACCATGTCCGAAACAATCAAGCACATTAAAGGGGCCCTATTCAAGACCAGGATGGGAACAGATCTTGTTGACATGAAGCTTGTTGGTCTGCTTCTGAACGAACTTGCCAGTCCTCTAACCATGGTATTTAATGCCTCTCTAAAATCAGGGGTGTTTCCGAATGCATGGAAGTCCGCCATTGTCACACCTGTTTTCAAAGCCGGGGACAAAACACTAATGTCCAACTACAGACCAATATCCATCCTACCCCCACACTCTAAAGTACTAGAAAGAATGGTCTCGGAGCAGCTAGCAGAGTATCTTGATAACTATAACCTACTCTGCCTGCAGCAACATGGCTTCCGTAAAAAACATTCCACACTTACTGCCTTGTTGACTACTCATCCCAGTTATACAATGCCTTAGATAGTGGGCAGGCTATGGGTTCGGTTTTCATTGATCTTACAAAGGCCTTTGACTCTGTGAACCACAATCTTCTCTTGAGCTGCCTTCAGTCAACAGGTCTATCTCCTGACTCAGTATTATGGTTTGGCAGCTACCTCACAAACAGATCACAACGTGTCAAAATTGGAGATACTCTGTCAACATCTAAAGGTGTGTCCCTTGAGGTTCCACAGGGTTCCATTCTTGGACATGTCCTCTTCAGTCTCTTCATCAGCGCAGCCCCATCTGTTAGCCCAGCATGGACTGTACTGTATGCGGATGATGCAGTTATATCGGTTGCTGGTAAAGACTACTACTACATTATATCTGAACTCCAACGCAGCTTCCTCCAACTTGAATCCTGGTTCACACAAAACAAACTACTCTAAACCACAAAAAAACAAAGAGCATGCCTTTCTCTAC
Source organism: Neoceratodus forsteri (assembly GCA_016271365.2). Classification (NCBI taxonomy): domain Eukaryota; kingdom Metazoa; phylum Chordata; order Ceratodontiformes; family Ceratodontidae; genus Neoceratodus; species Neoceratodus forsteri. Next base: position 1,389,279,054 of record CM028131.1, on the reverse strand, counting down.
AACCCAAAGCAAAAAGAAATATCAACCATTGCTCATACACAACCACAAGGGCGAGTTTCTAGACCAAGTAACAAAGTTCAAGTACCTCGGCATCACCTTTGACGACACACTCACTTTCTCAAGCCACAGATACTCTGTAGTCAAGTCAGCAAATATAAAGCTTGGGGTCCTCTTTCTACATAGGCACTTGTTGTCTCCCGAGACGCTCAAACTTGCTACCGGTAGTTCAGTACTGTCGTCCATCGACTATGGGCTGCCTATCTATGGGGCCAGCACAAAGACTGCCCTCAACAGGGTTAGTACACTCCTCAACAAGGCCTGCCGCTTAACACTGGGGGCCTCTTTTGACACCCACACCTGCTCCCTCTACACTGAAACTGGGTGGCTCCCTCTCCAGCTTATAGTACAAAACCAAACCTGTCTTCTCCTAAAAGAAAGTGCTTCTTGGGCTTATGTCCCCCGCTCTGGGCTGCCTCTTTAAACTGGAAGTACCAACTAAATACACTAGAAGTGCGTCCACCCACAGGCTGATGATCCCTTTCAAATGAACGAAACTTGCACAGAATTCCATCTTGTACAATGCACCAAAATGTTGCAGTGAACTACTAGCTGACCTCACTGATACACCCAAGATTGGAACTTTCAGATCTGGACTCAGATCCTTTCTGGACACATCCAAGACCTGTACCTGCCTGCGTATTTGAGAGTGCCCTCCAGCCTCCCTATTTTTCCCTCTACCCCACCCCTCCCCCGTCACCTCTATCCCCCTACCTCCCTGTGTGCTTCACCCAGTCGATGCCTCTCTGGTGATCACCCCCCTGCCCCCTCCTCTTCTTGACGAGGCCTTATCTAGGCTGACCACCCTACCACCTTTGTCTTTTTTGGTGGATCGACCATCCAGTGATCACTAGAACAATGTACCCCCTCCTCTCCTATCCTGATCCTTTCTCTGGCACCATTGTAATTAAGATGTATATAATTGCTATGTACTTGCCTGTGTAATTTGATCCCTGTTTTTTTTGCCTCCATGCCTCTCGTCTACCAATCTGCCTCTGGTCACAGACCCCAGGAGCCCCGGTCACCGGATATCGCCGACTCCCCTCGGTCATCCCTGGCTTACCCCCCAGAGAACGGGGCCGCGGCTCGGACCCTTCCCCACACCAGACCGCGGGCCTTATAACTGGTCGGGGGAACGGCTCCGGTGACCAATCAGGGCGTCCCCAGGGCAGGCGTCATCCAGGCGCTGGCGTGGAATTTTACGCCCCTGTATCCCCCACCCCAAGGAGGCGGGGCGTGCAATGTGGCGTCTGCCCGCCCTCTCTCCCCGAATGGCGTAAGCGCCGCAGCGTGGGTGTTCCCAGCCTCCGCTAAAGTCCCCATCGCCCGGTAGCTGCCCCAACCCTCCCCCCAGAGAAGGAGAGCAGTCCATCGGACGCTCGATCCTTCTCCCCCCGGCCAGCCCTCCGACGACTCGGGTCCGTTCCCGAACCCGGGTCACCGGCGTCGCAAGCGGAAATCCAACCGCTGCGCCGACGGGCCGGCCCTGATCCCTGTTTTTCTGTATTTGTTTGTCCTGTCTGAAATGTTTTGTCCACCACTGACTTGGAACCTTTAAAAAGCAAGTCCTTGACTCAAAGGTATTAATCCTAAACTGAAATAATAAAAAAAAAAAAAAAAAACCTGAACCATGTGCATGATATGACACAAACCTCCTTTATGCAGCTCAAAAGTTGTGAGTGGCAGCAGGCAAAGAGCACTCTCGTGTTTGTTTTAAAATGAGTGGTGCACGCGTTCTGTGCTAGTTAAGTTTCAGTCTTCACTATGTGATGCAGACAGACTTCTTATTCCTGTAGCATTTTAGCGCAGCTTGTCGGACCCCATATCCATGGGTGCTTGCATCAACTGCCAGTGTGCCTGGTTAGGTGCTTGTACCCTGATGTTTTGATGTAACACCATCTTTTGCCATGTGGACCCACATAGTGCGTAATAAAGTGCTCATTTAAAGGGACAGAACAAGTACATGTAAAAAGAAGAGACCCATATATATAAAAGTGCTACATTCACCTTAAAGTTCTATCTTTTAGCTTTGTGTGTATAAGGCCATGGCAGTTCCTAGCTCCAGCCTGTTCAGATAACCCTTTTTTTCAAACTTTGATCATAATTTTCTTTAACTCCGTGACCTGTGTATTCAGATTTTGAGTTTGGCACTGGCAACTTGTGAGGCAGTGAGGGATACACTTTTTTAAATGAAGAGGAAGGGGCAGCATTGAATTTGTAGCAGAGATGTGAGACAATTTTTGGCAGAAGGGACTTAAGTAAAGATAACTAACCAGATGCAGTTAATTTGGAGAATTTAAAAAGAAAGGCAATAAGGCTGCATATGCATCTAATCTCACTTTCTCAGAACTGGCAAGAGAAGAGAATCCCAAAAGGACTTAAAGGCGACAGGAAATCTGTGCTAATTGGCAGCAGTTAGCAATGTTCCTAGTAAGAGAAATGATAAACTTGCCTCCAAATGAACCACAATTAACTGTACCTTAATAAATAGTGATGTGAAAAACTGTGTTTTCAATTGTTTTCTTCTTATGATCAACATTCTGAACAGTTCTTTTCATGGAACCAGTAATTTGGAGTGTTTACTATGTCGCGGTTTGAGTACAGAATGCTAAACATGAGCTATTGTCCTATCAGAACCATGATTAGAGTTATTTCCCCAAACCGTGGCATAGTTAAAACTCCAGATCACTAGTTCCATGAAGAGAACTGCAACAGAATGCTGCCCATAAAAACAAAACAATGCACAATACAGTTTTTTATATCACTTTTTATTCAGGTACAGTTACATATGTGTCATTTAGGCTTATGGATATCATTTCTGTAAACTGGAACATTATAAACAGCTGCAGATTAGAAATAATTTCCTGTCCTCTTTAAGATTCAGAAGCCTGATTACAAGGTGAAGAATTCAAAAATGAGTGGGTAAAAGTCCCAAACAAATGCTCACATGACCTAACACTGCCTATTATTACTAAAAATAGTAAAAATGAATGTGATGCTCTGGAAACTTAAATGAGCACAGTTCATACTATTATTTCAAGCAATTAAACTGCAGAAAAGGTGGGTCATTTTAACAGACTTAAAAAAAGGTCATTCTTGAATTCTTCATCTTCTAGACACCTTTAGATGAACGGTTGATAAAATCCCTTCCTCCTGTTTCCCCTATTTCCTCCCCCCCGCATTTCCTTTTTACCCCATTTCCATAATTTCCACTTCCTGTTCCCTTTGTGGTGTTTTGAAACTTTGCTATTTATAATAATTTTTCATCTCTTTGTGCACTCGGCACTATCTCAAAAAAGCACCAGTTGGGGTCAAAGCGACAAAAGTAGGGAAATGTGGCGTTAGGGTTTACAACCCGAACACCCAGTGCTGTGATACTTCCTGTTTGCTCCCTGCTTCCCGGCACTGTTGCCCTGTAACCAGTGGCAGCAGCGGAGGCGAGTTCCTGCCTTCTGGCTTCCTGCTGGTGTAGCTGCGCGGGCTGCTTCTTGTGGAGGCACTAGCAGGTTCTTTCTTGAGTTGCCTCTCCGTAAGGCGCATCCTCTCTCTTGACTTTGTTTCAGGCATTTTCACGGGGTGTGGGGCTTTTTGTATCATACCCCTTCCCAATGATTTGCCGGACGATCACTTCTTGGGGGTGTTGGATCTTATCATACCCTTCTGCCTCTTCCTTTAAGGGCGTCCACCCCCCACTGGCCATTCCAGTCCACGCTTGGTCATCTGGCCTGCTTCTTACCCCTCCATTCAGTTCTAGGGCTTTGGTGGGGCTGTCCAGCGTGTACAGATGCCTCCTCTGTCTCATGGATGTTTGGCATACTCTCGGAAGCTTCTTGGGTACCTTTACCAAGCTTGGTGGTGGCCTATCCTGAGAGGTGTTTATGCCCCCCCCCCACCATTTTCCCAGGGGCTTCATGGGGTCTGGGCTTTGGCCTGACAAGCCATGTTCCAGGGCCTGCACAGCTGCTTCTCTGCTTCTCCCTGTGGACACTGTCAGTCAGGGCTGTGGCCCACCTCTGGGATTTGTTTTCCTGCTGTGGTGCAGGACTACCCCCCTGCCTGCTTAGGTCTCTTGCCTTCCTTAGATAGCCTGGTTGTGGCTTATCCCTCATGCTTCTTTGCCTGTTTGTTGCTGCGAGGGTCCCAACTCCTTTAACCAGGCTGTACTCTCGGTTTATCAAGTGTTCTTCAAGACCCACTGGGACCAGGGCTTCACCGACTGCACACGGTGGTTTTTAGACCTCTGCTTGACCAGACGAAGGACTGTAGTGGTAGAGGGCTCCTGGTGCCCCCGGGGAAGGACCTTCTTTCTACTCGTGGCCCCTCTGCTCCTTCTTACCCCAGATGTTTCACAGTTGGGGTGGGGGACGTCTGGATGAGATCCTTTCAGGTTCACTGTTGGCGGTACCTGGGGGACTCTCCTCATCATAGTCCTGTCTTCAAGATGTGGGACAGTCTGTTTTGTCTTTTTGGCCTGCCCAGCTTGCTGGCTCCAGGCTGTCTGCTGGTCACCCTGGCTGGTAGCATTGCCGGCCAGTGCTCCATACTGTTGAAAGGAACCCATTTGTTCACCTTTGTGCCAGGTGGTGCTGAGTGTCTGATCATAGGTCCAGCCCATGATATAGTATCGCTTGCTGCCATTGTACCAGGTGTTCATACCGCCCTGGCAGGCGGACCTGATGGACCGTAATCTGTTTTCCACAGGTGGAAACTGCTGACTTGTGGCGTAGGTGTCCTGCTTGACAGAGAGCGGCTTCCCCTACTGTTGCGGTGGACATTTAATGCCTCTGTTCATAAGTACAAGAGACACCCACAGCTTACCTGTCCCTCTGCTGGAGCCTGGTGCCACCAGTGAGGGGGCACACTCTCTGTTGAGACCTTAGGCTGGCTCATCTGCATGCCTGCCCCCTCAGGGCGCAGCCCTCACCTGGTTTGGGGTGTCTGGGAAGGTGGCTGATGTCAAGCTAGTCATCACCATACTCTACGTCAGGACTGATTACTGGGTGTGGGAGCGGCACATTGCTTTAGGGGCCACCTCCCACTACCTAGGCCTTCTTACACGTCGGGTACACTGGGCCACAGAGTATTTCTTGTCCTTCTCTGTTGCCGGGTCAGCATACTCTTCTTTTAGGGTGCACCTCTATGTTCTGTCAGCCTTCCATGTGCCCCTTGCTACCTGTAGTCATTTATGGGCTCCTTGAGTACTTCTCCCTTTATTCAGGGGCAGCATTGCTGGCAGTAGTTATTTAGAGTCTTGGGGCACACAGGCGTGCTCTTTCAAGAGCGGGGTACCTTGGTTCTCCCAGACCTTGAGTCTCTTCTTCTTTCTGCCTGGCTTCTGAAGTCATAGTCGTGGCAAGGTTGGGAGTTCCCCTCCAGGGTGGCTGATGTACTGATGGCTGCTAGGAAGCCATCCCCAAGGGGCACTTACTCCATGAAGTGGAATGCTGCTTCAACCAGGGGGTGCTGCTACCCGTTTCCAGCAGGATGTCATGATCCTCTGCTGCGCATTTTCTCCAAGTGGGCTGTTGGTGTGGGAGTCTGGTTATCTATAATTAGATTCTTTTGATTAAAAAAAAAAAACAACAACCCTGCTATTACTCCTGCTCACAGTCTTTTGGAGCTTCAGGCTCACGTGCATCAACAGCCTTTTTCCCATTTCTTCAGGGGCTGATGATCTTTGCACTTGTCCAGTGCCCAAGTTCTAGGGTACCCCCTATCCTTGTCTGACGGAGGACTCCAGTACTCCTCTATTGAGGTGCATCTATCTGCTATTTTTGCTTTCTTCTATGTGCCCTTTGATGGCAGTACTGTGGCCCATACTTTCTTATGAGGCATTCTACACTCAAAGTCTTCTGTCTGCCGTCCGGTCCCAGCTTGGGGGCTTGCATTTGGTTTAAGGGAATCTGTTCCTGTCTCCTTTTTGAGTCAGCCATGTCTTACAAGCTCTGCTTTCTGTCATGGAAAGTGTTATTTTTAGCTGCTCTTTCTTCTGCTCGAAGATTTTTAGTGTCTCAGGCTCTCTTGAGTGCGCAGCCTTTTTTGCCTTTGATAAAGATAGGATGTGTCTGTGCATCACCCTCTGTTTCTTCCTCAGGTGGTGTCTGAATTTACTTCAGCTCCATCTATCCAGTGATTTATGGCCATTCCACCAGAGGCCTTGCCACCTCTGATTCCTGTTTCAGGAATGTGTGAGCTGCTGAAATCTTTGCTGCTGCCTCTGGGAATACTGTCCACACTTTCGCACAAGGCACTGCAGTCTGGACATTGTCTCCAGAAGATGGGCAGGTTTTGACCAGGCTGTGCTTTAAGACTCTGGTTTATTAGGCCTTTGGTCTCCTGCCATCCAGACTGTCTCACTATCAGAACTGCTTGGGACACGTTCCATAGGTATGACCTGATGAAAGAGATATCCCTGAAGAAGAAGACAGAACAGTTACGTAAGAACTTACCATAACAGTAGCTCTTTTGAGGAATCTCTTTTATCAGGTCATGACATCCCTCTCTGGGGTTTTGAGCTTGCTCCCCGCTGAGGGGCTTGGCAGGGGGATTTCGCTACCACTCCGCCAGTCCTGGTGGTTGAATATGCCGTCTCTTCCCTGACTGCTTGGGAGATGGTGTTCTCTGTACTCTTTCTTGAGGAACCAGAGTCATTCTTTAATTTTTGTTGACCGGGAAAGGACGACTAGACAGTTCTGCCTATTTTCAGCCTTGTCCCGGGGGAGAGGGATACAGATGGATGTCAACTGACATCGAACCAGATTAAGCTGTTGGTGGTATTTTTAGTGAAATGGGGGAAATTTGGCCAGGACAACAGGGAAATTCCCCTATTCTTCCTGCAGAGGGCTTGACTTCCTATGAGCAGATTGGAGGAGCACAGTCACTCTGACTGAGGATCCCTAGCAGAATGGAGGTGCAGCCTGAGATGGAGCAGGATGTGCGGGCAGCTGGAGAGCTGGTCTCCTCCCCAGCTGAGGCTCCCCAAGAAACTAAAGAATTTTACAAGGTGTCCGGAGCTTTGGAAGCACAAGAAGCAGACACTATGGAAATTGCTGTACCAGAAGAAACAACTGCTGTATGTGAGAAAATGAAGGCTGTCACTACTGTTAATTCGGAACAAAACAAAGGTACACAGGCTGAACACTTACGGGTTTTACTAGCGGAAGCGGAAACAAGATTTAAAAAGTGGAGGCAGGAGCTTTCAGCTGCTCTAGCAGTTTCCACTACTGATGTTGAAAAAGAGGCAGTTTCAAGCTTGCCTGGCAACCAGACCACACAGTTTAGGTTTTCCATGGAAACAGCTTCAGAGGTTACAGGACTTCCACAGAATTAAAAAGGTACTGTTTTTCAAGCTAATTCTGATCAAAGCAATGCCACTGAGTTTTCTTTTGCTGCCCGTTCAGTGCAGCGACCTGTTAAAACAAGATCTAGCCAGAGCCGATAGGACTGTGAAGAGCTACCAAGTGACCAAAGTTACAAATGTGCGTAAATATTATGCAGCGCCTGGATGTAACTTTGCAATTTTTTGGAGGTGTTGCACCAGATTTTCACCATGGCCTTTTTGGGACCCCACCTCATGAAAAGTGCCAGTGTCGATTTTGTTCATTTGTCCCAATAGGTGATTTCGCAGAGCAAACACGCTATTTTTTAATATTCAGAAACTGGTAGAAAACTTGATATGAGGTTGGGGAACTTTGCAAAGCTTCGGGAAGTGTGTCATTCCCAGATTTTTTACCAGCATCACTGACAAACTATAAATGTACAATATCTCTGTCTCCAATGCAAACACATTCCCTTTTTGAGTTTTTATTTTGAAAGTGATTCTTTTTGCTGTTGTACATGACATGGTTATAACAACAAATACAAATACAAACAGTATTTACAGGTTAAATATTTAAAATGCACACTACATATTGAAGTGATATTATATGACTATTAAGCAGCAATGGTCAAATATGGAAAACATCGCATTGCTTGCTTCCAGCGCCTGTGACTGATCAGCCAATTAGTACCCTCATCCTACTGCCCATGCCTCCTCACATAGCACTTACAACAATCCCTGCCCCTCCCTAGCACTTGCACCAGTCTGTCCACGACAAGGCCCCGGGGCTGCACTGCCACCCACCCCATGTTTCACCTTCCCTTCCTTCTCTCCTCCTGCCCCCTCCTTCCCCCTCACCGCCCTCTCGTACTCACCCTCTCTTCTAGCACCTCCTACCTCCTTCCGACCTCCTACCGCCACCACTCTGCAGTCTCCTATCACCCCTCCCCTTTTCCGCAGTCCCGCCTCTGTCTCTAATCCCTCCTTTCCTTTGTGCCCTAAATCTACATGTCTTGTTAGTTAAATGCTACTGTCAGTAATGCAAAGATGTATACTGTACTCTCTGACATGGAACCTTTGTAAAAGAGCCTTGGCTCAAAGGTATTGTTGTAATCCTAGATTGAAATAAATAAATAAAACATCTTTTATTAAAAAATAATTTCCATACTTTCACTCAAATATTATTTTGGAAAAACATTTCAGATTGCAATTTATTATTTTCTTATTGGCGCTGTATAGTGCTGTTCAGTCACAATCATCAAAAACTGGCATGCTGCTAATTCAGTCCTCTTGAATTTATTTAGTCAGAGTACATGCTGCTGTGTGTGTGTGTGTATGCAACCTGCCACTGTAGATAAACAAAATGCTATAGTCCTCAGTTCTGGCAGTCTGTCACCATTCACCAGAACTAAATGCAGAGTGTGTGTGGAAACCAAGCACTTATCCTGCCCCCACACTGTAGCTGTCTCTGTGGATTATCCAAGGGTTTAAAGCCCAAGTGGTGCCAGTCCCTTACCTCTTACCAGCACTAAATCCATCACAGTGTGGGTAAGTTTGCACTGAGCCTGCCCTACATGGCACTGTACCAGTGAATAAACTGAGGGCGTTATCTGCTTTTTACCAGCACTAAATCCATCACAGTGGGTGGTTGGGGGAGGGGTGGGGGGTGGGGAGCTGCACACCTGTCCCTGTGGATAAACAAATAGCTTTAGTTTACCATCTAGTGCTATCTCAACTGTACCCTGTATGGGCATTGAGAAGAAAAGTCAGCAGTGTACCTGGTTCTGTGGATAAACAGAGGTGTTGTAAGTCCCCACCTTTCACTGGCACTGGATAGCAAATATACAAAGTCAGCCAAGTTAGCATAGATGTCGGAAGCAGGGAGCATAGTGTGCTGCAGTACCCCCACCTTCTTAGGACATAATAAACTGCCCTTGTAAAACCCAGCACCAGTTGCTGCTCTTTTAACCCATTCTTACAAAGAAATCAATTGAAAAAGAGACCTACTGTATATGTGTCTCTCAGGTGTGAATGGGTTAAAGTTTCTTCCATTTTCGGCAGAATAGACAAGGCAGCTGAGCTGCAGTTCACACTTGTTTTTGTTTCTTGAGCACTTAGCTTAGTTTGCAGGGAAACAAAAATAATGTTCCCCAGCCCAGCCATGCTGTCTCTTTTGCATAGCCTCCCCATGGCCACAAAGTGAAATAAAAGTAATAAATAACTAACATTCACTTGCCAGATCCTCTCCATCCATTCTGATCCCAACAACCCTTGCTGGCCATATCCTGTTACAGGGGGCATCTCTGAGCACTTCAGTATGCTTTATTGCTTGACTTGTTTGTGCAGAATGTATTTCAAAGAAATCAGGTGGGTATAAAGAATGGACCAAGGAGTCCCCGGCCCACATTACTTGCTGTACCCTCATGGATGGTGGTTAATTTACTAGTGCAGTGCAGCATTGTCTATGTGCCTAAACTTGCCTATACTATATATTAGACACAGGAGTCAGTCAAAAAACCAATTATGACTGACTTAACACATATTGCAACTAACTTTTCCAGCTGGTTTGAAATTTGTGACTTCAACTAACTAAAGAAAATACAACCAATTTTTTCAACTTTTAGCATCGCTGAATTTTATTTATTAATAGTTTTACATACTTTAATCTCATATCATTTAATAAATGATTAATTATTTGGCATATGTTACATAATACAGAAATATCACTGACCTAACAGGCAGGCTTAGATGACCTGCAGTACATACAGTAATCACTCAGCAGCAAAATGTTTAAACGTAGTAATAGTGAGAGATTCCATTGACAGTGTCCCATTAAGGATACAGTGAAGTCTCACACATTAGCAACAGCACATATATATATAAACCTGCAAGAAATGAATTCACATTCTTTAAAGATTTATTAAAGGTGAACGGTCAACAATAAAAAAAAATAATGTACAGTGTGCAAACTGCGCATGCCCACCCCCCACATTAGTAAACTGTTGCTCTTGATTGTAAGCTGTATGATCTATGTAACTAGCTTCTAAGAAGCCATTTGACATTGGTGCCAACTTCCAAGAAGGGTGGCATATCTGAAGGAACCTCTTTTTTGTAGTCTAACCAGAGTAGTAACAGGTAGCGTTTTTACCAGGGCGTGGTGGGTGCAGGTGGTGAGTCTTACTGTTGCAGACAGGTTCTCTTCCCCCCAAAAAAGTGTCCGAGGAGCTTAGTTTTTTTTATTTGGCAATGGGAAAAAGAGTGGATAGTTATCGTGAATGAATGACATGTAGTTCAGACGGTATGGGGGCAGTGCTCGATCGTTTACCATTCAACAATAGCCCGGTGACTGAGAACATGCATTCCACTGGCACACTGGATGCCGTAATGCCAAGGTACATTTTTGCAAGCTGAGCCAGAGTAGGGTATCTATGTTCGTTATTCTTCCAAAATGTAAGTGGGAAATCTTCCTCCTCAGTTGTAGGCTTCACTGTCAAATGTTGGTTGATTTCATCTTCCACAGCTGAGTTGTCTTTGCCGAGTTGCAAGCTTTGTTTCAGCTTCTGAAGCATTTTCCTTTTCTTACTCACAGGAATACATTTATCATCCTCCTGAAAATTTGGATCATCCTCTGCCTCTCCATCACTGACGGAGATTCTTGCAAATGATGTCATAGATGGTGTGCTGCTGGCTCTTGAACTTGTTGAGAAAGCTGTTGACATAGTTCCAGACTCAGTCAGTTCTTGAACTGCATGTTTCAGTACTGCTATTTGTTCCTCCCTGGACAGCTGCAAAGCTTCTTTTGTGGATGGATCCAGTAAGCATGCCAGTTTGACTGTGTCACTTTCTGGAAATCGCTTTTCTAAATTTTTGTGCACGAGCCGTTTCACCTGCTGCACAGTTGGATGATCTTTTTTAGTGATCTGTGATTTTTCCATAATCTCATTTTTTTTGAGTGGTATTAGTGCCAGGTGCATCTGATTGCTACTGACCAGTTCAGCGAGCTCCTTAAATGGTAGAAGAAAATGTTTTAGTTCTTCAACAATATCAAACTTTTCAGTTGTGAGGCACAGCTCGCTGTGTCCTGAGCATTCCAAAGCTTGCTCCGGCCTCCGCTGAAGATCCATGATGCTTTCAAACATAACAAGCACTGAATTCCATCAGCGTCACGACCTGCTGTTTTAAAGTTATGTGAGAATGCCTTTTGTGTTGCACGACTCTGGAAAAAGTGGCTCCTTGACTGTTTCTTTCCTGTGCGCCTCTGATGGGATTGAGAATGGTGTCTGGTGTTGCATCATCATCATCACTGAGGAAGAGACCAAATTCTGAATGCATATCTTCCTCATCTGTTCCACTTCCACCATCTTCAATTGGGTAATCAGAATCCAGTGCCAGAATGTTTTGCGCATTTGCAATCTTCTCCAGGAGGCTATCCATCACTTGCTGGTCATCACTGTTGGCAACTTCCTCTTCAATGAGGTACCCTTTGAAATGTAATGTGGTCACTATTGATTTGCATTTCTCCATCAAATCTTGAACATCACTGACACGATTCATGGAGTCAGTCATCAGCAACAGGTGCAACGCATGAGCAACACAGTGATTGCACTGTTTCACCCGTAACATGCGGCTGGCCTTCTTCATGTTCTTCGCTCCATCATGTGTTGAGAAAGGTTTCACTGTTCTGTCAATGGCGAAATACTCAAGCTCCTTGCAGACATGCTGTGCCACGGCTTCCCCAGTGTGGTTAGGTAACACTTTACATGACAATGTAACAATGCGAAAGTCCCAACCCGCGTTAATGTAGGCCAGACATATACCAAGGTAGGGATGACATTTGTGTTTGTCGGTCCATCCATCAAACAACGTAGATGGAACGCACTGTACAGAGGTCCTTCTTCACTTTGTTTTGTAACAAGCTGTATACATCATGTAGAGCTTTGCCACTTAAACTTCTCTCATTTGGTATTTTTATGCTTGGGAAATTTTTGGAGAAGAATAGTTGGAAGCCATTTTTGTTGACTGAATCGAAAGGCATCCTATCCAAAGAAAACCAGACCAAAACATCATGAACAAGTTCAAAATCTGATGCAGCTGGCCGAACACTACCACTGGCACCTCCAAGGCTCATATTAATTGTACTTTGCTTAAGTTTCTGTACTTTGTTACCGTCATGTACATCTATGTTATGAACATGGATTAAGTGTTCCGTTAAGGATGTAGTAGCTGTTTGCAGGGCATAACTTTTAACTCTGCTAATGTGTGCAGAAGACTGTCCTTTTGCATACAGTGCCTGCTGTGCATCTAAGCAAAGAGACCAGAAATATCTACCGTCATCAAGCAAAACAGGAGAAACTGAACCTGGGTCACCTGAAGAGGTACCTGGGATCTGCGTTTTAACATACAGTGAGCCAAAGTATTTCCAAACAATGGATTTACTGTTGCCATGAGACCGCAATTTGGGGGCAACAAACAGGTTGCATATTTCTGATTTTTCACTTCGTGACAGTAGTGATGTACTTACATACTTGTTCGTTTTACAACGGGGAGATGCACCAGCCATATTGACAATCAGAATACTACCCTTCTACTAATAAGTACTGGCTTTTCTGTATACACTGGTAAGAAATATTACAGAACACAAAGTCAAATCAAGACTTGGGTACCCAAGATCAGGATGCGATGTCCAGCACAGAGAAGAAAGCAGATACAGCTTAGTTCTGAAAAAGTCCATTTGTTAATGTTGTACACTCCAGGTCTTTGCCACTTCCTCGCTACAAAGTGTCCGTCCTCAATACAAAATGTCTTTCCAATTCAAGAAGATGAGCCTTGCTTGCTTCCGCTCGATTAGTTCTCAGGCAATCTACCTTATCCTACAATACAGAAAGTTATTTTAAGGGCCAGGTATGGTTACTATATGTTGCTGTACTTCATTAACAAATTGAATAGCAAGAAACAAATGCTATAATTCATGAAAAAGGGAACCGACAACTGTTACTGACAACTGCTATGCACATTTAGTCCGTCCGACCACTAAGGTATGGAAATGGTATAAGTCAAGTGGTGCAACTGCTTATCTACCAGAATTTGGGACTGTGTCCATTTACGAAAGACTGCAAAAGTAACAAGATGATAATGCTGCATGGCATCCTTATCGCTGTCATTTGTCACTTAAGTAATAAGTACCACTAAAAATATGGTCTCAAATACTGTAATCTGAAACACAATCTGTCTGGCTGTTGGGTTGATGCCTGGGGAAAATCCTGCTGCGCTTTGCCAGCCTTGGGATGTGGGTCATGCCATTGGAGCCCTCTTCATCTCCGTAATCCATAAGGGGGTTATTGGCTTGTGTCCAGGGAGTGCTCCCCCTCCCTCTGAGAGAGACATGCAATTACAACAAGGCGCATGGCAACTCTGATGATGTCTGGTGCGCTCACCCTGTTACGTTGTGTCGGCTGCCCTGTAGTGTTCTCGATCTCCACTGAGGGCCACTAGGATGCTGAACAGCCCTTATCCCTCCCCCGGGGAGAGGAGATCTGTCTTTCAGATGCTTCATCCTCTCCCTGCCGACCTTCGCAACCCGAGTCCATATCCAAACCCGGTCACCAGTGTAGTGCGAGGTGTGGCGTACACTGCCTCAACCCTCAGCACTACCAGGCCAGACCCTGATTGATTCTTATGTTAAGTATTCGCATTCTTTAAACAGGAAGATTGATTCTTCAACAATGTTTGAGACAGTCTTCTTAGCTTCAGCATTCTTTAAACAGGAAGATTGATTCAGTGTTTATTGAGTTTGTCTACACCTCGGTTGAGCATTCTTACATCAAACAGGAAGACTGATTCAACAACGTTTACAGAGTTCATCTTATTTTAGGAGCAGGTGTGCACTATAATTTTCCCAGCCCTTAAACACATACGGTAGCCAACTTACTCCAGTGCTGAGAGGTATTAAAAATACCATGCGCTTCATTAAGTTTAAGATCTGGCAGGACAACACTGAGTCAGCCAGCTCATGACTCATTAGCGCGTGTGCACACACACAGACACACACTGACATCTAAGGGGGCTTTGGATGCCTGCCTGCCAGAGGGTGTGTCAGCCTCAGCAAGTTCTGGAAGTGGCTGCATTTTTCCTCGGGTACATATTAGTTGTCTTGTACCTTTTTTACTGGAGGGCAGAAACACAAGGTATTTTTAATACCTCTCAACACTGCACTGGAGCAGGCAGCTACCCTGCATGTGTGAGGTGCTGGTACAATTACAGTGCATACCTTCTCTTTAAAGAGCAGCTGACACCTTCAGGAGAGAGTTAACTAAACACAATATTTAGAAGCTCAGCATGTATTTCACATTAGTTTTATGACCCTCCTCTCTCTGTTACTACAGTCATTTGCATGAAAACAAGATCTTTGCTCCTGAAGAGCTCATCTATTCTTCCAGAGGCCATAATGCAGTTCTTGTGATTGTGACAGTTACAAATAAATATACATAGAATGCAACCTGAACTGTGCCCAATTATTGTGTTTTAGTTTTGCCGAGTTGTCAGTAGCTCTTTAGACATTATTAGACAGGAGGATTGATTCATCAACAGTGTTTGAGCTTGTCTTATGTTGAAAGGACACTGTCAACCCCCTGAGGTCTCAAAGTGCACCTAGTTAAAAACAAACACACACACGCACACGAAAAAAACCTTTTTTGATTACCAACTTTCTGTAAAGATTGCTGATGTAGCTGGTAGTTTTTTTTTACTCCGATCTTCCCTTCTTCCAGCCACATCACTCAGAGCCCGTACATGCCTAGCTAACCTCAGCATCCCGACACACAGGAGTCTGCCCCTAGAGAGTTCACCCACTCAGTACTCCAAGGGTGGGGCGAGGAGAGGTCCCCTCCTACCTTCTCCCCACACAACAGTGGAGTTGGTGCTGCACAGCAGAGTATTCTTCCATCTTGGCGGTTGCTGAGGTGCTCAGTGAGGGGTTGTCACCTAGGAGTGACTGGTCACCATTTTCCCGTATTCTGTTCCCTGCAGATGTCAGCACTCTAGGAGAGGCAATGGGAGGTGTGCATGAAGACCACTCCTCCCAGGGCTTCTCAGCCGACGCTGCCCCCATACCTTCTGTGTGCCCCAATCTGCACTGTCAACTCCAGGTACACCTGAGAGATGGCAGTCATGCAGCGAGACGAGACTTGCATGGAACCCTTCCCAGAGAAGGAGAGCCACCGATGGGTGATCAGTCCTTCTCTCCCCCTGCCGACCCCCAGTGGCCCAAGGTCATCACTGCATCTGGGTCACTGGCATGGAACGAGGTATGGCATCCAACACCTCATCCCTCAGCACCACCAGGTCAGCCCTAGCTAGTAGTTCTACTAAACAGAGACAGACAAAACAAACAGCAACATCAATGAATTTTAGAGAAGGCAGGTAATCATAAAATGTAGGTTTTTAACTAGAAATATGATGAAACATAGGTTGACAGTGTCCGTTTAAGCATTCTGAAATCAAACAGGAAGATTGATTCATCAAAAGTGCAATAACAAACAACGGGATGTGCATTGGACAGTTCTAACGCAAACGCATGGCTAGGGGGCATGGTGAGGAGGAATGAGGCTGTAGGTTGAACCCACTAGCTGTGCATTAGAACTGTCCAGTGCACATCCCCGTTAAGCTAACTTTGAATTGAAGCTGCTGCCAAAATACTACTTCCCCTGAGACAGAGACTGAGAATAAGACATTTTCTTACTCTGTGGTCAATGACTCCATTGAGATCCAGATGGAAGGAGGCAGGTCACTACACTGTAGTCCAGCTGCTGTTGAGGCTGTCTCCACTTCAACGCTAATAAATATATCAAATACAATTGTTATATTGGTGTCTTTTTTTCAGATGTGTCACTTTCTATTTAATCATTAGTCCTAAACTCTATAGTCACAACTACATTGCTAACAATTCACATTAGACACATTACAAAGGGCAACAAAATACTGGCTCCTCAATAATGCACCTGGGTACAACTAAGGTTTGGGGGATACTAGAGGCAGAGCAGCATCACTTCTAGATAGCTGGATAACAATGTCCACCTTTGTGATGTAGTATCTCCCAAGTATACTAAGCAGGTGTTAATGAGTCCAAATCAAACTTAACCTGCCCTCATTTTTTTACATTTGTCCTGCAAATTCTACCAGCTGCACATAATTAGCTGCTAATGCATCTACATCTACATGTATGTTTTCCATTTGGCCTTCACAGCACATTCTATCATCACACATAAAGAGCTACTAATGAGTCGTGAGTTGGCTGACTCGGTTGTCTGCCAGGTCTTAAAACTTAATGATTTGGCTCATGAGCCACACTTTTGTAAAAGTCCCCCTGCCAGGTCTGAAAGGAGCCAGAAGAACTGTGGGTTACCCTGGAAACAGAAAATGGGACAGCCATATGAATTAGGGTTATCTACAGGCCTCCAGACCAGGGGGAGGACATAGGCACATTACTGTTAGAAGATATACAAAACATGACCACAGTAGTAGACCAGGGAGGGGCTGTGGGCATGACCTACCTAGACTTTAGCAAGGCATTTGACACAGTCCTACACAAAAGATTAATAAACAAATTAGCTAGCCCGGGAGTGGGTCCCAGGGTGGTAGCCTGGGTAAAACATTGGTTGGACAACAGGACATGGAAGGTAATAGTAAACTGAGTGCACCCTGAAGAAAGGGGTTTACTAGTGGGGTACTGCAGGGTTCAGTACTGGATCCAGTCCTTTTTAATGTCTTTATAAGTGACATTGCAGAGGGATTGGAAGGAAAAGTATGCCTCTTTGCAGATGACACAGAAATCTGCAATAGGGTTGATACACAAGGGGGGATGGGTGTGGGAAGGATGAGAAGGGAACTTGGCAAGGTTGGAGGAATGGTCAGAAGTATGGCAGCTTGGATTCAATGGAAAGAAGTGCAAAATAATGCACCTGGGAAACAAAAACCAAGGGGGAGATTACACAAAGGGGGGCGGGGTAGGTAGTAACAACAATAAAAATGGAAAGGGACCTGGGGTAATCATATCAGATGACCTTAAAGTTAGCAAGCAATGTGAGAAGGCAGTAGGGAGGGCTGGGGGGATACTGGGATATATGGGGAGAGGCATCGCCAGCAGAAAACAGGAAGTTGTTATCCTCTGTACAGTCAGTTGGTGAGATCCCATCTGGAGTACTGCATCCAGTTCTGGAGTCCCCATCTCCGCAAGGACATAGAGCATAATGGAAGCAGTCCAGAGGAGGGCAACTAAAATGATGCAGGGTCTGCAAGAGAAGCCATACAAGGAGAGACTAAAGGAACTTAATATGTATACCCTTGAGGAAAGGAGGGAGCGGTGACATGATAGAAACGTTTAACTAACTCAGTAGAATCAACAAAGGGGTAGCATCTTTCAGAAAGTGATGTGCAAGAACAAGGAGACAGACAGTTTGAAGATAGAGGGGGGCATGGCCCAGGCCAGGGGCACTGTGAGGAAGTATTTTTCAACAGAGAGGGTGGTGGATGCATGGAACTGCCTTCCTGAGGAGGTTGTGGGATCTAAAACTGTGGGAGAATTCAAGACTGCATGGGACAGACATAAGGTAATTCTTGTGGGGGAGTAGGAAGAAATAGGCTGTTGGTTAACTAGGATCCCTTCAGAGAAACACGTGTCAGCACCTGGAAAAACAGTGTGGTGCTATTCTGCATTCGTATCCAAGGATTAAAGTAAATAGATCAGCACCCACACTCCAGACAGAGAACTAGGATTCCATGGATTGAGTTAATCATTCCTTTATGTAAAAAAGTGCAGATAAAACACTGGCCAAAGTGGCTAGCAAACAGACTGACATTTCTCCTGGCATGCTGCCAGGTTTCTTCAGAGTTTGCTAGCCACTTTGGCCAGCTTTCATCTGCTCTTTACATAAAAGAATCAATTTATGGAGTCCTATTTACTTAATCCTCAACTAGGATCTGCAGTTTATCCTGTAGGCAGAAATGGGCAGACTGAGGGCCAAGTGGTTCTTATCTGCCGTCAAAGTCTAGGTTTCACACATAGAATGTGTGTGCTACCGACATGGCCCGTGAAGTCCATCTTGTCTGCTCATCCCCCCCCCCCAGAATCGTAACCTTACTGACATGATCACATGAACCAAAAGGCCTAGAATGGTCCTTATCTGCTGTCAAAGTCCATGTTGCTATGTATGTTAAACACAGTGGTAAAGCAAACTGTCAGATGTGAGACATGCACATACTGTGACTCTCACTGCTATACTGTACCAGACAAAAATATGCACTTCAGTTGATGGTTAATGCTGTATGTAGTATGTAAAAAGCACAGAACATGCCAGAATATAACTCCAAGAAGAACTTCATCACCTGGACAAAGCTATTCTTGGATTGATTTTCTGTGCTTAATTTGTTTTGCATACTACATACAGTCTCGTTCCTCAAGGTGCATATTTTCATCTGGGAGTGCAGCAGTGAGAGACAGAGTCACTGAGTCAGTAAAGGAGAGGAGGGCAACTAAAATGGTGCAGGGTCTGCAAGAGAATCCATACAAGGAGAGACTAAAGGAAACCTGGAAACATATACTTTGACAGCAGATAAGTACCACTTGGCCCACCTAGTCTGCCCATTTCCTTACCTACAGGATAAGCTGCAGATCCTAGTTAACCAACAGCCTATTTCTTCCTACCCCCCACAAAAAATGAGCTTAATATGTATACCCTTGAGGAAAGGAGGGAGAGGGGGTACGTGATAGAAACTTTTAAGTACCTCAGTGGAATCAACAAAGTCCAAGAGGTAGATTTCAGAAAAAAGATGTGCAAGAACAAGGGGACACAATTTGAAGATGGGGGGCAGGGGCAATGTGAGGAAGTATTTTTTCACAGAGAGGGTGGTGGATGCATGGAACAGCCTTCCTGAGGAGGTTGTGGGGTCTAAAACTGTGGGAGAATTCAAGAATACATGGAACAGACATAAGACAATTTTTGTGGAGGGTGGGAAGAAATAGGCTCTGCATCTTATCCTGTAGGTAGGGAAATGGGCAGACTAGGTGGGCCAAGCGGTCCTTATCTGCTGTCAATGTCTATACTTCTATGTAACTGTTCCATCCACATTCATTTTGATTTCTACTGCCTTGCAGAGTCTGTATGTAAAAGAATCTAAAAGGAATGTGTGCACATGTGAAACTGAGCAAAACATGTGCAAGACAGTACAAGACTGGATTTGCAACACACACACCACTTCACCAAGCATACTAGTTAGCAATGAGCATTACACAGACAGGACAGGATGACATGACAAGGGCTGTCTTTAACCGGGCAGGACACACACACACACACACACACGCACCTTTCTCACTCAAATGATGCAAAACGCATACAGTATGACTCGACATACAACAGGGTGGATGTGACCCTGTTTGCAACTGGACATGCCCCTCTCCCCACTGATATACACAGAGCCCTTCCCCCTCAAGAAAGGGGCACAACTAGAAGTAGGCCACAATGGAGGGAGGCAAAGGATGAGGCAACTGATTTTCATCTGTTTTAACAAGCTAAGCGTATTGGCAAATCTAAGTAATATAATTAACCTTTTTTTCTTACAGACAACTAGTGTTGTAATTACAAAAAAAAAAAAAAAAACATACACTGCATAGCGGGTCAACAATAGTAAAATCCTGACCTGAAGCTACATAATCAGAAGGAGACAGTTCAATTTACACAGAATCTAGTGAGTACAATCACATTGCCACATTCAGTCACATTCATTTATACTGAGAAAATGGTTAAAATGTCAAATTACTTAATTTCACAGTAGCAAACTGCACACCTAAGTTGTCTGTTACTCCCTTTCTGCTTTTGTAACATTTTATACTAAAGCCCCTTATTTTACCTCAGTGAATACACTTCTCTCCGAATTTGAAAACATTTCCCCAATTTTTTTAAGCCTTGCAGGAGGTTGAGACAACACAGAGTCCAAGGAGTCACTCAACAAAATTTCTGTATCTGCAATGAAACCCCAAGGAACAGTAGTTATGCTGCTTAAATTAATAAGTACATACCAGTCAAAACAAAACCAAAGGCCCTCTGTGCTCCGGGCCTCTGGCTGCTGTACTCGGCTCGCCTGGGTCGGGTCCTTTCTGGGACACGTCTGCTGCTGCTCCGGTGCTCCCCTCCTCTGCCACAGACAGACACGATTCCAACTTCCTACCGGTGCACCCAAAAATAAATGCTGCTGCCATGCTGCTGTTTAGCTCTTTTTTTTACTTTAGCAGCAGCTGGCTAGACTTTTCTCCGGTGATGGTGTGGACTGGGTGGCAGTCAGGAGTGAGTCGGGAGTCCAGTCCGGAGGTTCGGGAGTCGGGAATGCTGCTGCAGTGCTCTTCTCCTTGCTGCTCATCTCTGGACCTCTGGCTGATTTGCTCTCTATATCGGGTGGTGGTCCGGTCACTCTTTGTTAGTTTCTCTTCGGCGCTTTGGAACTGAACTCTCCCTTGGCTCAGTAATTCCAAGACTGATTTTATGCTCCATGTTCGGACCTGACTGGGAACACAAAAGTTCAGGTCCGCATGTGGGTGGCGGTGCTAACAGCAACGGACCACAATGGAGCACTGTGATTCGATAAGAGGGTGGTTACATCAAAACCCCCTATGTCACATGCTGTGTGTGCATTCAAATTGGGACACAAAAATGGCGAGACAAGAGTAGCATAGGCTGCAGCTGCCCGCCGCCATGGATTAATGGATGGATTTAAACCTCAGCTCTGTTTTTTTGACTTGGGATGGAGCAGGAGTGCAGGAGGCGAGACTAACGAATGGAAGAAAATCCATACTACTGTGAGGTAGGTTCGGCAATTGCAACTGCTCCCATTACAATTGCAATTTACTGCAATTGCAACTGCAGTAAATTGCAACTGGCAATTCCAATGGCGGCTCCGGGGACTACTATATATAAACAGCGTAGAAATCTTCCATCTGATCGATCGAGTCCACCCAGAGAGAGAACTACGGCTGACTACTTTCAAGTAAGCAAGCTGAAAATCATAAAATGCAATGTTGTTGTTGCTTTGACAGACATCACTGCATAGCATGGCTGTATGGTTTCAAACTTAACAGTTTGTTTTCTGTTTCAGTTGAAATTGTGCATTGTGCTGTTATTTCTTGTGAGCAGTTAGGCAGGCTGGGCACTGTTATCTGATTTGCATATAGGCTGGTGTAAAAAATACAGTACATTTTTGAGAGTGGTTTCTATAGGACAGGCTTTGTATGCACTGCAGACCAGACAGTTGTACAGTGCAAGCAAGCTATACATACAGTATATCTGTTTTTAATGTTTCCCTTAATGCAACCCTGCCCCCACCCCAATTCTCAATAGAACTGCTATCATTTCTATCTATATAGAACACTATAATGTTTAACCTTGTATCAGTTTGTCACAAAATTTTTAATTGTGGAAGATACTCTTAATATATTTTTGGTATGCTGCTTTATAAATTTCATCAGTTGTTAAAAGTTGTAGCAGACAGAAAACACACAGTGGAGCTGGGCTGTTATTCTAACTTCCTAGGGGACACAATTAAAGGAGAAGGCTCGTGAAAATCTTTCTAAAACAGCACTCTGTGTAATAAAGAATTACTTTTCTACCTTGTGGTGTTCTGTGTCATGCTTTATTATTCCCCTGATGATTCCATTTTCTAAACTGAAGTATTTTCACTCGTAGTATGCTGTGTCCCCGTTGCATATTTTTTAAAGCCCACGCCATCTATAGGACGCGCATGCGCATTTGGGTTCAGGTAATGTCATGAGACACGTCATTGCCGCAACAGCACTTGCCTCTATGGTGCTGTGCAGTATGTTGAAATCAGCTGCATGTCTCAGATATTACGTGGCTCCCAATAGTTAATAAAAGTAGTGAAAAGCTAATATTTGACAATGTGTCATTTCACAGGCAGGTGTTCTTGTGTTTGTGTAGCCCCTCGGAATGTGTCCTTGTGTTAAAACTCCTATTTTTGGATAAGAGGAACACTGCAATGCAAAGTCTGGTTCCCAGATCGGATGAATGCCACGTGATATTTGTTTTTGTTGTTTGTTTACTCCTTTATTTCATTTCTCATTAATTATGCCGAATTATGTGATTCATGTATGGTATTTGTGCCTTGCATCATTAGTCAGTGTGTTTATGCAGTTTTCTTATTGTTTGTAATTAATTCCTGTCATTTTTTCATGTTCATGTTCAAGTTAGCCTCTATGCCCGCTCTGTCGCATGCCACATTTCCCTGATGTAATGTTTTGTTTATCCACTAAAGTGATAATGAAGGTTAATAGTCTACATCTATTAAACCAGATTGTAGTGATAGCACAGTTCACTGAATTTATTTAAATACCTTTGTGCGTCTTATTCCCATGACGGTGTACGATCCAAATGTCTGTGTGCACAGTATTTCAATAATTAGACTAAGAATGAATTGATAAAATGTGTGTACTGTGTCAAATTGATGTAGTGTCTTTCTTTGCTGTTCTCCAAAGTTTATATATCTCGCGCCCCCCACCCCACCCACCACAACCCCCTCAAAGTTACTCTTCATTTCTGTCAATCTTCATCAGGTACTTTTTTTCAGTAAATCACAGCATAATAAGCAATGGTACACTTAAAGAAACCTGGTAAGTATTTCAGTAGTTCAGCACCAGTTTGATATAATGTGCCACAACCCCAAGCCCCCCCCCCATGTGCATGTGCGTGACAATAAAAACATTCCCCACATGCCTGAGGGGAACCAAAGTACAGTGCATGTGTTGCGCGTGGGTCAGAGTTGACCGCAACATACCGGCTCTGCTGTTGCGGCGATGACGTCGAAGAATACATTTCAGGACAGCAAAATGGTGGAGAAACTACCTACAAACTATTTTTATACAAAAACAAGCTTTAGAAAGTGCGATTTTGATGGGAAATGTGGTCGGGAGACTGGGAGAGGCCAATGAACAGATCACCAGCTGTAAGTGAGTAAACTCACACTGTAAATGATGCAAGACTTCTCCTTTAATATTTAAGGAGGTTGCAAGTTGCCAATATTGCTGTTAGGCATTGGTAATCTAAAGTATGGATAATCATCAGACATGTGCAAATAAAAGGTTTTATTGCATTCTTTTTGCACAATTATATAAATACTGTGCTGAAAGCATTTCCTGTTTTACTGTCGGAAGCATATGCAAGCAGTAAGCACCATCTACAGTATGACGATTATGTATAGTAAAAAGGTCACCTCCAGGAAGAGATGTTTAAAAAAATGCGGGTGGCAGCCATATTTATTGATGTGAATAATCAATTTCACAACTAGCAATAAAAGTTGTTTTAAAATCTCTGCTTTGGGGGCACCAGAGAGCCATCTTCCAGGTTGGAAGCATTCTCTTCACTCTTTCCTCCACGTGGCAGAAAAACAGCTTAAAACTGTGATTTCAAGTTATCTTTTCGAAAATCCAGCAGCTTACCCTTATTCAGCAAACTCCTGAATCGAATGATACCTCACTTAAGATGGGCAGAACTAAAATGCAGCAGCAGGGACAACATAAAGATCCTGCATCAACCAGCAGCAAGGCCGGAGAAGCCTCAGATGGAAGTACTGCTGGCAAAGAGGATCGAATATTGGATCCTCCATGACACACTTTACTAGAGTCCATGTGGGCCATGTACTCTAAAATCGAAAAAACACTAACTAAGCTAGAAAAGCACGATGCTGCAATCGTACAGATTACAGGTTCCTTAGCAGAAACAGATAAGAGGGTGGTATCGACCTTGGCTACAGTGGCTACCATTACAAAGGAAAACAGACAGCTCTGGGGCTGCCTTGAGTCACTGGAAAACAAAATCAGAGCTGGCAATATTCGTATTGTCAGGCTTCCTGAAGGTATGGAGGGACTGAAACTGTTACCATACTTACTGGACTGGCTGAGGTCTACAGGCCCAGAGATCTGGGATCAGGTCCTGCTGGCAGCGAGAGCAGTGTATCCCCTGGAGGTCAGTGGTATGGACGTTAATTGTATCCTGACCTCTCCTTCCAGACCTGTGCTAAGAGGAAGGCCTTCGATGCTGTGAGGCATATGTTGCGTGCCCTCGGCATTATTCATTTTTACTATCAGCACGATTGTGGGTGATCTATGGAGGGAAGACATGGCACTTTACTACCCCCCAGGATACCGGCAGATGGACGGGGAAGGTGGAAACTGAATTTGCAGTGAGGAAGGAACCCACTGAATCGCAGAGCTCCGAAGCAGAGGACGATTGAAGGGAAATCTTGGGGCTTATATTTGCAGTAGATTGGGACTTTCCTTAATTGTATTTCTCACACTGGGAACTTTTGAGTACCATTGGACTCTATAGGGAACTATGGACTTCAATGGGTCGTTTATGGGGGTCTGTTTAAATGAGGGGGATTACAGAGGGGCCTTTCCGGTTTGTTTTGTTAACTATTCGATGCATGCGGGATTACCCACCATTTCTGTGCTCCCTAGAAGTTTTCTCCACCAGTTGGGATGCAGAAAGAGGCGTGCCCGAACTTATACCATCAGACTTAAAAAATGTTAAAGTTATAAAATGTTAGGATTGTGTGCTATTAAAATCATTATTGCCTTACTGTTTAAAATAGGTAAACAATTTTAAATGTAGCTAAAGTGAATGCTGGGTTATATTGATGTTTTTGCAGGGGTGGAGGGATTTGAGGGGAATAGAGTTATTACTACATAAGTTCCATCTAACTATGACCAGGTTGAAATAGCAATCTTTTAGATTGTGTTCAGTTCTCCCTCTTTGATTCTACCTAGAGGATACGCCTTTACCATTGAATAGGCAGGCAAGTTTCGATACACTCATGGATCTAATACAGGGACTTACCCGCCTCCTTCCTTTTGTACCAGACTACAAGGGGGTCTTTTCATGTGATTTTCAAATATGTGATGTTACCCTGTACCTACACCTTGTACGAAAAAATATAGATTGATTGTCTGCTAAAACAGAAAATTAATAAACATAAAGTTTAAAATAAAAAATCTCTGCATTAATGAGAAGTACACTGATGAAGAATACAAGGATGTCAGAAATGCACTCGAGTTTTAAACACTGATGGGATGGATGCCAGGATGGAGGACAATGCCATTGTTACATGTTACTAATGTTTTTAGTCAAGTTTTGTAACATGTACAGGGCATGCTTTGAAAACAGGGATATCCCTAAGTGTATGTACCTGGATAAAAATAAACTTTTCATCATCATCATCTCCCCATAAATGATTTACATTCTTCAGCTATCAAAAGCTATTACTTTGCTGTGCTGAAATATAATAGGAGTTTAAATTAATGAACAGTCTAGTGCCCGGTGTTTTTAAATGACACATTGATATAAAACTGGTATTTGTGGCAGATTTACTGTTAGTTACCATTCAAATAACAATAAATGGTGAGAGTGTGTGGTGTTTTGTGTGTGTGTGTGTAAGAGAGTTACTCCAAGGACCCCACATTGCTACAGTGTAAAACCATATGCATGGTTCTCCTGGTACCTTAAAGAATCTGTTTCTCATATAGGCTGTTGTCCTGCATTATCTTCCAGAAGGCTTCATCAGAAAAATCCAGCTGCTCAGTCTGGACTGCAGTCAGGATGTGTGCGACATTGTGTGTTGTTGCTTAAACAGAACAGAAGACACAAATCATGACTAAATGTAATCCTATAGAAAATCTGTCTGCTGTTTGAATGCATGCGGTTATCCCTCTGTCATCCTTTTAAAGAGCTCATGATGTCACATGAGAACATTGGCGAAATACAAGTGTATACACATGTTGTTTTGCTATTTATTGACTCAGAATATCCAGGCTTGACACTTTGCAGAGTAGTCTTGCTTTTCTCATTTTTTGCAGATGGGCAGAGTAAAGCAAGAAGTTGAATGTTAATTGAGTTGCTCAGCCTCATTCAACCATTAAGTTGCTCTACAATGGGATTTGAACCTGGATCTCCAGGTACCAAACCTATTGCACATATACTCATAGTTTTGTTTTATTTTAACAGTTCGGACTTCATATGGGGCTATTGAAGGTAATGGGTCAGCTAAGGGCTTAATCCTTTCGATATTAAATTTTAGCATATGCTGTAAATGTATTCAACATTAATACTGGCATCATAAATGTGCATTTATTGTATTTCTGTGTATCAACAACTAGTATGGAAAAAGTGCCCTTTACACTGTAACACGTGCCCTTCCAACCTTTAGCACCCCCCAGCTTTTACAATCTTCTGGCACCCCTGTTGAATAGAAAAATATAAAAAAAAAAAAACAAGAAAAGAAAATAGCTGCAGCTGGACTGTCTGTAATCTGACACTGTAGTCTGCCTGACTGTTTCAGAGCTTCAATAAATTCCAGTAGAACAGATAATGAGTTAACCCCTAGGTTGCCGAAAGTCTGCAGCCCTGCAAAGGTTCAATTGAGGGGCTAGAAACAGCAATTTCAGAAATTTTTTTTTGCTAATATCCTCAGAAGTTCAGAGGTACAGTACAGTAGCATTCCCTTCCCTTCAGATGCCTTTAACATAGAGCAGCAAATAGCAAAAATCAAAGGGGGAGTGCACTATTTTGCAGCTGTGGAGGAATACTTCCAAATGTCCAAAAAGGGAGTTCCATGATCAGCCATTTTTAGAGCTACAGTCTGATCCAAGTAGGGCTGTAGGCTCCACCCACAGCCCTAAAAATGATTAAACCAATGGACAAACAAAAAGGTTCATGGGCAGAGTGCTCAGAAATGGCTGACACCCCATGGTCTATTAAGCGTTCTTTAAGAGCTGCAGGCTGGGCAAAACTGTCCACAACAGAAAAACAGATTTCAGGGTTTTCTCCGATAATAAAATCCCTGGAGTTCAAATGCAGAATGACTCTACAAACACTGCCAGACAAAGTAATGTAGCCCTAATGGTCACTCAAGAGGAAAATGTAAATTCTGGACAAACTGAAGTAAATAATGTTGGAACAGTTGCAAGAGATAGTTTCAATGCTGAATTTGCCACTTAAGATTCCTACAGAACCGAACCTCACTCAGAATCCAGTTTTAAATTTTGTGAGTGCTGTCCTGAATCAGAACTCTCTCCCCACACCCCAGGAGGACAATGTGGGTGACTCTATGTGTGACTTATCCTTATGTATGGACCGGACCACCCAGCTGAACACACAGAGCAACA
The DNA here is from genome assembly GCA_016271365.2 of Neoceratodus forsteri. Lineage (NCBI taxonomy): Eukaryota > Metazoa > Chordata > Ceratodontiformes > Ceratodontidae > Neoceratodus > Neoceratodus forsteri. The sequence goes on along the minus strand of CM028131.1, from coordinate 1,389,251,464 downwards.
AGAGGGCCCTCCACTGAATACAAGTGCAGACCATCCCAGACAAAATACTCGTTCATACACTTCATTTTTTCAAACCCCTACTTACGCGGCAAAAAGACATAATGCCCTAAGACTCATTTGCAAAGGAGGCATGGAGGTGTTTCCAGACAGGAAATTTGTAGCAAGGTCTTTGTTAAAGTATAATTTGCATTTTTATTTCTCAGAGATATATGCTCTTATTCATGTCTCGGGAGAGTCATCTTTTGATGTGAGCTTTAAGCTCAGTAGTGGGTTGGAAAAATTCTGGGAACGATACAAAATGGTTAAAAATACACCATTGTTGTCCCCCTTTGAGGTAATACCTCTTACTAGGCCAGCACATAAAACAGTGACAGTGCATTTTAGAAATAAGGGGATCAGGCCCGGTGGCGCTGAGGGTTGAGGTGCTGGACTCCACACCTCATGCCACACTGGTGACCTGGGTTCGGAAGCGAGCTCAGGCCACAGGGGGTCAACAGAGGAGGGAGAGGATTGAGCATCCGACGACAGTTCTCCTCACCTGGGGTGACTGGGCATGTCGTCCCGCTCCTTGGCTGCCCCCTGGTGGAGGATGGGGAGCAACGCCAGACCACAGGAGACAAGTAGCATGGTGACGTGGGCCTCCACATGTGCATGTTCATGGCTGTGAGGGGTAGGGGAACAGAACACCAGAGAAAAAATGGCTGCTGACTCCATGAAGTCCCTGCCAGCTTGGCGGTGCGCCACCTCCCCGGACTTCCCATAATTGCCAAGTAATCAGGGCTTGGGGTCCGGGGGGGGGAGGCAACTGCCAGGCTGGAGGGGGGGGGGAGAAGGCTATCGTTGGCAGGCCAAGGAACAAAAACAGAATATGAAAAAAAAAAAGAAATAAGGGGATCAGTGTGATGGACCTGACTTTCTGGCTAAAACAGAGGTGCACAGTGGTGGGGAACCCTGAAGCCATTTTTGACACCGAAGATATTTGGATGGGAGGATGGAAAATAAGGGTAATTTTAAGATCAACAGACACAGGCCTACAGCACCTACCCAATTGTTTTTTTCTAGGGAGGGATACGGGCGTCCTGTTTTATGCAGGACAGCTGAAAACATGTTATAAATGTGAGATGCTGGGTCACATAAACAGTGTATGTGACTGTTTATGCTGTACCCTGTGTAATAATTTTGGTCATTGTAGAGGGGAGGGTAGTGTAGGAACACTGCCAAATGTAATCTGTGTGACATAGAGGGACATGCCTACTCTTCTTGTCCAAAAGCAGTACATAGGCAAAATGCCTCTGCTGATTCTGAAGAGCAAAGGTTGCTGGTTGCGATTGCACAGAGGTCACATACATCACATACAGGACCTTTTAGTACTACCTCAGTACTAGAACAGGAACAGGCAGAACAGCAGGGCAGGGGCAGGAGGAAGACACTACAGGAATAATGGACCCATCCACCCATCCAGAAGATAGTGATGGGAGTATATACGAGGAAACCATTTCTGACAACACTAGGACTGACACGGCATCCAGGCAAATGGATGCAGAGGTTGTGCCTCTTTCTCATCCACTCCCACCACCCCCCAGCAACAGAGGCACAGTCAAAACAAATGGTCACAAGATGCAGGCAGACATGGGGAGGGCCAGCATCAAAGGTGCCCAGAATGTCCCCATCAACCTCTAACTGATACCAGGTCTTACAGAAAATCCTGGACCCTTCAGGTAATGAATCTGAGGACTCGCAGCTAGGGTCTGGGCCACCAGAGGCCACTTCAGAAGCAGAGATTAGTGAACGTGAGGAGGGTTCAGACTCCCAAGTAGAAAAAAACACACCAGGGAACTAAGAAAAAACAAGGGAAGAAATCTAAGCATGAACCCCCATAAAGTGTTCCCTTACCTGAACTAAATGGCTGATCTTACTTCGAGACACAGCTCTTGCAGCAGGTTACACCATTAGAACTGAAGCCAGTAGGCGTCAGGACCCCACGGAAAAATTCTAGCTAGCTATCTTCAGCGGGGACCGCCCCCGATGTCGGTCCCGCTTCCGACGTCAGGCGTGGTACAAAAGGGGGCGGTCCCGCCAGATTCCCCAGTTCTTTGCCGCCATCAACTTGCATGTCTCGACCCTTCGGTTCCAGTCTAGCGCGCGACGCGTGGTTCAGAGCTTTCCTCCGGGAAATTCTTTTTTCTTCAAGCAAGATTGTTGCTGATGTCCTCTCCGACCTCCGGTCATCCCTCCAAGTGTGCTTGCGGGAAACAGATCCCCTTCAAGGACCCCCACACGGCCTGTGTTAGGTGCCTGTGCCCAGACCACGATACCCGGGCCTGTTCGTTTTGCCAGGGCTTCAACAGCTGAACCAGGATCCGACGTCAGAAGGCCCTCCAGGCTTTTTTGTTGGAGGAAAAACTGAAGACCATGTCCTCCAAGGGGGAATCTTCGTCCAAATCCCACAAGCACGCAGAGAAAAGAAGGGAGAAGGCCCCTTCCAGGTCCCTGTCCAGGGCTTCGGAGTCCCGCAGTTCCGGTTCTCGGTCCGACCGCTCTCCTTCCAGGGCCAGCTCTCAGCCTCCCCCGGCTGCGATAAGAAAGCCTTCTTCTTCTCAGGCCAAGTCCGCCAGGCCGTCGTCGTCTTCCTCTTCCAAGGCCTTGGCGAAGTCCGGGGAGCGCCACCACCATCATCATAAGTCGGGTTCCCGCCCTTCGGCTCCCAATGTCCGGTCGTCTTCTGTGCCTCCTCGCAAAACTTTGGAGCTCACACCGTTGAAGAGACCTGTGGACCCGACGCCGGCCCGACCGTCGTCGGCCATACGTCATTCCTCCCTGGAACCGTCGTCGGCCAAACCATCCCAGCGGACACTGGTTGGGGGACCGGCGTCCGTTCCGCCTGAGAAGAGGGCCCCCACGCCTCCAACTGACGTCGGTCAGGAGACGTTGACTGAGGAGGACTTAGCGCGGCCCGAGGACCAGGCAGGCCGGCCGCGAAACTCCCAGGCCCCTCGCCCCTTACCGAGGCCCCTGTGGAGCCGACGCTGGGACCCAACTGCCCACCGGTGCCTGGGCCGGCGTCGGGACTTTCTATAGCGGAAGTGAAGGATCTCTTCACTTACTGGTGGGACACCATTAAAAGGGACATGGCCCCCACCGCTCCTCCTCCTCCCCCCCTCCTCCTCCGGTACGGCCCCCCCTTCGGGGTCGGCAGGCCACTTACCTCCCGCCCGGGAGCCTGGATCCTCTCCCAGGGGAAGATCAGAAAAATGGAGACCTCCGTCGAAATCCTCTTCTGGATCACCCAGCCCTAAGAGATCCAGGAGACACCGACGTTCGCCGTCGACGGAGGACATGGGATCAGTCTACTCTTCCTCTAGATCCCCATCTCCTGTCTCCATCCCTTCTCCGGACCCACGTGAGACACCGAGATCTCCTCCGGATGACCCTTCGTTCATGGATATTATGCGACATATCCAGGAGAACATGGGATGGGATGCAGAAGAACTAGACCCCGAAAGGTTACGCCTTGCCAAATATCTTCGGCAGAAGGACCCCAAGCCTGTGGTGGTACCACCCTTGGTGGACACTTTCGTGGACGTCACCAAGGCAGCGTGGAAGCGTCCACATTCACTCCCGGCAGTGCCGAAGAAAGCTGATCGTCTGTACAAGGCTCCTAAGGACGACCAGTACCTGACACAGCAGCCTCAGGCCGACTCTCTGGTCATCACAGCCTCACATGACCGGTCACAGAGGCCGCAACATTTGAGCACCCTGCCACCGGACCCAGAGTCCAAACAGTTGGACGCACTGGGCAGGCGCACATACGCTTCCGCTACGTGCGCCGTCAGATCCTTGAACTACCTGACCCACGTGGTTCAATTCCAGAACACTTTGTGGGAACAGGGTCTGGAGGCGGCTGAAAAGCTGCCCGAAGGTGAGCAGAAGGAGGAGATGCTCCAGCTCCTCTGTGCAGGTTCAGGCGTGGGGACCCAAGTGCTTGACTGCGTGCGACTCCAGCGGACTCATCGGCCCGAGCAGACTTCTGGGCGTATGCCTCGGAGACACTCCTGGTTACGTGTCTCCGAGCTTTACCCGGATGTCCAGAGAAAACATTATGGCGCTCCGTTCAAGGAGAAGTTTTATTTGGTAATCCTTCGAAGATCATTACCAAACTTCAAGAGGCGGGGAAGGCGGTAAAGGTCGGTTCAAGCCATGTACCGACCCAAGCTCGTTTTCGTAGGAACCAAAGCCGTCTGTGGGCACATAGGCAGTAGCCCCGTCGCCACACATCAGAGGGGCCCGGCTCGTAGAGAACCCAGGGAACAGCCCGCCGCGAGGTCATCGCCCCTAGGCCGACCCAGCCAGCGGGCCCATCTGCCGCCACAGCCTGACTCCTTTCCGCCCCGCCCTCAGGATCAGCGGAAATCATGGTCGGGGTGCATTGCAACTTCCTGCCGGGATGGCAGGCCATTACCACTGACAGGTGGGTTCTGCAGTTGGTCAGTCTAGGCCACTTTATAGAATTCGCAGAAAGCCACCCTCGAGGCCTCCTTTGCTCTCCGGTATCCGGGTCAGCACAAAAATTTGATCTGGCAAGAGGTACTTGCGCTCCTAAGAAAAGGAGCGATAGAGTACGTCCCGGAGAACCAGAGAGGACAAGGATATTATTCCCACTTCTTCCTGGTTCCCAAGAAATCAGGGGACCTCCGTCCGATTCTGGACCTTAGCGACCTCAATGTGTCGGTCACCTACAAAAGATTCCGCATGGTGACTCTTCCGGGCCTTATTCCCATGCTGAAACAAGACGCCTTTTTAGCATCTCTAGACATGCAGGACGCATACCTGCATATCCCCATAGCTCACGCGCACCAGAGGTTCCTGCGCTTCGAGTTTCTCGACCACCACTTTCAGTTCCGAGCTCTTCCGTTCGGACTGTCATCCGCACCAAGGGTCTTTACCAAGTGCATGGCAGTTGTGGCAGGATCTCTGAGGAGACAGGGCCACTATGTGTTCCCGTACCTCGACGACTGGCTTCTCATGGCCGCCTCCAGAGAGGCGTTGTTACTCGTGGTTCAGAGTACCCAGGACTTGTTCCAATCTCTGGGCATTCTCATAAATTACGAGAAGTCTCTCCTGATACCGTCGCAGAAACTACAGTTTATAGGCGCAGTCCTGGACACTGTTCAGGGAAGAGCTTTTCTTCTGACGACAGGCGGGCGCATCAGATCCCTCATAAGGGATTTGTCGTTGAACAAGATGCGTACCTGCCAGGTGGGTCCTTACACTTTCGGACACATGGCTGCGGCCATTTCTACTGTCCCTTTACGCGAGGCTCACATGCGGGTAACCCAGTGGATGCTCAAGGTACAATGGGACCAAAGGCAAGACCACTTGCAGCATCCGGTCAGGATCACGAACTCAGTCATCCGAGACTGGCAGTGGTGGCTAGTCCGAGTGCGTCTCCAAGGCGTCCGTTTGTGCGCCGTCCCCAGGGTAACCCCTCACCCGGGCGCCTCAGGTCTTGGGTGGGGGCACACCTGGACGGGGTAAGGTCCCAGAATGCGTGGACCCCGTTGGAAGCTCATCTCCATATCAATGTCCTAGAGATGAGGCGGTTCTCTATGCCCTGCAGGCCTTTCAGTCAGTAATCCCACGTGTACTCTCCTGCTTCAGACAGACAACACGGCAGTGATTATTACCTCAACAAACAAGGAGGCACCTCTTACCCCTTTGCAGGAGGCCATGAGGTGTGGGATTGGGTAATTGGACAGGCGCCAAATCTGTCGCATGTTCCCGGGTGGACAACACAATTGCAGACTGCCTGAATTGATCCCAGGCCAGAGTCCACGAGTGGGAACTTCTTCAAGAGGTAGCAGAGGATCTGTTTCTTCGTTGGGAATTCAGAACTAGACTTGTTCCCCATCCACGCAAAAACTGCCCAATTATTGCTCGCTAGATCCACGGCCTGGTGTTTTCTGGTGGGGGAGTGTTATCCCTCTCCTGGGTGAACAGATTCCTCTCGCTTTCCTCCCTTCCCGTTGATCCAGAGTTCTTCTCAAACTACGGGAGCCGCACTCATGATCCTGGTGGCCCCGTTCTGGCCCAGACAGATCTGGTTCCCTTTGTTGGTGCAACTATCTCGGGAACCCCCGCTCCCGTTGCCGCTCAGCTCCCACCTCCTGTCTCAGGAGAAAGGTTCATTAGTCCATCCGGACCTACACTCTCTGAACCTGCATGCTTGGCTCCTAGAGACATAGCTATCTTGCGTCACGGGGTTTCACAAGAGGTTGCAGAGGTTCTTTCTGCAGCCAGAAAGCCGGCAACGCATGCGACGTATGCCATGAAATGGCGCCGTTTTTGTTTATGGTCACGAGCTCATGATCTTTCCCCTTTAGGCTGTCCTGTGGGAGTAGTGTTGGATTACCTCCTCTCCCTTTTTCATTCAGGCCTAGCCTACTCCTCTATTAAGGTGCACCTCTGTGCCATTTCTGCCTATTGCCTCCCGGTGGGACATCGTACAGTAGCTCAATTGGACGCCTCTCGGGAATTTCTTAGGGGAGTGTTACACCTTAGGCCTCCCATTAGGGACCCTGTGCCTCCATGGGATCTGCTCTTTGTCCTGGAACAGCTCACACTCCTCCCTTTTGAACCTGCCAGCGGATTGCGAGCTACGTTTTTCTGTCGGTGGAAGCGTTATTTTTTAGTGCTGTTACTTCAGCGAGAAGAATTTCTGAGCTTCACGCTCTTATGTGCAAGAGCCTTATTTAGTTTTCCACGGGACAGAGTATCCCTGAGGACAAATCCTAAGTTACCTAAGGTGGTCTCTTCACTCTCTCTAAACCAGGATATTGACCTTCGGTCTACTTCGAGTTATTCAAATAGAGGAGAGGCTTTGCTCCACCCTGGATGTTCACCGTAGCCTGAGGTATTACTCGACAGAACTAAACTCTCTCATAGTTCTGAACAGCTTTTGTTTCCTTCTCTGAGAGAATGATGGGCCAGTCAGTATCCAAACAGTCTCTGTCTCGCTGGCTTGTCCAGTGTATTTCTTACTGTTATGATATAAAACAAAAGCCCCTCCGGGCACAGTCCGAGTCATTCTACTGAGGTGTGGCCACCCTTTGCAGCACTCAGAAATGTCTCCACCTCTGCCATATGTGCTGCAGCCACTTGGAGTTCTGTGCATACCTTTATCAGGCATTATAGCCTGGACATCGCTCTCGGCGTAAGGGCTGGATTCGGCCTGGCGGTGCTACAGGTCTCCTGTCCTGGGTTCAGGACCTGGAATTTATTTCCTATTTTCCTCCTCCGGAATTTCTGGCAGCGTTACTGCTTGGGAATCAGTCCTAATGGTGTAACCTGCTGCAAGAGCTGTGTCACGAGTAAGATAGTACAGTTCACGTAGAACTTACCGTAACAGTAGATCTTCGAGAACAGCTGTTGCAGCAGTGCCTACCTCATCCACCTTCTCCCTTGGAGGAGGCATGGCTCAGTCTTTCTGAGCAGGGATTTATATCTTTCTGTCTTCTGACGGATCCTCGGTGTCCCATTTCGATGTCAGCCTCGGCGGAAGTCTCGGCGGGAGAACTGGGGAATCTGGCGGGACCGCCCCCTTTTGTACCATGCCTGACGCCGGAGGCGGGACCGACATCGGTGGCGGTCCCCGCTGAAGATAGCTAGCTAGAATTTTTCCGTGGGGTCCTGATGCCTGCCGGCTTCAGTTCTAATGGTGTAACCTGCTGCAAGAGCTGTTCTCGAAGATCTACTGTTACGGTAAGTTCTTACGTAACTGTACTTTCCTCTAAAATGCATGACGATTAATGTAAGTAGTATAAAGAATAAGGCAAAGCAGGCTGCTGTCTTTGCACATTTCAAGACTAATAATGTAAACATTATTTCTACAGGATACCAGACTCCATACGGTGGCGGAAGTATCTTCTGCCACAAAATGGTGGCATACAGAGATGATATATTGGTCTCTGGGGTTGGAGGCCTACTCAAAGATAACTATTTTCTTTCATGAAATTACTATAAAACTAGTAAAGTTAATTGATTTGGTACCAGGGCGAACTATGGTTCTTGACATAGTCCATAACAAAGTATGTTATAGATTAATTAACACCTACAGTACACTCCACAAACAAAGGCAGAAAGAGTGGAACTCTTTAAATTAATACAGCCCTATCTGCATACTTCAGAAAATGTTAATGGGGGGACTTTAATAATACAACAATATAGAAACTATATCGTGACATGATTTTAAAATCCATCTTGCAACAGTGAATCTGGATGATGCATATTTCCAGGTTACCTCTTGAACAGATCCAACATTTCATAAAGGGATACTGGCAACTTGAATTGATTTTATGTTTACCAATAAAAATCTGCCCTTACACACAGCTCGAGTGGTTCCAATGGAGTATTCTGATCATTGTGAGTTATATATTTTAATTGGTATAATGTCGGAACAACCACTATGGGTAGGTCTATGGAAACTAAATTCCTCTTTGTTATATAAGTAAGAAGTTATGCAACACTTACAGTATTTCATATCCATTAGAAAATCAGTATATGAGATGTATGAAGACCTCAAGCTTTGGTGGACTGATAGAAATATGATCTTATACAACTTTTAAAAACAATAAGTAAGGCTTTCAGAGACGAGGAATATTTTGATTATCTGACCTATAGAAACAACTATAGCATGCTTGTGTGTCTTGCTCAGACAACAAAACACAACTTCACAGAACAAATTAAGGCTATGAAAAATAATATGAGACAGTTTCATGATAAAGCATTAAAAATGCAACAAGAATACAGAACACAAAGGGATTTGGCAGCAGTTTGCCCCCTTTAAGCTGTAGGGGTAGAGTCCAGAAAAAGACATTTGATGCTGTAAAGGGCAGCGGTAATATTTTAAAACCCACTGCTAGGGATATTATAAGAGAAGTCACGTGTTACACAACCACTTTATTTCAAGAAGTGGAGGTGGACACTGTTAAAATAAATTCATATTTACAGAAAGTTCCTATTCCGGACTGTCCCCCATCTGTTCTACAGGATGTAATTAAGCCTATAGACCCATTAGAAATTGAGAATGCAGTCACTGACTTAGAAACAGGCAAAAGCTCCAGGCAAAGATGGGTTAACTCCAGAACTAGATAAAATATTGGGTAAAGACATATCAAGCGAATTGGCAGAGGTTTATAATCATATACTTAATTCTTCCGATTTACCTTTGGAAATGGCAGGTGGGGTCCTTATTTTTCTTATAAAAAAGGAATAGGCAGCATTTAAATAATTGGAGGCCTATAAGCCTTTAAATGTTGACTGTAAAATTCTTATGAAAATTCTGAATAAACGTTTGTTGACAGCTACCCAATACCTAATAATACCAGCACAGTCTTTTGCTGTGCCTGGACGGTCTATCACTTCTATCACTGACCAACTGATTTTATTAGGAGAAATATTTGAGACAGACTCTGACAGGCCTACAAGGTTACATTTTATCCCTGGATCAGAGGAGCGCCTTTGATTCAGTGAGCCATGCTTTTCTGTGGCTCACACTAACATACTATGGTATACCAAGTACTTTTATTAATTGGCTTAAAACTCTTTATAAAAATGCAGTAGTATCTCCACTAGTAAATGGCTATATGGGACCTTTAAAGAAAGAAGTGAGACAAGGCTGCCCAATCAGTGCCTTATTACATATTGTTAGTATAGACCCTCTGCTGCATAAATTGAATATGCACATCCCAGCTATTCTTTCAGAGGGAAGACAGGTTCCATTAACAGCAATGGCCTACGCAGACAATCTTTGCATTATGGTACCAGGCATAGAGGCAGCAGAACAGGCTGTTAAGTATTGTGAAGAGTATGGGGTAGTGTAAGGAGCTTAATTAAATAAACAGAAATGTGTGGGTAGGGAATTGGGAAATAACCTCTCTCATGCCCCATCAGTAGCAGATATCAAGCTATCTTGAGACCCCATCAAACTTTTGAGTATAGATTATGGTGCAGATGCCCAGGATTTACATAATTGGGATATAACATTAGAACAAGGGAATGGGATGGTTTAAAGATGGAATAGATGGTCTTTGAGTAAATCTAAAAGGATCGCATGAATAAAAACTTATTTGCTACCACTTTTTATAATCCTTAGTAATATATTTCCCCGTCCAAGCAAAGAGAAACAATACTCTTGAGCATATTTTTCCAGGCAGTTTGGGGCAGCTGCCTTAACCCATTAATTCTGGGTAAGGAAGAATGGCTTCCTTACCCAGAGGGTAATGGAGCCAGTTAGGGAGGGGAATATACTAGACCTGGTACTGGAAGATGGGGAACAGGTCAGGGATGTAAGAGTGAAGGAACCTCTGGCAAGCAGTGACCACTGCACAGTGTGGTTTTCAGTCAACCTGGGTAGGGAAATAGCCACTACAAAAACTAGGGTCCTGGACTTCAAAAGGGCGGACTTTGGCAGGATGGGAAACATAGTGGAAAGTCATATGGCAAGCATCTGCCCAGAAATGGACACAGAACAAAAATGGGCAGTCCTCAATACAGGACTGGCTGAAGCCACTAAAACTTGTGTCAAGAGCCAGAGCAAGAAAGCCAGGACCAAGAAACCCAGTTGGATGAGTAGAGAGGTAGTGGAGAAGATGATGGAAAAGAGGAATGCATTTTGGACCTACAAGCGATCCAGCAGGGCAGAAGACAAAGAAGACTATGTGAAGAAATCCAGAGAAGTGAGCAGAGTGGTAAGGGCAGCAAAGGTGGCTAGGGAACGAAGGTTAGCACAGGGGATCAAAGGAGGAGAAAGGGATTTCTTCAGATATATCAGAGAGAAGAGGAAGAGCAAGGATCAAATTGTTAGGATCAGGAGGGGAAGTGGGTGGGTAGAAAAGGGGGCTGAGCAGGCAGATGTACTTAATGAATACTTCTGTTCAGTCTTCACCAAGGAGAGGGATGGGCCCATACCTGATAAGAAGGGCGAGGTGGGAGAGGGTGGGGGAGAAGCAACCACGGATGGGGAAATCACGGTGGAAGTGGATAAGGCACCTGGCCCAGATGGAGTCCACCCCAGGTTGCTGAGGGAGTTGGCAGAGGTACTGGCAGGGCCACTGGCGAACCTGTTTAATACCTCTCTGAACTCGGGGTACATGCCCGGGGACTGGAGGGAAGCACATGTGGTACCTTTCCATAAGAGTGGGCCCAAGGACAAACCGGAGAACTACAGACCGATGAGACTTACTGCAATTGTAGGATAACTGATGGAGACAATCCTCAAGGAAAGACTGGTGCAATTTCTTAAGGATAACAACTTCCAGGACAGCAGGCAGCACATGCTTGTCTCAGGCAGATTCTGCTAGATGAACCTGGTTGATTTTTATGACTGGGTTACAAGGGCACTGGACAGGGGACATGCAGTGGATGTCCTCTACCTGGATTTCAGCAACGCCTTTGACTCGGTGCCACACAGTAGGGTTACCTGCAAGTTGAAGAATCTAGGAGCATTGAAGAAACTGGTCAGATGGATCAAGAACTTGCTGCAGGGTAGACAGCAGAAATTAGTAGTGAGGAGGGAGGCATCTGAACCCAGGACAGTGACAAGTGGTGTACCACAGGGCTCAGTGCTGGGACTGGTTCTGTTTAACATTTTCGTAGCCGGCATTGCAGTAGGGATTAAGAGCAAGATCAGTCTCTTTGCAGATGATGCAAAGCTCTGTGCTGAGGTAGATGGGGGGAGGGAGCAAAAGTACTTCAGGAGGATTTGGCAAAACTAAAGGAATGGTCTCACACTTCGCAGCTTGGTTTCAATGCCAAGGAATGCAACGTGATGCATTTAAGAGGCAAGAACCCAGGACACAAATGCTGGCTGGAGGGTGTTTCGTGAACAAACTCCAAGGAGGAGAAGGATCTGGGAGTGCTGGCAACTGGGGAGATGAACCACTCTGCTCAGTGCAGGAAGGCAGCAGTGAAGGCAAACAGGATACTAGGTTGTATAGCAAGGGGGATTACTTCCAGGAGTGGGGAGGTCATCTTGCCCCCATACAGGTCCCAGGTGAGACCACACCTAGAGTACTGCATGCAGTATGGTACTCCTACTTGAAAAGGGATATCAAACTACTGGAGGGGGTACAGCGCAGGGCAACAAAAATGATCCTGGGGTTGGGGGACAGACCATATGAGGAGAGACTGAGAGAGCTTAATATTTATACCCTGGAGGAAAGAAAGGAGAGCAGGGATATGATTGAGACCTTCAGGTCCTGAAGGGTTTGAACAGAGTAGACACCAGGTGTATGTTCAGTCTGAACAGTTGGGGCTGGCAGAGGCTGTGGGAACCTGCTTTTGCTGAGCAGCTGGGGAAAGAATTTTAGTAGCTGGATAAGCTTTAAATTCTTATCAGTCTGGGGACTTTTAGGGCAGGAGGGCTGACTTGTTTAATACAGTGTTTGTGTGGGACCTTCCTCCGGAGGAGGTTGCAGTGCTTGGAGGTGCAGTGAGGGGCTGAAACACTCTCATGAGAGTCGGGTGTGGGCCCTAATCCCACCCCTCCCTCCCCTGAACACAGCTTATTTATAGGGGAACACCTGCCCTGCAATTGGAGGAAAAGGCTTCAGGTGCAGCTCATGTAGTTCTAGCCATTGGGGGTTGGGTTTAAAAGGCTGGGAGAGAGGAGCTTAGGGAGTTGTAAACTTCCCCTATAAGCTAACTCTCAAGGCTAATAGGTGGGGAAAAGTTCAGCCATCCAAGCTTTACAAGTTTAAACATCTGCGTGCTATGTGGGGGAAATCACCTAGATATAGGTACTGGTAGCTCGAGAAACTGTAGAGCCATTGAGTTGGTAATTTGGCCTAAAAAGACTGCTGTGATGATGGGGAAGGGACTGCATATCACTAGAGCAGGTATCTTTGGGCAGGTGGTTGGGTGCACAGGGTGTGGTGCGGCCATGATTCTGGACTGGGCTTGGAAGTTTGGGGGATGCCCAGTGTGCTACCAGCTGGCACAGCTTAAGGAGGTGGTAGAGGGGATCCAAAGGTAGCTGGGGGGGAAGGATTGGAGAGGTAGGAGGCAAGCGGCCACCTACATTGAAACACTAGGTGCTGGGGCCTCCCAAGCTGGGGAGTAGTGAAGTGAGTTGCTCACACTAGGAGAGGAGGCAAGGGGGGTACACGGGGTTCTTGGGGACCCTGGCAGATGGGGCCCAAAAGGTGGAAATTTCCACGTCAGTAGGCAAGAGTCTGGGGGTGTCCAGAGGAAGTAGGGACAGGGGGGCCCCTGGGGGATGGGCTAAGGCTCATAAATTGTTTTAATCCTCTACGCCCATTGGTAGAAGGGGTATGTGTGTGCGGGAGGAAGAGGAGGATGATGCTGCTGCTGGTGTAGCTGGGGTAGGGACGGATAGAACGGGTGAAGGGGCAAGTGGCAGGGCACAATAGAGGGGGTCTGGACAGGATGGGGGAAGAGGTGTGGAAGGGGAGAAGAAAAAGGAGGATATGGGGAACAAAGAGGAGGCTGATGGTATGGAACAGGGGAGCACGACAGGCAGGAAGGCGCAGGACGTAAATGGGATGATAGCGAGCAGAAAGCCAAGTAGGCAAATGGATAGGACGGATGGATTAGTAAGGAGTGGGGAAAGAGATACAGAGAAAGATACTTGGGTGGGGGGGGATAAAGAAGGCCAGGACACGGGTAGAGGAGGTGACCAGGGACAATAGTGAAGGGGCTACCTTCAGCACCCAGACTGTGGGAGGTGCGAGGAGCCAGTTGAGGGGAGAATCCAGATGAAGGGATGAGGAGGGACCTGGAAGGAGGGGAAACCAGAGGGGTGAACAGGAAGGCAAGGGGGAAGTTAGAGTACTGCTATTGGGGAGGACTCCATGATCAGAGGCATTCAGTGGGAGGGGCAGGAGGAGGGTAAAACCTGTCTGATCAGAACCAAATGCCACCCAGGCTTGATGGTGCACAAAGCCAAGCATGAGTTGTATTCACTGGAAAGGGAATGCGGGGGAGGGGGCCCAGACATTCTGGTGCACTTGGGGACAAACAACATAAATGGAAATAGTGAACTAGAAATTCAGGCAAGGTTCTGGGAGTTAGCCAGGGTATGCCTTTCCATAGGCTGTAAGATCTCCTTTTCAGAAATTCTGCCGGTGCCAAGGGCTAGTGGGGAACACAAGATGAAGATTAGGGAGATAAGTCAGTGGCTTAGGGAGTGGTGTGGGAAATTGGGGTATGGCCTGGTAGGGGACTTGGGGGAGACCTGGGAGGATAAGGGGCTGTACGCTAGGGACAGGCTCCACCTTAATTAGGAGGGGAAGGAAATCCTAAAGCTCAAACTAGCTGGGTTCATCAGCGAAAGGTGGGGTTTAAACTTGTGAAGGGGGAGGGATCAAAAAAGCAGCAGTGCCAGCAGGTACGATAAATGAGGGACATGGTCTCAACTCCTCTAGAGGGCTAGGAAGATATGGAAATGGGTCACCAGGTGGGGTGCAGTAGCTGAGAAATGGGAGCTTAAGGGGGAGAAAGGAGAGGAGGGAAAATGGGTGGAGGGTGGTCCTGATAAATGCCAGGAGCTTAGGAAATAAAATGCCTGAGCTCCAGGCGATGCTAGTTGAGGGGGAGGTAGATGAGGCAGCAGTCACAGAGACCTGGGCCACTCAATGGCACGAGTGGGACCTAAATCTGGAGGGCTACACTGTGTTCAGAAAAGATGGGGGGGAGGGAAGGGGTGGTGGTGTAGCACTGTTAGTCAAACATGGTGTGGGTATTGGAGGAATAGAGGAAGCAGAGGGGAATGTGGAGGCTATTTGGGTCACCTTGCTGATGCAGGGGGGGTAAGAGAGTAAAGGTCAGAGTGGTATACAGACCACCAGCACTGGCGGAGGTCCTGGAAAAAGTTTGATGGCAAATCTCGAGGGACACTGTAGATTGGGAAAGGGAAGGGTAGCAGTAATGAGGGACCTCAACATGCCAGAAACAGACTGGGAGACTATGACATCACCAGTGGCCAGAGAACAGAGTCTGCTGGATGTCTTCCAGGATGCATTTCTGACACAACAGGTGGGTGAGCCAACTAGGGAAGCCCGGACACTGGACGTGGTCCTGGCAGACAGTGATCAGATTAGGGGCCTAGGGGTGAGGGGACCCGTTGGCTGGGAGTGAACTTGCCACAGTCTGGCTCTTCCTGGACCTGGGGGGGGAGGAAAGACAAACAAAGACGTTAGTAACTGACTTTGGGGGTACAGACTTCAGGGAGACGGGAAGGATCCTTAATTCATTACCTCCAATAGCTCCATATGACGTTGGAACTATCCATTGTTTACCTGACACAAAATGGCCGTCCAGGAGGTAATGAGTTAAAGATCGTCTGGACAGGTTAAGGCCGGATATGGATGCTGACAGCAGGTGGGGGATCATTAGGAGGGGAATACAGGAGGTTACCAGATCCTGTGCAAGGGAAAGGCATAAGTTCGGTAAGGCCAGAAAACTCTGCTGGTGGACCTGGGAGGTACAGGAGGTGGTGAGGGAAAAGAAGGCTGCCTGTGGGCACTTCAGGTGCTCAAGGAGTGAAAGGGATCTGGAAGAATATGAGCTGAAAGCCAAGAGGGTCACCACGGTGGTGAGAGCAGCTAAGGCAAAAAAGGGGCAGTCCCTGGCCAGTGGGATCGGAGGGGGGACAAGGGGTTCTTTAGATACATAGGGGAAGAAAGGAAAGTAAGGGGGCAGATCAGCAAGATAAGGATAGGGGAAGGAGGTGGAGGAACAGGCAAAAGTCCTAAATGAGTACTTTGCCTCAGTTTTTACCAGGGGGGATGGAGGGGCTATGTCTTGCGAGGGGAGCGGGGGAAAACTGGAGCAAGGGGTGGAACCGGTAGTGACCAGGGGCCCTGATGGGTCTGGGGAAAGGGAGTGGCCACCACAGACAGGTGGGGGCCCAGCAGTGCAGGGTGGAAAGGGGGAGGATATGGAGGCTGAAATCCCAGTAGAGAGAGTAAGGGAAGCCCTCAGGTCCCTTTGGACAGAGAAAGCACCTGGGCCAGATGAGATGCATCCCAGGGTGCTGAGAGAACTGGCGGATGTCCTGGCAGTCCCTCTAGCGGAGCTTTTTAACATATCTCTGAGGACTGGGTGGGTGCCCCAAAACTGGAGGGTGGCTCATGTCGTGCCGATCCACAAGGGGGGATCAAGAGAGGAGGCAGGTAATTACAGGCCTGTCAGCCTGATATTGGTGGTCGGCAAGGTGATGGAGGGTATTGTCAAGGAAAGGCTAGGGGGGTTACTGTAGCAAACTGGGTACTAGGACGATAGGCAGCATGGTTTTGTCATGGGAAGATCGTGCCAGATAAATCTTGTTGAGTTCTATGACTGGGTGACGAGGGCCCTGGACCAGGGTAGACCAGTGGATGTCCTCTTTCTGGACATTAGCACAGCGTTTGATTTGGTACCCCACAGTGGCCTGCAGGCTAAGCTGAAGGAAATGAGGGTAGGGAGACAGTTGTTAAGATGGAATAGAAATTGGCTCAATGAGCGTACTCAGAAGGTGGTGGTTGGAGGGTTAGCCTCATCCCAAAGGTGGGTTACTAGTGGGGTTCCCCAGGGATCAGTGCTGGGGCCACTCTTGTTCAACGCCTATATCTCAGACATCAGGAGGGGGATCAGGAGTGAGATGAGTCTCTTTGCAGATGACTCAAAACTGGGTGCAGTGGTAGATGGGGAGGAGGGAAGGGTAGCCTTGCAGGAGGACCTGGAGGCTCTGAAAATGTGGTTGGGTAAATGGAGACTAAAATTCAATGTGGGGAAGTGCAAGGTTCTGCACCTGGGAGTCAGAAATCCAGGCCAGGGGTATACCCTGGGAGGAGACATAATTCAAGTCACAGAGGGTGAGAGGGACCTGGGAGTAGTGGTAGATATCAAAATGAACAACTCAGAGACCTGTAGGAGGGTAGCGGCAAGGGCAGATAGGATGCTGGGATGCATCGCCAGGGGGATTACCTCCAGAAAGACGGAAGTGATCCTACCCCTGTACACCTGCTTGGTTAGGCCACACCTCGAGTATTGTGTGCAGTTTTGGAGACCACACTTAAAGAGGGATGTTACAATCCTAGAGAGGGTCCAAAGGAGGGCAACCAAAATGATCCAGGGCCTGGGGGAGAGGACCTATGAGGAGAGGCTCAGGGAGCTTGACATGTACACCCTGGAGGAGAGGAGGGACAGAGGGGACATGATAGAGGTCTTTAAGTACATAAAAGGGATCAATAAGGGGGGCCCAGTCAGGGTGCTCCAAAGGAAGGAGGAGGACACCAAAATCAGCCCTCAGTGCGGGTGCTGAAAATCAAGCAGACTGGAGAGGCCATTAGGCCTATTCTGCTGGCATTTTAGTATGAAGGGCAGAAGGGAAACCAGGGGACACTCTATGAAGTTGAAAGGGGGCAGGTTCAAGAGGGAACGGAGGAGGCACTATTTCACAGAAAGGATGGTGCCAGGGTGGAATGCTCTGCCAGAGGAAGTCGTATTACGGCAGAGTGTTGGGGGCTTCAAGAGGGGTGGGACAGATTCAAGGGAAGGGTGCAAACCGGAAGGGGGCACTGTGATGCTCTGCCATCTGCTTATCATTATGTTGTATAATATTTGTGATATAAATATGATGTTATGTGAATGTCTGCTTAGGGGATAGCAGCTAGCAGTTGTAGGGGCCTGACCTTCTGACCCCTAACACAGTAATTGCAGAAACCAGATGGCTAGTTTCCTTCCCTGTTGAGACACAGAGCTTTCTTCCAAAATGCCAGGTTTTAACAGATTGTAAAATATTCCTACTTTGATCTGCTGGGGACAAGGTATGTATTTTATAACGCTTGAAAGAAGGGGAACATTTAGCTGATGCCTGTTGGCTTTCACACCTAGAAGGGAACTGTTGGCAGGATGTGTGTTCCGAAAACATCAAAGGAAATGCTCTGATCAAAAGAACTGTCACATTTTGGATATTGCTAACTTTGCAGATTTCCAGCCAACAGTAAAATGACACCCTCTTGAATATACTTGGTCAGGTCACAAAATTAATTGGACTAACAGTGACCACGTGCTGTGACATCAGAAGGAGGTGGAGAGACTGACTTTTAGTATTGCCCAGAGGACTCGTAAGAGAACACACACACTGTGTTCTGAAAGAAAAAGGCATTTCTATCCAATTAGGTAATACCAACTGGAAACTAGATTAAGACTAGAAATTCAGTTACAGGCAGATTTGTTTCTGAAATTCCCTTTTATTTTGACTGTAATTATTTATATGTTGTGTGTTTTGTACTTTATCTGTTTTCAATGTAACCCCACTATTACCCGGGGTTACTAGAATCCCAGTAAGACCTAGTGGTAGGCAGGGAAGGCAGCTTGTGAAACTCCAGTTAAATAGATTTCATACTGTCTCACTCTGTTCTCAGTCTCAGCTGAGACTGAGGGATGACATCATTTAGAATTGTCGCAGCTGCATAAGCCACACTGTACTGTTGCAGTTGGAGGTTAGAATAGAACGTTGGGGAATTTGAAGTAGTTCTGTAGAGTTCAGCAGAGTGTATGCAGGCCCTCAGAGCTTTAAGCTCTGTCAAAGAGCTACTTTTGTTTTTTAGGTGTGTGTGTTTTCACCTGAAGAGGAACACAAGAACTTCAGATTGAAGTGGTGGAGACCACTTTTAGTGGTTCAGGGCCCCATCCCTGCGGGGATGGGGGCATTGCTGCAGTAATGGGGGGAAAAGTGGGGCTGTTGTCAGGGGCCCACCAGAAGAGCTGGCATTACCCCTGGCATTAGGTGGTTTGGGAAACGGGGGCCCATATCAAGTGACTTGTCCAGGGCCCCAAAATTCATAGCTGCAGCCCTGGATGTGGGGAAGGTATCAGCCTGTTTCCAGGGGCAAACCCCTCTTGGTCCAGCTAAGGAAAAGAAGCTACCTATTTAGGTTCGTGCTGAGGCACCAGAAGCTCTGGAAGAGAGTTCCTTGAGGAGGAAACGCCTGTGGGTCACCTGCAACCGAAGGGTGAGTTCGCTCTGCTAAAGGGCCATGTGTTTTCACCTGCATCAAGATGAAACTAAAGGGACTGTTACTGTGGGGTCAGGAAAAGACAGCCAGGTACAGTTTGGAAGATATGGGGAGTGGACTGCTTAACTGTGTGTGGGGGGGTCTGGAGTAATGGACAAAGCCACTTATTAAGTATGTTCAAGTCCAGCACAAATGGTATGTAAAGACAGTAGATTGAATGTGAAATACATTTTAAAAAGAATCTACACAGCAAAGTGTGTTAAAGGATGAGGTGTTACAGTCCCGAGAAATGGTCGGGTATGAATTCTGGGAGCGAGAGGTGGGAGACCCCGCATCAGTAGTAACCAAATTCACCTCTACGGATTTGCTCTGGGACACCTGTTGCTTTCTCTCAGGTACTTGGCCAGTGCCTGGGAAAAGTACCCAGACGTGGGAGTGATGAGGAAGATTCCCTTATGGAGTAGAAGTGCTCATAGGTAGTTTAGGGAGCCACCAGTAAATGATTCCATGCTATATGCAAAGTGTCCAAGTGGCTGGCAAGGGAGCCAAGCCAGGAAAAAAACCCAGAGCAGCGAACCAGTTCGGGCAGTGTGCCCAGTGTGTTTCAGAGCCTGAGGGCTAAAGTGATGAGGATGTGTTCTGGTCTCCTTAAATCACCATTACCAGGAGTGTAGCCCCATGGGGGTCCATCTGTGCTTTGTTTATTCTGTTCGATGTGAATAAAAGCCACACTTTAGAATCCTACTTCCGGTATTAGACATTTTAGTTATTGCTTCTTGTGTCCGGAGTTACTTGGATGCCCCTGTGCAGAGTAGCCAAACCTAGCCAATGTGCCGAATGACATATTCCTCCCTGAACCCAGCCCATCAGGTAGAGCAGTCAGATAGAAATGGCATACCTGGGTGGGGGTTACATCAATTTTTAGTAAACATTATTTTCCTTGAAAACTCTGCCTGTGCCTTTTCAGTTTCTTTTGCATGTGAATACTGGAAAAGTGTTAATAATTCTGGTAATTGTTAAGGGCTTAAGCAAAAGTGTTATTTGTCTTGCTAAGATGAGAATATACCAAGGTCTCAAATTGAGTCATAAGGGTAGATTTGTGAACCTGGTTGGGTACCCACTGGGTGAAATATTGTACTGCATCCCCCCAAAGAGGGTACATACTGAGCCCGTTAACTGGGTGTGCTAGCAGAAAGACTCACATTTGACCCCCCAGGACTCGAAGCTAGTAGGTAATTTGGACCCAAAACAAACAGGAGGGTTACCCTGTTTGTCTCCTGTTCACGTATTGCACTTTGAGGTTTGGCACTGTGGGAGCAGAGGGCCTGACCTGCAGGGTGCGTTTTTGACAGGCGCGAGATGGGGGGAAGGCATATGGGGGGGTCAGCTGCAGTCTAATGGACTGAAGTGCTGCACACTCGAGCAGACTAGACCGAATGGGCTATATCTGCTGGCAGTTTTGTATGGTCGTATTAAAATATAATATTGTATGTTTACCTATAAAAAAGGGAGGTCTCAACATGGTAAACCCAAAACTGTTTTTTTTTACTGTCAATTCATATTTACAAATCTGAAGCCATTACTATAAAATACTGGGAAATTCTGGACAGACTTGTTGTTTCAATCAGTAACACCTTGGTTTCCAGTGTGGGAACGGGTCTCAAAAGATTATAAAAACCAAACCAAACACTGCCACTTATGTAAGGGAGGTGTTTGTAAAACTGAAAAAGTGGAAAATAAATGGTTTATCAGTTCTTACAAACACTAAAAAACAAATTTATTAGAGAGTTATGACTTCACATTTACTGAACCAGTCACATTTCCAAAGTGCCCAGTTAATTATTTACTAACATTACAAACCTAAATCACAGAAAAATGTATTCCCCCTAAATTACGAGACACACACTGGCTGTGCTGCCATGAGAAGCTTAATATTAAGGATAACAAGAAGCATAAGCAGGTATAGGAGCAGATCTGTTCGAGGCATACTGTTGGTTGCATACAGAAATCTGAAACTATACAGCAACTATTTTTTGCTTGTTCCTTTATGGTTAACTTTTGGGAATATGTTGCACAAACTTGGAAGGAGCAGATTTTTACTACAGTATCCTATGACAATTTGATTTATGGGGTTTATTCTGCACAGTGTTAAAATGGGATAAGGGTACCTTGAATATTGTATTTGTAGTTTTTAAATGGTTTCCCTGGAATAGTAGAGGCCTTTTTTCCACTACAACAAAAGTTTATTTCTCACATAGAACTTGTCAGAAAAGTTACTAATGAACTGAAGGGGATTTAAAAGCATGAATCCAACCTTTTTACTAATAGGGAGTCATTACAGAAATGGAAAAATTTATCATGGATCACAGATAATGATGTGCCAGTAACATGAATAACAGGAACCTTATGGTCTATAAGTATACTGTTAAAACGTATCACTGAATTGTCTTGTTCTTGGATGTCTTATATGATTTCTAAATGTTTACACAAAGATAATAATAAAAACTTTATTTGTATGGCTCCTTTCCAGTTCCAAGGCGCCTTACAGTTTTAACATCAATTAAAACAAACATTAAAATCTACAGTTTTAAAATATAGATAAGAATCATATTAAAAAAATCAGTTCAAGTTCCCAGAAAGGCCATTTGCCAAAGAAAGGTTTTTAGTCCTCTCTTAAATTCCTCCACGGAGGTGCACTCCCGTAACCGACGGGGTAGAGAATTACAAAGGGTGTGCGTAGCATAAGAAAAAACTCTAGAGCCAGATGATTTAAAGTTCACCCTTGGAATCTCTAGCAACCCCTTGTCGGCCGAGCCGAGTGATCGGCCAGGGGAGTAAGGAATCAGAAGTTCTTTCAGATAGGCTGGACCCTGACTGCGAAAACTGACTTTAAGGGTGATCCGCCACTGTACAGCAGCCAGTGCAGTTTACACAGCACCGGGCTAATAGAACAGGACCTACTAGAGCCTGTCAAAACCTGGGCCACTGCGTTCTGCACTAGCTGCAGGTAGCAAATTTCAACCCCTGAAAGCCCAAAGTAAAGAAAGTTGCAGTAGTCAAGCGCGAGGACACAAAGGCATGGACCAGTGTTGGAAGGTCGTCAGACGGAACCAGATGCTTAACTCTGGTGATGTTCCTAAGACGGTAAAAGGAAGTCTTGATGACAGCCGACACCTGCGATTGCAGTGTCAGTCTGTCATCAAAGATCACCCCCAAGCTACGTACCCATTCAGAGATCGGTAGAGAGACACCGCCAAGAAAAATTCCTGAAGGTGTACCAACACCCGACCCATCTATCTGTTGACCCGGGGCCACAACCAATACCTCTGTCTTTTCTGAGTTCAAGTTTAGCCAGCTAGAATCCATCCATTCCTGGATTTCTTTCAGACAGTTGTTAAAGACCGAGAGAGCTCTATCCTGGTCAGGTGCAAAAGACAGATATAGCTGGGTATCATCTGCATAACAGTGAAACCTCAGCCCATACCTTCTTACAGTGTCTCCGAGGGATAGCATATACATCGCGAATAACAAGGGTGACAGCACAGAACCCTGAGGCACCTCACACAACAAAGCCGTTGGGTCCAAGGAAAAAATCCCGGGCACAACTCTTTGTAATCTCCCCATGAGGAATGAGGTGAACCATCTAAGGACGGTTCCTGATATTCCACATATATGCCTCAGGTGTGCTAACAATACCATGTGATTCACAGTGTCAAAAGCTGAAGAGAGATCTAGGAGAACCAAGATGGAACGTCTTCTGATCTCTCACCCTCAGGAGATCACTGAGCACCTGAACCAGCGCTGTCTCGGTGCTATGTCTTTTACGAAAACCAGACTGGAGGGGTTCATAGATGTCAAAGATGGTTAAATGGTCCTCCAGTTGTGCTGCCACTACTTTCTCGATCACCTTCCCAACAAAGGGAAGGTTAGAGATGGGTCTGTAGTTCGTGAAACAGTCTGGGTCCAAGGTAGCTTTCTTCAAGAGCGGTGTCACCACCGCTTCTTTCAGGGAGCTAGGGAACTCGCCCAACTCCAAGAAGCACCAGACTATTCGCACGAGGACTGGACTGATATCATCACTACAACCCAAGATGAGGGAGGTCGGTCCAGGATCCAAACTACAGCATGTAGGGCGCACACTCTGAATAATCCTCATGACATCCATGAAATCTAGCTGACTGAAGGAACTCCATGAAAACTGAGGTACAGTAAGCTTGCACTGTCCAACAGCAACCCCCTTAGAGGATGCTGGCTGCAAATCTGTCTTGACATCGGCCACCTTATTTGCAAAGAATCGAGCAAGCTCTTCGCACTCTAATTGCGAAAAAGCTTTCCAAACTTGCAGACAGGCTGGGTTGCACAGTCTGTCTACAGTTCGAAATAGCTAAGCTAGTTGGTTCCACGCAACCGCAATCTTCCTGGACAGGAACTCTGCCTTCTTATGGGTGATTGCAGATTGATAGACAGCGTAATGGTCCATCAATCTAAGGTGGTCGATATCAAGGGCGGACTTATGCCAGCAACGCTCTAACCTTCACCCCGTCTCTGCATCTCCCTCAATGTCCCATCAAACCAGGGGGACTTGGGGCCATGGGAGAGGGGGCACACATGGACTGGAGCGATAGAATCCAGAGCCACTATAACAGTTAAATTATAAGCTGGCACAAGGGCTTCTGGATCACTGCTCGCCAACGCAGTGGCGAGAGGTCAAGCACTGCAGCAAGGCCTTGGGAGTTAATATTCCGTAAAGGGTAGTACTTGACCATCTCCACAGGGGTAGGCCTTCTAAGGGGGTGCAGAAACTGAACCTCATAATGTAGTGATCATACCAACTGAAAAGATATGACAATTGTAACAATATCTATTGTGATGTATCTTATATGAAATTTTCAATAAAAACAAATTCCCCTATTCTTTTCAAGAAGTGCCATGGAATCTTTAGCATCCACCTGAACTACCACCAGAACAGGCAGATGGGACCTTGGTTTAATGTCTCATCCGAGAGACGGCACCTCAGAAGTGCAGCACCCCCTCACGTTGCACTGCAGTGTCCTGTCTTTCAGATGAGATGTTAAACCAAGGTCCCATCTGCCTGGATTGGTGGTAGTTCAGGTGGATGTTAAAAATCTCATGGCACTTATCGAAAAGAGTAGGGGAAATTCCCCAGTGTCCTGGCCAAATTTCCCTCATTCACTAAAAATACCATCAACAGCTTAATCTGGTTCAAGGTCAGTTGGCATTCATCTGTATCCCCCTGCCCAGGTTGTGCCTGAAAATAGGCAGGATTTGTCTAGTGCACTTATCTGGTCAACAAAAACTAAATAAAAAATAAAATAAATAAATAAAATATTTGGATTTAACCCAAATTCCTGGTGTGGGGATAGAACCCACAGCCTTCTGATCTTCTGGTCTCAAAGGTGAGTGTGTAACCTGCTGAACCACTGACACTGACTTTTTATTTGGTTTTGACTCTTGCCTGGCCTCTTCTTTGGGCTAACTCTCCGATGGTCGGATGCAGCCGTCTGTGACTGCCTCCCTTTCTGGCTCTTTTCTGGCTTACAGGGAGGTGGTCTTCATCATCTTCTTCCCACTTGGGGTTCTGCCTGAGCTGTCCAGATGCCTTGTTGGACTTTGAGGCATTCCTCTTCTTCTGCCTTGCCTTTCAGGTAGATCATTATTCACTCTGGGTTCCCTCCGGGGAGATTCTCTGAGCACGGTCTCCAGCAGGGAACTGAGGGGGAAGGGAGTCCACCCACTCTTATATAAAATAGATGATGTCAGACAGTGTTGTGGACAGCCGGGTGGCCCCCTAGTGGACTGCTGTAGAAATGTTTCTGTGTGGTCCTAGGGCCTCATGGTTATAAGTTCCATAGGTGTGACCTGATGAAAGAGATTCCCTCGAAGATCTACTGTTACAGTAAGTTCTTACATAACTGTTCTTTCCTGAAAGGAATGAACATGGTAGACTGCAAGAAAATATTCAGCAGGAATGGTGAATCAAAAACATGGGGACATGAATGGAAACTGGCAGGGGGGGGAGATTCAGGAGGGACCTGAGGAAGTTTTATTTTAAAAAGAGAGTGATTGAGCTGTGGAACAGCCTACCTGCAGAAGTGGTGGATTTAAGAACCATTAATTGTTTCAAACATATACTGGGACTGAGTAAAATTCTTCGTAGTAACTCAGGGGGTTAGCAGGAGGGCAGGGGGCAAGGGTAAAAACCCTGGCTACAAACTGGTTCCTGGGTGCAGTAGGATGGTGTATAACAGGGAAGACTGAATGGACCAATGGTCTTTTTCTGCTAACATATCTGTTTCCAGTGATGTTGAAAAGATGAAATCTAATCTTAAAGTGCAGTTTGGTCAATGTGCTCCATGCAGTGAGAGAAAAGGAACCAGAGACTGCTGGTGATGTTGCGTTCCTTTACAGTCTTGGGTGTAATACAGTGTTGTGCACCAACACTTCTGTATGTTGGCATCACCAAAGTGCTAATGTTCTCAGGGGTTCCAAGTGCCTGTCAGCCCAGGACTACAGAGTGAGGCCTGTGGATCAAGGCATTCTCAAACAAGATGATGACTTCTGAATATACATCACTTAAACTTTGGTTAAACAGGAACACTAGAACCTGCTGCTTTGTATATGAACTTGATCCTTCTGCCTGTCTGATTAAACAGGAAAAAAGAGAGCTAGCTTTCTTAACAGTATTCATCTTTAACTTTTTATGTCTCTCCTGAACAGGAACATGAGAGCCTGCTGACTAAATGGCAGAATAGAAACATGGACAGTATCATCGAGCTGCACAACAAGGCACCAGTCTGGAATGACGACACCCAGTCCTATGTACTCAATTTCCATGGCAGAGTAACACAAGCCTCTGTGAAAAACTTTCAAATTGTTCATGACAATGATCGTAAGTGTCTGTAATAATAATAAGAAGGTGGACAGCTTATAGTAGCTGTCTGTAAGTTGTGTCACCAATGCTTTATTCTGCTGTTTGGTGAACCTGATCCTTTCTGACCTTCCTTGATGTGTTCCTCTTGTGGCTGGTGGGTTTGAGTAGCATCACAGTAGGGATGAATTTAAGCTCTAGGGGAAGCAGAGTTACATGGTTTGCTCAAAATAGCATTACTGTAGCAATGTATTGGTATGGAGGTGAATATGTGTCAGTCTTGCCAGCTGGAGCCAGGGCACAGTGTAGCAACTCACATTGTTAAAAGTGGACATAATGGAAAAATGGTGACCAAAATGAGGGGAGAGAATTCTCCCTTCCTTTTCTTTCCTTGACAGTGTAGCCTAATGGTGAGAGTGCAGAGATATGAACATAAGGACTTCCTCTTACTGTGTGACCATGTGCATGTACCTTCACCTCCTTGTGTGTCACTTTCTCTGTATCTTTAACCCTCTCTCCCTCCTCAAGTTTCCTGTGATACATAGCCTGTACTACTGCAGAGTTCTTTCACTGTGCTGGTGGGATGGACAAGCCTGGAGGAGGGGCTTGCAGCAAGCAGTGAAAAGGGAAGATGGGGGGTTCTTAGTTAAGGCAGTCCCAAGGAGGGAGGAAGGGGGCCCCCAGCTGAGGAAGAAGAAGCTGCTGGTAGAGGACTGTCATCTGGGAACAAGTGATCACCAAACAGTGTGGTTCACGATAAACTCAGCTACAGAGTCAAGCCATACAAAAGTGAGGATACTGGACTTCAGGAGGGCTGACTTTGGCAATATGGGAGAGTGCCTTAGAAAAGCACTAGCAAATAGGCTAAAAGAGGGGTGGAGCAACAATGGGGAAACATCAAAACTGCCATCACAGAGGCAACAAGCCTTTGTGTGAAGCAAATAAACAAATCAAACAAAAGAAAAAGCCACTATGGTTCTCAAAAGAGGTGGCGGTGAAGGTTTGGGAGAAAAAGATAGCATTTAGGAAGTATAAGGAAACACAGAAGGAGCAGGACAGAGAACTGTACCAGTTAAGGCAGAAGGAAGCAGGGAGGATAGTCAGAATAGCAAAGGCCCAAACTGAGGAAAAGATAGCCAACTTGGTTAAAAAGGGATAAAACCTTTTATAGGTACATCAGGGAGCATAGAAAGACAAAGGGAGGGATAGTGAGGCTGAATAGAATGGACGGTGGGTGGGCAGAGAGGGACAGTGAAAAAGCAGGGATACTGAACGAATACTTCTGCTCAGTATTCACAAAAGAGGAGGAGGGGAGGTGCCTAATCCAATTAACAGAAGCACTCTGGATAGGGGGGTCGATCCCAGTCCTTTCACAGAAGAAAGGGTTCTGAAAGAACTCCTAAAACTGAAGGTGGACAAAGCAATGGGGCCTGATGGAATTCACCCCAGAATTCTAAAAGAATTAAGGAGAGAACTAGTGACACCACTGACTACCCTTTTTAACAAATCGTGGGAGGATGGTGTGGTACCTGAAGACTGGAGGAAGGTGAATGTGATACCCCTTCACAAAAGTGGGAGCAAGACAGAGGCAGGAAACTACAGACCTGTCAATTTGACCTCTGTGGTAGGGAAAGTGATGGAATCACTTCTGAAGGAAAGAATTGTCGAGTACCTAGAGGCCAGTGGGGCACAGGACCCAAGGCAGCATGGATTCACAGCAGGAAGGTCATGGCAGACAAATCTAATTGATTTCTTTGATTGGGTGACCAAAGTAGTATACCAGGGAGTGGCTGTGGGCATGGCCTACCTAGACTTTAGCAAGGCATTTGACGCAGTCCCACACAAAAGATTAATAGTCAAATTAACCAGCCTTGGAGTGGGTCCCAGGGTGGTAGCCTGGGTAAAACATTGTCTAGACAACAGGACACAGAAGGTAATTGCACATGGAGTCCACTCTGAAGAAAAAGGGGTTACTTGCGGGGTACCACAGGGTTCAGTACTGGGTCCAGTCCTTTTTAATGTTTTTATAAGTGGTATTACAGAGGGACTGGAAAGAAAAGTATGCCTCTTTGCAGATGACACAAAGATCTGCAATAGGGTTGATACACAAGGAGGCGTGGAAAGGATGAGAATGGACTTGGCAAGGTTAGAGGAATGGTCAGAAGTATGGCAGCTTAGATTCGTTGCAAAAGTGCAAAATAATGCACCTGGGAAACAAAAACCAGGGAAGATTACACAGTAGGGGGAGGTAGTACAACAACAAAATGGAAAGGACCTGGGGGTAATCATATCAGATGACCTTAAGGTAAGGCAATGTGAGAAGGCAGTAGGAGGGCTGGGGGATGCTGGGATGTATAGGGAGAGGCATCACCAGTAGAAAACAGGAAGTTGTTATCCTCTGTACAGACAGTTGATGAGACCCCATCTGGAGTAATGTGTCCAGTTCTGGAGACCCCTTCTCTGCAAGGACATTGACAGGATGGAGGCAGTCCAGAGGAGGGCAACTAAAATGGTGCAGGGTCTGCAAGAGAAGCCATACAAGGAGAGACTAAAGAAGCTTAATATGTATGCCCTTGAGGAAAGGGGTGGGGAGGCATGATGGAAACGTTTAAGTACCTCAGTGGAATCAACAAAGTCCAAGAGGGTAGCATCTTTCAGAAAAAGAGTTGTGCAAGAACAAGGGGACACAATTTAAAGATAGAGGGGGAGACGGCTCAGGGGCAATGTGAGGAAGAATTTTTTCACAGAGAGGGTGGTGAACGCATGGAACAGCCTTTCTGAAGAGGTTGTGGGGTCTAAAACTGTGGGAGAATTCAAGAAAGCATGGGACAGACATAAGGCAATTTTTGTGGGTGGTAGGAAGAAATAGGCTGTTGGTTAAATAGGATCTGCAGCTTATTCTGTAGGTAGGGAAATGGGCAGACTAGGTGGGCCAAGCGGTCCTTCTCTGCTGTCAAAGTCTATGTTTCTATGTTTCTTGGGGGATAGACTTGGGAACTGGAGGTGGAAGGGAGAGGGAAGTAAAGTGCCTCCATGGTACTTCGACTTGGAGGGATGGGGAGCAGATCCAGAGGATTGCAAGGGTGGCAGGAGATGGGAGTGAGCTAGATGTCATTGTCCACATAGGGAGAAATGATCTGGCAAGTGATGGGGCAGTAGTAGTGCAAAGTAATTTCAGGGAGGTGGGGAGGGGCCTTAAGTAGTTAGCAGGCAGAGTGGCATTTGCTGAAGTGTTACCTGTGTATAGCCAGAGAGAGGAAAGGGCATCCTGCACTAGGGTATTTAACAGTTGGTTGAAGGCATGGTGAATGGAGGAGGGCTTCGGCTACACTGGGGACTGGGGGCCAGCCTGGGAGGATATGGGTCTCTCTAAGGGAGATGGCGTCCATCCTTCCAAGAAGGGGGATCGCAGTCCTTAGTGGTAGGTTTAAATGTTACTTGGATGAGCATTTAAACTAGCTGGGGTTGGGGAAGCGTTATACCAAGGGGGGGGGGAATGTACCCCTCCCCAAACATGATGAAGCAACAAGGAGGGAGGGCCCGAGAAGAGGAAGCTCCCCCAGGGTAGGGACACAGTAATAAAGGTGTGAGGACAAGGCAGAGGACAAGTGGGGTAAAAATCAAGAATGCAAGAAGAAAGAAATAAAAGACAGGAAAGAGATGATGGCAAGGAAAGAGGGGTGGTCAAGGGGAGCTTCAGAGAGCAGCAAAGGTGGGGGGGAGCAGGGAGGCAGGCATGGAGGGAGTAAGGTATGGAGAGCCATGTGTAGCTAAGATAGGAGTCTGGGAACCACAGTTCTGAACCTGGAGGCCATCGTGGAAGAGGCCAACCAGGATTTGGTGGCCATAATGGAGTCATGGTATACTGGCAGTCATGACTGGAATATGGCAATACCAGGAAGAGAGGAGGGGTTGTACAGTATGTGAGGGAGTGAATCAAGGTTATGGAAATACACGGGCACCCAGAGGAAAATGAAGGGCTGGAGGAGTTGTGGGTCATTCTGGAGACAGCAGCTGGGACCACTAACCGTACAGTACAGGGGTTGCATATAGACCGTCAGCAGAGGGAGAGGAAATGAATAAGGTACCTGGGGAAGCCATCATCAGGATGCAAATAAGAAGGAGGTACCACTAGTTTTCAGCTTCAGTCTGTCAGATGTGGATTGGCGCTTTCTAGCTGCAGCTTAGGTAAGGAGCAGAGCCATCCTTGACTCGCTGCAAGGGGCTTTTCTCAGGCAGCTAGTCAACAAACTTACTGGGGATAAGGCAGTGCTGGACCTGGTGCTTACAAAGAGGGACAGCATTGATGACTTCAAGTGGGCAGCCCCTGGGTACCAGGGATCACTGTACAGTTTGGCTTAACATTAAAGCAGGAGCAGAGGCAAACCACATGAGGACAAGGTTCCTGGGCTTTAGGAGGGTGAATTTTAGAGAAGTGGGAGACTGCCTCAAAAACAGCCTAATGGGCAGATTGCCGGGGAGTGGTAGAGGAGCAGTGGGGAAAAATAATGGAGTGCATAATTAAGGCAATCAGCCTCTTCATAAAGGAAGTGAGTAAAAGCAGAAGGAAAAAGAGACTGTTATGGTACTCTAGGGAAGTGTCCCCAGTGATGAAGGAAAAAAGGGTGGCATTCAAGAGGTATAAGGAAATGTAGAGGGAGAAAGGCATGGAGGTTATCTGGTAAAACAGCAGGAAGCAGGTAAAGCAATGAGGAAGGCAAAGTGCAGACAGGAAAGGATTGTCAAAGTGGTAGCAAATGTGGATAAGACTTTCTTCAGGTACATACGTGAGAAGAGGAAAGCAAGAGGGATAGTGGGGATAAGGACGGCAGAGTGAGACTACGCAGAAGGGGACCAAGAAAAGCAGATATCTTAAACAGATACTTCTGCTCAGTCTTTGTGCTGGAAGAAGAGGGGGACAAAGTACCAGGGAGAAGCAGAAATAAGGGGAAGGGGGAGGCAGACTCAAGTCCAGTTTCAGCAGAAAGAGTCCTGAAGGGACTTGAATCTCTGAAAGTGGATAAGGCCATGGGACCAGACAGGATGCATCCAAGGGTACTAAAAGAACTCAGGAAGGTGCTGGTTGCTCTGGTGACAGTCTTATTCAACAGCTCACTGGAATCAGGCATGGTTTTGGAGGACTGAAGAAGAGCAGGTGTGGTCCCTCTACATAATAGCAGCAGCAGGGAAGAGGCTAGCAACTGTAGGCCAGTGTGCCTCACCTAAGTGGTGGGGAAATTAATGAAAATACTGTCAAAGGAAAGGTTAGTAGAGTATCTTGAATCAGATGGGCTGCAAGACCAAAGGCAGAATGGATTCACTGGGGGGAGGTCATACCAGATGAACCTGATTGATTTCTTTGACTGGGTAACCAGGGAAATAGATCAGGGAAGGGCAGTGGATATATCCTATCAAGACTTTTGACACTGTGCCGCATGGGAGACTGATTAAGAAATTAAGCAGCCTGGGGTGGGACCCAAAGTGGTGAACTGGGTTAGAAATTTATTAACTGACAGGACACACAGGGTGATGCTTAATGGCACTCACTCTAAGGATGGAAGAGTGACCAGCGGGGTGCTGCAGGGCTCAGTACTAGGACTTGTCCTCTTCATTGTCTTTGTAATTGACATTGCAGATGAACTGGAAGGGAAGGTATGCCTTTTTGCAGATGATGCCAAAATATGTAATAGGGTGGGCAATCAAGAAGGGGTGGAAAAATGCATAGGGATCTTGGAAAACTCGAGCGGTCAAAAACATGGCAGTTGGGATTCAATGCCGGAAAGTGCAAAATTATGCTCCTAGGGCATAGGAACCCAGGAACTACTAAGTATAGAATGGGGGTAGTACTGTCAGTCTCTAAGCAGGAAATGGACCATGTGGTTATCATATCTAATGATCTCTGAGTGGCAGGATGGTGTGATAAAGCAGTGGGTTGGGCCAGTTTGATGCTAGGATGCATTGTCAGAGATATCTCCATCAGGAGAAGGGAGGTGGTGTTGCCACGGTATCGCTCACTGGTGAGACCCCATCTGTAGTATTGTTTCCAGTTCTAGAGGCTGCACCTTAGAAAGGACATAGACATGGTGGATGTAGTCCAGAGAAGGTCAACTATAATGGTACAAGGGTTGCACCAAAAGCCCTACAAAGAGACTGAGGGATCTCAACATGTACACCCGGAAAGAGAGGAGAGAGAGAGAGAGGAGGAACATGATAGAGACCTACAGATATCTCATGGGGGTGAACAGAGTGCAGGAATGGAGTCTTTTTTCAATGGAGGAAGAGAACCAGGACCAGAGGGCATGCAGTGAAGCTGGAGGGGGGAGTTAAAGATGGATGTTAGGAAGTACTACTTCACTGAAAGAGTGGTAGACACCTGGAATAGACTGCCAGTAGAAGTGGTAGAGGTGAAAACAGTAGGGAGCTTCAAGCATGTGTGGGATAGACATAGGGGAATACTAGTGAATGGGCAGGGAGTGGGGAAGGTTGCTGGGGACCTGTTTGGGTCTGTGGAGTCAGACTAGGCAGGGACCATCTGGGCAGACAGGGTAGGCCAAGTGGTCCTTTCTATCAACAATTCTCTTTCTGTAATGCCTAAACTTTCCCTAAGCCTCCTATATCACACGTAACTTCTCTGCTACAGCTCATGGCTTGTTTTTCTTTGTAAATATGTTCTTTATTGAAAGATTTTTCCATTTACTAGTCACAATATTACAATGCCACAATTAATTACCTTAGACAGGGTTACAGAATCTGACTTAGATCAATTTCAATCATCTTACATGCAACTTCAGGTTCACTTACAAATATGGCTTTATGCCCTAGGAAGACTCATACTCGAGGTACCATAAATCCAGACTTCCATAATACAGTGACCCTATTTCAGAACTCCCTTCACATATTCCCATGGTTCCTTGTCTGCCGGAATAACAACCGCTGGCAAAATCCTGAAGCCTAAGTGAAAAAGGACTGGGTGTTCAAGGGACAAAAGTCCGGTCCTTGGACATAATGTATAAAATCCATCTATTCCATTTAATGGTGCAGGCCACTACTCTACCATTTAAGGAGTATGTGAGCTCTTCTCCGATCTGTATATGTGGTTGACTATTTCTCTCTACTCCGGGACTGAAGGAGTCACTGCAGTGAGCCAGCATTTAGTAATTGCTTTTTTCGCTGCACGCAGGAAGACTCCCAGTAAATACTGGTGGTGGGGGTTTCGAGAGTCTTGGGGGAACACGTGCAGGACAAAGAACTCCCTGGTGAAGGGGGGTGCTGAGCCGAATAGCTCCACTAACTCCTCCCACAGACCCGAAGGAAAGGTTGTAATCTCGGAGAGGACCAGAGTATGTGCGTAAGGTGAGGAACACCCTCTCCACACTGCCTCCAGCAGACCGCCGCGCCCTGATTGTTGTAGCGGGCTGTTATTACTGGGGACTGAAAGAAACGTACTAGTATTTGCCACGCAAACAAATGCCATGAGTGGAAGCTGGTGGTTCTCGCTAAAAGTTGGCACACTGTGTCCCACTGCTGCGAGGTTATGTGGGAACCAAGTTCCCCATTCCACTTCTCTCTTATAGCATCTATGTTTCCTCCTACCGTTTCCAGCAGGGATTTATATAGCACTGAAATGAGGTGGGATATGTTCTTGGTTTTAATTACTTGCTGGAGGGTTTGAATCAAATGGGGACATTCCTCCGGGGTCCTGATAACAGGGGGCAGAGCCTCATAATAGTGCCTTAGCTGTAAGAACCGGAAAAAGTCCGACTGGCGCAGGTGAAATTGCCGCCACAGTGTCGCAAACTCTTTGAAAAGGGGCCCATCCAAAAGTTGGGAAAAACCTGTGAGATGGAGGCGCCTCCAGGCCCGAAAGGTATGATCCTGTAAAGCCGGAAGGAAATTCTCCAGCAGGTCTATTGGGCAGGTCAACACGAGAAAAGAGGAGAGTTTACGTGATCTGTGTGCTGAGTACCAGGTTTTAAATTGCTGTACATCCACAGGTGCAGGGCCAGATGTCCCAGCGGGGGGTTATAGATAATAAGCCTTTGATAGTCAGGTAGTGGGAGAATGGCTTCCTCAATTTCATCCCACCAGAGCAGGATGTTCCCTCAGACGCTGCACTATAAAGGACAAATGTGAAGCCCAGTAATATTGTTTGAGGTTAGGAGGCAAGGCCTCCCTCGTTCTAGGTAGGAAAAGGGTGCTCAGTTTAATCCTGGGTTGCCTGCCTGCCCAAACAAATCTAGTGATAACCTTGTTCCAGATTTGAAATAGTTTGTTAGGTAATTTAAGCGGGACATTCTGAAATAAGTAGAGGGCCCTTGGAAGGATCACCATTCTCACCACTTCTATTCTCTGAAACATGTTCAGAGAGAGGACATTCCATCTTTCAAGGTCATGCCTCAGTTGAGCTGTAAAGGGTTGGAAGTTATTGTTTAGGGCATCATCGATTCTGTGGGAGAGAAAAATGCAGAGGTATTTCAATTTGGACAGGGCCCACTGGAATGGGTACCGTCTCCTGAGTGCCTCAGAAGGTGTAAAGTGAAAACTGAGGGCATCAGTCTTACCGGTGTTAAGCCGATACCATGAGTGCACCCCAAACTCCTCAAGGACTCGGAAAACTGAGGGAATCGACTGTATGGGTTGGTGAGATATAATAGGACGTCATCCGCATAGAGAGCTATGCGGTGCTCTGAATTCTCTAATTGGACTCCCGAGATCTCGGGGGACAATCTGATTGCCTGAGCCAAGGGCTCAATAAAGATGGCAAACAAACCAGGGGATAGGGGACAACCCTGACGCGTTCCCCTGTACAGTGGAAAATACTCAGAATGATGACCTGAGACCTTCACACATGCCTGGGGGGCAGAGTATATTGCCCTGAGCACAGCGACAAAAGAGGCCGGGAACCCCATCACAGCAAGGGTGGAGAAAAGAAAGGGCCAACAGACCCTGTCAAATGCCTTCTCAGCATCAAGGCTGAGAAGGACTGCTGGCTGCTGATGAGTTTGCATTACATTCACTAAATGCAAAGCTCTTCGGGTATTGTCTGAGGTAGATCTAGACCTCACGAACCCTGTCTGATCCAGGTTTATCAGTGTCGGGAGTATTGCATCCATCCTACAGGCCAAAATGGACATAAAATACTTATAATCCGTGTTAAGTACTGAGATTGGCCTGTAGGAGCTGCATTGTAATGGATCATTATCTGGTTTGGGAATAAGCGAGATTGTTGCGTATGACCAACTGGGTGGTGGGGCCTCTCCCAGAAGGATTTCATTAAAAGTGCTTCGCAGCAATTGGCAGGTTGACTGTGTAGACCCCTTGTAAAATTCTGCCCCGAATCCGTCAGGGCCGGGCGCCTTCTGTGTTTAGACTTGGAAATGGCTCACTTGATTCCCTCACACCGGGCTCACTCAAACTACTTTGCTGGTCCCGGCTTAGCCTAGGAAGATTTAGGGGCTGACAGAAAAGCATTAGAGCGAGATAGTCGGGGCATGATCTCTAGTGTAGAGAGACCTGTAATATTGGCAAAATGCTTGGGTTATATTTTTAAGACTAGTGTGATGCTGACCTGTATTAGGGTCTTTTATTGCTGTGATAGTGGACATCTTACGCTGTTGCCGTAGGCGATAAGCTAAAAGGTGCAAAGCTCTAGGGCCTATCTCACCATAACGTTGCCTCAGGAATGCCAAGGCTATCTGTTTGTTGGATACACAAGTTATCCAAGTCCTTCTTAGTCTGTTTAATCTGGGCAATGACTGAGTGATCCCCTTGCTGACGAGCGAGGCGTAGGAATTGTAGCGTCTGTTCCAGGCGAGTTTGTCTATCCTTGCGCGCCCTAGCCTGGGATGATGTATACTTAATCAAATGGCCCCTCAGGACCGCCTTCAAGGTGTCCCATTGGATTGCGGACGAAATTCCCTGGGTGGCATTATCTTGGATAATTTCCTGGATTTTCTCTCTCAGGAAGTTTTTAAAATGTTCACTCTTCATGTGTATGGGGTTAAATCTCCATCTGATGTTGCGCCTCTCCAGGCCCAGCTCCCAGGTGGTTATTAGTGGAGCATGATCTGTGTGTGCTATTGTGCCCAATGTGGAGCTGATCAGGGAGACCTGACATTCCTTCTGCATATAGCAGTGGTCAATCCTCGTATATGTCCCGTGGACCGCTGAATAATAGGAATACCCCCTATCCCTGGGGTGTAGGTATCGCCACACATTGAGCCACCTAACCTCCCCGATGAATTTTTTTAAAAATCTATGGGGTCGGGTTGCCTTCCCCTCGTGTGGCCCTGGTAGAGTCCAAAGATGTATTGGGGGCTTATATTAAATCCTCATTAGGGATCCGGTACCCTAGATAACTCAACGACCTTACCAAGCAAGTATCGAATCGTTGGGGTATTTGAGGCCGGTGGGAGATAAATATTAGCTAAGGTTACCTCTTGTTCCAGCAGGAACCCCTGGACCACCACTAAATGGCCCTCAGGGTCAGCCCATTCTTTTACCATCCAAAAGGGTGTGTGGCTCGTCACCAGTATGGCGACCCCCCTCTTCCTGCCGCCCTCCCTCGCTGAGGAGAAGACCTGCGAGAAACCCCTCCCTTTTAATTTCTTATGTTCCACGGAAGACATGTGCGTTTCCTGGAAGTACACAATGTCAGGTGTGGACCTCTTAACCAGTGACACAATTCTTGATCTTTTAATCGGGCTACTCAGCCCATTCACATTCAGAGAGTATACTTTCAAATGTTTGCCTGCCATTTAGGATGTAAAAACATGTCCTTGAATTTTAACCTACTGTCGCATAGCCTATAAATTGCAACCTCTGTCTGATGAAATGAACCTATGTGACCATAACCTAAGATAGAGTCCCACTGTAAGGGGCTCCTAATTAGTCTAATAACAATGACTCTTAACCATTCTCGGGGCCATACCAGGCCCTTGACAGAAAACTGTAGGCTGGGAACTCCAGCCTGTCCAGAAACTAGTATTAAACCTCTTAACTTGCTGAAAGAAAAAACTCTAATTCCCACCCACAGCCCCAAGGAAAACCCTATGAGCTGAATCAGCTGACATTTCAGTAACTGTAGGGAGTGCGAGCCTCCCATGTCTCGGGAAGGGAAACGAAATTCTAAGGCCAACAGGGCCAACACTTTAAACCTCCACACCACTGTGGCACTTCCATCATGCTGGTCATTATCCATGACCTGAAGGAGGCTCAGGGCCTACCTTCTATGTCCCCAATACCACAGGGACCTTTGACACTATCAGTGTTCTGATGGGGGAGGAATCAGGAGATTGGACAGAAACAGTCAGGGGAGAGTGGGGATGAAAAAAACAAAAACAAGAAGGGACAAGAAATAGAACCAATCAGGGGAAGGGGCGGGGATAATAAGCTAAAGGTTTTGGGACGTCCGCGGCAACCATCCTCACCCTTCATATCTGGAAACATGTTGTATGAAAGAGGAGGGTGAAAGCAATCATATGTGGAGCGAGGAATCTGCTCATGGCTTGTAAAGCACTTTGCAGTATAGTACATAGGAAAGGCACAATAAAAACTTAATTTCCTTTCCTTTTGCTGGCCTGATAGTGCAGCAGTAATGCTACCCCTTACTACACCAGCAATCCTGGTTCAAAAACAGATTTGTGTAGCTCAAGGACCAGCCAGGGAGGGAGGGAACAGTGTCCTGCTAATCGTCTGCCACCTGACGAAAGCCATGCAGCAGCACAGCAGGACCATATCATTGGGGAGTCGCAGCCAGCAGACGCTGATAGCACACATGCATACACATCATTTCATGCTGATATCATCGGGGGGAAAAAACTCCAGTCTGCCACAGTATGCACCAGCACCTCTCGCGGGACTATACATGATAAACATGGCAAGCCAACCACTACTGTCTGGACATTCATTCCAGGAGAGATGCCAGTTTTGGAACTGCTGTCTTGCAGAACCTTTTTCCAAAATAGGTTCTAGACCCATCCTCCCAAGGTACTGCTAGTGAGTCTGTATGTTTGTATTAGGCATCATTGATGGATTCCAGTTGTTTCAAGAAAAAATTATTTTACTGTAGTAATATTGTTTCTTCTCTGTGATCCATCAGTAAGCCAATACAAACCCTGACTTGCCTTCCTTCGGGCATTTAAAAATAGGGTCACACAAGAATTAGTTTTTTCCTTTTATGGTTGGTTGTGCATTACTGTGTTGAAATTGCACACAGTTTTAAATCTGTGGTTATTTAATGACATCATTTTTGTCTGCTAACATTTTATTTGGGTTTTTAAAAAGTTTAACATTTTGTAAAAGCAGTTTTCAGTAGTTCATTTAGAACATTTTAGTGGTCATTGCACCTCTGGTTTTAGAACAAATCTGGCATTGAGCCAGTAGGGAGAGGACGATCACAGCACAGAGTTCAAACGTCATTCTAAATACTATTAGTTGCATTAAGTCCTGTCTCTGGAGCATCACACTCCAGCCGAATGATACACATTTATATTGGCTCACCGATGGGTCCTAGAGAAGAAGCAACATTACTACAGTGAGTAATTTTTTTCTTCTCTCTCCATCTCTGAAAACCCTGCCTAGCCTCAGTCACAGCCTTTGACCACCCCATCCAGCAACTATGGTGCCCTCTTGGTTATAGTAGAGGGTGGCAGATAATCGATGTCTAGTAACCAAAAAAAAAAAACGCTATTTGTACAGCAGGTATATTAGCTTTATGTTAGGTATATTTGCTTTAAAGTAACGTATTATTTAAAATTGTGAGCCCTTACTTAATGTCAGTTCACTAGATCATACAGTAGTATGTGATGCATCTTGGGTTTTCTCTGGCTGCAGTGATTTATTTGAGGGTTAATGTTTGGATGAATTGTTTTACTTGTTTTACAGTCTTTACAGAGTGTTTGTTATAGTCACTTTATATGAACGGGTAGGTAGTGTATTGTCATGAGAAGGATCACTGTAACCAACTCTGTCAGAAACGCATTCAAGTTCATAATCATCAAGGCCATCTCGAATCCACAGATATTTGAATAGGTAAGCAATAAGACAACGGGGTGTGCTTTACACAGTTCTAACGCACGGCTAGGGGGTGTAGTGAGGCACAAGGCTGCAGGCCGAGTGCATCCAGTTCTCTAGCCATGTGTCTAACGCACATCCCTGGAGTGGCTTACTGTGCTTATAAAATGGGTCTGTGTATTCTAAATGGTGTTTCTAGATTTAGCCATGCGTTAGACACTTTTACCACATGGCTAACAACCAATCAGATTGCTTGAAATCCTTTGCTCATTTTATAAAAGTCTATTCAGAACTAAGGCAGATGTACAAGGGAAAAATCTATTCTGCTATTCACAGAAAACTTTTCAGTAAATATGAAACTTGAAAAAAAAAAATACCTGCCCAGTGTTCTATCTAGATGAATTGGGCCATTTGCACCTTTATTGGTGCCAAATATTTCAGTCTCTGTGGCAACAAAAAGATCTTCTTTGCGGCTATCTCTGTAATTAGATCACACCTATGGAACTTACCTGTGAGGCATCAGGATCCCACAGAAGCCTTTTCTGCGGCAGTCTATTATGGGCTGCCCACACTGATGTCAGGCTCTGACATCACACACCCTGTATAAGCGCGGGCAGCCTCACTCCTGTGGCAACAGAAAGTTCTGATTAACTGCCTCATCACAAAATATTAGGTGCTAAAGGACCAGTGGACTATTTAGATTTGACCTGGCAGATAGTGGAGGTTCAGTAATGTCATCGGAAATGATAATGTGTCAGATTTGACTATGGTAGATGGCAGATACTGAGGGTGATGGATACCAAGGCCGTTTAAATGAAAGATGATATAGAGGAAAAGGTGGCAAATGGCGAGACTGGTGGATGCTCAAGAGGCAAGTAATGGAGGTAATACAGTAAACTTCTTCTGAGAGATCTTCTTCATTAGGCCCCACCTTTGGAGCTATAGCCACCAGGCACTAGGACTGCACAAAAACGTTTGCTAGCTGGGGGCCACCCACGGTTGCATCCTACATCAGTATCTGTAGAAACATTGATGGCTCCATCACTCCTCAGTTCTTTTCCCGCTGTCAGTCATCCTCGTTTGACCTGCTGAAGGAAATGTCATCAACTAGCCATCACCATTTATTCTTTTATTTTATTTAACAGTATATTTTGTCATCTCTGCATGCTGCCAAAGTCAAAAGAGCCTTTATTTCAGTACTGTAAGTGCAGAGAACACACACACACTAAGTGTGTGCTGCTTGGGCTTGTCTTATGAGGTAAGGTCTTGTGAGATTTGTCAGGGCTTCAACCAGGCTGTAAGACAATGCTGCAAGAAATCCGTAGAAAATGTCCTTCTCCTTAAAACTTCAAAAGCCATGGAGAAGGAACAGGGTCCAAAATTTGTGTCTCCCTCACCACCAGCCAAGAAATGGTTGCTGAAGTTGAAGGACCAGGAAAGGGAACAGTCGGTATTGCTGCTTCTCATGTCATCGAACCACGAGCACAAACAGAGAGATCTGCTTCACTGGTGAGGTCCCTGTTAACACTGAGACAAGATAAATCTGCTGCATCGTTGCCTTCTCCAGTCGTGTTGACAACAACCCCCTGACTGTTGATGGGACACCAAGATCGAGGCTTGGCGTAGGCACTGCTGTACCTACAATGGACAGTACAATGCCATCGTCATCGAGTCAGGGCCTTTTGACACAAGTAGTCCCGACCCCTTTACAGGGAGCGGTTGACTCTCATGCTGCGCTGGCATCATTCTCAGAAAAGATCAGACCCATTCTGCCTGATCTACCACTACAGACAGTTATTCTGTCAACAGGGCCTCCTGCTCACAGCCCTCATCAGTGACCTCTACTAGCATGCTGCAGATTCCTTCCTCTCAGCTGCTGCTGGTGTCACTGGTGCCTTCTGCAGCATCTGTCACCATTGGAGATGTCAATGAGGTTGAATATAATCCTTACCGTAGGGATTTAGAGGAGGAATATGAGGGAGAACAATATGTTGCACCATGCTCTAGTTCTACCCTCTCATCCTGCAGTGAGGACATGGTAGTGTACACTACAGGGTCTCCTCCTGAGGATCCTACTTTTTGAGTAATGATGCAGCAAATGCAAACTGCCATGGGCTTTGCCGTGGAAGAGGAAGATTCCTCAAAAAGAAATCTGATTAAATTTTTGGAGGTCCCTTGAACACCCTCCATTATAATTCCATATATATATTCTGCGTTCGAGGATGCTACCTTTGCCGCATGGTACAAACCAATCTCACTGCCTGCAGTTCCCAGAAAGGCTGATAAGTAGCATCCTGCTATACCTGCTAAGCATTACTATGCTAACAAGCCAGAAACAGACTCTGGGGCTATCATGGCTGCTCATGATAGGTCTAAAGCACCTAAACATATGAGTACTTTACCTCTTGATAAGGAGTCTAGGAGGCCGGATGTGATGGGCACGTGTACATATGCCTCAGCCTCACTGGGCCTTAGGATTGCGAACTACCAGGCTATATGATAAAATATCAGAACAGCTTGTGAAAAACTGCAGCTCAGGCATTGCCAAATGGCTCTGCCAAGAATACAAACCTACAAAGAAGCCAGCAGATAAAGGCCTTATGATCTATCAAGTTTGCTCCAGTGTGCAGCTGTCAGTGTTGAGTACTGATGCTGCCCCCAACTCCCTCTACCCCTTCCTCACAGATTACACTGTCTGAGTTGCCCCAACCCTTCCCTGTTCTGATCCTGCATTTGACTCTGTCCCATCCCCTCTTAAATCCCCCACTGACGTTTTCGAAATCAGTTTCTCAGGCAATGCATTCCACACCGTCACCACCCTTTCTGTGAGAAAGTGCCTCCTCATCTCTCTTCTGAACCCCCCCCCGCCAATTTCAGTCTGATCCCTTCCTTCCTGAACTTAAACAGGCCCTCGGGGCTAACACTATTTATGCCCTTCAGGTATTTGCAGGTCTCTATCATGTCTCCCATGTCCCCTCTGTCCTCCAGGGAGTACATATTTGAGTTCCCACAACCTGTCTTTATAGGGCTTTTCCCTCATCCCACTTAGCATCTTGGTTGATGTTCTCTGCACCCCCTCCCAACAGTTTGACCTTTTTTAAGAAGGGGCACCAGAACTGCACACAGTACTCCAAGTGAGGCCTCACAAGTGATCTGTAAAGTGGCAGGATCACCTCCTCACTCCCTCAGGTGATTCCCCTTGCTGTGCACCCCCTGCATTTTACTGGCCTTCGCTGCCACCTTCCTACACTGTGGAGAACGATTGATATGATATGTTGCAAGCACACCCAGATCCTTATCCTCAATGGATACCGATAACTACACCCCCCAGTTGGTAACTGTATTCAGGATTCTTGTTTCTGAAGTGCATAATCCTGCACTTCTTAGCATTGAAACCCAACTGCCAAGTGCATGACCATCTCTCCAATGCTTCTGAGTCCTTCTGCAGTACCCCCTCCCTCCACCCCGTCCACCACTGCTCCCAGTTTGGTGTCATCGGCAAACAGGATCATCTGACTCTGAATCCCAACTGCCATATCTGCTGTGCAGATGTTAAAATAGCACAGGTCCTAGCACTGAGCCCTGCGGACACTCACTGATAACTGCCCGTGGTGAAGAACGCTCCCCCCTTACCACCACCCTCTGCTGCCTGTTTTCCAGCCAGCTCCCAAGCCATCTGACCACCTTTTTCCCCACTCCCAGGTCCTTCAGCTTACCTGTCGGCCTCCTGTGAAGCACAGAGTTGAAGGCCTTGCTAAAGTTTAAATACAGGACATTAACCTCCTTGCCTCAAAACAGAGCCCTAGTTACCCAGTCATAAAAAGTCCACCAGGTTGTTCTGACAAGACATTCCCTGGATGAACCCATGCTCCTATCATCAAGGAGACCATTTTCCTCTAAGAATACCTATATCCTTTCCTTTAGGATAGTCTCCATTAGTTTCCCCACAACTGATGTGAGGCTGACTGGCCTGTAGTTCCCCTGGTTCACCCCAAGATCCACTTTTGTGGATGGGCACCACATGTGCCATCCTTCAATCCAGGAGCATACGTCCTGATAGAAGGGATGAGTTACTCAAAACCCTAAATTCTGGTGCTGAGGATGGCAAACATTTGCTACACTCAGCCTTTGATGTATCTGATGCTTCTGCCAGGGCTGCTACTCCTGGCATTTGTATGAGAGGATATTCTTGGCTCAGAGTTGCTGGTTTTGCCAATTATGTGCAACAAACAGTTCTGAATGCCCCTTTCAGAAGGGGCAAAACTGGCTATGATGCTGAAGATGTCAAATCCCTGTATCCCACTCTCCTGCCAGGGATCATGAGAGGGGATGCTTTTGTCAGCGTGCTACCAGAGGTGGCTGTACCTACTGTCAGCAATGCCATGGCAGAGGATGTGGCACCTTGCGGGGCCCCCTTCTGCCAGGTGCACATAACCGAAGCACCCAAAACTATCAGTACCAGTGGCACTGCCCTCACCCGTTCCACCTGTCTTCCAGATACAACTCTGCATTCACTGTTACCTCCAGGAGTGGTTGTGGGGGGCAGACCCTCCCTGCATCTGAAACAATGGTGAGAGATTACAATGGATGAGTGAGTCCAGGAGACAGTTGCAAGGGGGCATGCTCTGGAGCTGCCAGAAACCCCTCCAGATAACCCTCTGCCTTCTTCCTGTTATCCTCTGGTCCATTTGCTCCTTCTGAAGGAAGACATTTAGTCATTATTATAAAAATGTGCAGTTCTCCCTGAACAGAGGAAAAAAGGGTTCTATTCCAGATACTTCCTAGTCCTAATATGGACAGGATATCTGTGTCCTGTGTTGGATCTCAGGGAATTCAACGTCTGCATCGAATGCAAGAAGTTTGAAATGGTACCCCTGCAAGTCTGATTCCCCTTCTGCAAACAGGAGACTGGCTTTGTTCTGAAGCATGCATACCAGTATGCCATGATCAGAAAATCCCACAGGCATTATCTCCATGTTGTGCTGGAGGGGGAACATTAACAGTCCAGAATATTGCCCTTTGGCTTGTCTTCTGCGCCTCGGGTCTTTACTGAATGCTTGGCGGTAGTGTCAGTAGCCCTTTGCAGGGAAGGCCTGTATGTGTTTCCTTATGTGGATGACTGATTGCTGATGGCCAGCTCCAGGTTAAATTCTACCTACCTTGTCTCAGACAAAGCAGTTTTTCAAGGACTTGAGGGTCACAGCAAATGTGCCAAAATCTGTGATGATTCCCTTCCAAAGACTACAGTACATGGGGCAGTCTTGGGCAAAGAGAAGGGCTGTACTTTTCTGCCACAGGACAGATCAGAAAATCTGATTGCCCAAGAACACCGCCTACATATAACAATTCCTCAAGTGGATACAGAGGGTCCAGTGGGATCAGCTGATAGATGAGCTAGACCAAATGGTTCTCATCACAACTCTGCTATGCAGGGCATAGCTATGGTGGATGGATCATGAAAACCTATTAAAAGATGTTCCATTCCTTATACC
This sequence comes from Neoceratodus forsteri, assembly GCA_016271365.2. Lineage (NCBI taxonomy): Eukaryota > Metazoa > Chordata > Ceratodontiformes > Ceratodontidae > Neoceratodus > Neoceratodus forsteri. The sequence goes on along the minus strand of CM028131.1, from coordinate 1,389,207,050 downwards.
AGCTCCTGTGTATATCCTCACCACGGATACCTCAGGCTCCGGCTGGGGCGCTCATCTTGACCCTTAACAGACACAGGGGTCATGAACCAAGGTGGAGGCCAGGTTACACATAAATGTCCCAGAGGTGACAGCTGTCCTCTGCAGCTCCCAGGCATCTCTGGAGCATATATATGCCCTGGTCCTCTGTTAATCCAGACAGACCATGCCAGTGTGATGCATTACATTAACAGACAAAAGGCACACTCATTTCTGTCTTATGCATGGAAGCAATGAGAGTATGGTACTGGGCCCTATCCCATGTCCTGCAGTTGTCAGTCATACATCTCCTTGGTCTCCAAAACATCTTGGCAGACAGACTAAGCAGGTCACAGTCCAGGATTGATGAATGGGAACTGCTGACCTCCGTGATAAATGATCTCTTTGCAAGATGGGGTTGTCCAGAGTTGGACCTTTTCGTGTCCTTACACAATGCAAAACTGTCGCATTTCTGCTTGCTTGCTTCAGAGGCTGGGGTCTTCTAGTGAGACACATTGCCCTCCTCTTGGAAAGGGAATTTCCTATATGCATTTTCCCCAGTTACACTAATACAAAGGGTGCTGCTCAAGCTGCAGATGGGGAGTGCCATTCTCATTGCTTTATTATGGCCTCACCAGATATGGTTTCCATTTCTACAACAGATGGCAGTGGAGCCTCCTGTCCCCCTACTTCTGTGTTGGGCCTTTTATCACAGGACAAAGGATCCCTAGTCCATCCAGACCTACTAGACATACTTATTCCTAGAAATGGAAGTGGTTCGCTTGGTGTGCTGCTTTCAGAAATCTGGACCCATTTACATGTCCTGTAGGGCAGTGTGGTTTGGATTGTCCAGAGCTTTTAAAATGTTTTAAGGCATAGAACATTATTCTATGTATTATATAGTAATTCTAATTAATTCATTTATGGGGTCTTGTGGTTCTTGCAGTGCCCCTCCATACCTTCTGTGATTCTCCATAAAAATATGGAGGAGCAAATTGGATACATATCCTTAAATTTAACGTGGTGGTAGGGAGGTGTGCGTTAGTCCCACAGACCTAGTAGCAACATGAGATACTAATTATTCACACCTGGGGATACCTGTATGAATGAAGTATGTGTTGTGATGATAGCCACACCCCCTGAGGAAGAGGTGTTTGACCTCGAAGCGCTGAGGTTCGTCAGATATGATTCTACATACCTTTGTTATATACACTACCAGCACAGTGTGAATATTAAAGGCAATATAAGTTTCCTGAATACAGTGGAGTGCTCATTTTCTCTTGTTTTACATGTCCTGTAAATGCTGTGTTGGAATACTTGCTGCCCCTGTCAGAGTCTGGCCTACAGTATTCCTCACTTTAGGTGCATTTGGCCGCTGTTTCAGCTTTCCGTGCCCCTAATGAGGGTCATATGATTGCCCAGTTAGAGGTGTTCTGCACTTTTCTGAGCTGTATTCTGCATATGCAACCTCTTATCTGCAATCCCAGCTTGGGACTCAAATTTTGTGCTTGAGAAACTGCTCCTTTTGGGCCGGCCGCAAGTTGTAGCTTACATTTCCTGTTGTGAAAAACATTATATTTAGTTGCAATCACTTCTGCTCAAAGGATTTCAGAGCTTCAAGGTCTAATGTGTGAGCCTCGTTATTTGATTTTCCACAAAGACAGAGTTTCTTTGCATACAAATCCTATATTTCTGCCAAAGGTGGTATCTGAATTTACACCGAATAAAACTATACATCTTCCTGTTTATGACCCTAAGTAAGCCAATCGGGGTGAGACACTGTTCCTTACTTCAGATGTACACAGAATACTCAGATACCATGTTAATTGCAACATGGACTGCAGAAAGTTTCTCAGCTTTTTGTTTCTTTCACCTCTGGGAAAGAGGGCTCTCCTGTGTCTAAACAGTGCCTGTCCAAATGGCTGGCACATTATATTATGTTCTGTTATAGGAACTACAGTAGGGAACTTGGTTGCAGTTTGCAGTCACTTTACCAGGGGAATGGCCACTTCTGTTGCTGGTTTCAGAAACATTTCTGCAGCTGACATTTGTGCTTCAGTCACATGGAGAACTGCCTCACCTTCACTAAACATTACAGTCTGGACATCGTCTCTTGTAGACATGCTGGCTTAGGGTTTGCTGTACTGTAAATCCTACTTCCATAATACATATCAGACTGTAACTGCCTTCCACAAGTTATTTGGGACTGCTTGGGAATTGTTCCAAAGGTGTGGCCTAAAGGAGGAGATGTCCTCTAAAAAGATAGAATAGTTATGTACTTACCATAACAGTAGATCTTCAAGACAGTCTCCTCCTTTAGGCTATGCTATCCTTCCCTCTGTACCCGTTCTGCTTCAGTGAGGGTCACATCAGATACTGTGCCTGAAACTAACTCATGCATCATGTATCCAGCTGCATGACTCACCTTGTGTGCCTGGTGCTGGTCTTATCACCTGGTTCCTCGTAGTTGGAGGTCCTCTGAGTCTAATCTCCAGCAGGGAACTGAGGAGCGATGGGGCTGCCCACATTTATATAGATGCTGACTAGGGGTATGCAAATACCTTAATTTGAATATTCAGATGAATATTCGTATGCGGGGTGAAAGATATTCGTTATTCGGCACCCCAGATAAGCATTTTTTTTTTTTAAAGACATTGTAACACTGTTAAACTTTACCACTTCCTTTCCTTTTGAAGTACACGAGGCAGTTCTGCCATGAACACTCCCCAACAGCTTTTCAGAGACCCAAAAAGGCAACAAACTACTGCACTGGCCGCAAATGAGGTGATGTCTTGTGTCTTGCCTAGGGCTACTAAAATGGCACTGGCATAAGTGCATTGTATGCCCACCCTGGAAGAGAGGAGAACGAGATGTGCTGTGAATAGAGATCTATACAAGTACTTCACGGGGTGAAGATAGGGCACATAAGGGGAGTCTCTTTCAAATGAGAAAGAGCACAAGTACCAGGGGCAATGGGTGCATGTGATGAAGCTGAAGGGGGAGTTCATCAAGACAGATGTGAAGAAATATTTATATAAGGCATAAAAGATGACTGACAGGGACTGTGGGCATAAATGATGGTGCTGAAAACACTGTGGGGCTTCAAGCATGCATGAAATAGGCATAGGGCTAGGGTGTATTTGAAAACAGTCAGGGAGGCAGCAGGGTTGCTTTAGGGTCTGCAGATGAGATCAATAAGGCAGGGATGGACAATCTGGGCTGACTGTGTGGGCCAAGTGGTCCTTTTCCAACAGATAATTAGTAGTCTGAAGTACGCAATAGTAAGGTCAGTAAAACATGATACATTTTAAAATGTTTCTAGTTTAACAGGGGCCTCATGGTGGTCCTGCAGTTAATGCCAGGGAGCGGAGACTCAGTTACCCTTGTAATTAAATATTTTACGTGATAGGAAAGAAGAAACGATGAGCGAAAAAAAGGTAACATTACACTTTTGTTACATTAGGCAGATTGAGAGCTGTACTGTACCACCAGTTTTATATGGACAGATCATATTTGTAGCCAATTACTGGTAAGTTTAGCTTAAGGAACACTAGCTGCTCAACACGTTGAGGGTCCGACATCACCAGAAGTGCTAAACATCCTCTCGGACGGCATATACAGTATGTAACCGGGCCGCTTAGGTATTTTAAAGCAAGTTGTGCCAGGTGAGTAAAGGAGTTGGTTTTCTGAACCCAGTAGCCCAGTGGATCAATATCAAATGGCTCAATTGATTCTGCAAAGTAGCCATTAAGTAAATTTTTTGCAGAGAGAGGTTGAGACTGTGAGCGTTTGTGTTGGCACAGTGGTGTGCTGAGTAATGCCCAGTTACTCTCCTCTACACTGCCACTATGCCGTCTTTCCCATCTCCACCAGTATCATCCGATTCCAGACCACCACATGCCTGTCTGTCTCCCTCATGAACCTGAACTGGAGCATGTTCATCCCCTTTCGAGTGTCTGACTGCCTGCATACCACTATTTAACTCTTCACTGAGCTGTTGCCTACAATGAGTCACCCTGTGGTTGTCCATGGCTATATGAAGGACCTCGCATTTTAACCTAGGGTCCAACATGGTAGCAAACACATGACGGCAGGTATCCATGGCTGTGGCGAACCTTGCATCAAGTTCTGCATCGAGATGATTAACAAGGTCAGTGACCTCTTTTGTACTGAGTGTGTTGTCAGACAAAAACCGTTGTAATAATCTTTTGATGCATAGCTGGGCTAACCTGACTAAGTAAGGCTGTGGAAGCACTTGGATCACATGTACTCCTCTCAAATGGCACGAGAACCTTCACCATGCCCTCAAGAACTAACCAGTCATAATGTTGTAGCTCCCCTCCAATGTCTTCCTCCATAGACATTTCATGTAGTGCCTGCTTTTGCTCCAAGACTCGTTAAAGCGGCAGGTATGAAGAATTCCACCGAGTGCTAACATCTTGTATTACACGATATTGGGGCAGACCAAGGCATTCCTGAACTTCTGGTAATTTGTTAGTGGCTTTTACAGAGTTATGGAAATGGCTGCAGATGGAAAGGGCTGTGGATAATATGTTGTTGGTCCTACTACTGCTATGCAGTGTGTGAGTCACCACTAAATTTAGTGTGTGTGCAAAGCAGCGAATACTCACAAAATGGCCAACATTGATGGCTTTTGCCATGTTTGTGCCATTGTCTGTAATAAAAATGGAAACTTTTAAATTGGTGTTAACACTAGTCCAGGACTGTAACATGTCTTGCAGGAACATGAGAATATTATGTTCTCTGTGATCTTCCTCCATGAGTCTGACATTCAGTAAAGCTGACCTAATGAGACTACTAGATTGGGGGCAGGGGCTAAGGGTGAGCCACAAGATGTTGCATTGGAAACAGCAGCAGCACGGTGTTGCACACACTAGTGTGCAGTTAAGAAGAGATAGGCATGTAGGCAGTTATTCCTAGTCCAGATATCTGATGTGCAGTGAAAAACTCTACCACCAGCCTCTGCAAGCAGAGCAGCAGCAGCATATCGTATGCCCATCATACAGTCGTGGCAATATAGTTCAAGAAAATGTAGTACAAGATGGGATCTGATAACGTGGGTTCAAATAGTTGAGAAGCCGTCGGAAGCCAGCATCTTTCACAACTGACATAGGATGGAGATCCAGTGCCATCATCTCAGCAATCAGCTGTGTGATTTGCTGTGCTGTTGGATGTGAGGCATGATACTTTGTTCATGCATGCAGAGCATCCATTATTGGAAGTACCATGGGAGACATCGATGTAGACCGCTTCAGCAACAGTCGTGAGTAAAGTGCTGATGACTGTCTCTGCCTTGTAGTATCAGTGGAGTCAGAAGTGACCACCAGAATAGAGGCCGGGTTCTGTGTTGGTGAAGGGGGAGGAGTGCTGTGACCACTGGGTTGCTCTAAATCAGATCTGTCATCGGTACCACCACCACTGCCAACTGTGCATGCCTGTCCACTGAAGGGGTTTAGTCTTGGTGAAACCAAGGGTCCGAATCCAGACCTAGATGAGCTTCGATACACTTGAGGGTGCTTAAGCTTCAAGTGGTTCTGTAATGATGTTGTGGTTAAGTTAGAGAGTGATTTTCCTCGACTTATAGTGGTGTTGCAAAAGAACAGACTGCCTTCCTTGTGTCCTCCTTTAACACAGTGAAATGCAGCCACACAGCACTTCTAACACTGCGGTTACCAGTGATTCTGCTAGCACCACATTCCCCAGTTGTTTTTTCAACAGATGTGCCGATCTTGTCCTGATGTTCTTGCCCTATGACCACTGCCCCGATGGTGCCATGCCAGTGCTGCGATCACTTGTCTGTCCTTCAGGCTGTGACAGAGCCCGCTGAAGAAATGTTAGTGTTGCTTGTGTGGTCTTCTTAGAGGGAGGGGGTACCTTTACCCTTTCTGCTTCTTCTACTACCCTTGCTAGTAATGCTACACCTAGAGGCTGTTTTGCCAGCCACCTTTTTCTTTTTCCTGCCCTCAAGGTACATAACATACTCTGCCTCATCTTCAAAGTCACTCACATGTGCCTCTGATAAAGAAGATGACGTGTCACTGGACAGTTCATCGCATGGAGGGAAACACTCGGAACCAGATGACTGGTCATCCTCTGCAACATTTTCAGGAGTGCTGAGAAGCAGGAGGCATAACTGTATCAACTGTAGTGGTCATACTGGTAATATGTACGTGGCAGGGATACCAGACTGTGGTGATACTGTTACGGTAGTGGCAGGATTCATAGTGTCAGTAGTGGCTGGAGTGATGGTCACAGTTGCAGGACTGGCTGTAGTAGTCATACGGCCCGTTGTTGTGGAAGAGGAAGACCGTCTCTATAGTGGTATTAATGACAGATGTGATGTTACTGGTGAGAGATGGAGACACATTGGTGGTTGTGGTGGGAGTCATGATGGTGCTAGTGAGAGATGGAGACACATTGGTGGTTGTGGTGGGAGTCGAGAACAATGTTGTTCTGCTTGTGCTTCTTGTATCACTTTGTCCTGTGCCAGTCACAGTATTACTGTTGCTGGAAGACAGGCTTGAAGAGGTAAAGAATAATTTTCGGTGTCGAAGATGGGCTGTTCCTCCATTGTAGATTTGCTTGGGCTGGAACAAGCACATTTTTCCCTCCTCTACCTGTCATTGTTTTTGTCTGTGCCAACAAGTTCTAAACACTCTAAAGTACTTAATACTGCAAAATGTACAAAAGCTCTGCTTTATTTTAGCACTGAAAAATTATTCCAAGCAGCACCTGCTGCAGTGCTGCTTTATTTTGGCACAGAAAAATTACTGCAAGCAGCACCTGCTGCAGTACTGCTTTATTTTCGCACAGAAAAATTATTGCAAGCAGCATGCACACAAGGCAGGCAAGGGTATCCGCACACTGCAAGCGTCGCTACCTAGCCCTAAACCGTGGAGGATGGGAGTGCAGTCAGCCAACTGCCCTCCAAGACTGCTGGCGGCTACTGACTTTCGGGAAACCCCAGCCCAACCTCAGATTACACCACAAATATTTCTTACAGAGATTTCTATGTCAGAACTACTGTAATTCACTTTTTTTAATTGGTAAATGCACACAAGTTCTACTGTATTTCAGTATAAAAAAATGATTGCAAGCAGAAGTACTGCTTTATTTTAGCACAGAAAAATTACTGCAAGCAGCACGCACGCAGGGCAGGAGAAGATGTATGCACAGTGCAAGCATTGCTACCTAGCCCTAAACCATGGGGGATGGGAGTGCAGTCAGCCGACTGCCCTCCGAGATTTCTGGCTAGGCTACTACTGGGTTTTGTGAAACCTGAACCCTCCCCCCTCAGAAATACTTATTATTTACACCACCAAATTAAAGACTTTTTAAAATCTGTACAGTGCAACAGTTCCTCCTGGCAAACGAAAGCAGACCATTTCTCTGGGGAAAATACAAAAAGCGTGCCGCCACTATCAGCCCCTGAAATGAAGGTAAACTAGCTTCTCTCTGCAGTTCCTAGCAAAAAAAAAAAAATCACTACATCAGACGAGTTACCCAGGAAAAAAAAAACTCCCAGTGCTCCCACTACTACTAGGCACTAAAGACACATGGTACAGAATAAAAAAATAAAGGTTTTGTGATGAAAATATTAGTCTTATAGGGAAGAGAAACCCTGAAGCCACTTATAGGCTGGGAGGGGAGTTGCTGGCAGTTACAAAGGAAGAAAGAGACTTGGGCGTCATCATCACTGATGACCTGAAATCATCCATGAAGACCTCTAAAGCAGTAGGTAAGGCTAGGAGGATGTTAGGGTGTATTAGTAGGGGTATCACAAGTCATAAGAGAGAGGTAATAATCCCTCTATACAAGACACTGGTTAGGCCCCATCTGGAGTAATGTGTGCAGTACTGGAGGCCGCACCTTCACAAGGACATTAACCAAATTGAGGCAGTCCAGAGAAGGGCAACCAAAATGGTGCAGGGACTGTATCAGAAGACACATGAGGACAGATTAACGGAGCTCAATATGTATACCCTAGAGCAAAGGAGGGAGAGAGGTGATATGATCGAAACATTCAAACACCTTAAGGGCATTAACAAGGTGAAAGAGTATAACATGTTTAAATGTAAGAAAAATAGCAGGACAAGAGGACACAGCATGAGATTAGAGGGAGGCCAATTAAGGGGGAATGTGAGGAAATTCTTTTTCACAGAAAGAGTGGTGGATGCATGGAATGGCCTACCTCAGGAAGTGGTGGCTATGGATACAGTGCAGGGCTTCAAACAGGCATGGGATAGGCATAAGGGAGCAATACAGATAAGTATGAATAGATAGGCCACTGACAGAGCAAAGGCCGATGGCACATTTATAAGGTATGTAACCCCTAGATGGCGCTATCCCAGGGGCTACTACCCCTGCCTGATTTGCCACTAACAGGTTGAGGGGCCTGGATCCAATGGCGGGTGCCTCCACCCAGAGGTCAGGGTTTGCAATAGTTAAACTTACTTGGTCACAGCCCTCTGGGACACTGCAACCCCCTTTCTTCCCACTAGTGGCCCACACAATATATCAGAATTACCTTCACAGTATACACTTACCCCAGGACTAGTTCCGCACTGGGACCTCCTAGAAATAAGATACAGTGCAACAATCACAGTACAGTACTTTAACATAGACAAATACCTCAGGCAGTATAACTTTGCTGAAACAAGCAGCTCTGATTTATTTAGGGGATATAACAAGGACAGGGGAAATCAGGTTAATTAGCTTATCACTTTACTATCTACCTATGGCTCTGTGCACGAGGCCTTATCCCTTACCAGTTACTGTCCCTGGTACCCAAGCCCTAGTGGCCAGTCCAAACTGTGGCAGTTGGTAGGCCCTTTCACACAGTGAAAAGAAAATTAGTTTAAACAGTCAGCAGTACAGTGATTCCATTTGGATTTAATGTGGCAAATTCAACAGGGAGCGACCCTGAATTAGTACTCACGACCTCCAAACAAGATAGGGTCCTTCAACGTCAGCAGGGCAACTCTTGAGCTCCACGAGACTCTTCACACATTTATATGGTAAAAAAGAAAGTACTATACCAGGCAGGCTGCTTCTCTATCCCGATCGCAATTACTGCACAATACCCGGGAGAACACAGCAGATTCAGTTCCTGACAGACCGAGTGCAATTCAACAATTTCTCCAGTCTTCTACAGGGTGAGCCTGGTTTCTACTCTTCAGAGATCCTTTGATTCTTTTCACAGGACGGATTCAGTCCTAACAAGCAGTTACACAAGCTGCAGACTGGAACTCTGGGCCTTACACACGTTTTTGATGAAACTGTGCACTGAAGGAGCACAGGTTTCTTTTCCCTTCACTGCCAGATCTAAACTGAAACTCCAACAGACAAAACTGCACTTCCTTTGAGTTCCTCCCAGTTCTTGACTGGATTGGCTGTCACACAATAGACTGCTGCTGTTGGTCCAAAAGGCGAGTTAAACTACATCTCCCAGAGTCACTGCCCATACAATCCTCTTGTGGCTGGCTCAGATTATGAGTCCAAGTTCTGATTCGCTCAAGGCACCATTTTAGAGCTAGCTTACCCCACACTGATTGGTCCAGTTCAGCAGTTCAAAACTAGAATGGGGAACTAGGCAAACACAGTTCTGACTGCAAAGAAAGCAGGTTAGACAAACTGTATTTTCATTATTACTCTAAATTATTTCTGGCAAACAGTTACATCTTTCAGATAGGTTCCCTTTGCACTCCTAGTGACTGCAAAAATGGAGTGAATTGGCAGCAGCTCGAGTGGTACTCAATCAAAGAAACACACAGTCCCCCATACAAACTAATTATGTCTGCAAGCAGACAGCTCTTAAAGAGACAGTACCAGAGGTTCTAAAAACACTCACTGATAAATGGCTTAAACACCAAACACCATTCAGGCTTGGAGCATTCAAGCAAGCTCCTGGAAGTCTTTTGGGAACCCCCATTTACAGGGGGGTTACAGGTAGAAAAAGAAATGGGCAGACTGGATGGGCCTTCTGGTCCTTATCTGCCGTCAACCTTTATGTTTCTATGTCTTTTGCAACTCCTAATCTCTGCTGATTCAGAGCTCTCTCTCCACTCTCCACTATGATCTCTCCACCAGTTATGAGAGGACCCTGAAATTAAGGTATACTAGTTTCTCTGCAGCTCCTAGCAAAAAAAAAAAATCAGTACATCAGACGATTTATCCATGAAAAAAAAAAAAAACTCCCAGTGCTCCCACTAGTACTAGGCACTAAAGAGACAGTACAAACAAAAAAATAAAAGTTTTGTGATGAAAATTAGTTTTTGCAACTCCTAATCACAGAGCTCTCTCCACTATGATCTCTCTCCACTACGCAGCAGTGTTGAACTGTCGCATGATCTAGCTTTGGCAAACACTCAGCAATTGGCCAGCAAGTCCTGCGAGATCTTGAAATCTCGCGAGAAGGCTGAGTACTGAATATTGCTGATGTTCAATATTTGGCTTCAGAATACCATATTATTCATGGTATTTGGGATTTAATATTAGTTACTCGCCGACCCCTAATGCTGACTTAGGACATCGTTGTGGGTGGCCCTCAGCTAGTAAAAGTTTCTGTGTGGTCCTAGTGCCTGATGGATATAATTCCATAGATGTGACCTAATGGAGAAGATTCTCTGGAAGATCTATTGTTTTGATAAGTATGCAACTGTTCTTTCCCTCTTAAACTCCCCAAGATCAGATTCTCTGAACCCACTTCTCAGCTTCCAGTTCTGTCCCAAACCCCTGGTCAGTGTCCTAAAATCCCACCCTGCTTGGCCTTAAGTTTCTGACCGCTGAATACTGTCCTCAGCTCGCTAGCTTGTTGTTGCATACTAAACCCTAGTCCCAGTTTCCTACTTTTGACCACAGTTACAGTTTCTGACACACCACCACCTCAAGGTTACAGTTCACTCCCAATCACAGCCCCCAAATTCTCTTACTAGCTTGCCATTCCCTTCCTGACTTTGATCACAGTCCCCAAGCATCCCATGTCAGTTCCATATCTGTGCCCTGATCAGTCCTCCAACTGCACATCCTCACAGCTTTCTTTTCCCTCCCATGACCATTTTCTCCCACTCACCGTTTTGTTCTTGACCAACCAATAACATTTTTCAGTCCTGCACCCCTAGCTTGTAATTCTGTTGTACACTAGTCACAGTTCTTGAACTCTTCATGTCAAGCTTTCCACTTAATTTCTGACCCTGATCCATTATCAGTCCAGATTTTCTTTTATCGATTAGAGAGGAATAAGTACTTACCAGGAAGTGAGAGAGAGAGAGAGTGTGTGTGTGTGTGTGTGTGTGTGTGTGTGTGTGTGTGTGTTTTGGTACTCCTTCCCTTCACCCTTGACATTTGCTATTGATTTGTTTATTTAAGCATTTTACCAGAAAACCTTACTGAGCTTGTGAATAGCTAGTTGTCACAGACACGCATGCTCAGAGTAGTGAGTTACAAACTTGTAAAGAAGCTTAACCGATGCATGTTTCCAGTGCAGACACCAGTCTAGCATTTTAAGTAGGTGTCTGTTACCAATATCTGCACTTTTCTTACTAGTGTTATTGTTGTCCCCTATTAGATTAATAGTACCCCTGAGCTGCCAGTAGGTATGGGCGTGTGTGCTCACCTTAGAGTGTACTCAGAGCCCGCGGTGGGTGAATGACTGCTTCATAGTACTGTTATGCTTATTCCTAGGGGTGAAAGTGCAGCAGCCTCTTCAAATTCTGTCCACCAGTGCAGGATAATGGTACCAGGCATGGACGAGGAGTGGTGCCTGTTATACTGGTAGGTGTTGATGAACTCAAATTGTGATATGGGTGCACACAATCTCACCAGGGAGTGAGACATGGATGTCATCAACATGGCCCATAGTTTCCTCTATGCCACAGTATTGTGGAAAGATGGCGGTGTACCGGGGGATACTAAAAGTTATAATATGTCTCTTTTGGAGTTCTGATTGGTCCAGTATGTATTCGTGTAGGACTAGCTTAGGGGTAAGGTTCTTATTTCAGTAAAGTTTGTTCTGGGTACAGATTCCTTTAACATTTCATGCAAAGAATGGCACATCTCTGCAGTACAGTACACCCTTACTACTGCACTTGTATGCCAGCATTCATGCCTTGAGTCAATCCTGGTGTAGGAATATAACCCACAACCTTCTGGCCCAGAGGCCAGTGTACTACCAACTGAGTCACACAACTGACTCACACTGTTTTGTGGGCAGCTAGGGCATCACATTTTCTGGGAGGGGACCAGGAGCAGACATAGGAGGTGTGGCATGGAGTAGGGCTTTCAAGGCAGAGGGGAGGAAGTGGCACAGATAGAGAGGGTATTTTAGACCAGAGACAAGGAGGTCTACAGGTAAAGGCAGACTAACCTGCAGTAGTCTTGGCCCAAAGAACAGAGAAAGAGTGAAAGTCAGTAGAGCACATGGCGTAGGCAGAAGGGGGAGCACAAGATAGGAGGTAGCTGAAGTAGCAAGGGAGCAACCCAAACCAGAAATTGGACATGAGGGAGGCACGATGAGAGAGGTGACAGCCTTCAAGAGAGGTAGGGGTTAAGAAAGCATTGATGGATGTCATGCCTAATTTACATTGCTCTCAGTGACTTACTAAAGAAATTCCCCAAACATTCCACTTAAAGAGGTTTTGTAATGCCCCTGTATAGATCATCAGTCAGTCCCTATCTTGAGTACAGTGTACAGTTCTAGTACCAAAGTTCTGGAGATGATGCTTCAAGGGGAACAGCATCTAGAGGGGGTGGAGGGAAAATGGGAGGTTATTAAGAAGGGAATCCTTGAGGCCACTGAGGGAGCTTGAGTATACCCAGGGAGGGCAAGAAAAGGAAAAAGCCTATGTGGTTGTCTGGGATAGTGAGGGAGGTGGTACAGATGAAAAAGAGCAGCTTTCAAAAAGCATAAAAGTTATTAGTGGAAGATAGGGCAAAAGTACCTGGAGAAGCTTAAAACAGCCATTCCTGAAGATAAAAGGGCCAGTGTGGAGACCGAGCTCAGCACTGTGGAGGGAGTGAAAGTCAACTAAGGGCCTTTTTAGCTATATTAGTGACAAAAGACAGAGAAAGGAGAACATGAAAGGGTTGATGAACTGGACAGGAAAGGCTAGTGAAGGACAAGTGGAAGGCAAATGTTCTTAATGACTTTTTCCTCTCAGTTTTCAGTGAAGAATATGTAGGTCTCCTGCCAGATTGTGGACTGGAAATGACAAAGTGACTAAGTCATAAGCTTAAGGTGGGGCATGTGTCAATGGGCAGGGTTTACAATGTCCTGATGTCATTGAAGGTTAAACCAATTACCAGGGCAGATGGGCTCCACCCCAGGGTATTAACCCTTGGGCTGCCAACAGAATTAGAACATATAGGAATTCTGGACTGATGTATCAGTCCACGGCACAGAAGAGGTTAAGGGAACTCAGCAGGCAGCTGACCGCACCATTAGCCAATGTGTTCAACAGCTCACTGGCTTCAGAAATAGTCATGGGCTGAGGGCTGAGGCGCTGGATGCCTTACCTCATGGCACACCAGCGACCCGGGTTCAGGAACGAACTGGATCACCAGAGATGGGGGAGCTGGACTGAGCTGCTGACAGTCAGGCTCTCCTCTCGGGAGGTGAAGCGGCACCCCTTGGCCAATGGTGACCCCTAGTGGAGGCTGGGAGTGGCATGGACTGGAGGGGGCCAGGACGTTTGTCTATGGGGTGGGGGAAAGGAGCTGTAACTGGGGCCATAGGGCACATGTGCGCCTCCACATACATGCACTCCTACTTCTGGGGCTCCTGGGTGATAACTGAGGAGAAATGCCGGCGGCAGCAGGATGAGGACCGACTCCTCATAGGCTCCGGCTCCCGGCTGGGCAAAGGTAAGCACCGCTATTCTGGGGGAGGGGCTGGGGGAGTCTGTTGAAATGGGGCGGCTGACCGGAGGAGATAAATAAAGATGTGATTTAAAAAAAAAAATTAAAAAAAAAAAAATAGTCATGGGGGACGGGAAGAAGATGCATATAATTCCACTTCATGGAGTGGGGGGATGGGGACAGAGGAGACCCAGAAAACTACAGCGCGGTAAGCCTGACCTGCTAATGGGTAAACTATTTGAGACCATCTGGAAGGGAAGGATACAGATAACAAGATCTGAAGCAGTATAGCCTTAAGGGGAGGTCCTGCCAGATGAACCTCATTGATTTTTTTTTTTTTTCCAATTTGGTGAAGCAGGTGGCAGACAAGAATGGTGGGGTTTAAGTCCTCTACCTAGACTTCAACAAGGCCTTACACTTGGTTCCACATAGGAGACCAGTGAAAAAACTGGATGATATAAAAAGATGGATAGGGAACTGAATTAGGGGGGTAGGACACTGAGAGTGGTGGTGAATGGGGGTAGTGATATGTAAAATTGGCAAATTTCATTATGCAAAATATGTCACGTAATGCAGCTGTTTCGTGAAATGCAGAATTTCACCCAAGGAGTGCAGAATTTCGCTCACGAAATGGCGAAATTCTCTACTTGTGGGTGAAATTTCACCATTTTTGGGTGAAATTTTGCATTTCACAGTTGAAATTTAGCAACTTCGCACCCTGCGAAATATTTAGCGGAATGGCCGAATCATGCAAAATATTTCACTTGATGAAATTGCTGGTTTTGCAGGAATTTTGCCTGTGACATTTAATTTCGCAACATCTCTAATGGGGAGCAGTCAGAGGATAAAGGTGTCATGAGTAGAGTGCCTCAAGGGGTCTGTCTTTGGCCCAGTCCTTTTTAACTTGTTTATCTGTGACATAGGAGAAGGAAGGTAAGATAATCATGTTTGCAGATTTACTGTTTGTGTATGGAAAATACCAAAACAAATGCTCAGGTAACAGAGGACTTGTGCAAGGATTAAGGGGGACCAGAACTGCACACAGAAAAGCTCAGCAGCACAGCTATCCAGCATAAAAGATATCACCAACCACTGTTTTAAAGGTACAAAAGTTCAAAAAGGGTTTATTCAGTAAATATACAAAAAGTTAACATGCCAACCATCACAGTAAGGTAAAAAAAAAACGCTTAACGTTTCGCGCCAAATCGTGGTGATTTGTCAAGAGCAGTACATACTGTTTTACAAAGACTCTAGTGTAAAAACAATTAAAACCTATTTGCAAACTACAGTAATTAGCTGAACAATTAGAAACTAGAATGGCATGTAGCCCCAGACCCATATGCTAGTGGGCTACCCGCTTGCCTGCTGTCCCTGGTACCAGGCAAGGGGCCTGGATCCTGCTACGGTGACAGGGGTTTGTCTCCAGAAATATTGATAATAGCGCGGTGCCTCCACCCAGAGTAAGTTATTAGTTGGCCAGGTATCAGCTTGATACAACCCTCTGGGATACTGTACCTCCCCAACCAACCACTCTGCACACTGTGTCCCCAAATACCTTGTTTCACTCATAAACCATATTTCTCAGCAATAAGCACATGCAATTAATTTTACTAACACAGCAGTTTCAACAAACAAACTCACAGCTTTATTCGAGGGGGTAAGGACTAGGGAAGGGATACCAGGATGAGGAATGGCTGTGAAAGGAAAACAGGTTAGTGAGATAGGCAACAATAATAAACCTTTGGACCTGCAGGCCAAGCCCACCCCACTGGTACCAGTGTCCCCAAATTGTCTCTCGAGGTGCCCACTACATGCAGGCCTGATTGGTGCCATGGATTGGCCGGCTATTGGGTCCCTGAAATATTGTAGAAACTTAGATTGAGAAAACAGACCAATTCCCCTTTTCCTTCCAGGAGCCAGGTCCTGGGTACTTATGGTTTGTTGATCTCAGCACCTGGGTGATGGAACTCCTTGTTTAGTGCAGCAAAGCAGAAGCAGGCAGGCCAAGATCCCTCTGACTGGATGGAACTTGCTTGGGGATCTTGCAGCTGGTCACCTTGATTGTAGTTCTGGACACTTGTCACCTTCAGCTGCTTCTGGCATGTTGCAGAGCATGGTGGCAGGACAACACCAACCCCAGAAGGCCCAGACCCAGGAGTGGCTCCACAGCCCAGCTCCCCCGATGGGTCGTAGGTGCCCTGGCACCCCAGAAGGACTGGTGACCTCCTGAGACAGTGAGTCTGACTTGGAAGGGGTTAGCAAGTTCTCTCCCAGGCTCTGGGTGAGGACTCCCAGATGGTGGGTGTCCTTCTGCAGTCCCTGCACTGAGTTCCAAGAAAGAAAAGTTCACAGCAGTTATTTTGAGCAAAGTCCAGGCCAAATGGAGTGGGTGTTAGCCTTAGTTCCAAAAAGCACATATGCAGTCCAACAGATCCCAGAACAGCAGACCCCTGCACACCAGTTCACGCTTTCCAGTTAAACAGTATCCACAGCCTTTTCTTCGGCTGCAACTGGGCCTCAGTTCTCAGCTACTTTAACCCAGTTCACTCAGGACACACACAGCACCTGGCTAACACCCCGATGACCAAAGACACTTTGCCTCTTCAGAATTTCAGCTGCAGTCCCACACAAGCAAACTACCTCTCAGCAGCAACTGTAGCACTCTGACAGTCCGCACAGTCCTCTCAACTAGTTCAGCTTCCTAGTGCCAGGGTTTCTGCAGCATTTGGTTTCTCCCAACAATAGTTAAGCAACTTCTCAATACCTGGAGAAACAGGTTCACAGTTCAATCTCTTCCTCTTTTTCCCCTTTTCAATCCACTTCTGACAACCAGCAAATCTCCAAATGGTGCCTGGGTAAGCCCCTGAAGTTCAAAATCCACTCTCACAGAATAGTTCTGACTCATACAGAGCCCGGCAACAGGCTGAAGAAATCTCAGAAAGTCCACACAGTGTCATCTAAAAATCCAGAGTTCTGATTGGCTGTTGAAACCCATCAATAATCAATAACCATGGAGATCAATATTTCCTGCTCATTTATTGGGGCATGATCTAGGTACCTGAATTAGTCCCCTCCTTTTCCCAGGCGTCTCCGTGTCCAAGTTTTAGGCACCCAGATCACTGATTGGCTGCAAGGATGGGATAAATTGTCACAAACGTGTCAGCTCCCATTCAGTTCTGTGGAGACCAAACAGTTTCCCCAAGTTTATAAGGCGAGTGCAGCCCAACAGAATACCTTATTTAATCACACCCCCACCGGATTGTAGCTCCAACTGGCCCCTGTCAAACAAGCCTACTCTCATCCTTTTGATCCCAGGAGTTCTCCTGTCACTGTTGCCAAAACTTGGTCCCCCTAGGCATCAGGCGGCAACCTCATTAATATTCATTGAGACTCTCATTAATATTCATGACCCTTGAGCGGTCCTGTTGTGTGACTCTCAACTTAACACAGTTATGGGCTTCTGCCCAATCCCCTTCAGGTCTCCGGTCCCCAAGGACATAAGGAGGGGTGCCAGGACCACGGACAAACTCCCTGTTTTTGGACCACAATGGTGGTCACCACATCAAAGCACTGGGAGTGCATGCGTGAGTGCTGGCCAGAATAAGCATGCTAACAGCTCACAGCCAAGGACTTACACCCAAAAGGGCAGAAAAATGACATACTGGTGGGGAAGGGAACGTCAGGAAACCAGGGGCACCAGGAAAATGGGGAAGAAACAGGGAAATGCCAGGTAAGCCTCCAGAGGTGGGTTACAGGTACAACATCAGATAACTGAATTGCTTAGAAATTAGGTTACTCACTCTATTTTGACAACAACCTGTTAATATTAACATGGTCTATTTAATGCATTCAGTTGTAAATTTGAATTGCAACCCAGAGGGTGATTCCACTCCCATTCCAAGTGTTACTCACATTGTTGGTTAGTAACAGAAGACATCAGGTCCCGATTCCAGAAGGTATGGTGCAAGTCGCCGACGAATGTAACTTGTGCCAATTGCAGATACGCCGGGGACCGTATGCCTGATTCCAGAACAGACAGGGTCCCCGGTGACTACGTCCTGAGACTTGCAGCACCTCCAGCGGTGTGCCAAAGGAGGGGCGCACCTATGCAGGGTGCCCCAAGCCACATCATTGCCATCCATCAGGGCACAAGTCTGAATTGCAAGGCACCCTCCTGCCCTGATGGCAGTCACCCGGAATCCTGATGGTATTTGATATTCCTGGTGGTCTAGTGGCTCCCAACCTGGCAGTGCCAGTCCACCCCCACCCCCCATGCCCCGGTCCCAGTCAGTGGCTGGCACAACCCTCCTCTCACCTCCATGGCCCAGCTGCTGGCTGAGCTGCCTAGTGCATATTACTGTATACGATGCGCTCAGGAATGACAGCCCATTTAGTGAGCGTACTGTATACAGTGGTATGCACTCAGGGATGCTCAGTCAGTGGCTGGCCATGGAGGTGAGAGGAGGGTTGTGCCAGCCGCTGACCGGGACCGGGTGTGGGTGGGGTGGATGGGTGTGGACTGGCACTGCCGGGTGGGGGGCCACTAGACTACTAGGGATATCGGGTACTGTCAGGATTCCGGGTGGCTGCCATCGGGGCGGGGGGTGGAAGGTGCCTGAATAGCCCTGCAGGGCATTGGCATGGTGTCGGGTGTGGGGCTTGGGGGTGGACATACTGTGCTGTGCGAGACCTGAGGGTGGAGGTAGCCCACAGAGGACCACCCTGATATTGGGGGACCGGTGGGGGTTTCAGTGGTACCATGGGAGGTGGCAGTTGGGGCACCAGGCACAGTGGACGTAGGGTATGGTAGACTACTCTCTTCTGGGCCAACTTGGAATAGCACGTTTGCTATTCTGTCAACCTCCCTCCTTGAATCAGGCATAACGGCTGGCTTAAACCCCCCTGCACAATGTCACAGGGGGTTTCTAGCATAGCTGGTGGCATAGTCCACCTTTGGCGCAGGCTGCCTTCTGGAATACCGGTCAGCATAACACATGGTGCAAAGTGCTACTTGCTCCATGTGTAACCCGTTCTGGAATTGGGCTCCCGATGTTGGGACATCTAGGTTTTTATTACTAGCTAGCACCCAGCTTTGATGGTTGGCACATTAACTTTTTGTGTATTTATTGAATAAAGCTTGTTTTACAATAAATACTTTTTAACCTTTAATAATATCTCGGATGGATTCTCTGTGGTGCACTGCCCGCAGAGAGACTGTGGGAAGCATCTGTTTTAGATCCGAACTGCACTTCACTGTGCATCCGGTCAGGAATACTTCATTGTTTAAATGCATGACCGTGCATGTGGGTCCAGGTGCAGGCTGCAGGATCTTTCTTGTGTACTGGCGTCTGGAGCATAAGAGGGTTTTCTGCATGAAATTGCAGACTTCGTCGAGAAATTGTTGGAGTTGCCCAGATGGTTCATTTTGGGTGACTTCAGTGCTTGGATCAACAGTGAACTCTGACCATTGGGTCAAGATTTCCTCCAGTTGATGAAATCACTGTGCCTAGCACAGGTAGTTACCTCTGCAACCCATCAACACAGTCATGCCGTGGACTTAGTCTTCTCACAGCTCATGCTTGAGGTAAATAACCTCAGGATTGATCCAGTTAGGTGGTTGAACCATTGTATGGTACTGTTCCATTCAGGGCCCCTCTTTGCAGTTCACCTCTGTGGAGTTGGTTCACTGTCACCCTTTGAATGGATTGTCTCTGGAAGGACTCCAGGTGATATTTGATTTCTCTAGTGTGATGGCAGCAGTGGCCTATAATAGGGTCATTGCGGCCACCCTTAATGCAGACACACTGGTCTGTGTACGACTCTAGACTTTGCGCTTGAGATCCCCATGGTTTGTCAGGGAGATGAAATCTATGGGTCAGAGGTTAGAGCATTGTTGGAGATGATGGAGATCGAAAGTGGATAAACTAGCTTTGAAGACTTACTACAATGAGTATCAAAGAGTGATTTCCTATAAGAAGGCAGCATTCCTGTTCAGCAAAATCGCTGCAGGGAGAAACTGACCAGTTCAGCTCTTCTGGACTGTCGATAAACTACTCTATCCAGTCTGTCTGTAACCGGTAAGAGCAAGTTCATCCACTCATTGCAAAGAGTTTGCTCGTTTTTTCTCTGATGGTGTGTTTGTTCTCTATTCAGTCTATGATCTCACCAACTGGACTGTTGTGTTCCAGCAGAGTTGAGCTGGATAAGAGAGGATCCCCTCCGCCCGTCTGGAATGAGTTTAGATGGTTTAGATGGAACTGATTTGTGTGGTCATCTCAGAGCTGTGGCCCCCTTCTGTGAACTGGATCCAGGCCTGACTCATTTGTTGATCGGGTGTGCTGGGTTTCTTGTGTCAGTGTTCACTGAACTAATACAGGGCATTGAAAGATGCTCTGATGAGACCACTCTTTAAGAAGCTATCATTGGACCCAGACTGCCTAATGAATTATAGACCAATCTCTAACCTCTGCTTTTTGGGGAAGGTTATAGAGAAGATGGTGGTGCTGCACCTTGAGGAACACCTCACGGTCTTTGACATCTATTAACCTCTCCAGTTTGGATTTAGGTCTAGGCACGGCACCGAAACAGTATTGGTCAGGGTGCATAATGACCTTCTCAGGGTAAGAGATAGAGGAAAGCAGTCAGTTCTAGGGACATGGATATGTTGTTCATCCACACTTATTGGCAGGTCCCTTGCCGCTTTAAATCTTGCCGGAAGGTCTTCAAGCTGGCTCCTCCCACCCACCTGGGTGGTAAAACTCTCGGCTCCGCCCCATGACGTCAGATCTTCCTTACCGCTTGGAAGCTCAGGTTCCTCCTTAGCGCTCTGCGTTTTGACTGGTTCCGAAAAGTTCGGTCTTCAAATTTATTAAAGTACCCTTGAATCTTCGATCTTTTCTTCTTCGCTGCGGCGATGGCTTTTTCCGGCCCCGAGAGACGTACGGTTAGTTCTTCCAGGAGGGACTCGCACTCCACGTGCTCTTTTTGCCTGGACTTGGATCACGATCCTCGGGCTTGCAATTTTTGTTCTGACCTTTCGGTCAGCTCTCCGGAGGACCGTGTGGCCCGTTCAGGGCTTGGACATCCGGTAGTTTTCTCCGCTCAAGTCTCCATCGGATCGCCGGGTGCCGCTTTGACTGTTTCTCTGCAGTCTTATCCTGCCGGGAAGGGACGGGGTTCCCTCCTCTCCTTCAGTTGCGGAGCTTATCCCGCTCTCCTTGGATTCTTACATTCAGCTTTGTTCAGGAGTTGGTCATTCCCTCTCCTCCAAGGGAGAGGGAACCTGGCCTGTCTCGGCCTATGTCTAAGGGCACGCGGCTGGGGTCTCTTCATCGGGAGCGGGAAGTTTTCCCCTCACTCATTGGCCAACGCTCGACTTCGGTCGAGGTTTTGGCTTCGGCCTCTGGTCTCACGGTACCCCTGTCAGGTCAGTCGGCCAAAATCCCCTTCGCCATTGTCGAGTCTCTCAACCCGTCTTCCGGGGGGTCTGCTGAGGCCGTCTTCCCGCCGCCTTCGGCGGAAGTCGAGGCTCTGTCCTCCACTTCAGGTCGACAGCCCTCGGTCCGTTCTTCCGAGCCGAGGGAGGAGCGGGTACTCCTCGTTTCTTCCCAGGCCCGCCCTTGGTTACCCGAAGGATTTGGGTCTCGGTCTACCTCTCGGTCTAGCCGCTCTCGGCGTTCTCGGTCGGAGCACCGGGTTAAGTGGCTTGGCTGTTCTTCCTCGTCCCCCTCCTCGGATGAGGAGCGGTTTTGATGCCGTTGGCGTCGGTGTTATGAGGAACTTATGGGGCGACAGCAGCTGTCTGGGTTTCAATCGACTCTGATTCATTCCCCAGATAGCAAGCACTCGCCGCTTGGTCGGCAGCCATTCGAATCGGTCGAGGAGCCTTCTCCAGGACCGGTTGCTCGCTCGACCCTCGCTGCCCCTCCGCCTTCGGCGGAGTCCAGGCGGACCGTGGCCTGTCCTTCAGGTCACTCAGTTCCCTCACTCCTGCCCGCCCCTGGCGGACGAAGAGTGCTTCGGGCCTGCGGCAGCTTTTTACAGACCCTTCAGAGCCTGGAGCAGGCTCTGCCATGTTTCCTGACAGGGAGGACCCCGGGTCTTCCCAGGAACATCCAGTAGATGACAGCCCATCGTCTTCTAAGGGTCTACTTCAGCTCATTTCAGAGTTTACTGGAATGCAGCTTAAGCCCGTTTCCGATCGGGCTCCTTACCCCCTTCTGGAGATTCTGGATCAAAGGGGTTCCTCCACGGAGGCCTTCCCAGTGGCTGAGGCTATTGTGGGCCCAGCCTTGGAGCTATGGCGGTGGCCTACTTCTTGCCCTGCGCCTTCGGCCAGGGTAGCTCGGAGGTATCCTATCCCGGTCGGTTCTCTGCCCGGTTTCCGAGCACCCCGGCTGAAGGGTATCACCGACGACGCTTTCCAATGTCTTGGAAACGCCGGGATGGGACAGACCCCGACAAGGAGTCCAGAAGGATGGACTATGTCGGGCGTAAGGTTTACGCTCATGCCTCCTAGGCCTCCGCCAGGCCAGCTCGGTTGCACTGATGGCACATTTCTCCCACACCCTTTGGGCTCCCTGGACGAGGTTCTCCCTCATTTCCCAGGTGACCTGCGGACCACGGTTCGACAGGTGCGGGACCAGGGTAGGGCGGTGGCGGAGCAGCAGCTCCAGACGGCTCTGGATCTAGGCGACTCCTGTGCCAGATTGGTGGCGGCCGCAGTGGCCATGCGCTGCAGGGCGTGGCTGAGGCTAACATCCTTCTCCTTGGAAACCCAGCACGAGTTGGCGGACATCCCCTTCTTGGGGACTGACCTTTTCGGCCCTGGAGTGGAGGGATACATCCATGGGCCTGAGAAGTCCGATGCCACTCCGGACTCTGTCACTCTCGCCCATGGGGTCAAGGGCAGCCGTCAGCCTTTGCGTAAGCCCCTTGCCCCTGAGCCCTGGGGCCCCCCTGGCCCAGCATGAGGGCCAGCAGGCATGCGCTGGACGGCCTGTTGCCAACCAGCATCTTCCTCCAAAGGAAGCGGAGAGGCAGGAAACCGAGGTGCTCCTCGGCCCTCCCCTCTAAGCCTGCTCAGTGACGGGCCAAGGGGATTGCCCGCCCGTCGTCCCAGCCCGGTTTTCCTGTGGGGGACGGCTCGCACTTCGCTCTGGAGGTATTTAGGTGGATCCTGTCGAGCTACGCAGGATCCCTTGAGCCATTGCCCCACGGGAATTTGAGTTCACTGCCCCTGTGTCGGCCGTCCGACATGCCTGGCTCTCTAGTTAGAGATGATCAGGAAGGCCGTGGACCCCCATTCAACCCTGGGTTCGTGTCCAGGTATTCCTGGTCTCTACGGACGGGGCTTGCACCCATCCTCCCGACGCCTGGATGGTCTCTCTCTGCAGACATTCCATCCTCAGAACGTGGCGTGTAGCTGTTTCCTGGTCTCCAGGATGTACCTACTCCTCATTCCGTCCGTTTTTGGGGGAGGCTCCACCCCTTCTTGCGGGGGAGCTGCTTACGAGTTCCCAGCACTTCCTTGCTTAGCAGTCTCTGCGGCATGGAAGGGTCCGGATGTCACCCCACCCGGAAGGCAGACTGGTCTCCCGTTTCGGGAGCCAAGTGAGAACTCGTATCTTAGTGGTGAAGCTTCTTCAGGACTAAGCTCGACTTTGAGTCCAAACTCAGCTCCGGGCGAACAGGGCGAGGTTCTTCCTCCTTTGCCAGTCAGTTGGCCAGGGAATTAAGTCCTGCCAGGACCTCCTGGGCCTCAGGGCGGCCTTCCCTTAGTGGGAGGGGCCAACCAGAGGTCACAACGCTGTGTCCCGTGGACCAGTTCGTGACTTACAGCCCAGGAGTTAGGGGAACGCTCCCTTGGACCGTTCTAATTTCGGCAGGAGACTATCCTGCTTGTTCGCCTCTGGAGTTGCCGGTCTTCTCCGACCGATGCTTCTCGGATGGGGTGGGTGCCCATCTTGGGGAATGCAGGCGTCGCCTCTGGTCCTCTTGTGAGTCCTGATGTCCTTCCGCTCGCTGGAGACAGGCGGTCCAATTAGCCTGGCACGCTCGCCTCCGCTTAGTGCGGGGTCTAGTGGTCTAAGTCCAAGTTGGAGTATTCCAAGACCATGTGCTACCTACTCCGCCAGGTTTGGTCTATCCCCTTGTCTTGGTGCAAGGAGGTTCTCCGCATTGGGCGGTTGCGCAGTCGAGGCTTCCTAGCCATTTCATGGCAGGAGCCCAATTCCCTGGCTGCGGCCCTGAGCCAGGCATAGGCTGCGCCTCATGAGTGTCTCCCCTGCCGGGGGTAGCACAGGATCTTCTCCCTTTTCCCTCCAGGGAGAATACTAGGCCGAGACTGTTTTTTTGCCCGCCCCTCAGCAAGGCTTGCTGTAGGGGATGCCATCGGGGCCACGGACCCCGGGCCCCTCTGTGCCTCTCCCCCATTTCCCTTGACCTACGGGCAAGGCGAGGAGGGATTTGGTGCAGGTGATGCTGGTAGCCCCAGACTGGATTGCCAGTGCTGGTATCCAGCTCTCCTCAGTTTCAGCCACAGGCTCCCGAGACGGTCTCTAGTCCGCCGGTCCTGTCTTTCCTTTTCAGGGGAAGGTTATCCATCTGGACCTTCAATCCCTGCACCAGTTGGCCGTCCCCTGTGCGGCTAGGGGCCAGGCCTAGGGTTTTTCGGCAAGGTCCTGCTAAGAAGTTGGCCAAGATGCTTGTCCTTTGGGAGAAGTTTTCCTTCTTCCGATGATGGGATAGGGCGGTGCCCTTCCCCGTCCCTGGGCATAGCATTCCGGACCATTTGTGGTCCATCCTTAGACCAGGGCTTCGGTCGACGACCCTCTGGGTGCTTCTTGGTCACCACTGTCTTCTGGGCACGGGCCGGAGGGTAGCTGGTGAATGGAGAAGGTGGTCTGGCACCTCGAGGCCTCACCACGCCCCCTTGGGAGAGTATCCCCGCTTCTGCGGATCCTTGCTGGTATGGGCTTGGCTCATGAGCAAGCCATCCAACCTTTGCACAGGTGCGTTTTCCCCCACCTGTTGTGGAAGAACACCTTCTTGGGGCCACTCCACCATCCAGAAGGCTGGGAGAGTTCCAGGCGCTCCTTTAACCTCCCTATCCAGTCTTCCACAGGGACTAGGTTGTCCTGAGCCCCACCCGAAGTTCCTCCAGGAGGCGGTGGCGGAGTCTTCCCTTTGGGTTTTTTGCCTCTGCCGGGGTTTATCCCCATTCACACCTCGGAGGCCGTATTCCGGTTCCGTGGGGACGCTTTAACGCTCACCCGTGAGAGCGAGAGCTTAAATTGGGAGAGGTTCGCCAGCTGTTCATCACTTCGGCCAGCCGCATCTGGCAGATTGCAGCCCAGTGGAAGACGAGTGGGCGGGTCACCCCTGCAAGGTCTCCACTTTAGGCGGGCGGGCATGGAGCCTCCCTGAGGGATAAGCGCTCTTTTTAACCTGTCCTTCCGCTGCATCGGTGGCTGCTTCCAAGGACACTCCGGTCCAGGATATCCGCAGGGCTTCTGCCCGGAAGCAGGCTTTACCGTTCCCCCTCCACATCGACCTTGGGTCGCGCCGGGGTGCTGGTCGGGGCCTCGGTTCTCCAGTCTTTCTACCTAAGTAGGGGTGTGCGCCTTGCCTCCCTCCTCCCGGAGAACTGCTAGGAGTCTGCCAATAAGTGTGGATGAACAACATATCCATGTCCCTAGAAATACAGAGTTTACTCTGTACAGGAGTTCTAGGAATGGTATATGTTGTTCATCCTACGTCTAGCCTCCCGGCTCGACGCACAACCTGGCTTCCAGCCGGCTAGATCTGGCGCCATGGGGCGGAGCCGAGTTTTACCACCGGGTGGGTGGAGGAGCCAGCTTGAAGACCTTCCGGCAAGATTTAAAGCAGCAAGGGACCTGCCAATAAGTGTGGATGAACAACATATACCATTCCTAGAACTCCTGTTACAGGTGAGTAACCTGTATTTCTTGTCCTCCTAGATCTCTTATCAGCCTTTGATACTGTGGACCACGGGTTGTTGTTGGACTGCCTCAGGGAGTATCGTGGACTCACTGGCACAGTCATCTGGTGGTTTGAGTCATTCCTCAAAGAAAGGAAGCAGAGCATGGTGATAAAGGTTTCTCCTCACTCCTGAGGCTTCTGATCTGTGGTGTGCCCCAGGGGGCAATCCTCTCTCTCCCGTGTTGCTCACGGTGTGACTGCTGCCCCAGGGAGGAATCATTAAGTGATATGGTCTGGGTTTTCACTGCTGTGCTGAGGATACCCAGCTGTATCTGTCCTTTACAACTGTGATGCCGGATGCTGTCGAGGTGCTAAATTTGTGCTTGGCTGAGATTTAGACTGGATATCATCAAGCTGTTCAGACTGAACCAGGACAAGATGGAGGTACTAGTGATTGAACCTGGTTGAAAGTGGGCTGTAGGGGCTGCTGATAGGGGTGCTGACCTTTGGCTGGGTTTCTTGGGGTTGGTGACCTCTGCAAAGGTCAAGAATCTGGGGGTCATTCTGGAGAAGAGGATGGCACTTGAGGTTCAGATGTCGATTGTAATCCAGAGTGGCTTTTACCATCTCAGAAACATAGCCCGGATTAAGACTTTGATTCACCCCCCCCCGAAGACCTGCCCTCACTGGTACATGTGTTGGTCACTTGCAGGCTCGACTGTTGTAATGCTGTATTCCGTGGAGTGAGTGGAGATGTCCCATGTTGTTTGCAGTTGGTGCAGAATGCGGTGGCCTGGTTATTAACTGGCCTTCTGAGGGCATGTCATATAACCCCTGACCTACGTAAACTGCACTGATTGTTGGTGAAGTGATGCATCACCTTCAAAGTTGGGTTGCTGATCTACAAGGCCCTGTATGGACAGGGCCCTGTTTAACTGAGCAACTTCTTGACTCACTACCAGACCTCTTACCCCCTCAGCTCCTCCAGTGTGGGCCTCCTAGCTGGTCCCAGGGCAGGGCTAAAATCATCTAGTGACAGAGCATTTGCACTTGCAGGCCCAGCCCTGTGGAACTGGCTTCCCAGGTCTCTTAGGGAGGCCTCCTCAGTGGAGGCCTTTAAGAGGGGTCTGAAATTCTTCCTCTTTCAGGAGGCCTTTGGCACTGGGTAATTCATTCTGGGTTTTGACCACTGTCTGCCTTGGCTTGCTGTACTGCACTGTAAACATTTTTATATTTATTATTTTATTAATTCTGATTTTTAAATATTGCAGTGTTTTAACCATGTTATGTCTTCTTGTACAGCACCCATTGGCCCTGGGAATGGGTGCTGTATAAATAAAAACCACTACTAATATAGTGGTTGGTGATGTCTTTTGTGTTGGATAGCTGTGCTGCTGGGTTTTTCTGTGTGCAGTTCTGTATGTGAGGAAACATTTCAACAGGATTGAGTAGGTGCAGAGGAGAGCAACAGGATGATGGAAGGCTTCGAAAATGGGCTATGATGAGCAACTGGCAGAACTAAGACTGTTCTACGTGGAAAAGAGGCGACTCAGGGGTAACATTTATTTAAAATGTAATGACTGGGAAAGGCACACAAAGCAGGGGCTCTTTCCTACGTGTGACCCGGGGAAAGGGAATTAGCATACAGACAAGATACAAACTTCAAAATACGAAAAAATACTAGAAGAGCAAAAAGGCAATAAGAAATGCAAAATTTCAAAACTGTAAATTAATACCGAACAGCAGTTAAAACGGAATGCCTGGATTGCAAGCAGTACACTAAAACAGAATCAGACTTGGAAGTCTTGTAAAATATGGTTGAGTGAGTTTTTGCCCATGCAGGAAGGCAGGCAAGGAGGGAGAGAAGGGGAGACACCAAAGGTGTGGGAGCTTGGAGTTGGGGAGAGAGAGAAGAAGAGTCAGGAGGGGTGAAACTGGGGCAGGTGGAGGAGGAGAGAGCCTGATAAGAGCTTTTAGAGAGTGGGGGAGGTGGAGAATAGGCAGCCGATGCCCTAGGGCTGGTAGGAGACAGGCAGCGTGTATGGGTGGGGAAGGGAGACTGTGCAGGAGTCCCTGGAGGTAGAGAGTGGGGGGGGTAGAGGAGTACAGAAGCAAGAGGAGGTTAGCCAAACCAGTATTTGCCAGTGAAGGTGAAGCAGTGGTGTTAGTGATGGGGGGATGGGGGGATGGAGTAGAGGGAGCAGTGATGAGTGCGGGAAGGGAAGTTAGAGGCAAAACAGAAAGCATTGAAGAGGGTGTCCAGCCTGGAAAGAGAAACATAGAAACATAGAAGTTGATGGCAGAGAAGGACCTCTTGTCTCATCTAGTCTGCCCTATTGGGGTTGGGGGGGCAGAGCTATATACTATGTCTGCATAATCAAAGGTAGGGAGGATTATTTTGGTTAACAGATGTTGGTGACAGGAAGGGGGAGGCAGTCTTTATTATGATAAAGTACACTGAGCTTTGGGCGAAGCTTAGAGTGTATGGCATCATGGCATCAATGTGGATAGAGAAATCGAATTTGCTCTCCAGCCAGACACCAAGGTATTTGAAGGCAGGGATGGACTCCAGGATGATGCCATCCAGGGTAGTGAAGGCAGGAGGAGGCGAGAGCCTTGCAAGCTTTTAGGGGGAGCCAAAGGTCATGGACATGGTCTTTTAAGTGTTAACTTTGAGCTGGTTTGCCTGTAACCAGTGTAGCACATTGAGGATGTCATTTTGGAGTGAGGTTTTGACTGCAGATGAAAAACGACCTGATGAGTACATTACCATGTCATCAGCACACATGTGTATATGTGAAGAGGCACAGGCAGAGGGGAGATCATTTAGAAAAATGAAGAACATATGTGACTCAGGATGGAGCCCCGGGGGACACCAGCTAGGATTGGGGGAGTGGCAAATCGTCACCCACCTGGCCAGACTGTTGCCGGCCTGTGAGGTATGAGCCAACCCATGCAACTCCTGGGGCAGAGAGGCCAGCTGAGGACAATTTATTAAGGAGGAGGAGGTGGGAGACAGAGTCAAAAGACTTAGTAAGGTCAATGAAAATGGCAGCTGTGATGTGCCCTGATCCATACCAGTATGAATGGAGTAAGCGCCACGCAGTAGAGAGGAGGTGGTGGTGGAGTGGCTCAGAGGAAGGATGAGGAGTCTAGAAAGCTTACAAGTCTTGAATACATTAAGGACTCTTGAAGTCTGGCAAGGGAGGGATGGAACGCGATTGGCCTGTAGTTTTCTAGGGAGGAGGGGGTTGCCCCCTTTGTGTAGAGGTAGAACTCTGGCAACTTTCCAGGTACTGGGGATGGTGCAGAGGGAGAAAGATAGCTTCAAGAGGTGAGTAAGAGGATAGACAATGGCAGGGGTGGAAATATTGAGAAGTTCGGGGTCCAAGCTGTAAGGGCTGTATTTGGTGTGGTTAAGAGACTGGAGGGTACATAGGGGGGAGATGGGAGGGAGGCTAAAACCATCACCCATGTAGGAGGCAAGGGGAGCAGAAGAGGACTAGCTGGAAATAGCACAGTTGGTGAAGAACTTGTTGAAAAGTGTTGCGACGGTGAGGTGGTCAGAGACCAGGGAGCCATCAGCTAGGAGGGGGTGCTGATTGGGTGGGGGGGGTCAAACAAAGAGTAGATCACCTCCAGAAGTTGGATGGAGAGTTTAGGTTGGATTGAAGACTGGATTTGGAAAAATAGGGCCTTGGCAGTATGAATCGCCTTAGTGCAGGCATTACACAGTGACCTGTAAAGCTGGTGGTCAGCTGTGGAGTGGGACGTCTTGAAACATGCTCATGCGCAGTCCCGAGACTTGCATATTTCCGTTAGATCAGGTGTGATCCAGGGGTGGTTGGACACATTATACATGGGCCTTGTGAAGAGGGGGCATGAATGTTCCAGATGCTGAATAGGATGGTGGTGAAAGGTAAAAGGGCAGAGTCAGAGTCATGAGTCATGTAAACAGGGGACCAGTCTGAGGAGGCCAAGTCCAAAAGGAGGATGTCAGTCAGTGTGAGTGACCTGAGAGACCTATGTCAGATGTACTTAGGGGTGGATAGGGGGAATCACACTTTCCTGATACAGTAGGTAAAGCAGTGGTCATGGAGGGCATCTGAGAGGAAGCCTGTGGCCAAGATGCGATGGGGTGATAGGATAACACCCAGTCCAGGAGGGAGTGATTGGATGAGGTAGGGTTGGAGATTCAGGGACTCGATGGAGTGGAGGAGGGGTTTAGAGATAGGGGAAAGTCAGTTGACATTGAAGTCACCAAGGAGGATGAGCTCACCAGGAGAGGAGGGAGGAGTGCGAGACCTTAGGCGAGGCATAGAGGACATCTACTAAGATGGGAAGGGTGGAGGGAAGGGGATAGCTTTGCTAGCAGGAGTTCGTGAGTGGCAGGGAGGGCTTCCTTAAAGGAGATGGAACAGGAGAGGGTCTAGTGAACATATAAAGCAACGCCACAGTCACATTTGCCTCTGTCTTGGTGAAAGAGGAGATAATAATCAGGGAGGGCTAGGTGAGTGTCAGGAATTCTACAGGAGAGCCAGGATTCTGAAATGCACAGGATGTTATTCCTGCCCTGTGTGTGGGTATGTAAATGTTTTCTTCCTACTGGTGTGTCCACATATGAACATCTACCACATGGTGCCATACATGCCTGGAGGAATTCAAAAGCAGCTAGCCACTAGCCTGTTCAGGTTTTTTTAAATTGGGATCTCAAAACTTTGTCCTTCATGTTCTGTACCAGCCTGGCAGCTATTATAGGTCTAGTCTGGAAATCTTTCACTTCCCTCTAACATGCCCCTACTAGATGACAGTGCTTATTGACTATTTTTCTTATCTCTTTAAATTTACTGTTGTACTTTGTTGCAAGCCCCAATTTCTCTTCCCTCATGGTTCGACCATTTAGTGCTAGTACTGTAGCTCCTCGCTTATTTACTGTTTGGTTCTCTCACTTACTTTCTGCAGTGTTCTTATCTGCTAGCCCCTATTTTTGAATCTCTTCATTATAATGTTTTTTTCCTAGTCAAATTTCTGCTCAGATTTTCCACAATTTCTTTTTATCCTACTATACTGTGAATATGCTATACCTTGTATTAGCCCTGTTTTGAGATAGTTTGTGCCAGACAGAATGGTGTTTCTGTCTGTAGGCTTCCAATACACCGTTGTTGTTACCTGTCCATTTTTTAGCTCCATATATGGGACTTCACTGGAGCTGCACTGCACTGTAAAGTTTAAATGTTCTATATGTATGTTTAAATACGTGTCACATGTCTGTAGTTTTGCCTCTGTTTCTGTCCAGATGAATATATCATCTGTATATCAAAGCTATAAGGGCATTGGCAACAAAGCCAGGTTTTGAGATTTTGGATTGCTTTGAAACCTGACTTTGCTGCCAGTGCCCCTTTTGGGTAACCCTAGCCTCAGTGCTTTTGTGCTGAGGTTCTTTGTCTTTTTTGCTTGCTTTCTTGTTTTTTGGCCTACCACTGCCCAAACCTGTGAGACCACATAAAGGATGGCTCATTTTTCCTCTGGGGTTAGATACAGATCAGGCACACTGATGAGTCCTGAGTAGACCAAAACATGTGTCTGGGTCTTCTGTTCTTAGCCTTTGCAGATTGTAGAAGAGGTCCCTTGGCACCATGCATTCATTTTCATGGTATTTTGCATATACACCCCGTTATGCTTTGCATTATGGGTTATGTGTGATTTTGTGTTTCTTTGAAACCTGGCTTTGTTGCTAATGCCCTTTTTGGGTAACACAGCATACTTTTGCCATGAGGTTTTTATCTTTTAGTGTAAGCCTCTGTTTCTTCTGCCATCCATCTGGGGCATATCTCCTCATTCTAAGGTTCATACAAAGGAGGAATAGGAGCAACAAGGTGTTGTGCCAGTTTTGTTCCAGGTAAATTTAATAATTTGGTATACTACCATTCATCAGGAAGTGATCTAATTTTTTTTCTGAATTCTGTCTTGCTTTCACTAATTTTATTGTATCTATTGCTAATGAGTTCCATGGGTTAATAACATGCTGAGTGAATAAATACTTCATTTCTATTGTTTTTAAATTTCATCTAATTAATTGAAGTGGATGTCCTCTTGTGTTTTTAATTGTTTGAACTTTAGGTTTAATTCAGTTTTATGGGTCTGGCATTGTGTGATATAGTGCTAGTAGATGACCTCTCAATTATCTTTGTTCTTATGTCATTAGATTTAAGTGGGCAAGTCTGGTTTGATATGGTAAATCTTTTATGCTGATTATTGCTTTTTGTTGGACTTTCTCTACATAGTCTATGTCCCTATGTTTATATTGACACCATACTGGAGTGCCAAAGTCAACGTTAGCCAGCGGTGGTGCTCAGATCTGCCATCATTACAGCACATGCATGGATTTGGCTATCATCTGGGCAGCCCAGCAAACTTTCAGACTGATATGCCTCTTCTGTGCAATTCTGTTGTTGTAATGTTCAAACCATAATGTACTTTGTACTATTTAACCTGTTCACTGGGTCAAGCCCAGCATATCCTGGGTGACGTGTTTTCTGTCCAAGACAAACCTTCACTATTCTTGTGACAGTTTCCCCTCAGAAGGTTCTTCCTATGTTACGACAGGATGTGGACTGCAATTCTCCTATGTTTTTATTCCAGTCCACATGTCTGCCCCAGTCTTGAGGTTGCCTTCAGAGAGTGAGCCAAGGTATGGACCCCCTGTGAACTACCCACTTTTTGGTGGCTTTAAATTTTTGTTCTGGCAACCCTTGTTTATAGCAACAGGAGTATAATAATGATCTCATACAAACTGCACCATCTCAGCCCTGAGTCATTGCCAGGAGATTAAACTTTCGAATGTTACATTTCAAACTCTGCAGTGTTTTCATGCTCCCTCTAGCATTCTAACAGCAGATTTATTTATCTACTGAAGAGATCAGACGCACCAGAGTCCTGTTCCAGTTCTAACAGCTAATTTTTTTTAACAAAATTTACCTAGCATTTTAAGTAGTATGCATTAGTTATGGAATACTCTGCATTATTTAATTTTGAGTAATTAAGCAACTGTTCTCAATTCTGCTGCAGTTTACCGAACCAAGAGAACCGCTGTTCTTATCAGTTCCCAGTTTGGGTTTCTGTTATCAAAACAAAAACAATGTAAAATAATTTCAATTTGAGGTCCGACCTGATGGCGCTGAGGGTTGAAGTGCTGGACGCCACACCTGGCGTCATACAAGTGACCCAGGTTTGGGAGCAAACTCAGATTGGCAAAGGAGGAGAGGATTGAGCATCTGGAGGACTACTCTCCTCTCCTGGGAAGGAGGGGGCTCACAAATCCCGGGCATTGGTGACTCCCAGTGGTGACTGGGGGGGGTACAGCAGCACTTGGGATCCTTGCCAGGGGATTGGCTGCAATGGTGATTCTGTGGGAATGTGCACACACGCACTGGACGAATTACATGTCCGAGCTGATGGGGGGGGACAGCAAAAAGAAAATGGTCCTGGCCCCTGGTAGGTGAAGGTGGGTCCAGTGGCCAGCCCCCATGCCCAGTGTTGGGTCCTTCAGCCTGCCTCCGGTGCTACTTGCGTTCCTTGGTCGCTCCACTAGATTATAACGTAGAGTGCCAAAGGAGTCGGCATTCCCGCCTCAGGGAGCTCCGTGCTAGGGGGGGTCGAGTGATCAAAGGAGCGGAGAGGAGACAGGCTCACACTGGACAGGTGAAGCTGGGGACTTCAGGTGATGGGATAAGGCTGAGTCGTGCAA
Source organism: Neoceratodus forsteri (assembly GCA_016271365.2). Taxonomy (NCBI): domain Eukaryota; kingdom Metazoa; phylum Chordata; order Ceratodontiformes; family Ceratodontidae; genus Neoceratodus; species Neoceratodus forsteri. The sequence continues at coordinate 1,389,173,470 of CM028131.1, read as the reverse complement.
CCACACCGGAGAGAGTCCAAGTGACCAGAGATGGGGAGCATAAAGAAAGTGTACAAAAAAAATTTTCGATTTGAACTGGCTTCTTTTTTAACTGCTGTAGTGGGCGTAGCCCTGCAGATGTCTTGTGAGCACAGTAGGGAAAAGGGAGCTTTCTAGATACTGAACAAACTTGTTAAACAGTGAAGGTGAATGGCAATCACTGTGCGTTCACTGCACTTTTTTGTCCGTTGGTACTGGTGGAACACGGCACTGTCCGCTGTGTCCAAGATGGTGGGCGAAATTATGTGCACATGCATGATGACTTGCGCATGCACACTGAACTCCAGTGGCATGCTGATACAGTCCATTTCCAAGATGGCCACCAGAGTTCTCTGCATGTGCATGTTGACTTGTGCATACGCACTAGGCTCCAGTGACCATCTTGGACATGGCAGACTGTGCCGCCGGAGTTCAGTACATATGCGCGAGTTGCCACGCATGTAAAGAGAACTCCGCCTACCGTCTTGGACACAGTGGACAGTGCCATGTTTCACCAGCAATCTCGGCTGCAGCCATACCAGCTTTGGCCAGAATTTGTTAAAATGGTTGCCCCTTTTTTAAGTGTACTACCACTATAAATGTTTTTGGCACCCTTTCCTGTGAAGGTGGCATAACAGAAAGTTCTAAAAAGAAAAATTTTCCTACAGGATATACGCATTTTATATTAGAGGATGGCAGGTCAGGAATTTTTAAGTTAGAGCCAAACCAGAGCCAAGTCAGGGCTGTGGGTTGACTTAGCATTTCAAAGTTGGAGCCGAGCCACAGCTGAAGTTGCATGGGTGGAGTTAAAAGTTTCAGCCACTTCAGTAACTGCTCAAGCTGACAGAAATGCTTGCTTTGATTGTAATTTGCTCGGCTTGACCTTGGCTCTTAATTGCTTATAGAGATTGAGCTAAGCAAAGCACTAGACTCAAGCCAGGCTGGGGCCTGCTTTGACTTGCCCATCTTTATTGTAAATTTTGTCAGTGGTGGTTAACAAAAGCAGATGGCTGTGACCTGTGCTTTGATTCTGCAAAGTGCTGTGCCTTAAAACACAGAAAAAAAGGCAGCTAAACAGCAGTCATTGTCTGCACCAACTTCCACAACAGTATCATAAAAGTACTCTCCTGGAAAAAATACAAAGAGAAATATTGAGATAGGCTTCACTGGAAGTATAAATTATGCTTCAGATGACACCTCTTCTCTGCAGTTGCCTCTGACAGCCAAGGAGACCAAAACTGCCAAACCATCCTCTGGTTCCAGTAAAGAGCACAGGCTGACTGGCAGGGGAGCCCTGATGCTGATGATGTCAAGAAAAATAAAATATCTTCCAACTAGCTGTTATCTTCCACAGCTGGCAAAAAGAGAAGTAGCTCATGGTTCCTCTGCTTGAAAAGCATGTAGAGGAACTAGTGCCAGCAAAGAATATGCCCTGCTTGGAGGACATTAAAAAGATGAGGCAGTTTTTCTAAATAATGCACAGTTTTGAACCCCTTTTGCTACCCTCCCTGTCTAAAATCTCTATCCTGAGGATTTTGTTGAGGCGGAGGAATCAAGTATCATCACAGGGACCCAGCAAGGGTTAATGAAGATGATTCCTTCTATACTGCACTTGTGAATCAAATGTCAGTTATGCTGAATGTAACCTACACAGAAACAGCAGTGGATATGGGGAAGGCTAAGTTTATGGGCATGTTGGGACTGATCACATCAAAAAGAGTGTCTGTCCCCACCCACAAAGCTTTCTATAAAGCCACTTAGACAATTCTTGCTATGCCTGCTTATACAGCAGCCATAGACAAGAAAGTGGAAAAAAGAATATGTGGTAACCAGGGAGGCTGCTGAATTCATCTGTACTCACTGTGACTCAGAGTGAGTGGTACAGGCAGCTGCATGCAAGAAAGCCAAAGTCTATCTTGCAGTTGCAGCCCCTGATAAGGATTCCAGTAAATTGGACCTTATAGCAAAGAACACCTATGCTACCGTGACCCTGCTACTGACGCAGGCCGCCTGTCTTACAGTAGCTATACTGCACAGTATCAGCAGGCACTGTGGAATACAGTCTTGTCTTAATGTGACAGCTTGCCTGTCCAGGAGAAAACACACCTTACTCATACTACGAATGCAGGCCTGGAAGTTGCTTAAAATCAGTTTCAAGTAGCTGTTAATATGAATGACGGTTCTAGGGGCTTGGCAAGTTCAGTATCTGCCAGGAAGTTTGCATGACAGAACAACTGTGTTGGCACAGGATATGCAAAGTAAAGCAAGTGACTTCACTTTTGAAGCTGCCTCCTTATTTGCTGATGAAACAGGTCTGCTGTAAATAAAAAAAAGAGGATGAGCAAAAAGCAGCTTTTAAAAACCTAACTGAAAAAGAGAGGGCCCATATACTTTACAGACTCTGTAGAAGACAATGTATGGGAAGGGCTTACTATAGCAGAGCCTACGGGATGTGCACCACGAATATCCTATTTAGAGGGGCACAGGGAGATGCAGAGGCAGGAGAAGGGCCAGGCAGAAATATGTCTTATCTGTTCCAGGCCAGGCAAAGCCCAGACCCTGACAAATCTGCCCATGCTTCCATAGACTCACTGACAGTAGGATGGTACCTATCCTACTACCTCCAGGAATGGAAAAGTGTTACTTAGACAAGTGAGTCCTAGAGGTAGTAGAACAGAGGTTATAAAATAGGTAGAGACATTAAAAGAACCTGATTGGCTGGCGCCCCTTGCCAGCTACGTCTTTTATTTTGAATATACCACAGCAAAAGACAAGAGCCACCACAAGTGACCCAGGCACCTAGGATATCCTGGTGCCTTGCCATCTTGGGGATCCCGATCCAAAGTCCCCAACTGGCAGTCGTCAAACACAAAAACAGAGAGAGTGCAGTAAGTGAAAGCGTGAGCAGTTCATTCAACCGCTAGCTTTGTCTGCTCAAAGAAATAAAAAAAAAAAAAGCGATTCAAACAGCCACTCTCTGTCCCTCACTCCACAATTTTTTTTTTCTCGCCACACCCACAGAACAGCACATTGTAAAACATCTACTACCGGCCCGTCCTCAGCAATGTGGTCCTCACCTGACTTGCCGGTAGCTTACTCAACCGCTCTGTTTCTACCTGTCCCTCAGCTCACTACCTCTCAATCCACACATCGCAGTCATTATGTATTTGTCCTTCTTTCCCCGCAGAACAGAACTATGGAAAACTTACTGCTCCTGGCCATGCTCAACAATGTGGTCCTCATCTGACTTGCTGGCAATCGGTCTTGTTCTGTTGTGACCGCCAGAAAGAGAGATACTGTGCCCGAAACATTAGGGCTGGGGTACTATTACAGAATCTGTTACAAGAAGCAGGAATTTTTCGGAACTTGCTACTGCAGATGGTAGCTTTCAGCAGACAAGACCAAAAGCAAATTCACGATCTTGCCTGCGGCCTGACTTAGTAACTCTGCAGCTCTCTTCAGCGCCCCTAGAGACAGCACTTCACACAACAGCATCCTTAGCAACCTAATGAACGCAGAAGGATTATTTAACATCAAAACAAATTGTTTTTTTATTTTACAATTATTTTTGTTTTTTATATTGCAATTTTTCAACAGATACCCATTTTATAAGTGCAATAACACACTCTGAGTGTGGTTTATTCTGAATAAACGCACTTCTAGGGGCAGTAAGGCACTCGGCTGCGCCTCACAATGCCCCAGGCGTGTGTTTATCCAGAATAAACTACACCCTGTCGTGGGTTATTGCTTACCTAATCCTTCTATTTGTACAAAGTGAGGAGCAGGGTCAGGATGGCTTAATGGTGTAAGGCACCAGATTTAAGAAGAGATTTTTGGGCTGGCAGTATATAGTACAGTAGGTTAGAGTAATGAGCTGTGATGCATCCAGCAGACCTGAGTGTGATTCCCACAACTGCCACTTGCATACTGTGTGATTCTGAGTAAGTCACTTAACCTTCCCAGTGTTCCTGGGTCACCCTTGAAAACAGGCACTTGTACCTAGCGGGCCTTATCTGGTTACCAAAAAATAAAATAAATGTCCAAAATTAAGCAAAATCTGACTAGTCTCATTTCAGAGTTCAGAGCACAATCTCCTACTGGGAATGGAAGTGGAAAAGGTGCTGCATTTGAAAAAGTCTCTGTAGTGGAAAGGCTTCTTTTCCAGATATTTTTTCACTCATGAAAAATGGGCAATGTTGACCCATTCTGGTCCTACAGTTCTTGGACAGGCACCTGAAAAAAGAGAAGTTCAGAATAATGTCACAGCAGTCAATGATCTCTCCTACAACAAGCACTGGTCATAGAAACATAAAAACTTAGAATTTGCTAGCAGATAAGGACCACTTGGCTCACCCAGTCTGCCCATTTTTCCCTGCCTATAGTATCACCACAGATCCTACAGGATCTCTGGCCTGTTTGCCCACCCCATTCCCTTTCCCTAAGAATCCATAATGCTTATCCCATGCATTCTTGAACCCCCACTATGTGCCCATCACCTCCACTGGAAGACTGTTCCAGGAATCTACCACTCTTTCTGTGAAGAGGTACTTCCTTACATCTCTTCTAAATCCACGCCGTCAGCTTCTTATCATGCCCCCTTGTTTTTGAGCACCTTTGTTTCTGAAAAATACTTCCCTCCTCTACCTTATTTACCCCCATGAGGTATTTAAAGATCTCTATCATATTCCCCCTCTCCTCCCTCTTTTCCAGAGTATACATATTTAGATCCTTAAGTCTGTCCTCGTAGGGCTTCCAATGGAGACCATGCACCATTTTAGTTGCCTTCCTCTGGACTGCCTCCACTCTTGTCTATGTCCTTCCAGAGATGTGGTCTTTAGAATCTGACACAGTATTCTAGGTAGGGTCTTAACAGTAATCTGTACAGAGGCAATACCACCTCCCTCTTTCTGCTGGTGATACCCCTCCCTATGCACACCAGGATCCCACTAGCCCTCCCAACTGATTTATCATACTGCCTGGCCACCTCTAGGTCCTGTGATATGACTACCCTCATGTCTCTTTCCTGCTTGGTGGTTGTTAGTACCACTTCTCCCATCTTGTACTCTATCCCTGGGTTTCTGTGCCCCAAGTGCATTGCACTTCACTTTTTCATGTTTGAACCAAGCTGCCATACCCTTGACCACTCCTTGAGTTTTCTCAGCTCTCTGCTCATCCTTTCCACCCCCAACCAGTGTGTCCACACTGTTGCAGATTCTGGTGTCATCCGCAAAGAGGCTGACCTTCCCTTCCATCTTTTCTGCAATGTCACTTATAAAGACATTAAAGAGGACCAGTCCCAGCACTGATCCCTGAGGCACCCCGCTGGTCACCCTCCCTTCCTTGGTGTAAACTCCTTTTACCACCACCCTCTGCTGCCTATCCCCTAGTCAATTTCATACCCAGTTTACCACCTTTGGACCCACTTCTAAGTTACCTAGCTTGCTCATTAGCCTCCTATGTGAAACAGTGTCAAAAGTCTTACTGAAATATAGGCAGGCTGTGTCCACTACTTTACCTCGATCTAGTTCCTTGGTCACCCAGTCAAAGAAATAATCAGATTCATTTGACATGACCTTCCCCCATGTGAATCCATGCTGCCTTGGATCTTGTAACTCACTGGATTCAAGATATACCACGATCCTTTCCTTTGGCAGTGATTACGTTAACTTTTCCACCACTGATGTCAAGCTGACTGACCTATAATTGCCTGCCTTTTCTCAGCTACCACTTTTGTTGAGTGTGATTACATCTGCCCTCCTCCAGTCCTCCGGAACCACTCCTATTTCCAGTTTGCCATTAAATAGGGCTGTCAGAGGTGCAGCCAGTACTTCCCTGAGCTCCCTCTATACCCTTGGATGTACCCCATCTGGTCCCATTGCTTTGTCCACTTTCAGATTAGCGAGTTCCTTCAGGACACTCTCTTCTGAGAATGGACTAGTGTTTGCCTCCCTCCCTCCCTCCAATTGTGTCCCATTCCTTCCTCCTTCCTCTGTGAACACTGAACTAAAGTATCTGTTCAAGAAGTCTGCCTTTTCCTGTCTCTCCCCCCCCCACAGTCCTCCCAGTCCCCCCTTCCCTTTTTAACCTTTTTTGTTTTTAAACTTTAATTTTTATTCAAGTTTTGTAGTGCAGACACAGAACAGCATTAAAGGCAGTTCTTAAGCTCTAGATACAATACGTTATTGGCAAATTGCAGTCATACATTACTGTAATTAAACCTGAGGTGATAAGGGCAGATTATAGTCCGGTGGGGAGTCTTTCAGACCCTTGTCAATCTAAATCTGCTATTCCCTGAGTAGGTACTAATTAAGAACAAGAATAACTGGACTACAGGCTGACTGAGGCCTTATGGATGGATGTTTCTTGGCAAAAGAGATATTTTTAAGGAACCAAATCAGGTTGGCGAATGGCCATGTACATAAACCGTGTGGTCCATCTATTCATGAGGATGGGGTTTCTGTTTTGAATACGGGCTGTCAGGCTCTCCATTTTATATATATCATATACTGTGTCTTCCCAGCATCAAAGTGTGTGGGGGTGGGGAGGGCTGGAGCCACAATCTTGTGATAGTTTTCTTTGCTACCACCAGGAGTACACTTATTAAACATATTTTGTGCCATTGTTTCACCAGTCTAAGCGGGTGTAATAAAATACCAATTTCGGGGTTCAACATTCCTAGGCTTGGGACTAGGTCTTTCAGTACTAATCCTACCTCCTCCCAGAAACTCTTAAGTTCCAGGCAGTACCAGAATACATGCGCATGAGTGGAAACCTCGCAGCTGCACTATTTCTAACAGGAGAAGTCCCGGGAGGGCAGATACTTTGCCGTAATCTGTGGTGTATGAAAACAGCGCACCATCACTTTCCGCCCAAACTCTCTCCATCCACAGGAGCCCGTCGTTTGATGTTGTCTAAGCCATATTCTGTGCCAATCCTCTGAAGTCGGCTCCAACATCATCTCTGCCTCCCAATTACTCTGGACCCCCTCCATCAAACTTGTCCCTTTTTAACCTTACGATCCCACCCCTGATCTTCTTCTTTCACCTACATACCTAAAAAATGTCTTGTCCCCCTTCATCACTGCCTGGGTTATTCTCCCTTTCATTTGTGCCTTTGCATTCCTTACTGCCCTCTCTGCTTCCCTGTTTCCCCTGATACACCTCCCTTTCCTCCTCCCTCTGTGTCTCCTTATACCTTCCGAATGCTACCCTTTTAGTGTTTACCTTTTCCGATACTACTTTTGAGAACCATAGCAGTCTGTTTTTATGGCTGTGGGCGGAACCTACAGCCATCTTGCTTTAGCTAGAAAAATGGGATACCGTGGAACACTTTTTTGGACTTTTCAGTGTATCCTTCCATAACTGCAAATCACTATAGCAGTTAAATGAAATACTCCCTTCTTTCTGTTTAGAATGTTACAGACAGAACTTCAGGCTGCTTTTCTCTGAAAATCCTAAGGCACTGTGCAGAATTCTTAGCAAATGTGCACACATTCCAAACAAATTTAAATATCTTTAAAACTATTCAAGGTGCACAAAAATAACCAGCTTGAAAGTTGTTCAGGACAAAAAGACCTTTCACATGAGGGTAGTCACTAATCTGAATTCTTTATATTTTGTAAAATATGGTCTTCCAAACAGCCTCATTTTTTCTCTTTCTGAGTGAACACAATAGGAGTCATGCTGAACAAATGTAAATATCTTGGAAAGTATACAAGTTACCAATACACAACCAGCATGAAAGTTATTCAGGGTAAAATTACCTTTCGAATGAGGGTAGTCACTAATCTGAATTCCGACTTGAGTGGCTAGATGGGTTGTACAGTCTGCAGGATTGGACAGTAGAGAGTTGGGTGAAGGGATGAGCTGGCTGAAGCCCCACCATAAAAACTCTTGACCTCAATGAAATCGGCTGGAATAGCTCTCGTGGGATACTACCTACTTCCAGTTCCGCCGCCGAGTAAAACTAGGGAGTGGGCGGGTGGATCTTGGCCCATTGACTCAGGGGACCACTCTGGGGTCTGAAGCTGACTCCGGGAATCAGAGGGTCGAACCATAAGGCCAGCTAACAAAGTGGTTGGATCTTCCGGAGCCCTGCAAGCTGGACAACAGGGCGTTGGGTGGCAGGAGGAGTCGGCAGAAGGCCACCATTAAAACCCCTAGACATTAATTCAATTAGCCTGGAATATCCTTCCAGACACAGGCGATTATTCTAGGGATGGTATTAAAAGGGTTGGGGGGAAGGGGGGTATCAGTGCCTTAACCTGGATGGGCCAATAAGAAGGGGGGAAGGGGGCTCGAGAGCTACTGATCCTTCGGTCTTCGGATCGTCATGTTGTGGCCTGGGATCCTGGGCACATAGGGGAGACAGAGGCCAAACGGAGAGGGGACCCTAGGTTATAACTGATTGGGCTCCCAGTGATGAGTGGTCAAGGTGGTGACAATGCGTATCGAGATTCCAGCTTAAAACACAGTGGCAGTGGCCACCCTAGTGTACTGGAAGTTGTCCCGCCTGACATGGTGATCTGGGGAGTGTGAAGGCTGGAGGACTGGATGTACTCCTCCGCGCTCGGACATGCCGTGGGAGGGATGGCAGCACTCAGATAAAAGAGGTGACTGAGAGCTAATCCCTTTATGGCAGTGGGGGTTGGGCGGTGGGCCAGGATGGGAGAGCCTGTCATAGGCTTGCCAGCACACTGTCACCTGGGATGTGTGGGCATGCAAGCAATCTGCCTTCCTTTTCCGGGTAAGGGGGGGGGCTTATAAAAGCTGAACTGAACTGACAGAGGGGAACAGGCAGGCTTAACTTAATGTATAAAGTACACCCAACTCATCGTTGGAGTATAATGTTAAAATAAGGTGGATTCGGTGCACCAATGTAATAGTTTCACCGTTTCCTTTTTTCCCTTTACCCTAATAGACACTAAAAGTGTCAGGAGGCATCACGTTGGGTGATGAAGCCTCATGGTAAGGATCACTCCTTACTACGGGATCTGATTCAGTTCCCCACATTTGGAAGTACCAGTTCTTTACAATATAGGTTAGTTTCATGGTTGTTTGTATGTTCTTTGTTTACATGTTGGTTGGATTGTAATGGGTTTGAAATGACAGGTACAGAACTAAATGATTTAGACAACACTCAACTTGGTAACAAGGGGGAGACCTCCCCAGTCAGCGAGACCACCTGTGAGTAAACATGGCCAGTACACAGGTCAAGCTGTTGTCCCTGAATATAAATGGGATAACTTCACCAATTAAGAGGTCACGAGTCCTGACATATCTCCGCAGGAGCAAGGTGGACCTGATATATCTTCAGGAAACGCTCTTGAGTCCTGAGAACATCTCAAGCTTGCCAAACTTAGTCGGGGAACCTTGTATAGTTCATCTGGCAGAGCAGGAAGATGAAGGGGAGTCACGATAATTATTCCAGCAGGCACCCCATTCCAACACGAATGCACCGTGAAAGACGCAGAGGGTAGGCTGGTAATAGTACAAGGCACTCTAAATGGAGTGTAGGTCACCCTAACGAATGACTACTTCCCCCCCGCCCTGCCTGTCCCGCAGCTGAAAATACTCCTAGACAAAATCCTGCAGAACACGAAGGGCATACTCTTACTCGCAGGTGACTTTAACCTGTCACAGAATCCTTCATTAGACTCCTCTAACCCGAGAACGCCTAGGCAAACACTGGCACAGAAGTTCTTTAGGAGATTTACCAAAGAGGTGGGGTGGACGGATGTCTGGAGACATCTACATCCACGAACTAGGAATTATACACATTACTCAGCTGTGCATCAGACGTATACATGCATAGATCAAACCTATGCACAGACCGAATTCCTGGATCAATTAGGGGATGCCCAACTAGGCGACATTTCCCTCTCAGATCATGCACCCTTACTCTCGACATGGGAGATGGGTCTCTGAGCTAAGAGTACCCACTGGAGGCTTAATCCCTATTACTGAACAATTTAGAGAGTTCATTTCAGATAAATTTGCCGAGACACTAGAACTCAGTCCCCCTGCAGATACTACACCTGCAATACATTGGGACACCATAAAAGCGGTCCTTAGGGGCCACATCATACAACATACGACTGAATTGAACTGGCAAAGAAGGGAGCGCAGATCGATCCTGGAGGAGACCTTGCATTTCCTTCAAATGGTGCACAAGATGGGAGACTCTGCAGTGCTGCCTTGGCTTCAGGAAGTCAAGGCAGAGATTGACCGTCTGGCGCTACAGCAGACCGAAATAGCATTGACATTCCTGAGACAGAGACACTATGAGGTGGGACCTCTGGGCCTCTAGATTGTTGGCCTACCAGGTACGACGGCAAAGGAAGGCGTCAGTGATTACTTCGCTTAGACACCCCACAGGGGGGGCCAGCCTCTAACTAAACTACACGAAATAACAGAGGTGTTCGCAAAGTATTACACTGATCTCAAATAGAACAAGCCCTCATGCCAGATAAAGATTATTTTCAGAACCTATATCGTACAGGTTTCCTGGTTAAGAGTATGCTGTAGGGGTATGGCAGTCAATCAAAAGAACTCAGTCCCTGGCCTTGTTCTTGACCTTGACCTGCCCAATATCGAGTCTAAGCGACTTCCTTCCAAATAGATTAGATCATGGCTTCCAGGCATGGGAGAGATATGGGTTGAGATATCTTCCACAGATAGTGTCTCATGGAGAGCTGTGGCCCTTTAATGAAGTACAGAGGTGATTTAATATACCGAGCAGGGACTTCTATAGATTTCTGCAACTTAGACATTACAGCCAAGGGCTGCCAATGGTAACCCACAAACCGGAGAGATCCTGCGTGGCTGAATGTTCAGCTCTAACTAAATACTGCTGCGGAAAGTTCTCGACTACTTTCACTATATTACAAAGCCCTAAATGCGCGGGGAGTGATACACATGGAGAATATAGGTATCCAGTTGCAGGAGGAACTGGGTTCCCCTTTCACGCAAGAGGACTGGCGAAGAGCCTGCAGTTATGCCTCTTGAGTCACGAGTACCCATCAGTGGCGGGAATTTGCGTGGAAGAATCTAACTAGATACTTTAGAACGCCAGTAGTCACTAGCCATTACACTCCTTCAGCCTCAGCAATGTGTTGGAGACACTGCAGAGAGACTAAAACTACATACACGCATATTATGTGGTCATGTGAGTCCCTCAAACCCTTCTTGGACCAGCTACAGGATCACTTAAGAGATCTGTTCGGTCACCAATTACAACTGAGTAAGGAAATGTGTATTTTCCTAGAGACTCCAAAGGAGTATAAGAACCCAAACACTAGATATCTCCTACATCTACTTCTAACAGCAGCGAAAAAAAGTTGCTAAGCTGTGGCTGACGGATAACACACCTACAATACAGGACTGGTGGGGCATAACCAAACAGATTTACCAATTGAAACAAATTACCCACAGGCTGAACGACAGGAAAGAGAACTTTGCCTCCAGGTTGTCTCGCTGACAAATATATTATATGTTGCACGATGATACTTTTGTACCATAAGAAGGGGAATCTGGAGATCAGCAGAAACTTATAAGCATAAATGAAATGAGGTCTTTGCCCTGGATTTAATGAAGGGGAGTGAGTCATAAAGGATAAAATCCTATCCCCAGGATAAGCTAGTCATGGAAGGCTAATATAGAGTATCCTGACTAGGAAGTAGGGGGATGGAGATAATTGGCCAAATTTGAAAATAAAGGGGATAAATTGGATCGGGTACATACTCCACAAATGGAGGCCTCAAAATACCTATAGAAATTAAAAGAACACTTAGGAGCACAAGGGAGAGTGGACAAATAAATACACTCAAGTAGATCATCGCTTTCGAACAGCAGGCTAAAGGGGTTCAGTAAGATGGCCTGACATGCATGACTCCCATCCTTCGGGACTTGCTCGCTTCGGACCCAGTGGAGCTGAAAAACTGAAAAGACGAAATAATGATAAACTAAAATACCACACGCAACATTTTCTTAAGATATTTGAACCGAAATGGATGTCTAACATGTAAGATACAGCTCAATTAACTGAACAGTTATAGACCTGTCAATGTTTGTATGATTTTTATGTGTATATATGTTGAAATATCAATAAAAATGAGATTTAAAAAAAAAAAAAGAATTTAGGTTAGTTACTACCCTCATTTGAAAGGCCTTTTTGTCCTGAATGCAAACATTTAAAGTAATGCACTTGGGGCACAGAAATCCAGGGGCAGAGAACAAAATGGGTGAAGTGGTATTGACAACATTAAGAAAGCACACATTCCAAATACAAACAAACAAGCTTTTACATACAGTTGATTACTGTTTAACAATATTATACATCTATGGCTGCCACTATACATCTGATGCAAACCCATAATCACGTTCCTCACTTGAAGTGAAAAGGGAGGAGGGGTGGGTGGAGGCCATAACTCACTTCTCCTTTTTGTGTTAAAGGGGTCAGTTTTTTTTATAGAAAAACGAGGAAAGGGGTCATTTCTAAAATGTGCAGACAAGCATGGGGATCATTTTTTTCAGAGCATACCACCACTGGCAGCTACCACTTCAAGCCTGCTACTACCCCCACTTACTGCAATCAGGGTAAAACCAGAAGTAGTCTACCAGCACTGAGACCAATATGATTAAGGCACATTTACCAGAAATTACTGCTTAGAAAAGAATGAGAAAGTGACTGTGATGACGAGCAAGTCCCAGACCAGATCTCTAGTTTGTTAATAGATTCCTCCTGAGTCTGATTTTTTTATAGCTACGTGTGCTAAGCTCCACAGATGTTATATCATCATCAGATTTATATAAGAACACTCTTAATGCACGTGACCGGACTGCTGTCTGATGAGCTGCCACAGTGCTCTGGCATAGTTTCCAGTGATTCTGTTTATGCCCTCTCTTTCCCTCCATGGGCCACATAAACATATCCACTTCCCAGCGCACTACTTTTCCTTTCTGCAACTGTGGAAGTGACAGCTGCCATGTGCAGCATGGTGGTGCTGACTTAAACTGTGCATGCACGAGTATCCTGCATATATAGTTATGTCAGCACCACCATGTTGCGCACGGCTGACTTCAGGGCAAACTGCACATGTGCAAATATCACGTATGCGTAGTACTGTAATCGCTGCAGTATTAGTTATGGCTGACTCCGGTGCAGCGAGAGCACTGCATATTCTTTTCAATGCTCTTGCCACTCCTAAAAGCTGTCCACAGCCATATCGACTCTGACCAGAACTTGTTCCTCCTGCTTTTGCTTACTTGCTTGATGCAGAGGTTTGTTGCCTTCACTGTGAACCTTTTTAGCTTCACCCACTTTTCCACCACACCACCTAGGTCATCCATCCCACCGCCAGGTCACCCCTGAGGCATTTACTTATCTTTTTAAAATCTGCCCTCATGAAGTCCAGAACCTCACCCTTGTATGGTTCAGTTCTGCAGTCCTTAAACTGAATAATGCTGTATGGTGATCGCCATTCCCCAGGTGGAGTCTTAAAGTGACATCTGCTACATTGTCCCTGTTAGTGAGTACTAGGACCAGTATTGCCCCATCACGCATGGATTCGCTGATTAGGTGCCTGAGGAATGCCCCCTGCAGACAGTCCAGGATGTTCCTGCTTCTAGCTGAAGCTGCAGCTGGGAGGTTGCTGTCCACATCTGGCAGACTGAACTCCCCTACCAGCAGCACCTCTACCTTTTCTGCCATCTTTCCAGTAGCTTTCATCATTACCTTATCTAACTCCTCCTGCTGTGCTGGAGGTCTGTAGTTCACATTAGTGCGAATAGAGACTATTCCCTGTCCTTAGGGTGATCCACAGTACCTCTGCTCCCCCCCTGTATTCCCTGTATCTCTGTTGCTTTTATGCCTTCCCTCACATATAAAGCACCACCCTTCCTTCCCACCCTGTTCTCCTGAATTGAGAATAGCCTGGTATGGCCATGTCCCAGTCATGGGTTTCAGTGCACCATGACTCGGTAATGGTCACAGTATCCAGGTCGGCCTCTGCTAATATGGCCTCTTATTCCGGAATCTTATTTCCTAGACTTCTAGCATTAGCATACATGGCCTTCCATATTTTCTTGAAACTTGGCTTCCCAGCCAAATGCCCCTTGGGGTAACCCTTGCCTCAGTGTTTGCGCACAGAGGTTCTTTGTCTTTTAAATGTTTTTTTATTTTACTGGGTTCACCACAATATATCCAAGGCACACTGCCTTAAGGGTAGCTGGTCCATTCCACTGGGGTGTCAAACAGACGAGGCATACTGATGAGTCCTGGTAGGACGAAACACGTGTCTATGTCTTCTGTTAGCACCCTTTGCAAACTGTGTGAGAGGCCTTTCGGCACCATGCAATTCTGCTTAAAGTTGGACCAGCATAACATTCTGTGGTGATTTGCATATGCAGCCCATGATGCTTTGCATTGTGGGAGCTTGTGTGATGTTGTATCTTCCATATTTTGTTACCACTCTGCTTGTTACCCCCTTCTTTCCTTTTTGCTCTGTCTCCTTCCCCCTCTCTTTTTAATGATTTTGTTCTCATCTCCCTTCATTTCTATTGCCATGCTTCCTTTATTAATTTCCACCCTGGGGGAATCCATTCCCTTCGGGTTCTCCTTTCTTTCTATTTCAGCCTGTAGGAAGGGCAGTTACTGCCTCCCCAATTTCTTCCACCAGCACCCTTGGCTCGTTTAATGTTCATCAAAGTAACATCTAAAAGATCCACTGAGAACTGTGGTTCTCCTCCCATATGGAAGCAGACCATCACCCCAGTAAAGGCCCTTATCTCTCAGGTGGATCCCCAGTCCCCAGTGTAGCCAAACTCTTCCTGTCTGCACCATTCCTTCAACTGTGAGTTGAAGGTCTAGGTGCAGAGATCCCTCTCCTTCCCCTTGTCATAGAGAGGGAGCACCTCAGCAAAAAACACTGATCGTAGTACCCAAGACCCCTCCCCAGCTCTTTAAACTCCCTCTGCACTGTCCTAGCCCTGTCCCTGGCCAGGTCATTAGTCTCCAGGTGGACAGTGATATCCAGCTGTGCCTCCTGTCCTGCTGCCCAAGCAATTCTCTTGTATTTGCTGTGTGGTTGTTAGGCATAGATAGCGCAAAAGTTAAAATTAACAAATTAATAACAGGAGTCATAATAGTGAAATTGTCATGACTGGGAAATGAACGTAACATTGTCGTTTCCTTAGATTGTGACCCTGAATTTTCAAGATAGTATTTTTATTACTCCAGGATATAAACATGACATGTGTAATTTATCAAATGCAATGTAAAATGTGATTTTGCAGATCAATTGCAAAAATAGATTTTGGAAGGGAATTTGAAAATGACACTTTCCATGTTCATAAGATGGGGTAGAAAGAGTATGTTGAAAATGCAGGCTCAAAAAGAAAAGAAAATTGTAATATTATGAGTAAACGTAGAAAAAAATTGTATTATTATGAGTAAACAACACCAGATGTTCAACATTGTCTTTTCATCACCCCACTTTATGAATGACGAGTGTTTTTTTTGTGAAATCTTGGCCAAAATTTCTATTTGCGGCACAAGTGTGAAAAGTCATTTTGGGAAGGATTAATAAAATGACATCTTTCATGTTCATGACTTGGGGTAACAAAAAGGTTATATTGAAAATGTGGCATCAAAATATGCAAAAATAAAGTTATGTTGAAAAAATATATTTTTTTCATAACTTTGTTGTTTTTAACATTTGTACATCAAATTTTCAACAGTCTTTTTATGATCCCTTACCATCCAAAAGGTGGTTTCGCTGAGCGACTGTGAAAACATGTTTCAGAGGGGATTTGTAAAGTTACACCTACCTTGTTCATGAGGTGGGGGAAAAAGGCCATGTTGAATATTTGGGGCAAAGCTGTTAAAAAATAGAAAGTTATGAATAAAGTTTAAAATGCTTTAAAAAGCCATTAAGCAGACTTACCATATTTTCAGTCAGTTCATGGTGTGGTGCCATAGGGAGAAGAGCTTCACCGGTTGTGATTGGATTATTTTGTGGAACCCTTCTTAGGTGTTGGGGTGGAGTGGTGGATGCTGAGAAGGGGGGTGGGATCACAGGGGAATAGAAGACATTGATGGACTGTTTTCTTCTTTTCAAGTTTAAAAAAAACACAAACATGGGACCTTTTTTTGTTACATGTTCTGAAACTGGTTATTGGGGCGCCCTACTGTGGGGGGAGGGTGTTGTTTGGGAGTGCGTTGCATACAGTGGCAAGTGAGGTTTTTAACCAGCACTGGGGTTAGGCACCCCGTGTCAGATTTAAAAGATGTGTCAGACGGGGGCTGGGGATACCAGTGGTGGGATTGAGTACTTGCCACCATTTTTAATGAAAAGGTGGCTGTATGAGAGGGGTTTGACACCAGCAGCAGAATTAAGCACCCATTGCCATTTTTATGTTTGCTTGCATGCATGTGCAAGAAACATAGTGCCTCCATACGAGTTTTCGTAGGTGTGCCTCCCCCACTTCCAATGCCCTGCTCCCTTTTGCAGGTGCGGCTGCACCGCACCAGTAAATGTCCGAGCTGTCTATGACAGCGTTCAGATGCAGTGATGTACAGTTCTAAGGAAAACACCGCCACAGGCAATTTGCATACTGCCGTCAGTACGCAAATTGCCTATGTCGGCACTGCATCTGAACTGTCATAGACAGTTCGTCCCCCTCACAAACAGATACGTGCATGCTGGAGCCCACCCCACTGTGCTCATGTGCTCCCCCCATATACCATATGGCCGATGGGGGTGCCCAATTCCCCATCGGCTCTGCTGCTCCCCCAAACACACTTCCAGGTGACACACTGGGAGCCCACCACAGCATGGCAAACGTCCGTATGGTGACAGGGGTGCCCAATCCCCCATCGGCTCCACTGTCCCCCGCCACCACAAAAAAAATCACAACTTCCAGTTGCCATGCTGGGAGCCCACCCTAGCATGGCAAAGTCGGAATGGCCGATGAGGGTGCCCAATCCCCTATCGGCTCCACTGCCGCCTTCCAAAAATAAAATTTCATCTGCCACGCTGGGAGCCCACCCTAGTGTGGCAAAAGTCCCGCATCATCTTCCTGCAAAAGGAAAAAAAATAAACTGTTAAAAAAAAAAAAAAAAAAGTCCCTCATTGACTGTCTTGCCCCCCTCCCCCAACCCGCACCTACCCTCTGCGCACTCACCTTCCCACACACCCCCATACTTATCTCTGGAGCCCAGCATGACGCTCTTCGGTGGACCGTGAACACATCTGCACTCTTCAAAGCCGACTGTGAACTGAAGAAATGCTGGTAAGCTCTATAATGGCATAAATGTTTTTTTTTTTTCTTTCAACTTTAGTGCATATCTCAGCCATTTTGGGGAATTTTTTCACCATATTTTCAACATGGGGCTTTTGGGGCCCCACCTCATGAACTCAGTCACTGTCATTTTGTTATTCGGTCCCGAAAGGTGATTTCGCGATCACTGCGCGGAACCACCTTTCTATACTGAGTAATGAAACGACAGTAGCACAGTTCATGAGGTGGGCCCCCCAAAACCCTAAGTTGAAAATTTGGTGAAAAAATTACTGTGTTTCGAGCGTGCATTGTGCAGTTCCTATGCACGCTCGTAAGTTTACAAATTTTTTATATTTTCACTCCAGATTTTTAACATTGCCATTTTACCACACCTCCTTATGAGCAGAACAGCTGTCATTTTTCACATCTCGCCTAAAATGTGTTTTAGCGCATGTAGCGAGTAATGGCGCAGTCGGTGTATGAAATCAATGTTCAGGACAGATTAAGAAAATCCAGTGACACTGTTCATGAGCAGAGGTCTTAAAATGGCTTTGTTAAAATTTGGTGACAAAATCCATAAATGACTGTGTTATTAGCAAGCTTAGCGTGAGTTTCCACGCACCTCATAAGTTCATGAATTTGTAATATTTTCAGTCCAGATTTTCAACACTGGCATTTTTCCACACCTCCTTATGAACAGTACAGCTGTCATTTTTCACACCCTGGCGGAAATGTGTTTTCGCACTTCCAGCGCAGGAAATGTGTGGTCACTGTGGGAAATCACTGTTCGAGACAGATTAAGAAAATCACAGTGACACTGTTCATGAGCAGAGGTCCCAAAATGCCCGTGTTGACAATCTGCTGTAAAAAATCCCCAAACTAATTACAAGTGTGCGTTGAGCAGTTTCTACGCACACTCGTGACCACCAGTTTTTTTTATATTTTCACTGCAGATTTTCAACATTGCCATTTTTTACACCTCCCCATGAACAGTACAGCTGTCATTTTTCACATCCTGTTTGAAATGTGTTTTCACACCAGTGGTACCAAATGGCATAGTTGCTGTGCAAAATCAGCTTTCCACTAACGAACTGATATTGCCACTGTTCATGAGGTGGGGGTCACAAAAACCACGTTTAAAATTTAGAATGAAAACAAACGAACGCCTGGGACATTAGGGTTTCCAACCATAACGCCCCACCCTGTAGAGACTCACAGGCATCAGGGGTGTGACTTGGGATTGTCGCCTGTAATACTCCTGCCATTCCAACCCCACCCACACCCTGCAGCCAGTGACAGGCATTGAGGTGTGCCTTGTACTCTTTGGCCCCAAAGTTCACCCCATTCTCCTATACTGCACCCATCTCACCGTATTTCTTATGGAATGGAGTGAGCATAAGGCCCAAAGACTCCAAGGCACACTGTGATACTTGTCGGTGTCTGCAGAGTAAGGTATGGTGAAATGGCATAGCCGTTAGGCCTGATGATCCAAAGGCACACCCCAGTGCCTGTCAGTCTCTGCAGGATGGTGGTGGGGTTGGCTTCAGTTCAATACTTCACTGCCATTCCTATTATGCATCTCTTTAACTCCTACACTACCAATGCCAATACCAGCAAGCAAACATTCGGCATTGACAAATGCTTGTTAATATCTGAGTTAGGCAGGGGGAACTAGCTGGGGGGGGTTGAGCACCCACCACTGGGTTTTGTTACTGGCTGGGTTGGGTGGGGGAATACCAGTGGCAGGGTTGCGTCCCCACCATCATTTTTTTTTGCACTGGCTTGATCATGCAGGGGAGGGGCACCAGCAGTGAGGTTGAGCATCCAGCTGCTGTTTTTTTGAAGGTTTGGTGGATTTTGATACGGCCACAAACAGGAAAAAGCTGGGGCTGTTTTTCCATTGCTGGGGCTGGGAGTCAGATGGCCAAACAGGTTGCATGCTCTTGTGTGTGTGAATGAATTAAATGAAGTCCAATACCAGACCGTAAATAAAATATATATATTTTGCTAACTTTTAAATTCTTCAAAGAAGTAGCACAAAAACATTTAAGTGCAAAAACTTCAGCATTTATTACAGATTGCAAACAGAAGGTTAGCACCACACTAACCACCACCTCGGCGCTTCGGGCAATGACACCCTTCCTCAGGAGGCTGGGAGCCCTGATGTTGATATCAACAAAAATAATATGCCATTATGAGGCCATTGTGTAGCACCTCTGCCATCCTCTGAGAAACGAAGTCTTAAAAAGTAGCACATATTATAGTAGTAAACAGTAGCACATATGTGGAGTGAAAAGCAAAGGGCAAGTTTAATTTATTTTAATTTTATTCAGGGTTAAACCCATACAGAAGTGGACCAGAAGAGAGTTTCACAGTATGGGAACAAAATGACTAAAGAAATACATAGACTGCATGGTCTTTGTATGGGGAGTGTCAAGCTCACAAAGATGTGCATTACACAGGGAAGGACTGACCTTTCCAAGGTAGATCTACTCCACCAGGTAATCTGGTTTCAAGCAGAGATTAGGAGTTGCACAAGAAAACCCACTTCAACCTTGAATTTTCCAGCCTTGTGATTGGGCAAGGACTTCAACACTGAAAGGAGGAGAAAGGCAGAGAGTGGGCAGAATAAGGAAGGAGACTCAATATTCCGAAACTGTGATGGGTGGAGAGGGGCACTTTCCTCCAAACCCTCTCACTCCTCAGACAGATAACCTGTATGTTTGAATGCTTTGCAAGCAAACATAATCAGCTTGATTCCTAGGAGAGGAAGAACAGCCTATTCCTATGAGAAATACAGTAAACTGATGTATATGAGCTGTGCCTTTTTAGGGCTGCAGGTAGGCAGAGCCTGCAGCCCTCTTGCATCAGCTCTGAAAATGAGTTACCAGATTCAAACTGTGAAACTCTTCCTTTGGAGTTTTCCAATGATGCTTCCACGGCTTTGTAGCCCTTCAATTTAACCCTTGCAGTGCTGCAAACTGAACATCTGTCCAGAGCTCAGTCAAATAGATTCATTCTAGTTCTTTCAACAGCCTTGTAGTGCCTCAGTGAGTACATGAATCACACTAACTTTGTTTTTTTCCTCTTTAAGATATTTCCTGAAGAAGACCTAAGGTCGAAATGCTGATTTTTAACTCTGTTTTCAGCTTGCATTTAATATAACCATTTTGTTTTGACAGGAAATGCATGTTTTCTTTTGAATCCAACTTTGTAAACAGCATTTTTAGAGCTACTGCAAGACAGATAACATCTAACTCCAGAGTCTCAAATTACATGCTTGGCCATCTCTCCCAATGTGTGTATGTGTGTGTGTATGTAGCAATGATTTATGGTATTTCCTCTGAAGAGTTGATGTATGTTAACCTTTTCAGGACCTATGTAGTAAGTGGCATTGGAACTCTCATGGTTTTATACTTGTAGGATTGGTAAATAAATGCTAGGCAGCTAATGTTTTAGGGGTTTCAAATTGAACGTCTGTTCAGAGCATAGTCAAATAGATTCATTCTAGTTCTTTCAACGGCCTTGTAGTACCTCAGTGAGTACAAGAAACACGTTTTCTTTTGAATCCAACTTGGTAAACAATATTTTTAGAGCTACTGCAAGACAGATAACAACATTTAACTGCAGAGTCTCAAATTACATGCTTGGTCATCTCTCCCAATGTGTGTGTGTGTGTGTAGCAATGATTTACAGTATTCCCTCTGAAGAGTTGATTTATGTTAACCTATTCAGGACCTATGTAATTAGGGGCATTGGAACTCTCATGGTTTTATACTTGTAGGAATGGTAAATAAATGATAGGCAGCTAATGTTTTAGGGGTTTTCAGAAGTGCAAGGGACATCCTAGGGAATTACAAATAATCATAGCAGTGTCAACTGCAGTGCTCCCAGACTGAACAAAGCATTTCCCTG
Source organism: Neoceratodus forsteri (assembly GCA_016271365.2). Classification (NCBI taxonomy): domain Eukaryota; kingdom Metazoa; phylum Chordata; order Ceratodontiformes; family Ceratodontidae; genus Neoceratodus; species Neoceratodus forsteri. Next base: position 1,389,152,258 of record CM028131.1, on the reverse strand, counting down.
TAATGCATCCTCCTTTTCACTGTATTTTTCATGTAAAACTAGGACAAAACTCCTGTACATTTTCCTGTATGCCCAAATCGATACAAGTACACAACTGACTGCATTATGCCTGTCAGTAAAATCACTATAACAAATGTTAAGGCTGTTTTTATTTATTTTAAATGGTAAAACTCACCTGCAGCATATCACAGAGGCTGTGGAAAAAATGTTGAAATCTCTCAAGCTTTGCTGTCAATGTTCACATAATGTATCTTCAGAACCTCTTGATGGTATTATAGCATTGTTACAATATACTGACACAGCTGGATAGCCTGGCTGAGATGCAGTATGTCATATTCAGTGGGGTCATAACTTTTATCCATTTTGGCAATGTACTGACACAGGATAGCTTTGATGAGATGCAGGATCTCATTTTCAGAGGGGTCCTAATTTTACCCATTTCTGCAATGTACTGATACAGGTTAGCCTGGCTAAGATGCAGTATCTCATTTTCAGTGGGGTCTTGCTTTTACCCATGTTTGAGTTCCAACAGAGGATACAGCATCTAACTGCAGAGCACTTCCAAATTACATTCTTGGCCATCTCTCCCAATGTGTGTAGCAATGATTTACAGTATTTCCTCTGAAGTGTTGATTTATGTTAACCCTTTCAGGGTCCTATCTAATTAGTGGCATTGGAACTCTTATGGTTTTATATTTGTAAGAAGGGTAAATGCTAAGCAGCTAATGTTTTAGGGGGTTTCAGAGGTTGCAAGGGGCATCATAGGAGATTACAAAGAAATCATGGGGATGTCAGCTGCAGTGTTGCCAGATTGAGCAAAGCATTTCCCTGTAAGGCAACCTCATTTTCCCTGTAAAACTGGAACAGAACTCCTGTACATTTTCCTGTATGCTCAAATCAATACATGTACGCAACTGGCTTCATTATGCCTGTCAGTAAAATTGCTACAACAAATGTTAAGGCTGTTTTATGTGCTCTTTAGCTCTGTTACAATATACTGACATAGGATAGCCTGGCTGAGATGCAGTATGTCATATTATGTGGGCTCATACTTTTATCCATTTTGGCATAGTATTGACACAGGACAGGTTTGCTGAGATGTAATATCTCATTTTTAGTAGGTTCTTACTTTTATCCATGTTTACATATGCATGCAATGTACTGACAGAGGACAGATTTGCTGAGATACTAATGGTCGCCATGTGCAACATGGCGGTGCTGACTTAAACTATGCATATGTGAGTATCGTGCATATGAAGTCATGTCAGTGCTGCCATGTTATGGCTGACTCCGGAGCAAACTGTGCATGCACAAGTATCACGCATGCACAGTTCTGTAATCACAGCAGTATCAGTTACATCTGACTCTGGTGTTGCGAGAGCGTGGCATATTCTTTTCAACACTCTTGCCACTCCTAAAAGCTCTCCACAGCCGTATCGGCCCCGTCCTGGCAAAAGCTAAGGGATGGGTAACACTGGGGACCACTCAACTGTCTTCACGTCCACAGTCTCTGTTGGCAGGTCATTTTAGAAGGCCACCACCTTCTGGGACAAAATATGCTTCCTAATGTTACCCCTAAACTTGCCATGTGTGACCTTCAGAGCATGGCCCTGTGTCCTGCTGGAGAACATATCCATATGTTCAATCCTGTCAATACCCCTGAGAATGGGAAGACTGAGCTCCTGTCCCATCTCAGTCTGCTGTTCCACAGGAACAAGCAAAAGGATGAGGAGCACCCACATATGCAAAAAGCACCAGGACCACAATAAATATTATTCAGAGTTCTTTATTTAACTAAAGTGCATAGTGCACCCACACATAGTGAGCATACAAAAGTGGCAGCTGAGCCTTTCTGCAACTATCATGTCTCCTGACTCCTGCCAGGCATCATCAGAGTGATTCACTCTGATGATGCTTGGCAGGGGCTGGGAGAAGCATTACTTTCAGAGTGGCTCAGTCATCACGTAAATTTGATATAAAATTATTTCTTAAAAAAAAAAAAAAGTTCAATATTTTAAACCCATATTCCTATCCTGCAGCTCATTGGATCTGGCCAGATTTTGTTTTATCTATGTTGTAAGGACTAGAATGTTTTACTTTTAATGTTCAAAACTCAGGTAAGCAGAGTAACACAGCTCCTTAGCTAAACTGACCAATGAATGCATGAACGTGTTAGAACATCTGTTTTGCTTGCTGTGTACCACAGTATGAGAATACATAAATTCCATTAGTTGCAAGCAGTGCATCATGGGTATGCACATTATATTGGTTGTGCAACACCTCTGCCATCCCCTGGGAAACAAAGTACTAAACAGTAGCACATGTGTTGAATGAAAAGCAAGGGAAAGGTTTCAAGCAGGAATTAGGAGTTGCACAAGAAAACCCACATCCACCTTGCATTTTTCAGCCTTGTGATTAGGCAGGGACTTTAAAGAGAAAAGGAGGAGAAAGGCAGAGAGTTGATGGAATGAGGGAGGAGATTCAGTATTCTAAAGGTGTGATAGGTGGAGGAAGGACATGCACCCAAACGCTGTCTCACAACTCAGACTGATACCTGTATGTTCACATGTTTTGCAAGTAAACATAAAAATTGGATTGGCTGGGGTCATTGAATTTGAAAGATGCCTAAAAGGTAGTTGAGATTCAGGGCTGGGAATGCTCAGTACCACTTTTTATTTTTGCAGTTAATGCTTTTTTGCTCTGGAGCCTAAGCTACCCTCTGGACACCAGCCACCCCAGCCCTGTTCTCCCACTTTTCCTCGGGGACTTACCTTCATGTGTTTGCAGCATGGACTGCATATTTAGTGGGGTGCAGGGTTACTGGGTGGATGGGGTCAGCAGTGGTTCAAGCTTCTGTCATTTTCAGCATCTTCTTCCCTGGAGTGGTGGCGTGCAATGCCACCTAGACATCCCGTGCATGCTTCCGTGGGAGGTACGTCAGCAGCTACTGCTTTCTCCCCATGCTGTGAGCACCAGCCTGCCTAACCTCCAGCTGATGCTAGGGGTCAGGCATGTACCAGGCACTGAAACCCTCCCAAGGAGAGAAGAGCATTCCTTCAGTTGCTAAGTCCTCCCTCTCCCTGTCCGACTCGAGTCCGCATCTAAACCCGGCTCATCAGTGTGGTGCGAGGTATGGTGTCCAGCACCTCAGCCCTCAGTGCCACCAGGCCAACTGCTCAGTACTATTTAAAAGCAGCGCCAATTTGCTTGACTTTAGCACCCAGGGTGTTCGTAAAGTGCCTGTCAGTGGTGGCAGCACACCAAGCAGCTGAGGACATTGTGTCTGGTGAAAAAGCAAGGAAACTAAGGAAAAGGCATGTGACAGTGTGACTGGATTTCTGCAAGACAGATTTTATCTTATCTGGCAATATGATGACTACAAGCAGTTTTCTATATTTGATACTGCTGTTTGTCCTGGTTACCCACTGGCCTTTCTAAAATTTGGCCAGGAATTCATTTGGCCATTTCTGGGTTTACCTAGAAGTACATGCCATTACTGAAAAAGTATTCTCTTACTTCGGGCTCCAGGCAGCCTTGACCTGATTCAGCATTGGCTGCAGAACTTGAAAGTGAAATTTCACACAGAGTTTTGGTGGAGTTGAAGATGCCATTAAAAATCAGAACACAAAAACTGAATATAAGAAAAGTTTGGACTTCTACGAGTGTTGACTACAATTTCCAAGTGCTGCCAACTAGCACAGCTGCATGTGATAGATTATTTAGTGCCTGTAATAGGATTAAAACACGTAACTCCTAGCAGTCTTATTGATAGCACTGTGGATGATCTGCTAATGATCAGTTTAAATGGCCCTACAGTTGTGGGTGTTTAACTTGACCTAGCAAAAGATCATTTGTATTCTGAACTCCACGATATTGGCACCTTTCAGGGTGCCCATGTATTGTGTAAGGGAGTGGAGGAGGGTCTGGGGGATTTAAATAGACGGCTGTAGCAGCAGTCAGCTAGAGAAGATTCATACTTTACCCTTTATTTAACTGAGTGTCAACCCACTCAGGCATAAAAGCATTAGCAACTGAGACACACACACACACAAAACATGACAAAGCACAACTGGAATACAGTATATTCATTGGTGTATTATTTAACACAGCACATACATCGTACTGTACAGATACAAAGGTACATGATAAATATCATCACACATTCAAACTCACTGAATCCCATAAATGGTAACTGACACAACACAGTGACTCAGAATGTAAAATAGTGCCCATTACAAATGATAGCCACTAAAAAAATGTAATCAAAATCTACTGGTCATTAAAATAATAGGCACTAAAATATTTTTGGCTACCAGATTTGGAAGGCAAGTGGCCACTCTGGCCACCAGCATTGAAAGTGATTCATCCCACCTTTGGCACCATATGTATTGGGGAGCTCATAGCCATTCCAGACCATGGCTTTTACAGAAGGGGGTCGCTGTAGGCAGTGGTGAAGAAGTACTGAATTTTGAGGAAGAGGCATTGGCTTTGGATCTCACAGCAGCTCCAGGACTTGTCTGTCATCAGGAGTCACTGTTGGTATGGTGCAGGAGTACTGACTGTGTGACATTTCAGAGTTGCTCCAGTGCTAACCTCTTGCAAGAGGAGTTACCGTAGGCAGCAGTGCATGAAATCTTCCTGCAACTTCTGCCTATTCTTCCCGCAGGAGTTAGTTATTGGAAATAGTGTTATGTTGGAGCACTGGCTGTTGTGGAGCTCAAAATAACTCCAGTTCCCAACTTCTTTCAGCAGCAGTCTTGGTAGCAGTGGTGCATGAATGCTGTCTTGGGGGTTGGGGGGATTGTCATCTAATCCCAGCAGCTTCCAGTTGCACTAGTCAGTAATGCAAAGAATGTAAAGAAATTGAATCCAGCGTTCATAGAACAAAATAATAAACATAAGAAATATATAGTTGTCCTCAAACTAATTGCACTTTTTGTTTCTTGTCAAGCGGACTACATTGTGATGCAGTTTGGAAGAGTTGCAGAGGAAGTCTTCACCTTGGACTTCAACTACCCATTGTATGCGCTGCAAGCCTTTGCCATTGGACTCTCTAGTTTCGACAGCAAGTTGGCCTGTGAATGACAGAAGGGAAACTCAGACAAAGTACCCTCATTCCCTGGGGAGGAGCTTGTATTTTCATAATTATTTCTGTTCTTATTATTTGTTGATTTGTACATCAGGTCAAATGTGAACACAATCATGGAACAGTCCATGCTCTGTTTCAGTGAGACAACAAAGAGAAACCAAATGAGGGAAATCCGACTGCCCTAGCCTCGTAGATCCCTGTGACACCAATTTCAAAGGGATGACAGTATGTGTTCTATGGGATAACTTTTCTGAGGCGTGGCAGTGATATTACAAGTTATTGTGTTGCATGTTGTTATTTGTTGTTTTTTTACACACAGCAGTGTTGACCTAGTAATGCAGCTGGAAATCACAGTGGAGTCACGAGTGCAGACAGGATTGGGAGCTTTGGCCTGTGTCCCTGTGTTCTGCAGCTAAAAGTGATGTGTTCAGTGCTGGCTTGGAGTGTAGTTACAGAATAGTTTCAGAACTTGAACCAGTTATTAACTGTGCATTTTATACACCATCAGGATCACACTGAAAATGGACGAACACTCAGTGTGTACATCTTGGCCACAAATAAAAGTCAAATGAAAGTATGGGTGAGGTGCCAGCATTCAAAGAACATGCACAGTCCAGTGCAATGTACTGACACTTATAGGCCCTGCTGTGATATAAAAAAATAGATAGGGGACTGTGCAGTATATTCAAGAGGTTCCAAAATGTCCCCAGAACCTTGAGATCGTATTTCAGATGAGTAATCACAGTCCCCTGTTTATCATCATTTGTTATATATGGATCCAAGCTTATTTAGTTACGTTAAGCCGATTCAGGCATTTTAAACTTAGGCACAATGCGGTTTTCATCAGGTGGCTCCCACTGACTCCCTCCAAGCTGCTTAACCCCAGACCTGCATGTAAAGCCTCGTGGAGTGTTTTAACAAACAGCCTCAGGAGTGGCTTTACTAAATGGTGTGTTCATCATTCTGAGCCATTTTATAATCTGGACTTGTGTCAGCTGTGGTGATGACTGGCTTTTACTGTTCACGACAGTTACAGTAAAAGCCAGTTCGCAAGCAGCTGTGAAGAGTGTGCACGCAGAACGAGGGAAGCAGGATTCTCGTGGCAGTGTGTTAGGAAATCCATCTATAGTGTTACAGGATCTCATAATACTATCAATGAACATCGAATAATAGTATTATGAGATCTATAATACTATTGCTGAATTTCTTTGATAGTGTTGCAAGAAATTTATTATGTATTTTCAATAGTATTGTTGGCACTGTACATATATTACATCTGTAGAGCCTGCACTGCAGTGGTTTGTAGTAATAAAACTAGCACTGATAATGGCTTTAATGTCAACATCAAAAAAGCCTGCCTCAGTACTGGTCTGAAATCATTGCCTACAGAACCAGCAGTGGTATGGACCGATTGCTGGAACCAAAACAGAAATGTCCATTTCCATTGTCACATATCCTATCAAAATACTGAAGTCTAGCTCTGCTTGCAGCACCTGTTTTACACAAAATCTTATATCAGTGCTCACTCAATACCTGCTAATGCTGGTCATTAGGTAAAAGATAATTTCAGAAGCAACAGTGTTTAAATTATGATTGAAAGATTTGACCGATGGCTGGTTTCCTCTGGTGCTATCCGGGAAGAGTTTGAACCCCACATAGACTTCGAATGTTGATGGTCACGTGGTGAGCCCACAGACTACAGACACTGCAGCAGATTTCCATTTGCCAGAGGTGCCTTTTTATTTTATTTTTGCTCAAATAATGTATTGTATTTATGACCTGCATAAATCTGCTTTGTACACACAGTGTGCAGTTTTAATATTTATCCAAGGCTTCTTTGTACTCAGAGCAACAGACATACTTTTTAGCACATTGAGACAGAAAATGCAGTTTGTCAACGCCGGAAGTGAAGTCACTGCACTATAATCTATTAAAGTGAAAGAAAGCTAAACAAATGACTGTCTTTTGAGTTTTAATTTTATATTCCATATTTTTGTAAAGTCCTAATAAGCAGTTTAACCATTTTATTTGGCTATTAGTTTGCAGAAAAGAGAATGGCATCAGCCATGTTTGAAGCTGTGTCCCTCGTTATGAGGGTCAGCGCCCCTCATTTTGAGAGTCCATGTCCTTCATGTCAGTGACAAAAGGTTGAGAGACCTGCCGGGAGGCTTAGTGGTGGCAGTGCAGCATGGCACTGTTCAGTGTGGGAAGAAACAGAAACATCAGTGACTGGGGCTAACTGCAGCAGTGGCATAATGTATAGATGGGTCAGGAATCGAGACTCCACTCAGTCACAGAGCAGGATAAACAGCATAATCAGACTTGCAGGCAGAGTGGACTAAACAGTTAGTGGACCAAATGGTGATTGGCTGGTTAATTAAAGTATGAATGATCCAAGCAGCATTTTTATGTAAAGAATTTGTGGGCGGGGGGAGGGGTATGGCACAACAGTACTTTAGCTCTTCCCCCTCTCTAAACTTGGCTTCTTTTTTATACACAAGCTCTGAAGCCCTCTAGACCTACAGTACAGCACATGACTCATGGCTCTTAAGCTGTTGTCAGTAAGATGTGGAACACTGCCCTCAGAATGTGGAACACTTTATCAGTCATGGTGAAATACATGCCCTGAACACTGTGGAAACAAGTGCCTTTACTTGTGCAAGTTTAATTTTGCTTTAGTCTCATAGAGTGTTATGAATTTTTTTTTGTTTGTTTAAAATTTGGTAACCAAGTAACTCTAAGGACATTAAATGTCCATTTTCATGGAGGATCAGGACATAAAAATTATGAACAATGTATAATGAAACATATGGTACAGTAAATATATGCAAGCAATAATACCCAACAGGGTGGGTGGTATTGGGCTATACCCGCCTGCCCAGGGGCGTAATGAGGCCCAATGCCACAGGCGGAGGGACTTATAGCCCCTGGAAGGGTGGGTATAGCCCATATCGCCCACCCTGGAGAGTATTATTGCACTTAGAAAATGGCCTTGCTGTGATATTTTTATATGGAATGTAATACAATAATTTAAAAAAAAAAGAACAAAAGAAAAATGAAATTTAAATATTTGTATTGTAAAGTAGTCACTCTGTTCTTGTGGTGTTCCTTGTCTTGTGCCCCCCCCCCCACAGAGCTATTCTCTTGTTTTGCTGCCCCCTCCACTGTATGACCTCCAGGACTGTTTCTGTTGCGTTTTTTTGTGGCGGTTCTTTTGGTAGTGCAGTTTTAGAACATAGAGAAGCTGCTGTCTTAGTTCAGTTTTATTTTATTTATTTGGGTGGTTGACGGGAAAAGTGAATTTGCAAGCAGTGAGAAGCATGCCCATTTTACGTTATACCAAGACATTGAAGACACGTGCTTGCTAGAAGAGATGGCAGCGGTTAAAATTATTTTTTTTGTTTAAACTTCAAAAGAGATCTTCATTTTAATTTGGGGCAGTAACTTGTGAGGAGATATCTCATTTGCTCGTAGTTCATTTCGTGGTTTGGCATGTTGGATGACGGGTGGCAGAGTGGAATACATGTGAGTCATGGGAGAGAGAGACTGAGAGTGGCAAGTAAACATTAATGTAAGAGTAAAGTTTAAAAAAAATGGGGAAAAAAGTACATTGGTTTGTTCTGGGCAGTTGTGGTGTCTGTGCTAAGTACTATACATACTGGGGAACTGTAACGTAAGTAAACGAGCATTCAGGGGCTAGTCTTTCGCTAAGCAAGAGAACAAAATAGCAGATATTTTAAATAAAAATTAGGAGGTTTAGTCAATTACAGAGCAGGGTGGGCACCAGGATTCTGGTGAATGGGGCAGGCTGGGTTGGTACTTTTAATAGGTGGGCATTTGTTGTCTGATAGATGCCCACCTAGAGAAGTGTCTCAGCCAATCAGAAAGCTCAAATAGCTTTCCCCATTTTCTAAGGTGTAATACAACATACAATAATAGCAAGTCTACCACAGTCTCAACTAATACATTGATATATTTGCATTACTAATACATTGACATATTTTGGATTATCAATACAAAATTCTTTCAGTTTGAATGATAAGTAAGGCCTAGTTTAGATGTAAAGTGGAAGGAAGAGAGTTTCAATCTTTGAAAACCTTATACACAAAAGAATGTGCTAAAGAGGATTTGTGAAATGGTAGTTTTGGGCAACAAGTGGGCACAGATCGTGTTACATGCTTAGAATTGTGAGAATGAAGCAGTCCTTGAATGTTAACTTTACTATGCCAAACTCTCCAAAAAGGAATCAGCCTAAAATAAAAATGATACTGAAAGGAAAACCAGTTTAATGTAGAGTATCACAAACAATGACAAGTTCACTTAGGACGAGACAAGACAAAACCATGTGTGTTCTGACGAGCAATTCTAACTCTATTTAAAGACATCTCCACAGCAGCTGAATATATAGGAAGTCCAAAGTTGATTATAGATGAAATAAGGGACTGTGCCAACACCTTTTTGTTGAGTTGTAAGAAAGACAATCCCTAATTTTTTAAAGTAAACCTAACCGAATATTAATAGTGTTAACTAAGAATCAGTATAATAATTAAAAGACAAATAATCCAAATAAAAACTCAACTACTTAAAACAGTCAGCCCTTTCAACTACTGCATTGTTTTCGTCTTTAATTACAAGTTGATTAGGAGTAATAAAAAGCTGGTTCTTATTTCCAGAATATATACATTTAGTTTTGGTCACATTTAACAATAGACCATTATTACTCAGCCATCTGTAAGCCAATAAAAAACATTCTGTAAGTCAAAAAATCAAACATTCACAATTTATCCAACTATTATACAAAACAGTAACATTTTTGAAATCAGAATAACTGAAGTTAAATCATTCAAAAAATTACTAAATAAAAGGGGACCCAAAAGTGATCTCTTAGGAACTCCAGTGTCAGTCCCAACCAGGGGGAGACATTGCACCATCTAATAAAACTCTTTGTTTTCTAAAATTCAGATAACTACTAAACCAGGAAATCACTCTCATCTATGAACCCTGTGTCTCTTAAGTTTGCAAAGCAGGTGACCGTGGTGCACAAGATGAAAAAATTACTCACGTTAGTAATGTTTCTTCTAATGGAGTCTCGCTATATTATGACATATGCAGTGAGTCCCAACCTTCGAACTGCTCCGGAGGTGAAAGAGTTGACTTTCCATGCCAGGCATGGAACGCTGTGCTCGAGCTCGGTTGAAACTCTGTTGTTGTTCTTCAAACTCAAACCATCAGATCTTACAAGCTAAACTCACTGAGATCCTGTGTGAAGCTGTAAACCTACACTAGCCAACTGGCTACTAAACATAAGAACACATTTTTGGTCCCAAAACAAAGACTCAAGTCAGGAGACCCAAAAATGAAAAACACAACACCCAGTCACCCCAGAAAGGAGGGGTGAAAAACAAGGTGGGCACCTACTAGTGCCAACACTGCACTGCCCACCCATATCCCAAAAACAGAGGTTCTGAGAGGGCAAGTAGGAGGTAGGTCATAATATAGCAAGACTCCATTAGAAGAAACAACATTACTAAGGTGAGTAATTTTTCTTCAAACAACATGAAGTCTTGCTATTATGACATATGCAGACTACAAAGCAGTACTCCATGGAGGAGGGACAGAACCTACTTAGGAAATAGGCTCTGAAGCATAGTGTAAAAGAAACAGAGCATCACCCTGCCTGGATGTCCAGGGAGTAATGCTTGGCAAAAGTGTGAACTGTTCTCCAGGTAGCTGCTTGACATATCTCTAGAATAGGATGTCCCTGGCAGCAGCCAGGAAGCAGCTGTACCTCTGGTAGAGTGAGCCCTCAGGCCTGAGGGAGGAACCTTACCCAGTTTTCATAACAAAATTGATACAGGAGACAATCCACCTGGCAATGGATCTTTAGTGGCAGGTTTCTACCAACTTCACCATAAGTGAGAAACAGTTGGAGGAAGTCAAACCAGGACCCTTGGTGCACTCATATGTAGTAACTAAGGGCCCTCTTCACATCTAAGCAGTGCAGTCTCCTCTCGCCAGAGGAGGAATGGTCAATGAAGTACACTGGAAGAGATATAGATTGATTAAGGTGGAAATCTGAAACCACCTTAGGCAAGAACTTGCTGTTAGTCCTGAGGACCACCTTATCTCTGTGAAAGGAGATAAAATCAGGCTCCACTGACAAAGCTTGTAACTCACTTATGTGTCTGGCAGAAGTGATGGCTACCAAAAACACAGTCTTCCAAGTAAAGTACTTAAGCTCTGCTGAAGACAAGGGTCTAGTGGTTGTATAAGCTGAGCAATGCAAACAAGATACCAGGCAGGGCAGGGTCCCTGAATGGAGGGTTGGTGTGAAGCAATCCCTTGAAAAACTTGGAGAATACAGGATGCGCTGAAAGAGAAGAGGGTTTACCTGCTAAAATAAAAGCAGACACAGCTGCCAGATGCACTTTTAGGGTAGCTGGTCTCAACGCCAAGGAATTTAAGTGGACCATATAATCCAGGACTGTGGGCAAATCAGCAGATTCTGGGGAAGTATGCTTCCCAGAGCACCATATGGAAAACCTCTTCCATTTGGAATTAAAAGTAGCCCTGGTGGAAGGTTTCCTAGAAGCCTTCAGGATATCCATTACACCTTGGGAGAGGTGTAGATCAGCAAACTGTAACTCTTCAAGAGCCAGGCCTTGAGATTGAGAGATTTGAGGTGCGGGTACCAAACCCTCCCCTGAGCACAGGTTAACAGGTTGTGATTCTTGGGAAGACACAGGGAAAGATGGACTGCTAAGGACAGTAGGAGTGGATACCAAGGCTGTCTGGCCCAGTCTGGAGCAATCAGAATCATCTTGCAGGGTTGAGATCTGATTTTGACTAGCACTTTGAACAGGAGAGGGAAGGGGGGAAAGCATAGAGAAACTTCCCCTCCCAATTGAGAACTAAGGCATCCAGATGGACTGACCCAACACTGGGGGCCTGCAGCAGAAGGGAAGTTGGTGATTGGGGCTGCAAAAAGATCTATCTGCGGGGTACCACATCTGGCAAATACCACCTCCAAGACCAGGGGGTCCAGTGACCATTCGTGATGGCCCTGGGAAATCCTGCTGAGAGCATCTGCCAGGACATTGTCCTTGCCTGGGAGGTGAACTGCCAAAGGGAGGTGTTCGGAGGGCCAGAGACCACAACTTCATTGCTTCGTGCACAGGCCGAGGACCCAGCCCTTGGCTTGTTGATGCCGTACCACATTGGTGGTGTCTGTTCTGACCTGTATAACTTGTTCTGAACAGATTTGGAAAAGCTTAAAGTGCTAGAAAACTGCTCTGAGTTCCAACAGATTGATATGGAGCAGAGATTCTGAGGGGACCACAATCCCTGGGTAGTGAGGTCGCCCATGTGAGCTCCCCACCCCAAGAGGGATGCATCTGTAGTAAGGATTAAGGAGTGAGACTGAGGGACAAAGAACCCTTGTCTCAGATTGCTCTGATCCTGCCACCACTGTAGGGCCTGGATCAGGTTCAGTCACTGGGATCAATTTGGTTAGAGGGTTTTCCTTTGAGACCAAAAGGCTCTCAATGGAACTGGATGTCCTCATCTGAAATCTTGCTCCTGCACTACTGCTGTAGAAGCAGCCATGTGCCCCAGGAGCTGTAGAAAATGCCTTGCTGGTTGAGAGACCTACGGGGTGAATGAGGAGGCCAGAGAGACCAGGGTCCTTGCCCTGTCCAAAGGAAGGAAGGCTCTGGCCTTCTCTGTGTTCAGCTCTGCACCCATGAAGGTGAAGAGCTGGACAGGCTCTATAACTGACTTTGAAAGATTCAGAAGGAAACCTAGAGAGGTGAGCAGTTGCTGAGTTTATCAGTAGATGTAACTTGACTTGGCCTGGAGATTGGCCTACTATGAGCCAGTCGTCCAGGTAAGGGAAGATGGCAATTTTTTGCCTTCTTAGGGAAGAAACTGCTACTGCCAGGCATTTTGTGAATACCCTTGGAGCAGAGGTGAGGCCAAAAGGCATTGCTCTGAACTGGTAATGGCCTGAGGGCAGCTCAAGCCTAAGGTACTTTTGATGGGAGCTCTGATGAGAATATGGAAGTAGGCATCCTTGAGGTCCAGGGATGCTAGCCAGTCCCCTGGCCTTAGAGAGGGTAGAATAATTCCCAGAGTCACCATTTTGAATTTTGGTTTTAAAAGGTGCTTGTTTAAATATCTGAGATCCAGGATGGGCTGCCATTCTCCTGTCTTTTTTGGGGTAAGGAAGTACCTGGAGTACAACCCTTTGCCCTGGGGTAGGGGTGGAACCCTTTCCACAGCTCTGAGAGCCAGGAGGGAAGAGACCTCTGCCTCTAGGGCAAGTGCCTCTGGTGGATTAGCAGGTGGAAAGGTTCTGGTTCTCATCTTTGGAAACTTTTTGAAGCTGAGAACCAGTCCCTGGCTTACTACTTCCAGGACCCACTTGTCTGATGTCAGAGACTTCCAGTCCTGGACAAAGTAAGCCAGCCTGTCCCCTACAGGTAGCTGAGAATCGGCCCTGGCAACCCCATCAGTGTGCCTGCTTGGCAGGGGCTTTGGGCTGAGGGGTGGAAGCAGGCCTGCTTGTACCCCGTCTGCCTCTCCCTCTAAAGAACCCTCTGGGCATAGCAGAAGAGGAGGCCTGGGCTTGGTAAAAGGCCTATGAAAAGGCCTGCCCCTGCCCCTGGAAGCTGCCTTTGAGGAGTGGCTCTGCGCTTCTTGGTCTGTGCACCTATAGGTGGTCCTGTACTCATCCATTTTTCTCATGTAATTCCTGTCTGCTCCCCAAACAGAGAATTACCCACAACAGGAAAAATCCATGGCCTTAGTCTGGGTATCCAGACAGGCTAGTACGCCTGAGCCAAGCCATTCTCATGGAAGTGCCACAGATGTAGCCATGACCTTGATGACACATCATTTGAGTCCACTGCAGCATGGAATTGCACCTTGATGCCTCATTACCATCAGCAGCCACCTGCTCCAGCTCCTTGCCTGGCTGGCTAGGAACCCTGTTTTGCTAGAGCCATAACAGTATCCCATCTGGATTTCTGATATCTAGCAACATAAGCCATATAATTTGCCTGTCTGAGTCCCAAGGATGCTGCCATGTATTGTTTCTTTGCCATAGCATCAATCCTCCTGGAGTCCTTGTCCGGGGGGGGGTGAAGCCAAGAGAATATTTGTTTTGTCACAGGCTGCAGCCTGCACTACCCCAACATGGCTGCATTGTTGTGTAAGGAATTCCATATCAGAGCCTGACAATGTGTACTCTTGTCCATTCTCTTATCTACAGGAGGTATAGTGAGAGCTTTTAGAATTTTAAAGTCTGTTTCCAAAAGATTTATGCAAGGAATAGACAGCCTCCTAGACTCTGGGATATCCATCATTTCACATAGTCAGGCTCCTCTTGATCAGCCACAGCTTCCTCCACAGGGAGCTGGAGGTTTCAGCCTCTTTTATAAAACATAAAATGAGAAGGGACTCAGAAAGCCTAGGAGGAGACACTTTGAAGGTCTGTCTGGGAGATGTCCGGTCAATGGGCACATCCGACTTTCAAACCACATTCACTCTCCTCATACTCCTCTTCCCCTCCTCCGGTTCATAATACTCCTCTAAATCATACTCTTGAACCGGTGGAACCAGCCGAACCGGGCGCTTACTCAATGGTGCTGGTTCGGTCGGAACCGTGGAAAGCGACTGGACAATTTGAATCACTTTGGCTATTTCTTCAGCAGTTGGAGAGGACAGTTTTGGCTCCACACCAGCTGATTTCCTAGTCCTTTTTGCTGGAACCGACTCCTCAGAGTCGGATCTCCTTTTGCCCGAGGAAGTCTCGCCCTGGTCAGAGGGCACTCCCTCCGGTTCGGTTGGAACCGAACTGCGTGGCCATCTGGTTCAGCGGACTTTTTGGCCTCCCTTTCCTTGAGCCTACCAACTCTCTTTTCCAGGGTAGCTGCAGGAAAACTTTTACAAATCTGGCAGTCTGCATTGAGGTGGTCAAACCTCAGACAATAAACACAGGTGGTGGGGTCAGCCTTGGCAAAGACTTCCCCACACACACTGCAGTGTTGAAATCCAGTGGGCCGGTTTTCTTTTGGGTTTCTCAGACATAGTGCCAGTCCTAACCAAACTTACCCGTTTATGGCAATCTGCCAGGTAAGACCCTCTTATCGGTTCCCAACCGTGTCACGGGTCGTGGAAAAAACTGTAATAAAATCCGTTTTTTTTTTTAGAACCGATAAGAACCGGTAACCACACTCTAAATGACAGATTAATATGTTTTAAACAACCTAATTGGTTCAAACAGAACCGATATTTACAAGTTCCACACAGAATAGAAATTAATGTAAAACCTATCTAGTACTCACAAATACCACAGACAGAGTCTGAACCGACCGGTTGCGGTTTAAATTCGGCCGAGAAAAATAATACTTTAACCAACAAAATGAACCGAGCAGAAGGAGAAATCTCCAGAGCGACTGTTCAGTGAGTCGGAGTAAAGAATCTGACGGTTTGAGTTTGAAGAACAACAGACAGTTTCAACCGAGCTCGAGCTCAGCGTTCCATGCCTGGCATGGAAAGTTAACTCTTTCACCTCTGGAGCAGTTCGAAGGTTGGGACTCACTGCATATGTCATAATATAGCAAGACTTCATGTTGTTTGAATGAAAGCCTTCGATGAGTTCAGAAAGACAGCAGCAGCTGTCTCACCCCTGTCCAAGGCCTTATGGAAAAAAGTGGTCAGTTCCACTAATGTTACAAGAGTACTGTGCTTTTTCTTGAACCCATGCTGAAATGGTGACAAAATGCAGTGCTGGTCTAAATAGTTCATAACTTGATCATAAACCACCATGACCTAGTTTTTTTTGGGGGGGGGGAGGGAAAAAGAAGCAAGTTTATAATTGTTTTACCAAGGACCTGTCCCCACCCTTGTAAATTGACATCATGGTTTCCTGCTGTCAAAGCTCAAGAACAATCCCAAATTGCAATAAAAAATTAAAATATTTTAAGGGTCTTAACATCATATCAAGTCAATATAACACCATAACACCAGTCAATAGAAGCACTCTAGATGGGGGGGTTGATAGTAGTCCTTTCACAGAAGAAAGGGTTCTGAAAGAACTCTTAAAACTGAAGGTGGATAAAGCAATGGGGCGTGATGGGATTCACCCCAGAATTCTAAAAGAACTAAGGGAAGAACTAGTAACACCACTGACTACCCTTTTTAATAAATCATGTGAGGATAGTGTGGTACCTGAGGACTGGAGGAGGGTGGATGTGATTCCCCTTCACAAAAGTGGGAGCAAGACAGAGGCAGGAAACTACAGACTTGTCAGTTTGACCTCAGTGGTAGGGAAAATAATGGAATCACTGCTGAAGGAAAGAATTGTTGAGTACCTAGAGGCCAGTGGGGCACAGGACCCAAGGCAGCATGGATTCACAGAAGGAAGGTCATGTCAAGACAAATCTAATTGATTTCTTTGACTGGGTGACCAAAGTAGTAGACCAGGGAGGGGCTGTGGACATGGCCTACCTAGACTTTAGCAAGGCATTTGACACAGTCCTGCACAAAAGATTAATAAACAAATTATCCAGCCTGGGAGTGGGTCCCAGGGTGGTAGCCTGGATAAAACACTGGATGGACAACAGGACACAGTGGGTAATAGTAAATGGAGTCCACAGCAAAGAAAGGAGGGTTACTAGTAGGGCACCCAGGGTTCAGTATTGGGGCCGGTCCTTTTTAATGTCTTTATAAGTGATATTACAGAGGGACTAGAAGGGAAAGTATGTCTCTTTGCAGATGACACAAAGATCTGCAACAGGGTTGATACGCAAGGTGGGGTGGAAAGGATGAAAAGGGACTTGGCAAGGTTGGAGGAATGGTCAAATGTATAGCAGCTTAGATTCAACGCAAAGAAGTGCAAAGTAATGCACCTAGGAAACAAAAAACCCAGGGAAGAGTACACAATGGGGGATGAGATACTGACAACAACAAAAATGGAAAGGGACCTGGGGTAGTCAACTCAGATGACCTAAAGGTGGCGGCTATGTGGAGAAGGGCAGTAGAGGGCTGGGGGATACTGGGATGCATAGGGAGAGGCATCAATAGTAGAAAACAGAAGTTGTTGGCCCTCTGTACAGACAGTTGGTAAAACCACATCTGAAGTACTGTGTACAGTTCTGGAGGCCCCATCTCCGCAAAGACATAGGGTGGAGGCTGTCCAGAGGAGGGCAACCAAAATGGTGCAGGGTCTGCACCAGATGACATATGAAGAAAGACTAAATGAGCTTAATATGTATAGCCTCGAGGAAAGAAGGGACGTGATAGAAACTTTCAAATACCTCAAGGGAATCAACAAAGTCCAAGAGGGTAGCATCTTTCAGAAAAAGAGATGTGCAAGAACAAGGGGGCACAATTTGAAGATAGAGGGGGAATGGCTCAGAGGTCATGTGAGGAAGTATTTCCTCACAGAGAGGGGTGTAGATGCATGGAACAGCCTTCCTGAGGAGGTCGTAGAGTCAAAAACAGTGGGGGAATTCAAGAATGCGTGGGACAGACATAAGGCATTTCTTGTGGGGGGTAGGAGGAAGTAGGCTGTTGGTTAACTTGGATCTGCAGCTTATCTGTTAGGTAGGGAAATGGGCAGACTAGGTGGGCCATGCAGTCCTTATCTGCCATCAACTTCTATGTTTCTATATCAGTAACACAAGAAAATAATTTTGACTCAATCCCATCTTCCCCATTTCTTGTCCTTATATTCTTCTGCTTTAACTATCCAAGGACCTCTTTAACAGTCAATTATTTACAGTAAAAACATCTAACACTGTCATTATCACTATAATCAATACCTACCATATTTGTTTTAGGGGCTAAATTAGCAACACTGAACGCACTGTTCAGTTCAGCGGCTATTTCTAGTGGTGAGTATGTCTCACCATTCATAGTAGAGAGAGTCAGTCTTCATTGTTTTTGCTTTCCCTATTAACTCATTACATATTTTCCAATCTTCCTTTGTCCGATTCCTGAGTTTGTAATTACAATATCAGACAAACATTCCCTGTGTGGCCAGCAGCTTTTCTGTGGAGGATGGATCTGGAGCAGTATTTGATGAGGGGTAAAATGAGGGATGCTGCTTGTATTTTGGGAGAGAGATGATAGTAGATGGTTTTCAGCAGACAGTAATATAACGTTTGAAACATGATATTGTTATCTGCTGGTGTTGGGTTCTGGAATGGAAACAGTTCAGATTGGTGCAACTTGCTGTGTGAGGTGGGAATCGGATGCAACATGCTGGGCATGGAGGTCTGAGGGCTGGAGACTGAGATTAGGTGCAAGTTGCTGGGCTGGGGTGTAGGGGTAGCAGAGTAACAAAATCCTGTTACAAATAACCCCCAGAGTATACCAAATCCCCAACATTGTATGTGGTCCTATGCAGCCCCAAACCTACTGCTTATAGCTTACATTTTCAAATCTTGTATGTATGCTTTTCAAAGGCTGGTTACCCTAGTGAACCTGTTATGTGGACTTGTCCATAACCTTTTATCATACCCTGGGCATGACAGTGTTTAAAACCCATTCACTATGAGCTACAGAACTTCGGATCTTAAAGTCTTCTCTTTTACTTCATGCTAGTCACATTGTATCCGTGGTAAGTGATTCATTCCTGGTTGCTAGATGTATGAAATGCCCACTTGGTGTTCAGTTTGTCCAGCCTGCTGCCTCACTGCATCTGACCAATGGTAAAACCTTTGTAGATCGGAGGCAATTTCTGAATATGGGGAAAGTGCAGGACAGGGAATCTTGGGACAGACTGGATGGACTTTTCAGTTTTTTTTTTGTAGGTCTTTTTTCTGTTTTTGTCACTTTTCCTTAGTCCAAGCTGCACATCAGTGTACTAGATCCACAGTCATGTCACCATGCAATGTATGCATTTGCTCCGGTTGTGAAGTGCAACATTCACCAACTTAACCAGGAAAACATGGAGGATATGTTGTATGTAAACAAGCAACAAAAGGCTTCAAATTATCAAAACTGAAAGAGGTATTGATGTTGCTGGGAACATTTTGAAAAATACATTTAGACACAATTCAGCTTTTATTTTTGTAAACTTTTTCTCCCCATTTTTTTATTATTGAGAAAATAAGCATCGTAACACTGCCTGACCTATTGTGTCAGAAAGGTGCATCTTCTCCACTCAGTCCCCAAATATATTTGGTACTGTCCCCTCAGTACCCTCGATACAACTGCCCTTCTTCGTGGCCTCACTGGTGCCAACTGGGATCCAGTGTACTTTGCCCTGATATTGACTCTTCCCTTGGCCTCTCCACCAGGATCTTCTCTTGGATATGGGACCTCCATACCCCCTTAAAAAAGCTAGAGTAAAATGAATGCACCTCACTTGGATTACAACAGACCTCATAGTCATGTGCAAGGCCCCTAATTGAGCCTGGGCATTTTTCAAATCCACTCCCAGGCAAACCTGCAAATGTACAGAGCTCACCGGAAATCTTTTATGAAGGCAGTCCACATGACCAAGGCTGAATACTTTGTCCCACCTTTATGCTAATCATAACTCACCCTCAAAATTTTGGCATGTGATCCACTCTCTTCTTAACCCTTCATCCCAGTCCGCCACTCCTATTTTGCAGTGGGCGGTTCACCTATTTGTGACCCCTATTCTGCCACTGCAATCTTTAATAAATTCTTTACCATTTGCACTCTCCTGGATCATCCCCTGCCCACCTCCTCCAACCCTTCCACCACCCCTCCATGTGGAGGTTTTTGTCCCCCATTTCCCCTCAGGAGTTGTACCAATTAATAATGTCCCTAAATCCTTCCAAAACTAGCCCTGACTGACTCCACCCCAAGCTTTTCTGTATCTCAGGCCTGACAATCGTCACTCCTCTCACACACCTCTTCAACCTCTCTTTCCACTCCTGCACTGTTCCAATGGCTTGTAAGGTAGCTAAGGTGCTGCCCCTTCACAAAAATGATAACCCATCTCCCTGGCAACTACTGAATCATCTCTCTTCTTCCTTCCCTTGCCAAACTTCAATAATCCATAGTCTATACGAGACTCGTCGAATTCCTGTCCAATGCTGATACTCTCGCTACCTTCCAAGCTGGTTTCAGGAACCATCACTGTACCATCTCCTCCCTACTATGGGTCACAGATTATATTGTTTCAGAGATGGACCAGGGTCATATTACCGCAACCATCTTTATTGAATTGGCTAAGGCATTTGACTCGATGTCCCACTCTCTCCTCCTAAACAAGCTACTCTATGTTGGCTTGTCAGTCTCAACAATAAGTTGGTTCCACGTCTAACTCTGTGATGGGTAGCAGTCAGTTCAAGTGGGTAGTGTTCTCTCATCCCCTCTCCCTGTCCTTGCTGGGGTTCCACAAGGGTACATACTTGGCCCCATCCTGTTCTCCCTTTTCATTAAGGATCTCCCCTCTGCACAAACACTAAAATCCACATGTATGCAGATGATACTATAATCTATATGTTGGGACCATCCACTGCAGATGTGCAAGCCCCTCTCCAGTTTGACTTTAACAAAGTCCTAAGTTGGTTTCAAGCCAGTCAACTCAGTGTTAACACTGTGAAAACTGTCTCTGTAATCCTTGGCTCCAGGTAAAAGCTGGCCAGGCTACAGACTCCCCCAGTTCCTTCCCAATTGAGGCAGTATCTGCTTTTAAATACCTGGGAGTCAGGCTGGACATCCACCTTGACTTTGCCACTCATATCAATGCTATCTATTCAAAGCTCTGCCCTAAACTTAGGATCCTTTATTGGAACAAAGACATCCTCTCCCTTCCAGTATGCCATGAGTTAGTCACCAAAATGATACTTTCAGTGTTTGACTATGCCAATGTAGAAACATAGACTTTGATGGCAGATAAGGACCGTTTGGCCCACCTTGTCTGCCCATTTCCCTACCTACAGGATAAGCTGTATATCCTAGTTATCAAACAGTCTATTTCTTCCTACCCCCCCACAAAAATTGCCCTATGTCTGTCCCATGCATTCTTGAATTCTCCCACAGTTTTAGACCCCACAACCTCCTCAGGAAGGCTGTTCCATGTGTCCACCACCCTCTCTGTGAAAAAATACTTCCTCACATTGCCCCTGAACAGCCCCCCATCTTCAAATTGTGTCCCCTTGTTTTTGCACATCTCTTTTTCTGAAAGATGCTACCCTCTTGGACTTTGTTGATTCCACTGAGGTACTTTAAAGTTTCTATCATGTCCCCCCTCTTCCTCCTTTCCTCAAGCGTATACATATTAAGCTCCTTTAGTCTCTCCTTGTATGGCTTCTCTTGCAGACCCTACACCATTTTAGTTGCCCTCCTCTGGACTGCCTCTATTCTATGTCCTTGCAGAGATGGGGTCTCCAAAACTAGATGCAGTACTCCAGATGGGGTCTCACCAACTGTCTGTACAGAAGGATAACAACTTCCTGTTTTCTGCTGGTGATGCCTCTCCCTATACATCCCAGTATCCCCCCAGCCCTCCCTACTGCCTTCTCACATTGCTTGCTAACCTTAAGGTCATCTGATATGATTACCCCGAGATCCCTTTCCATTTTTGTTTTTGTTACTACCCCCCCCCATTATGTAATCTTCCCTGGGTTTTTGTTTCCCAGGTACATTATTTTGCACTTCTTTGCATTGAATCCAAGCTGCCATACTTTGACCATTCCTCCAACCTTGCCAAGCCCCTTCTCATCCTTTCCACACCTCCTTGTTTATCAACCCTGTTGCAGATCTTTGTGTCATCTACAAGAGGCATACTTTTCCTTCCAGTCCCTCTGCAATGTCACTTATAAAGACATTAAAAAGGACTGGACCCAGTACTGAACCCTGTGGAACCCCACTAGTAACCCCTCTTTCTTCAGGTTGGACTCCATTTACAATTACCTTCTGTATCCTGTTGTCCAGCCAATGTTTTACCACGGCTACCACCCTGGGACCCACTCCCAGGCTGGTTAATTTGACTATTAATCTTTTGTGTGGAACTGTGTCAAATGCCTTGCTAATGTCTAGGTAGACCATGTCCACAGCCCCTCCCTGGTCTACTACTTTGGTCACCCAGTCAAAGAAATCAATTAGACTTGTCTGACATGACCTTCCCGCTGCGAACCCATGCTGCCTTGGGTCCTGTGCCCCACTGGCCTCTAGGTACTCAACAGTTCTTTCCTTCAGAAGTGATTCCATCACTTTCCCTACCGCAGAGGTCAAACTGACAGGTCTATCGTTTCTTGCCTCTGTCTTGGTCCCACTTTTGTGAAGGGGAATCACATCCGCCCTCCTCCAGTCCCCAGGTACCACACCATCCTCCCATGATTTGTTAAAAAGGGTAGTCAATGGTTTCATTCGTTCTCCCCTTAATTCTTTTAGAATTCTGGGGTGAATTCCATCAGGTCCCATTGCTTTGTCCACCTTCAGTTTTAGGAGTTCTTTCAGAACCCTTTCTTCTGTGAAAGGACTGGGATCGACCCTCCTATCCAGAGTGCTTCTGTTAATTGGATTAGGCACCTCCCCCTTCTCCTCTTTTGTGAATACTGAGCAGAAATATTCATTCAGTATCCCTGCTTTTTCACTGTCCCTTTCTGCCCACCCACCGTCCATTCTATTCAGCCTCACTGTCCCTCCCTTTGTCTTTCTACGCTCCCTGATGTACCTATAAAAGGTTTTATCCCTCTTCTTAACTGAGTTAGCTATCTTTTCCTCAGGTTGGGGTTTTGCTATTCTAATTTCCCTCCCTGCTTCCTTCTGCCTTAACTGGTACAGCTCTCTGCCCTGCTTCTTCTGTGTTTCCTTATACTTCCTGAATGCTATCTTTTTCTCTCTGACCTTCCCCACCACCTCTTTTGAGAACCATAGTGGCTTTTTCTTTCATTTTGATTTGTTTATTTGCTTCACACAAAGGCTTGTTGCCTCTGTGATGGCAGTTTTAATGTTTTCCCCATTGTTGCTCCACCCCTCCTTCTAGCTTGTTTGCTAGTGCTTTTGTAAGGCACTCTCCCATCTTGCCAAAGTCAGCCCTCCTGAAGTCCAGTACCCTTACTTTTGTATGGATTGACTCTGTAGTTGAGTTTGTCGTGAACCACACTGTTTGGTGGTCACTTGTTCCCAGGTGGCTACCCACTTCTAAATCTGAGATCCTCTCACTGCCCCATTTGAGAGTACGAAGTCTAAGATTGGTCCCTCATGAGTGGGTTCCTAAACTAGCTGTCTGAGGCGTGCCACCTGTAGGGCATCGAGAATGTCCCTGCTCTTGGATGTGGCTGCAGTAAATGCTCCAGTATATCTGGCATATTCAGGTCTCCCATCAACAGTATCTCCCCTTTCTCTGCCATCCTAAGAATGCCTTCTATCATATCCTTGTCCATTCCCTCCCCTGACATGGGGGTCTGTATACAACCCCTGTGCGGATTGTGGTGCCATTTTCAGTCTCTAAGGTGACCCACAGTGCCTCCTCTCCTCCCTGTTTACTCCTTTGTTCAGTTGCTTTTATCCCTTCCCTTATATAGAGAGCTACTCCTCCCCCTCTTCTCCCCTCCCTGTCTCTCCTGTAGGTTGTATACTCTGGTATGTTAACATCCCGGTCATGGTTCTCTGTGTACCATGTTTCTGTGACTGCTATGATATCCCGGCTTCCCTCTTCCATCAAGTCCACCAGTTCAGGGAGCTTGTTGCCCAGACTACTGGCATTGGTACTCATTACCCTCCATTTTCTGATGGCCTTACCCCTTTTTGCTCCATCCCTGTCCTTATTGCCTTTGTCACTTTCTCCATTTACCCCAGCCCTTCTCCTGTCGACATCTCTATCTTGGTATTTACCTCACTTACTACCCTGATTTTATTTTGGGGAGGCTAGGATTTCCGCCTCCCCTTGGTCCTCATGTTTAAATGCTTGCCAATGAAGCATTTAAACCTATCACCTCGGATCCTAGTTCCCCTCCTGGACAGATGCAGGCCATCATGCCAGTATAGGCCTGTATCACTCCAGGTGGACCCCCAGTCCCCAATGAAGCCAAATCCCTGAGCTCTGCACCAGTTTTTCAACCACTGATTGAATCCCATGTTGTGGACCACCCTAGCCTCACCTACGCCATAGACTATGGCATTGCTTCTGCTGTATCCCTCCCCAGGCCCCAGTAAAGCCAAATCCCTGAGCTCTGCACCAGTTTTTCAACCACTGATTGAATCCCATGGTATGGATCACCCTAGCCTCACCTACACCATAGTCTGTGGCACTTCTGCTGTGTCCCTCCCTAGGCCAGACACCCTCCTAAACACTCTGTCACTGTGCTACTAACTCCCCCTTTCTGCATTCACCACTGCTCTCTCTCTCTCTGTATTGCTCCCCTTCCTTACCAGCATCTGACCCACTGTTTGGCCTTTATTGTCAAATACTGGTTTCAGTCCCTTCCCTCCTATCTCTCCTCCCTGCTATCCCCTGCCAACCCCTCCTCCTACCCTCTGCATTCCAGAAACTCCCGCTGTTTCTCTCTTCTGCATCCCCACAGCACCTCTGGACTATCAGCTTTTTCCTTCCCCTTCTGCTGGAATCAGCTCTCCTCTGGCACTTGCTTATCCCAGTCACCCCCTGCCTTCAAGCACCTGTCATGACTCGCTCCTGCTCTCCCCCCTGCTCCTGCCCTTCTACCTCCTTACTTCCTCTGCCTCTACCTACCTAGCCTGTTGTGGTCCTATGGACAGCTTCCCTAACTCATACATGTCTATGCCATTTAGTTACCCACTATTGTAGCCATGTGCTGATTTGTCTTTCAGCACCCTGTCTTTTGTTATATTTGTATTACATTTTGCTACCACTATTGAAGCTATGCACTGATTTTTTTTGGCTCTCAGCACCCTGTCTCTTGTTATATTTGTATTGAGTTTTGCTACCTTGTGCTAATTATTTGTGACTTTTGCAAACTGTCTTGTTGTTAAGACTGAGTTTTGCCTCTGCCCCCTTTTATGTATTATAAATCTCCCTCTTCCCCAGGTCACACCTGGAAATGAGCCTCAGCTCAGTGTGCCATTCCTGGTTCCCAACTTTGGAATGAATAAATAAATTTATTTTGTGCCTAGTCAAATTTGCAGGAGAATGAAAGGATAAATTGAACAGGAATAGGACAGCATAAACAAAGGACCAAAAATAAGGGGAAAAAACAGACTGTTTCAGACCAAACACTCAAAAGCTGCACTGTGTTGGGGTTATTAAACAGACTTCACACATGCCCAGACCTCTAATTGCATTAATAAAAAAAGAGGTGTATGCCCCCTTTAAAATCTGTGACTACTCACTTGAGGCTCAGTTTGTCACCAGTGCAGAAGAGTATGGAGACAAGTAAGTAGTCACAGTAATTAAGTCCACATTCATTCACATCATCAGTATACAGTGTGGCACTACCGATGACAGATAACTACACAACTTGGTCTTAATCATAAGTTACCAGTTCTTGTTGAACTCATAGACCAGCAAACCACAGCCTTATTAGATGTTCAAGGTAACTTTTGCCCCCAAATTATAGATATGTCTAGACATTGTCACAGAGGTCAGCACAAGTATCCCACTGCAGAAATAAACAACACAACTGAAAAGAAAATGGTACTTCTAAGTCCTTACCAATCTTTCACCAATCACTGTGAATCATCCACTCACCCCCTCTTAAAAAGCAGGCACCCTTTTTGAATTACAGGATCTTCTGTTAGGCAGACAGTTACTATGGCCCACTTGTGATATACCTTTCTTCACCCAAAATATTGGGCAATGTCTCTGAAAAGAATAATAAGAAGGCAAATGTAGGCCCAGTATCTCTACAGTGAAACAGCTCTGAATAACGCTTGGTGTTTCAGTCTCTGTCCAGCACCTCATAATGTTTTTCCTTTTAAAGAGAGGCCAGAGGAGCAGAGATGCAGAACCACTTGCAGCCAAACCAACAGTGTGTGAGCTGACTTGGTGCGCATGCGCTTTGGTGCACATCCATTTTCTTGCTGAGAAAGTGGTGCCTCAGGAGCTGCCATGTGGTCCCAGACCCCAAGATCACTTAGTTGAGACATAAGGGCCGAGCTGAAGAAGACACAAAACTATTTGTTTAATGAGCACGCATGACCATTCTGGGGTTGACACATATATCAAAATGAGCTGCTCATGAATATTAATGAGCTACTTGTGGATATTAATTACCTGCTCATGAATACTAATGAGCTGCTCATGAATCTCAATTAACCCTTTTCATAAGCAGCTCATTCTTATGCATAAATTCAGTCCCAGATCATTCATTGGTGCTCTTTAAACAAATACTTTTGCGGCTTCTGCACAACAGCCCTCATGTCTCTGCACCCCAACTATGTTATCTCAGGATTGTGGAGCACTATGGCAGCTCCTGATTTGCTACTTTCATAGTGAGAAAACAGATGTGTGCCAACACGTGTGTGCGGACCTCCAGGTCTCACATTCTCAGTGTGGCTGCAAGTGGCTTTCCACTGTTTCCTAATTGACACTTTATCATGAATCCCTCAAAGTCTTTCAGTCTCTGGCACTACATAATGTTTTTCCTTTTAATGAGGAGCCAGAGGAGCATAGATGCAGAACTGCTTGCAGCCGGACTGAGAATGTGTGAGCTGATAGTCCGTGCATGCGTGTTAGCACACATCCTTTTTCTCATCGCGATAGCAGTGCCACAGGATCTGCCGCAGTGCTTCCGGACCCCAAGATCACTTAGTTGACATGAGGGGCATAGTGAAGAAGACAAAAAACTCTTATTCAAAGAGCAGCATTGACCATTCTGGGACTGAATACATACATCAAAATGAGCTGTTCATGAATATTAATGAACTAACCATGAATATTAATGAACCTTATTCATAAGCAGCTCATTCTTGTACAGTATATAAATTCAGTCCCAGATCATTCACTGACACTCTTTAAACAAATACATGTGTGGCTTCTGCACAGCAGCCCTCGTGGAGCACTGCAGCAGCTCCTGATTTGCACTTTCATGGTGAGAAAACAGATATGCACCAACATGCATGCATGGACCTCCTATTCGCACATTCTCAGTGTGGTTGTAAGTGTATTTGCATTGTTTCCTCTTTGCCATGAATCCCTCAAGGTGTTTCAGTCTCTCCTGGACCACATAACATTTCTCCTTTTAAAGAGGGTCCAGAGGGGCAGAGATGCAGAACTGCTTGCAGGTGAACTGAGGATGTGTGAGCTGACTATCTGCACGTGAGTGTAGGTGCGCATCTGTATTCTCGCCACCATAGCAGTGCCTTAGGAGCTGCCACGGTGCTCCTGGTCTCCAAGATCACTTTGTTGAGACATGAGGGCTGTGGAGAATAAGACACAAAACTCTTTGCTTATAGAACACCAGTGACCATCCTGGAACTGAATCCAAACATCAAAATGTGTTGCTAATGAATATTACTGATCTGCTTATGAAAACTAATGACTTACTCATGAATATTAATGTACCCTACTCATAAGCAGTTCATTCTTATTGATAAATTCAGTGCCAGATCAGTCGTTGGTGCTCTTTAACCAAATACTTTTGGGGCTTCTGCACAACAGCCCTTGCATCTCCACACCCCAACTAAATGATTGTGGCATGCTTTCATGGTGAGAAAACAGATGTGTGCCAACACGCATGCTTGGACCTCCAGCTTGCACATTCTCTGTGTGGCTATAAGTGGGTTTGTGCCATTTCCTCATTACCACTTTGGCATGAATCCCTCAGGGTGTTTCGGTCTCTGCCTGGCACCACATAACATTACTGCTTTTAAAAAGGGGTCAGAGACGCAGAACCACTTGCACCGAAGGCAGAATGTGCAAGCTGACAGTCCACACATGTGCATTGGTTCACAGCCATTTTGTCTCCGCTATTGTTGAGCCTCCGGAGCTGCCACAGTACTGCCTTACCCCAAGATCACTTTTTTGAGGCATGAGTGCCGTGGTGAAGAAGACAAACAACTTTTTGTTTATAAAACACCAGTGACCATTCTGGGACTGAATACATACACCAAAATGAGCTGCTCATGAATATTAATGACATTCTCATGAGCACTAATGCACTGCTTATGAATATTAATGAAGCCTGTTCATAAGCAGCTCATTCTTATGTATAAATTCAGTCCCAGATCAGTCATTGGTGCTCCTGAAACAAATACTTTTGCGGCTTCTATGCCACAGCCCTCATGTCTCCTTACCCCAACTAAGTAATCTTGTGGACTTGAAGCCCTGCAGCAGTTCCTGATGTGCCACTTTCATGGTGAGAAAGCAAAGGTGCACCAACACGCATGCATGGACCTCCAGCTTGCACATTCTCGGTGTGGCTATAAGCGGGTTTCTGCTGTTTCATTATTGCCGCTTTGCCATGAATCCCTCAAGGTGTTTAAGTCTCTGTCCAGCACCACATAACATTTCTTCTTTTAAAGAGAGGTCAGAGGAGCAGAGATGCAGACCTGCTTTCAGCTGAACCAAGAATGAGCAAGCTGACAGTCCATACATGTGCATTGGTGCGCATCTTTTTTCCTCACCACCATAGCAGTGCCTCAGGAGCTGCTGCAGTGCTCCCGGACCCCAAGATCAGCTTTGTTGACACAATAATGCTGTGGTGAAGAAGACAAAATAACTCTTTGTTTATAGAGCACTAATGACCATTTTGGAACTGAATACACACATCAAAATGAGCTGCTCATGAAATATTAAAGAGCTACTCATGAATATTAATGACATTCTCATGAATACTAATGATCTGCTAATGAATATTAATGACACCTATTCATAAGCAGCTCGTTCTTATGTATAAATTCAGTCCCAGATCAGTCATTGGCTCTCTTTTTAGACAAATACTTTTGTGGCTACTGCACAACAGCCCTCATGGCTCTGCACCCCAACTAAGTGATCTCGGGATCATGGAGCACTGTGGCTGCTCCTGATTTGCCACTTTCATGGTGAGAAAACAGATTTGCACCAACCCACATGCGCTGAGCTGTAGCTTGCACAATGTTGGTGAGGCTACAAGTGGGTTTGCATTGTTTTCTCATTGCTGTTTTGGCACGAATCCCTTAAGGTGTTTCAGTCTCTGTCAAGCACCACATAACATTTCTCCTTTTAAAGGTGTGCCAGAGGAGCAGACATGCAGAACCGCTCGCAAGTGAACTGAGAATGTGCAAGCTGACCGTCTGCACATGCACTTTCGTGCACATCCATTTTCTCGCAGTGATGGTGCCGCAGGAGCTGCTGCTGTGCTACCAGACCCTAAGATTACTTAGTTGAGACATGAGAGACATAGTGAAGAAGACACAAGATTCTTAGTTTAAAGAGTGCTAGTGACCATTCTGTAACAGAATACATACATCAAAATGAACTGCTCATGAATATTAATGACCTGATCATGAATACTTATGGACTGCTCATCAATATTAATGAACCCTATTAATAAGATGGGCATTCTTATGCATAAATTCTGTCCCAGATCATTCATTGGCATGTTTTAATTAAATCCTTTTACAGCTTCTGCACCACAGATCTCATGTCTCTGCATATCAACTAAGTGATCTCTGGGTTGGGGAGCACTGCAGTAGCTCCTGATGTGCCACTTTCTTGGATAGAAAACAGATGTGTGCCAATATACATGCAAGGACCTCCAGGTTGCACATTCTCAATGCGGCTGCAAGCGGGATTGCACTGTTTCCTCATTGCCATTTTGGCATGAATCCTTCAAAGTTTTTCCATCTCTGGCCAGCTCCACATAATATTTCTCCTTTTAAATAGGGACCAGTGGAGCAGAGACACAGAACCACGTACAGTCAAAGCGAGAATGTGCAGCTGACACTCTACGCATGCATACTGGCACATCCATTTTGTCACCTCGATAGCAATGTCTTAGGAGCTGCCGTGGTGCTCCTAGACCCCAAGATTACATGAGGGCCATGGTGAAGAAGAGACAAAACTCTTTGTTTAAAGAGCACCATTGATCATTCTGGGACTGAATAAATGCATCAAAATGAGCTGCTCATGAGTATTAATGAACCCTGTTTATAAGCAGCTTATTATTCAATATAAATTCAGTCCCAGATCATTCATTAGTACCCTTTAAACAAATTATTTGGCTGGTTCTGCACCACAGCCCTTATGTTTCTACACCCCAACTAAGTGATCTCGGGGTTGGGGAGCACTGGGGCAGCTCCTGATGTGCCACTTTCATGGCGAGAAAACAAATGTGCACCAGCCCACATTATCGGACCTCCAGCTGGCATATTCGCGGTGCGGCTGCAAGTGAGTTTGCGCTGTTTCCTCATTTCCATTTTGGCATGAACCCCTCTAGGTATTTCAGTCTTTATCTGACATCACAGAAAGTTTCTCCTTTTAAAGAAGGGCCAGAGGAGCAGAGACGCAGAACTGCTTGCAGTCGAACTGAGAATGTGCAAGCTGATGGTCCGCGCATGCGCTGTGGCACGCATCCATTTTCTCACCGCGATAACAGTGCCCGAGGAGCTGCCACAGTTCCTTGGACCCTAAGATCACTTAGTTGACACATGAAGGCCGTGGTAAAGTAGACACAAAACTCTTTCTTTAAACAGCACTAATGTCCATTCAGGGACTGAATATATACATACACCAACATGAGGTGTTTGTGAATATTGAAGCGTTACTCAGAAATATTACTACCTGCTCATGAATACTAATGGTCTGCTCATAAATATTAATGAATACTCTTCATAAGCAGCTCATTCTTATGTATAATTTCAGTCCCAGATCAGTGATTGGCGCTCTTTAAACAAATACTTTTGTGGCTTCTACACCACTGCACTCATGTCTCCGCACCCCAACTAAATGACCTTGGGGTTGTGGCACACTGCAACAGCTCCTGATGTGCCTCTCTTGTGGCAAGACACCAGATATGCCCCGACACATGTGTACGGACATCCAGATTGCATATTCTCAGTGTGGCTTCAAACAGGTTTCTGCTGTTTGCTCATTGCCACTTTGGCATGAATCCCTTGAGGTGTTTCAGTCTTTGTCCAGCACCACATATTATTTCTCCTTTTAAATAGGGCCCAGTGGAGCAGAGACGCAGAACTGCTTGCAGATGAACGGTCCATGCATGTGCATCGACACACATCCATTTTCTCACCATGATAGTAGTTCCTAAGGAGCTGCCACGATGCTCGCTGACCCCAAGATGACTTGGTTGAGACATGAAGGCCGCGGTAAAGAAGACACAAAACTCTTTGTTTAAAGAGCACTATTGTCCATTCAGGGACTGAATACATACATCAAAATGAGATGCTCATGAATATTGATGAGCTATTCAGGAATATTAGTGCCTGCTCATGAATACTAATGGACTGCTCATAAATATTAATGAACCCTCTTCATAAGCAGCTCATTCTTATGTATAATTTCAGTCCCAGATCATTCATTGGCGCTCTTTAAACAAATACTTTAGTAGCTTCTGCACCACAGCCCTCATGTCTCTGCACCCCAACTAAGTGATCTCAGAGTTGGGGAACAATGTGACAGCTTCTGGTGTGCCCCTTTCGTGGTGAGAAAACAGATGTGTGCCAACACACACATGCGGATCTCCAGCTTGCACATTTTCAGTGCAGCTGCAAACGAGTTTTCACTGTTTTCCTCATTGTTGCTTTTGCAGAAATTCTTCAAGGTGTTTTTTTCTCTGTCCAGCACCACATGGCATCTCTCCTTCTAAATAGGGGCCAGAGCAGCAGAGACGCAGGACTGCTTGGAGCTGAACTGAGAATGTGCGCGCTGATGGCCCTTGCATATGCTTTGTCACGCATCCATTTTCTCACCATGATAGTGGTGCCTCAGGAACTGCCACAGTGCTCCAGGACTCCAAGATCACTTAGTTGAGGCATTACGGCCACGGTGAAGAAGACACAAAACTCTTTGTTTGAAGAGTAACAGTGACCATTCTGAGACTGAATACATACATCAAAATGAGCTGCTCATAAATACTAATGGGTGCTCATGAATATTAATGAACCCTATTCTAAACCAGCTCATTCTTATGTATAAACTCAGTCTGAGATCATTCATTGGCATGCGAAACAAGTACTTTAGTGACTTCTGCACCACAGTCCTCATGTCTCTGCCCCTAAGTGATCTCAGAGTCTGGGAGCACTGTGGCAGATCCTGATGTGCTGCTTTCATGGTGAGAAAATAGATGTGTGCCAAGACGCATGTGCGGACCTCCAGGTCGCACATTCTCAATGTGGCTGCAGATGGTTTGCGCTGTTTCCTCATTGCCACTTTGGCATGAATCCCTCAAGGTGTTTCATTTGCTGTCCAGCAGTATATAATGTTTCTCCTTTTAAATAGAAGCCAGAAGAGCAGAGATGCAGAACCGCTTGCAGCTGAACCGATAATGTGTGAGCTGATGGTCTGCTCATGAGAGTTGGTGCGCATCCATTTTCTCAGCATGACACTGGTGCCTCAGGAGCTGACACGGTGCTTCCATACCCCAAAATCACTTAGTTGAGAGATGAGGGCAGCAGTAATGAAGACACAAAACTCTTTGCTTAAAGAGCACCAGTGACCATTCCGGGACTGAATACATACACCAAAATTAGCTGCTTATAAATATTAATGAGCTACTCAGGAGTATTAATGACCTGATCATGAATATTAATTAACCCTATTCATAAGCTGCTCATTCTTATGTGTAAGGTCTGTCCCAGATCATACACTGGTGCTCTTTAAACAAATACTTTGTGGCTTCTGCACCACAGCCTTCATGTCTCAACTAAGTGATTTCAGGGTCATGGAGTACTGCGGTGGCTCTTGATGTGCCACTTTCATAGCAAGAAAACAGATGTTTACCAAAACACATTCTCAGACCTCCAGCTTGCAAATTCCTGGTGAGGCTGTGAGTGGGTTTGTGCTGTTTCCTCATTGCCGCTTTGGCATGAATCCCTCTAGGTATTTCAGTCTCTGTCCAGCACCACATAATATTTCTCCTTTTAAACAGGGGCTAGAGGAGCAGAGATGCAGAACTGCTTGCAGTTGAACCAAGAATGTGCAAGCTGAAGGTCCGCGCATGTGCATTGGTGTGCATTCATGTTATCACAGTGGTAGTGGTGCCTGAGGAACAGCCACAGTGCTCCTGGACCCCAAGATCACTTAGTTGAGACATGAGGGCTGCAGTGAAGAAGACACAAAACTCTTTGTTTAAAGGGCACCAATGACCATTCTGGGACTTAATACATACATCGAAAAGATCTGCTCTTGAATATTAATGAGCTACTCATGAATAGTAATGACCTGCCCACGAACAGTAATGGACTGCTCATGAATATTAATGAGGCCTATTCATAAGCAGCTCCTTCTTATGTTTAAATGCTGTCCCAGATCATTCATTGCCGCTTTTTAAACAAATACATTTATGGCTTCTGCACCACAGTCCTTGTGTCTCTGCACCCCAACTAAATGATCTTGGGGTCATGGAGCACTGCGACAACTCCTGATGTGCCAGTTTCATGTCGAGAACACAGATGTTTGCCAACATGCATGTGTGGACCTCTAGCTTGCAGATTCTCATTGTGGCTGTTAGCGGGTTTGTGCTGTTTCCTCATTGCTGCTTTGGCATGAATCCTTCAAGATATTTCATTCTCTGTCCAGCACCACATAATGTTTCGGCCAAACTAAGGTTGTGTGAGCTGATGGTCTGTGCATGCGCTTCCGTGAGCATCCATTTTTTCATCATGATAGCAGTACCTCAGGAGCTGCCAGAGTGCTCCCAGACCCCAAGATCACATCATAGAGATATGTTGGCTGCGGTGAAGAAGACACAAAACTCTTTGTTTAGACAGTACCAATGACCATTGTGGTACTGAATACATACATCAAAATGAGTTGTGCATGGATATTAATGAGCTACTCATGAATACTAATGGACTTCTCATGAATGTTAATGAACCCTATTCATACGCAGCTCATTCTTATGTATAAATGCAGTCCTAGATCATTCATTGGCACTCATTAAACACTTTTGCAACTTCTGCTCTGCAGTCCTCATCTCTCTGCTCCCCAACTAAGTTTTCTCTGAGTTGGGGAGTACTGTGGCAGCTCCTGATGTGCCAGTTTCATGGCAAGAAAACAGATATGTTCCAACACGCATGCGCAGAACTCCAGGTCACACACTTTTGGGGTGGCTGCAGGCAGGTGTGCACTGTTTCCTCATGTGGGTTTGTGCTGTTTCCTCATTACTGCTTTGACATGAATCACTCAAGGTGTTTCAGTCTATATCTGGCACCGCATGATATTTCTCTCTTTAAAGAGGGGCAGAGGAATAGAGACGCAGAACTATTTGCAGCTGAATCGAGATTGTGCAAAATGATGATCTGCGCATGTGCTTTGGCGCACATCTATTTTCTGACCGGCAAAAGGGGTGCCTCAGGTGCTGTCACGGTGCTCCTAGACTCCAAGATAATTTATTTGAGACATGGGAGCCATAGAGAAGAAGAAAGAAATACTTTTGCAGCTTCTGCACCACAGCTTTTGTGTCTTCGCACTGCAAGTAAGTGATTTCGGGGTCAGGGATTACAGCTGCAGGTCCTGATGTGCCACTTTCATGGCAAGAAAACAGATTTGTGCCAGCATGCCTGCACGGACCTCCAGGTCTCATATTCTTGGTGTGGCTGCAGCTGGCTTTGTGCTGTTTACTCATTGCTGCTTTGGCACAAATCCCTCAAGGTGTTTCAGTCTCTGTCTGGCACCACAAGATTTTTCTCCTTTTAAACAGGGGACAGAGGAGCAGAGACACAGAACCACTTGCAGCTGAACTGAGAATGTGCTTGCATCCATTTTCTCACCTCAATAGAAGTGCCTCAGGAGTGGCCACAATGGTCCCAGACCCAAGTTCACTTAGTTGAGACATCAGGGCTGCGGTGAAGAATACACAAAACTCTTTGTTTAGAGAGCACCAATGACCATTGTGATACTGAATACATACATCAAAATGAGCTGCTCATGAGTACTAATGGCCTGGTCATGAATAGTAATGGATGCTTGTGAAAATTAATGAACCCTATTCATAACCAGCTCATTCTTATGTATAAATTCTGTCCCAGATCATTCATTGATGTTCTTTAAACAAATACTTTTGCAGCTTTTGCACCACAGCCCTTGTGTCAATGTACTCCAACCAAGTGATCTTGGAGTTGTGGAGCACTGCAGCTGCTCCTGATGTGCCACGTTTGTGGTGAGAACACATATGTGTGCCAACATGCATTCTTGGACCTTCAGCTTGCATATTCTTAGTGCGTCTGCAAGATGGTTTGCATTGTTTCCTCATTGCTGGTTTGGCATCAGTCCATCAAGGTATTTCAGTCTCTGTCTGGCACCACATAACGTTTCTCATTTTAAAGAGGGGCCAGAGGAGCAGAGACAGCAGAATCGCCTGCAACCAAACTGAAAATGTTCAAGCTGACAGTCCGCACATGCGCATTGGCATGTATCCATTTTCTCACTGTGATTGCGGTGCCTCAGGAGCTGACACAGTGCTCCTGGATGCCAAAATCACTTAGTTGAGACATGAGGGCTGCGGTGAAGAAGATACAAAACTATTTGTTTAAAGAGCACCAATGACCATACTGGGACTAAATAAATACATCAAAAAGATGTGTTCATGAATATTAATGAGATACTCATGAATATTAATGATCTGTTTGTGAATATTAATGAACCATATTCATAAGCAGCTCCGTTTTATGTTTAAATTGTGTCCCAGATCATTTATTGCTGCTCATTAAACAAATACGTTTATGGCTTCTGCACCACAGTCCTTGTGTCTCTGCACCCCAACTAAGTGATCTTGGGGTCATGGAGCACTGTGACAACTCCTGATCCACTTTCATGTCGAGAACATGGATGTTCACCAACATGCATGTGTGGACCTCCAGCTTGAACATTCTCGTTGTGTCTGCAAGCAGGTTTGCGTTGTTTCCACATTGCCACTTTGAAACAAATCCCTCAAGGTGTTTCAGTCTCTGTCTGGAACCACATAACATTTCTCCTTTGAAAGAGGGGCCAAAGGAGCAGAGATGCAGAACCGCTTGCAGCTGAACTGAGAATGTGCAAGCTGACAGTCTGCGCATGTGCTTTGGCATGCATCCATTTTCTTGTTGCTACAGCGGTGCCTCAGGAACTGTTGCAGTGCTCCCAGATGACAAGATTGCTTAGTTTAAGACATGAGAACCATGGTGAAGGAGTCACAAAGCTCTTATAAATGAAACAAAGAGAAAATACTTTACCACAGATTCCCTCCTAATTCTACATACTGCCAAAGATACATAAAACCTTCATATATCCCCCAGGTAGGCCTATTACCTTGAGTGTGGATACAGCACCAGAATCCTTGGCATGCATGGTGGATGACAATATAAAAGCTTTTGTGAGTACGCTGCCTTCTGTGTGCAGGATCCTGGAGATGTTTTGAAGGTACTTGAAATTGTTCACCGGGAAGAAAAATGATATGCTTGTAACATTGGACACAGTAGTAGTAGTAGTAGTAGTAAAAAATGTTATTTTTATACAGGAAGATGGAAATACAACCTTTAGGACTGCAGTCCTGTTTTGAAGGTGGTCCTGTGTGCATAGTAGTAATACAAATTTGTTAAGAAAAAGTTTGACAAATATCACATTTTAAAACAATTAAAATAGACAATAATCTGTTACACCTACATAGACAGTGAACCTTTACACCATATTAAACTGTCATTATACAGTTTAATGAATCATGATAAATTACAATTAGGTAGACTTATTATAAAACTCCAAAATTAACCATCTCAATTTCCTAACTCATATGTGAAGGTGTGAGTATTAAATTACAAAGGAGTGGGATCTAAAATGGAGGATGAAGTTTATTTTGCACTCACTTATGTTTTAATACTGTAACATCTACATCCAATTTCAGGTCCTTTTAAGACATTGGGCCAGATATTCAAACTGTGCCTAAAATGTACGCAATAGCAGGAGCAAGCACAAGTCAATTGCACACATGCACAACAGACGCGATATTCAAACATGGAGCAAGTCAAATTGCGCAACCAGCCAACGTCTGCATATCGCACAACCTGCGCCATAGTGCAATCAGGAAGGGGAAGCTGAGCACATATGATGCGCCATAGCGCAACAAGGCCAGCCCAGCTGAGCAGTCCAGAGGCACCATAGCGCAAGCAGAGAGCTCCCCAGCAGCAGAGCAATGGAACTGCACAACCAGGGAGGTAGGAAGGGGCCCACCACCCATGCCACAGATGGGCACAGGAACACACTGCAGAACAAAAAATACACCCC
The DNA here is from genome assembly GCA_016271365.2 of Neoceratodus forsteri. Lineage (NCBI taxonomy): Eukaryota > Metazoa > Chordata > Ceratodontiformes > Ceratodontidae > Neoceratodus > Neoceratodus forsteri. The sequence continues at coordinate 1,389,114,846 of CM028131.1, read as the reverse complement.
CACACCCAAAGCACAGCATCACTGGTGGAGGGACGGAATATCCACCGACCCATGGGGACAAGCCAACAAAGCCCAGCTGGGCCATGGTGCCCCAGTACACCCACTGGCAAGCTGAGACTGCCACACAAAGGGGGTGGACAACCCAAGTGCACAACAGCACCCCCCTGTGCACAGCACACCCTGCACTGGTACCCCAAGACACCACCCATGAGCAGTGACTGTGACCATCATTGCAGGAATCCCCATGCCCCCGCCACAATGCAACCATGTGTACCACTGAACCATACAAGCCAGACCCACCAGGAGCACCCAGCGGTGTGTGGCAGCACACGGCCAGACCAGCTGAAAGCCACTACCACACCAGGGACACCTCCCCACGCACACACACACATTCCAAGGACAACACCACCCCAGATGCCATGCACACCACTGCAACTGAGCACCCATAGCCAGCTGCAAATCAGAGACCACCACAGTATTCATATCAAAATAGATTTATAGAAAGAAAATATGAATAGGAACACACAACTATTTACAGCTATATACAAGAAAGGGGTGGGGGTACTGGGTACAAGGTAGGGGTGGGGGCAGGGTGAAGAACTGGGTGAGGGACTGCAGGTGTGAGGGATGGTAAAGGGTGGGTGGGGCAGCTACTACCCTCCAGGCTGCACATCAGCAGGCTGCCTCTGGTCCCATGTCCTCCTCCAACGCCTCACTCCCCTCCATTGCATCTCTCTCAGAATGCCCAGGGACTCCAGTGACACTTCCAGCAGGCGGTGGACAGCCTGCTCAATCCTCCGCAGGACCCAGACACCTAGGACAAGGGAACAGAATCAATGGCTGTGACTGTCCACAACCCTGAAGCCCACCCAACATGCATGGCATACAGCCAAGTGCCCCACCCCTGTGATGGACTGCATCCACCCACAGTGACCGTGCACAAGAATAAGCCCAACCAGGCAGCACAGCCATGTGCCACTGCACACTTCCCACTCCATGACCAGCACAGCACAACCAAGGCTGTTCCAGTGACGTGGCTACGTGGTGGGAAGTTAGTGCCACAGCCATGTGCCCAGTGCATGCATGGACCACCAGTGACGACTCACAGACATGCAAAGCCGCTGGACAGTGCTGACTGTCACATCGCGTGCATGGCAGTGTTGTCACTGGATGGTGGCCATGCCCTGCCCCCCCCACAGCATGCAATAGCATCCATGATGTAATGACACTCACCCTCATCAAGCCGCCGCTGCTGCTGCTGTGGCCCAACACCGCCACCACCTCAGCAAGCCACCTCTGCAACCCCTCTCCGAGCCTCATCCTGGGCCCGCCTCCGCTCCTTCATGCCTGTGGGAAACAAAAGTTGAGAAACACATCAGTGAAATCTCAAAGCAGACAGCACCCTGCCCCAATGAGGGTGCCTGCCCACACAGCCAGACCCATACATCACACACCTGCAAACACCGTCACAGCCAACCATAGATCAATCCTCCCCCATGTGCTGGTCACAATACACAGTGTTACCCATGCAGTCAATACAGGTGCATAAACTGCTCACCCACCTGGCCTAGGCACCACGCCTCCTGGCACGTGACCTCAGGGCATGCCAGCAGTGCCTGTCCCTCCCGCGCAGGTCACTGTACCGGTGCCTGCACTGCTCCACTGTTCTCTGCCACCCAGTGGCCTGCTCAAGATCAGTGACCACCTGCTGCCACACATGGGTGCGGGCCACGTTCAGGGGTTCCTCCCCAAACAGTGGCCCATGGTGAGGCTCCACCACAGCCACCAGGTTGGCCACCTCCAAAGCACTCCATCTGTGGAGCCTCCCGCGTCATCCCTGCAGGTATATAGTAGGCAATATGGCACTCCGCAGCGTGGCAACCCCACGTGGAAATGTTGTGCAATACAACTCCATCAGTCCCTATCGCTCTGTTCGTATAGCACCGTTGGTCCCTATTGTGCTGTTACCGAACAGCACAATAGAGCTGCAGACATGCCATACGTACAGCGCCAAGGGACAAAGGTCGGGCACAAGGTCATGGGTCCCTGGCGCAAGGCCATGCACAGCACCATCGGACGTCTACACATCTAGCGCGATTGGTCACCTGCGTGCCATTGCCACAGTGCACTATTGCACAGTTGTGCCACAGCGCCATGTGGTGACCGGCGCTGTAGCGCCACTGGCACAATGGTGGCCGTGTCCTGAATTGCCGATCGTGCACAGCATGTCATCAGCATGGCAGACGCCTGTGTAAGCTACCTGGGCATGCGCAGTGCGGTGTACTACGCAGTCACAGAACTGCGCCATTGGCTCAGCCGGCTCAACCGTATTGCGCAAAGTGCAACAGCGCGATATTCAGCTGTCATATGCAAATCATCCGATCAGCATTCAGTGGCGCAGCGGCACTATTTGCATCTCATTAAAGTTGCTTCACTCCTAATTTGCATGCATTGCACTATAAATGTGCGACATTGATCTGCAGTGGCCATATTCGGTTACTGCAGGTGATAGGTGAGTTGTATGCTGTGTGATGTTCTGGACTATGGTCTTAGGGAATTGCTGTATACTGCACAGTCACAGGTGTCCACTTTCACCCATACAGACTGTGACATGGCCGAGCCAGGAATGGGTGAGGAGGATGATGGTATGCGGAAGAGGAGGCCCAACTTCATGAAAGCAGAGACAGAGGCACTCTTCGAGGCCTACCTGGAGGAAGAGCTACTACTCAGTGGACAGCGGGGCACCCCTCAGGCCCATGCTGCTGCATGGGAGGGGGTGGCTCGTGCCGTAAACCTGCATGGAAGCCACCAGCGCTCGTGCAGGAATGTAAAAAGAAGATGGGGACCGACAGGAGGAGGGTGAAGGAGAAGGTGGCAGCCCTCAGGGCGGCATGCGCTGCCACAGGTGGGGCCAGCCGGAGGTGATGCAGCTGACCGCGGAGGACTGCCTTGCTGCATCCATGCAGCGCAGTGCCATCGAGGGCATTCCTGGAGGTGGCTTCCAGGCAGGTGGTAGCCCATCATTGCATGGTATGACATGGTCGGGGGGGAAGGTAGATCACATGCACTAACATGTTCTCACTTTCTGTTACATATCCTGTGCGTCTGCAGGGGATAGTGGTGGAGGGCCCGTCCACTGTGGACATCCAGCCGGAGTTGGAGGAGGGTCCATCCACCTCTGCTGGTAGCTGGTGTGCTTTGCACCAGTGTGCGCGCCTGGCTGCCATCTCTGATGTCGGTGAGACAGGTGTGGGGGGTGCCCTTCCTGTGTCTCAGCAGTCTGGCATGCAAGCATGCCAGCACGCTGTGGCACGAACCAGCACCATTGATGATGCAACGACCACTATGGGCATTGACATGTGTGTGTCACATAATGGACACACAGCAGGACAGCTCACGCCCATGGACCTTGCTGGTTCCAATGTGTGTGCCAGCACATCAGCACAGTCCCAGGCTGTGCCTGTCAGCACCGTGAGGCAGCACCGTGGCTGTACAGGTCACTGGCACTGCTTGCGGCTACAGCAGTGGAACAACTGGTCCCTTGGGCACAGCAGGCAGAGGGCAGCAGCAGCAGTCACCCACCGGTCTGGGGGTTAGGTTCATCGGGTGGTGTTTGTACACCACCTGTTGACTTGCCCATACCTGGTCCTGGTGAGCAGTGCCCACCCTCAAGGGGTGATGAACATCAGGTCTTTCCATACCCTGAGGGACAGGTTGCCGGCGTGGCAGACAACCCATTTGATGAGCACACCACTTCGCCGCGCGGCATCAGTACAGCAGCAGATGCGGGTTGCAACATCTGTGGAAGCACTGTGTGTGGCTGTGGAGTGGCACAGCAGGGACAATGGGAGGATCCTTGCAGGGATTGACCATTTGCGGATGGATTTGACCGCCACCATTGACAGGCAGACTCAGGCATTGGTCGCTGTCGTGGCCGCATTGGGCACACAGTCAGGTGCCCCTGTGCCACGCATACCATGCAGTACGCTATCCACTCCCCATTCCCAGCACCGTGTGACAGCCAGCCTGTCAATGCCGGGTTCAGCTGTGGGCATCCCGAGCACCCCTGGTGCAGGTATGTTCGGTATGCTGCAGACCCCTGTGTGGACAAGGTCACGCTCACGCAGTGGACCCCGGTGGTCCATCAGTGTCACCCCAGCGGCCCATGCCCGCCTGCCAGTGGTGCTGGGTCTCGTGGGGCCGCCCATGCATCCGAGGTGTCCGTGGCACAGTGCCACATGACTGACTCTGTCTCCCCAGTGCAGGCCCTGTCTGGTGCTGCCCTGTGTGCAATGTGTATGAGCAGGCAGTGCACCAGTGGGGCACTGCTGAACACGCCGACACGGGACCACCTGCACCACCTCCCGATCTGCTGTCCACAGGTGCGCAGGCATGATGATGCCTGCATTGCACTGTGCCACCAAGGTGCAAGGGTGCCCAGCATCTGACACACACGCATACGGACAGTACAGGGTGGTGGAGGTGGCCTGTGGATGTGTGATTCACATGTCTCTTCCTGCTCTGCTGTGCACCTGCCCCTGTGCCCTTTGTGCCTGGTGTGTGTGTGTGTGTGTGTGTGTGTGTGTATGTCCATGTGGCGTGTGACTGTTCACCCCTCCCTGGTTGTGTGTTTGTGCTCCTGTACCCTTCCACTCCCCTCGCCGTCATGCACTCCTGGTGTGTTACGCTGTGTGTATGTGGGTTGTGCCCTGGACAGTGTTGGTTGCACATGGCCCTATGACTTACCTGTGTTGTGCAAAGTGCTCCTCTGTGATGGTGTCCTGGTGCAGCTCGGCCAGCCGGATCAGTCGGGGGTCACGCCATCCAAGGGGGGGGCTGCTCATCCCCATCATCACCGGCGTCACCAGCATCCCCATCGCTATCCCCCTCCTTGACCTGTACGGCTATCCCACAGTCTTTGGCCATGTTGTGCAGGATACAACAGGCCAGGAATATCCCACAGGCCTTTGAGGGGCTGTACTGTAGGGCATCACCAGAGGTGTCTAGGCATCAGAAGCGTGCCTTCAGCATCCCAAACACCCGCTCGATGATGTTGCGTGTGGCGGCATGTGCCTCATTGAAGTGTTGCTGCGATGGGGTCATGGGGTGCTGGTGGTGTGAGCAGCCAGGGACAGAGTGGGTATCCACTGTCACCTGTGTGGAGATAGTGGAGGTTAGTGTCATGTTCAGGCCCATATTGCCCCTAGCCCCGTGTGCCACTCCATGGCACCTGTGGCTTACCCACCCTTGCCCCCACTTTGCCAATCCTACATGCATACTCACCACTAGATGTCCTGTGGGATGTCCTCACTTTGAATCGATGGCACAGTGCAGACTGGTACCATATGAATGAATCGTGTGCTCCACCAGGGTGCGTGGCACAGACATTGATGATGCGCCCACTGGCATCACACACACCACCTGGCAGTTGACACTGGAGAACCCCTTCCGATTGAGATATGCGGCCCCATCGGGGCCAGGTGGCGTGCGAGTGGCCACATGGGTGCAGTCTATTGCCCCTAGCATTCCAGGCATACGTGCTACCCTGTGGAACTCCTGTATGTTTGCTGTACACTCTGCCACAGTGCTGGGAAAATGGATGTACTCCGTAGCATGTGGATGCAGTGTGTTGAGGAATTGGTGAGGATGACGTGGCACTGTGTTATGCCTGTGGTGTCCCCTGCTGGCCTCTGGAAGGTACCCATGGTATAAGCACATGCAGGTTACAGCTACTTTTGTCTCCACTGACAGAGCGTGACTGCTGTGAGGGTGCTCTGCATCACCACTGCACAGCTCAGAGTCAGTGGCTGCCCTGTTCAGGTGGTACCGCCCACAATCTCTACGGCCTGAATACAGCTGAAAGCTGATGTGGGCACGGCACTGCCTGTTGGGGGCGACCACCGACGGGCCCTTCCATGGCCATGTCCCCTGCAGCATGCCTTCTCACCCCTCATTACAGTTTCCATGTGGAAGCTGGCACTGTCCATCTCCCGGCTTGTGTCCCTCAGCTGTTGTTGATTCTTTCCCCGCCTGTCCTGACTGCTACTTCCACTACACCGGACACCCACTGGCCTCTGCACCTGTGGCCCCACACACCTTCAGCTGCCCCTATTCTGTCCTCCTCACTACCCCTGGCCTGCATTGGTTACTGCTGTGGCTACCTGGCCTGGCGGCCCCATGTACATTCCTCTGCTCTTGCACCTCTTCCCTTGAGCCTTTTTATTTTGGCCTATTTCACGTGGCGCAACTTGCCTGATCCACTGTTGCGATTACGCAAGTCTTTGAATATCGTGATTGCACACTTTATGCATGGTTCCACCCCTTTGGTTGTGCATACCTTCATTTGCATTGCTGTTGCTCAGCATGTTTTCTGTGGCGCAACTGCCTCCTGCTGAATATCGCACTATGGCGCATTTTCGGACTTCACTGGCGCAACCCTATTGCGCATGGCGCAACCCTTTTGAATATCCCACCCATAGAGTTTTTGTATACAAATGTTCCCCACACTGATGGTCTCAGTACAGTTAGATATTATTTAAACAAAAGAGGGGAAGGAGCTAAGCCTGAAACAGATTTTTTTGTTACGCTAACATGGATTGTCTGGGGGGGGCAACCTTTTTGTATTCCAGAACGAGACCTTTCAACAGAAAAAGGGTACCGCTATGGGGGCAAGCTTTGCCTCAAACTATGCAAACCTCTACTTAGGCTTCTGGGAGGAGGGTGTTATCTGGGACAACCTTGCAAATCCATTCCAGCACAAGATTGCTCTGTGGAGGTGCCTTATTAATGATATTCTGCTTGTGTGGTGGGGTGACCTAAGTGAACTTGAAGATTTCATTAGATATCTGCACAGCACAAATCTAAATCTCAAGTTCACCTACACTGCCAGCCATGATGAGATTTCTTTCTTAGATTTGAAAATAAAATCAGATGAAAACGGCAACATTGAGACTGCTCTGTTTAGAAAATCCACAGATAGAAACACCATACTCATGACTAGCAGTTGCCATCCCTGACAGAAAGTGGAAAATATCCCCAAAAGTCAGTACTACAGGATCAAAAGAAACTATAGTATTGAAGCAGACTAGGAGAAAGAACTTGGGAAACCAGAGAAATAGACTCAGGGAAAGGGGATATAACTGGCAAAAGCTAAGGCGCTATAACAAAATAAGGGATCAGTTAATGAGAAAGTAAATGAAGATACTGTCAATTTTGTTACCACCTTTAATGTTAGGTCATGGAAGATAAGAGAAATCATAAACAAGCACTGGCATGTTCTGGCAGTGGACACCATGGTTTTGAATGCTTCCAAAAATCACCCAAGAATGTCATATAGGAGAGCCAGAAACTTGAGGGATATGATTGTTAGTTCATCCCAGAAAGCTGAGCCACCCAGAAACTGGCTTCCCCCACCTCCCAAAGGATGTAAAAAGTGTGGAAATTGTGCATTCTGTAAACATATACATGAATGCAACATGGACAGGAATCTCTATGATGGAAAAAATGCATGACATAAAACAACTGATAAATTACAACACTACACATGTTGTCTATTTGCACTTGCAATTCCTACTACATGGGGAAAACAACAAAGTCTGGTCAGATCCACCACGGCTGCATAATGAAGTTAGTGAAGTTGTGTGGAATTGTTAAGGAGGTATGAAGAAACAACACAATGATTTGTAAGTGGTAAGATTTGTTTTAGTTTCTGTTCTAAGGAAGGCATACACATTATTAGGAAAATATATGGAGGTGTACATTTTAAGGGAAGGAATAGGAAGCTTACAAAAGAACCCCAGAGCAAATGCCACTGATGTATGTGTTATCCCGGATGATATTGACCAGACAGCCAAATTTTAAAGAAAACATAATTGCACATATCCCAATAATGCAAAGCATCAAGGGAAACATGCAAATCCCCATGATGGTACAGAAGGTGGCAGTACATGAAAAAGTAATGGCTGGCATATGTTAAGCCTTGGGATTATTTACACATTTATTTATTTATTTATTTATGTTTTTAAGAGAAACAGGGCTTTTGTCCATGAGGTGATTTAAGTTATATTTAAGCAATGTGTTGATGTCAGGAAGTCAGGTGTAATGATGATGGACTGTTAGAGAAAATATGATATTAACTTTCAGAGGGGGTCAGTTTTGATACGGGTAAGGTAGTTATGCTTGTGATAATGGGAATATTAGGAAAGTATGAGGTCTACGCAGAACTGGAGTACAAATTTGCACAGTTTCATAAGTATGTGCTCAGAGTGCAGGCAAATGGGATATGCAGGTTTGTTTTAGAAATAGGTAAAAATAGCGATACATGCAATTAATAGAAATATAGATAATTACATAGACATATATATATATAGAGAGAGAGAGAGAAAGAGAGAGAGAGAGAGGGAGACACACACACAGATGAACAGGCAGAATAGGAATGGCATTGAAGTATTGAAATGATGCCAACCCTACCCCCACCCCACAGACATAGACAGGCATTGGGGTGTGCCTTTGGGTCACTGCCCGTAACTCATACGCCATTTCACATCACCTTACCCTGCAGACACAGACAAGAGTTGAGATGTGCCTTGGGTTTTTCAAACTTTACACTCACCCCATACCATAAGGAAATATGCTGAAATGGGTACAGTATAAGGGAATGGAGTGAACTTTGGGGCTGAAGAGTCGAAGGCACACCTCAATACCTGTCACTGGCTGCAGGGTGGGGATGGGGGTGGAATGGCATGAGCATTACTGTTGACAATCCCAAGTCACATCCCTGATGCCTGTCACTCCCTACAGTGCAGGGTGTTATGGTCAGAAACACTAATGCCCTGGGTGTTTCTTGGTATTTTCACTCTAAGTTTTCAGCATGTACTTTTTGTGACCCCACCGCATGAACAGTGACACTATCAATTCATTAGCTGAAAGGAGATTTTGCACAGTGACTGTGCCATTTGGCACCACAGGTGCAAAAACACATTTTGAACAGGATGTAAAAAATGACAACTGTACATTTCTTGCTTCAGTAACACAAACACACACGCACACACACACACACATACACACACACACAAACACGCCAGAACACAATGGCAAAATGATTAGATTTGTCTACAAGCACTATTTTCTATGCAAGTTGGAGCGGGGGGGGGGGTAAGGTTGGATTAGTTATGGTCCATGACATAACCACATGGTCAGAATATTAAATATTTTAAAATAAACATAAATGCAAAAGAAGAAGAAAATGCAAACTGTGACATTTAACAGTTATAGGGTAAGTTAGCACATCTGGACTTATTTGCTGCATATGCATCTCAATTGCTAAGGGGTCTTGACCATGTTCACCCTTCCTCAAGCCAAGATAGCTACAGTATGTCTAACAATAACATGGATGGAAAACTTAAGCCATATTTTCAACAAGAAGTTAGCATTTTAAAAAGACAGTGCTGTAGACTGAGAAGCAACTTGTGTAGGTGCATTCATCATGCTAGCCAAGATATGTTCTGGTTGCGTTTCATAAGGCTAACCAGTGGGAGAAGTAGGGGAAAGGGACAGAAATCTAAAATAGAACCATTGAACCCATTTGTGATTTAAAGTTGCATGACAGAAATGCGGCATCCAGAACTGGACACCATATTCCAAATGAGGGCTCACCAGTGATCCACACAGTGGCATCACCACCTCATTCCTTCTGCTGGTAATACCTCCCGCTAATGCACCACAGCATTCCACTGGCTCTCCTCACAGGTTTGGCACATTGTTTAGCCACAATGTGATTACCCCAAAATCCCTTTCCATTTTGATGACCATCAACCCCCTCATAATCATTCCCTAGGATCCTGTAACCCTTCCTTATTCAGCAGGCAGTGAGCGCATCTGGATTTATTTGCTGCATATGCATTTCAATTGCTAGGGGGTCCTGACCATGTTCACCCTTCCTCAAGCCAAGCTAGCTGCAGTATGTCTAGCAATAACATGAATGGAAAGATTATGCATATGAAGACTTATTAATTATGCTGTACACACCCTAAGACTCAAAGTGTGTCTCCTTTGGCTGCCACGATGTCTGTGGTTAATTTGAAACAAAAAATGTAACAAGACACTGGCCTCCACTGGAGATACTAAACAACAGAGCAAACTGCACTCTGGGAAGATTGTCTGTGACAAGATGCAATTAAAAAAACCTGAATAACAGGTTCCAAGGAATATAAACTCATCAGGAACATTAGAAATAGTAACCCCTCCCCACTCATTCACAGGTGTCAATGAATGTATTTGTTAACCTTGTTGGTTCATCTTCTTGCTTCCCTCATGGTAAAAATGTAAAACTACATTTGTGTTATTTTAAATGAGTGATAAATTACATGTCCAGGGGGATGGCAGCTCTGGTAGTTGTCCCAGTCTTTCTTTTCACTGATATAAACTAAGCCAGGAAAAAAGTAAGTAGTAAAAGAAAAAAAAAAACAGCCTTTTGTTTCTACAAGTAGTCGTTAATTGCAGCTGGTATTTTTAACGTGTAAGGCAACTCCACTTCTCAGACTTAAAAGAAAAAATGCACTTCATCAAAGTTTGTGTTTACCAAGTGCTGTGCCCATGATTAAAATAATTTGAACCCCTTCCCCCAAAAAATGTACCCTCACATGAACCTGCATGATTAACTGTAAAGGCAATTAAAAAATGTATTTCTAAATGCATTACTGACACCAGTGCTTTGAACATTTTGAAACTACTAAAAAGACAAACTATATATATATATATATATATATATATATATATATATATATAAATATATATGGGATATGCGGGGGCAAGTTTGTGATACCTCATTTATCTTGTACAGTTGCCAGTGACCTCAAGTAACCTCATGAGTGGCGAAGCTGCAAGTGAGACACTCGCCCCCCACATATTTCATTTATGCAGCAGGGCAGAAGCTTGCGTGATGCTGTATTATGAGGCAAATGTTTGTTTTTCTTTTTTAAATAAATAAATAAAGCGGGTCTTTTTAATCGTTTGGTGGTCATCCTTTTTTGTGTGGTAATGTGGTATGGGCTTTGCTAGGGAGTAGCATAACAATGGAAGCATTGATTGGTGTTTGAGGTGAGACACTGATTTTTTTTGTGCAGGAAAATGGCGCCGCTTAGCGAGAGCGAAAGGAATTCGTGCCGAAAGCTGGGTGTTGTAAATATTTGTGATGTCTGCTAGAAAGTTGTTTTTTAGGTAAAAGCATGGGAAGATCATGGTAGATGATGAGAATGAGAGTGGGACCTGAGAGAGAGAGAGAGTGGGGAAGGCAGTGTTTAGAGTACCGGTTACAGCATGCAATAGAAGAAATGAGCATCGGAATTACAGGTACTGTAGTGAAGAAAAAAGAAGCAGCATGTTATATTTTTTGTGTGGTACATGTGGGAAGGTGGTTCAGTGGTAAGAGAGATGGGGCAGGTTATCAGCATGTCAGTGAGGCAGATTGGCACCAACTAGGAGGAATAGGTAGAAAAGTTGATTGCTGGAGGGGTAGAGAAGTGACAGTGGAAAGTAAAAGTGTATGTGGAAGTAGTGCTGACAGAAGGAAGATTGCTGACATAGTTACTATGTGGATAAATAAATTTATCCACATAGTAACTCAGATAAATAGATTTATCGCACTCTTTATCCAGACACCTGTTGCATAAATATATATATATATATATATATATATATATATATATAATATTGAATATGGTAAACAAATATTGTTAATCCCAAAAGCTGAACTTTGTTTTTAGCATATAACTGTTTAAGAAATACCTGTGACTCTTTCAACCAGGAAGCTATAGTTTTAGACACTTCTTACTTACTGTTTCCTTTTGAGACATGAGGTGGCTCTGATAATTATTTGTTCCAAGTGTTTTTAAGTAAGTTTGAAGGCATTAAGTAACTTCTGTTCTCCTTGTCCTTAACAAAATGCAGGGACTCCCCAGACTTGTTCTATTCCTTGGTCCAGATCCCAAACTGGTGAGTCTTGTTTCAACATGATAGATCCACCTCATGCCCCTCCCACATGAATAAAAAAAAACGTGGGGGTGGATCTTTAGGAGCTTCTCTGGTGGAGGTGGGGATGGATCTTACTCCCCGGAAAAAACAATGCTGCCTTCCACTACTCAGGTTCCAGTTCTTGTACCACCCATTTAAGAAAGAAAATAGTACCCTGCAACCATTGACTAACATGAAAACATATTTATTTGAGGGCAGAAAACACTTCTTGGAGGAAGGTCAGGTGGAGGAGACTATTTATACCTTCGGTCAGTTCCACGGACAGAAAACATGACATCACTCCTTTTGTACATGCAAAACATCTGCAGGCTCCACCTACTGCAGCCATAAAAAGGAGGTGGAAGGAGAAGATAGGAGAACATCTCAGGGCTGTCAGGAATGAAAACCTGGAATATGCCTGGGCAGTCCACATGAAAAATGCTATCACTAAAGAGGAACATAGCCTTAAGTTCATTGGAATAGAACAGGTAAAGTTAGGACCCAGAGGTGGTAACAGAGATGACTAATTAAACCAGAGGGAAAATTACTGGATATATGAGATGGGAGCATACACAGGAAATGGTTTGAATGAACATGTGGAATTAAAACCATCCCTGAAAAATAGAAGATGAATTGGTAGTTTCTGTTTTTCTTTTTTTTACAGGATGCATTGGACAGTGAGAAAAGATGCACTAGAATGTACATGAAATGGCATCTCATTTTCACCTTTACCCTCTACATATCGCCTTTTACAAAGATGTAAGCCATTCACCTTTTGGATGGACCTTTTAGATTCCTCTTTCTTTTCATCTGTTCCCCAATTAATGTTTTTTCAATATAAAGCCTCTAGCTTTTCTTTGAATGTAATAAGTCTTAGTCTTATTAGTCATGTTTACCTTTATTTCTATTTTGACCTTTGTAATTTGTGCTATCCCTCCCCCTTCCAACCCTTTATTCCCACCTTCCTTTTGTGGGCCCACTACATACTCCTGGGTTCTTATTATTCAGCTCCCAGTATGTTACCCTTGTGGTAACACCTTAAATTTAACACTATCCTGTGTTCTAAAACTAAGGAAATATGGGAGGCTCATATGGACTTTAAACTTGATAATTAATATTATCTTTAAGAGGACATAGGCAGGATGGAAGCTGCCCAGAGGAGGGCAACTAAAATGGTGCAGGGTCTGCACCAGAAGACATATGAAGAGAGACTTAAGGAGCTTAATATGTATAGCCTCGAGGAAAGGAGGAGAGGGGGGAACATGATAGAAACTTTCAAGTACCTCAAGGGAATCAACAAAGTCCAAGAAGGTAGCATCTTTCAAAGAAAGAGGTGCGCAAGAACAGGGGGGCACAATTTGAAGATGGGGGTGGCTCAGAGGTAATTTAAGGAGGTATTTTTTCACAGAGAGGGTTGTGGATGCATGGAACGGCCTTCCAGAGGAGGTTGTGGAGTCAAAAACAGTGGTGGAATTCAAGCATGCATGGAACAGTCATAAGGCAATTCTAGGGGGTGGGAGTAGGAAGAAGTAGGCGGCTGGTTAACTAGGATCTGCAGCTTATCCATTAGGTAGGGAAATGGGCAGACTGGGTGGGCCAAGCGGTCCTTATCTGCTGTCAAATTCTATGTTTCTATGTAGAATTCTGAATTTATGCTCTCTTGCTCACCTTTTCTTCTCTCTTTTTGTATCCTACACTATAGCCTTTGTGAGCTCATGGCAAAAAACAGACTGTAAGGAAATACTCATATTCCAAGTGTAGTGTTACACTCCAATATGCTGTATTTTTGGATAAAAATAAAAACAAATAGAAATGTAGCACAAAGGAAGTTTATGAAAAGAGAGGCTTGTGAGCTTTTACCTTTGTGTGTCATCTAGTAATATCGACTAAATGTAGTTTGTGCACATATATATATTCATTGCATCAGCCCGGTGGTACTGAGGGTTGAGGCGCTGGACACCACACCTCACGCCACACTGGTGACCCGCACTCAGGAGCGAACTCAGGCATTGGGAGTCAGCACGGGAGGGAGAGGATTGAGTGTCTGATGGGCTGCTCTCCTCTTCTCTCCCAGGGGGAGGGATCTGTGCTCTCCAGCATTCCAACAACTCCCGGTGAAGAGTTGGCACATTGCAGAATGTGGAACACACATTGGGGTGACTGTGGCTGATGCTGGCAGGGTTGCCATGTGCCATGGCATCAGGGGAACATCATGCTTGGGAGGGGGAGAAGGGAGCAGGGACAACCACTGAAAATCCCCTCCAGCCTGGATAGGCAATGGCCCTCCTAGTACCGTTCCACCTCACGCCCAATGCTGGTTCTCTGCCACTGCCCCTTCGATGGGCTTGGGGAGAAAGTAACATCTGTGGAGATGGCAGGGTCCACAGCGGGTGGTAGAGTGGATTCAGTGTGAGGAGAAGCCAGAGAGAGTTCCGGTGCTGGGGAGCAGAAAATAAGCTAAAAAAAATACATATATATATTCATTACAAAAACTTTCTTTAATGCATCAGTTAGGGTTAAAGCTACAAAAGTGGGAAATGAGACATTAGGGGTTGAGCTCCTAACCCTCCCACCCCACCCCCAACCTACACAGACCGACAGATGCCAGGGTGTGCCATGGAGTCATGAGGCTCAACTCTCACCCCATTCCATGTGTAAACAGGTTTACATGCCACAGCAAAGGAGAATAGGGTAAGAGTTAGGCCTCATGACCATATGGCACTCCCCGGCATCAGTCGGTCTGTGCAGGATGAGGGGATGGGGTGGGGGGTCAGGATCTCAACCCTAACATCTAATTTCCCCACTTATGTCATTTTAACCCTAACTGATGCATTAAACAAAGTTTTTTTGCAATGAATTTCCTTACTTTTGGAAAAAGTGTAATATAACTAGTAAATAGCATGTGTTGGTGGGAGCACTGGGGCCCCATCAAACTTCCCATTTCTGCATAATGATATGCGTCTGTTGGAGCATGGGTCCTCTGGGCCCTGCACTCCCATCTACGCATAGCTACAGAGTCATACAGCAGCCCTATATGGCAAGGAACCCTTACTACACTAATTTGCCAATATCTTGGGAACTGTAGCAGCTGGGAAATAAATTCAAGTGTTGTAATCATGTCAGTGAGACATCCACACAAGATATAGTCAATGAGATCTGTATCTCACATCGTTTTTGGGATATGGGTGATGCGGATGCCACAACTGAATGGACATACATCACTCAGGCATTTTTTCCCCCCCAATTTGCAACAAGGCATTTTGGGGACCCCACCTCACGAATAATGTCACTTTCATTTCGTTAATCTGTCCTGAAAGTTGAGTCTGCACAGCAAATGGCTGTTCTGCGCCACAGGTGGAAAATCATGTTTTGGGCAGGATGTGAAAAATGACAACTGTATACTTTTCATGAGGAGGTGTGGAAAAGGGTAATGTTGAAAACACAATATGAAAAACTGGCCAAGTTACGAGCGCACGTAGAAACTGCACAACGCACACTCATAATGTGGCCATTTTTGGGAATTTTTTAACCAAATTTTCAACATGAGCTCTTTGGGAAATCCCCTCATGAACATTGGCACTGCAATTTTGTTAATCGATCCCAAAAGTTGATTTAGCACAGCGATGCTCCATTCTGTGGTAGAGGATTGAAAACACATTTCAGGAAGAATGTGAGAAATGACAGCTGTGCTGTTCATGAGGAGGTGTGAAAAATGTAGCAAGCTTGAAAATCTGGAGTGAAAATATTAAAATTTGGCCGAGGGTTATGGCGTGCATAGACACTATGAAACTGCAACCGCTTAACATGCCATGTTTTGGATTTTTTACAAAATTTCAAGATGGACTTTTTGGGACCTCCCTTCATGAACACTGGGACTGTCATTTCATTAATCAGTTCAGAAGATGATTTTGCATCCCAAATGGTGATTACATGCAGTGAACCCAAAATCACCTTTTGAAACCGACTAATGAGATGAGAGTGACATTGTTCATGAGGTGGGTTCCCAAAATGCCTATGTTGAAAATTTGGTGAGAATCATACCATTTCTTATTGTAAAGAGGGGCCAGAGGAGAGGCGCAGAACTGCTTGCAGCCAAACCAAGAATGTACAAGATGACGGTCTGTGCATGCGTGTTGGTGTGCATCCATTTACTTGCCATGATAAGTGTGCCTCTGGAGCTATTCCAGTTCTCCTGGGCCCCAAAATCACTTAGTTGAGATATGAGCAGTGGAGCTGATGCCATAAAACTATTTGTTTAAAGAATACGAAAGACTGCTCTGGCAGTGAAGATATACATCAAAATGAGCTGCTCAAGAATATTAATGAGCTACTTAGAAATATAAATGGGCTGCTCATTAATATTGATGAACTGCTCGTTAATGCTAATGACTCCCTATTAATAAGCAGCATATATATATATATATATATATATATATATATATATATTATGGTAGCACAGTAGTGCTGCCATAGTTAGGTAGCACTTTTAAGGTTAAAGGGTCAAACTTTGCACCTTAATAACTTTGCCACCATTCAATGGATTTGCCTGACACTTGGCAAGCACGATTGGGCATGGTAGATCTTGGGATCTGCCAAGTTTTGTATTGGTCAGATATATGGCTGTGGAGTTATTAAGTGACAACCAATTGCACCATAACAGTTTTTTGTGATTTCTTTGCTCTAGCCTACAGGTCGCATGGTTTGTGTGACTGGTCTGAAAAGTTCAGGGAAGATGCGACCGGGGTCCCTGGTGTGCCTTTTGAAGATTTCATGAAAAAATATTAAACGGTTCAAAAGTTATTCAAAAAACAAGTTGCCATTATGAGTCTATGGGAAAAGTTAACACAATATTTGACGCTTTCGCAAATGCACTTTTCAGTGTCGCAAATGGCCCTAGTAGTGTCACAAATCTGCCATTTTGTTTTCAGTTGGTGATCAGAAAAATGCTTGGCATTTATATTTGGCATCCTCTAGGGACACCACTCTTTCTGTGTTCACCTAGTCAGACCATGAGGATGCTAGCCATGTCTTTATTTTGGGGTTAAACACCCCAGAAATATGTTTTTAAAATTTCTGAAAACAGTAGTGTCACAAAGTAGTGTCGCAGGCATGACACTTTCGCAAATTTTTGTGAAAAGTGTCGCAATTGCGACACTACTTATCAGGCTATGGCCAAAATAACAGGAATTCTTTGCCGCCCTGCTGCAAACAAATGGTTTGGTGTTTTGGTCTGAAATTTGGAGGGAAGGCAGCCAATATCTCACTGATGTGCCTTTTGGTGGTTTGGTGAAAACATATTGCATGACTGAAAAGTTACAGTACTCCAAAGTTGGCATTTTTTCCCATAGACTAACATGGTGGCGTACACTGCGCCTTTTGGGGATCGTATCTCAAAGACGATGTGAGATACAGATTTTTTGTTGTGAGTTCCACAGCCCTATGCAGGCTTGTGCTTAAAGAAACTCAGCTAGGAAAATCCAATTTTTTGTGACATTTAAATTTTTTTTCTACGTCATGCGGTTGCTGAGATATTGGCAATTAAGTACTTCCAGTGCTCCTTTTAAGCTTTGATGCACATTACAATGCATACATTCTTTGTACACACTGTGTTACTCTATGCACCTTTGGGCTGCAATTTGGAGGGAAGGCAGCCAACATCTCACAGATATGTCTTTTGGTGGTTTGATACACTTTGGTTAGTACAGTTGTGACTTGTAGGCCTCAGTTATGCAGTGGTGCCCTGGTACTGTATCCTGAGTAGAGAGACACAGCAAAACTGAGGCTGTGGATATCTATGGTGTACCTTCCTAATTGCAAGTTCAGTAAAGTTAGCACGTTAGGAGTTGCATGGTCTCAGCCAGGCAATGACCCCACCCACCCCCACAGACCAGGTACTGCGTACTGAGTGTAGAGCCACAGGTAAAATAAGGGCATGGACATCAATGGTATACTTCCCTGATTCCAGCTGTACACAAGTTTCCACAGTTAGGAGTTGCACAGTCTCAGCCAGGAATTCACCCCTCACCCCTCCAACCAGAGGAGGTACTGCATCTTGAGTGGAAAGGTACGGTAAAACAAAAGGCCATGGACATCAACGGTACACCTCCCTGATTGCAGGTACACTCTAGTTACCACACTTATGACTTGCACGGCCTCAGCGATGCAATGCTCCTCCCACACTATAGGCCAGGTACTGTATCCTGAGTGGAGAGACACAGCAAAACTGAGGCTGTGGAGATCAATGGTACACCTCCCTAATTGCAAGTACACTCAAATTAGCACAGTTAGGAGTTGCATGGCATCAGCCAGGCAATGACCCCCAACCCCCTACACAGACCAGGTACTGCGTACTGAGTGTAGAACCACAGCAAAAATAAGTCCATGGACATCAATGGTACACTTTCCTGATTGCAGCTGTGCACAAGTTTGCACAGTTAGAAGTTGCACAGTCTCAGTCAGGAATTTTCCCTCCCCCCAACCAGAGGAGGTACTGCATCCTGAGTGGCGAGCCATAGTAAAATAAAAGGCCATGGACATCAACGGTACACCTCCTTGATTACAGGTACACTGCAGTTAACACACTTATGACTTGCACGTCCTCAGCCACGCAATGCTCCCCCCACACTGCAGATTAGGTAATGTGTCCTGAGTATAGGGTACAGCAAAACTGAGGCTGTGGACATCAATGGTATACCTTCCAAATTGCAAGCAGGCTCAAGTTAGTACAGTTAGGAGTTGCATAGCCTCAGCCAGGCAATGCCCACCCCTGACCCTCAGACCAGGTACTGCATACTGAGTGTAGACCTACAGTAAAATCGGCCCGTGCACATCGATAGTGCACCTCAAGTTAGCACAGTTAGGAGTTGCATGGCATCAGCCAGGCAATGCCCCAACCCCCCTACACAGACCAGGTACTGTGTACTGAGTGTGGAACCACAGGAAAAATAAGTCCATGGACATCAATGGTACACTTTCCTGATTGCAGCTGTGCACAAGTTTGCACAGTTAGGAGTTGCACAGTCTCAGTCAGGAATCCCCCCCCAACCAGAGGAGGTACTGCATCCTGAGTGGTGAGCCATAGTAAAACAAAAAGGGCATGGACATCGACAGTATACCTCCTTGATTATAGGTACACTGCAGTAACCACACTTATGACTTGCACGTCTTCAGTTACGCAATGCTCCCCCCACACTGCACATTAGGTTATGTGTCCTGAGTGTAGGGTTCAGCAAACCTGAGGCTGTGAACATCAGTGGTATACCTTCCCAATTGCAAGTAGACTCAAGTTAGTACACTTAGGAGTTGCATGGCCTCAGCCAGGCTATGCTCACCCCCAACCCTCAGACCAGGTACTGCATGCTGAGTGTAGATCTACAGTAAAAATAAACCCATGCACATTAATGGTGCCCCTCCCTGATTGCAGCTGTAGACAAGTTTGCACAGTTAGGACTTGGACAGTCTCACCCAGGAATCTCACACTCCCAGGCCAGAGCAGGAACTGCATACAGAGTGGAGAACCACAGGAAAAGAAAGACCAGGGAGATGGATGGTAGACCTCTGTTATTTCAGGCACACTACAGTGTGCACAGTTGTACCTTACATGGCCTCAGTCACGGAATGCTCCTGCCACACTACAAAAGAGGTAGTGTATCCTGAGTGGTTAGAGAGAGCAAAACTGAGGGTGTGGACACCAATGGTATACTGACCTAATTGCAAGTACACTCTAGCTAGGACAGTTAGCAGTTGTATGCCTCAGCTAGGCAATGGCCCCTAGCACAACAGAGACCAGGTACTGCATGTTGAGTGGAGGGACACAGTGAAAGTGAGGCAGTGGATATAATGGTACACGTCCTTGATAATCGGTACTCTTCAGTTACCACAGTTATGAACTGCATGGCTTCACCCAGGGTATGCCCCCCATGAAAAGGTGCTGCATACTGACTAGAACTACTATTTTTTACAAGTTGTTCAATAAAAATAATGTATTGTTATAAAAAGATTTTATTTGTACACAAAATATGTATAAAGACATATCTTTTTTCAGCAAAATCAAAATAGACTTACAAAAATATTTAGAAATATCTGTTTGAAACAATGTATTTTTTTTATACAAAAATAAATGCCTTGTAAAAATAAATTAAATACAAAAAATTAGGTTGTTCATCAAAAACAGAAGGAGGTGTGTTGCCTGGCTCAGTCAGCCCAGGCCGGAAACTGGAAAAAGTGGGCGCATCAAGTGGAAGCTGTTGCACCAGCTTGAGAGAAAATACTGGACGTAGCTGTGGAGGCTGTCCATCAGTGGTTAGGGAGACTGCTCATGGCAACAGGTGAAGCAGTGCTGCAGTCCGCACTGGCACCTGCCGCTGTGCTCACATGCTCGAGCACAAGATTGACTGCTGCTTGCTGAGCAGTTAATAGGCTTATAATTTTTTCTTGTTGTTCTGTGATTGTTTTAAATCATTGTCGTGTTGTCTTTTCATAGCTCTGATTTCATTTGACAAACAGTCAACCTTGTGTTCGAGCCTCCGAACACAATGGCAGTGCACAGTGTGCAGCTTTTTACGTAGCTGATCTGTAAAGAGAAAAAACAAACTATTACTATGTGAGAATGTTGTTATGTATAGAAATCTATTACTGGGATGGAGTTATAACGGTATTGTATCTATGTAATTATAGTGTTATGAAGCAGTAGGTGTGTCAGTAGTGTATCACAAGTTGAAATGCTGCCACAATATATACAGTCTGTGCTATGTATGTTGCTTAACTGTGTTGTGTGTACAATTGCATATGAGGCACTGTATTGTGAGTTTACACTGTCAGTAAAAGCAAGTATATATATTTATGTTAGCGCATCATCATAAAGTAACACACCAGTTGGAAAGTAAATAATTACATTTAATCATCTACATGTCCTACTCCTATAGGTACACATAACAGATTGCATACCATGTCTTGTCTGGTATACATGATTGTTTATAAGTGAAGAAATGTTATGGCATCTAGGGATTGTTTGTGATCATCTACATTATGTCCCTGCCCCCCGCCCTGTCATTGTGTGAGTGGTGGATATACTATGTTATGACTGAAGAGTCACAGATAAACAAATCCTAGGTATAGTGATACTACAACTACATTGCTTACATACTGCAATAGTTTGGATAGTTGTGGATTTCATGGTACCAGGGAGGTGAGACCTCCCTGTGCAGACTTACAAGAGAACTAGGTTATGTGTATTAACAGTAGAGCTCCATGGTAACAGTAATAGGGTGGCAGGACAGTTAACTGCTGTATGTAATGGTGCAGTGAACAGTACCAGGCTAAAAGCCAGGTGGTGGGTCATTGGAGTAGAGTTAAATAACACAAAAGGCAATGTCATAGGTATTACAACTGTGTTATTGCAGTAATATAGTACATGGCACAGTTACTAGTTGTATCTTGTAGCTATGCAGTGACAGGTGGTGGTATCCAAGATATGAGTAGCTGATGTACTTTGTACCTCTGATTGTTGTATTAATAAATACTTTTACATGAAATAATACAATAGCAAGAAAAAATCCTGGACTCTGATTGGTCAGTCTGGGACTGGACCCGTGATGTTATCCCAGTACAACATCACGGGTCTAGTCTCAGCACTGTTAACCTGTAGATGGCCATATGCTCCATATGGTTGATTGTTTCATCTTCTCTAAAAAAACAGAAATATAATTTCACACAAAAACATATTTACAATGATTTTTTTAATTCTGTATAACAACGAGCCACTGTATAATAGCAATAATGGCATCCAGGGTGTGTGTCGTTTGGGATAACGTCACGCCTCAGTAATTGGACGCACTCGGCCTGCAGCCTCGTTGCCAACTACCTGAGGTGTGATGTTATCCCAGCACAACAGACACCCTGGAGGGCATTATTGTTTAATTAACTGATACTCTTTGCAGTACTGTATAATGTTTGTGTCAGTTTTTTTTCTTGCTCGACTTATGTTCAGGGCTAGCAGCACACTCCTGCTTTACCTGTTGCACTGGTGTTTCTGATGTCTCCCCAACCACTGTAAGACAGATAGATGGTTTTTAACATACATGAAGGTATTTCAGTTCTCTAAATGATACTGTTATTGTGACAAGGTACCTTTGTAAATGAGCCTATGGCTCAAAGGTTTTCCAAACTGCTGTTTAAATAAATAAATAAATATTGTATTCTGAGTGTTGACAAATACTTTAAACAAAAGGATTGTGTCTATACAGTTCAGCTGTATTAGTTTATTAGGTTGTTATTGAAAAAGTTATTAGTTGTTTACTAGCAGCTAAATAATAAGAGTCCTTATCTACAAGTGATGGGAGATACTGCATCCTGAGTAGAAAGTTACACATAAAGAAAGTAGAGACACAGTGATACTGTATGTGTGTTGTCACAGTTTGAGAAATATTTGAACTGGTAAGAAGTATATGGTATTACACATGGAAATCTCACTGCTGCAGGTGTAACCCTCCCACTGCACAATGCGCCAGTGTATTTTTAAAGTTTAACAATGGTCATGAACATCTGACTGACAGGTAACCAAATGAATGGTAGACAACTTGGAACACTTAGGTGTTTCATGACATGACACAGGCAATGTCACGTCATCTACACATACAAGTTATGAATAGTGCCTTTGCAGTGATAGTGAAAGAAAGTCTATGGAGATAAATGGTGTGACTCTGTGAGAGGGGGGCATTACTGTTCCATGGGTTTTGACCAGTTACATGCATGGCAACTGTTCACTTATTGGGTACACAATGTATATTTCAGTTGATGATTACAAGTTTTATCTCAACAAGAAAGTTACAGTCTTTAGCTGCAGTGTTACAATTATTGGGTACTGTTGCTGTTCCCGTACCCTGCCCTCACCCCCACATACTCTGTTCAGACACAGACAGACTGGTATTTAAGCAATAAGGCATAACAGGGTGTGGGTTACTGGGGATTTACCCATGCTTTGTGTGGTGTGTCATGAGGCACGGCCGAGTGGCTTAACCACACAAGAAGTGAATAAATCACCCAATAATTCATATCCTGGAGTGCCTTATTGTGATAACACAATAGATCCATGTGTAACATTCATTTAAAATGTGTTTAATTATGCTTTTCACAAATGCCATTAGTCAGCTGTTGGTTATGCAGGATTTAACCATGTTCATGTGACATGTTTTGACCCATGAGGTTACAGGATTTTCACACAACATTGTATAATGTATACCAATTTGATAGTAACATATTCATTGAAATGATTTTCTATGTAATAGTTAGGAAATCACTATGGCTATAGTTGTGATACATACTTATGAGTTCACTTTTGTTCAAACAGAACTCTGTTTTGTGACTAAATACTTCGTTCTTCTCTATGTAATTCTTTCTGAGTCATTAGTACTGTGTAAGGTATTGCTTTTTAGTCATACAGTTAAGATGTGGTCTGTCTTTACTGTAGAACACACAGTGGGGTACTCTTACTGGCAACAATTTCAGAACAACTTGCTAATAATTGAGGTCAATATACTTGGGAAATTTTAGTTTATTAGTCTAGGAATTAATACCTTTGAGCCAGGGCTCTTTTACAAAGGTTCCACGTCATAAAGAACATTTAACAAAGCACGATACACATTACAGGTAAAACCAGACAGGAAAGTTACATCATAAATTTGCTATTAACAGTTTAAGGCAGTAACGTTTTTAAGTTTCATAGAAAAACAAGCTATAACAGGTTCAGCGGTAGACAATTTCGAGGTTAAGGAAACTTCCAGGAGAGGGTGATCATTAGGCGCAAAAGGAGGCTAGAGAGGAGGAAAGGTGGTGAGCGGGAAAGTAAGTGAGAGGGACAGGAAAAAGGGGGAGTGAGTTTGGGTGGGAGACAGGAAGTAGTAGAGGTACCAGAGGGTTCATTAGTCAGGGAGGAAGAGACCTCAGATGTGAGGATGGACATGAGGAGTAGTAGTCTTTATCTAGCGCAGTCACAGTTGCTAGTGGTGGTGAGGTGGGCAGAGCATGGATTTGAAAGCTCAAGCGAGGTTGAGGATAGATGGTGGACTAAGTGCATTGAAACCATGTGAGCCCTATATGTGAAAGATCTTTGTCCCTGTGCAGTCAGCATCTCGGAACCAGGAAAGGTTGGCGTTCAGATCTGGTGGAGGGTCGTGAGCCAGGATTCAGTCCAGAGTAGGTTTTGAATACATGAAGGTCAGTCCCAAGATAGATTTTTTGCCATTGTGCAGGTGAGATAAATAAGATAATTTGATAGAGTTCAACCAGCCTGATTCATAGTACAGATCACACGTGTGAGTCAGTCTTTGAGCCCCCATGAGGAGCCGGCAGGCCTTATTTAGACTGATTGAGATACCTTAGAGCAGTGGAGGTAGCTGAGCCATAAATAATAATAAGGCCATAGTCAATGATTGAGATTATGGAACTCTGTATAGCTATTCTCAATGCCGCTTGATTTAGAAATTGACGGTTACGGAATAGTATTCCAAGGTGTTGGTTCACTGTTTTCGCAGTGTTGTCAATGTGGTTGCAAAGGTGAGCCCTTGGTCAAAGTGATGCCAAGGTATTTGAAAGTATTTACTTGGTCCAGTGTAATTCCGCAGAGGTTTGTATGGTGAGTGGAGTATGCCTATTTTTGTTTTGGTGATTGGAGAAGAGCATGGCTTTTGTTTTATTGTGGTTTAGCACAAGTTTACTATCCAGGAACCACCTTTCAACACTAGAAAGCAAGTTGCAGACTTTTTCATAGGAGTTGGATCCTTGTGGGAAGAGAATTACAGCATCATCAGTGTATAAGATTATTTTCTCCTGGCAGATATCTGGGAGGAGTTAAGAAACAGGCTAAAGGAGGCGGTCCAAGAATTGATCCCTGTGGTACACCGAGAGAACTGGTTTGAAGTCAGAGAGTTCATTAGAGATTTTTACAGCCTGTGACCGATTGGACAGGTAACTTTTAACCCAAGCACAAGGACCTTCGGCCAGGCCTAGGCTAGAAAGTAGGGAGGTAAGTAGGCCATGATGGACTGTGTTGAAAGCTTTTGTAAGATCGATAAAGACTGCACCTGTTTGGCATCCTTTGTCCAGGGCTGAGTGGACTTCTGCAGAGAAATCAAGTAAGGCAGTTGTTGTACTATGTCCTTTCCTAAAGCCATGCTATTGATTACAGAGTAGATTGTGTTTGTCCAGGTAATCAGAGAGTTGGTCTGCCACTATTCGTTCAAGTGCTTTGGAGAGGGGAGGGAGTATTGATATTGGTCGATAGTTTCCTGTCGAGGGTTTTGTTCCCCCCTTTGTGCACTGGCGTAACTATGGCAGATTTCCATTTGTTGGGAAATTGACTTTGGCAAAGTGACAGATTAAGAATTTTGCAAGGGTGAATTACTTCATCCAGGGTGAGAGACAGGATTTTAGATCTAGCGTGTCACTACTTGTTCTGGATTTAGCAGGCCTTTCTTGTGTACTTGTGTGCTTGTGCAATTTGATTTTCTTGAAGTAAAATTGTGGTTTGTCACGAGGTGTGTTTTGTGATACTAGGCTAGGCACAGAGTAAGTCCGAGAAGAAATCTGGGGGAGGACCCCACTAAGGTCTGTGAATGTCTTATTAAGCACATCTGCAATAGACTTTGGGTCAAGTGGTGGATCCATCAACTTTCATAATGGTAGGTGACGATTTTGATTGTTTACCCATTATGTTTGGATGTTATCCCAAAAAGCTCTTCCATCACCCCAGGTGGATTCAAGGGCATTTTTGAAATAGGCGCTCTTCATTTGCCTAATTTGTGAGGTACATCTATTTCATGCCTGCTTGTATTTTAGGGTATCATGAGGTGAGCCTGTGTCTCTGGCAACTGCCCAGAGGTGGTCCCGAACCTTGAGCTCGGCAAGTAGTTTGGCAGTAATCCATGGATTTGATAGCGCTTTGATTTTAAGTTTTTTACTCAGGTATAAGTCATATGCAGAGTTGAAAGATTTAATGAAGTATTCTAGTGCGTATTAATATCAGTTGATTCAAGGAGTTAGCGCCCAGTCCTGTTGTAGGAGATGGGTTTTCAACTTGATAAGATTCCCATAAGGCAATACTCTGCTTGTTATAACTTTGGGGGTGGCTTGAGAAATTTATTAGGCCAGGTACAGGACACTGGGGAGTGGTCACTGAGGAGTCAGGGAGGACTTTAATGTTTTTATCCAGTCAGGGTGATTTGAGAACCCAGTCAATAAGGTGCTTGTACCAGTTTTGTAATTTTTCCGGGTGGGGAGGTTACCATCTGAGTCAGGTTTGCTGCTAGGATGTCATCTTTGTAAAGCCAGTGTCAGAGATGAGCCAGTTTATGTTGAAATCCCCGAGGAGGAGGAGCTCATTTTCAGAGGGCTGCAGACTAACAAAATCAAGTACAGACTTAATACTGGCATGGTGGTCTTTTGAGGGATATAGACTCGGCCACTGTGAGAACTTTGTTTTGTGCACAAGAAGCAGTTTGATAGGGAGGAGTTGCATCTCATGTTTGTGGGGTGAAGCTGCTGCGTTGACAGGAGAGGTTGTCCTTTATGTAGATAGCACAGCCCCACCTTCTTGCTTCTTGCCCGGTTTAGTCTGAAAAGATTGTAGCCTCTGCTTAGACCGCATGATCCAGGGAAAGGGAGATAGCCAGTTTCCACAATGGCTAGTATATCAGGGTTTTTTGTCCAGCAGAGTTTGAAGAGATGCCAATTTGGGAAGGAGGCTGCAGATATTTAGAGTGATAATGGAGAGACTACCAACTTTCCCTGTTTTGTCGACTTCAGTGCAACAGGACCAGGGTTTGGGTGTATCCCACAGATATTAAAAGTAGGAGGAGCAGGAGTTTCAGCGATGCCATTCATAGTTCATAATAGGTTGGAGTGAGTTTCTGCTTGTACTTTTTAAGATGCTTGGATTGTCTTCTGGAGTCCCAGTAGAGGGTGATCGTTAGTGAGTTACAATGATGTGGCAGTTTCCAATTAGGAAATATGGCTCTTTGCACCCAGATATTAATTGGGTGATGTTTGTTTAAGACTTCCAGAGTAAAAGCCATGGTACAATGTTTTGGGTAGTAGTATAGAAAAGTGAGAGTAGGTGGAGGGGTAGGGTAGGCAGAGGGAGGGAGTTGGTATAAAGGGAAAAGGAGGGTGAGGGTGAGCAGGAACAGGTGGTGGGGACTAAGCCAAGCATTTTTGTAGCGAGGCAGAGAGAGGCAGTAGTGTGTGGGCTAGGCAGTGGAGGGGGTGGCGAGCAATAGGAGGTCAGTGGGTCTGGTTTGAGTGGGCTAAGGTGGATAGCTAAGCACTATGGCAGAAATACAGAGAAAAATGAAAAAAAAAAAGACTGGGAGGGTTTGGTGCCAGAGGATTTAAGAGAAGTGCTATAGTACTGTTGAGATCCAGGATCACATAATATGTTAAAGTTCCTGAAAGGTGATAAACTGTGGCCTGGGCATATGCAATGTGTAAAATCCTTTTGTCTATATGTTTCTTTTGTTCTTCAAAGTCCTCAGAGATAAGTACAATACCTTGGGAGTAGGTCAGACAGTAGGCATATGCAATGTGTGAAATCCTTTTGTCTGTATGTTTCCTTTGATCTTCAAAGTCCTCAGAGACAAGTACAATACCTTTGGAAAAGGTCAGACAAAAATGTTGATTCAGTCACAAAATGTGTTAAAATTCCTTTGTTCTTTAAAGTCCACAAGTGCAGTTGCTTTAAGAGTGGTCAGATGAGAATGTTGAAAATGTTGATTCAGTTGCAGGACCCAGCATCACCATGTTTGTAAGACTAGTTGTAAGGCATATGCTTCCTTGGGGAGGCTTCAAGAAAGTTGATTTAAAATTAAAAAGCTGATACCTGATGATGGCGATTTGCAGAAATTCAGTCCAGGAGACTTTCACCAATGTTGTGTGCAAGAATGGCACAGGTATTCCCAGCAGAAAAACATGTAAATGAACAAAACTAACCTACAGACACAGACAAGCACAAGCAGCCACCACACAGCCCCAGGAGGAGGAGCTTGAGTTAGTTTAAATTAGTTATTCTATGTGCTCAGCGATTGTTTTTTGTGTGATAATATGCAAACTATTTCCAGTTTGCACTTTGTAGACTGATACAAATTGTACAGTACATATCAATCTTACAGCAGCTTAGTGGGGTCACTGCATCAAAGTGTGATCGATGTAGACCTGTAATAGTAACAACGGTTACGTTTTTCTTGTGCAATTTTCTTAACCTTCTGACTCAACAAGAATTACACTGTCTGTGTCAGAATGTTCAGCCTCCACAGCCTGTTCTGCAGCTGGTACTACCTCGCTTTGTGGTGGGGAATGCCTTCAGCGATCTATGAAATGAGAGATTAGAAAGATTGCATTGAGTGTGGTATTTGTGTGATTCTAATCGTTGATAGATTTGTCATTAAAACAATGTATGGCATTGATAGTTTATATTACTATCTATAATGTCAATGGATAATTTTGAACCTTGGCAACTGTATGTCTAAGCTGCCCATGCATTTCAATAGAACATTGACATTTGATTGCTACAATGGTAAGATCCAATCAGAAAAGTCACATTTTTTAGATCATTTGAAGTTATTATTATAAGGGTCTAAAAATGCTTTTATTTGAGTCTTTGACAGTGTTATGAGAGCCTTATGTTGATCTTCTTACTACTGTGCTTTTACAGGATACTCTGGAGAGGTTGGGGTTATGTTAAATTATCAATTAAATCATTACTTGAGGGTAATATGCCACCGAACTTTGTGCCGTACAACATTATACCCACAGGTGGTCATTAAGTAGTACATGTACGTAACTCAGCAGAGTTCATCATTGTTTCCTTAACACAATAATAATGTAAAATGTTTTTTTTCTACAAAAGAAAACATGTTTAGTGACACATAGTTTCTGTACTCACGGTCTGTTAGGTGCTCCCCTGCTTGTGGCTTTCCTGCTGCCTCCCACATCTCATGAGCGAGGTAGTACCAGGTGACATCACTGTCCGGTATCTCCTCTCTCTGTTTCAATACATAGACCCGCTGGCACAACAGCTTCCACTTCCTTTTATACATTACCGGGGTTTTGTTACGTACCTTGTGGATGGTACACGTATATTCGTGGATGCGGATCCACATTTTTCCAGTTTCATATTGGTACTATGCATTAGTATGCGTACGTTTCCCCTTGCCTGGGCTGACTGAGCCAGGCAACACACCTCCCTCTGTGACCACAGACGCAAACTTAATCAGTAAGTTTTCCTGTAGAAAGCTGTAATAAATAGAGAATAAACAGTATGTTAGAACACAGTGTTGTGAGATATTCATTTGTTCAGGTGTATACATCTCATAGTGAAGATGATCACACACTTAAATGTTTGTGATTGTATATTTACAGTAATATGGTGTTCATTAATACAAGTGATGGATTGTGTGTATACAATATCTGGTGTTGCTTTGTGGCACTGCAGTGTGAGCTGCACAGTTCACTGTGTAGCGTTAACGGTAGCACCATGCCATTCACTGCTGCTGTTTCTAGTTTTGTACAGGTGTTGTTGGACATCATTGGTACTATAGCTGCCGAGTACAATATTGTATGGCAACTTGGGGGGGTGGGTGATTCTTAGTACTATTGCTGCCAGGAACATAATCATATAGGCAATCAGAGGGAGGGGAATAGTTAATGTGGTCAGAATGTTTAATAGCTTGAGTAATCATTACATAATATGAAATAAAAAAAATAATGTTTTACATTAAATGTTTCAGTCTGTCTTAGACGTATAGTGAAACAAAACAGTTATTTTTAAATAGAGCCATCTATTTGTATGTCTGTATGTCTAATGAAACTCAGAACAGTTACGTGAATCTGAATGCATGTAACAGTGTGATAGGAAGATAGTATAATTTTGTATGTGTGTGTAATCAGTGCAGCTTTTCTATTTTATTGACCAATTTAATGGGCTCTTAAAAGAGCCTTTTGTTTACAATTCTGCCTGCTGTTACAGCCTGATATTTTTAGAGGACTGTGAGTATCCCATCTCGAAGGTCACCCAGGAAAAGGCAATTTCCAGCATGTGAGAAGTGCACACCATCTGGTAGGTAGAGACAATCATTACAATATTTAATTTGAGGATGACGTATGGTGTGCATCCCAGCCATGCGAAGGTATCCAGATATTTGAATGTTTACCTTTCTGCGAGCTCTGTCAAGCAGGTACATGTGCTGCTCTGCTTGCCAGACTCTACACTCTGTAATGTCAGAAAAAATGATCTTACTGGCAGGTAACATATTCATGATAGAAGCAAGATCTAATTTTGCTTCTGAGACTAAATCTACCCATCTTTTGGCACCCAAATCATTGCCTCCAAGATGAATCAGCAGTATGTCTGGCCGAACTTGAGTAGTCAAAAGTCTGTGCATTGTTGGCATGAGATGCACCCACTTCATGCCACCTCTGCCAAACCATTTTACAGAGCAATTTGGAAGCTGCAGGTCTCTCCCAAAATCACTCCTCTGAGCATACTCTGAAGCACGCCTTACTATGCTGCTGCCCACTACCCACACGTTCCATCTGCCATTCTTAGCTTTTAAACTGAGAAGTGGACAGAGAGCTGCAAAAAAAAAAAAGTGTTTCTCCTGCAGTGGCTAGCCACAAGTGAATGTGAAACTAACTTTTCCCTCTCTGCTTCAACACTGATTTTGTGGGCTGATACTAAACACACTGATTTGGCATGCTATTGGTTAATGATGTACCATGTTTGACCAATACAGTGCATGCACTGACTATTACTACACTGAATGGCTGTTCTCACTGTCAAACACAAATGCAGAAATATTTCTTAGAGGGGAAATTGCAACATTGCTATTGGCTACTTCAAACAATTACAGCTTAACAGAGAAATGTGATTGGTTGTGTCTCTTGTTATGATACACGTGCTGCTTGCTTCTGCCTCCATTTGCAGCTCTATCTGTGCTTGTAAGTACTGATTAAGACTCTAACTTTAAACTGTTATAACTTTTTTTAACAGTATGGCAGGTAAATAATATTGTCATAGTCAAATACAGCATCAAAAAATGTTTTGTTTAATACTATTTTTGTACTGCTAATGGTTTTTATGACGCTAGAAAAGTTGATTTGAAAATGTGATGTACTTACAGAGTAAGAAGCAGGGTGTCTCCGGTTTTCTCAAAGATGGCTGCTATGTCCTTCTTCTTCACTGTTCAGTGGTTGTGATTGGCAGTTCGATATGGCCTGATATATGCAGTGATACATTGGTTGCAGCATCTGTCAGTCAAATAGCCACCAGTCTGTGATTGGCTGACTGTGAAAGGGGGTGTAAAATAATTTGCATTTGCGAAAGTGTCATGCGTGGGACACTATTATTCGACACTGTCATGCGTGCGACATTACTTTGTGACACTATATTCGACAATGTCGCACACTCGACACTACTTTTTTTGAAAGTGTCGCATGCACGACACTATATTTTTTTGAAAGCATTGCACGTTTGACACTACTTTTCAGATTAAAAAACAGTTTTTATTAGTTAGAACAGCAGTGTGGATGTTTAACATTGCATCACTGTTAATTTTTTTACATTTTTTCATATTTATTGTCATATTATTATTGGTGTTATGTTCATCACCATTTGAAAAGACTGTTGCTTCACTGACCTTCACTTACTACAGTAATTATCTCAACAATGTTTACTAGGCAGTAGTATTTGTTGTTCTTATATGACATAGAGATGGTGCACGATAGTATGTGATGTTAGAAACACACTAAAGACATGGATTTAAAATTTTATTTTTTTCTGTACTTCCCATACAGGTGTCTGATTGTTCTGTAAGATTGGTGTACTCAACTGTTAATAGTGAAACATGGAAGATGCCATCTAAACACAGACAGAAGTATATGCAGAGATGAAACAGGTATCACAGTAGTTCACTGTTGCATAAGGGTGATGTGAAAGTCAGTGATGCTTGTTCAAGATGTGAAATGATTCAATATCCCAGTAAAGGAGTGGATTCAGAGCTTTATCACTCTGTAGGGAAAGGACATGCTTGCTCAACAGCAAGGAAACAATGTGTAGCTAAGCAACAGTTGTGTAGATCTGTAAGCAGAAAAGCTACAGTTGAAAGACACGCATAAACACACATACTATGCAGCACTGAAAATGTAGGGCTGCTGATGCGTATCTGAGGAAGCAGAAGTATTTTCGATTTCTAGCTTCTAAAGCCAAGATTGAAAGACTTATTGCTGCTGTGATGAGACGTGAGAGCAGAAAAATAAAGAGTCATCTCAGCTTGATGAAATTGCGCCTGAAAGTATGAACATTTGTTAATGGAGCAGTTTTTGCTCTTCAACGTTTGTTGCGTAAGATGTCTCCTGTACTTGAGCAGTTTAGGAAAATTGTGTATGATATAAAGATGAGGCTACAACGATATCCTATCTTGAACCTGTACAATTTCTGTGATGTTTTCACAGGACAGTGGCTGCACACACAGCACTCAGAGGCATATTTCTGGGAGGAGTCATATTACTCTCAGAAAAAGGACAGCAAGTTGTGCATTGATGAGTCCAGCAAAGTGTGTAATGTGCCCAGTGTGTGTGATGATACTATGATGGAGTCAGATGATGAATCTGAGGCAACTATTCAGCCTCGTAAACGTCACTGTCTCTCATGGACATGCGATGACACTTGCAACCGTAAGCAATCATTGAGAAAGTTGAGCACTTTATCAACCTGTTTGTCATTACTGATCGTAAAGACAGACATACAGTAAACTGTTTGAGAGCATAGACCTTTGTGAAATCCATTCACACACTGGACTTATGGGTCACTCCCTTGCATGCATAGATAGTGGTGTTTGTGATGGTGTCTTTCACCATATGCACATGCTGGGAGTACATCAATCAGGGATGAGAAACTTTGTGTACAGGGTACATGAAGTTCATCGAGTTGT
This sequence comes from Neoceratodus forsteri, assembly GCA_016271365.2. Lineage (NCBI taxonomy): Eukaryota > Metazoa > Chordata > Ceratodontiformes > Ceratodontidae > Neoceratodus > Neoceratodus forsteri. Next base: position 1,389,081,859 of record CM028131.1, on the reverse strand, counting down.
CACTCAGTATACTCATCTGAATGAGTTACTGCTGTCTGGTGACATGCATGGTGCCAATCAATTTTTGAAACAGCTGCGACGTGTCAGCAGTGTGACTGATACTGTGGTTACTCAGGGATCAATTACTGATGGGAATTGTGTGTCTGTCCTAGAAAGTAATATTCTCAAACAGTTTGGGAAATCAATTGCCAAATTTGAGTTGGCAAAGAAACAGAAGTTTGACTCTGTATGTGTGTCATGTGGACACCTTTGTTACGAGAAACAAACGGTCACAGTGAACCTGGAAACCTTGTCACCATACAATGAAATGTGGTTTCGACTTTCAGCATTTCTGCTGTTAAAGTCTGACTTTCAGTGAGACCCAATCACTGTGATGTGCATGCACTGTTTTTCCAAAGTGAAGTGTAACATTCTGCCACCAAGGTCAGTCTTGAACAACATGAAGGCACATGTGATACCAACTGAGACTGCCACATTGAATTTGTTTGAAAGGATTCTTATTCAGACAATGAAACCATTTCAAACCATTCTATGTATGAACACAAAGACATGGAATATTCTACAAAAAGAACTCATCAGATCTCTTAAGGGTTCCATCATGTATCTTCCACTTAATCTGCAGGAAAATGTGGAGGCTATCTCCATTGAAAACACTTTGGTCATTCTTGTAAATGGCGTGCCAACAAAGTCTAAGGTGATCTGGCAGGATGTTGTTAATGTTGAGAAGGTGAAGCTTGCCCTTACTCACTTAAAGAACAACAATCCTTTTTATGCAGACCTTAATATTGATCACATCACTAGTGTGCCTCTTGATCATGATGAGTTGGAAAGCACAAAGCCAATTATTGAGAAGGTCCATGTTGCAACAAATGATAATGTGTACAAACAATATACAATTCATCCACTACATGGCAGAGATCCGGTAGGGGACAACATTGATCTCTGTCAAATGAAACAGGTGGAAGGTGAGCCTGTCAGCATTTGGGAGGCAACACTGGAAGCATGCTGTTTCCCAGACTTATTCCCAAAAGGGTCAGGTGGTCACCTGGTTGAAAGAGAAGTGCGTTTACAGGGTGCTGAGTACCAAACAAAGCTGTGTGCTCAGTAAAAATGGCAAATTCAGATGCAACATACAGTACCTGTTTCATCTCCTGTGGGAGAGTGAACTTAGCATATTGTCTGCGTCTATTACGCATACTATTCGTCTGACTACTCCATATGATGGAATTACAGCTGCACAGTTTCTTGAGAAATTGAAGCAGAAAGATGAAAATGTGCAAGTTAATTTGTCTTCTATTCTGTCAAGTCTACGTGGCATCAAAGAATATTGGTACTGCAGACACTCTGAGGTGATGACAATGCTGCAAGAGCATGGTGCAGCTACATGGTTTGTCACACTCAATTGTGCCGAGTATGCCTGGGATGAGGTCATAGAACTGTTGAAGTGGGCAAATTCTGATGTTGAGGGTATTTCATCAATGACTCTCAGAGAGATGTGCTCACTTGACCCTGTCTCTGTCACAAGGCATTTCCACAAGCGGTTCCATGATATTCTGACTTTCATTTTGTCAAAGAACAATCCGCCTCTTGGTGTTGTGGAACACTACTTTTGGAGGATGGCATATCAGGTGCGAGGTGCTCCTCATATTCACATGTTGCTGTGGATCAAGGATGCCCCATGTATAGGTGAGCATGAAGCAGCACAAGTGCTCTCATTCATCAAGAAATACATAACTTACCGCATTCCGCACAAGTACGACAGTCCAACACTGTGGAAGTTGGTGAAAAAGTTCCAGCACCATATTTGTGTGAAATACTGCCACTGGGTAGTGAAGAACAAATCTGATTGGTACACAAGATGTCATTTTGGATTTCCTAGACGTGTCTGTCAGGACGGTTGCATGAATGATCTGTTTTCAGCAATGCGACACCACTTGAAGGCAAAATCAACCAAGAGGGTATATGAGTTACCCAGAGATGAGAAAGAGGTGTACATCAATGACTACAACCTTACTCTTCTCCTAATGTGGCAAGCAAACATAGATGTTCAATTTGTGGCTGACAACTCATTGGCTCTGGTGCGGTATGTCACTTCATACATAACTAAACATGAGCAGACTAGCTTGCAAGATCTTTGGGAAGATATTGCTAGTTCAAGCAAGAGCCTGACATCTCAGTTGTGGTCACTAGGCTTGAAGACCCTTTCACACAGAGAATGTGGTGCTTATGAGGCTGGTGATCGCTGGTACACATCTGTACGGCAAGTCTGATGCTGTCCGCTTTCTCAGTGTGAACTACAAAGAGAAGTGAAAACATGTACTTATTCCTCATGCTGAGATTGAGGCACTGGCTGTCAAAAGACCCTCTTCAAGACATATCTTGAAGAATAACCTCATTGACACATACTACCCCTGTAGACATGAAGATATGGATGATATATGTCTATTTCAGGTGGCAAAGTGGTATGACTACAAGACAAATGTCTCACCTGATTGGACACGTGACATTTACAAGGTCAGAGGAGTGGATGGCTGTCTTGTTAAGAGACATAAGCCTTGGCTCATTGACCACTGTAAGTTACATCTAGGCACATCTGAGAACAGAGAGCATTACTACTTTGCTCTGCTATTCCTATTTAGACCCTGGAGGAATGAGGCTGAATTGAAAGGTGACTGTGATACATTCAAGGAAGAGTTTAGTCACAGTTATGAGACATTCAAAAGTCTTTACTTAGAGATATACATACACAGACTAGATACTGAGAAGGAGCAGCTTGAAAAGGCACAAAAGCTACTTGAGGAGGATACTCCTGTTAGCTCACAGGACAATCTGGATCTAGAAGGACAATTATCCTTGGGGAACCTCTGCCTCTGAATGCCCCAGAAGTACTCATGTCAGAAGTGGAGCGTGCCATGCAACACAGTACGCACTGTGGTGCTGTCCCAGCTGAGTTGAGAGACTCAATGAGCAGCAGCGTGTGGTTTACTCTGAGGTAACTGACGCTGTCCAGCATGGGATACTGCATGATGAGAAGAAATGTGACTGTCTTGACTACAAACCACTGCTGATGTTTGCTAGTGGCTCAGCTGGTATAGGGAAGAGTTTCCTTATTGAGGCTGTCACGGCTGAAATACGGAGCTTGACAGGGTCAGTGATGTCTGTTGCTGTTAGTGCTCCCACTGGACTGGCAGCATACAACATTGGTGGCGTGATGTTACACTGTCTGTTCATGTTGCCAGTGGAGCATGACAATGCAGGAGAGTATTGGAAACTGTCATTTGAAGTTGCATCTCAGCTTCATTCAATGTTTGTAAGATGAAGTTACTCATCATTAATGAGATTAGTATGGTCTCTAATTTGATGCTTGCCTGTATACATCTACATCTGCAGGAGATCCTGGGGACTGACTATGGAGATGCATTCTGTGGAAAAAGCATTGTTGTATTTGGAGACCTTTTACAGCTTGCACCTGTGAGTGCAGAACATGTCTTTGCAGCTCTGACTGTGAAGCAGGCCAAGAATACACTTGGCTGCATTGGAGGTTTGAACCTGTGGGAGTTATTTACCTATGTTGAGCTGTATCAAAACATGCGCCAAAGTGCTGACATGACTTACAAGGCACTGTTGGATCAAGCTCGTACAGGTTCTCTGTCACCAGAACATGTTGGAATGTTAAATGGATGAAGAATCAGAATGGACACCACATCCATAGAAACTGCATGTGATGTTTTTAGTGATGTGTGTTCCATGGGCACACGCATTGTGTGTCTTATGCCACGACTAAAGAAATGCACTGAGTTCAACAGTGTCAGGTTGCAGAGAGAAAATCAATCAATTCTCACACTGCATGCTGTTGACACAGTCAATGGTGTCATTTTAAGTCAGAAACTGGTAGCTAAAATGATTGAACGACTGTCTGAATTGAAGTGAGATGTTTCATGCACAGCTGGTCTAGAAGCTGTACTTACAGTTTGTAAGAATGCACGTGTCATGCTACACCGCAGTCTTGATGTGGATTGTGGTATGGTAAATGGTGCCATGGGTAACATCATTGACTTTGTCTACAATGTTCAAAAGACATTCATCGAGACACTTGTCCACTTTGACAACATGGAACATCCTGTCCTGATTGATCGTACTTGTGTTAAGTTCCAGGTATTGAAGGATATCTATGTGAACAGGAAACAGTTCCCAATATGTGTTGCATATGCTGTTTCCATTCACAAGTCTCAAGGCTTGAGTTTGGATTCAGCAATGGTGGACATAGGGACAGCCATTTTCAAAGATGGCATGAGCTACTTCGCACTTTCACACGTACGTAGTCTTTCTGGGTTGCACATCATAACAGTCGCACCTCAGAAGATACATGCTGACAAGCGCTGTATAGTTGAGTACAACAGATTAAGTACTCTATACCAGCCACAGATGTCTTTAATACCACTACCAATGTATGTGGTTGTCTCATATCCTTCAGTCACATCTACAGTTGATAACAAAAGAAAACAAGCTTGCACAACTGATGGAACTGTGCAGAGTTCTAAGAAGGTCACAATGTCAAATATAGATGCAGATCCAGCTGTTGTTCAAAAGTCAGTTGGAATGGCTGTTGTGCCTATGTTTGACAACAGTACTAGAGTTAACTGCTATGCTAATGCAGCCATGCAGGTCTTTCTCCATATGCCACATTTTGTTGAGGCAATATCTGCTTCGCAAGACACTGCCCTATCAAAGGAATTGAAGCAGGTTGTCAACATGGCTTCTGACCAGTCTAAGAATGTGCAGTCACTAACACCTCTGTGGCAAGAGCTGGGCACATATGATGGATGCAGTACGTTTGCTGCAAACATGCAGCAGGACACTACCGAGTTTATGATGGCTATCATAAACAGCCTGGATGAAGAGGGAACTTCTATGCATCACTATTTCACTGTGTCATATGTTACCAAGTAAGTATGCCTGTTATGTGGTCATTCAGAACGAGAAACCACAGAAGACATGCTTTGAGTTTCTCTGTTTGTGCCTCAGAGTAAAGCTGTAAAGTTTCAGCAGCTGTTTACTAATGCTGAAAGTGGTCACCTGTGTGTGAGGTGTGGAGGTACATGTACTCAGTCCATACATCTCAGGACTTCATCTCAATATCTTATGCTAGTATTGCATAGATTTGACTCCAATGGGCTCAGAGTTGACACACCCATCACTGATTTCACAGCTGGTAGAATACTATTTAACTAAGCAGTGTTTGACACTCATGCTGTGATCTACCACTATAACCAGTCTGTACATTCTGGACATTACACCTTTTTTTTTTTTTACCAATTATTTTACCAGGTGAGACACACTAAGCTGAAAGCTTGTTTGCAGGTGCAACCTGGGAGCACAAGGAAGTTAAGTGACTTGCTCAGGGTCACACAGTATGCACCTAGGGCGCTGTGGGATTCAAACCCAGGTCTCCAGATTTGTAGCTCAGAGCCTTAACCCACTGCACCATACTGCTTCACTTGTTTGTTGAGATACAGAACTGGATGGATCGAGTGTGATGATTCAACAAGCTCTTTCAAACAGAGACTGCCGTGACACTTAAAAAATGCATATGTTCTGATACTGAAGAATTATGCCAATCTTCATGTGTCAGAGGAATAGTTACACAACATGTGAAATTTCTTTGCTTTGCTGTCCATTTTTTTCTTACAGAGTGAGTTTTGTCACACTGTCATTTGTTACTAGCAAATGTACAGTTGTGATTACACAGGAAATATATCACATGGCTCTCTTGCATATCTAGACTCATTGTGACTTTAAGATTGTTGTGTTGATCAGTGACACAGTGGAAATAGTTGCAGTGGTCTTTAATCGGTGCCAGCTGTCTTCACAGTCACTAGAGAAACCACACTTACATGTCTAACAAAGACCTCTGCATGTCAAAAGAGATATTCCTATCTGGTCAAACTCTTCTGTCATAGTCTTTTGTTATGAGTATGTTATATGCAGACATAAGAAATCACACTTGGCACATTTGCTAGATGTGTGATTGTACTAAGGCACAATGCTTGTCCATGTGCATTTACATCACTGTGTATCATATCTTTAACTAAAGATTAATAGCACTCTGTCACGTGTTAAGAACTATGATGTGTGCTCTGTATTCATTTCTTTCTTCTTATGCTTGTGTCTTGAACAAATATCTAAACTGTTTTTCACAACAGTGCATTACTATAACTGTTTCACTGCCATGTATCTAGATTGTACATATATATATATATATATATATATATATTAGAGGCAAAAAACTCCATTTAATGCATTAGTTAGGGTTGTTCCACAGTGACAAAAGCGTGGAAATTCAGTGCTAGGGTTGAAAGCCCCCCTTGGACCCCTCCGCCCAAACCCCAAACCGGCATCGGGGTGCGCATTGGGGTTGCCAGCCATAGTTCTCACCCCATCACATGTGTAAAGAAGCAGAGGTATAGGAGAATGGGGTGAGTTGGGACCGACCCCAATGTGCGCGATGCTGGTTTGGGGTGTGGTGAGGATCAGAGGGCTTTCATCCTAATAAAATTCCTCGCTTTTGTCGCTGTGGAACAACCTAACTAATGCATTAAACTGAGTTTTTTGCCTCTAATTTCCCTTCTTTTTGAGAATGATAACAAGAAATAGTGAATGTAATGTGGCGGCGGGGCCCCGCGCTTCCACCACCTAATGCGGTGGTAGGAACATGGGGCCCTTTGGGCCCCACTCTCCCGCCACATGGTGTCTTGTCAGATAGTAGCATTGTGCCCACAAACACAAATGGTAATGCGCATGGTGATGCAAAGCAAAACAGAAAGAGAAACAGTACTGTAGACAGAAATGCTAAAAACAACGCAAAGGCAAGTGCAAATGAAAACGCAAAGGGTAACGCACATGGTGGCGTAGACGTGAATGGTAAGTGAAACGGGTACAGAACTGCAAGCGGAAATGGTAATGGTAATAGTAATGTAAGTGCACAGGCTGGTTTTCCCCAAAAGCTGCATAGAGAAAGACAGTGAGTACAAAGAATGTATGCATAATAATGGTTCTTGGAGCAGAAAATGAGGAGTTGGAATACTAAATTGCTTATATCTCAGGAACCGTATGACGTAGAAATAAATGTAAAAGTCATATGATTTATGACTTTCCTGGCTAGTTTTGTGCTTAGCCCCCCACTAGGGGGCTAAGCGTTTTTCCGACAAAAAGTCCGTATCTCACACCATGTCCGAGATACGGGCCCTGAAAGGTGCGGCGAATGCCATAATGTTATCCTATGGGGAAAAAAAGAGAAGTTTGGAGTGCCATAACTTTGGCTTCCTATAATATTTTTTCACCAAACCACTAAAAGGCACATCTGTGAGATGTTGGCTGTCTTCTCTCCAAATTTCAGCCCAAAAGACCAAACTGTTATTTTGCAGCAGGGTGCCAAAGGATAGCTGCAATGCGTCGGACACCGTAAAGTTATCCTATGGGAAAAGGCATCAACTTTGGAGTGCTGTAACTTTGCCACTGTGTAATATTTTTTCAACAAAACACTGAAAGGCACATCTGTGAGATGTCAGCTGCATTCCTTCCAAATTTCAGCCCAAAACACCAAACCGTTCTTTTGCAGCAGGGTGCCAAAGAATTGCTGTCATTTTCCCACAGCCTAGAAAAGTACTGTAGCAATTTGCGAAAGCTTTCGCAAATTCATTCGACAGTGTCACAAGCGCGAAAGTACTTTTTCCAGAAATTTGAAAAAACATATTTCTGGGCTGTTTTACCCCAAAATAAAGACGTGGCTAGCATCCTCAGGGTCCGACTAGGTGAATACAAAAATAATTGGGTTGCTAGAGTGTCCCAAATTTAAATGCCAAGCATTTTTCTGATCACCAACTGAAAACAAAATGGTGGATTTGCAACAGTAAAAGGGCCATTTGCAAAAGTAAAAACTGCATTTGCGGCACTGTCGAACTTTTTGTTAACTTTTCCCATTGACTTATCATGGGAACTTGTTTTTTGAATAACTTTTGAACCGTTTAATATTTTTTCACAAACTCTTCAAAAGACACATTGGGGACCCCGGCCGCATGTTCCCTGAAGATTTCAGACCGGTCGCGCAAACAGTGCGACCTGTAGGTGCGACCGTAGAATTCCAAAAAAGCGTAGACGTGCGCACAGATCATGCTTAATAACACCGCAGCCATATATCCGACCGATACAAAACTTGTCAGATCCCAAGGCATATGGGTCTTGATCGTGTTATTCAAAATTTCAGGCAAATCAGTTGAATGGTTGCAAAGTTATTAAGGTGCAAAATTTTAGGTGTAACATGTAAATGGCTCCTCAACCCTAACTATGGTAGCACTACCGTGCTACCATTATATATATATATATATATATATATATATATATATATATATATATATTCATGGCAAAAAACTCCATTCAATGCATCAGTTAGGGTTGTTCCACAGCGACAAAAGCGAGGAAATTTGGTGTTAGGCCATGCAACTACTAAGTGTGGTACGTTGTGTGCAGCTGCAATCAGGGATGTGTACATTTGGTGAACTTGACCTCAGTTTTGCTGTTGATCTCCACTGAGCATGCAGTACCTGGTCAGGTGGGTGGGGATGTCTTGTAGTACATTTAGACAATTGTTTGTCATTTCTGTCACCTGCTGCTGGTTGTCTGTCATTGGTCGTGTTGCCTTGGTCCTCCCCCGTACTTGCATATGTGTGTGTGTGTGTGTGTGTGTGTGGTGCTAGGGGGGTGAATTTGGAGTTAGCATTTTCAACCCTAACACCGAATTTCCTCACTTTTGTCGCTGTGGAACAACCCTAACTGATGCACTGAACAGATTTTTTTGCCATGAATATCCTGTCTTTTGAGAATTATTACTACCAATAGTATATGATTTTTTGTTGTACCAGTACTGCACATACACACTGAAATGTACCAAGATGAAGAATACAGTAATTCATCTAATACTATTCTCTGTTATGAAGACTAAGACTGCATCCATCCGAACCATATTGCTTTTTATATTTATGTATTTACTTTCACTTGCCACTGTTATGGCAATACTAATTTTTCATGTTGCAGTGTTTTACTCATTATCTTTGTGCAGTCAATGTACCTACTCTTCTGACACATAATGAATGTAGTACTCTATGTGTAAGCATACTTTTTAAATATTCATATTTTACAACTTCCTCTTCTGTTTCTGTACTAGACAAAAAAATCAGACAGACTCATACTTACAAATGTAGGTACAAGAATGTTCTCATAGCACTGCAACACCCGTTACATTAGAATAATTGAAATGTGTTATCTGTTAAAACCTTAAATTCTTTCAATAACAATCTTCTTCATCAAAGTAGGTAAGCCAAATGGTTTCTTATATAATATATAAGCAATAAAGCATGATGATCAGTTGTATTAATGGTCTGTTAATAACATGCTACTGTTGTACCACGGTTCAAGATGTACAGCGTAACAGATGCACTCACGTGCTGATAAACTGTCTATTGACATAATTTCTGGAAGTCCCTTATGGCTACAATTATTAAACTCGTCTTAAAGAGTGTGACACTTTTTTCAATATATATTTTAGAAAGGGTCTGAAGAATGTAGATTTCTGATTGGCTGCAAACATTCTAACAACCTTATGTTAATCTTATATTACCATGCATGTAGAGCTTGACCATATGCTGAATAAGCTGTAACTCTGTTTAGCAACATTCTTAATTATAAGAACAATAAGGTACTCCCACGGACTATGTTAACGGTCAGTTAATCAACATCTAGGGGCATGTGTCACTTGGCTACACTTAGTGCCACAGTACACCCCTAGAAGGTGATTGACTGACCAGTAACATAATCCTTCGTCATGGCTTATTGCGTTATTAGCCTACATATGTATCTTGATTTTAATCCCACATGAATCTGCTATAATGTTTCAGGAAATGATTAAATAACACTTGTGTAACCCTTTGTCACAAATGTTGATGACAAACATCCCCACGATAGAATAACACCATAACCAAAAAAGTACTATTTATGAAATTTTTTTTTATAAAAGTATAAAACTATTTTTTATCAAAAAAACTCATTTTTCAAGAAATAAAATACAAAAATATACAACTTTGAGAATCTAGAGAAAACAAGAAACAAGGAAAAATATTGATTTTTACACATTTTTAAATATTATACATAAAAAATATTTATTATTAATCTTTCTTGTTTATAAAACATTAAAAAAAAAAATTATTATAGAAATATTTGTCAAAAGCATTATTAGCAGCCACTGCTTACGAGAGGTGTGTGCTGCTTGAGGCAGTCCAAGCTACAAACTGGATCCGATGTGGAGTGCAACGGAAGTGGAAGCTGTTGTGCCTTCCAGAGGAGATACCGGACTCTGGTGGAGGGTGGTCACTTCGCCCCAGGGAAGCTGGCAGGTACAGGTGGTGGTGGTGGTTGTGGTGGAGGTGAAGTGCTGGTACTGGCCACGGTGTCATCAGCCGCTGTCACCACAGGCTCAAGCACAAGGTTGATGGTCCGTTGTTGCGCTTCCATGAAGGACCAGTATTCTTTGCTGTCCTTCAGGGGAGCTAACATTATCTTTTTAGACCGTCAACCTTGTGCTTAAGCCTGCGGTAGCAGCGGCAGTGGCCAGTACAGCGTTTCGCACGGCAGCGCCCTACAAAGAGTCAAAAAACATAAATCAATACATCAGCCTCAAAACAGTGATGTCCTTTCTGTCTTTCACCTTACAATATTTATAGCTAATTCAGTAATAGTTATATATTTATTTGCCACTACTGACACTATTTAGAACTCTGATACAAATATAGATTGTTGTCTTGCCTGTTCAGTTATAATATTTTCTCACCATATTATGTCGTTTGTTGACAACATAAAAAGAGTTGTAAGAACAGTACACTTCCTATGCTATTCTTGTATGTAACTTACTATATAGCAATAGTATCTTAATGGTTTAGCATAATAAACAGTACAGTCTCATACAGTGACAGTACATCTTCATTGTGTGTGGACAACTAAACTTTAGCATCTGTGGCTGTAGTGTTTCTTCACACCTGCAAGAGAATATTCAACTACCTGCACACCAACAGTATGATTACATAATTTGATGTGTACGTCATCATCATCAGTTTAACGATTGCTACAAAAGACACACACATATCGAGTTGTTATTCACCCTCTGTACACATTTCAATGTATCAAAATCATTTTTAACTGACATTACATTGATTATACAGTAAAACATGAACAAACTGTCATTTTGTATTTTATTCTCATGCTCTGCGTGACTGTAGTGTGGCAGAAACTGTTACCAAATACCAAAATTTCCTAAGTTGTGATTAACTGACCAGCAATACAATCAGTGAAACTTTCTTATTTTTATTTTAATTAAACAACTTAGTAACACTCTTAAGCCTTTTTCACCATACGATCTACTTCACTATAGTGTTTCTGCTAGATGCCTGCTGACCAGTTATAACGATTTTCATCAAATTATCAACTCTATCTGTCACAATGGTTTTGTAACACTTGAAACCATCTTACAGATATAGTAAGCAAGAGTTGACTGAGTTTACTAAGTACTTATTCTAATACATTCTGCACACAGCATGTAAATAAATAGTAGGAGCTGTGTTCAGAAGTGGTGTGCAAGAAATACAACTTTACACCATGCACAACACAGTGATGCATGTCAGTGTGATATTAGAAAATATTATTGAACTATAATTAAATACCAGTCTATTGAAACAAAACAGTAGAATCTGCAACACAATTATCATGTTAATTCTCATTCCATGTCACATACAAAACCAATATGCAGTCTAGGAAGTAGTTACACATCAGATGGATAGTCAATTGGCTCCAACAATGAACCCAGAGCTTCATCATTGGCAGGATAGTCTCATTCCCAAGGAAGTTCATCAGTAGCTTTCCACAGGGATCACTACCTGGGCCCTTCCTGTTCACCACCTACATGTCTGACATAAGGCCAGGTATCAGGAGTAAGATACTCTGTTTGCAGATGACTCAAAACTGGGGTCATTAGTGGATGGGCAGAAGGGCCAGTTGGGTCTACAGACTGCCCTGGACCAATGGAAAGATGTAGTAGAAAGAGTATGCTGAGTTAAATGCAGTGAGGTGTAAGGTACTGCACCTGAGACACAGAAACGCATGGCAAGTGTGCACCTGGTGGGGGGGATGAAATGCTACACATTTTTATTGCTGTCAGGGACTTGAAGCTGTTGTTGTATGTCAAGATGAACAACCTTAACACTTGTACAAGGGCAGCAGCTAAGGACAACAGGATGCTGGATGCATCGCCAGTGGGATTGCCTCCAGAAGGAGGGAAGTTATAATCCATCTGTGTAAGTCGTTTGTGAGAACGCATCTCAAGTACTGTTTGCAGCTGCCAATGCCACAGTTAAAGACAGACATTTAACTCCTGGGGAGTGTCCAGAGTAGGGTGATAAAAAAAATGTGGGTCTTGGGGAACAGGACCTATGTGGAGAGGCATGAAGACCTAAATATGTGCACATTGGCAGACACAAGGGACTGAAGAGGCATGGTAGACGTCTTCAGGTACATGAAGGGGATAAATAAGAGAGTAGCAGTTAGGATGACTCGAAGGAATGAGGAGGGGGAACCATCGCTGCAACCAGAGGAGGGAAAATTCTGGGGAAAAGAAGGAGGTGCACTTTACTAGGACAGTGGTGGATCCATGTAATGGAATGCCCAGGAGGCTGGTGCATACAGACATGGTACAGGGGTTCAAGAGGATGTGGGACAGTAATAGGACAACGGTTCCAGAATAAAAGTTAAATGCAGTCAGAATATCTGGAACTGGGAAGGGAGCAGCCACAGAAGCCCAGGGGGCAGACAGCAAGCTGAGATACCAGGGCATCGTCTGTCCAAATGAGTAGACACAAGAGGCCGAGACACCTATTCTGGTGTCATTCTTACTATGTCAGTATATACCCAGACGTACGGGTTATACTTTAATGAGTGCTATTGCTGTTTTAAATGTTCCACAACTGTCACTCACAATTTGGTTTGTCACATCAGACCTAGCAGCATGACAGTTGACAGTTCTGGTGACCTCCCAAGCTACTGCTTCACTTTCAAGTTGGCTGATAGCTATACTGCACAGTGAGCGCACCAGGGCATCTGATCTGTGCCCATGTGTACACGATAGCCACCAATGCCTGTGTCTGCCTGTCAATGGCAGTGGTCACATCCATCCGCAAATGGCTCAATCCGTGACAGGATCCTCATTGTCCCTGTTGTGCCACCCAGAGCCACACACAGTGCCTCCTCGGACGCTGCAACCCGCATCTGCTGCTGTACTGATGCCTGCTGCAGGCGGGTGTGCTTGTCAAAGGGGTCATCTGCCACATCGGCAACCTGTCCCTCAGGGTATGGAAGGGCCTGATGTTCAGCACCCCTCAAGGGTGGGCGCTGCTCACCAGGACCAGGTATGGTCAAGTCCACAGGTGGTGCACATACGCCAGCGCTGAACCCTGTACCCCCAGTCCCGGTGGGTGACTGCTGCTGCTGCCCCTCCGCCTGCTGTGCCCAAGGGCCCAGTTGTTCTGCTGCTGTGGCTGCAACAGTGCCAGTGACCTATACAGCCACTGGTGCTGCCCACCCCGTGTTGACAGGCACAGCCTGGGACTGTGCTGACGGCGGCACACACGTTGGAACCAGCCAGGTCCATGGGCGGAGTTGTCCTGCTGTGTGCCCATTCTGTGACACACACATGTCAATGCCCATAGTGGTCATTGCATCATCAATGGTGCAGGTCTGTGCCACAGACACAGCCACAGCATGCTGGCATGCCTGCATGCCAGACCACTGAGACATAGGAAGGGCACCCCCCACACCTGTCTCACCAACATCAGAGATGGCAGCCAGGCGTGCACACTGGTGCAATGCACGCCTGTTACCTGTGGAGGTGGGTGGTCCCTCCTCAACTCCAGATGGCTGTCCGCAGTGGACAGGCCTCCACCACCGGACCCCTGCAGATGTACAGATCTGTAACAGAAAGTGAGAACACGCTGGTGCATGTGATCTACCCCCACCATGACATACCGACGCAGTGATGGGCTACCACCAGTTCTGGAAGCACTTCCAGAACGCCTCTAATGGCACTGTGTTGCATGCTTGCATGCAGCTGGTCCTCTGGAGCCGAGCCGCTGCACCACCCGGGCTGGTTTGCGCCTGTTGCAGCACAAATGCCCTGATGGCTGCCACCTTCTTCTCACCCTCCTCCTGCTGGTACTCATCTTCTTTACATTCCTGCACAGAGTGCTGGTGGTTGTTGCAGTTGACGGCACATGCCACCCCTCCCGCGCAGCAGCACAGCCTGAGGGGTGCCCGCCCATCCACTGAGAAGTAACTTTCATCCAGGTAGGCCTCAAGAGTGCCTGTCTCAGCTGTAAAATTGTGCCTCCTTCTTCTGCTCCACTGTCATCCTCCTCACCCATTCCTCGCCGATCATATCACAGCCTGTATGGGTGAGAGTGGTCACCTCGTGACTATGCAGCACACAGTGTCCTTCAAGACCATAGTCCAGAACATCACACAGCATGCAACTCACTCTATCCACTGCAGTAACCTGAATATGGCCACTGCAGAACAGTTGCATTTTTATAGTGCAATCCATGCAAATTAGGTGTGGAGCAACTTAATGAGATGCAAATTGCGCTGCTGCACCTTTTGAATGGCTGGATCGGATGATTTTGCATGTGATTTGTTGAATATCGCGCTGTTGCGCTTTTGTGCAATACGGTTGAATGGGCTGAGCCAATGGCGCAGTTCTGTGACTCCATAGTACACCACACTGCACATGCCCAGGTAGCTTACACAGGCGTCTGCTGCACTGATGACGTGCTGTGCGTGGTAGGCAATTCAGGGCACGGCCACCATTATGCCAGTGGCGCTACAGCGATGGTCACTACATGGTGCTGTGGCGCAACTGCGCAGTAGTCCGCTGTGGCAATGGCACACAGGTGACCAATCGTGCTGGATGCATTGACGTCCGATGGCGCCAGGCGGGCTACGCGCCAGAGACCCAAGACCTGTGTCCCACCTTGCCCCTTGGTGCTGTACGTATGGCATGTCTGTAGTTTACGCGCTGTTCGCAACAGCGCCGACAGGGACTGGCGCACTGTACCAACAGCGTGATAGGAATAGCAGCGTCTTGTGTGTACTTCCATCGGGGTTACAGCGCGGAGTGCCATTGCCTATTATATATGCAAGGATGGCACGAAGAGCCCCCCAATGGAGTTCACTTGAGCTCGCCAACTTGGTGGCCATAGTGGAGCCTCACTATGGCCCACTATTTGGGGATGAACCCCTTAACATGGCCAGGACCCATGTGTGGCAGCAGGTGGCCACTGAGCTTGAGGAGGCCACTGACCAGTGGAGGTCCACAGAGCAGTGCAGGCACTGGTACGGGGACCTGCGGAGGAGGGAGCCGGCACTACTGGCAAGTCTTCAGTCACATGCCAGGAGGGGTGTGGTGCCTCGGCCAGGTGGGTGATCTGTCTATGCACCTGTATGGTCCATATGGGTAACACTGTCTCATCGTGGTTCCAGCACATGGGGAGGTTGGTCTATGGTTGGCTGTGGTGGTGTTTACAGGATATGTGATGTATGGGTCTGGCTGGGTGGACGGGCACACTCATTGGGGCAGGGATATCTGCTTCGGGATTTCACTGATGTATGCTTCACCTTTGTTTCCTACAGGCGTGGTGGATGAGGAGGGCCAGGCTGAGGTAGGAGGAGTGGCAGCGGTGGCTGAGTGTGGTAGTGGTGGTGGTGAACCACGACAGCAGCAGCAACAGCAGCATGATGAGGGTGAATGCCATGACATCATGAATGCTATTGCATGCTGTGTGACGGGGGGGCAGGGCATGGCCACCATCCATGGACAACACTGCCATGCACACGACATGTGACAGTCAGCACTGTCCAGTGGCACTGCATGTCTGGGAGTGCATCAGTGGTGGTCCATGCGTGCACTGGGCACATGGCTGTGGCACTGCCTGCCCACCGCATAGCCATGTTACTGTATGGCCTTGGTTGTGCTGTGCTGACATGGGCGGTGTGTGTGCAGTGGTACACATGGCTGTTGCTGCTCAGTTGGGCATGTCTTGTGCACGGTCACTGTGGGTGGCAGTCCATCACAGGAGCGGGCACTTGGCTGTATGCTATGCATGATGGTGGGTTTAGGATATGGACAGTCACAGCCATTGGACTCTGATCCCTTGTCCTAGGTGTCCGGATCCTGCAACCGCATTGAACGCCTCGATGCAGCAGCTGATGCAAGTGGCGGCGGATTTGCTCGCCATCCTGCTGGACCCACAGCAACATGGTCTGAGGCGCAGGAGGAGGCCCCAGGACCAGCACCAGGTGGCAGGAGAGCAGACTGGCAGGCAGTAGCTGCCCACCTCCCCTTTCACCTCCATCCTCACACCCTGCCTTCTCTCTCCCAGTTGTTCACCTTCTGCCCCTTACCCGCCCCTACCTTGTACCTGCATTCCCCACCCTGTTTTGTATATTTGTACATAGTTATAGTTGTTGTTCTTCTTATTCTTGTTATATTTGAAATATATATTTTGGATATGAATACTGTGGTGGTCTCTGATTTGCAGCTGGCTATAGGTGCTCAGTTGCAGTGGTGTGCATGGCATCCGGGTGGTATAGTCATGGGTATGTGTGTGCGTGGGGAGGTGTCTCTGGTGGGAGTGGCTTTCAGTTGGTATTGGCGTGTGCCATCCACTGCTGGGTGCTCATGGTGGGTCTGGCTTTGTATGGATTCTTGTGGTACATGAGGGTTGCAGTGTGACAGGGGATGACAGATTCCTGCAGGATGGTCACTGCTCATGGTGGTGTCTTGGGGTCACAGTGCAGGTGTGATGTGCACAAGGGGGGGACTGATGTACACTGGGGTGGTCCGCCCTTGTGTGGGAAGTCTCAGCTTGCCAGTGGGTGTGCTGAGGCACCATGGCTGGCTGTGCTTTTGTTTGCTTGTCCCCATGGGTTGGTGGATATTCGTCCCTTCCCCAGTTATGCTGTGCTTGGGTGTGGGTGCATTGTTAGTTCGCAGTGTGTTCCTGTGCCCATCTGATGGGTGGTGGGGCCCTGCTCACCTCCCTGGTTGTGCAGTTCCTTGCTCTGCTGCTGGGGGCTCCTCGTTTGTGCTATATGGTGCCTCTGGACTGCTCAGCTGGGCTGCTTTTGTTGCGCTATAGCACATTGTATCTGCTCAGCTTCCCCTTCCTGGTTGCGCTATGGCACAGATTGTGCGATATTCAGACATTGGCTGGTTACGCAATTTGTCTTGCTCCATGTTTGAATATTGCGTCTATTGTGCATGTGTGCAATGGACTTGTGCTTGCTTCTGCTATTGCGCACATTTTGGGTGCAGTTTGAATATCTGGGCCTGTCTATATACAATGGATACTGTATAGTCACTGCACCACTATCATTACCAGATTCTGCTGTTATTCAGTCACTCAGCTAAACCTCACAGCTGAACCACAGCATGCATGTCAAATGAACCTTATACTATGGGGTATGAAAATCCTGTAACCTCATTGGTCAAAACAGATGGAATGACTGTGGAAAAATCCTACAATATATCCACTGTTACAACTTTGATATCACTATAAAAAACAAAAAGAACACTTGAACACTGTATTATAGCAACATACCATGATAGGGAGTGGGTATATGGATGGATTTACCACTTCTGGTGTGGCTACATCACTCGGCTGTGCCTCGTGACTGAGCAACACCAGATGTGTTAAATCCACCAATTCATCCACTCCTTGTCATGATACATTCTTACATATACTATTAAGTATCATACCATATGTCATGATTTCAATCTAAATCTATATAAAGTCACATGCATTGTGAAAACTTCTGTTGAGAAACTTACGGTGAGTTAGGCGCTCCCCCGCAGCTGGCTTCACAGCAGCCTCCCAGAGTTCGTACGCAAGGTAGTACCAGCACGTATCATTGTCCGGTATCTCCTCATGCTGTTTAAGAATATAAAAGCACTGGAGCAACAGTTTCCACTACTGCTTCAACTGCGTGATCGTCTTGTTCTTTACTTTAAGTATCACATACAGGAAACTGTTGATGCGCCGCTTCCACATCGGATCCAGTTTGCGTGTCTCAGGTTCGGGTGACAATATGTGCGAAAGCATTCCCTCGCACTGCCTCACAGCAAGCACACCTCGCAGACGGTCCACTGCCTCATGGTAAACTTTTTTCTCTGCAATAGAAGGATAAAGAAACATTCTATGACTGTCATGTCCCTATAGTAAAATTAGTTTTTATGCATTGTAATACGCTTAGTACCTAGAAAATGAAACACTGCGCCCACCCTCTTACCCAGCTTGTGTTTTCTAACAGAAAACTTTTGCTGTACTTCAGCTACCACTACACATTTATGTAACAAAAAATAGAACTAACAATGGCACTAAAGCATTACTGTAAACACCATTGTTTTCTATCGGATTAGGCAATACTTATCGTACTACTGACATTTATTGTTTTTAAAGAAATCACTTCTTCAAATATATATGAAAAGTGATTTTTTTTAAAGAAAACAAGAAATGTAGTACAGTATCTGTTGTCTATCACGAATGGGGGGGTAGTGGTGTCATCAGTCAGAACATAGTCTAGTCAGCCAATCACAAGCAACAACTCAGTAATGCAGAGGATACCTGCATACTAATAATGGCTTTCAATATGAAAATGATTCTAGCTTATGTGTTGTATACAACATGGCTCCATTTGCACAAATAGTACTAAATAATATTAAACATAAGCCTGCCACCACTGCGTTTCACTATTGTAACACCCCTACTCCTCTCTGCCACTTACAGTACTGTAATGCCACAGTAAATGTTAAATGAACCTTACAGACCGAAAAATATTACAATGCAAACATACTGTATAACAACATCATGAAATTGTGTACTAACAACAACATGATGCATTGCTATTGCACTTTCCCCAGTGTAGTTACACAGCATGGCACAATCTGGATGTTACCAACCCATGTGTTACATGTGTGTGACTGATGCATGCAGCTGATCTATTTTTTGACCACATTTATAGGGTTCTGAAAAGAACCTTTGTTTACAGTGTAAACAAAGAACCTTTGTTTACATTGTAATATTTGATAAACAGTCTGACAGTCTTAGAGGACTTTGAGGATTGCATCTCAAAGGTCTCCCAAGAAATGGCAATTGCCAGCATGTGAGAAATGTACACTGTCTGGTAGGTATAGCCAAGCATAACAATACTTAATTTCTGGATGACGTATAGTATACATTCCATACATCCGTAGAAAAGCAGATATTTGTATCTTGACTTTTCTTCGAGCTCTGTCAATCAGATACATATGGTGTTCTGCTTGCCAGATCTTATGCTCTGTAATATCTGAAAATATGATTATACAGGCAGGCAACATACTCATAATAGAAGCAAGGTCCAATTTTGCCTCTGTTACTAAATCTACCCAGCGTTTGGTGCCCAAGTCATTGCCTCTAAGATGTATTAGCAGTATGTCAGGATGAGGCTGAGTACTCAAAAGTCTGTGCATGGTTGGCATGAGGTGTTCCCACCTGATTCCACCATTTTCAAACCATTTCACAGAGCAATTTGGGAGCTGCAGGTTTCTCCCAAAATCACTATTGTGAGCATACTCAGATGCTCATCTCACGATACTGCTTCCAACTATCCACAAAGTCCTTTTGAGATTTTCTGCCATTCTCAGTTTTTAAACTCAGAACTGGACAGAGAGCTACCAAAATAGTCAGTGTTCACCCTGCAGCGGCTTGGCAGTAGTGAAAGTAAAACTGATATTTTCCCTCTTAACTACAAGCCAGCTTCACTGGCCTGATTCATAACACACAAATAAAAAAAATAATTGGCTAGTACTCTGACTTCATTAACCAATGTAAGCTATGCACTCATTATTACTAGACTTCTGCTGCAGCTAAAATGTGCAAACATTGAGAGGTGGGAAACATGCATCCTTTTCATAGGCAGTTTTAAACAATTACAACTGCAGAAACGTGTCTGATTGGTTCGCTCTTCTGTTATGGGTCCACGTGCAGCTTCCTATCTCCCTTTATTTGCAGCTGTATCTGTACAAGTTAGTACTCAACTACTATCTGACTTTAAACACTTTTATCTAAATTATACAGCAAGTTAGATGACTACAAGTAACATTATCAAATACAGCACTGAAAAACATTTGATTAATAGTATTTGTATGTTGCTAACACTTTTTTTTATCATACTGGAAAATGCTTAATAAAATATACTGTACTTTCAGTTTTTGAAATGTTGTCTCAGTTGGCACTAAGATGGTTGCTGCTGACTTCTTCAGTGTTGTCTGTCTCTGATTGGTTGTCTCAGATGGCCTGACAAATCTTGCATTACATTGGTAGAACAAACTGTCACCAAATACAATCAGATCTGATTTGATAATGAATGCATTTTCCCTCCCAAGTGTTAATTTAGAACATTGGAAGTACTCTAGCAATTTGGCGCATAGTATCGAATGCATGAAAGCACTTATTGCAATATTTTCTAATGCACAAAAGTAACTTTGTGAACTTCTGGAACTTCGACATTACTTTTACCATACCGCTCAACTATAAAGTAACATTTAGACACCGTCGAATGCACACTACTATTATGACGACTTTTGTGCATTGACAGTATTTTCAAAATTGTCTATTTTTAACACAATTTGATGCTTAATGGCAAAATAACCAATTTTTTAATGCTAAACACTGCTCAACAGCATTCCCACTCTCACAACTGGAGATGCATAGTATTGTGACTTGGTAAAAACACCCACAAAAGGTGGTTATCTTCAGTTACAACGGCACAGTGCAACTGACTTGTAGTAATGCATAGTTTGTCAGTTGTTAATTAACACCGCAAACAGTCATTTTAGGCAGCATTTGCACCAAATTTCCAACTAAGTCACTTGAGGACGTAAATGCAATGTTACCAAACTGACATTGCAATACTTCAAAATCATCAACTGACAAATGTGTGTTGTGAAGTTCATATGCACACTCACAGAAACAGTAATAGTACAGACTATCATTACCAAATTTTGAACATACTCATTTTACGCCTCTGCTCATGAGCACTGTGACTGTCAGTATCACAATGTGCTCTGAACAGTGGTTTCACACAACACCTGTAGCAGTGGGCACTGTAACTACATACAAAACAGTTCAGCAAACATGTGAAAAATGACAGCTGTGTAATTGCAAGATGGTTGTAGTAAAATGGCAACCTGAACAATCTCACATGAAAATATTCATAGCGCACTGACTTTAACTAAGTGTTTAAAGTCGACTTATTAATGTCTCAGTAATTAACAGAAATATCATCAATAAAGTTATTGTGTTACAGAACTGTGACAGCATAAGCTATATAAAAGTTTCTTAATAATACTAATTATTAGTAACTGAACATGGAAACCATACAAAACAAAATGTAGATTCTATAGTGATAATGATATGCAAGACAATGTGACAGAAATGAAGTACAACGATAGCAATGTAAATAACTTATGTGATTAAAAGAGTGCTAACATTTTCTTTTTAAACTGATGTGATACTTAAATCAGATGTTTCAATGCACAATGTTAGAAGGCATGAACAGAGGCATATAGTAACATTTTCTTTTTCTCTGTATTTCATATAGGTGCCTGATACTTCTGTAAGATTGCTGACTGCCACTGTGAACTATCATATCAAAACATGCCAACTAAATACAGACGTAGATGTATAGGGAAACGAGACAGGTATCATAGTACTTCACTGTTGTATAAGGGCGATAAGGAAAACACAAATGTTACATCACAATATGAACCGAGACAGACCTCTACTGCAACAGTGAGCCCTACAACAACTCACTGCACATCAAAAGCTCATACTTACTCAAGAGCAAGTAAAAAATGCTTACCTGTGCAACAGTTGTGCAGATCTCTGAGATGAAATACAACTATTGTGACTGCAACAATCAACAAACCTCCCAAACAATGTCATAGACTCACACCTGGTGATTTGCAAGTGAGAAAGCAAAAGTATTTCCGATCACTAGCAAGTAAAGCTAAGATCGACAGACTTATTGCTGCTGTGATGAGACATGCGCACAAAAAGACAAACAGTCATCTGTCTTTGATGAAGTTGCATCTCAAAGTATGCACTTTTGTTAACAGAGCAGTGTTTGTGCTGCAGCGCTTGTGGCGTAAGATGTCTCATGTGCTTGAACAATTCAGGAAAGTTGTGTATGGCATCAAAAGGCTACAACAGTATCCCTCTTTGACTGTCCACATTTCTGTGATGTTTTCATGGTCACTGGATGCACACGCAGCACTCAGAGTCATATTTCTGGGAAGAATCTTATTATTCCCAGAAAAAGGAACACAAGTTCACCATTGATGAGTACAGTAAACTGGTAAATGTCCTCAGTATCTGTGAGGACACTGCAATGGATACAGATGATGACTGTGATTCAACCAAAGTCTCCAATAAACAGCACTGTGTGTCATGGGCATGTGATGAGACCTGCAACCGTAGACAATTGTCATTTGAAAAAGTTGAACAGTTTGTCAACCTATTTGTGATAACAGATTGCAAAGAAAGATATAAACTGTTTGACAAAATTGACCATTGTGAAATTCGTCCACATACTGGACTAATGGGTCATTCACTGGCTGCTTCGATAGTGGTGTTTGTGATAGTATTTTTCACAACATGCGGATGCTTGGAGTGCATCAAACAGGCAGGCGAAACTTTGTATACAGAGTATATGAAGTACGGCGAGTTGTAAATCACTACACTTGTTTAAATGACTTATTGCAGTCAGGTGACATGCAGGGTGCCATCACATTTCTCAAAAAACTGCAACATGTTACTTCTGTACCAGACACAACAATTTCTCAGTTAAGCACTTCAGCTGAAACATCTGTTTCAGTGTTAGAAACTGACATACTGAGACAGTATGGCAAAGAAATAGCAAAATTTGAGCTGGCAAAGTCTCAGAAGTTTGACTGTGTATGTGCATCATGTGAACGTTTGTGCTACACTAAACAAACAGTCACAGTGAACCTCGAAACCTTGGCACCATACAATGACATGTGGTTCCGTCTTTCTGCATTTTTGCTGCTTAAATCTGACTTTCAGTTAGAAAACACCATTCTGCTATGCAGGCACTGTTTTTTCCAAATTGAAGTCTAACATTTTGCCACCAAGGTCACTTCTGAACAACATGGAGGCACATGTTACACCAAGTGAGATTTCAACATTGAATATGTTTGAACGCATTCTAATTCAGACAATGAAACCATTCCAAACCATTCTACATCTGAACACAAAGACATGGAATATTCCACAGAAAGAACTTGTTAGATCTCTAAAAGGGTTCTGTGATGTAGCTATCACTTCCTCTACAGGAAAATGTGGAAGCAATTTCAACAGAAAATAGTTTGGTGATTCTTGTAAATGGTATTCCAACGAAGTCCAAGGTCATCTGGCAAGATGTCAATGTACAAAAGGTGAAGCATGCTCTTACTTATTTAAAGACTAACAATCCCTTTTATACAGACCTTGACATAGACCAGATGGCCAGTCTCTCTGTCCAACATGATCTATTAGAAAAAACTAACCAATCATTGAGAAGGTCAGTGGACAGACAAGTGACAAAGTGTATGAACAGTACACACTTCACCCACTACATGGTAGAGATCCAGTAGGAGACAACATTGATCTCTATCAAATGAAACAGGTGGAAGGTGAGCCTGTCAGCATTTGGGAGGCAACACTAGAAGCACGCTGTTTCCCAGACCTATTCCCAAAATGGTCAGGTGGATGCCTAGATGAAAGAGAAGTGTGTGTACAGGGTGCTGAGTACCGCACTAGCTGTGTGCTCAGTAAAGATGGCAAATTCAGATGTGACATACAGTACCTGTTTCATCTCCTCTGGGAGAGTGAACTTAGCATTCTGTCTGCGTCCATTGCACATACTATTTGTCTCACAAGTTCACTGGATGGAATAACAGCTACTCAATTTCTAAGAAATTAAAGCAGAAAGATGAAAATGTGCAAGTGAATCTGTCTTCTATTCTTTCAAGTCTTCGAGGTACCAGAGAATATTGGTATTGCAGACACTCTGAAGTGATGACAATGCTGTGAGAGTATGGTGCAGCCACATGGTTTGTCACACTTAGTTGTGCTGAATATGCCTGGGATGAGCTCACTGAACTGTTGAAGTGGGCAAATTCTGATGTTAATGGCATCTCATCAATGACTGTTGGAGAAATGTGTTCACTTGATCCTGTATCTGTCACAAGACATTTTCACAAGCGGTTCCATGACATTCTGACTTTTATCTTGCCAAAGAACAATCCACCTCTTGGTATTGTGGAACATTACTTTTGGAGGATGGAATATCAAGCACGGGGTGCCCCTCATATCCACATGTTATTGTGGATCAAGGATGCACCACGTATAGGTGAACATGAAGCAGCAGAAGTGCTAGCATTCATCAAGAAATATATCACTTGTCACATTCCAGACAAGTATGACAGTCCTACAGTATGGAAGTTGGTTCAAAAGTTCCAGTGACATATTTGTGCAAAATACTGCCGGTGAGTAGTAAAGAACAAATCTAATTGGTATACACAATGTCACTTTGGATTTCCTAGATGAGTTTGTCAGAATGGTGCCATGAATGACCTTTTCTCAGCAATGCGACACCACTTGAAGGTAAAATCAACCAAGAGGGTATACGAGTTACCAAGAGATGAGAAAGAGGTGTACATAAATGACTACAACCCAACTCTTCTCCTAATGTGGCAAGCAAACATAGATGTTCAGTTTGTGGCTGCTAACTCATTGGCCCTGGTGCGGTACATCACTTTGTACATAACCAAACATGAGCAGACTAGCTTGCAAGATCTTTGGGAAGATATTACCAGTTCAAGCAGAAGCCTGACTTCTCAGCTCTGGTCATTGGGCTTGAAGACTCTTTCACACAGAGAATGTGGAGCTTATGAAGCCAGTGACCATGGGTACACGCCTGTACGGGAAGTCTGATGCTGTCCGGTTTCTCAGTGTAAACTACAAAGAGAAACGCAAACATGTACTGATTCCTCATGCTGAAATTGAGGAGCTCACTGCCAATAGACCTTCTTCAAAACATATCTTGAAGAATAACCTGATAGACACATACTACCCCTGTAGACACAGCGACATGGATGATATGTGTCTCTTTCAGGTGGTTAAGTGGTATGACTACAAGGCAAAATGTATCACCTGACTCAACACGCCAGACTTACAAGGTGAATGGAGTGGATGGCTGTCTCATAAAGAGACACAAGCCATGGCTCATAGACCACTGTAAATTGCATCTAGGCACATCGGAGAGCAGAGAACACTACTACTTTGCTCTCCTATTCCTATTTAGACCCTGGAGAAGTGAGTCTGAATTAAAAGGTGACTGCGATACATTCAAGGAAGAATTCAAATGCAGTTATGAGACTTTCAAAACTGAATACTCAGAGACATACATACAGAGACTAGAGGCTGAGAAAGAACAGCTTGAGAAGGCAGAGAAGCAGCTTCAGGAAGACACTCCTGTTAGTTCACAAGATAACACTGATCCAGAAGGACAAACTGTTGTAGGTGAACCTCTGCTCTTAAATGCCCCAGAAGTGTTAATGCCAGAAATTGAGACAGCCATGGAACATGGAACACCCTCCACTGTCAACCCAGCTGACTTGAGAGAAAGACTAAATCAGCAGCATCATACAGTTCACTCTCAAGTAGTTGAAGCTGTCCAACATGGTCTACAACATGAAACAAAAGAATGTGACTGTCGTGACTATAAGCCACTACTGATCTTTGTTAGCAGTTCAGCTGGCACAGGAAAGAATTTCCTTATTGAAGCCATCACTGCTGAAATACAAATCCTGACAGGGTCATCAATGTCTGTTGCTGTTACTACTCCCACAGGACTAGCCACATATAACATTGGTGGAGTTACATTACACCGTCTCTTTATGTTGCCAGTGGAACATGGCAGAACTGGAGAGTATCATAAACTGTCATTTGTTGTTGCATCTCAGCACCATTCCATGTTCACAAAGATGAAGTTACTCATCATTGATGAAATCAGCATGGTCTCCAATATCATGCTTGCCTGTATTCATCTATGTTTACAGGAGATCTTAGGTACTGATGATGGAGTTCCATTTGGTGGCAAAACTATTGTTGTGTTGGGAGACCTTTTACAGCTTGCACCAGTCAATGCAGAGCATGTATTTACAACTCTAACTGCCAAGCAAGCTAAGAATATTCTTGGCTGCATTGCAGGCTATAACACATGGGAATTATTTACTTATGTTGAGTTGTCTGAGAACATGCACCAAAGTGGTGATCTGGCTTACAAATCACTTTTAGATGAAGCTCATAAAGGTTCTCTATCACCAGAACATGTTTGTATGTTAAACGATCGGAGAATCACAGTAGATACTGCATCCATAGAAACAGCATGTAATGTTTTCAACGATGTATACTCCACAGGGACACACATAGTGTGTCTTATGCCACAACTAAAGAAATGCACTGAGTTCAACAATCTAACGCTGCAGAGAGAAAACCAAGAAATTCTAAGTCTATATGCTGTTGATACAGTTGATGGTGTCATTCTTAGTCACAACCTAGTAGCAAAGATGAGTGAACGACTCAGTGAACTCAAGTCAGATGTTTCACGCACAGCTGGCCTAGAAGCTGTTCTCATACTTTGTAAGAATGCATGTATCATGCTAGGGCGTAATCTAGAAGTAGAACGAGGCATGGTAAACGGTGCCATGGGAAACATCACTGACTTTGTCTACAATGTCCAGAAGACATATGTCGAGATGCTTGTAGTTCACTTTGACATCATGGAACAGCCTGTACACATAAAACGGACCTGCGTAAAATTCCAGGTATTTGAGGTTATCTATGTAAACAGGAAACAGTTTCCATTATGTGTTGCATATGCTGTATCCATTTACAAATCTCAGGGTTTGAGTTTGGATTCAGCAATGGTGGACATAGGTACAGACATTTTCAATGATGGCATGAGCTACGTGGCACTTTCACGTGGCCACAACCTTTCTGGGATGCACATTATAACTCTAGCACCTCAGAAAATACGAGCTGACAAGTGATGTATTCTTGAATACAACAGGTTACGTACTCTACATCAGCCACAAATGCCTTTAATACCACTGCCTACATATCTGGCTGCCTCACATCATTCAGTAAAAGCTACAGGTGTCAACAAACAGCCACAAGCTTCCAGAAGTGATTCAACTCAAAAGAGTTCAATAAAGGCCACAACTTCAAATAAACATTCACAGCCAGCAATTCATCAGAAATCTGTTGGTGTAGCTGCTGTACCAGTCTTTGACAACAGCACTAGAGTGAACTGCTATGCTAACTCAGCTATGCAAGTTTTTCTTACACATGCCACACTTTGTGCAGGCAATATCTGCTTCACAGGACAATTCCCTATCAAATGTTTTGAAGCAGATTGTCAACATGACTTCTGACCAGTCTAACAATGTACAGTCACTAACACTACTACGACAGGTGCTAGGTACATATGACGGATGTAGTACATTTGCTGCTGACATACAGCAAGACACTAGTGAGTTTATGATGGCTGTCATAAACAACCTGGATGAAGATGGTACCCCAATGCGGCAGTACTTCACAGTATCATATGTAACCAAATATGTATGTGTTTCATGTGGCCATTCACAGCGTGAAACCACAGAAGACATGCTGTGGATTACTCTTTTTTTGTCCCTCAAACCAAAAGTGTCAAATTTTGACAGCTATTCACCAATGCTCAATGTGGTCACACCTGTAAAAGGTGTGGAGGCAGATGCACTCAGTCCATACGTCTCAGGAGTTCATCTCAATATCTGTTGCTTATCTTGCACAGGTTTGACTCCAACGGGCTCAGAGTTGACACTCCTATCACAAATTACACAGCTGGTAGAATAGTCTTCAACCAATCCGTGTTTGACACTCACAGTATAATCTATCACCATGGCCAATCCATGCATTCTGGCCATTACACCTGCTTACTTAGGTACAGAACTGGATGGGTAGAGTGTGACAACTCTACAAGCAGCTTTAAACAGAGACTGCCACGACACTTAAAGAATACATATCTTCTAATATTGAAGAATTATGATGACCTTCATATTTCAGAAGAATAGGACACAAACATGTTGCATTGCTCAAATTACTAGTTTGTGACAGGAACAGTTGTAGGTCAGTACAGTTGTGACCAATCTACAACTCTCAATAAACCATTGCATTTCAACAAAATGCTATACTGGCAGACATATTTCATGCACTGTGACATCTAATATCTTGTGTGGATCAGTGACAACATGGAAATTGTTGTAGTGGCTTCAATCGGCGCCAACAGTATTCACAGTCACCAGAGAAACCATGCTTACATGTCTATCAAAGATTGTACATGTCAAAACAGAGATCTTACTGCTCTCCTCTTCTGTACATATCTTTTATTGTTACTGTATCATACCCATACATAACAACAAGTTGCTGCCAGTTTGAAACTGTTACTCTCTGCTGATAAAGACAAGTTCTCAGTTACCATCGTAAGTAACTGAACAACACTTGTCCCATTTACCAAACAGTGCACTCTGTCACAAGTTGTCTATCACCACTTGTTTTTGTCTATTGGCTCTTGACATGTAGACAATAACATCATTCATTCACCATGCAACAGTATAGAACTATGCCTCCTTTATTTGTAATACTGATACTGTACATATGTAAAAATAACAGCCTTTATTGATAATGCAAGAAGTTGAATGACGCAACTGTAAATACTGAACAATTGCATCATATTATTAACTGACTTTGCCATGACTTTGTAATTACTTGTAAATAATATTTAGATTCTTATTGCACCTTGCCATTGTTACTACTTTCATAGTTTTACTAAAAGTATTAGTATGAGTAAAGTTCAAATGAATGTTTAACATATAATACAGCACTATACTGATTACATTAAATTAACCATATCTTTGATAAAAAACAGCATACTATACACATTTTTTTAACTTACTAGTTAAGAGTTAACATAGAAGCCAATGTAACAATTGAAAAAATGTTTTTTGTTCCTGTAAGAATATTCAATTTTTTTGTACTTGTCATATAAGTAATTCTAACCTATGTTAACAATGTTGACAATTGTAAATCAGACACTGTTACTGATCACAACACACTTCATACCTGTTCCTAACAATATTTATGATCACCTCTATTGAGGGGTCGGTTGGGAATTTTCCATATGCTCCTAGTCAGTGACATATCATTAAATGCCAGTAATCAAATGTCACTGAAATCAGATTTTTTTTATATTCTATAACTTAAACACTTAGCATATGGTTTTTCGCCCACCCCAGGAACATCCACATTATCAGTCACACAATAACAACTAAACACTTCTGTATCATGTGTGTAATCACTGTTTAGAAGCTCCTGACATACCTTTATTATCATAGCACACAAGTAATGGATGACACATAATTAGGACATGCAACTACTTAAAACAAAACCTGAATATTCTTTACCAAAGTCTCTTCAAGTTCAGTAGCAAATATATAATGAAGAGCCACAGGTTCAGCTTGAGTATCACAAGTTCAGGAGGAATGTCAGAAAGCACTTCTTAACACAAAGAGTAGTGAACACTTAAACATCACTGTAAACACAGAACACCTAATTAAAGACAGTGACCACCTAGTAAAGAACCAGGTATATGCATAGACGGCAGATAACAACCCCGCCAGCAAAAGATGGGAGAACATTGCAGGGATACAAACACCTAACCTCAAGATGTGTACCATGTAAAACAATCACAATAAATAGAACAAATCACCTTCTTATGCTACCTTTTTTCTATACTTTATTGTAATATCACATACTTGCTCCAATTCAGATAATCCAGTCACTATAAATGTGACACATTTGCATCTATTCCAAGCAATGATTACATGCATACAAGGATTGTATTGTGAGACTGATTTTGTAAAAAAAAATACAGTCTTAATTGGGCCTTTTTTCAGTTTAACCAATTGGCAATAAATCTTTTAAAATCATAACCACCTGTGTCGAGTCTTTACTTAATATTGCATAATGACATTAGAACATGTGTTATCTTTATTAAGCATGCAAATCAACTGCAACAAATAGTGCCACAACTACATCTCCATGAATTTCTTTGGCTGCTATGCTGTCCACTCAGTGTCACAACATAGGCAACAATGTGGCACATTGCATGTTACACTTTCCATAATTTCTAAAAGTGTAAAAAAGTCAGCAGTGTACTTACTTTTTCTGTGCCGATACAGTCATCATGTAGTAATTACTGTACCAAGGTGCCGCACATCAGCACCTAACAGTACGGAGCTGTGACTATACACTTTGGATGCAGTCATTGCTGTGTCTACTTCAATTCCCTGTCTAAGCTTCTGCAACTCCCAACTGTGGTAACTTAACTATACCTACAATTACAGAGGTGTCCTATAGATCTCCAGTCCCGTATGGTTCCTATAGATAACCAGTCATAATACAGTACAAATATCGGGAGGCACAGCAGCTCTAGCTGCCTAAATCCATGCAGATCCTAACAAAGGTAACTACAATTTCCCTGTAATCAGTCATGTGTGGCATTGACGTACAAATAGTCACCTGTGTTGTGTATGTGCGCTGACATGTACTTATCCTGACTTGTGATCTGTATCTTCAATTACAATGTACTACCTACTGTCACATTTGTAGACACATTGCCTGCCTGAATCCATTCAAATGGCAACTGTGCTAACTGGACTATTGCTGTAATCAGAGAGCTGTGCAACTGATGTACATTCCCTATCATTTCCTGTGGCTGTTTACTTAGGATGCAGCAAGTGCTTTGAAAAAGCAGTCCCCCCATCACACTATTTACCTCCATGTTTTTCCTATTCTGTATTGTCAACTCAGTGTACAATATGTGGACTAGGTGTTCATACGCTGACTTACAGATCTCCTGTAATTCCTAACTAAGTTAACTACCATGTACCACACTTATATCTACTGTCACTCTACAGTCAGACTGCAGTACCTGTTCTAGAAAGCTGTGTGGCATTCTACTTAAGCACATGCAGTTGTGAATGTACAGTCAGTATCGGTAACTGGTATGCATGTGTAAATTGTCTGTGTAAAGCCATAGAAATCCTAACTGTGCTAAGTTGTGAGTATCAACAATTACAGACCTGTACCATTGATGTTGCTTGCCTCATTCTTGCTGTGCATCAATACTTATGATGCACTACAAACTTTGGGGGAGGTGGTATTATCTGTGTCAGCCAACACAAACGCTAAGTGTTCTAACTTGAGTGTCCCTGAAATCACTGATGTCTACCTTTGATGTCTATACCCTCAACTCTTCTGTGGGTCTCTACTAAGGATCCAGTACCTGGTGTTGCAGTTTGAAGAGACATTACCTGACTGAAGCCATTCAAGTGACAACAATGCTAACTACACTTTACCTGTAATCAGGAACTTGTACAACTGATCTGCATCACCCTTCTTTGCCTCTGTCTCTTCACTTAACATACAGCAAGTCTATAACTGTTCCTGTTACCATGTCTCCCCCCCACTTCCATGTGTGTCTGTCTCTCTGTGTGCAACTGTTGCTCAGGAGGAATATGTGCCACATGATGTCTTCACACATACTAAAACAGTGGCACCAAACAGAAATGTAAATATACTGTACATGGTAGCACAAATCAAAACAGAAAGATAAACAATTCTGAAAAATACTGAATCTAATAGAGTGACATTAGTGCGGTGCCCTTCGGGCACCACGCTCCTCCACCACAAAACACTAGCATCAACAGTACTGAAATATATTAAATGTGAAACAGCAGCAGGAGCACGGGGCCCTACCAAGCATGCACTACAACACACAAAAACAAAAATATACAGTACTGTAAAATACAAAATGTACTAGTGATAGGAGCGCGGGACCCTTTGGGCCCTGCACTCCCACCACGTAATGCAGCAGGGTGTGCTGGAGGGCTGCAAAGTGAGGGCCAACCCTAACATTGAATTTCCTTGCTTTTGTCACTGTGGAACAACCCTAACAGATAGAGTAAATGAAGTTTTTTGCCTCTAATTTCCCTTGTTTTTGAGAATAATAATGAGAAATAGTGAACATAATGCGTCGGAAGCACGAGGCCCGAGGGGGTTTGAACCCTAACATTGAATTCCCTTGCTTTTGTCACTGTGGCACAACCCTAACTGATGCAGTAAACTGAGTTATTTGCCTTTAATTTCTCTTGTTTTTGAGAATAATAATGAGAAATAGTGAATGTAATGCAGCTGCGGGAGTGTGGAGCCCTTCAGGCACCACGTTCCCACCACGTTATACAGCGGCAGAAGTGTGGGGCCAACAGAGCCCCATGCTCCCACCATGTAATTACCCTTGTTTTTGAGAATAATAATGAGAAATAGTGCACATAATGCTGTGGCTGGAACATGGGGCCCTTTGGGCATCGCACTCCCACCACATAATGCAGCAGGGTGGGCTGAATAATAATGAGAAATAGTGAATGTAATGCAGTGGCAGGAACATGGGGCCCTTTGGGCACCGTGTTCCCACCATGTTATGCAGCGGTGGAAGCACAGGACCTTATGGGCCCCATGCTCTCACCACATAATTACCCTTGTTTTTGAGAATAATAATGAGAAATAGTGCACATAATGCAGTGGCGGAAGTGCAGGGACCCTTGTTTTTGAGAATTATAATGAGAAATACTGAACATAATGGTGATGCACAGTAGTTATGACTCTCATGAGTTGCACAGCCTCATGCTGGCAATGCTCCCAATCCCCACAGACCAGTAAATAGATACTGAGTACAGACCCACAGGGCAACTAAAGCCATGCACATCAATGGTATACCTTTCTCATTCCATCTGCAGGAAAGTTAGAACACTGAGGACTTGCATGGCCTCAGCCAAGCAATGCCCCCCCAACAGGTACTGGATCCTGAGTGCAGAGCCACACCTCAAGTAAGGGCATGAACTTCAATGGTATAGCTCTGTGATACCAACTGTACACTAGTTACAACACTCATTAGTTGTATGGCCTCAGCCAGGCAATCATCCACAGACCAGCAACTGTATTCTGAGTACAGACCCACAACCCATCTAAAGCCATGGACATAAACAGTATGCCTCCCTCATATGAGCCGCACACAAGTTAGAACACTGAGGAGTTGCACGGCCTCATCCAGGCAATACCCCCCTAGAACATGTACTAGATCCTGAGTGCACAGCCACAGGCCAACTAAGGACATGAACATCAATGGTTTACCTCTGTGATACCAACTGCAGAGCAGTTATGACACTCATGAGTTGCACAGGCTCAACCAGGCAGTGTCCCCCCAGACCATGTAGTGGATGCTGAGTCCACAGACATAGCCCAAGTAAACCCATTACATCTACAGCATACCTCTTTGATACCAACTCCAGACTAGTTGTGATACTCATGAGGTGCATTGCATCAGCCAGGCAATGCCTTCCCCCCTCCTGAACAGGTACTGAATTGTGACTTCAGAGCCACATACCAACTAAGGCCATGAACATCAATGGTATAGCACTGTGATGGCAGCTGTACACCTGTTAGGACAAAGAGGAGTTAGATGGCCTGAGCCAGGCAATGCTCTACCCCTCCTGAAACCTGATACTTTATGTTCACTACAGAGCCACAAGTGAAGTGAGGCTGTGAACATAAACCGTATACTTCATCGATACCAGCCGAACATATGGTAGGACTCTCAGTAGTTGCATGGTGCCAATCAGTCAATGCCACCATGTGTGTCCAGATCAGTTTCTGTATCTTGAGTGCAGAGGTACAGCTTAACTAAAGCTGTTGACATATATAAGATACATTAATGATACCACTTGCATTTCTTAGGACACTGGTGAGTTGCATGGGCTGAGCTAAGCAATGTCCCCAAGCCCTGTAAATCAAACACAGGAATAGGATCATAGGTGTAGAGTGAGAGACCAACTAAACTGATAGACATCAATGTAATACTTTCCTTATAGCAGTAGCACACAAGCATTTTTAAGAAGGAGCTAAATAAGTAATTGTGAAACAAAAATATTTAATTATAAAAGTAGAAATTCTTGTATAAAAATAAATATTTCTTCAATTATTATATAAAAATAGTAAAATAAATAAATGTGTTTCTTCACATGGGGAGGGTGAGAAGGGATAATAATAAAACATAAATAAAATAAAAGCAGTCAAATAAATAAAAGTGTTGCTTCACACTTGGGGGGAGACATAAGTCAAAAAACAAAAGAAAAACATTTAAAAGAATGGCCAGGAGTGATAGGGAGGTGCTGGCCATTCAGGCTGTTGTGCCTTGAGGAGAGAAGGAAAAAGAAGAAG
The DNA here is from genome assembly GCA_016271365.2 of Neoceratodus forsteri. Lineage (NCBI taxonomy): Eukaryota > Metazoa > Chordata > Ceratodontiformes > Ceratodontidae > Neoceratodus > Neoceratodus forsteri. The sequence goes on along the minus strand of CM028131.1, from coordinate 1,389,047,234 downwards.
ACTGCACAGGAGTGGGTGGGACTTGGTGCCCCTCATCTGCAGGTGGTGGAGGTGGTATTGAGGGAGGGGCACCTTTGAGGGGCTCTTGCTGCTGAGGAGCTGTGGAGGGTGGGTCATCCTGTATGTGCTGCAGGTCCTGTCTGAGGAGATGATGAATAGCCTCTGTGGCCTCCAGCTGGTTCTCAGCCAGCTGCACCATGAGACCGTGGGTGGTCTCGAGCAAAGCAACAGAGGCCTCCTCCATCTCCCTCAGTGAACGAATGGCTTGGGTGAGGCCTCTGTTGCTCTGCTCCAGACCATGGGTGGCAATTAAGGCCACATGCCCTACACGCCCATGTCATTGCAGCAAATCTATCATCTCAGCATTTTGGTTGATAATGTAATCTGTTTTTGCTGCAGTGACATGGCCGTACTGGGCTGCAGCCCTGTTACCACCCTCCACAGCCTTGAGCAGCTGGCTGAGAGTGCTGCTGATGGTATTAAGAACAGCAAGCTGCCCTGTGGAGAGAAAAATGACAAGAAGAGACATGTCAGTAAACTAAGCTATTCTGTACTCTTCTGATAATATACTGTAGTGAAGTGTGTTTTTTTACTAATGACAAAGGAGCTATATTAATATCTATAGCAGATCAGTATAGCTGTGTTCATTTTATTATACTGTCATTAAAGTCTGTTGCTGACACATTCTGCCCCCCCTCAGCTCCTGTAACCTGCCACTCCTTGTGGCATAATGTGCCAATAAGAACCCTCACACTAGCTGCAGATACATGCTGCTTCTTGCAAAGACCTGAAGACCCTGTGTATGCCAGTCTGTGCAGCACTTGGGCAATGATAAAAGATGACGACACCCCTATCCAGCTACCTCCCCAGCCCACCCTCTCCCTGCACCTCAGCACGTTCCCACAAGCTCAATAGCTCAATAATATACAACAGAAGTCAAGTGGAAAAGTCCCGTCACAGAAATTACATATTCATGCTACAGTTGTGTGATAATAAAGCTATTTGTACAGTATTCTGTGATCTCTTTGCTACTCATGAGGTTTCTCAAGGTGAGAGGCTACTGTTCAAATAAGTTGATTGTGACACAAGTGCAGCACACATAACCTTGGTCTATATGCACAAAGACTGCTTCAACAGTGAATCTGTAATTGAACAACATGAACAGTAGTATTGTAGATTGCTCTTATTTGCAGAATTACTATCTGGCATACCTGTGAACAAAACTACAGCAAAATAAAACAAATTAAGTAGCTGTTGTTAGATTTGTTTCATACAATGCCACATGGAAATATTGTAGATTCATTGGGCAAAACACATGACAGGACTTTGACTAATCCTGCAGTATATCCACAGTTAAAGGTAAATATGACTATTTAAACAAACAAAAGACTTGAAAATTGTACAACAGCAAGATGCTCGTATACCCCCCCTTCCAGCCAGATACCAAGATACTATGAATGAAACTGGATCTATGCTTGGATTCACCACTTCTGGTGTGGTTAAGACATTCCAATGTGACTTGCATTCAAAACACACCAGGCATAGTAAATCCACCAATATACGTTGACTCTATCATAGTATGTTGCTTAAACAAACCACAATGAAGCACTACTTGTTGCTAAGAAATGCTATCATGATGTATAAAGATTAATAATATACCCCAGTGTGTTCAATTAAATCAAATATGGTGTGATTCACCATGCCCACATAGGTTTCTACACATGGTGCTGCTCAGTGGATAAATCTTTGGGAGCCATAGTAATCTTCCTGAGAACCCATATTCAGCACGGGATGTGTGTTGGACATGGTGGAGCAACCCTGCATGTCTCTGAATAGGAGGGCTCAGCTCAAAGCTCTGGCCTTGCAGAGTAGCATCAACACCCAAACACCGAAAGGTAGGCTGCAGTATTGCAGGATGCAACACAGCAGTCCAGATGTGAGTGGCCACCTGCCCACCGTGAACATCGTCCACAAGCACACAGTGAACCTGGATCCCCACCCACCGGTGCTCAAGATTACACAGCGTTATGTTGTTGCAAGTATCAAAAAGGAGCAGAAATAACATTTTACTTTCACTTTTTTCACAGATGTATGCACAAAACATAAAGAATGAACAGCAAATGTCCCTGCACTGGCAGAAAGCATCCCTGTTGCATAAATAATATATACAATGGTGATGTGTGAGATTAATAATTTATGTACACTTGTCCTGATTAACCTCTGACATCTCAGTTGTGTCTTGCACCACTTGTCTGGCTATCTGACGTCAAACAGCACTTGTGTAGGTAAATCATATCTGTGACATGTGACCATTGTATATACGTTATTTGTTGCATTACTTTCCATTCTGCACATGCAATAGATGCCATTGTCATAGATAGTGATTGGTTATCAGAGGATTTTGAATAGTGGGAAACTAATATTTTAATTTTTTTTTATTGACTATTCAACTATGTCTGTGTTATGATAGAAGTTACATTCTTCAGCTGGAGGCCCAGGCAAACCTGCAGCACATGGTGGATGACCCGCTGCTGGAGAGTGTGTTCTTTCCTCCACAGAGGGGTCAATCTCTACAACCTCGACCTCCTCTGTGGGTTCTGCTCCTCCAGCAGCACCTTCCATAGATGGCTCATTCTCCATAAAAAAAATAGTAAAAGAAAAAACATTACTTGTCTGTGGATGTTACTATGTGTATGTATACCTCTGTACTACCAGTTGTATTTAATTGTTAATTGTTAATTCTGAGGAGTTCAATAGCATCAACCAGGAAATTCCCAACCTACCCCACCCCCCTCCCCGTATCAGCACAGTTACTGGATCTTAAGTCGACAGCCATAGGTTAACTAAAGATGTGGACATCAATGATATTCCTGCCCTGATAGTAGCTGCACACAAGCTAAGATGAAGGGTTTGAAGGCCTCATGCAGACAATGTCTCACCCATTCTCCCCATTTGATCAACCAGTTTAAAAGGGTCAACTAGAGAATACTCCCCGTTCAACCCCCCCCACAAGCTCCTCGGATTAAATATACCCAGTGCAGAGGTATAGGAAAGTAAGGCTGTGGATATCAGTGGCATGCTTTCCTGATTGCATGTACACAGAAATCATGACACTGAGGGGTTGCATGTAGACATACAGTCAATACTCCAAGCTATGGACACCAGTTCATGCATGCTGAGTACACAGAGACACAGAAAATAAAGGTGTGGGTGCAGATGTAATATCTTGCTGATACTGGTTGCACATATACTAGTACAGTGACAAATTGCACTGTGACAGGCAGGGAATTCACCCACCTCCAGTGGAACAAGTACTGCATCTTGAGTGGACAGCCACAGGCTACCTAAATATGTGGACATCAATGGTATAAGTATGTGATACCACATGTAGACAAGCTGGGACACTCAATGGTTTAAACGACTCTTACAGACAATAACCTCCCCCTCAGATCGGGGGGGAGATCATTACTACAGAGTAACAGACCAAGTAAACCAGCGTATATCAATGTCAAAGGTTACTGATACCAGGTACACACAAGTTTAGACAGTGAACAGTTTGACACCCTTAATGAGGCAATCATCTCACATGCAAACAAGAGACACTGGATGCTAAGTGCAGAGCCACAGAGTAAGTAAAGTCATGGATATGTACAATATACCTCCCTGATAGCAGGTGCACACATATTAGGACAGTGAGGAATTGCAGTGGTTGAGAGAGGCAATGCCCTCACCTCTCAGACAAGAGGTAGTGTATTGTGAGTAGGCAGCCGTAGGCAACTAAACATGTCGACATAAATTGCATCTTTATGTGATAAGAGTTGCACACAAGGCGGGACACTGAGGAGTCTCAGGGCCTCACACAGACAATTCCGCTCCCCCTTCCCTCACAGCAGGGAGTTTATTGTCACTGCAGAGCTACAGGGCAAGTGGTACCATGGACAGCAATGGTAAATCTTACTAATACAACATCCAGACAAGTTAGGACACTAACAATTTGCATTTCTTTAGCCAAGAAATGATCCCACCTTTCAACACCAGACTGTGCATGCTGAGTGTAAAATTAAACAGTAAGTTTAGCTGTTGATATGTACAGCATGCCTCCCTGATATGATGTGCACACATTAGGACATTGAGGATTTGCACTGACTCAAGCGAGCAATGGTGAGCCTCACCCCCCAAGAACAGGTAATAGATCCTGAGTGCAGATCAATAGCTTAAGTAAACGTCTGTACGTCACTTGCATATCACACAGATAACTGCTGCACACAAGGTACGACAGTGACTAGTTTGGAGGGTTCAAGCAGACTTTAGTGCCTCCACACTCCTACCCTCTGGATAATGTAGTGGATGTTTAGTACAGAGGCACATGGCAAGTAAAGGCACAATAATAAATTGCATAGATTACTGATAATACCTCAACACAAGTTTGTGCACTGAGCAGTTGCATGTGATCACTTAGGGAATGCTTCTATCTCCCCCCACACAAGGAACCAGAAGCTGAGTGCAGATTCACTCACTAAGTACGTCTGTGGATAAGTACAGTATGCCGGCGTGACACAAGGTGCATATATGTTATGATAGTGACTACTTGAACTGCCTCAGACAGGGAATGCTTTTACCTCCCCTCCACCCAGAACAGGTCCTACTTGCTGACTGAACAGCTAGAGTCTAACTAAAGATTTGTTTGTGAACCTCTGAACATGGGTGCGATAGTTTCCTGATAGCAGCTACACACACGTCATGACACTGAGAAGTTGGCAGGCAATTGTCCCATCTTGTGACAGTAGGCACTGAACCCTGAGTGCAGAGTCACACACTAAATAAAGCTGTGAATATTGGCAGTACACCTCTATGATATCACCTGCACACATTCTAGGACTGTATGGAGTTGAAGTGCATCATGCTAGCAATGCCTGTAACCAATCACCTCCTCTCTCAAGAACATGTACTACGTACTAAGTACGCAGCCACAGGCTAACTAAGGATATGTACATGAAGGGTATACACCCATGATAGGAGCTGCAGACAAGGTACAGGTCTGAGTAGCCTAAAAGGCTCACCGAGACAATGGCTCCCTGCACCCCACTCGGATAAGATAATGGATTTTTAGTGCAGAGATACAGCCAACTGAAGACATAAACAGTAATGACATAGCTTCCTGATATGAGCTCCACATAACCTAGACTAAAGATGTGTAGACCAATGCTATGTGTTTCTGATACCACGTGTGCACAAGCTGAGCCACTAATTAGTTTCTATCAGTCAGTCATACAATGCCTCCCCTTGCATCACGTAGTATATGCTCAATCCAGCTTTACAGGCCAATGAAAGCCATGAGCATGAATGCTGCACCTTCCTCATAGCAACTCTACACAAGTAACAACACTGATGACTTGCATGCCATCACCCTGCAATGATGTCACGTCCCTAGAACAGCTATTAGATCCTGAGTGCACAGCCAACGACTAAGTATGCATATTGATGGCATACCTCTGTGGCATCAGCTGTAGACATATTAGGTAACTCGGAAGTTGTACTGTCTCAGTCAGGCAATGTCTCCCTCTCCCGCCTCTGCAGACCAATTAATTGATGTTGAATACAGTGAAGAGTTGCATAGTGTGAGCCAGGCAATACACCCCTCTCTGACCAAACTATGTACTGTATCATTACTGCATACCTACAGCTCACCTTGAACTGTGGATGGATTCAGTTGACAGTGGCTGCTAAACCATCAAGATTGTGCATAACATCCAGAGAACAGACCCACATCAAAAATAAAACTCTAAACATGAACATAATATTTGTGTGACATGAGGTGCCACAAATTAGAAGATTGACTAGCTGTACACTCTGTGCCACGCAATAATGATAGCATGGAACAGTGCATACTGGAGGTTCAGTTAAAAGAGAGATGGCAGTATATCATTGTAACTCACCAGCAGAGTCGAGCACAAGCAGCTGCTCGACCGGAGCCCCTCGGTCTGCACCTTCTGGGAGTGGCACCAGCTGTACTCATTGGGAGGAAGTAGGAGCAGTTGATGTACTGGCTGAGTGAGAAAAAAAGAAACACTCAATGTTGTACTTATGTTTGTATTGTATACAATATCATCTTAGTACTACTTGAAGCTGTAATGGACTATATTACCATCTGCAACATGTTAATGTCACACTTGTACAACTAAGACACAGGTTTACATGTGTAACCAATAATACCTGACACGATAGATGGCATTGGGTTATACCGCAGAGCCCAGACTCGTAATGAGGCCCGACACTGCAGATGGAGAACCTCGTAGCCGCTGTAAGGAACGGCATAGCCCAATACCACCCACCCTGCAGGATACTATTTCACTTACAAAATGGGCACCGTGACAAAAAAAAAATAAGTTGAAAAATTGTTAAGGAAAATTTTGTTCAATATTAGTTTTCTAATCAAATAGTTCCTCCATCTGCATGAGCTATTCAGCTCAGTAGTACCAGCGACTGCCTAGTCTAAATTGTTTTTTTAAAAACAGATCAAATGCAGTAACGCCACTCAATGGCACACTATTTTGTTTATTTGCTAACAGCAATAAATCAGTATATCAACCACTATCTGCTAACAATGAATACTACGTGTTACAAGGCACTTGATGGTGTGGATGATACCAGGATGTAGCCATACTTGCTGTGTTCATGGAACCTTGGGTGTATGTTGGTGCCAAAGAACACATCAGGCATGGCTAAATCTTGAGATCAGACAGACCCTTTTCGAGGTATACTAGCTGTCTCTATGTTTTGGCAATTAATGTAATAGACCAAAGAAATCACCATTAACAAATCGTTTGACAACGTTTTCAAAATGTGCAAGTAAAAAATGGCTCAATATATGGTATTTAGAGATTACTAGAGTAAATAATAGTACCATTATGTTTAAATGTCATAACGTTGTTATCTTGTCAGGCAACAATCTCTGTTCTTTCTGCTCATGGTATACTGAATTGCATAATAATAACAGCGTACTAATCTTGCAGTGTGTTAAATATGACATCACCTAATAAGATTGTGACAAAAACTTACCCCCATACTGAGATTGTCAGTGGATTTATTCAACTGCTGTAACAGATTTGTTGTACATATAACATTTGAAACATTTAAAGCAAAACTGCACCCTCATGTCTTCTAAATGTTATTTGTTTCCATACCAGTACACAACTGTTTTCATGTAGATGTTAAGGATGTATGCAAATGCTTAAGTCTCTTTTTCAGTTCATACTAGGCCCTGTGACTGCCCTGGCAGTCTCCATTTAATGGCTGTTGAAATTGCATTGTCCCTGAGAGCTGCATTAGCATATGAGAATTCCCAGAGCAATCACAGGGCCTTGCATGAACTGTAAAATCAGACTAAAACATTTGCATACATCATTAACAGCTACATGAAAAGAGTTGTCTATTGGCATGGCAACAAATAACATTTAGAAGATATGAGGATGGAGTTTTCCTTTAAGACCATTAATAAGATATACTTACCACCATGATGGCGCGCTCTAAAGTCTGGCTTCCCTGCCTCCTCCCACATAGCATAAGCTATGTCATACCACTCCCAGACACTCCTGCACATCTCACCCGCCGTGGCCTTTGCCTTGAAGAATGTCTGGCAGGTGATCTTCCATTTCCTCCTACAGTCTTCATCAGATCTTGTTATGCTGTCTCTCCCCAAGGCATGGCTAACCTGCATAAAAACATAGAAAAGAAAGTACAGTGAATAATTTTGTAATAGTTAAATATGTAGATTAAGTAATATACTACAACACCAGTTAATAACACAGTATACTAGTATGTGTTTGAGATGTGCAGATCTGAAAATATGTACACACAAGGTTTGCCTGCAGGTCAATTTTTTGATGTCTATTAACTCTGCTCATATGTGCAGCTAGAAGGGGTATTCTGCTGCAACACGTCACTTATATGCTTTGTATTCCGTTGACCCTGACTGTTGCCCTGTGCAATCCGGTTTTTGAACCAATTTACAGCCCTAGTGGATACCACTTCTGCAGTTAATGTATAACACTAACCTAGTATCAAGTTTGATACATTTAATTTTCCTTAAGTATATGTTCAATCTTACTATAGTCAGTATCACTCCATAGAACATCTGTAGCTGCATTGTTTGATGCCTTGATGAGAGAAACTGCCACACAATCACGCTTGTAAAATAAAGTTTGCAGTGAACACTGGTGGTCAGAATTGTCATGTGCAATAGCTACTAAGTGACAGCAAATCTGTGCCACTGTAATTACATACTTGTTGCACTTCTTGCACTCTTACTAGTAGCAGCCTTCACTGGTCAAAGTGAAACATGTGGCTCTGGCTTTTCATGACTCAAAAAAACAGGTATTTATTTTTATATTATACATTAATAAAATATTTAACTGCTGTATAACTCCTTCTCTTTGCACGTTTTAACATTATGAGATCTACTACCAGTGTCCTATGTCTTAGTAAGCTGTACTGCAATGTGATAGTTCCACAGATATTATTATTGTACCATGCTTAATACGTAAAAAAAAAAAAAAAGTATTTTGTTAATTTAATTCATGACCTGCCTTACCCCAGGTGTGTGTAAGGCTGAGGTTGGTTGCCCTCATAACAAACCTGGGGTTTGCAGGAGCCCTCACAGCCTGAACTAGGGCCATCACCTCCCTATCACACCAGGATTTAGGCATATTGCAGCTCTGTTAAAAAAAGAATTTTTTGTTTAGAAACATTTAACATAAGATTTATTGTGGTTTGAGTATTTGTGCACAACTCATTAATGACATGTATGTAGTGCAAATGACATGCATTGGCACATTTGTGAAATGTGTGTGCAGCAATATAGGTCAGTCTTTCATGTGGCAGTGCAAAGTTGATGTGGAAAGGATGAGAAGGGACTTGGTAAGGTTGGAGGAATGGTCGGAAGTATGGCAGCTAGGATTCAATGCAAAGAAGTGCAAAATAATGCACCTGGGAAACAAAAACCCTGGGGAAGATTACACAATGGGGGGTAGTAACAAAAAAAAAAAGGAAAGGGACCCGAGGTAATCATATCAGATGACCTTAAGGTTAGCAAGCAATGTGAGAAGGCAGTAGGGAGAGCTGGGGGTATACTGGGATGCATAGGGAGAGGCATTGCCGGCAGAAAACAGGAAGTTGCTATCCCTCTGTACCGACAGTCGGTGAGACCCCATCTGGAGTACTGCATCCAGTTCTGGAGACCCCATCTCTGCAAGGACATAGACAGGATAGTGGCAGTCCAGAGGAGGGCAACTAGAATGGTGCAGGGTCTGCAAGAGAAGCCATACGAGGAGAGACTAAAAGAGCTTAATATGTATACCCTTGAGGAAAGGAGGAGAGGGTGACATGATAGAAATGTTTAAGTACCTCAGTGGAATCAACAAAGTCCAAGAGGGTAGCATCTTTCAGAAAAAGAAACTTGCAAGAACAAGGGGACACAATTTAAAGATAGAGGCGGTTCAGGGCAATGTGAGAAGTATTTTTTCACAGAGAGGGTAGTGGATGCATGGAACAGCCTTCCTGAGGAGGTTGTGGGGTCTAAAGCTGTGGGAGAATTCAAGAATACATGGGACAGACATAAGGCAATTCTTGTGGGTGGTAGGAAGAAATAGGCTGCTGGTTAACTAGGATCTGCGGCTTATCTTGTAGGTAGGGAAATGGGCAGACTAGGTGGGCCAAGTGGTCCTTATCTGCCGTCAAAGTCTACGTTTCTATGTTTCTATGTTTCTGTGTTTCACTGCATTTTGCAAGCAATAAGACATTGCTGGGTGTTGATAATACTGAGATATGTTCAAATACATAAGCTTAGGTGTGCACAGGACTGCATGTAGGGTGCCTTTAGCCTCTGGGTGGCAGGGAATCTCAGTACTAGCAACACCCACACATGTTATTGTTTATATTAAATTTGTCCATTCTCAACCTCAAAAAAACAACAACATTTTAAACGTTATCAAAGTCGCAAAAGGAAAAAAAAACTGTTAAATGTTGCTAGGTAATGTCAAATAGTCCCTCAACGGATGTTTTGTACCTGACATCCGTCTGTCTTTCTTTACACTCAGTACACTATGTAATTGCCCACAGTATAATTGAAGAATTCAAACCTCTGCATTATTCAACCAGTGGAATGTCCCCCCCCCCGACTGGCAGACACAGAATAGTAACAAGAAAGACACAACGCTTTTTATATATATATATATATATATATATATATATATATATTATATATGTAAAGGCTGTATCCATGTTTGTGATACAGGGTAGGAAATTGATGGGTTAAGTATTCAGTGAGTTGCCCTGGCTGACAAGGACTTGTTTTAGGTAGTGGTGGCGCTCTCTAACTGTAATGTGTACAACCAAGTCTCATCCTATCAGGGCACAGGGATTTCTTTGTCCACCTTATAAAGATGTACCAGTCAATGCCACAAGCGATGTGTGATTCAAATATAGTGCTAGTGACGAGGATGTCGTATTGATACCGGGTGCAGTGTCATTTTAAAAGCAAATAAAAGGTCTATTACTAATGTAGTCTGGGTATGTGCTTCCAAAAGATAAGTGCAGTGCCACTAGAGTTATCTAGGTGGTGTGCCACAAGCATGCAACCCCAGAGTACACAGCAGGATGACAGCATGCATTGTCTTCAAGTCCATGAAGCATCACCAAACAGGCAACAGTACTATACTGGTTGCCACTCACTGTGTCGCCATGTGGTTATGTAGTTTTGCTTTCTTCATATCTGCCTTGACCACAAGACACAGTTGAACAAACTTGTGTTGTAATACTGGTCGTCTATGTTGCCTGTTGCAGTCACAACTGCTAAAATATTTCAAACATTAGTGTTTTCATAGAATTGCATCATCCGCCCCCTCATACTGTTGTCTCTAGCTGAGACAGCAAGCACTACCTAGAAAAAAACAGAATGACAAATACACAATTGTAATAGTACTTAAATCATCATTCAATGTAGCATCATTGTGTACTGAGCTGTTGACTATTTAAACAACAATAAAAACATGATTACTTACTTTTTCGTTGTTTGAAGATAAATTAACAGAAACGTTTGTCTAATCTTTGCCAATCTGTTGAAACAAATAGAGATTAACTGTTAGAAAACTGTGAAGAGCCAAGTAAAGCCATCAATATCTATGGCACAACTCACTGATATAAACTGCACACATGTTAGGACACTCATGCATTGCGCAGCATCAGCCAGGTAATTTCCTTCCCACCCCCCCAACAGAACAGTTATTGGATTTTGAATTCAAACCCAGAGCCTGAGTAAAGCCTTGGACATCAGCAGTATACCTCCATGATGGCAACTGCACACATCTTGGAACACTGAGTACTTGCATAACATCAGCCATGCTATAGCTCCCTCCCCTAGAACAGGTAATAGATCCTGACTGCAGAACCACACTTCAACTACAGTAATGTAGAAATACAATACACCTACTTCATACCAGTTGCACGCAAGTTAGAACACTGAGCAGTTCCACAGCTTCAAGCAGGCAATACCCCCCCAGACCAGGTAGTAGATCCTGAATGCACAGCTACAGCCCAAGTAAACCTGTGGACATCAATGGCATACCTCCCTGAAACCAGCTGTACACATAGTAGGACACTCGGGGTAGCGCACTATCATCCAGGCAATGCCCCCCCACCCAAATACGTACTGGATCCTGATTGCAGATGCAGAGGCCAACTAAAGCAATTAAAATTAACTGTATACCTCCCTCATACCAGCTGTGCACAAGTTAGAGCACCGATGAGTTGCACAGCTCATGCCAGAAAATACCTCCACCTCTCCAGAGCAGGTACTTAGATCCTGAGTTCAGACCACAGCCCAACTCAACTCATGTACATCAATGATATACCTGTCTGATACCAGCTACGCACAAGTTAGAACAATGAGGAGTTGAATGACTTCAAGCAGACAATACCCCAACCCCTGACCAGGCACTAGATGCTGAGTTCAGAGCTACAACCCAACTAAACCCGTGGACATCAACAGTATACTTCCCTGATAACACCTGCAGACATCTCAGAACAGTGAAGAGTTGTACAGCATCAGCCAGGCAACCCCCATCCGGAAACAGAGCAGGTACGAGATCTAGAATGCAGAGCCACAGGCAAACTAAAGTCATGGACATAAATGGGATACCTGCGTTATACCAGCTGAACACAAGTAAGAACACTGACGAGTTGCACAGCCTCAGCAAGGTGATACCTCCTGTGCCCAGGTCAGGTACTAGATCCTGACTACAGATTCACAGCTCAGCTAAACCCATGGACATTCATAGTATTACTCTCTCATACCAGCTGCATACAAGTTAGAACACTGAGCAGTTTCATGGCTTCAAGCAGGCAATACCCTGCCCCCCACCCCCCAGACCAGGCACTGGATCCTGAGTGCAGAACCACACCACAACCAAAGCTGTGGACATCAATGGTATACCTCCAGCTGCACACATACTACAACACAGGAGTTGCACAGCAGTATCCACGAATACCCCACCCACCAAAAACAAAAGTATTACATCCTGAGTGCAGAGCCGGAGTCCAATTAAAGCCATGGACATTAATGGTATAACTCCCTCATACCAGCTGCACACAAGTTAGAACACTGAGGAGTTGCCTGGCCTCACTCAGGCAATACCATCCCCCCCAAACAGGTACTGGATCTGAAGTGCAGAGCCACAGCTCAACTAAAGCCATGACATCAATGGTATACCTGTGTGATAGCAACTACAGAATAGTTATGACACTCATGAGCTGCATGGTGTCAGCCAGGCAATGCCCCCTCCCCATCTCTGAACAGCTGCTGGAGCATGAGTGCAGAGCCACAGACTTACTAAGGCCATGAACATCAATGGTATACCTCTGTCATGGCAGCTGCACACCTGTTAGGACATTGAGGAGTTAGATGATGTGAGCCAGGCAATGCCACCCCCCAAACCAGGTTCTGAATCTTGAGTGCAGAGCCACAATTGAGCTAAACACATGGACATAAATAGTATACCTCCCTTATACTAGCTACATACAAGTTAGAACACTGAGAACTTGCACGGCTTCAAGCAGGTAATACCCCCACCCTCCAGACCAGGCACTAGATGCTGAGTGCAGACTCACACCTCGAGTAAAGCTATAAACATCAATGGTATACCTCCCTCAAAGTGGCTGAACACATACTATAACACTGAGATATTGCATGGTAGCATCCAGGCAATGCCCCCCAAAACACATACTACATCCTTAGTGCAGAGCCAGATGCCAACTAAATCTATAGACATCAATGGTATACCTCTCTGATACCAAATGCACACAAGTTATGACACTAAGGAGTCACAGAGCCTCATCCAGGCAATGATCCCACCCCCCCTGAGACCAGGTACTGGATGCTGAGTTCAGACCTACAGCCTGACTAAACCCACAGACATCAACAGTATACCTCCCTGATAACAGCTGCAGACATCTTAGAACACTGAGGAGTTGCACAACACGAGCCAGGCAATATCACCCCACCCCACCTCTCAAAAAAGAACAGGTGCTAGATCCAGAGTGCAGAGCCACAGCTGAACTAAAGCCATGGACATAAATGGTGTACCTCCATCATACCAGCTGCACACAATTTAGAACAGTGAGGAGTTGCACAGCCTCAGCCAGACAATACCTCCCTCCCCCAGATCAGGTATTAGATCCTGACTGTAGAGCTACAGCTCAGCTAAACTCATGGCCATTAATAGTATACCTCCCTCATACCAGCTGCATACAAGTTAGAACACTGAGGAGTTGCACAGCTTCAAGCAGCCAATACCTCCACCCCTCCAGACCAGGCACTTGATGCTGAGTGCAGTGCCACAGCACAAGTCAAGCCATGGACATCAGTGGTATACTTCCCTGAAAGCAGCTGCACACATACTACAACACTAAGGAGTTGCACTGTGTCACCCAGTCAATGCCCCCCAAACATGTACAACATCCTGAATGCAGACCAGAGGCTAACTTAAGCCATGGACATTAATGGTATAACTGCATCATACCAGCTGTACAACAGTTACAACACTGAGGAGTTGCACAGCCTTAGCCAAGGAATGGTGTCCCCCCAATCAACACGTACTGGATCCTGAGTGGATAGTCATGGTCCAACTAAAGCCGTGAACATTAACAGTATACCTGTCTGAAACTAGATGAACACATGTTAGAAAACAGAGCAGTTGCACAGCCTCAGCCAACCAATGACTCCCCCCCTGAACAGGTACTAGATCCTGAGTGCAGACCCACACCCCAAGCAACCCATTATCATCAATGGCACACCTCTCCAATACCCGGTGGACACATGTTAGAACACTGATGAGTTGCACAAACTCACACAGGTAATGCCACCCCCCAAACAGGTACTGGATCCTGACTGCTGGCTCACAGTGCAACTAAGGCTGTAGATATCAATGTTATAACTTCCTGTTTGCAGCAATGCCCTGATGCTTACTCAGATGAGCTACTGGGTTTTCAGTCTAGAGGTAGTGCTGAACACCTGTAGACATCCATGGTTTACAGCCTTGATAGTAAGTGCAGATATGTTACAACACTAATGAGTTGCATGGGTTCAGTGAGTCAATGCTGCCACTACCTGAGATCAGGTACTGGATTCTGAGTGCAGAGCCAGATCTTCACTAAAACCATGACATCAATGGTACACCTCCCTGGTAGCTACAGCAGGTACTGGATCTTGAGTGAACAGGAAGACTCCAAGCTGTAGACAACACATGTGTATGTTGTTAGTAAGCTGTTCTATTTTTTGACCAGTTAGATTGGCTCTTAAAAGAGCCATTTTTCTCACAGCCTATGGCATGTGCTCAAGAGATATTGTTATACAGGTACACAATTACAGAAGTGCAAGGATGCAATTCCGAAGGTCCCCAACAAAAATGTTGTTACCTGTGCTTGAGAGATGCACACCATCTTTTAGATACAGCCAGTGTTTGTGATTTGCAGTTTGGGGGTGACGTATGGTGTGCATTCCCATAGCATGGAGGAATCCAGATATTTGTATGTTTACCTTTCTATGTGGCCTTTCAAGTGCAGGATGGTAATCTTCACCTTTCCAGATCATTCGCTGTGTAAAGTCTGAATACAGAATTTTACAAGCAGGTAACGTACAGATAAGATGCTGCAAGTCAAACTGCAGCTTCTATTAAATCAATTGCCCTTTTGTTCCCCCAAATTATTACCTCTGAGATGCATAAGGAGTATGTCTGGTACTGGGTGTGTCTCCAGTAAGTGATACATGGTTGGCATCAGCTGCTCCCATCTCATGCCACCCTTCCCAAACCAAGACACTGAGCTGTGAGGTAGGTGCAAGTCATTGCAAAATGACTAGCTCTACTGAAAACTGCTGCCCTTCTCACCAGGCTTGATCCCACAATCCATACACTAACTCTGGATCTTTCTGCCATGCTGAGAATAAACCTCTAATAACAGATGAAGAAACATCAGATATGTGTCTGTCTCTGACTGAACACTACCAAGGCTAAGTAGCAGAATGACTGGTGCTGAGCTCTATGTGTAAGATAAATGAAGTGAAAGACAATCACAACTAACATTCTGATTCCAGATTGGCTAATACAGGCAAAAAAGTTATTGTTATGTCTGTAAAGGCTGTTTCTATTGGAGTTTTGTTATTAAACATTCATTTTGTTTTGGTGGGAGAATACTGCCTGGTCATTGGCCTCACTTAATTACTTGCCAATGATAGCCATTTCCATTGGATGAAGTTAGTAGTCATTTTGATCAGTGAAGCTCTACTCCCTCTCTTTCTCAGCTAGCAGCTTGCGTGGTGAGTGCAAGCACAGCTATCTATCTTACTGAAACAGTTTTCAGAAGTTAAATTATTCAGTATTTTTTTATGTTCTGTTACTGTACGATAGTTACAGCTGTAATTATTCACTGGTCAGTATGTGCTTTCTGACAATTACTGATATGTTTGTAGCACTACTAAGTTTACAACTGTCTGTGATTGCAGCCACACAGTTAATAATTTAGCATTGATTATCATTTATTTAGTTAACAATCTTTGCATAGTAAGCAAAGAATGGAACCCCTAGTTAACATTGTAAATAGAGTAAAATAAGTAGTTTTAAAAAAAATTGTGGTGGTTTCACATAAAATTAACCTAGTAGAACAATGGGTGGCAGACAGATTATGCACAAGATCTGCTCTTTGTGCAAGAAGGCTTAAAACTTAGCAGATGTCTTATTTCAGTCTAAAAGTCTTGCAAACAATATTTTATTTGGGGCAGTATGTTCTTGTTGAGATGATCTTTTGTGTTGGAACACTGTGCATATAACTAGCAGAAACAGCCACACAGAATAACTATAAAAAGTAAAAAAACAACTTATTTTAGCAACAGATAGCAATATATTGGTAAAACACTACATAAATCATGGCAGAGTGCGTAAAGTTCAAGTTTACAGGTCTACTAATTTTTTCACATAGCTTATTAGTTAATTATTTTTTTTCAGATAATAAATAGTTGTTGTGTACTTATAGTTATGTCCTGGAGCCACTGCTGTTTGTCTCTCACTCTCAAAATGGCTGTTGAACTTTATTATTTGATTGTATTGGTTCTCAGAAGTCACATGGTGAAGTTAGCCATTTCTTTGTTCGCGAGACTACAAAATCTTTGATCGTGACTTGCATTGATTGCGAGGATCGTTCGTGAGCGTGCATATTCTTTGATCATGAGAATAATGCGAGACTTTGATAGTGGAAGCTGTGCAGTTTAAAAAAAACACATTATTCTCATAGTTTTAAACAGAGTGAGCAGCCATGTGTCTTTCAATTGCTCATCAGATGTGGATATTAAAATAATAATCATTTTTAAAAAGTTTAGTTTCATTTAACAATATTTTTGCGATCGTCGATTGCGAGCGTGCAAATTCTTTGATCGCGACTCAGTTTGATCGCGAAGATCGTTCATGAGCTTACAAATTCTTTGATCTCGATAATAACGTGAGATTTTAATTGTGGAAGATGAGTAGTTTAAAATATACATGTTTTTTAATTAATTTTTAACACACTATGTAGCCATAGGTGTTTTTATAGCTTAGAACACATGAATGTTACAGTGGTGATTATTTTTGAACATTTGTAAACATTTTATTGTATTTTTCAATCTTTGATCATGAGCGAGCAAATTCTTTGATAGTGGCTTGGTTTAACTGCAAGGATTGTTCACGAGCTTGCAAATTCTTTGATCGCAAGAATAACGTGAGATTTGAATTGTGGAAGATGACTAATTTAAAAAATACATGTTTTTTTCACTAGTTTTCAACACAGTCTGTAGCCATATGTGTTTTTATTGCTTAGAAGACATGGATGTCACAGTGTTAATTAGTTTTGAATGTTTTCTAACATTTTATTGTATTTTTCGATCTTTGATTACGAGCATGCAAATTCTTTGATCGCAACTTGGTTTGATTGCGAGGATCATTCGCGAGCAAGCAAATTCTTTGATTGTGAGAAAAATGTGAGATTTGACATGTAGAAGTCATGTAGCTTTTGGAAAATTGAGTATTTTACTTACCTCAACATGTGCTTTATAGTCATATGTGCTTACATTGGCCATGAGATCTCTATTAAACAAAAATGTTGTACCTTAGAAAATGAGCTTTCAAAATAAGAAATGTCATTGGATGGCAGGGGTACATTAACTTGCAGTGAGTGCCCTACAAGTAGAAATTCTCAGCCATGCCAGCCAAACCAGGCTGATCACTATTATTATTGTGCCCAGCCTGCTTGATAATTGCGTAAACGCACTCAATTTAAAAAAAAACAAAATTTTGTCTCTCAATTAACAAGAGATCTTACCCACTCGAACACTACCAAATCATACCTCTCAACTCACTGTCACACCTTGGGAGGAAGGGGGGCAGTAGGACATTGAACACCACAAAAAACGGATGAACAATTTAACAATAAAAATACCGAAATCTCAGTCTGACTATATTTTCATTTCTTTTTGTTTTATTTAATCCTATGTAAGAATGTCACAGTTACCCATATTCTAAGCACAATAATACCCTGCAGGATGGGTGCCATAGGCAATCCCACACCTTCCAGAAGCTATAAGACCCTCCAGCTGCAGCGTCGGGCATCATTATGCCCCTGTGTGGTCCGTTCATTGCCCAATACTGCCCACCCTGTCGGGTATAATTATTTGCTTGTATATCTTATTTTGTGATATTTTGTAAACAGTCAGCTTGCAAGTTGCATACTATGTTCAGATGACAGTGTAGTACTCAGAATTATTGTAGGTGCTTAAACATTGTCGTTCACATCATTTGCTTTCACAAATATGACATTTGGTTGTATTCTGTGTTGTTAATGACTTATGTTGTATGGACTTGTTATGGACCTATGCCACATTAGTCTTATACATGGCTTCTCATTCATTAGCACTAATACTCTTTATTTCTTCTCTGTTTCTTAGGAGACAGCCACAGACAACAAATTGAACATGTGATTGAGTTTCTATCATGATCATTTCCCGTAAAGTTAAGGGACACATAAGAAGTAGTAGGTGTACTGATGGTTCGCTGTCATACCATGGAAAGACTAAAGGTGTAAAATGTCAGCAGAAGAAAAAGACAATTTCTTCTATTACATGCAGACATATCACAAGACATGCACGTGTGAACAAAGATAACACCTCTCCTAGTAATGTAAAAATCAGTAGACTTTGTAAAGGTACTGTGCACAAACAATGTTCAGCACTGTCAACAGCGATTCATGTGTCTCTGACATGAAAAAAAATGCTGGACATGTGATTTCTGCTACTGTACAGCACAGTAAGGCAAGTTTTTTCAGAAAACTTGTCCATCGAGCTAGAACTGCTTGTCTCATCTCTAGTATAATGAAATGCAGAGGCAAAAAACTGTGCAGTAAGCTTGCATTAATGAAGTTATGATTGAGAGTAAGATGATTTGTTAATGTGGCTGATACAATTTGTTCTCAATTGTGGGCTGCAATGATGTCAGCTATTGATAAATTAAGTACAAAGATTGAGGAGATGAGAAACAAGCTCTTGTCTTTTGAACACTTGAACAGAGAAAATGTCTCTGTGGTGTTTCAAGAAGATTGGTTGCTCTCTGAACATTCAGAAGCATTATTCTGGGACGAGACTTACCATGTGCACAATACTAATGTTACTTTGACAATAGATGCACATGGTAAAGTTCAGAATATTTTAATTGTTTCACATGAGAACCTTGAGTTTGATGATGAGACTGAAATTGGACAGGTTGCAAGCAACCAAAAGTCATCTGCTAGGAAGTGGCCACGTGACACTACATGCAATGTCAGGGAAGAATCAATTATGTCAACTGAAAGTTTCCTGTCAGCATTCGCTAGCACAAAGAAGTCTATGTGACGTAGGTTGATTGATAACATTGACAAGTGTGAGATTCAGCCTCACACAGGCCTAATTGGTCATTCTCTTGCATGTTTGGAGATCAGCAACTGTGGCAGTATGTTTCATCACTTTCGTATGGTAGCAGTGCATCACTCTGGCATACGCAGATTTGTACAAAGATTATATTAGGTGAGATCTGTTGTCTGAGACTATAGGCACTTTCAAGCATTGCTGGATGATGGACATGTAGAAGCACTTGTGGAGTTCATCAAACAGTTGCAAACAAACCATAGGTTGAGGTCTAATGGTCCTGTTGATGAACATGTGAAATATAATAGACACATCAGTAGTGCAAGAAGCTCAGCTTCTCAGGAATTTTGGTAGTGAGTTTGCTAAATTCAAAATTAGCAAGACACAAAAATTCAGTGTCATTTGCATATCATGTGAGGGCCTCTTTTATAAAGAGCAGTGTGTCAAAATAGACCTGCAGAACATTTCACACTGGAATGTTATGTGGGGGCGTCTTCATGCATATCTTCTTTTAAAGACAGATTTTGCTGAAGTTGGAACTGTGTCACTGTGTACTTACTGTTGAAACAAGATTAAGAGTGACACTTTACCTCTGATCTGTTCTTAATAAAATGGAAGTTGAAGCAACTCCTCCTGAGATAGTAGTCTTGAACTTGTTTGAATGGATTCTAATTCAGACCATGAAGCCATTTCAAACAATTATCAGGCTTAATACAAGGATGCAAGAGCTACCAAAGAAAGAACTGGTATAGTCTCTGAAGGGCTCTGTTGTATATTTGCCTTTGCAAGAAAATGTTAACACTATTTCTCAGGTTAATAGTGTAGTAATCTTGGTGAATGGTGTTCCAACTAAGGCAAAAACAATATGGCAGGAGATAGTCAATGTTGAGAAGATGAAGCATGCTTTGCGACATCTAAGGGAGCATAATGTTTTTTATGCTGACATTGACATCGACACATTTGCTGGCCTTTCTACAGGAACTGCTGTGGAAGACTCTGACAAACAATATTGGAGAAGGTTGACATCACATCTGCACACAATGTCTCTGAGCAATTCACCATACACCCATTGCATGGAAAGGATCCAGTGATGGATAACATTGAATTGTATCAAATGAAGCAAGTGGAGGGCAATCCTGTAAGCAAATGGGAGGCTACACTGGAGGCTCTTTGTTTTTCCGATCTGTTTCTACTTGGTACATGTGGTTGATTAGACAAGCGAGAAGTTTGTGTGCCAGGAGCTGAGTATAGGACCTCAAGAGTTCTACATAAGGATGGCAAGATTCATTGAAACATTGCGTACCTGTTCCATCTTCTTTGGGAAAGTGACCTTAGTGTCCTATCTGCTAGTATTGCTCATACATTGAGACTTGGTACAGAGTTCAGTAATATGACAGCTGCACAGTTACTACACAAGTTGCAGAACAAAGATGAAACATTACAAGTCAGTCTTTCTTCTATTTTGTCCAGCATGCGTGGTACTAAAGAAAATTGGTACAGATGACACTCTGAGGTGATGTGCATGCTGAGAGAGTTTGGACCAGCAACATGGTTTGTGACACTGAGTTGTGCTGAATACTATTGGGATGATCTGCTTGATCTTCTCAGATGGGCAAACTCTGATGTTGAGAACATACAAAGTATGACTGTCAGTGAAATGTGCTCACTTCAGTCCAGTATCCGTTTTGCATTACTTCCACCACCGGTTCCAGGCTCTTTTGAAGTTCATACTGTCTAAGATGAATCCTCCTCTTGGGGTTGTTGAACACTACTTCTGGAGGGTTGAGTGCCAAGCTCAGGTAGCTCCACACAAACACATGTTGCTGTGGATAAAAGATGCCCCACATATTGGTGACAGTGAGACAAGTGAAATCCTAAACTTCATACTGAAGTATGTCACATGTCAGGTTCCAGACAAGTATGACAGTGCAACACTTTGGGAGTTGGTTCAGAAACTCCAACGACACCTGTGCGGTAAGTACTGTCATAGGAAAGTGAAGAACAAGGGGACAGTGGTACACTCAGTGCCGTTTTGGTTTCCCAAGACAAGCTTGCATGGATGCTTGTTTGAATGATATCTTTTCTGCCATGCGACACCACTTGAAGGCAAAATCAACAAAGCGAGTGTATGGACTGCCTTGCATGGAGTCAGAAGTCTATATCAATGACTATAGCCCTTCTTTTCTGTTGATGTGGCAGGCAAACATTGATGTTCAGTTTGTCGCTGATAATTGAATGGCTTTGGTGAGGTATGTGACATCATACATCACTAAGCATGAGCAGATATGCCTGGAAGAAATGAGAGAAGAGTTGTCTAACTGTGATAGGTCAATGTCTTCTAGACTATGGTCACTTGGGCTTAGGACTCTGTCACACCATGTGTGTGGTGCCTATCAAGCAAGTGACCGCCTTACAGGTGTATGTCTATATGGGAAGTCAGAGTCCATCCATTATTTGAATGTGAATTACAAGCAGAGCAGGCACCTTGTGCTGAAGAGCCATGAAGAGATTGAGGATCTGGCTGCTACAAGACCAACATCCACTAATATTCTGAAGAGCAACTTAATTGACAACTACTATCCACAGCGCCACAGTGTCATGGAGGATCTGTGTCTCTTTGAAGTTTCTCAATGGTATGATTATAAGTGCAGTGTTTCTTCAGAACCACAGAAGAGCATATATAAAGTTACTGGGTTTGATGGTTCACCTGTGAAGAAGCAAAAGCCATGACTAATTGACCACTGCAAACTCAGCTTGAATACAACAGGCAGCAAAAAGCATTACTGTTTTGCTCTATTATTTCTGTTCAAACCTTGGAGATCAGCATCTGAATTGAAAGGATCATCTGACACATATGAACAAGAGTTCATGGTAAGTTATGATACCTTTAAGAGTCATGTTTCTGACACTTACATTGAGAGACTTGAAATGGAAAAAAATCAGCTGGAGAAAGTAAGGCAGGTTTTTGATGATGATGATACCCTAGTAACATCACAAGATATGGTTGATGTTGAGGGAGAAGGGATTCTTGCTACCCTTCTTCCTCCTAATGACCCAGCTGTGCTGATGTCAGAGGTAGAGGGTGCAATGCAACAAAACATGCAGTTGTCAGAGTCAGCTACAAACATTGCTGATGACTTGGATTCACATCAGAAAGTTGTGTATCACTGTGTGATACATGGTGTTCAACATGATATTCAGCACAGTAGCAGAGACTGTGTTTGTGATAAGCACACACCAGTGAGGATGTTTGTTAGTGGTGCTGCTGGAACTGGAAAAAGTTTCTTAATTGAGGCTATAAGCAGAGGTGTGCATGACCTTACTAATTCTGCAACTTCTGTTATTGTGTCTGCTCCTACAGGCTTGGCAGCTTATAACATATGTGGTGTCACGCTTCATAGGTTGTTCATGTTGCCAGCTGAGCATGACAAAACTGGTGAGTACAGAAAACTGTCATTTGAGGTTGCCTCTGAACTGAGATCAATGTTTGACAAGATGCAATTGCTGATAATAGATGAGATCAGCGTGGTTTTAAATGTTCTCCTTACATATGTTCGCCTACATCTACAGGAGATACTTGGTACTGATGATGACATACCATTTGGTGGCAAGAATATTCTTGTTCTTGGGAATCTCCTGCAGCTGGTTCCTGTAAATGGCAAGCATGTTTTCTGTACTTTTTCTCTTGAACAGGCTCAGAAAGCCATTGGATGCATAGGTGGTGTCAATCTGTGGGAGTTCTTCTCATATGTTGAACTGTTACAGAACATGAGACAGCAAAGTGACATGTCTTACAAAGCATTGCTTGATGAGGCTCAGATTGGTGTATTGTCACCACTCATGTTGAAATGCTAAGACAGCGCATGATCGCTAGAAATAATGCTCCTATTCAGGATGCTTGTGATATCTTCGCACATGTGCAGAAATCTGGGGTACATGTTGCATGTCTATTACCAAGACTTAAGCAGTGTGCAGATTTCAATGAGATCATGATGCAGAGAGAACAGGAACCTATTGTGGCTCTTACATCCATTGATGCCATAGATGGTGTGCGTCTAACATGCACAATGGTATTAAAAATAGTTGAGCGTCTCAGAGAGCTCACAAGTGATGTGTCACGTACTGTTGGTTTGGAAGCTGTGCTACCACTGTGTAGGAATGCATGGGTCATGCTTCACAGAAACATTGACATTGACTGTGGTCTTGTGAATGAAGCCATGGGGTACATCCATGAGTTCCAGTATAATGTACAGAAGACAACTGTGGATTTTGTGGTTGTTAGGTTTGATAACTGTGAAACTCCTCTACCAATAGACAGAGTGACAGTCAAGTTTGAGCTTGTCAAAGATACATATGTGACAAGGAAACAATTTCCATTGTGTGCTGCTTATGCAGTGTCTATTCACAAGTCACAAGGGCTTAGCCTTGATAGTGCCATTGTAGATATAGGCACTGGTATATTCAAGGATGGCATGTCTTATGTTGCTTTGTCTCATGTGAGGTGGTTGTCTGGACTACACATAGTGAATCTTGCAGAAACTAAGGTACGTGCTGATAGTAAATGCATTGTTGAGTACAATAGATTACGTTTATTGTACCAACCAAATGCTCCTTTGTTGCCAGTTCCCAGATATGCGTCAGCAACAGATGTCTCAATAGATGCAGGGTGCAAATTGAAGAGGAAGCACATTAAGACTCCACATTTGTCGCCTCATCATTCTATTGGTAAGCAGTCTCTACATCAAGAAATCACATCTTCACCTATCAAGAGATGCATTGGGGTTCAGACACTACCAATATTTGACAAAAGCACAGGAGTAAACTGGTATGCCAATGCTACAATGCAGGCACTTCTGCATATCCCTGAGTTTGCTGATGTCTTGAACTCAAGTCAGTTGACACCTCTGTCTGAAGCATTAAAGAGAGTCATTAGAGATAGGCAAGAGGAGTTGCCCAGTTTACAAAGCTTGACTCCTCTATGACTAACTCTTGCAAAGTATGCAGGACAAGCAATGTTTTCTGACAATGCACAAGATGCCACAGAGTTCATCATGGAAATGATAAACAGTTTGGCAGATGATGGTATTGATCTGCACCAACACTTTCAAGTTGATTATGTGTGCAAGTACACATTTGTCATGTGGACACAAAGAATCACAAGCAACTCATGACATGCTGTGGTTGTCTGTCTATGTCCCTGAACAGAGATCAGTGAAGTTTCGTAGGTTGTTTGTAAATGCAGAAACTGGTTGGCTGTGCTGAAGATGTGGTCATTCTTGTGTTTGCTCTCTGAGAGTTACAGCTTCCAGTTCATACATAATGATTGTATTGCAATGTTTTAACTCTCAAGGCATGAAAATCACAAGACCAATTTCTGACTTCATTGCTGGAAGAACTATGTTCTCAGGAAGTCAGTTTGACACACATGCAATTATCTTCCATCATGGCCTATCCATTCACTCTGGGCACTATGTCACTTGGCGAAGGTTCAGAAAGGGATGGGTGGAGTGCAGTGATACAGTATGCACTGTGAGAGAAAGATTACCAAGGAATCTGAAAGATGCATACGTCATCATTCTCCGTTGCACCAGTGTTGCACAATATGTGGAGGAGTGATGCTATCTGATCACAGCAGCTTACTTAAC
The DNA here is from genome assembly GCA_016271365.2 of Neoceratodus forsteri. Classification (NCBI taxonomy): domain Eukaryota; kingdom Metazoa; phylum Chordata; order Ceratodontiformes; family Ceratodontidae; genus Neoceratodus; species Neoceratodus forsteri. Next base: position 1,389,022,118 of record CM028131.1, on the reverse strand, counting down.
CAGTATATTTGCAAAAATATTGTTCTGACTGTATATTGCGGCTAGATGTCTTTTTTCCATTTGTTTACATATTTATTTTGATTTGATAGAAGAGCTAACACCTTTCATGTGAAACAACCACTGTGCAATATCAGTGATGGTGATCTAAGTGTTTTAGATCTTGTACAGTATTAATACAACCCGTGTGAATTACTCTGATTTTCCTGCCATTGCAGAAGTGAACCACAACACTACACCTTTGTAACAGACTGTAGTAGGCAATGACTTGTTGATCTCATTGTCATACTGATATGCTGGATTCAAAACACAATTGTTTTCATCATTTATTGCAAAACAATTCTAGAAACATTTGTATTGTAATATTAAGCATTTGCAACTTTGATGTACTTACTACAATGACTGCCATGTTACTGCTCAAGTAGACTTGGGTATTGAGCTGTAATCATTTGATGGTCAGTGAGTCATATCTTTGTGCAGGTATCTCAGTTAATCTTGTATGTTTTGCACATGTCACTGTGTATTCATTTGTTTCACAATGCTATTTTACATGGTAATGACAGAATCAGTAATATTGTTACATGCTTATCAGAGTTTTAACCACTCTTCTTTACATATTGTGTGAGAAGCCATACTTCATTGAACAGTACACATCAGGTTAAGTTGTGACTCCTTTTCCTGTTGTTGTCTACATTGTTGACCTTCACTATGATACTTACTGAATTGACTTCTGTCAAATCCAAGCAGACTCAAGGGCGCTGGATATTACACACGTCAGTCAGTGAGTTATGTCTTGGCAGATGTAGTTCTTTGACTTACATTCACAGCTTGACTTTCTACATCATAATGTCATCTGTTAGCAGTGCACTGCATTTCTTGAAGTGTATGTGACAGAATTATCTGTCACTGTTCTGGGAGTATGCTCTTGAGACTTGATATGACAACATCTACCAATACAATGCGACTCAGATTTGTACATATGTATATAGTACTGAACTGCAGATTCAAGCTATGTTGCTTAGATAGATTCTTAGCTGTTTTTGTTTGTTGACACACACAAAAAAAATTGCATCCATTGCTATGTAAACTGTTTCAAAACTGTTCTATTCATGCATTTAATGTTATTGCATTGCATTAAGTGCTACTGTTGATGTTGTTGATAACTGAACATAGAGATGTATACATGTGGTTATCTGCCCTATCTTCAGTGTATGTATGTATGCATTTCTGTATGTCTATGCAGATGTCTGCAATTCATTGTTTGACAGGTAATATCAATAGTAATTATAGTGTACAGTGGAGTGTTGTTCTGTATAGAATTCCATCCCTTTCAAAATACTGTTCTACCACAGTTCCAAGGTCATGGAATGCTGTTTTACCCTACTGTGGTAGAACAACATTCTAGAACCTCTAGAGACTGCATGAGTCAGTTTCATTTTGAAAGCAAAAGAACTCACAAAACACATTTTTCACACAGTACTATGCACTATAAAAAATACAGGATGAGCAACTCTATGCACAACCAATGTGTTTTGCCACCTCATGATTTTGATTCCCATAGACCTCTCGAGATTTGCTCTCAAGGTCAGAGGGAATCAGAATCCCTCTGTGGCAGAACATACTGGTTGTGCATAGTTGCTCATCCAGTATTCTCTATGTGTACTTCTGCTCCACAATGCAAACTATTTATTTATTTATTTAGCTTTTGTTAACCAGGTAGGTACACTAGACAAGACAATTGCCTTTTTTCAGGTACGACCCGGGAGAGTACAGGAATAATAGATTTAGGTACATACAATGACATTGTACAAATTAGACATGTTACAGTTCATGTGAGGATACAGATTCAACACAGCACACGAAACATGGTAAGGCATAGATTATACAGTATTAACATAACAAAAATAAACACCTTGTGGGAGATAAGTGCAGTAATGTTACAGATGCAACACAGCGTATGAGCGTGGTAAGGCATAGATTTTACAGTATTAACATAACAACATAAACACCTTATGGAAGCCAAGAGCAGTTCCAGGGGCACAGTATCAAAATCCTTCAGATGTGACACTATATACAGCTTAGCAACCTCTTGGAGTCTGGTCTTTTGTCCAGGAGTAGCTCCAGAGCAGAGGAATGCTGTGATGGATCAACTCACGGGGGTTTGGGGCAGCCACAGGCTGAGACAAGTTTGAGATGGTTCCATAGGGAGGAACGGAGACACATCTATGAGTGCGCGGCACGGACCTGGGCAGGGAAGGAGTTCCACAGTCTGGGAGAGAATGCAGTAAAGTTCCGCCCACCCATCTGAGTCCGTGTAGCCAGTGTCTTGAGGAAGGCCTGTCTGTGAGACCTGAGGGAGTAGGAGGAGGAGACAGATGGGACAAGAAATTTTGCAAGCCCTGGAGGGGTGCCAGTGCCATGGACCTTTCTGGTGAAGCACCCTAAGACGAAGTCTACGTGGTTTGCGGGTGAGAGCCAATTTAGCCTGCTATAGAGGTCACAATGCTGAGTGAGATGGGGGGCAGCCAGTGTGAAGCAGCAGACATTATTGCAGGCAGTGGACCACCTAGTGAGGTGGACTTTGGATGAGCAGGCAAACAAGAGGAGCCCATAGCAGAGCGAGGGTGGGAGCACCCCTCTGGCAAGTGCAATCCGAGCTGCCAGAGTAAGATTACTTTTTGCTCTGTATGCCAGACCCAGTTTGCAGTTTACAGTCTTGCAAATATTCTGAATGTGGCAGCCAAGGTCAAGCTGTGGGTTCAGCATCACCCCAAGGTATTTAAAGTTGTCAGTAACTGGGATCTTGACCCCGCTGACACCAGAAACACATAGTGGAGTAGGGGCGGCCTTAATCTTGGCCTGAGACCCAAAGAGCATGACCTGGGTTTTCCTGAGATTTAGAACCAATTTATGTGACAATATCCAGGATTGGATGTTCCTCAAGTCCTCGCTCAGGTGGTGATTTATGACCCCTATCTCAGGGGAGTGAGTCAGGATGACCAGGTCATCTGCATAAAGGATAGGCTTGCAGTGGATAGCAGCGGCCGGGAGTTTGTTCACGAATATGGAGAATAGCAGGGGCCTCAAGACAGAGCCTTGTGGGACACCCATGGTAACAGGGATAGTGTCCGAGAACTCCTTCCCATACTTAATAAGTTGCTGTCTGCTCCTTAGATAGTTGGAAAACCAGTTGAGCACCTCAGGTGATAGATCATAGGAGCTGAGCTGGGTGGAGAGCATGGTGTGATCAACAAGATCAAAGGCCTTAGAGAGATCTATGAAGATGGCTCCAGGGAGTTTGCCTTGGTCCATAGCCACTCTGATCCAAGATGAGACCGTGACAAGGGCAGAAGTTGTGCTGTGCCCTTTCCTAAAGCCATGCTGCTCAGGGGACAACAGGTCATGAGACTGCAAGTACTCCGAGAGTTGCCCTGCCATGACGACCTTGAGAAGTTTGCTGACCGCTGACAGTATGGATATTGGATGGCAGTTTTCTATGAGTTTGGGGTTTCCTTGTTTAAGTATTGGGACCACCCTGGATACTTTCCATACTTCCGGAATGACACCTGATGACAGGGACAGATCGAAGATATGGGTTACCATGGGGGCAATCTCACTGGCACCAAGACTCAGAAGTTTCGGCTCCAATCCATCATGTCCAGCACTCGAGAAGTGGGAGAGACCCAAAAGCAGTCTCTGCACCTCTTGCACCGCCGCCACCTTAAAAAGAAGGGGCGGGTAAGTTGAGGATGGTGCAGCCCATTTTTCACCCTTCTCCCCTCCCCCATGGGGGAGTGACGAAGTAAAGGTAGATAGGTCCGAGAAGTATTGGTTGAATGCATTTGCGATGGTCAGGGAGTTGTTGCAAGGCACCATCGATGATCATATCCAAGGTCTCACTGATCGGGGTCCCACTGACTATATTCTTAATGTTTCTCCAGAACCTCCTGGGGTCCCTTTCTGTGCGCAGCAGCACAGATTTGCAAAATTCCCCTTTGGCCACCCTAATAGCCTTCTTACACTGATTTCTGAGCATCCTGTACTGCAGAAATATGGTCTGTTCCACCGTGGCTTTGGATTTTGCCCAGCACTTATCTCTGTACTTCAGAAGGGTTAGCAGACTGCCCTGCAGCCACTTTGTCACCGAGCCCCTAACCCTCCATCTGATGAGGGGGCATGCTTATCCTGCAGCACCCTGAATGCAGTGAGGAAGTGACTGGCTGCTGATGAGGAGTTCTGTGTGTTCCATACTGCTGACCAGTCAGCGTGCTGGAGATCAGCATGGTAGGAGCCAAGATCAAACCTTGAGTAGTCTTGGACCTGGATAATTTTATGTGGGATTTTCAGAGAAGGAATGCTCCTGCTTTTATAGGATCGTCCATATTTTTGAGGTCAGATGAGGAATTTTTCCCACTTCCACAAATGTAAAACAGTAAAACAAATGCGCAGTTTGGAGATGAACCAACCTTTTCAGCATGACTGACAACATGGCTGTGATATATAATATGTTCACCACAGCATGATATCGGCAACCATTTTTCAAATTACTTTGCTTACTTACTGATCTAGTTATAGCACAGCAATGGCTATAAATGTGCCTGGCATTCTATGTTGTAACTTTACCTTGCTCTTTCTATGTATATATACTGCTAATGTTATGGGTGTCTCTTCCCATTTCAAGACCAGAAAAACACATTGATGCGTACCATACAGTCTTTCTGCCACAGACATACTGTGCTACTTTTTTATCTTAATTTTTGTCTTTTTGACTTCTTGAGATTGGTTGGTCCACTTTCAAATAAATAACCAGTGATAAAGTAGAAAGAGTCTTAAAAGATGTCAACAGATTTCATAAAAAGTATGATCATTTCCAAAAATAGGATATATAACAATTTCTTCTCAATTATTTATGCAGAATTAGTACATAAAGACAAATGGAACTTCTTAATGTTTCTGTTGGTGTGAAAGTAAACTTTTCTAATCATATGGACAATATTGATGCTTATTTTAACACTGTTGACATCATCCACACATGTGGTTTTTCTTTAAAACAATATCTTTCTGTGCGCATCTGAACCACTAAATGTTTCTTAGTGTCCCATGTTCGTATGCAGTGAAGAATTAAATGTTATAAAACTGCTCAATGAAACAAATTCTTTTTTTGTTCTAATGACTTGGCTTAAGTAGGTGTCAAATAGTAACATTCACAGTTACAATACTTTATTGTTAGTGTTGATGATCTAAATGTCTAAATGGGTGGCATATTGCATCCATGTCATAGCGTCAATGGACTCATAATGAATACTACTTAGCAATAGATGTAACTGAAATTAGAAATCGGTCAATACATCTTCTGTAACATAAAGTCACATAGGTTATTACTTAGTCATTCTATATAAATCATAAGTTAAATATGAAATAAGCAGAACAATCTGACAGTGTAGATTTAGTATGTGAAATACCAAAAATTAAAAAGAGAACAAATAATTAAGAATATCTATGAAGAACTGTTTTTTTTTTTTTGCCCATCCCAGGAACAACCAAGCAATTAGGCCTAAAAATATTGAAATAGTTAAATAATAAAACTAATGTTAAACCTTATCGTATGTGTCTTGAGTATTAGTTGTATACAGTAGGTGTGACAGAGGTATACTCTTGATGTCAATGTCTTTCATGACTCTGCACTGAGAATCCAATACCTGGTCAGGGTGGTGGTGCAGGCATTGCCTGCCTCAGGCCGTGCAGCCCTTCAATTGTGTAACTAGTATGCAGTTGTAATGGTGGAGGTATACCATTGAAGATCATGTCCTCACTTGGGCTGTGGCTCTGTACTCAGGATCCAGTACCTGGTTTGGGGTGTGGGGCATTGCTTGGCTGAGGCTGTGCAACTCCTCACTGTTCTAATTTGTGTGCAGCTGGTATCACAGAGGTATGCCGTTGATTTTCATAGCTTTACTTAGGCTGTGCCTCTGCACTCAGGATCTAGTACCTAGTCTGGAGGGTGTGTGGCTATTACCTACTTGACGACATGCAAGTTCCCACTGTTCTAACTTATGTGTAGCTTGTATGAAATAGATATACTGTCCATGTCCATGGCTTTAGTTGGGCTGTGCATCTGCACTCAGAATCCAATTCCTAGTCTGGGGGGGTGGGGCCATTGCCCGGCTGAAGCCGTGCAACTCATAAGTGTAGTAACTAGTCTGTAGTTGGTATCACAGAGGTATGCCATTCATGTTAATGACCTTAGTTGGTCTGTAGCTCTGCACTCAGCATCCAGTACTTCTTCGGTGAGGGAGGGGATTACCTGACTGATGCCATGCAACTTCTCAGTGTTCTAACTTGTGTGCAAGTGGTATAAGGGAGGTATACCATTCATGTCCATGTCTTTATTTGAGCTGTGGCTCTGCACTCACCATCCAATTCCTGGTCTGGGGTGGGGGGTAGGGGCATTGCCTGGCTGAGGCCATGCAACTCTTCACTGTTCTGCCTTGTGTGCAGCTCGTAAAAGGGAGGCATACTGTTTATTTCCATGGCTTTATTTGGGCTGAGACTCTGCACTCAGCATCCAATTACTGGTCTGGGGGTGGGGCATTGCCTGGTTGAGGCCATGCAACTCATGAGTATCATAACTAGTATGCAGTTGGTAGCACAGAGGTATACCATTCATGTTAATGAGCTTACTTGGGCTGTAGCTCTGCACTCAGCATCCAGTACTTCTTCAGGTGGGGGAGGGCATTGCCTGGCTGAGGCCATGCAACTCCTCAGTATTCTAACTTGTGTGCAGCTGGTATAAGGGAGCTATACCATTTATGCCAATGTCTTTATTTGGGCTGTGGCTCTACACTCACCATCCAATTCCTGGGGTGGGTGGGGGGTATTGCCTGGCTGAGGCCGTGCAACTCATGAGTGTAGCAACTACTCTGCAGATGGTATAACACAGGTATAACATTGATGTTCATATGCTTAATTGGGCTGTGGCTCTGCACTCAGCATCTGGTACCTCCTCAGATTGGGAGGAGGGGGAGCATTGCCTGGCTGAGGCCGTGCAACTCTTCACTGTTCTACCTTGTGTGCAGCTCATAAAAGGGAGTTATACCATTTATGTCCATGGCTTTATTTGGCCTGAGACTGCACTCAGCATCCAATTCATGGTCTGGGGGTGGGGGCATTGCCTGGCTGAGGCAGTGCAACTCATGAGTATTGGAACTAGTATGCAGTTGGTATCACAGAGGTATACCATTTATGTTAAAGACCTTACTTGGGCTGTAGCTCTGCACTCAGCATCCAGTGCCTCTTTGGGGGAGAGAAGATTGCCTGGCTGAGGTTGTGCAACTCCTCAGTGTTCTAACTTGTGTGCTTCTGGTATGAGGAAGGTATACCATTTATGTCCATGGCTTTATTTGGGCTATGGCTCTGCACTCAGCATCCAATTTCTGTTCTGGTGGGGGGGTGGGGGCATTGCCTGGCTGACACCATGCAACTCATGAGTATCATAACTAGTATGCAGTTGGTATTACAGAGGTATACCATTCATGTTAATGACCTGAGTTGGGCTGTAGTTCTGCACTCAGCATCCAGTACCTCTTCAGTGGGGGAGGTGATTGCCTGGCTGAGGCCATGTAACTCCTCAGTGTTCTAACTTGTGTGCAGCTGGTGTAAGGCAGGTATACCATTTCTGTCCATGTCTTTATTTGAGCTGTGGCTCTGCACTCACCATCCAATTCCTGGTCTGTGGGGGGGCATTGACTGGCTGAGGCTGTGCAACTGATCAGTGTAGTAAGTAGTCTGCAGATAGTATCACATAGGTATACTGTTAATGTTCATAGGCTTAGTTGGCCTGTGCCTCTGCACTCACCTTCCAGAACCTCTTCAGGGCAGGGGGAAGGGGGCATTACCTTGCTGAGGTCATGCAACTCCTCACTGTTCTAACTTGTGTGCAGCTCTTAAGAGGGAGGAATACTATTTATGTCCATGGCTTTAGTTGGACTGTGGCTCTGCACTCAGCATCCAATTCCTGGTCTGCAGGGTGGGGGCATTGCCTGGCTGAGGCCATGGCAGTAACGCTAGCTACCCTACAAAGTTCAAGCCACTACCAGAATTAAAAACACTGTTCATAAAACACAAACTGTGGCACACAATATCACCACAAAAAATGTATTATCTGACACATAATCATCATAATTCCCATGTACAGGACATCCTGAGAACACCCTCCAAATTTCAAGTAAAAAGACCAAACCATTTCCAAGATATGTAATGTTAAAGATTGTTAAAATTGTCTATGTGTTGCATTAAAATCTGGCCATCTAGTCCCTCCCTCATGATCAAAGCTCATGGTCAAAGACTCTCGCGAGCTAAGAATTTGCAGCCTTGCAATCAAAGAATTTTCAGGCTCTCGATCAAAGAATAAAAAATGTTAAAACTCAATTTTTAGGCACAAATACATAAAACCATCAGCATAGTTCAATAAAATGAAGCTCCCCGAGCAAAACCCAGCCTAGTTTGTGTTTCTTGCTCACCCCTGTGTTGAGAAATTAAATTTTTTCATCTGGCCATCTGGTTGTCCCTTTGCGATTAAAGATCGTGGTCAAAGAATCTCACGATCAAAGAATTTGCAGGTTCTCGATCAAAGAATTTGCAGGCTCAAGATCAAAGAATAAAAAATAATGAAATTCAAATTTTACACATAAATACATGAAACCACTACCATGGTTCGATAAAATGAACCCCCCTGAGCAAAACCCATCCTAGTTTTTCTTTGTAGGTCACCCCTGGACTGAGTGCAGGCTCACAATCGTGAAGCCCCCTGAGTAAAACCCATCCAAGTTTTACTTCAGGAGTCATCCTGAGCCGAGATATTTGAATTTTTCCGACTGCAAAATGAAAACAAGATGGCGGCCATCGTGATCAAAGAATTCTGGTGATCAAAGATTCTTTGATTGCAAGCCTGCAAATTCTTTGATAGAGAGGTGGGACCAGATGTACAAAACCCCATTCTTTGTTCGCAAAATAACCATATAAATTTTCCCATTGACTTATAATGGGAACTTAAAAGTTAAATAACTTATGAATGGATTAATATTTTTTCACCAAACAAAAAGTGGCACATGCCTTGACCAAAGCTCTTTCAGACAAGCCAAGTCACAGAGCAGCACGCCACACAATGGCCGTGCAGCACCAAGGACAAAATCAAAAAAACTGCCCACATAACTGGTGAAAAGTGCATTTTCAGCGTTCTGGTGCACAAAAACCATACGTCCAACTGAAATGAAATTTGGCAAATCAAGAGCTCAACCATGCTCCACCGCGCATACCACAATTTGTGCAAATCCATTGAACAGGTCCAAAGTTATTAACGCACAAAATTTCAAGTTTAACATAGAAGTGGCTTCATAACTCTAACTACAGGGGTGCGACCTCGCCCCTATATAATATAATATATATATATATATATATATATATATATATATATATATATATATATACACACACACACACATATGTATATATACACATATACATATATGTATATATATACATATATACATATATATAGATAGATAGATATACACACACATATATACATATATACTGTATATACAGAGCCCCAACCACCCCTACCCTCCATCCTGTACAGACTGAGATGCTGAGTGTGCCATGAGGCATCGAGGCCAACTCCTCACCCCATTCCAGGTGCAAATGGGTTGACATGCCACAGTAAAGGAGAATAGGGGTGAGAGTTAGCCTCGTGACCCATGGCACGCCCCGGCATCTGTTGGTCTGTGCAGGATGGAGGGGTAAGGTGGTGGAGGGTTAGGGGCTCAATCCTAACATCTCATTTCCCCACTTTTGTTGCTTTAACCTTAAATGATGCATTAAACAAAGTTTATTGCAATGAATTTCCTTACTTTTGGAAAAAGTGTAATATAACTAGTAAATATGTATATATATGGGATATGACATGGCCTGACTGAAGATGATATATTTATCTTCATGAGAGGCCAATGGTATCATGATATCTCAGGAGTGGCGAAGCCACGAGTGAGATATCTTGATGTCATTGGCCTTGAGTTATATTTCTATATAACAAACCAATCACACACACAAACACACACACACAAAAAAAGTAGATAAACATGTGGGGAGTAGTGCAATGTAATGTCTGTGGGGCAGCAGTCTTCCAGGAGTCTTTCTAGAGGCTGAGATGCTGCCCTATTTGCAGACAACTCTCTGCCCTGAGGGAGGAAGTTGCCCGTCTTCAGGCCACACTGGACAGTAGTAAGGGAACCTTCCCCCAGGCCACAATGGATGGTAGGAAGGGAACCTCCCCCATCCAGGGAGCACCAGAGCCACCACCACTACCTCAGAGGTTGTGAAGAAAGCACAGCAGTTGGACAACAGTGGGCTCAAGAAGGGTGAGGATGGTGGAACAGAGGCACACCCAGTCAGTTGTTCCACTCCACAATCCATACACCATTCTGGGGGGGCATAGCTCCCCTATGGATGCACCCACAGAGGAGACTAAGGAGGCTGAGGACAACTGTCACAAGGGAGGCCCACAGGAAGGAGACAGAGGACACCACAAGGAAAGGAAGCAGCTCCTGGTGGGGTACTCAATTATTGGGGAGATAGAACTGGAGGGAGCAGGGAAAATTGAAGTAAGGTGCCTGCCTGGTGCCATGGCTTGGAGGGACAGGAAGCACATCCTCAGGATCACGAGAACAGCTGCACGGGAGTCTGAGCTGGATGTCATTGTCCACCTAGGGACAAATGACTTGACTCAACATGAGATTAGAGCAGTGCAGAAGGACTTTGTAGAATTGGGGAGGGGCCTAAGACAAGTAGCACACACAGTATCCTTCTCAGAGGTGCTGCCTGTCAATGGCATGAGTGAGGTGATGGTACTTTGCACCATGCAGTTTAATGAATGGTTGAAAAAATGGTGTGGAGCACAGTGGTTTGGCTTCACCGGGGGCTGGGGTTCCACCTGGAGGGACACCAGCCTATACTGGCAGGATGGTCTGCATCTGTCCAGGAAGGAACAAGTCTTTGAGCAATCGGTTTAGATGCTTCATTGGCAAGCTTTTAAACTAGTCAAGGGGAGGCACTGATAAGCAGCAGGAAAATCCCAGCCTCTCCCCAAAAACAGGTACTAAATGAGAAAAAGACCAAGGTAGAAAGGTCAGTGGGGATGCTGCAACAGAAGGTAAAGCCATCAAAATGGAGAGCAATGAGTACCAATGCCCATAGTCTGAATAACAAGCTTCCTGAATTAGTGGTCTTGATGGAGGAGGAACATCTGGATATCATGGCAGTCACAGAACATGGTACACACAAAACCATGACTGGGATGTAAACATACCAGGATCACACTATCTACAGGAGGGACAGGGAGGGTAAAGAGGAGGAGGAGTAACTCTTTACATAAGGGAAGGAATCAAAGCAACAGAACAAAAGGAAAACAGGGAGGAGAAGAAGCACTGTGGGTAAATTTGGAGACCAGCAATGGTACCACAATCCACTGGGGGTTATATACAGACTTTTCTCAGGGGGAGAAATGGACAAGGAAATGATAGAAAGTATACTTAGAATGGCAGAAAAAGGGGAGATATTGCTGATGGGTGATCTGAATATGCCAGATGTTAACTGGAGTGCAGTTGCAGCAGCCACTTCAAGTGGGGTTATTCTAGATGCCCTACAGGGGCATGCCTTAGACAGCTAGTATTGGAGCCCACTTGAGAGGGAGCAATCTTAGACCTGGTTCTCTCACATGGAGATGAAGAGAGGATCACAGATGTAGACGGAGCCATCTGGGAACTAGCAACCATCGAACAGTATGGTTCACAATAAACACAGCAATAGAGTCAAGTTACACAAAGGCAAAAGTATTGGACTTTAGGAGGGCTGACTTTGCTAAAATGGGTGAGTGCCTAAGGAATGCACTAGCAAATGGGCAGGAAGGAGGGTGGAAGAACAATGGGGAATAATAAAACTGCCATCACAGAGGTAACAAGCCTTTGTGAAGCAAATAAACAAAGCGAAGCGATGTAAGAAACCACTATGGTTCTCAAAGGAGGCAGTGAAGGTTCAAGAGAAAAAAAAGCATTCAGGAAATACAAGGAATCCACAGAAGGAGCAGGACAGAGAACTGTATCAGTTAAAGCAAAAGGAAGCTGGGAAGGCAGTCAGAACAGCAAAGGCCCAAACCGAGGAAAAGATAGCCAACTCAGTTAAGAAGGGGATAAAACCTTTTATAGGTACATCAGGAGCAAGGAAGACAAAGGAGGGATAGTGAGGCTTAATAAAGGGAGGGGTGGGCAGAGGAGCTGTGAAAAGGCAGAGATACTAAACAAATATTTTTGCTCAGTATTTACAAAGGAAGAGGAGGTACCAAAACAAACAGTAGAAACACTCTGGATACAGAAGTTGATACCAGCCATTTACAGAAGAAAGGGTTCTGAAAGAACTCTCAAAACTGATGGTGACAAAGCAATGGGGCCTGATGGGATTCATCCCAGAATTCTAAAAGAACTAAGGGTAGAACTAGTGACACCACTGACTACCCTCTTTAACAAATCATGGGAGGATGGGGTGGTACCCGAGGACTGGAGGAGGGCAGATGTGAAACTACAGACCTGTTAGTTTAACCTCAGTGGTAGGGAAAATGATGGAATCACTTCTGAAGGAAAAAATTGTTGATTATCTAGAGGCCAGAGGGGCAGAGGACCCAAGGCAGCATGGATTCATAGTGGGAAGGTCATGCCAGATGAATCTGATAGATTTCTTTGACTGGGTGACCAAAGTAGTAGATCAGGGAGGGTTGTGGACATGGCCTACCTAGACTTTAGCAAGGCATTTGACACAGTCCCACACAAAAGATTAATATACAAGTTAGCCAGCCTGGGGTGGGTCCCAAGATGACAGCCTGGATAAAGAATTGGCTGGAGAATAGGACACAGAGGTAATAGTAAATGGAGTCCCTCTGAAGAAAAGGGGGTTACTAGTAGGGTACGGCAAGGTTCAGTATTAGGACGAGTCCTCTTCAATGTCTTTATAAGTGACATTGCAGAGGGACTGGAAGGAAAAGTATGTCTTTTTGCAGATGACACAAAGATTTGCAACAGAGTTGATGCACAAGGTGGGGTGGAAAGGATGAGAAGGGACTTGGCAAGGTTGGAGGAATGACCAAATGTATGGCAGCTTAGATTCAAAGCTAAGAAGTGCAAGGTAATGCACCTGGGAAACAAAAACCCAGGGGAAGAGTACACAATGGGGGGTGAGATACTAACAACAACAAAAATGGAAAGGGACCTGGGGTAGTCATATCAGATGACCTAAAGGTGGGCAAGCAATGTGAGAGGGCAGCAAGGAGGGCTGGGGGGATGCATAGAGAGAGGCATCACCAGTAGAAAACAGGAAGTTATTATCCCTCTGTACAGACAGCTGGTCAGACCCCATCTGGAGTATTGTGTGCAGTTCTGGAGACCCAATCTCGCAAAGACATAGACAGGATGGAAGCTGTCCAGAGGAGGGCAACTAAAATGGTGCAGGGTCTGCAACGGAAGACATATGAAGAGAGACTTAAGGAGCTTAATATGTATAGCCCTCGAGGAAAGGAGGGAGGGGGGACATGATAGAAACTTTCAAGTACCTCAAGGGAATCAACAAAGTCCAAGAGGGTAGCATCTTTCAAAACAAGAGGTGTGCAAGAACAAGGGGGCACAATTTGAAGATAGAGGGGGGTCGGCTCAGAGGTAATTTAAGAAAGTATTTTTTCACAGAGAGGGTTGTGGATGCATGGAACGGCCTTCTGGAGGAGGTTGTGGAGTCAAAAATAGTGGTGGAATTCAAGCATGCATGGGACAGTCATAAGGCAATTCTAGGGGGTGGGGGCAGAAAATAGTAGGCTGCTGGTTAACTAGGATCTGCAGCTTATCCATTAGGTAGGGAAATGGGCAGACTGGGTGGGCCAAGCAGTCCTTATCTGCCATCAAATTCTATGTTTCTATGTTTCTATGTAAATAGCATGCATTGGTTGGAGCACGGGGCACCCACCAAGCTGCCCATTTCTGCATAACGATATGTGTCTGTGGGAGTGCGGGCCATCTTGGCCCTGTGCTCCAAGTTATGCATAGCTATAGAGCCATACTGCAGCCCGATAGGGCAAGGAACCCTTGTAACACTAATTTACCACTATCTCAGGAACCACAGTAGCTGGGGAAAAAAATTCAAGTGTTGTAATTATGACAGCGAGACCTCCACGTGAGATATGGGGGACGAGATCTGCATCTCACATTGCTTTCAAGATGTGGGCACCGTGGGTGCTGGAATTCAACAAACCTACATAACTCAGTCATGTTTAGGATTTTTTCCTACCATTTTACAACATGGAATTTTGGGGACCCCACCTCATGAACAATGTCACTGTCATTTCGTTAATCTGTCCCGAAAGTTGAGTTCGCACAGCGAACGCGCTGTTCAGTGCCACAGGTGCAAAATCATGTTTTGGGCAGGATGTGAAAAATGACAGCTGTATACTGTTCATGAGTAAGTGTGGAAGAGGGTAATGTTGAAAACCAGGAAGGAATATATGGAAAACTGGCAAAGTTACGAGCGGCGTAGAAACTGCACAATGCATGCTTGCGATGTGGCCATTTTGGGGAATTTTTTAACCAAATTTGCAACATGTGCTTTTTGGAAAATCCCCTCATGAACACTGGCACTGTGAGTTTGTTAATCGATCCTGAAAGTTGATTTCGCTCAGCAACGCACCATTCTGCTTTAGAGGAGCAAAAACACATTTCAGGCAGGATCTGAGAAATGACAGCTATACTGTTGATGAGGAGGTGTGAAAAATTGGCAATGTTGAAAATTTGGGCTGAGAATATTTAAAATTGTCAAAATTACGAGCATATGTAGAAAATGCGCAACGTGTGCTTGTAACTCGCCATGTTTTGGATTTTTTGCACCACATTTTCAACATGGGCTTTCTGGGACCTCACCTCCTGAACACTGGGACTGTCATTTCATTAATCAGTCCTGAAAGGTGATTTTGCATCCTGAATGGTGATTCCATGCAGTCACCATGAAATCACCTTTTGAGATCGACTAACGAGATGACAGTAACATTGTTCATGAGGTGGGGTCCTAAAATGCATATGTTGGAAATTTGATGAGAATCATACCATTTCTCCTTGTAAAGAGGGGCTGGAGGAGAGATGCAGAACTGCTTGCAGCCAAACCAAGAATGTGCGAGATGATCTCTGCATGCGTGTTGGTGCGCATCCATTTACTTGCCTTGATAGGCGTGCCTCTGGAGCTATCCTAGTTCTCCTATGCCCCAAGATCATTTAGTTGAGATATGAGCAGTGGAGCTGATGCCACAAAACTATTTGTTTAAAGAACACCAAAGACTGCTCTGGCACTGAACATATACATCAGAATAAGCTGCTCAAGAATATTAGTGAGCTAATGATGAATATAAATAAACTGCTCTTTAATATTGATGAACTGCTCATTAATATTAATGACTCCTATTAATGAGCAACATCTATATGTATATATATATATTAGAGGCAAAAAACTCCATTTAATGCATTGAGTTAGGGTTGTTCCACAGCGACAAAGTGAGGAAATTGATTGGGGTTGAAAACCCTTGGACCCCCCCACCCCAATCAGCATTAGAGTTTGCGCATTGGGATCATCAGCCTAACTCTCACCCCATGATGTGTAAAGCAGCAGAAGTATGGAGAGATGGGGTGAGAGAGTTGGACCCACGATCAATCGCGCCCAAGGCCGGTTGAGGGGTACGGGGAATCGAAAGTTTTCAGCCCTAACGCCGAAGCCTCACTGTCGCTGTAAAACCTAACTAATGCGTTAAATGAATTTTTACCTCTAATATGTATATATATACATATGGGGTTGCTCATTAATGAGGGTCAGTAATGTTAATGAGCGGTTCATCAATAATGATGAGCCGGTATATTCATCATTAACTCACTAATATTCTTGACGAAAAAACACTACTATGAGCACAAATGGCAAAAATAGACGAAGCATAGCGCAAATGAAAACACAAGGATAACACATGGTTTAGCGGGCGTCAACGGTAAGTGAAGCAGAGTGCAGGAACCCAACAAAGCAGAAAGGGCAACAGTAACAGTAATGTAAGCACACAGACTGGTTTTCCAAAACCGCATACAGAAAAGACAAAGGGTACAAATAATGTATGCATAATAATGAGTATCGAAGCAGAAAATGAGAACTTGAATACTAAATACGTTATATCTCAGGAACCATCAGGTAGAAAAAAATTTAAAAGTCATTATGATTTACAACTGTCCTAGTTAATTTTGTGCTTAGTATTTGTCTGATGCTTAAAAGTCCAAGTATCTCACACTGTTTCGAAGATACAGAGCCCTGAAGACCTTGGCGACGCCGTAATGTTATCCTATGGGAAAAAAGAAGTTCAGTGCATAACTTTGCCTCCCTATAATATTTTTCACCAAACTACTGAAAGGCACATCTGTGGGCTGTTGGCCTGTCTTCCCTCAAATTTCAGGAAAAAACTAAACCGTTATTTTGCAGCAGGTGCCAAAAGGATTCCTGTAATCACGTTAGGCGCCGTAATGTTATCCTATGGAAAAAATGTCAATTTGGAGTGCTGTAACTTTGCCAGCCATGTAATATTTTTTCAATACAACACTGAAAGGCACATCTGTGATGACATCTGCGTCCCTCAAATTTCAGCCAAAATTCCCAACCGTTCTTTTGCAGTGGAGTGTCAAAAGAATTACTGTTATTTTGGGCATAGTGGCCATGAAAGTAGTGTCGCAATTTGCAATATGCAAATTTCATAAGGTGCGACTACTTTGTGATACTTTTCAGAAATTTGAAAAACATATTTCTGGGGTGTTTTCACCAAAATAAAGACATGGCTAGCATCCTCAGGCCCTACTAGGTGAATACAAAAGAATTAGGTCGCTAGAGGGTCTCAATTTTAAATACCAAAGCATTTTCGGATCACTAACTGAAAACAAGATGGCAGATTTAAAGCAGTAACAGGGCCATTTGCGACAGTAAAAGTGTATTTACAACACTCCTCAGACTTTTGTTAACTTTTCCATTGACTTATAATGGGAAGTTGTTTTTGAATAACTTTTGAACCGTTTATATTTTCCACAAAATCTTTGAAAGGCACATTAGGGACCCTATGCAATGTTCCCTGAAGATTTTGGACCAGTCGCCTAAACTATACGATCTGTAAAAGCGTAACTAGAATTCTGAAAAGTATATACGTGCATGAATCATGTAATAACTCCACAGCCATATATCTGCTGGTACAAAACTTGGCAGATCCCAAGACCTATAGTTCTTGATCATGTAATCCAAATTTCAGGCAAATCTGTCAAACAGTTGCAAGTTAGTAAGTGAAAGTTTTGGGTTTAACATGAAATGGCTCCTCAACCCTAACTATAGTACTACGTGCCAATATATATATATATATATATATATATATATATATATATATATATATATATATATATATATATATTATGGCAGTGAGTAGCTACCATAGTTAGGTTAGATTGTTAAACCCCAAACTTTGCACCTTAATAACTTTGTAACCGTTATGGATTTGGCTGAAATTTGAATACACAATCAAGAATCATAGGCCTTGAGATCTGCCAAGTTTCATACTGGTCAGATATACAGCTGCAGAGTTATTAAGCGTGATCTGTGTGCACGTTTACGCTTTTTCTGGAATTCTATGGTTGCGCCTACAGGTCGTATGGTTTGTGCGACCGGCCCAAAATCTTCAGGAAACATGTGGCTGGGGTCCCCAATGTGTCTTTTGAAGATTTCATGAAAAAATATTAAACGGTTCAAAAGTTATTCAAAAAAACAGTTTCCCATTATAAGTCAATGGGAAAAGTTAACAAAAAGTTCGACAGTGTCACAAATGCATTTTTACTTTTGCAAATGGGCCTGTTACTTTTGCAAATCGGCCATTTTGTTTTCAGTTGGTGATCAGAAAAATGGTTGGCATTTAAATTTGGGACCCTCTAGCAACCTAATTCTTTTTGTATTCACCTAGTCGGACCCTGAGGATGCTTGCCATGTCTTTATTTTGTGGTAAAACACCCCAGAAATATGTTTTCAAATTTCTGGAAAAAGTACTTCCATAAATTACTTCCGTGATCATGAAAGTGTCGAACATTTTCTTGAGCTTTGCAAGTCTGCACAGTAGTTTTCCATCTGTGGGAAGAGACAGTGATTCTTTGGCACTGCTGCTGCAAAAGAACCGTTGGGAGTTTTGGGCTGAAATTTGGAGAGAACGCAGCCGACATCTCACAGATACGCCTTTCAGTGTTGTATTGAAAAAATATTACATGGCGGCAAAGTTACGGCACTCCAAAGTTGATGGTTTTTCCCATAGGATAACATTATGGCGCCCGACGCATTACAGAAATCCTTTGGATCCCTGCTGCAAAATAACGGTTTGGTCTTTTTTCCTGAAATTTGAAGGGAAGACAGCCAACAGCTCACAGATGTGCCTTTCAGTGGTTTGGTGAAAAAATATTACAGGGAGGCAAAGTTATGGCACTCGAACTTCTCTTTTTCCCATAGGATAACATTCATGGTCGCCCTTCTTTCTCAGGGGCCGGTATCTCGAGAGCGGTGCGAGATACGGACTTTTGTCAGAAAAATGCTTAGCCCCCTAGTGGGGGCCATATTCCTAATGGGGGCTAAGTACAAAGTTAGCCAGGAGAGTTGTAAATCATACGACTTTTACATTTCTTTCTATGTCATACGGTTCCTGAGATATAACGTATTTAGTATTCCAAGTTCTCATTTTCTGCTCCGATACTCATTATTAGGGATACATTATTTGTACTCACTGTCTTTCTCTATGCAGGTTTTGGGGAAAACCAGCCTGTGCGCTTACATTAATGTTACAGTTGCCCTTTTCACTAGTGACTGATTGTCGCACCCCAATTGCCGTTGGGGGGGGTGGGCAGGGTCCAAGGGTTTTCAACCCTAACAGTGAATTTCTCACTTTTGTCGCTGTGGAACAACCCTAACTAATGCATTAAATGGAGTTTTTGCCATATATATATGTGTTGAGTTCCCAACCCCACCCCCATGCTGAACAGACTGACAGACGCTAAAAGCATGGGTCATGAATTAACACTACCCCATTCCATGTTTAAACAGTTTGACATGCCACAGTAAAGTAGAATAGTGTGAGAGTTAGGCCTTGCGACCCCATGGCATGCCCCGGCATCTGTCAGTCTGTGTAGGACGGGGTGGTGGGGTGGTGGAGGGGGTTTAGGAGATCAACCCTAATGTCTCCTTGTCTCACTTTTTTTGCTTTAACCCTAACTGATACATTAAATGAAGTTTTTTGCAATGAATTTCCTTACTTTTTGAAAAAGTGTGATATGACTAGTAAATAGCATGTGCTGGTGGGAGCGCAGGGCCCCCACCAAACTGCCCATTTCTGCATAATAATATGCGTCTGTGGGAATGTGGGCCTGGGCACTATGCTCCCACTTTCGCGCCAACTACAGTGCCATACAGCGGCGATTGAACACGAACCCCTGCAACACTAATTTACCAATATCTCGGGAACTGTAGCAGCTGGGAAAAAAATTCAAGTGTCAATGTAATCATGACAACGAGGCCTCCACATGAGATAAGTCGACGAGATTTGTATCTCACATCATTTTCGAGATATGGGCACCGTGGGTGCCACAATTCAATGGACATATGTAACTCAGGCACTTTTAGGATTTTTTCCACCCAGGATGGCATTTTAGGGACCCCACCTCATAAGCAATGTCACTGTCATTTCGTTAATCTTCTCCCAAAAGTTGAGTTCGCACAGCGAATGTGCCATTCTGCGCTGCAGGTGCAAAATCATGTTTTGGGCAGGATGTGAAAAATGACAGCTGTATACTGTTCATGAGGAGGTGTGGAAATGGGTAATGTTGAAAACCAGGAGGGAAAATTTGAAAAACTGGGAAGGTACGAGCACGCGTAGAAACTGCACAATGTATGCTCGTAACGTGCCCATTTTTGGGAATTTTTTAACCAAATTTTCAACATGATCTTTTGGGGAAATCCGCTCATGAGCACTCACACTGTGATTTTGTTAATCGATCCCTAAAGTCGATTTCACACAGTGACATGTCATTCTGTGGCAGCCGATCGAAAACACATTTTATGCAGGATGTGAGAAATTACATCTGTACTTTTCATGAGAAGGTGTGAAAAATTGGTAATGTTGAAAATCTGGAGTGAAAATATTAAAAATTGGTGAAGTTACAAGCGTGCATAGAAACTGCGCAACACACGCTTGTAACAAGTGGTCCTTATCTGCTGACAAATTCTATGTTTCTATGTGATGCACAGTACATTTTGATTGTATTTTACCTATTTTGTATCTTTAACTGCTGAAATGCACCGCACTACTGCTTTTTTGTATTGTAAAGCTGCTATTATACAATGGGGTCTCATATTCCAGCACTCTCACTGGCTAACTGGCACCTTCCAAGCGTTGTAAAATCTAGCATTACTAACGCAAAAGGTGCCTGTCAGCCTCATCTCTCAAATTATGCACCAGGTCTGTCTGGTCAGATTTTCGCCAGCTGGAGTTCACTGACATTGTGAAGATCATCCAAACACTGCGACCAACCAGCTGTAGTTTGGATCCGGGTCCTACACCCCTTTTAGTAGGATGTGTAAAAGTTATCTGCCCGATCCTTGCTGACATTGTCTGGAAATCCTTGGGGGGGGGTCTTTCCTGACCCCCTCATGGAGGCGAGTAGTTCAACCACTCCTTAAAAAACCCTCCTTGGATCCAGATTGTCTAGCTAACTACTGGCCTATCTCTAACCTGCCTTTTGTTGGTAAGGTTATTGAAAAGGTGGTTGCGTTACAATTGGATGATCATCTTACAACTCACAATGTCTATGATACTCTCCAATCTGGTTTTAGGAAGAAGCACAGCACGGAGACTGCTCTTGTCTGGGTGATGAATGATCTCCTAGTGGCTAGAGATCGAAAGGCATGTACCATTCTGGTCCTTCTCGATCTCTCTGCAGCATTTGACACTGTAGACCATGGTGTGCTGTTGGAGTGCCTGTGGATTTATTGCGGGCTGTCTGGAACAGTCCTCAGATGGTTCCAGTCTTACCTCAAGGACAGGTTTCAGAGAGTTGCCACTGGAATTTATTCCTCTGGCGCTCACTCCCTGCCTTGTGGGGTACCACAGGGTTCCATTCTAGCACCCGTGTTGTTTGCAGTGTATATGCTGCCATTGGGAGATATCATCAGGCAATATAGTCTGGGTTTTCACTGCTATGCAGATGATACTCAGCTGTATTTGTCTTTTCTGCCCGGGCAAGATGATGCTCTCTCCGTGCTAAATAACTGCCTTGCTGAAATCAGATCATGGATGAGTTCCAGCTGGCTGAGACTGAATCCGGATAAGACTGAGGTGTTGGTAGTGGATCCAGGTCATCCGGCGGTGGGTTTGGGGGCTGGACAACCATCAAGCTTATTGCTCAGTGGTATGTCGCTCGCTACCTCTGATGAGGTACGTAACCTGGGTGTTATTTTTGATGATGGATTGACTTTAAAATCTCAGGTATCAGCTGTCATCAAATCCTCTTTTTATCATCTGAGGAATATCGCCCGGGTGAAACACCTGGTTCCACCGGGTGATCTTCCAACCTTGGTCCATGCCTTTATTACTACCCATCTTGATTACTGCAATTCCCTCTACTTAGGGCTACCTGGGATTGATCCAGCCATATTACGCCTGTGCTCCGCGAACTGCACTGGCTGCCTGTTAGGTGGCGGATCACCTATAAGGTTGGTTTATTAACCTTTAAAGCCCTACATGATCAGGGACCCGGCTACCTGAAAGATCTCTTGGTACCCTATTGCCCCCTCCATCCTCTCCGCTCCACCAATGAGGGATTGCTGGAGATTTCCAGGGTTTGATTAAAAACATTAGGATCTCATGCTTTTGCTTTTTCAGCACCAACCCTGTGGAATTCTCCACCTCATTGGTTAAGAGAATGTCCAACTGTCGAGAGATTTAAAATGGAGCTAAAGACTCATTTATTTAGTTTAGCATATCCTAGTTATGGTTAATTTATGTCTGTTTTTAAAATTTATATGTATGTATGATCTCTCTGTACAGCACCTTGGTTTTGAAAGGCGCTTTAGAAATAAAGATGATTGATTGATTGATTGATTGAAATCACTGTCACCCCCGACCATGAAAAAGCCACCATATTTAAACATCGCTAAACAGCAGTCTCGCACACCTGCCACTGCACCATACCAAATTCAAAACTAAAACTCGTAGAAAGCAACACTCCCAATCCAATTCATACCTGAAACAGTCTGGTACTGTGAAATTATTCCCCCGCACCCCACAACCACTTCTGCCTAGCTCACCTCTGACCCCCAATTTGACTCCCTTCCGTCATCTCCGACAACTGCTCAGTTGACTCCCATAAACAAGTGGTATGCGCCATATGGAAAAACTAAAATATATCCTAATTTTGCAAAACCACTTTCTCCACTTCAGAATTCCTCACAGATTTTTAAAAAAATATCACGACATGAAAACGGATACAGGTACCCATCAAAAACCTCTCTCGGCTTCAGCAATGTGGCAGCAGCCATGCTATCACTGTCTTAAGCTGAAACACACAAAAGTGACGGTCACAGAGTTTGCTTACAGTCTGCTGCACAGCTCCTTCAATAATTCACTTCTCTGACTATGAGGTTTCAATTAAAAAAAACTAAACCCTCCGATGCTCGTCTCCTACCTGAAACATATGTGAGGCACTATTCTACCCAGCACCAAAAGGGAACTATTTTTTTATGCACAACAACAAATTCAATTAAAACTGCTACAACTAACAAAAAGTATACCTTTTATTTTATCTTACAGTAAATGAACAGGAACATTGTATAATAGCAATAAACCACTTCAGGGTGTTGGTGATGCTGGGATTTACCAACGCCTGGATGGTTTGGTCACTCAGCCTGCGGCCTCATGACCGAACCATGCCAGGCGTGGGTACCAAGCATCACCAACACCCTGTTGTGGTTTATTGCTTAACTATTTCTGATTTCTTTTTTACCTTGTTGTTGCCTCCAGTTGCCCAGAGGGCCCTCATTCCCACAGATGGATATCGTTATGCAGAAATGGGCAGCTTGGTTGGGGCCCTGCACTCCCACCAACACATGCTATTTACTGCAAACAGACACTTCATTATGTAATCTATTGCATTTACCTGGTAAACGAAAACAAAATGAATAGATTACCATTGCATGTAAATGTACAACTGAAAATTCTGACTCTAAAGCATGTAACTCAAGGTGCATGGACTCTGTGCTGCGCAGACTTGATAGACCACAACGTCTTCTTCAGTTGATGAACGTCCATTTTTCTATGTTATAGTAATTACAGACATGGGATGCAGTATGTTCTATTCTGCCATCTTATGGTGCAGCAGTCTCCCATCATTGTTGATGCAGCAGCCTATTAGTGTAAACAGTAACCAAGAAATAGTTACTATTGTTTTGATGTTTTGTTAATGATGCCGTGTCATGATTTGCGGCACTGTGCCATTCCTTGTCATGCAGCAGACAAGAAATTACCAGATGTCACACCTGTACATTTCTTTTGCTGTAGTTTATGTAGGAACAATTGCAGAATCCATGCTGAATTGTGTTTACATGCATGAAGTAACTGGATTCAAAGCAATCCATGCACTTAAACCACTGCACTTCAGTTTTCTTATGAACGTTCACACTTGAATCAGAAAGAAATTCCAATTATAGTGGTATTAATACAGTAATCCTCAACTGAAAGCTCATGTAAATCAATGTTGAGTCCCTGTTTGATCTGAGTTAGGGTTGCTTAGAACTTGTATCAACATGATCAGATACCTTGGATTCTGAACTTTTTTTTGGAATTCGTTTTTTTTGTGTATTGAAGGCCAAACAATCTGAATTCTGAAAAAAACTTGTCAGATGTGAAATCAGAATCACAATCTGATTCTGATATTCTGCATCTTAAGACCTCCTCACACCCACTTAATCATCCCTCTCCCTCTAAACTGTCCTCTTTCCTTTTGATGGCTGCAGTGGGCATAGCCCTGCAGATCTCTTGCTATCAAAAAAGCAGTCAGTGCATTTCTTCTGACTGAACAACATGTTGGGGTTGCAACACTCTCGTATCTGTGTCCATGAAGCACTTCATTTGCTGTCTCCATTGGTAATCATTCTGCATTATTTTTTAGTCTGTCGGCAGTCACAGTAGAACATGGCACACTCCACCATGTCCAAGATGGCTGCCAATTAAATTGTATAGCGCATGTGTGACTACTAGCACATGCGCAGTACAGTGCAGCAGCCATCTTGGTCTCAGCAGACTGTGATGCGTTCCACCATGACTGCTGATTTCCTTTTTGTTTAATTATATATATCCCACCAACCGATCCTCCCTCTCAGCACCCCCCACCGAAACATAACAATGATGCTGGGGTTGCCCAGTCCCCCCAGTGTCATGATCATGTTTCACCGTGTCATTTTTTTAATATATGTTTTTTCCTCCCCCCCACCTGGCCCTACCTGTCATCACCCCCTCAGAAACATAAAATTGACACTGGGGGGTGCTCAATTCCCCAGTGTTGGGATCAGGAATCCTATGTTGTGATTTTTTTCCTCTTTAAAAAGAAAAACATCCATGGCTTTTGCAGCTGTTCCTGACTTCCCCCACCTGAACCTCCCACTCAGCACCCACCTCCCCACACACCCCAAGCCGTTACTTATCCATCGGGGGTCCAATGCTATAATTCTCTCTGGACCACAGACACATTTCTGTGCTTTAAAGCCAGACTGTAAACTGAGGAAACAGGTATGCAGTTCAATGTATTTCAATGAGGTTTTGAACTTAGTGGCATAACTTGGGCATTTTTGCATATTTTTTACCCAAATTTTCAACATGCCTTTTTTGGGACCCTGCCTCATGAACAATTAGACTAACATTAGTCAAATCTGTCCTGAAAGGTGATTTTGCAGTCCCTGTGTGAATTTCTCTTTTGGGCAGGAGTTGAACATTTTCTCTGCTGTCTTTCATGAGGTGGGGTCATAAGACGGCTCTATTGAACAGGGAGCAAATTGTGCACAGGGACTGTGGTTGACTGTTTGGTAATGGCTACCTGTTTGTCACTTTATTTATATGTATTTTCAAAGTTTCAGGTTGTTGCTGCAGTTTTTTTCTTTTCATTTTCCAGCCAGTAGATTAAATATTATGCTGCTTTAATGTGTCACCTTTTTTTGCTGGGTTTTATTATTCATCATTGCCAGGCCAAGTTTATTATTTTAGTGGTATTAATAATGTTGCACTTGTTGACATTATTAAATAATAGGGCTGGGAGTTCTTTTTCATTTTAGGCTGGTTATAACAGTTTCTAGGTACAATGATCTTCTTATATAATGACATCCTTTGGTTTGTTATTGTCCTCTCCCGAATGTGTTAGTTGGAACATTAAGGGTGCCGAAACCCCAGAGAAAAGGCATGTGGTGCTTAGACACTTGCGGTCATTAGCAGCCCAGGTCATATTCTTCCAAGAGATGCACACCAGATCCCAGGATTCCTCCCTATGGAGATGCTCCTGGCTAGGTCAGGCCTATATTGCTGGCTCTAGTAAACATTGGGCAGAAGTAGCTATCCTTGTTGCTAGGAATGTTCCCTTTCAATTGTAGCAAGAGCACTCTGACCTAGAGGGTAGGTATATTATTTTACATAGTTCTATAAGGGGCTGTCCCATCATGATGACATCAATTTACAGCCCTAATGTTGATGACCCCAAGACAGAAATCTTGCTTGTAGAGCAGAAAGCAACTAACTAAAAGAAGCTACCATTTTCTTACTAATTTAACACTTCTATCTCAGCAGGAGTCAGTGTCTGAGATTAAGCAGACAGATACTTTATTAGAAGTAGAAGGGGTCTTATTTAGGGTTAAAAAAAGAAAAGTATCAACTTACTTTGCTAAATCAGTAGGAGGAGAGAGCTTAATTGGGGGTGTGGCTTAGACAATATAAAAGCAGGTGACTCCAATTACAACTTCCTGTTGCTAGCCTTTTTTCTTACTAATTGCTCTCCATCCCACCCCTCCACCCATGCACCCTAAGCCAGTTCTACTTTTATAGCCACTGGATTTGACTGACAACAGAAACTTCCTGTTTGGCAGTAGGAAGAGAAGGATCATAGAGAAACATTAGTTTTGTCAACCCTAAAGGAAAAAAGTAGCTCACTCTCCCCCCCAGCTGCTGGTGGTCTGACACTGAGCAAGGAAGAAGGAGGAGGCTACTGAAGAATATAGGAAGTTGCTGCCCCAGAACAGGAAGGGTAAGAGTTGTAAGGAGAGGAGAGATTAAGCATACAGAGAAACAGGAGAGGGGACACAAAATAAGACATGATAGGAGTGGTGCAGTGCAGTGGCTGTGGGGCAACAGTGTTCTGGGAGACATTCTGGAGGCTGCGATGCTGCCCTATTTGCAGACACCTCTCTGGTCTGAGGGAGGAGGTTGCCCATTTCCAGGCTGACCTGGCTAGGTTTCGTGAAACCTCCTCCCCCACCCAGGGACCACCAGGGCCAATGCCATTACCTCAGAGGTTGCAAAGAAAGAGGAGAGGCTGGACCAGGGTGGGCTCAGGGAGGGAGAGGGTGGTGGAACAGAGTTGCATCCCTCCAGCTGCACCTCTCCACAATTCATATGCTCTTCTGGTGGATAGTGGTTCCTCTATGGAGGCACCTGCAGTGGAGACCAAGGAGGATGCTGGGAATCTTCACAAAGGAGACCCACAGGAGGGTGGCATGGAATCCCATGGGGAAGGAAACAACTCCTGGTGGGGGACTCAATCATTAGGGGGTAGAAGTGGGGGAGGAAGGGGAGAGGGAGGTAAGGTGCCTGCCTGGTGCCATGGCTTGGAGGGACAGTGGCGAATCCTCAGGATCATGGGAGCAGCTGCACAAGGGAGGGAGCTGGATGTCATTGTCCACCTAGGGACAAATGACCTGGCTAGGAATGGGATCAGAGCAGTGCAAGAGGAGTTTGTACAGTTGGGGAGGGGCCTTAGACAAGTAGCGCATACGGTAACCTTCTCAGAGGTGCTGGCCTGTCTATGGCAAGGGTGATGCTAGGGTACTCCTCAACAGGGAATTCAATGAATGGTTGAAAAACTGGTGTGGATCTCAGGGTTTTGGCTTCACTGAGGACTGGGGAGCCACCTGGAGGGATGCAGACCTATACTGGCGCAATGGTCTGCATCTGTCCAGGGGGGAACCAGAATCCTAGGTGAGAGGTTTAAATGCTTCATTGGCAAGCATTTAAACTAGCCAAGGGGGAAGGCACTGTAAAGGAGTAGGGAAATCCCAGCCTACTCCCACAAAACATGGTAATTAGTGAGGTAAACACCAAGGTAGAGTAGTCATTAGGGAGCAGAACAGAGGCAAATGTAAAAAAAGGCAAAGGCAGTAAGGACAGGGATGGGGCTAAAAGGGGAAAGGCCATCAAAAAGTGGAGGGTGATGAGTACCAATGCCCATAGTCTGTGTAACAAACTCCCTGAACTAGTGGCCTTGATGGAAGAGGGTTGCCTGGATATTGTGGCAGTCACAGAAACATGGTACACAGAGAACCATGACTGGGATGTCAACATACCAGGATGCACAATCTACAGAAGGAACAGGGAGGGTAAAAGAGGAGGAGGAGTAGCTCTCTATGTAAAGGAAGGGATCAAAGCAACAGACCTAAAGAGTAAACAAGGAGCAGATGAGGCACTCTGGGTCACCCTGGAGACAGGAAATGGCACCACAATCTGCATGGGGGTTGTATACAGACCCCCATCTCAGGGGGAGGGAATGGACAAGGAAATGATAGAAGGAATACTTAGAATGTCATAAAAAGGGGAGATATTGTTGATGGGGGACCTGAATGTTCCAGATGTTAACTGGAGCACCTTTGCTGCAGGCACATCCAAGAGCAGGGTCATTCTTGATGCCCTACAAGGGGCATGCCTCAGACAGCTAGTACTGGAACCCACTCAGGAGAGAGCAATCTTACACCTGGTACTCTCAAATGGGGATGGAGAAGAATCTCAGATTTAGAAGTGGGTAGCCATCTGGGAACAAGTGACCACCAAACAGTGTGGTTCATGATAAACCTAGCCATAAAATCAAGCCATACAAAAGCAAGAGTATTGGACTTTAGGAGGGCTGACTTTTGGGAAAATGAGAGAGTGCCTCAGAAAAGCACTAGCAAACAGGCAAGAAGGAGGGGTGGAGGAACAATGGGGAGTAATCAAAACAGCCATCACAGAGGCAACAAGCCTTGGTGTAAAGCAAATGAACAAAACACAATGAAGGAAAAAAATGCTATGGTTCTCAAAAGAGGTGGCAGGGAAGGATAAGGAGAAAAGGATAGCATTCAGAAAATATAAGGAAACACAGAAGGATCAGGACAGATAACTTTATTAGTTAAAGCAGAAAGAGGCAGGGAAGGCAGTCAGAATAGCAAAGGCCCAAACCAAGGAAAGGATAGCCAACTCTTTTAAGAAGGGGGATAAGACCTTTCATAAGTACATTAGGGAGTGAAGAAAGACCAAAGCAGGGATACTGAGGCTTAATAAAGGGGAGGGAATGTGGGCAGAGGGTGACAGTGAAAAAGCAGGGATAATGAAAGAATATTTCTGCTCAGTATTCACAAAAGAAGAGGAGGGGAAGGTACCTAAACCAAACAAAAGAAACACTCTGAAGACAGAGGTTGATACCAGTCCATTTATAGAAGAAAGGGTTCTGAAAGAACTAATAAAATTGAAGGTGGACAGAGCAATGGGGCCTGATGGGATTCACCCAAGAATTCCAAAAGAACTAAGGGTAGAACTAGTGACACTGCTGACTACTCTCTTTAACAAATCATAGGAGGATGGGGTGGTACCTGAGGACTGAAGGAAGGCAGATGTTTAATCATCCTCACAAAAGTGGCAGCAGGACAGAGGCAGGAAACTACAGACCAGTTAATTTGACCTCAGTGGTAGGGAAAATGGTGGAATCACTTCCGAAGGAAAGAATTGTTGAGTACCTAGAGGCCAGTGGGGCACAGGACCCAAGGCAGCATGGATTCATGATGGGAAGGTCATGTCAGATGCATCTAATAGATTTCTTTGACTGGGTGACCAAAGTAGTAGACCGGGGAGGTGCTGTGGACATGGTTTACCTAGATTTTAGCAAGGCATTTGATACAGTCCCACACAAAAGATTAATACACAAGTTAGCCAGCTTTGGGGTGGGTCCCAAGGTGGTAGCCTGGATAAAAAATTGGCTAGACAACAGGATGCAAAGGGTAGTTGTAAACGGAGTCCACAGTGAAGAAAGGAGGGTTACTAGCAGGGTACCGCAGGGTTTAGTACTGGGACCGGTCCTTTTTGATGTCTTTGTAAGTGACATTGCAGAGGAACTGGAAGGAAAAGTATGTGTCTTTGCAGATGACACAAAGATCTGTAATAAGATTGATACACAAGATGAAGTGGAAAGGATGAAAAGGGACTTGGCAAGGTTGGAGGAACGGTCAAATGTATGGCAGCTCAGATTCAATGCAAAGAAGTGCAAGGTAATGCACCTGGGAAACAAAAGCCCAGGGAAAAGTACTCAATGGGGGGGTGAGATACTGACAACAGTAAAAATGAAAAGGGACCTGGGGTAATTATATCAGATGACCGAAAGGTGGGCAAGCAATGTGAGAAGGCAGTAAGGAAGGCTGGGGGGATACTGGGATGCATTGGGAGAGGCATCAATAGTAGAAAACAGGAAGTTGTTTTCCCTCTGTACAGACAGTTGGTGAGACCCCATCTGGAGTACTGTGTGTAGTTCTGGAGACCCCGTCTCCGCAAAGACATAGACAGAGTGGAGGCTGTCCAGAGGAGGGCAACCAAAATGATGCAGGGTCTGCACCAGAAGACATATGAGACAGACTAAAGGAGCTTAATATGTATACCCTAGAGGAAAGAAGGGAGAGAGGGGACATAATAGAAACTTTCAAGTACCTCAAGGGAATCAACAACGTCCAAGAGGGTAGCATCTTTCAGAAAAAGAGATGTGCAAGAACAAGGGGGCACAATGTGAAGATAGAGGGGGGATGGCTCAGAGGTAATGTGAGGAAGTATTTTTTCACAGAGAGGGTTGTGGATGCATGGAACAAGTCGTGGAGTCAAGAACAGTGGGGGAATTCAAGAATGCATGGGACAGACATAAGGCAATCCTTGTGGGGGAGTAGGAGGAAGTAAGCTGTTGGTTAACTAGGATCTGCAGCTTATCTGTTAGGTAGGAAAATGGGTAGATTAGGTGGGCCAAGCAGTCTTTATCTGCCATCAAATTCTATGTTTCTATGTTTCACCTATGTTTTAATTGGGGTGGAACGGAATTGACGTGGGAAGCAGAATTTTTGAAAGCCCGATTTCTGCAAATAAAACAAATTCTAGAGAATCTGAGCACCCTTAATTTAAATCAAGTTAAAATACTGTGATTCACGTGCCTTGCTTTGTTTAGAATTCAGTAAACTTGCACATGTAAACTAGAATGGAGTTTATTCTTCAATTTTCCTGTTTAATTGCAGCAAACGGAAGGCACTCATTTTCACAATCTTCAGTTGCTATATGTTTTCATTGCAGTAATTGTATGAGAAGAATCTTAATTTTATGGTGATTAAAATGAAGAAGAATGCAGATAAAGAAATCAAAAATAGGAGAAAGTGACAAAGAAGAGCAGAGAAAACCTAGAAATAAAGGAGTGAGAGAGAGAAAGAGAGAGAGAAAGAGACAGAAAGTAAAAATGCAATACAGGAAGAAAACTGGAAAGGAATATTTATTTATTTATTTATTGAATTTTGATGACCGGGTTGTCCCACTTGGCCCCGAAGGTCCCTTTTTCAGGGGCAACCCAGGGAACAGAAGCAACACAATACATACAATCAGGTGATCCAGAAGCAATACAATACATACAGTCAGGTGATACAGGGTTACGAGAAATAGACAAGATAATAAGGATAACAGTACAGGCAATTATTCAAATCGTAGACCATAAGTGCAACACTTGAAAGATTTAAGGATTTAAGGCATGATTTAATGTAGGTTAAGGTGAGAAGAGGATGGGATGGGTGTTGTAATTAGGATCGGGGGTGATTATCCTATACCCTCAAAGTGGCATGAGCTTGTCCCGAGCAAATGGGACTTAAGCCTAGTGTGAAAGATTGGTAGCGAGGAGGCTTCCTGTACTAGAGATGGGAGAGTGTTCCACAGTTTAGGGGCTGTGAGAGCGAAGGAATTGCCTCCCTTGTGAGTCTTGATTCTGGGGATTGCCAGTAGGGATCAACTCGAGGTCCTGAGCATTCAAGTGTTAGGCTTAGCCATGATTATTCCTGTTAGGTTTGGTGGGGCCTCCGGGATTACCAAGGCAGCATAGGTTAATGTGGGTAGGAGGACACTGGAGGCGATTGCTCATCTAGCCTCTGGGATAAGTTGCTTTTTTAGCCTGTATATGATGCCAAGTTTGACGTGGATAGACCTTGTTACCTGGTCAACGTGGGGCTTAAAGGTGAGACCCTGGTCAATAGTTAGCCCTAGGTATTTTATGTTGTCAACTACGTCTATTCGTTTATCCCCAAGGGTAATAAGTTTTAGGGAACTGGTCCGATCCTGGTCAAGGGATCTAGGACCAAACAGCATGGCTTTAGTTTTTACTGCGTTGAGGATCATTCTGTTTGATGTGAGCCAGGCCTCGAGTGTGTTTAGGTCCCCTTGTAGGAGAGGGCCCATATCATGTGGTGTGGACCTGGCTCAGAAGATGATAGTGTTGTTGTCTGCATATTGAACTACTGAGCTATCCCCACAGTGCTGGTTTTGGCCATTTGTGAAGAGAGAGAACAGGAGGGGGGGGGCCAAGAATTGAGCCCTGAGGCACACCCTCCTTGATGGGTAAAGGGGCAGAAAGCTCTCCCTTCCAAATGACCTTCTGGGAGCGGTCTGAGAGGTAGCTCTTGAACCAGTTTAGGGCCTGGGCATCAAGCCTAATGCCTTGAAGCTTAGTAAGAAGAAGCTTGTGGCCCACAAGGTCAAATGCCTTGGACAGGTCTATGAAGATAGCACCCGTCGACATGCCCTCATCCATTGCCCTGAATAGGTCCACTGTGAGTTTGATGAAAGCCGTGTCTGTTCCATGGTTTGCCCAAAAGCCATGCTGTGAAGGGGCTAGGATTTGGTGGAGCTCCAGGTAGTCTCTTAGTTGCCCATAAACTAGCCTTTCTTGCAATTTGACCAGGGTACACAGCAGGGAGATGGGCCTGTAATTGCCAATTTGTTCATGAGATCCACCCTTGTAAATGGGGACCACGCTGGCAGCCTTCCACTGGTATGGAACGTACTCTTCAAGTAAAGACCTGCTGATGATATAAAGGGGATTTACTAAAAATTAAGAAGAGATAATATACAAGGTGAAGATCACCAGAGAGACTGTATGCAAAGATAAATGTGAAGAAAGTTATTTATTTGGATTCACTATATCAAAACTAGAATGCTTGGCACACTCAAGGTTGTGCTTTGTGATAATTTCTATTACTACTGCTGATTGACTGAAGATTCTGATTGTATCCAAAACTGATTAGAATGTTGTTTTTTTTGCACATATATAGCTTTTTGTTCCCTGCTGGTGCACACACACACACACATTTATCCCCCTCTGGCCCAGGAGACCACCTGGCCCTATCAGCCAAGAAACTTGCCACTACTGCAGCACATTCCATCACAGTTTTGCCCCTGAGGTTGGGCACTGGGGAAGATCCATCCTGACTCTGATGAGCAGCAGGATCCAGTGTGTAGGTGACAGGCTGCATGGCATGAGCCGGAGTATACTGTGGATGCTTAATGGATGGGTGTCAATCAATGTGTCCCCTTTTTGTTCTTCTGCCCTTCCACCATCTTTTCTCACATGGTGCAGCCAAACAGCTTTCAGGTGGTCTCGCACGCATGCATATGCCTTTGGGGCAAGAAAGCTTCCTAACCTGCCACAGGGGTTGCTGCGGTGGCAGAATGCAATGCCACCCCCTCTGGGCTAGGGTGCAGTGCCATTAACAGTACCTCTCCAGCCTGGCCTCCCACATGACCTGAGTTCACTTCTGAACCCTGGTTGCCAATGTGTCACTGAGCCACTGGGTCACACCATTCTTTCTCTCTCTCTCTCTCTCTCTCTCTCTCACTCTTTTTTGTTACATTTTTGTTAGTC
Source organism: Neoceratodus forsteri (assembly GCA_016271365.2). Taxonomy (NCBI): domain Eukaryota; kingdom Metazoa; phylum Chordata; order Ceratodontiformes; family Ceratodontidae; genus Neoceratodus; species Neoceratodus forsteri. Next base: position 1,388,988,747 of record CM028131.1, on the reverse strand, counting down.
TAGTTTACCCAATTGAGAAACAATATCATGTGTCCAGTGGTGTCCTGCTTTTTATCCATTTTTACAGCAGCATAGTGATGTCACCATGCTGACATATTGCTGTGAATATGGAACTGAGAACTATTTAACAGGGCAGTGAGAGTGTGGTCTTCCATTTAATAATTTGGATGGCTGCATGACTCGTATTACACTGCTGTTCTCTCCATTTACCACAGTGGTGCGTATGTGTGTGTGTGTGCGTGTGTGTGTGTGTGTGTGTGTGTGTGTGTGTAACCCTGCCTGCAGTATATAGCACTGTTTCAAGAGCCCCCTTAAATAATTTTGCCTGTTAAAAAAGCTTAAGGCAGTAATGGCTGTAATTTCTATTGAAACACGTTAATCATATCAAGGGCATGTAAGATAAATAGCCATGGAACAGCTAACTTTCATAAACAATGAAAAGATTATTTCTTTTCAATGGCACTTCATTTTCTGCACTCTAGCTTATTTACCTGATTCTGTAGTGTATGTGTTGATTTCCTGCAAAATGTGTATTTAAAACAAAGATATTTACAATAATTAGTTAATGAAGTTGTGTGCCTTTTCTGGTATTTTAATGGTTTCAACTCCCCATGTTCTCAGACTATCTTGCAACATATTTGAGTCTTCCCTTACAAAAAGTTATTTGGAATACCACTGTAATACCATTCATTTGCCATTGCAATATCATTGTGAGTACCACTGTACTACCATTAAGGTTTTCATGGTAACACAGAGGTTTGTTTCAATTCCACTGTGATACCATTGTACCACTGTCTTGCCACTGCACCAAAAATAATCAAAATGTAAACTACCGTAGTACAACCACGGTACCACTGGGTATTACCATTGTACATTTTGTAGCTCAGCACTGTATTGCCATTGTGGTGCCATGGTGTTGCCATTGTGTCACATTTGGTAAGGGTTAACCTTTGATTATGCTGGTCATTAATCTTTAGCCTCCTTGTGTGCTTTTAAATACATAAAAGTTAACATTTTATTTTCTTGTTCAGTCAAAGGCATTGAGTTTTTTGCAAATTCTTTGCCTCTTTCATTTAATTTTTCTGTCCATTGTCCACCTCCACATTTAAATTTTTATTTCTATTTGATCAAGTTTCACAGCATGTAAGGCTAGCAACAGTGGCAGTTCCAGCTTCTGTTGGCTACCAGGGCACTGACAGGGGAATACAGTTGGAAGCCAGGGCAACTATTGAAACCAGAATGGAGAGAATATGTGTATATTCATGCTTGCTTCTTGGAGTATTTGCACTAATGATGAATGTTATGTTTCTAAAAATTAAAAAAAATGCAAATTCCATGTTATTTTCTTACAGGGGATGGCTCTGCTTCTCTGGTCTTAGGGGTGGAGGTATGGATGACCTGGCTTCTCTTAGCTTGGGATGGATGGCTCTGCTTCTCCTGGCTTGGGGAGGGGGGGGATGGCCCTGCCACCTGCTTTCTCTAGCAGGAGAAGCTGGGCCACTTGACCCACACTATAGGGCCACCCCCCAAGCCAGGAAAAGCAGGGCCACCCCAAGCCAGGAGAAACAGGGAGATCCCTGTCCCAAAGCCAAAAGAAGAAGGGCCATTCTCAGCCCCCTAAGCCAGGAGAAGCAGGTCCCCCACTTACCAGGAAAAACAAAGCTATTCTCCCTGGGCAGGAGAAGTAAAACCTTCCCCATCACCCGAACAAGAAGAAATGGCCCTCCCAACCCTTTACAGTGGTATCCACCTCCCCAAATGGTCCTCAATGGATTGGCCACCCACAGCATCAGGCCATGAGATTGATGGCCATGCATGCTCTCTTTTGAGTCTTTCCCCTCCCCTTCCCTCCCCTCCCCACAGTACTGAAACATTTTCAAATAAACCAGCCACTTACCTTAATGAAAAGGCACAAGCAGTCAAAACCCCTGTCTCTCTGGTTCTGCAGGCAGTTTCTTTCTTGGCTGTTTTTGCTGTTGGCAGGACTTTAATTTGAGGGTCTGACTCTATGCTGCAGCTACTGGCTGGGCAGGGTGGATAGCTGGTGCTGCACTCTCTCATTGCCAACCAGATTGTGCTGTAGTATTTTATATAAAAAGCACAGCATAGTACAGCTGTTTTAAGGTTAGCTATACTGCTGGGTTGGGGAAGCATCTGTGCTGCAGCGTGCAAGCAATGGCAATGCAGTTCTGGTTTGGTGGTCATGGTTGGCTGGGTGACTTCTGATTCAGGCAGCTAGGCAGCCACCAGGAGCCAAGTCGCAGTGTCACTCCCTGCTCCCAACACTGGGTACCCAATTATAGGGTTGGTTGGTAAACTAAAATGAAAGCAAGTAGCCACTTGCTGCTCAACCCTGTTGCCAACAGACTTCCCCAATTCTTACACCAAGTGCCTAAACCTAGAGTAAGACTGTAAATGAAAAAAGTAAGCAAACAAAAACAGCCAAACCCCAGTGCTGCCAACCCTCCATTCTAACACTAGGTGCCCAGCCTCCCAGTCCAACAGCCACTGAAAAAAATAAGCAGACAATGGGAGAACATCTATAGTGATTTTTTAGAAAGAAACATTAGTTGTTTTCTGCGTTAATCTATTGTAGCATTGTTCCCTGCTATTCATTGTACTATTGCACATTTGTGTACTTGCCACTTGTACATCAAATAAAAAGCAGTGTTATTCCATAGTCAGCAGTAAAACTTTAACCCGCTTAATAGAAAAGCACATGGAAATTCATAGGATGAATACTAAAAACAACAATGCAGTAGTGCAATGAATATCATGGAGAATGCTATGCCATATTGGGGCAAAAACAATAATGTTTCACTCCAGAAGTAGTTTTATCAGAGTTAGTAACTTAATGCTGAAATGCCCTTATATTATCTGTCACTAGGTCTGAATAGCACATGTATGAATAGCGCTGTCAATAACAGCACCTTCCATATGACACTATGCAGAACAGTGGCAAGAACAAATGCCACACGCAAAGGCAATGCCACTGGTAGCGGTCACAAAACACACTGACAACTGCTACTGTACCAGTCCAAACACTTATTTTAGTGGGGGCTCTGCTCCCCCCCCCCACATCCCCCTTAACTAAAATAATCAACTCTGAGTTGGAGTTGGATTACAGGAGAAAAACAAAATTTTGAATGCCAGGATTAGAACCCTAATCTCCACCACCATTGTGGCCAAGCAGCTCCATGTCTCAGTCAACTCTGACATGGGAGCAGCTCATCCACCATTTTCAATTTCCCAGCCCTTGTCTTCTTCCTAGTACTATGAACAGCAACCTGGGTAGTTCTTACTGCACAGCACTGTTTAATCCCTGTCGCTGTCTGTGGTACGCCCTTCGGACATCACTGTCTTTTCCTTATGTTATATTTGTAGCACTATTGTAACCGGTTATTATATTATCCACCACCAGTGATGTGTACAAATAAAAAATTTAAAACAGTGAATATGATGCATCCTCAGGATATGAGGAGGCACTTAAAAAATTACATCTGGCAATTAAGGTAATGAAAGGTATAATATCAAAACTGGTATTAAGTACCCAAAAGGCATATCTTACAGTTGGTTAGTGCATGTAATAATAAAAAAAGTTTTACATATAAACTACAATATCAGGAAGTATAAACCATACAGAAATCAATTTTGTGGATGTTGGAGTGAAGCAATGAGGATATACAATTGACGGGTATTCATTTATGTATCACTTCTCTTGAGAGACATTTTCTTTAGGACTGTGGAACCAATGAACTCTGCAGTACAATGATTCCAAATATCAGGAATCTATTCTAAAACATTAGGTAAAAAGCAGGGCATTATTATATCAGATGCTCAGCTATAATGGATCTATACTCTGGGGGCTTGCTATAGCCCAGGTGTGAATGACTTCTATAGACCAGTGTTTCTCAAATGGTGAGACCAGCCTCCCAAAGGAGGCCCCAAACTGTTCCAGGGGAGGGCCAGTCAAGTTTGAGAATGTACAGTATTTAAATGTTACGTTTTGGATGTTTTGTGTGACAGGATGAAGCAAACTAAATATGAATAATGGCAGCTAAATTTCTTTACTTATGCACAAACTGATGAACAGGAAAGGCCCAATCCACCAAAGGTGTGTATTTATGTGTAAACTGGTGACTAGAAGGCACACTGACCTGGGGCTTATTTCTACAGTAGTTGTTTATATGCAAATGAGTGAATGAGACAGGCACACTGAGCCAGGGCTTGTTTCTACAATCAGTGCCAGCACTAGGATTTAGTAGGCCCTGATGCAAGACTATGAAGTAGCCCCCCCACACCACCCCCCAGCAACATGAAACTTCTTCACTCTCACACTGTTTCCTCTCATTTTAAAGGAACAGGCTGGCCTGGCTGTGTAAAAGTATTCTTCAAACCAAGACGGAGGGGCTAGAGAAATACAAGCATGCACCTAATGAGAATAGTTTTTTTTTGCACATTTTTTAACCCAACTATGTTAGGTACAACTTCTAGTCTTAGCAACCCAATGAGGAAAGTAGCATTCATTGGCAGAGCGCGGGCAGGTCAGGCCTTGCCTGTAACTAAGAATGTGGAACTCTTGTCGAGTAAAGTTTCACATCGAGCCCATCAACTTTGCTGTGTGAGTGAAGTCCCCCATCAAACAGGGAAAAGAAATGCACCTCCAGTAGCACTGCCACCATGATGAGGAGGAAGGAGAAAGGCTCTGTTCAGGTGTGCCAACCTGCATGGATACCCACCCAGCTAGAAAGGTGCCGCCAGCCCTCTCTTTCCACCAGCATTGCTCTGACACCCCCATGTAACTGTTGTCATCCCACAGTGCTGTCCCCTCATCTCAGCCCGTGCTCTGCACTGTTCTGCAAGTGTCTCACCCACCTGCTGCACATTGGAGCCTTATGGCACTCTCTCTGACCATTAGAATCTCTCCTTCCTTAGTTTCTCACTCCCCAGCAGTGGGTTGTACCTCATTCACTAGATACTGCTGTAATTGTCCCGGCTGCTTCTGCTTTCTTCAATACACCTATCTGCCAGCAGAGCAATCAGATGACCTTAACACTGACCTATTGTCAGAGCTCTTACTCTACATCTGTCCTGCCTACAGATAGACAATCTGTTACTTCTGATTTGCAAATTGGTGTTTTGATTGACAGTCTTCAGCCCCATACAACCTTGCTATGGTTTATTTTTCTAATCCTCACCAGTAGAACAGTTATATCACCAGTGGCCAACGTCTATATATTTTTTACAAATTTGTAGATCTGGTAGCTTGTTTCTCATTGTCATCAGAAAAAAAAAGAGAAAGAAAAAAAAGAAATGGACTCAGGGCTGGGACCAGGTACAGCTGAGTCCCTTGCATACCCCCCCCCCGACACCAGCACTGTCTACAGTAGTAAATTAGTGACTGGGAAATGCACACAGAGCCAGTATTTGTTTCAGGTGTGACCTGAGGTAAGGGTACAGGATGTTACTTAATAACAGGGTAAGAAGAGGACAAGTGGCTAGGTTAGTTGCTCCAGATTGAGAGGAAACAGAGTAAAAAGGACCCAAGAGTCAGAAAAGTGGAGTGACAAGGGTAACCTGGGGTGTAGGGTTGGGGGTGCAGAACAATAAGTTGAATAAAAAGAAAATGTACTCAGTCAACTTCATCAGTCTCACTTTATTCCTGGTGTACTGTGCAAAATATATTTTGTATATGCAGGGAGGCCTAGTTTTTTCCCAAATTTGAATGAGGCTTGAAGTCTTTTCCATGGCTTGGGGGAGACTTACTATCACAAAGTGTGAGAACTAATGCTATAAACAATCTTTGTTTCCTGTATATAAAGATGGCAGGCATATTTTGCAACAGAAGTGGTTTTTTTTTACAGTGGTAATTATTTAAAAGTTGCCTACCTCGATGTACCACTGAGGTACCACTGAGGCACTCAAGTTGCAATTTGAATTGACTGTAATGTGATTCTGCCTCATTCTGCCTCAGTATACCTAGGTATACCGTGGTATTGAGAAACGTCTAGATATAGCTCAGTACTAAGAAACTTTTCTATGACTACCACTGTACGATTATGACTAAATGAGCATCTGATATTATAATGTCCTGCTTTTTATTGTTTTTTAGAATACATGCTTGACATTTGTATTTTGTACACAGAGTTCATTGGATTCACCGTGCAAAAGAAAATGTCTCTCAAGAGAAGGAATATATATGGATGAACACCTAAACATTTTATATCCTCAGTGCTTCACCCCAGCATGTGCAAAATGGACTTCGATATAAATTTATATTTACTGATAATGTGGTTTATATGTAAAGCTTATTTTAATACTTTCATCTACTAACCAACTGTTGAAAATATGCCTTGTGAGTAGTTAATACCAGGACTGATGTTATGCTTTTCATTACCTTTATTGCCAGTTGTAACTTTATGAGTCTCCTCGTATCCTGAGGATGTGTCACATTAGTATCAGACTACTAATGTCTCTTTCATATATGATACCGTATGCCATTTTACATGCAACATGACAAATTTTAAATAGGTAAATCAGTACAAAAGGTTTGCAAGCTCAACCCCTGTATTTAAATACCATTTAGTAAAATTAGTGGGGTGACTTCTGGTGTGTGCCCCTCTGAAAAGTATGAAAAGTAAGAACATTGGAGTTAATGTGAAAAAAGTGCAGGCTTTGATGAACCAAAATGTGGGGGGGGGGGTAGTAGTGCCCTGGTACCTTAACCATAAATTTTAAATAGAACCTTTAACAACAAAACAATATTTACTCAAATCAGTTTGCTGCCGTATTGGCTCTGACTAGAGTTTGTTATACCTGGTGGACTGAAGCACTGAAAGGTTGAGTGATCCTAAACTTTGAAACAACAATTCTACTTTGGGAGACTGATGTTGGTATAGAGGATCCATTTGAAAACATTTTTATTTTTTTTTTTTTTTTTTTACTTCTGGATAACTTGTTCATCTCCTTTATTGTACTGTCAATTTTAAACCAGATTGCAAAATTCATATTATATGGGTGTGTAGCATCTTACATGCTATAATTAATGCATAAAGTAATTACAGTATATGTTGTACATCACCCCAACCAGTTTGCAGTATTGCCAGCATTCATAACCCTCTGGAGACTGGAAGAGCCACAAACAGGTCAGGATGATTAGCTCAGCCAGACATATTTATTTATTTATTTAGGTTTTACTGACCGGGTAGGCACTCTAGACAAAAAATGCCTATTTTCAGGTACCACGTGGAAGGTTACAATAGGAAATGCAGACAATGTGATGAAAATACAAGCAGAGTTAGAGAGCATTTCTCCTAAATACAAGCTACACAGGTGTCTAGAAAAGGTTTGTATAGTCTGCAATGAAAATTATGAAATAAAAATTCTGTAAAACAAATGTCAGGGTCCAGAGTTGGTAAATGAACTACTTTTTGGTGAGCCAATGGCATAAAAGAAAGATAGCTCTTTAAAATAACTCTCAAGTGCAGCTAACAGGCCAAATTTGACTCAGCAGTTTTGTTTGTATGATAAAATGGCTTACTCTGGATCATACAGAAACATAGAAGCTGACGGCAGATAAGGACTGCAAGGCTCATCCAGTCTGCCCATTTCTTTTTCTACCTTATAAATGTGCCATCAGCCTTTGCTCTGCCAATGGCCTATCTATTCATACTCATCTGCATCACTGCCATATGCCTATCCAATGCCTGTTTGAAGCTCTGCACTGTATTCATATCCACCACTTCCTGAGGTAGGCCGTTCTATGCATCCACCACCCTTTCTGTGAAAAATAACTTCCTCACATTACCCCTTAATCGGCCTCCCTCTAATCTCATGATGTGTCCTCTTGTCCTGCTATTTTTCTTATACTGAAACACGTTAGACTCTTTCACCTTGTTAATGCCCTAAAGGTGTTTGAATGTTTCGATCATATCACCTCTCTCTCTCTCTCCCTCCTTTGCTCTAGGGTATACATACTGAGCTCCGTTAATCTGTCCTCATATGTTTTCTGATGCAGTCCCTGCACCATTTTGGTTACCCTTCTCTGGACTGCCTCAATTTGGTTAATGTCCTTGTAAAGGTGTGGCCTCCAGTACTGCACACAGTACTCCAGATGGGGCCTAACCAGTGTCTTGCAAAGAGGGATTATTACCTCTCTCTTCTGACTTGTGATACCCCTGCTAATACATCCCAACATCCCCCTAGCCTTAATTACTGCTTTAGTGGTCTGCTTGGATGATTTCAGGTCATCGGTGATGACGATGCCCAAGTCTCTTCCTTCCCTTGTGACTGCCAGCAACTCCCCTCCCAACATATAGGTGGCTTCAGGGTTTCTCTTCCCTATGTGCATGATCTTGCACTTCTTTGCATTAAACCCCAGTTGCCACTCTTCTGACCATTTTGCTAGCTTATCCAGATCTCTTCTCATTCTGCCCACCCCATCTGGATCATCTACTGTGTTGCAGATGTTGGCGTCATCTGCAAACAGACAAACCTTACCCTCCAGTCCATCTGCAATGTCACTGATGAAGATATTGAAGAGGACTGGCCCCAGGACTGATCCCCGAGGTACCCCACTTGTGAACTGCATCTCTTCTGACTGTATACCGTTTACCACCACACTCTGTTTTCTGCCCATCAACTAGTTTGCCACCCAGTTTACCAACTTCTGACCCACCCTGAGCCTACCCAGCTTATTAATCAATCTTCTATGTGGAACAGTATTGAAAGCTTTGCTGAAGTCAAGGTAGGCAACATCAACTGCTCCCTCTTGGTCCACCACTCTGGTTACCCAGTCAAAGAAATCTATGAGATTAGTTTGACAGGACCTTCCTTTTGTAAATCCATACTGTCCTGGATCCTGTGCTCCTATGGATTCCAGGTGTTGCACTATCCTTTCCTTAAGGAGTGCCTCCATAATCTTGCCCACTACTGAGGTAAGACTGACTGACAGCAAGGAAGTGGCTCTGGTGGGACATGACCCTGTGTTTCCTGATTTCCAAAAGTATATGCTCTAGCCAGTACACCATATTACTTCCTTGCCAGAAATTATTTGTGTTTTCCTGTCCATACTAAAACTGTTATCATTAAAATGTTTTTTTGGGGGGGTCCAGATTTACTTTTCCCTCTGTTTATTCACCTGTCTGACAGTATTTCTGTATTTTGACCCAGACAACCTTTTCAAATGTCACCCCACCCCAAGCAAAAGGAATCATATAACAAAACCATTGAACTCTGGATACATTTTGTTTTGTTTTGTTTTGTTTTTATTATTAACTATTTCTGTTTCTGAAGTACTGAGTTTTGCATGTGGATTGTACTGCTAACCTGATGTTTTGGAAGTATACTGTTTTTGAAAATGACTATTCTAAATTATGAAATAACTGACACGTAATAATGTGTTTTTCTACATTCCAAGATTGTAGACTCCACTGAATTGGATTCACTGAAAAAAATGATGAAGAGAGGTATGTTCTTAGAATGGAAAATAACATGCTGTATGCCACCTTTACAAACAAACTTAATGCCACATTCAACTCTTCACTAAGCTTAAGAATATCTATATCTCAACCAAAAAATGTGTTTTCAGCAAAAGTACTTATATCTAACTTGTTTTATTTAAAGTCTTCTCCCTATCATACATGTTTTACAAAATGTAACCCGATGCATACTGTTACAAACCTTTTTCAAGAAAACAAAACAAAAAGCACTTTAGAAATAGAAAGTCAGTAGTGTGCCATAATGTGTTGAATAAAAGGATAGGATGAAGAACATCTGCTAAATTTATAATGAAATCACAGTTGTTTGTGCCCAGTTTATTTTTGCCATAAAAAATGTTTATAACCATTTTGATTTTTCAAAGGTGAATACATCAGCACAGTGTGTTCGAACATTATGAGGTAACTACATCAACCGAAGAAGGAGAGGGGTACAGATTAGGTTACAACAAAAGAAAATCCTTGTAGTCAACATGCATACTTTGGCTAAATTATTAGCTAATGATGTCTAAGCAGACATCCACCTTTTCCATTCCAGGGTTAAGATTTACATATCCTCTTCTGTTACGCATATATATAAAGGTTAACAAGAGAAATTAATAACTGTGTACAGACTTATAACTAAAGTATCCACACCATAAAAATATACTCATGTAACCTGATCTTAAAATCAGTCCTGGGGATCATATGTTCACTGACACCCTGCTAAGTGAAGCTTTCCCCCTTGTGGGTACAAGCACTGTCACTTAGTAGGGGAGGTAACTATGCCCAGTTTTTTAAATGCTTATTTGCGTTTCTACCTCAGATGATTTTGTCTCATGACTATTAGGAATGCCATCCTTGTTCTTTGCAGATGTTTCTTCTCTCATTTCATTCGCTAGTGCCATTTTGAAGAGCTTTGTTATCAGAATGTAGACAGGTATGAACAGGAAGTAGGCCACTGCTCGTAAACTGTAGTGTAATCCAAAATAGATGTGCCTGCAGAAAATTTAGACACTTGGCTTAAAATGCTTTTACTCTATTGAACAAAAACATTTTTTTTTTCAAATTGTGAATCTTACATTGTTCTAGTACTATAGACAAAATATTTCAGTGTAACACAGTTTAACCTAGAAACAAGAAAATGCCTGCTCTGTTCTGATTGATCTCCATGGAGTGTGATTTGTAATGTTATCAAGTTGTTTACAGCATAGCATTTTGTACATACAATAAATTTAATTAATCTTGATTATGATTTAAAATTGTTAGAAAGCAGTGCCTCATCTGCTTGATTATGATTTGCTAAATAAGGAATAATCCACAGTCAGGTGTGTGGCAATATAGTAATAACCAAACAAGCTTGGTGGGTTAAGAGGCCCAAAGCTCAGTTTAGGGCCTTCAACCACCCAAGAAGTGAGGTTGTTACAGCATTGGTGCTCACCTAGAGTGGATTATTACATTTATCACATTTGTAAAATGGTCAAAAGTGTTAGAAAGCATAATATATGACTCTAGTTGGTGACTTTGGGACCTCCTGAATCTGTTTTATGTTGCTAGTTACGTAACTTGCACATTCTGTACTTGTGGCACAATGGCACTTTGAAATAATGGAAACCATGAAATTATGTCATTCTGAATGTCGTGTTCACCAACTCAGAAGTGGTATGAGGAGTGAGGGGTAGGGGAGCCACTAGGGTCCAGCGACCATTACTCTATATGATTTGACCTAGTGCTTGGAACCAGGAAGCCCTCATCAAAGGCTAGGTCCTTGATTTCAGAAGGGGCAGATTTGGATGAAGGAGCTAGTCCAGAAAAAGCTGGTTAGAGTGGACAGCATCAGGGATGTGGAGGAATGATGGATGGCATTTAAGGGGACCATTCTCGAGGCAATAAAGTCTTACATAAAAACAGTTATCAAAAGACACAGGCACATGAAATCAATATGGTTCTCTGGAAAGGTCAAGGAAGCAGTGCGAGTCAAAATGAAGACTTTCAAGGACAAACAAGAGGAGGAAGAATGGGCAGAGTACAAAATGAGACCAAGGGAAATCAAGAGGGTAGTCAGAGAAGCAAAGGCAGACACAAAGCTGCGTATTGTGGAGGGAGTCAATGGAGGTAAAAAACAGTTCTTTAGATATATTAGAGAAAAAGGAAAGAAGGGAGGAGGAATTCCTAGGCTAACAGAAGCAGGTAGTGCAATTGAGGAGGAAAGGCTGAAAACAGAAGTTGTTAATGTCTACTTCTGCTCCAAATTCACAAAGAAAGGCAGAGGGGCTCTTCCAGAGAGTAGCATTAAGGTGGCTGTAAGGGGGACCCTGGAGATGAGACACCAAGTGTTTACCAGTGAAAGGGGTTGGAAAGGACTAGCTGCCCAGAAGGTAGGCAAGACCAGGGCTGGAAGGGATGCATCTGAGGGTGTTTAAGGAATTGGCAGTGGAATTAACTGAAGCCCTGGTGGGGATATTCAATAGCTCAGTTTATACATGGGTAGTCCCCAAAGGACTTGAGGGTAGCTGATATACTCCCACTTCACTGGGGGGGGGCGACAAGGAGCAACTGGGTAACTACAGACCTATGAGTCTTACCTCCATTGGGTAAACTAATGGAGGCACTAGTCAAAGAGGACCTCATGGACTACTTTGAAAGCAATGGACTCCAGTATAGTAAACAGCATGGGGTCATGGCAGAGGTCTGATCAGACTCATCTGACAGTATTCTTTGACTGCGTAACAAGGGTAGTGGATAAGGCCCATGCTATAGATTTACTCTACTTTGATTTAAGCAAGGCTTTAAACTCTGTGCCTCACAGAAGGTTGCTGAACAACCTAGAGGATTTGGGTGCAGTGGAGGACACAGATGGGTGAGAAACTGGTTGGAAGAGATTACAGTTAATGGAGTCACATCAGAAGAAGGGGGGGGTTACCAGTGGGGTGCAACAAGGATCAGTCCTGGGTCCAGTCCTTTTCAATATGTTCATCAGAGACATGGGAGAAGGAATCCAGGGAAAGATGTGTCTCTTAATAGACAACACTAGGCTCTCTGGCAGGGTAGACAGCAATGATAAGGTTAGGGAGATGCAGTGAGGCTTGAAAATGCTAGAGAGGTGGTCAAAAGTTTGGCTGATGAAATTCAACATCAAAAGGTGTAAGGTGATGCATGTAGGGAACAAAAACCCCAGGACAATGTACTGGATGGGGAAGGAGTAAATCTGGGCATGACCTCTGAGGAAAAAGATTGAGGGGTCATCATCAGAGACTCCCTAAAACAATCAAGCCAGTGTAACAAGGTATACAATAAGGCAAACAGGATGCTGGGGTGTACAGGAATGGGTACTGACAGCAGAAGGAAAGAGGATTGCTACCTCTGTAAAGATCACTGGTGAGGCTCCACCTGTGTACTGTGTCCAATTTTGGTGTCCTCACCTGTGGAAAGATAAAGTCAGACTGGAGACAGTGCAGTGTGGGATGAACAGAATGATTCAGGGCCAGCAGGGCAGATTTTATGAGGATAGGCTCATGGCACTTAACATGTACTCAGTAGAGGCCAGACGAGAGGGGGAGGTATAATAGAGACCTTCAAGTTCCTGATAGGAATGAACAAGGTGAACTGTGGGGAACTATTTAGCATGAGTAGTGACTCAGGAACACATGACCGTGTGGAGGTTCAAAAAGGACGTAAGAAATTTTTCTTTTACAGAAAGGGTGGTGGAGCCATGGAACAGTCTACCATTGGTGCATGTGGATAGTGTGGGTTAGAAGAACCCTGTATGGACACTAGGTCTGGGTTTGTTTGGGTTTTGTGGGCAGACTGGATAAATGAAGGTTTTTTTTCCCTGTTAGTGTCTATGTTTCTATGCCAAAATCCTAAACATAGAAACAGAATTTGATGGCAGATAAGGACCGCTTGTCCCACCCAGTCTGCCCATTTCCCTACCTAATGGATAAGCTGCAGATCCTAGTTAACCAGCAGCCTACTTCTTTCTACCCCAACCCCCTAGAATTGCCTTATGGCTGTCCCATGCATGCTTGAATTCTGTGTTGTGAATTAAGGTTCTGGAGGAGTCAGTGGGGGAAGAGAGTGTCGTCTTTATGTAGCCAAAATGCATTTCATCACTTTTTTGCCAAAAGAACTTAATTCTGTTCAGATTCTTTAGTCAAGAATAAGGAACATGCTGAAATCATTTTGTCCACGAGTATGGCTATGGCCTGTATCATTTTTTCTCTTACTTTGTTAATTTGAAGCATTGCACCACTGTTACCCCGGAGCTGCCCTTTTAAATTAAAATTGGCAATACATGATTTATAATTAAAAAAAAAACAATTATGGAGACAGAATGCATTTTTGTTAAGCCTAAAACTTTATTATGTGGACAAAGTGCCTTTTGTCAACCTCCCTTACTTTACTCTGTTCATAAAATGTGTTTTGTCAAACTCCCTTCATTCTAGGGACAAATTTCATTTTGTTAAACCCCACACCCCATTGTATGCACAGTATGCATTTTGTCACATTCTTAGCTATGCTCTGTGGCCAAAAAAGCAGCTTGTCAACCCCTTAACTTCATTCTGTGGAAAAAAAAAACATATTTTATGCTCTTTACTTTGTGGACCATGCATTTCATTAGTAACCTCTTTTTGTTTGTCAATGAAATTCATTTTTTTTACTATCTTTAGTTCTTTTTGAAGATAAAATGCATTTCCACACTTTTTTGTCAACAGAATGTTATTTTTTTCAAATCCTTCAGTCAACAATTAGGAACATGCTGAAATCATGTTGTCCCATGCCGGCTGGTTGGCGCAGTGGTTGGATTTCTACGTGTGACACCAGCGACCCAGGTTTGGGAACAGAACTGAGTCACCGGAGGGCCGGCCGGGAGGAGATGGATGGAGCGTCCCTCGGACTGCTCTCCCTCTCCAGGGGGAGGGGGGACAAATCTCCAGTGCATTACAGACCCCTGATGGAGGCCGGGGGATCCGCCGCAACCGGTGTCTAGATGTCCAGGGGGGTGGGGCAGAAGCAGGATGTCATTGCACGTCCCCGCCCCCAAGGAAAAAATGTCCTTTTGGGGACACAGAATCCCCAGTCAGCGCCTCCATGATGCCCTCCTTACCGCCTCTCTATATGCTTCCAGGCCAGCTCCCCCAACCTGAACCGATGTTCGTGACACCTTGGCAGGTGCCGCGACCCCGCCCTGGGGGGTAAGCCAGGGGGCACATGGGGATTACGGCTCATTTGGGAGCAGGGGACAGCGGGGCTGTGACCAGGGCAGATGTCCCAATGCTGGCTGGGACAAAAAGTATAATAAATAAAAAACAAAAAGAAAGAAATCATGTTGTCCACATGTTAATATTTTTGTGGGCATAATCAATGGGAGCATAAAACCTTACACAAACAAAACAAAGATTGGTTCACTTTATTGAGTGGGCAGAAATGCTATGACAGGGGCAAAATGGTTACAGACAGTCCTACCTTTCTGAATTCTAACCATATCCCCCTATCTCAGCAAGTACAGTATCTGATGTGTGCATATGCCACTTCTTCTTACTACCCTGTTATTTGTGATATGAACAGGGAGTAAATGCAGTTAAACCACTGTACAGCATTGATATCCACTTTTCCATTACAGATATCAAGCAGTGCTTACAGCACTGTCTAGTATGATGGCCACTACTCTAGACCTTGTGTAAGATCCTGCCTGTGGAACTCCACCAGCTGTAGCAGATGGACTGTATATGGCATTAGCTTCAGCCATGCAGGGCAGCTAGCAGCATGCATGATAGCAGCAGCAGCAGCAGCAGCAGCAGCACCTCAAGCTACCACTGATCTTGCTGTCCTGCACTATTCTAGGATAGAGATGAATATGGGCATTTGTTTCTCAATCAATAAATGAACAAGTAACTACTAATTAACTACTACCTAACTAATTAACTAAAAGCAGCAACACCACCTTGTCTTGTGTGGATGAAAATGATGAGGAGAGGTGAGGAAAGGGCATATCAGGGCAGTGAGGCAAACCAAGCAGAACAATGAGATCGGATCTCTGAAAAGACCTGCCAGTGTTACACTGATTGATTATGAAAGTAGAAATGGAGCAGACTAGATGAATCATGTTTTTAATATATGGATATGCAATTTAATACTACACTAAAGTATACAAAAAAATCCCGGTAATAGTACCGGAGAGCAAGTGGTAATACTATTGGACACCAGTGATAATAGCACAGTTCAAAAGTGATAATAGTATCGTTCAGAGCCTGTAATACTATCATTCGGTGCTCTGAATGATACTATTATCACTGAAAGTGGAAAGCGCAAGCGTAGCAGTCTTCGATGTCTGGCCATGTTGGGAGTGCCAATCAAACAGTGTGGTCCATCACTGGCCACTTTCCCTCTGTGGGTGGGTGGAACATTTTTAAAAACATGGTGGCATTTCTCAGTTAGCGAGAGCGTATTCTGTCCTCCGCTGTTTCGGCCACCCCCCCAACACGGACATATCTCGTTGATCTTTTGTGCTGCACAGAACCTAACAGGTACGACTACCAAGAAAAATAAAACACTTTCTGTTAGTCTGCTTAGTGAGCAGGCAGGTGAGCGGGGGATGGGGCATAAAGTAATGACACAAGAGCGAGACAATGTGGCTGTCAATGACGACCAAACTTTTTCTGCACCTGCTAACTGTCCCTCAGTGAAACACAAAAACTGTATCCATATATTAAAAAAATAATGGACAGGTTAGTGTCCATTACCAGTGATCCCATCTCGAGGTTCCTATGTGTCCAGAACCTCTCAATGGTATTATTCACTGGTAATGGACACTAACTTGTCCATTATTCTCTTGTTATACCACTGATGCATCTGGCAGGACTTTGCTGAGGACTCCAGCTAGGTTGTCATAACACCTCTTCATGTCTGTGGGGTCTAGGGTGCATGGGGGAATTCTACTATTGAGGCTGCTGCTGGTGTTTGTGGGGTGGCACTGCTGTTACCATATTTATTCTTCTGGCTATGCTGTTGATGTCTTCATTGTTGGTGGTTTACAGAGCTGGTAGTTATTATTGGGTTATGTTTTTGGGATGCATATTGTCGGAAGTTCTATTTATTTATTTATTATGTTTTGGCTGGAAAGGCACACAGAGTGAAAGCACATTTCTTTGTTTTCTTTCCATGTAGGTTTTTTCCTCTCCTGGAGCCCTGACAAGCAGCTACAGCCCTCCAGATGGACGGACACTCTCTCTCTCCAGTCCCGCCAGTCCCCAAAAATTCCTCTGTGGCTTTCCCCCCATGGTGGGGCCAGGGAAGAAGTTGCCAGATTCTCCCCCCAGAGACCCAATCCAGAAGCCTGGAGTGGCAGACAATCACGGAGCCTACCAGGCTATTTTTCTGCCATTTTTCTCCCACCCCCTCCCCCCACTGACATAAAGATGTTGGAATGTGCCTCCCAACCTGTACTGCTGTCCAGCCACTGCCAGAGGGCAGTCAACCAGCGGGATGACAAGTCTCCCTCCCTTGAGAGAGGAGAGCAGTCCTCCAGACACTTGATCCTCTCTCCCCCTCGCTGACCCCCAGTGGCCCGGGCTCGTTCCCAAACCTGGGTCCCCAGTTTGGAATGAGAGGTAGCAACCAGTGCCTCAACCTCCAACACCACCAGGACGGCATCACCAAAGCACATTTCTAGGTGTGACTTGGGGGGGCATGGATTACAATGAGTGGGAGTAGAATCTAAATGATAATGTAAGTTACTACAGTATATACAATTCATGCCACCTGTTACCTACCAGGAATGTGATCCAGTCATGTTCCTATTAGTTGGGGCATGGTGTTTAGTTCTCCTGGCAAAGGGGATATCCCATGATGATGGTGAGGATATAATGGGTGATGGAAAACAGCGTGGCCAGATAGGGCTACTGGGAAAAAATCGTGATCCCTGACGTGGTGGCCTACACCTTTTTCCCTTCCCCAAGTTGCTTCCCCCTGGAGTTGGTTATTTTAGAAAGAGGGCACAAGGGGAAAAGCCCCCCACAGAAAGCCTTATTTCATTGTTGTTATCATTTCGGTGATTTCTATGTTGCACCCCTCTCCCTGTGTGGCCGCACTGTTATGTGCTCGCCTTTTTCTTTTTTTTCCCCAAACGCTGTTTGTGCACCCCCTACTTACCTACTCCACTTAACTCTCCCTGACAACCTCCAATATCCACTGTCTCTACCTCCTTGCGTGACTCGGCTACTCCTTCAGCTCCTCTCTGGTACCAGGCATCCCCCCTGGTCTGCTCTCCAGGAAAGGGTCGCCCACACCCAATGTACTCTTTCTTATAGTATTGAGTCACCGGACCAGAGAGGGGAGAGGAGAGCGGAGGGGGCTGATCCTGACTCCAGGAGTGTGGACCGTGGAAGAAGGCACCATCGCCTATCAGCGGGAGAAGGAGGGGTTTACATACCTGAATCCCCTGTGGAGCCTGGCTTGTCATGGCAATGTGCTACCATGGCTCCACTCCCAAGCTTACACCATGCCACTAGTTTTGGCTACCCCCAGCCATCACCAGAGGTCGCTCCTCAAGCAAGCATTGTACCCAAACCCTCCTGGGAAGAGAGAGCAGTCCTCCGGGCGCTCAATCTCTTCCCTCCCCTGCTGACCCCTGATGACCCAGGCTCATTCCCGAACCCAGGTCACTGGTGTGGCATGAGGTGTGGTGTCCGGTGCCTTAACCCTCAGTGCCACCGAGCTGGCTATGTGCTCTCCTTTTTGACTTCGCTGTTTTGTTTTCACAATTATCACATAGAACCACAAAGGGCCCCTAGATCATTGATAATTACTTGGGCCTTCAAAAGGTAAAAAATGGTGATGCCTACACCCAAAGAGCACCTTGAAATACTAGGATAGTAATCAGAATGATACCCCCTCCTTTGGAAAATAGTATCTGGCCAACAGCAGATCCTTCCTGCTGAAACCTCACTACAATATGCAATAACAAATGAAAAATAATGTACAATGGTACAGCTGAACTTAAGAAATACAGTCAAAACAGGAAATAGGTCTTATTGTAGAGAAATCAGGGATTTAGGAAAGGAATGATATAGGATAAACACATATGTAAGGAATAAGGCATGATGGCAGGGGTTGGAGTCCTGAGACTAAAGGACGAGGAATGTCATTCACCGGTAATTACACTAACAAGTGTAACCAGCCAGTCCCCTTGGGTTCCTAGAATCCCATTAGTATTAATGGTAGGCAGGTAGAAAAGGCAGCTAGTAAGCTAGTAAGAAGCTCAGTTAGGGGCTTCTTACATAATGACATCACTGTTTACTGAGCTAGCCTGATGGAAGGATATTTATGTTATTTTAGAACTCTTACAGCAGTATAACCATTTCTGAGTCAGCTGCTCTGGGAAGTTTTAGAATGTTCAGAAAGTCTTAGTTTGGAAGTCAGAGTGCCATGAGCTCTGCCACTGGGGCTCTGAGTCAGAGGGCCCTATGTTTCTCACCATAGTTTGGATTACAATTACCAGCTTCCAGTGAAGTGGTGGAGACCTTTCTTCAGTGGGATTTCTTGATGTTCACTCCAGGAGAAGTGAAAGGAACTGACTAAGTTCAGTGGATCCAAGGGGCAATCCCCTGAAGGTCCTTGTGTGTGTATAGTTGCCTTTGAGAAGGACTTTGTGAGAGATTTTCTGACAAGCTACCAAGGGAAAGTGTGCTTTCTGGTTGTTCCCATGCCTAAAGGAAGGGGCAACAAAATCTGTGAGTACAGAATGGAAAGTGTGCATTTCTGGGTTGTTTCCATGTCTAAAGGAAGGAGCAACTAATTTGTGGAAAAGTGTGCTTTCGGGATTGTTTCCATGCCTAAAGGAATGTGCAACTTAACTGTGAGTCCAAAATGGGAGACAAGTTCTCTAGTTAGGGGTTTGGTTCGGGGGGGGGGTACCCAAAGATAAGGCTGCATCACACCCGTCAGTAACCCTTGTTCACCCAAGTGAGTGAATTGATAAAGTTCGGAGTCTTTAGCATTTCAGTGGGGGATGAAGGTTTCTGTGGTGTAACCCTGAAGGAACAGCAGAATAGTTGGTTGGGGCAAAGGGTGGGAGGAATTCCATCTGGAAGCTTACAAGGCAGGGCTAACTGACTCATTGATGGGTGCCAGGTTACCCTGAGCAAAGGCATTTGCTGCAGGATGAGGTGGGTGATGACAATCACATGTATATACCTATGGGAAATGGAAAGATGTTCTGAGTGTGTAGCAAACAAACCATATAAATGCATTCTTGGGAAATGAAAATGTGTTTGGGTGTGTGGCACAGTCCATGATGATACACCATGGAGAAGAGAAAAGAATTGTTTCTGTGGAGAATTGTACTGCTGCTACTACTGTTGTGGAAAGAAAATGTACTTGTTTGCCATGACCGACCCTTGGGGACCCACTGATGCTTTAGTAACAACTGTGAACAAAGCCATACTGCACATTCCCAGTTGCTGCTTTGGACAATGTAATCATTGCTTTGGTGTGGAATTAATGGGGCCCCCCTCAACAAGTAGGTCTAGCATCCTCTCCACTGGACCTGGTTGTAGTTACAAAGGTTCAGTTTTGGTTATTGTACCCCCCCCTCTAGATAATGAGCTTGGGATACATCCTAAAGCTAGGGATGGTAACAATCTTTGAATTCCTGCTAAATGTAAATGGTATGCCATATGTGGGTACTAGTTCTGTTTAATGGGGGGTGCCAACTCGCCAAAAGTGATGTAGGGGTTACACAGGCATATTCCCAGCAGATGGAATTGCCTTATTCTGACTTCCGGTGATGTCATGATGCTGTGAACAGCCTTGACAACAAAAGACAGTCACTTATCAGGACACAAGTTTATATACAGACAATGATTACTCTGTGAGCATCATGGCAAAACAAAGATTGTTCATCCCTGTAGTGAAGGCTCTAAAAACTATAGACCTTCAAGTTCACACCCCTTACCCTGCTAGGCTACTAATATATTTTCCTGATGGCATCCACTCCTGTTATTCTGCAGACACTGCAGTGAAAGAGCTTATGAAAAGGGGTATCTCAGTGCCCCTCCAGCCCCAGTGCCAACAGCAACCACAGTCACTAGCATCCAAGCTTTCACAGCAAGCCAGGAATAAACCTACAAAATGGAACCAGAAGGCTCTGTGGAGACAAAAATCAGCTGATACCAGAGAGGACATAATAAAACATTTGAGGGCTACCATGAAAGATTCAGATCTTGCTGCTACCAGTTCTTCTCTGTTAAATGACTCCATGGACCAAATAATCAGGTTGGTCTGAGAGGTTCTTAAGGTTTCCCTTCTATCCTAGCTCCCTGGGCTCTCCTGCCCCTCCCTCTTCCTCTACCTCAGGTTGACACCTCGCTAGCAGCAAGAACAGAGTAAAAGGCCTAAAATTGATACCTTATAAAATTGTTCCACGCTGGTGGTCTTCTCAGTGGTTCCTGGAGGGAAGCCTTTGAGCATGCAAACCTTTGTAAACTTGGGTTAAGATTAGCTGCATTCCAAATTCTTCTAAGTGTAGTATCTTACGGGAATGAACAAGCCCAGGGCATGTCACTCAGCAGCCACCTTGCTCTGGCTTCCAGCCTGATTTCCTTGGGTTCAAGTGCAGGGCAGTCACACTATAGCTGCACATGCACAATTTCCAAAAGCTACAAACAACCTTTCTTTGGGTTTGGGTGGTAGACAGTGAGATGGTTCCCAAGAAGCAAGTACCCGAGACTCTGAGATTGGCTGCCTGTGGAGGTCCTCAGAGAGGTGACAACAGAATGGGCAAGTGTGGTAATAACATCACATGGTAAGATTTTGGGATGCCGGCCTATAGAGGTATGGGATTGAGTAGTGGGGGGCTCCAGAGCACCCTCAGACTAGCCTTTAACAGGCTTCTGTCCTTGCTGGCAGCTGTAAACTTTCTGGCCTAGGAGGAGGTGATTGGGTCTTACTGGGACTTAAGATTGCCACCTCACCTTGGTTCAGGTCACTTGAATTGATTGACCAACCTGTGAGTAAGGTCAGAGAATACATTTCTATGCCCTTCCCTGGTTGGGGACTTGGTGGTTTGATGATTGTGCTTTCATCTATACCACAGACTATCAGTACTGTGGTTTATTACAGTATCTGGAAATCCAACTTGTCAGCTGCAGGGACACAGCTAATACTATAATTCTAAGTATAAATATACCTGCTACTTTGTTGATAGGCAGGTTGGACACTAAGACTGCTTCTGACAACTTGACCTATATCAGGAATGTAAAAGATTACACTGTTAAACAATGCAGTGGTTCTCTAACTTTATATAGTGTATGGTCGAACGCTGTTCTGTAAGGAAAACCATACACTGTACAAAGTTGTTCTGCATTAGTAGTGACGTAGCTCCTAACACAGAATGACTTTTCATTCTGCATTAGTAGTTACATCACAATGCAACTGCCCCCATCAGCGCTGTTCATAGGACCGCAGCAGTTTAAGCATTGCGTGCTTGAGCTGGCTGGTGATTGCATGGTTTGAGAAATGGGAGTCATGGACAACAAAGGCTGGCCCCTTATACAAGAAAAAAAATAAGCGATTCTGTTTTTTGGGACCATGCAGTATAAAGAACAGTGTATGGCATCCCATACACAACACAACTTCTTTTTACCCTCGTGGTTACTATTACAACTGAAGGACCTCTTGAGCTTCACTCTCAAGGTCTGCAGTCATCTTAATAACCACTAGTGTAAAGAATAGCCTTGTTGTGTATGGGACGCCTTACACTATCCTATATGTTCAGTGCACTAGCACATTTGCTGGGTCAAGCCCCTCCCCCACATTCCAAGAGACTTTCCTCCAAGTATGGGGCACAGTGGGGGTGCCCCCCTTATAGACTCTTAAATGTATTCTTGGTCAGAGTAGTGGTGTCAAGCCACTACCCTTACCCTAGCCAAAATTGGCTGGAGGCCCCTCCCTTAGAGGTACTTCCTCCAGACAAGCAGCAGCCTTTTCATAGGTGCACATCAGGGCCCTAACCTTGGAACTTACAGTTAGTAGTCATGTTGGCTACAGCATTTTTGTAATGTTTGTAGTTATTACTTTTGTTCTTACTGTTGGTGGGCATCAGGGCCCATGCAATCCAAGTTTCACCTTTCCCAGATCAAGTAATTACTCTCCAATTCCCCCCAAGGCTTATTCCTTCCCCCATATTTGACTGTTCATTAGTCTCGAGCTTGTAAAGGGAATGGGGGAGTTGGGGTAGGCGGAGTGACCCCCGGGCATCATGCTCCCCTTGTTACAAGTTACTGAGATGAATACCCAAAAGGTACATTTATAATCTCTAAATGCAAATGGGCTCACCAAGTTAGTTAAACACACTAAAACTCTAACTCAGGTTAAACTGCCCGACCAGACTTCCTGTACCTGCAGTTGACCCACTTTCCATGGAGCATGGTAAACATACAAAATACAGATACTCAGCAAAAACAGCAGTCTATTCCACCTTTTACCTAGAGAGCCAGAGACGAGGAGTTGTTATCTTGATACCTAAGGGTACTCCATTTCAGGAACACTCATAATGGGCTGATCCAGTGGGGTGACTAATACTGGTCCATGGCACTTTGTATGGCAAAGAACTCAAACAAATTTGTATTTGCCCCAGGTCGAACATCCCTACAATTAGGTATACCGTTGTAACAGCGATGCTAACAGAGTGACACTATTACAGCGAATGTTATGTTAGGCTATGGGAGTGACAGGGATGTCATAGTCAACAGGTGGAAGTGTCGATAGGTGTTTTGCATTAGTTGGGTATATAGGCGGTCTGGGTGGGATGGGCATGTGCATGTGTGGAAGGATGCCTCTAGAGTACGTCCTTAGTGCAAGGGGTAAGAAGCTGCTTGTTGTCGGTGGCTTCATGTATCAGAGGTAGTTGAGTCGGAAAACACATCAGCATACATTGTGAGTCCTGTACCATTGTTGGGTGGATTGGTATTACTGCGGCCAGCAGAATTGCCCTTTTCTCAATTGTCTGTGCGATGTGGAGTTGATTTTATTAAATACAGGTGGGTGTAGCCTCCACATGGGAAGGTGCAGGGGGGGAGATGCAGCCCCCGCATTGATAGGTATTGTCTTGTTGTTGTGATGTGATGTTATAGGGGATGTCAGGGTAATTGCATCGCTGTAAGAGATGTCGGTGTATTCAAATGGTTGCTCGACCAGATAGTTTCCACTGCCCAGTAAACCCTACTCCTAGCACTTTAACATAGCTCCTCAATCCAGCTGGATCTCTTCAAATTCCAGAACCCCCCCCCCAGATAACCTGCAACCCACAAATGCATCTGTGGATTTGTACAGGAGGTGGGCTGGGTTGACATATGGAGGTTCTTTCATCCTACAACTTGCACCTTCTTGTTTTACTCCCACATTCATTGGACCTATTCCTTAATTGACCACCTGTACACTCTGGTAGTATCCCTTTCCCAAGTCTCGACTTGTTCTGTGGAGGATATCTATCTTTCAGATCACTCACCACTCAATTGATTGTGTGACTGGGGGCTCATGTTTAGCAATACAAGATGACGCCTAAACCCCTACTATACAGTATCTCAAATCCTCAAAATTCCTGACCTTCATATGGGAGAAGATGGAGGAGATTCAACCCCATCTCGGGTACTTCACATTCAGTCAGGTGGGACACCTTGAAGGCAGTCCTCCAAGAACCGATCATTCAGTACACGCCTCCAACAAGAAATGAAATTGTGACTGATAGGCTCACCTAGAGGAGGTCCTGCACTTCTTAAAAACTGCTCACCAACAAGGAGACACATCTGTCACTCTGCAGCTGTTAAAAGTTAAAGCAGATCTAGATGCCCTCAGCCTTCAGAGATCTCCTTAACTTTTATTTAGACAGAAATATTACAAAATAGGACCATGTTGCACACTCCTGTTGCCTGCTAGCCTATCAGATAAGAACACAGAGACAGTAGGTGACCATCCCCACTCTGTTACACCCAACAATGGGTTCCTGATACTCAAAGTTCAGAGTGATTGCTGATACCTTTAATACTTATTACCTATCCCTATACACTCTGGAGGCCAATGCCTTTCAGGTCAAGATGACCACCTTCCTGGACACCATCTCCCTCCTGACTCTCCCCCTGAACACGGCACCAGACTTTTGTCCCTGATTACTGTGGAAGAGCTTAATACAGTGGAAGGGAATTTGAAGATGATGAAAGCACTAGGCCCAGATGGTTACAGGGCTAAATTTTACAAATTAACACAGGAATTTTTCTCACAACCCCTCCTGGCAGCATTTAATGAGACCCTAACTGGAAGAGCTCCTCCTCAATCCTGGTCACAGGCAGCCATATTGGTTATTTTAAAACCAGATAAAAAACCCTCTTCACTGCCCTTCCTACTGCCCAGTCACTGTATTAAATACTGACTATAAGCATTTCATGGCAATTCTAGCCCAGAAGCTTAGATAAATTACTCCCTTCTCTTATTGGCAGGGACCAAACAGGGTTTGTGTGCTCAAGAGCCACTAATGATGATACCCGTAGAACCTTGTATTTGTTATATCAGATGCACAGAACTCTGGACTCCTACCTTTTGCCTAGTCTAGTCACTGAGAAGGCATTTGACTGGGTATCCTGACCATTCCTGTGCATGGTGCTTGGGCGACCGGGATTCCTGGTCTCCTTTGTTCACCTTCTCCAGAGGATCCATGACTCTTCATGTGCCTGTGCAAAGGTGAATGGCCATCACTCAGAGGACTTCATGTAGAGGGACCAGCAGAGGTGCTCACTCTCCCCATTATTATTTGCTACATATGCAGAGCCTCTGGCACAGACTATTCATGAAACTGACAGGTTTCATGGCATACGGGTGGCAGGACAAGAACACAGTATTGTTTTATGGAACGGGAATGGGAACATTGTTTAACCAGGAGTAGAACACTAAGCCAAAGCTTGTTTTCAGATGTGACCAGGAAGCACAAGAAAGTTAAGTGACTTGCTCAAGATCACACAGTATACACCTAGGCAGCTGTGGGATTCAAACCCAGGTCTCCAGATCTGCAGCTCAGAGCCTTAACCCACTGTGCTATACTGCCTCCTAGTATGTGGATGACATACTGTTCTACCTGTTTAATCCAAGAGAAGCCCTCCCTAAGGTGTTTTCCCTTCTTCAGTCCCATGCAGAGGTCTCAGGTTACTGGGTGAACACCCATAAGACTGCAACCCTCAGGTTCCATTATAGCCCCTCCCTCCCCAGCAACCCAGGCAGTGAATTCCCTTCTGCTATTTATGGAAATAAGACACTCACTCCATTACCACTGCTTATAAAGATAACTGTCATCCCTTCACACAACAAATGTCCCAGGGCCTTACTCTATGGGGCAGTCTGCTGTTGAATTTTTCCTGGAGGGTTGTGGTAGTCCAGATAGTGACCTTCCTGAGGTCACTATACTGTATCACTTTCAAAATATCCCCTTACATGTTTCCCTGACCACCTGGTGCCTATGGAACAGAGAAATTCCAAGTTTTATTTGGTGTGGACAGAGACCATGGACCAAAATGAAAATCCTGAACCTCCCAAAACAGGCTGGTGCACTTGCCATACCCAGTGTATAACTCTGTTTCTGGGCCACCAAGATACATTTCTTGTTATGTAGACACTTAGGTTCCACTCCTAATGCTTGGATTGAGCTGGAGAGGGAGCTCTCCCCAAATCCAGACTATGTCCGCAACATGTATCACTCTACTCCACCACAGGACTTGTAGAGAGGATGTAACCCTGGCTTCTCCAACAATTTCAGATATGCAATCTATCAAAAAGGCTCTCCATCTCATTCCCTTCTTGATGTTATTATGCCCTATCACCTAGTTAGAGAACTCCCCCCTCAGCTTTATGGGACCCTGGCTATCATACATGGGGGAGATACTCCCTGCAATACTTCCCACAATTAATTTCAGAAACAGGGATCATATCTTTTACAGAGATACAGACCAGCTTTGGCCTGAGGCAAGAGTTTATTCAGTTCTTGCCACTGGGAGCCTGCACCCTGGCTTCCCACCATGCAATTACACTGTGACGGGAAAGGGGACCAGAGCCATGTATTCTTTTGATTCATTCATTCTTTTCTAAATTTGTATCTGCTTCAGGTACAAGATGGCTAACAGATCACATAATCAAGTAGTATATGACAGCTTATGTTAGCCAGGGTAGAGGGTCTGATGTTCTCATGGGAAAGTTAACAGGGAAGCTAGGGAGAAGGCAATAAAGCAATAAACCCAGTGGGGAGTCCTTCATGGAGATGTTCTTGTGTTGGACAAAGGACCCAGGTGTATGTATTATGGTAGCAAGGAGGTGCTGAAGGGTGGGTGGACACACACACACACACACACACACACTCACACTCACACTCAAAGTGGGCTGGGACAACATGGAACTGTCACTCAAAGTGAGTGAGATCCATCCCCACAGGAAGTGAGAAATGTATTGTGGTGCTGGAAGTAAGCATTTCCTCTTGGACTTGGTACATCAGAAATCCAGAGCCCTGTAGCTACAAGTCTGGTAAGAAAGACAGTTTAGGGAAAATATTTTCTTCAGATAGCAACAGGTAAAGACATAGGTTTCAGATGAGAATAGATCAGAATTCTGCTGTACATTGTCTGTTCAACCTGGTTTTATTTTCTTCTTCTTCTTCTTAGTAAATGTGCAACCCTTTTGTTTTCCTGTAAATAAATCGTCTTGTAAATACTCATATTCTTTTAGCAAAGCTTCTATTTTTATAGAATCAGTGACTGCTTGTTTTATTTAAAATGGTAATTCTACTATTTCTGCTGGACTCTGTTTGCAGTCCCTCTCTGAAGGGGCACTCTACCCACGGTTATTGTGTTTGACCTTTCTGACCTTGAGCAAGGAGGAGGTAAAAAACAGGTCTTCTGGGTCCTGTTGGTAATAACCCTCATGGTGGCAGTGATCTTGAAGTCCCTGGTGAGGGATTTGTGTCACATTTGCTTTGCAGCATGGTGGGATCAGTGTGACAACTGGTACCGGTGTAGTGCAGAGCAACATACAGTGTGCTTTCCTGTGTGGCAGGAACTCTGAGAGAGAGAGAGAGAGAGAGAGAGAGAGAGAGAGAGCACTCTGGTGATGGAGTGCCAGCAGAAATATACCTTAACAGTCACGAAACAGGATTTCAAAAAGGTTGCATTGTTTGCTATTTTTTTTTATTTCTAGACAGCTTAGTGCAGCATAGCCAGAGAATATGAACTCCTCAGGCTATGTCAAATTTCATGCACAGCAGCTTTGTGATTTGTGCGCAGCAATGGGGATAGTCTATGAGGGCATTGCAAAGAGTGCACTCATGGAAGCCCTGTTGGTGCATGACCGGCTGCAGGAGGGGCAGACGGTCTCAAATGGGCAAGGCTTGATACCTGATCAGTAGGTGGTCACCGAGGTCAGTGACCCAGGTAATGAGTCTGAGGTCACAATGGCTGAGCAAGGGGTGCACCTTGTGGTACAAGTTGGGGGAGCAGTGCAGCCCAATCAACCCTCAGCTCAAGATCCTGAAGGCAGAGCTTGTGCTACAGGATGCCAAACTGCAGAGGACAAGGATGGAGACTGAAATGGAGAAAATAAAGTTAGAGGCAGAGGAAAGAGAAAAGATTTGCCATCATGAGATGATTATGCAAGAGGAAAGGAAGAAGATTCACCAGCATGAGATCCTTATATGAGAGGAAAGAGAGAAGGACTGAGCAGAGTGAGAGAAAGAATGAGTAGAGTGAGAGAAAGAATATCACGAAATTGAGATGGAGAAACTGCGCCAACAAACAGCACGGCAAACCGTAAGTAAAGGCATAGGGGGTTCAATCCAAGAAACCACAATTAATCATAAAATGTTCCTGCAATACCGGGAAGGGGATGATCTGGATATGTTTTTAAAATCATTTGAAAGGGTTTCAGTGCAATTTAAATTAGACAAGGCTTTGTGGAGGACCCCCCTGACCCCATTGCTTACTGGCTGTGCTTTGCATGCATTTGCTCGAATGGATGATAATGATTGCATGGACTATGACAAAGTTAAAAGAATGTTAGCAAAACATTTTGAACTGACTCCTGAGGCTTATGGACAGAAATTTAGAGAGTTAAGAAAAGGCCCAGGAGGCAGCTATGTAGAAATGTATGTCCAAATGTGTGCTTATTTAGGTCATTGGGTAGATGGAGCTAAGGAAAGGACTGTAGAGAAAATTTAAGATTTAATTGTAAGAGAACAGTTTCTTAAAATTGTACCTGATGACCTGTGCATTTGACTACTGGACCGGGCATGGAACTCCACAAAGGAGGCAACTGAAAGTTCTGATTTGTATGTGGCCAGCAGACCACATTTATAGCATAAGAACTATGGGGGGGTAGGGCAGTGCATGGTTTTAAGGGGACCCAGGGAAGGCAGCCTAAAGGGAACCAGCCTGCACCCAAGTCCAAAACAGAATCCACTGGTTCTAAGGGGAACAAGGAGTCGGAGCCAAAGGAATGCCAGATTGCCAGAAAGTGGGGCATCTATCATATGACTGCCCTAAAAACAGGAGTAAAGGGAAAAAGCCCGGGGGAGGGGGTGACCAAGAGAGTACACCGGTGTTGATAAACTGTGCACACACTGTAGTATCACCAAAGTCCACCAAGCATATGCACAGTATTCTAGTCAATGGGACGGTAACACAGGGATTGAGGGACACTAGTGCCTCCATCTCCAAGGTAAAGGCAGGATCTGATCCAGGTGGAGCAGATTCTGCCAGGGCAGTTCTCCAAGATTTGGGGAGTCATGGGTCCAGTGTTCCAAGTGCCAATGGCTCAGGTCTTCCTGAGCTGGGAAGGCACCATGGGTTACAGGAGGTGGGAGTTGTATCTGATCTCTCTATGGATGTGATCATGGGGAATGATTTTGACCACCAAGAAAACTTAGTATGTGTTACTACCCATAGCCAGGCAAAAGAGCAAGCTTCTGAGAGTGGGGAGGGCAACACAGCCTGTGCAGACCCATCCCTCAGCAGCTGAGGAAGTAGCTAGTGAGGGTGAAGGGCTTGCTAGGAGTAGCAGACTTAAACCCCAGCTGCAAGCAGAGGAGCTCACCGCTAGGGGCAGCTTTCTTCCTGAAGGAGAACTGGGGAAGGTCAGATGGGAGGAGCTGGGCAGGGCACAGCGAGCTGATTCTACCCTTTAAAAACTGAGAGAGATAGCAGATAGTGCTGAGGCCTCTCAAGGGAGTGAAAACTCAGTGTATTGGGAAAATGGGCTGTTGTACAGGGAGTGTACACCACAGAGGGGGCTAGAGGGAGAGGTACTCCAGGAGCTGGTAGTCCCCCGGGACTACTGAAAGCAGCTTCTGGCCCTGGCCCATGATATTCCTTTTTCAGGCCACCTGGATATTAACTGCACAAAAAAGTGGCTTGCCAACAATTTCTTTTGGCCAAGCATGTACACAGACATGGCAAATTACTGTCAGACTTATCCACAATGCCAGTGGGTTGGAAAGGTTGGGGAAACGGCTAAGGCAGCTTTGGTGCCCCTGCCTATCATCGATGAACCCTTTAAGAGGGCAGCCATGGACATAGTGGGGCCCCTGAGTACCTCAAGTCACACGGGCAAATGATACATACTGGTAGTTGTGGATTATACAACCAAGTACCTTGAGGCAGTGGCCATGTCCTCCATTGAGGCAGAAAAGGTGGCTGATGAGCTCCTGGGAATCTTTAGCCAAGTAGGTTTTCCCCAGGAGATTTTATCAGACCAGACAACAAATTCCATATTGTCCTTAATGACCAGTTTGTGGGAGAAGTGTGGGGTGAAACAGCTCCATGCTTCACCCTATCACCCCGAGACAAATAACCTGGTTGAACGGTTCAATGGGACCCTTAAAACTATGCTCAGGGCATGTGCTAACCAGCACAAAAGGGACTGGGACAAATATTTGTCCCACCTCATGTTTGCATGCAGGGACATCCCACGGGAGTCCACAGGGTTCTCACCCTTTGAGCTCCTATTTGGTCACAGGGTGAGGGGGCCCCTAGATTTAGTCAGGAATGAATGGGAAGGTAACCATGCTGCCCAGTGGGAGTCTATTGTGGCGTACATCCTAAATTTCAGGGCCAGGCTTAAGGAGCTCATGGGACTTACCCAGGAGCACTTATCCACTGCACAACAGCAACAGAAAGTCTGGTATGACCATGGGGCCAGAGCCTGGGAGTACAAAATTGGGCAGCAAGTGATGGTACTTATCTCAGTCTAACACAATAAACTGCAAGTAGCATAGGAGGGCCCATTCTACATAATCAGGAAGCTGAGTGATGTTAACTATGTAGTAGGGCTGCCTGACAGAAGGTGCAGGCAGAGGGTATATCATGTGAACATGATGAAGCCCTACTATGATAAGGAGGAAATGATCCTCGCTGTGTGCAGCATGCCAGAGGAGGAAAATGAGGCTGATCCCTTGCTGGACCTCCATGGAGAAGCCCAGGAGGGATCCTCCGTGAATAACCTTACACTCTCAGGGCAGATGACACCAGCCCAGGCTGTGGAGATGAGGGGGGGGTGCTGCAAGAATTTGGGGATATGTTCACAGGGAATCCTGGGTACACCACAATGGCCGAACACCACATGGATACTGGGTCCAAGTTATGCTGAGGCAGTTCCCCTACAGGGTCTCCGAGGGGTTAAGAAGACCATGCTGGAGGAATTCAGGGAGATGCTAGCCCTTGGAGTGATCCAGGAGTCTGCTATCCCCTGGGCTTTGCCTGTGGTCCAGATCCGCAAGAAGGATGGTACCATATGATTCTGTGTTGACTACAGGATGCTCAATGGCTGTACAGAATCTGATGCCTACCCCATGCCCAAAACGAATGAGACCTTGGGACGGCTGGGGGGAGCCTGTTCCTGACCACAATAGACCTAACAAAGAGCTACTGGCAGGTACTATTAACCCCAGTAGCCATGGAGAGATCTGCTTTCATTATCCCATATGGCTTACTCGAATTCAGAGTAATGCCATTCGGGATGAAGAATGTGCCCGCAACCTTCCAGAGGCTTGTGGATCGCATCCTGGCTGGGGCAGGTGAATGTGCACTGGCTTACATGGATGGCATCACCATTTACAGCCAAACATGGCAGGATCACATCAGGCACATGAGGGAGGTGTTCCACAGACAGAAGGATGCAAGGCTGACAGTTAAGGCAGAACAATGACAAGTAGGCATGGCAGAAGTGTCCTACCTTGGGCAGTGGATGCATCCATCCAGAGCCAGCAAAAGTTGATGCCATCCAGGCCTGGCCCATACCTGCCACAAAGAAACAGGTAAGGGCATTTCTGTGAATAACCAGGTACTACAGGAGGTTTGTCACTCACTACAGTGATGTGGCCAAGACCCTGACAGACCTGACGAAAAAGAGAATGCCTGAAAAGTTCTCTGGACAGAGGACTGCAAGTCTACCTTCCAACGGTTGAAGGAGGCATTATGTGGGTCACCTATGCTTGCTAGACCCAATTATGACTTAAAGTTTACAGTACACTTGGATGCTTCGGACCATGGGCTGGGTGCCATCCTGAGCCAGGTTACATCACAGGGGGAGGAGCACCCCATAGTGTACCTGAGTTGGAAGTTTCTGCCCAAGGAAGAGTCATATGCCACAGTGGAGAGGGAATGTCTGAGGATAGTGTGGGCACTTCAGAAGCTGCAGCCATATCTGTACAGGAGGGAGCTCACTGTGGTCACAGATCATAACCCCATGACATGACTCCAGAGGACTAGTGGGCAAAACACAAAGCTATTGCACTGGAGTTTGGTACTACAGTCACATAATATAATCATTCAACACCAAAGTCGGGCACAGAATGCCAGTGATGATGGGCTGTCAAGGCAGGGCAAAGTACATGGCATATTCCTTTAGGCACTCCCCAGACCCTACATGAATGGCAGTGTCTCCTATTTTCTGCTGCTCCTTTCATGCTGCAGAGATGGTCCAGAAACAGGCTAGAGTTTACACTGCTCAGCTCCTGCTGCCCTGCCAGTTGTGCCACAAAGGAAGCTGGACATTCTGGAAGCCAGGTTTCATCATCAGGGAGACAGGTTTCAAAGCAGATCGAGCATATTAGAGAGTTTACAAAGCAGCTTGATGCACTCGCTATACAGTACAAGTCACATTAAACTGTTCCTTCAGCTCACTGCTCTGGCATTGTTTTTTTGTGCTGACAATGCAGTGGCAATTCTAAATGCTTAAAATGCAAACTCTTTTTCAACTAATCATCAGCTCGTATGCAATCCACAAGCAATGCACTTTCAGCCACTGTAAACTTCCTTCAGCTCCCATTCACTGGTTATGCAAAGCAATTTCAAATGCATTTGCAATGCAGTAGTTACTGGCATTCAGTTTATACAGCAAATGGCCCCAAATCTCTTTAATAACTTCATACAGTACTGTAGTGTACAGTAGTTGTCATTTTAAATTGGAAATATTAATTCCAGTACCCGTTTTTACATTGTGGGTGTTTTCCTCCCTTTCTCTACTTTTTATCCCATACTGTAGCAGTGGTTTTCTTCAGCTGCTACAGTGTCAAAATACAGCGATCTCACAGAAGAATCTGAAAGCAGACTGCAGTCTTCTGTGCCTCCTATTTAGTTTAATCCCTCACCAACAGTAAGCTCTACTTTTGTGGCTCAGTTTGCATTGAATTCTGCTGTATTTAGTTCAGTTGTGAAGAGGTTAAAACACAGCACTCGAGCAGTTAGATAATGAAAATCACAGCTGGCTCACATTACCAGAGGGTTTCTCGGTAGTCTCTTGGCTTCCTATTTCCTTTCATACACAGCGCTTCAGCAGTCGCGTAAATGTTTTCACACAGTATTATAATTTTTAAAGCCTCATTATCTGTAGTAAGCATACTTTATAGCAGGTAAAAATAAGCTACTAGAAAAGGAGGTACACAACTGAAAAGCACTACAAATACTGTACAGTACAGTATGAACAGTAAGGACTGCAGGACAGATTTATTAGGCTACGAGTAGCAATACATTGCATTCTACAATAGATTGAGTCTCCTGCAGCATGTCATTATGCCTCATGGGCAATGGCACAGTATTTATTGGTTTCTACAGGGCATGGAAAACTTTTAACTTATTAAAATAAACGGCAGCAAGTGGAGTCCTCCGAAGAGGGGAAGCAACATGAAGGCGGGGGCAGGGTTTTTAGTCTGAATGCAGGATCGCTGTTGGGTAGAACTGGGTCAGAGCTTCTTTGTGGATTGTGTATAATGACGTGTCAGTCAAGTTATACTGCACAATGCAGTACTGAAATTGGGCTCCAACTCAGTTGTTCGCATTTTTAATGGGTTGCTTAATGTGTTGCAATGAGTTAGTAAAAGTTTCTACACAGCTGGAAATGTACAGTACAGTAAGCTTAAACTGAATAACAGCTAAAGACAACCATTAGGAAACTATTATTAATTCATTGCAGTGAGCAGTGCACATATTAAGCAACTCATTGAAAAATGCTAAACCAGTGAGTTGGAGGAACAGTTTAATGTGACTTGTACTGTAATTGAGGTACCCACTCCTGTGTTGGAGCAAAAAACTTAACACACTCTTAACACACTTCAGTAAGTGTCTACACTGCCAGTTTTGCAGTGCATCCATGGGTGCTCATGGGTTTATGTGCTGCAAAGATGGCGGTGTAAACTGGGCTATAGTCTTTCAGTAAAGCTTTCTATTTTTATTGAATTAGTGACTGCTTGTTTTACTTAAAAGGGTAATTCTACTATTTCTGCTGGACTCTGTTTGCAGTTAATCTCTGAAGGGACACTCTACCCACAGTTATTGTGTTTGACCTTCCTGACCTTGAGCAAGGAGGAGGTAAAAAACAGGTTTCCTGGGTCCTGTTGGTAAAAACCCTTGTGGTGGCAGTGAACTTGAAGTCCCTGGGAAGGGATTTGTGTCATATACGTGATAATTTCTTGACCTTTTTTTTAATCACACCTACCTCCCATATGGTTTCACAAATATATAAAGCATTTCAGAAGTCAATGAGAGACAACTCCCTGGAGATAGCCCGAAGTAAGAGGCAGAAATAGGAGTTCCAATTTCCCCAGAGGTTTGGCAATGGGCTTGTTTGGCCTCATCCAGAGTGATCAATTCACACCAATGGTGAGAGTACAGATGGAAACAGCTCACTGAATATTTTAGGACCACACCCCAATAATTACTGCACACTATCTGACCTCCCATTCCACCTCCTGCTGGTGTAACTGCAGTGAACCCCAGGTGACCCATACCCACATTATGTGGGCATGCCTGGTATTCAGATTTTTTTTTTTAAGGAGCTGGAATTGGAGCTGGCAGAGCTTTACAGTAGACCCTTCCCTTTAACTGCTTCACTGTTCCTGCTACTCCAGATTCCAAGGGGCTTCAGGATCCAAATTACATATACATGCTTGGTATCCTGCTGTAGCTGCTAAAAAAGTTAATTATTTATTTGTTTAGCTTTTTGTTTACCAGATAAGCACATGAGACAGTCAGGTGCCTATTTTCAGGTGTGATTACCCACCTCTGGTTAACACAACAGGTCCTGGATATCCCATCTTGGAGTAAACTACCAAGGCAAATCTATATCATGGAGAAAATTACCTTCCCCTAAAATGACACTTGGATAGCTTTGCCCTCTGATGGAATAACTGTCTCATGCATACCTTGAGTAAAGTCCCAACATTGGTCACAACAAGAAATAATATTCCTCAGGACATGGTGGTGAGTCAGGTGTTTGAAGGGATTCAAAAGAAATGTGGAAAATTACGTGGATAGTATAGGCATTGATAATTACAAACTTTTTTCCCATTCACTCCTCATGGCCTTTGACTTTTCCACTGGGCAAGGTGGAGTACATGCAGCTCTCTGCCGTTAATAGTCTGGGGGGTCTGTTGAAAGAATATGCTATAACAGACTGTCCATCTTAGTCACTGGGCAACAGGGGGTTTGCAATGTAGTGTTCTGCTTCTTGCACACTGGATGTCTGCAGAGAGGATATGGGAAAAAGAGATGTTAGTACTTGGCACAGGGTCATAATGTCGTGGACGAAACCAAGCAAGGAAACACTACCCACAGCCAACAGCGTGCAGCAACACAGCAGCGGTACATAATGCCGACCACACAAAATTGCCACACACCCAATGAATTCTTTAGTTTTTGTGGGAAGCTCCACCTCTACCCCCCCCAGAATAATTATAATCAGCCCTGAGGGGGTGTGGACAGAGAGGCAAGTTAAACTTCACATTGTGACACTTACTCAGCACAGACAGGAGTAAAATAACATTTCTCTGGAGCAGGGTTTCAAACCCTGGTCTCCCCCCCTCACCTACTACTGGGCTGAGTGCCTTGGCCACTCCACCATGGGAGCGGATCGACCAAACACTCAGCCAGCAGTGTTCAAAACCCTTTTCCCCACTTCAGTCTTCTATTCCACAGTGACAGGGTAGCGATATTTTCATATACTCTAATACCCTATAAACATATATTAGCAAGACAATGTGGTTCTTCATGTGTGGTTTTTTCTGCACTATAGTGACCTGGTACCATTACGGCTCGATGAAGCTGTATGGGTTGGGGTGGGGAAAACGTAACAACATAGAGGAAAGGAGAAGATACAATAATGAAATTCCAGAATATTCCAATTTCAAACCAGTTTTTGTCTGTTTCTTCATCAACAAGGAGTGTTAGACCAACAAAAATACTATGTTTTGACCCTGCCAGCCTGCAATGTGGTGAAAGATTTAGATGTTTGGTTTTATTTTATTTTATTTCAAGCTGTTTTACTTTCTTAGCTATTACTCTCCATTTGCAGTTTATTTTCTTATATCTTTTATGAGATACTAGGGGATATTCCTGTGTTATTCCATCACAAATAAATCAAACCAAAGTGTCTTGTTGAGCTTATAAAATGGGTTGATATGCAAATTAAAAAAAAGAATAACATTCAATTCAATTAGTTTTTATTGATCATCTTAAAGGGGCACTGTCAGCTTTTTGACAGATTTTTTTTTAGCCCCTGAAAAAACGATATCTACAGCCATCTGTAGTATTATCTTTCCTATATACAGTGCATGCATGAGTTAAAATGAGTATTTATCCAAGTGTTGATAAAATGTAGGCATTTGCTGGTCCCGATTAAATCCCCGGTGGCTTGCTCCTCCATGTGTGCTCATTCAACATGGCACTGAAGCAACATGTAAACTCATGCATGTGCGAGTCTGGATTTTTTAACTTACACCCAAATCTTCAATTTCATAATAGTTTATAGTGTCCTGAGCACCAGAAAGTGAGAGTGCTGTTAAAATGAGTGCTCTAAAATATTTAATATTTGTATTTGGAAGCTGTGAACCTGGGCATGCGCATTTGCATCAGTGTTAATGCGCATGCCCCAAATCACAGCTTTTGATTTTAAACATCCTCTGGATCCACTCTACATCCCTCTGAGCCAAAGCAGCAGGGAGACATTTTAATTCTTTCTCTTCTCCTCCGCCTCCCTGTCCCACATCTATCCCCATAATGACAGAGTTCCCCACCAGCAGCTGCTTCCTCCTTGGCTAAGAGGCCTCTTTCTTCCACCTTGGGGCCTTCCTTTCTGACATAATGAGGCATCTGGCAGCCCCATCACAGGCTTGTTCAGTCCCAGATAGGGCTACCCAGGACCACCTTACATTGTTATGAGAATTGGTTGAGAAGGTTGGATGGCCCTGCATGAAGAAAGCTACAACAGATTGTGTTGACACCATGCGGTGAGACATATTTCTCTTCCTCTGAAGAGTGTATCACTATGAGGCACTGGCTTGGAGTTCTACCTTGTGCATCAGACAGAAGGCTACAGACTGGGGGGGGAGGTGAGCATTAGGTTGACAACCCCAAGGAAGACACCACCACTGGTTTTCCAAAACTCTAGAAACCCCAAACCCTAATGTTTTTCGTTTTGCTGCTTGAAGGGTGGGTGTGGGGGAGTTAAGGTTAGAAACCCTAATAGCACATTTCCCTACTTTTGTGGTGTTAAGTTACCCTAACTGGTGCATTAACAAAGTGTTTTGCAAAGAATAGCAAGCTTCGTATGTGGAAAGTCTCATACACAGATGCGTGAACTACCTAGGAAAACATTGTATAAATGGATAGCAGCTAAGATAATCAGTTCTCAGTTGTTTCTGTTTTTGAGGAAAACTCATAAGAGATATATCCTTGCTTACTGGGACAATTAGCAGAAAGTGGAATCCCCTGGTTTTGTTGCCATGAAAAGCTTAATGTGAAAAGCAACTAAAAACATAAAAAACAAGAAGACAGAATGTGTTTAAGACTGGTTTGTGTCAACCGGATTGAAACAATGGAGAACTTGCTTGAGTGTTCTTATATTTCAGGCTTCTGGGATTTTGTCACAGTCTGGTGAGAAGGACCTTTGTTTAAAAATGTAAACTATGAAATATTTGTGTATGGGAGATATGAGCTGACTTGAAGAGTGTGCAACCAGAGAGTTCTTTATGTACGGTTTGCCTGTTTTAAATGATGGAAAAGGTTGAACAAATGTTATTTTTCTTTACGACAAAAAACGTGCACTCAGTATGATTTACTTGCAAAAATTACTCTTGAGGTATGGAGTATACTGTATAAGACATTTTTTTCGCTGGAAATTTTTTTTTTGATATATTCAGTATTTTGCAAATCCAGAAAAAATTATATGCCAATGAAAATATATACTGTAACTGACAAGTTAGCTTGCTCTTGCACTTCAGCTAAATCAAACTGCCGTGAAAATGTCAGAGCAGACAAAAAAGTGAAATTTAAGGGCAGTGAATTAATTCTCTTATACAGTATATATTTCTGAATCTATGCATAGTACTACAGAAACTTGTAAAGATTAGTGGTACAGTATGCCTTGGAATACAGATTCTGACAAGTCTGTGACAGTAGCCTGTCAAAATGGAGGCTGCAGTACGGCGACCCATGAAGAGGGAGACGGGACCACAGTGACGACATTTTTGGGTGACCCTCAGTTCTCCCCATCCCAAAGGTATGCCCCCCATGGAGTTAGAATACTAAATAGAGGGATGTATGGGGGCAAAGCCCCCCACAAGGAGTAGTAGCCCCCCTGCAAGAAACAACTTTGTTCCAGGTAATCACACTGCATGATTTGCACCCTCTTTATGGGTCACTGTTCCACAGTCACCATTATGACATGTAACCACCTGTCACCTATTGTAAGTTATGAGGACCCCCATGTCCTCCCTTGTCACTGGTTTGGGTGCTCACCTTGGGTGTCCCATCTAGCCAGTACGATGAAGGAATTTGGTTGAGGCACAGGCTGAGTGTGTAGCCTACCCACCACCTCCACTTTCTTGCAGCCAACCAAGGTCCAGCCACTCTACCTTTGCTTAAGCATCCTCTGAGGTAGTGGTGGCATCTTTGGTGGTCCCCAAGTGGGGCAGAAGGTCCTCTGCACCCTTGCCAGTTCAGCTCAGAGTTCAGCGACCTCAGTCCTCAACCCAGAGAGACGAGTACAAATGCGGCAACACCTCAGTCTCCAGAATGTGCCCCAAAAGACTGCAGCTCAACACCTGTTACACTGCATCACTCCAATTTTGCTTACCTGCTTAACTTTTTCTACTGAACCTTCCCTGTCCCCTACTGCCTCCTTTCTATACTTGTCACCTTTTTCCCTTCCTTCTTTACTTGATCTGGATTAATTACGTTACCCTAGATATGGTGTTTTCTAATTTCCCTTCTACTAGTATTTCTGTCAGTTGCACGTTTTCCAGTATGCTACTGCCTCCTTTCTATGCATGTTTACCTTCTTTGCCTTCCTCTCCTCACTTGAAATGATTTAATCACCATACCCTAGATAGGATTTATCCTGCTTTCCATCTATGAGTTGCCATCTATACCCAAGTCCTGTGTTTTTCCCCCTTTGTTGTTAACCCATTATCTGTAGTTATTTACCCTACTCCTTATAGGATATCTATGCACAGGACTGTGTTTTTACTGTGATTTATTAATAGTAAAAATGTGGCAGTTGTAAGGAGAACTCCTCAGATACTAAGTTTGTGTCAGGACTTCTTTATCAGAAGTTGTTAATGATTAAATAAATATGTCATCTGGAGAATAATATAAACTAGACAAAATAGGTCTCAGTCTCTTGTCTCTGGCAGTTATGTAAACAGCACATAAGTGCATCTCATGCTGTGAAAAGTCAGTATCATCTTAACCACATTTACAATATGGAACCCAAAATCCCAGTCTTTTTTGGATGAATAGTAGATCATTGCTCTGATATACTGTACCTCTAACATGAATACAGTGACTAACACTCTTAAAGTTTAAAAAGACACAAAATAGTTAATAAAATATTGCTAAAATGTAAAACAGTCCCTCCACAGATGGTTTCCACTTGTCAGTCATCTATTCTTCTGAATATGACATACTGCATCTCAGCCAGGCTGTCTGGCTGTATCAGTAGATTGTAACAATGCTATAATACCATCAAGAGGTTCTGGAGACATGTGAACATTGAGAGCAAAGCTTGAGAAATTTCAGCATTTTTCCAGAGCCTCTGTAATATGTTGCAGGTGAGTTTTACCATTTAAAATAAATAAAAAGAGCCTTAACATTTGTTATAGTGATTTTACTGACAGACATAATGAAGTCAGTTGTGTGCATGTATTATATATAGGATAAAGTACGGGGTGCAGTGTGTTATGAGAATTTAACACACACCCGAGTTTTTGGATGGCACATAAACCCCGAGGGTGAAGCACAAGGGGTTTATGATAGCCATCCAACAATGAGGGTGTGTGTTAAATTTGAGTTAACAGACTGCACCCTATATTTTGTTATATATAATTGAAAGGTTCTGTTTTTTCCTCACAGTCGGTGTGTTTACATGCAGGCAGTTTTCAGATTCTGGGTGAATTTCTGAGATTTTGGTTTTATGAGTCGGAAAAGAAGACTGCATGTAAACAGGGTATTTTTTGGTTTTGCAACCTACCCGATTTCTTGAAAAATCTGATTATGCCCTCTGGAGTTCTCTCACACAAATCAGAAATTGCGTAGAAATAAACACTAACGTGCAGGTGTTTTCTGAAAATCTTACTCACGCATGCTGTGTGAGAGTGCACTAGCCGGCTGACGACTGATGTTAAAATGTACAGGATAACTGTTACCATCTGACAGGATTTTTTTTTGCCAGATCATAAGTGTGCTGTGGAGATCTGTATTGTTGTTGCTGAGCAGCTTGAGTTTGACAGTCTCGAGCTGTCTTGCATGTCGAGT
Organism: Neoceratodus forsteri; assembly: GCA_016271365.2. Lineage (NCBI taxonomy): Eukaryota > Metazoa > Chordata > Ceratodontiformes > Ceratodontidae > Neoceratodus > Neoceratodus forsteri. The sequence continues at coordinate 1,388,947,946 of CM028131.1, read as the reverse complement.
TTTCTATGGGAGAAAGCCATGTGAATGCCATAATATCTACTCAGGTACTACAGTATTTAATGCATGTTTTTTCCTATAGGAAAAAACAGAACCCAGTAATTATAAAAAGGTTCTCAGAAATGCTGCAATCTGACTGTCTGTTAGGATTCCAACAGCCTTACATTAATCTATGTTATACTGTCATGTATAGCCTGATCACAATGGCACATGGATTCTTCCTGTCAGTATTCCATTCTCTAGCACTGCTGAATGACTAGAATGATGCATTCTGATTTTGAACCAGCATTCTTAAACTGTTGGTGGAAGAACTATTTTATTAAAAATCTCTCTCTAAATGAGGAAAACATACATAAAGTATTCTTTAAACCCTCTTCTTTTGAACATTTTTTTATAATAGCATTAAGGCACCCCCAGGAGATAGATTAACAGTCAGTTAATCACCATCTAGGGCAATATGGCACTTGGCTGTGCCTCATGCCACATTACACCCCTAGGGGTGATTAAAAGACTGTTAATCTAACCCCTGGTCATGCCTTATTGATTAATTGATTTGAGCATCCAGGAAAACGTACAGGAGTTTTGTTCCAGTTTTACATGAAAAATACAGGGGAAAGTAGGGTGAACCACAGGGAAAAGCTTTGTTCAGTCTGGGAACACTGCAATTCACACTGCTATAATTCTTTGTAATTCCCTAGGATGCCCCTTGCAACTTCTGAAAACCCTAAAAGATTAGCTGCCTAGCATTTATTTACACTTCCTACAAGCATAAAACCATTAGAGTTCCAATTGCCCCATAGTCAGCCATATTATGGCAGCACTGACATGACTACACATACGCCATACTCACATATGCATATTTTAAGTCAGCACCAGTAAAAGTAAGACCCCACTGAAAATGAGATACTGCATCTCATCAAAGCTCTGTGATATGTTGCAGGTGAGTTTTACCATTTAAAATAAATAAAAACAGCCTTAACATTTGTTATAGTGATTTTACTGGCAGGCATAATGAAGTCAGTTGTATACATGCATTGATTTGAGCATATAGAAAAATGTACAGGAGCTCTGTCCCAGTATTATATGGAAAACACAGGGAAAAGGAGGGTGCCCTACAGGGAAATGCTTTGTTCAATCTGGGAACACTGCAGTTGATACTGCTATCATTCTTTGTAGTTACCTCCCTAACACATTAGCCGCCTAGCATTTAAAACCCTTCCTCCATGCATACCTGTTTTATTATTTGTCTTTTCTACCATACCTGTACTGGTCTCTACATTTCTACTATGTCAGACTCTGTACTACTATGTGTGGCTGTCAGTTTTGTAATTGTATCTTCATTTGCTCTGTATTTTACTAGGAATTATGTCTACTATTTTGTACTTCCAATATATAATGTTTGTATCAACTGTCTACACTATTTACCTCACTACCACATACCCGCTTTATTATTGTATTATTTCTATCATGTCTGTATTGGTCTCGTTCAACTATGTCTAACTTTGTACTGCTATGTGAGTTTCTGCCAGTTTGTAATTGTATCCTCCTGGGTCATGTCTGAAAATAGTCAATGCTATGGCTAGCACACCCACCCGGTCAGCAAAAATGAAATAAAAAAAATCCAATGCCACTAATTAGGTCCAGAAAGGGTTAACATAAATCAACTATTCAGACAAAATGCTGTAATTCATTCACACACACACACACACACACACACACACACACACGCACACAGTGGGAGAGTTGACTAAGACTGTAATTTGACACTACTCTACAGTTAGATTCTGTTATCTGTTCAATGTCATGTCACTAAATTATTAGTCTCCAAAGATAGCAAGTTTGCAATAAAAACAAAGCTGAGAAAACAGTGTTGGAACTGGTTTACCAAGCTGGAGTCAAAAGAAAACATGTGTTTCTTGTACTCACTGAAGCACTACAAGGTTGGAGAGGAGAGGTGATTGTCCAGTGCAAGACAAAAAGGAGCCACATGCAGGGAGTGGGTTCTCAGTGACAAAAAAATTCACAGTCAGGAAATCAATCATGGAACACTCACCAGCTGATAATCAAAATGTCCACACAAATGAGCGCAGTTAAATCAGACTTCACTTGCAGATTGGAGTACAAATAAAAAATGGAAAGTGCAGCAGTGCAAAAAATTGAGGCCCCTCAGTGAGAGGAACACCCACTAACGTTTCACCCATATGGGCTTTGTCAAAGTGTAAGTGCAATTCCTCTTTAGCCCTGTATACATAGATAAGTGCTAAAGTGTATACAGCATAAACAACTTTATCAAGTCCCCTTAATTATGTACTGTGACTACTTAAGAGCATAGATGCAAGTGCTAAAATAGCTAACAAATATACAAATTGTAACTCCTATTGAAGAAAAAGGTTTAAAACCACTTCATGGGCCAGATAGTCAAACCTTTGTGCCTAGCGCAAATCCATAGCACTGGAATAGCACTGAATTTCTGTGAGGCTGCAATATTAAAAGCCCTACTAGTGCCGGTGCTGTGTGGTAGCGCCGACGCTAATAGATAATGGTATATAGGGGCATGGATAGGAGAGCACCCATGAATGCCAGCAGCGCGACATATTCAAATGTATAGCGCCGTGTTACAGGCATTAGCATGACCTGTAGCGTGGTGCTGGATACTGCCGGAAAAAAGCTGGTGGCAATGTGGCAGTGCCCCCCTATTGTGGACCATGTAGCTGCGGTATAGCAGGAATCACCCTGGTAGTCTAGTGGTCCCCCCCAGCACGTATCCTGACCCCTGTTCCTCATAGAAATAGATAAATTCCCTGGTAGTCTAGTGGTCCCCCCCAGCACATATCCCGACCCCTGTTTCAAGTACAGTTAAACTCTTTTCCCTGCTAGTCTAGTGGTCCCCCACCCCCAGCACATATCCTGACCCCTGTTCCAAATAAAATTAAACCCCTTTCCCTGGTAGTTTAGTGGTCCCCCCAGCATGTATCCTGACACCCATTTCAAATAACATTAAACTATTTTTCCTGGTAGTCTAGTGGTACCCCCCACCCGGTAACACCAGCCTCACTCAGCCCACCCATCTGCCATGAAGTGAGGTGGCGACCACTGCAGTATTCCTCACACCACCATGGCCAGCCACTGATTGAGGAATGAATGAGCTGTACTGCATATAGTACAGCTCATTATTCCTCAGTCAAGGCCGGCCATGGTGATGTGAGGAGGGCTGACCCAGTTGCCAGCTCACTTCATGGCAGATATGGAAAGCTGAGTGAGGTGCTACTAACAGGTGAGGGGGTACCACTAGACTACCAGGGAAAATAGTTTAATGTTATTTGAAATGGGGGTCAGGATACATGCTGGGGAGACTACTAGACTACCAGGAAAAAGAGTTTAATTTTATTTGAAATGGGGGTCAGGATACATGCTAGGAGGTGGGGGGACCACTAGGCTACCAGGGAAAAGAGTTTAATTTTCTTTGAAACAGAGGTCAGGATACGTGCTGGGGGATGGGGGAACCGCTAGACTACCAGGGTCACTTATGTGTATCAAGCACACTTATGCATGGGTGCATTGAATGTGCTCATACCTCCTGACTGTTCCTGCTTTTCAGGGAGGTCCCTGATTTAGCTTCCACATGTTTCTCTGTCCCTCATCTAACATGTGTTTATGTGAAGAACACCGACTGTGCCTGGCAGCACACAGTTCCTGCTGCTTCTGGCCTGTACTTCTATTCTGACCAACAGGGGATGCTGTGGGCATGCCTTGGCTACAGCATCCAGCCTCTACTTCCATTCTAACCAAAACGGGGAGCGTTGTGCTCCATGCAGTAGCACCGGGCAAACAGCATGGTAATGTATACTAAGCTGCACCTAATGAGATGCAAATATACCTGTTTGCCCACAGATTACCTAAGTGGGTTAATTTGCATGGGAGCTTTGAATATAGCTCCCATTTGCCCTGGGCTAACCAGTTTGCACCGGGCTAATGTGTTAGCAATGTGCAATCAGGTTAGCCAGGGGCAAACCTTACTTCAGCATAGCACAGTTTTGCAGTGTGTTGCTTACATTGTTGTTTGCAGCACATGTCAGGCATCTCTTTGCAATCACACACAATGTTCTCCACCTGCAACACTGGCTTTCTCCAGGGTTTAATGAGCTGCAGTAGCAGTGTGCACTTCCTTGTTGCTATATTCAGTGCTGTCTTATTCCCGGGCAATTTTTGCCCTGCACTCCTGGCACTGCTTGCCCGGCTTCCTTTGCTTGCTATATTCAGCTGGTTTTGCACCGTACTATTTCCTTTTCAATATACAGTAGCTTGCTTTGTGTTCCGGGCTAAGTTTGCCCACCGGGCAGTGCTAATTTAGCCCCGGGGCAAAGTTTTGAATATCTGGCTCCATAATTCTTTAATTACCAAATCCAATCATATCTATAGAAGCAGTATCAACTCTATTTATAATCCTATTTATACAAAAACAATAATATTTTAAACAATTCAACATTTTTATGATGTCAGCAATTTATATTTGTAATTTATATACAAAAACCACACTGTGAACAAAAGAAGGGGTGGAAGAGGGAAAGGGAAAAAAGGGAAGGGGGAAAAGAAAGAAAACAAAAGGGAGAGGGAGAGGGAGAGGGAGGGAGAAAGGGGAAAAGGGAGGGTGAGGGGGAAAAGAAAGGGATGTGAGGGGGAAAGGAGTTTGATTAGAGAGGTTAAGAAGAAAAACTAATAGCCTGCCATATGGGGTAATTAGTGAGGACCAAGGTGTGCTCCTCTCCTAGAGGTTAGCTCTTGTCATAGGGTCTCCAAACGAATAACTCCTCAAGACTTCATAGATGCTATATACATACATACATACATATATATATATATATATATATAGCCATTTCCAGAAGAAGTCTTAAAAATACCACCAACAGCTTAATCTGGTTCAATTTCAGTCGCTTACCATCTGTATCCCCCTCCCCCTCCCGGTCACTCCTGAAAAAGGGACTTCTAGGCCCAGTAGGCTTATCGGGACAACAAAATTCAACAAGCAAACAAACAAGTCTAAAAGAGAGCAACCAAGGAAAGTGAGCACATTCCTATCGAACTATCTGGTCACAAGCAATTACTAGATGCTTATAATAGCTTCAGTTAACCAAAACTGGTTCAAATTTCAGCACATCATTTAGCCCTTATTCCTGATGTACAGACCTAAATTCATAAATCCAGAAACTTAGTTCGACCTACAAGATGGTCCCACCAGTTGGATACAGGGAAGTAGACAATACATTTGGTATCACAGTTAATACACTGATTTACAGTTATCACCTTACCATCAAATAGATTTATAATGTTATTGTCTTGTGTAGGCACAATACCTACATCTCCCACAATGTCCACATCCCTTAGGCAGTAGTGGCAACCAAATTTCCATTGGTCTACCTGGTTGCACAAAAAAGTCCAGCTGGTCCCTTCAGTTCCTTGCCCTCCCCCCAGTCTAATGCAATCTCATGGCCTATAGTAGGGCAGCATGTATGGCTTGGTCATGCACCTATCAGAGAGTTCAATCACAGGTAAATACTGGGTACCTATATTCCCTTCATTTAACCAAAAATGGCTCTAATTCCAGCATATCATTTAACCCTTTTACTGAAATATGTGCCCCAAGTTGATAAATCCAAAAATGTTCACGCCTGCTCAGGGCCAATTCTCTATCTCCTCCCCTGGGACTGAAGCACACTTGTTTGATGCCTATAAACACAAGTTTATGTTCCCTATTGTCTGTCCCAAGCATGTGAGTAGCTCAAACATACTCGAGATTGCCTTTCGTAATGGCCCTCACATGCTCACCCACTCTTTCTTTCAGTTTTCTCTTAGTCCGGCCTACATAATAAGCCCCACAGCTGCACTCAGAGAAGTAGATAATCCATTTGGTGTCACAGTTAAGAAACTGGTTTATAGTTATTACCTTCCCATCATATGGATTTATAATTTTATTATCTTCTCTTATGTAGGCACAATACCTGCACCTCCCACAGTGTCTACATCCCTTAGGCAATGGTGGTAACCAAGTTTCCATTAGTCTCACTGATTGCACAGAGGAGACCAACTTGTCCCTGAGATTCTTTGCCCTCCTATAGGCCATGCAAGGTGGCACTTTAGCAGTTTCTTCTAGCCTTTTGTCTGCTGCCAGTACATGCCAATTTTTTTAACAAAATGTCCCTAACTTTCCATGATCTGCAGCTATATGTGCTAACAAAATTGACTCTGTTCTTCTCCTCACTCTGTTTACCTGTAGTGCCACTTCTAGTCTCCAGGAGAGTTGCTCGTGTTACCCTCTCTGTGTCTTTTATAGCTTTTTGTAGCACTCTGCCTGAGTATCTTCTGGCTACAGACCTCTTAGGTTAGTTCCATTTTCTCTCTGTCATACTCATCCTCCCTGCTGCAATTCCTTTTCACCCTTAGGTACTGACTTTTAGATATGTTATTAATTATATGCACTGGATGACAACTGCTAGCATAAAGTGCACTATTTCTATCTGTATGCTTCCTATACAGTCCTGTGTTCACCCTGTCAGAATCTGTTTTAGTGATAAGAATGTCCAAAAATGATATCTGGAGCAGGTCAGCATGACATGTAAATCTAAGATATTGGTTGCTTGAATGTATATAATCCAAAAACAAACCCAAGTCATGCATACTGCCCTCCCACACCATTATCACATCATCAATGAAGCATTTCCAGCACTTAATAAATTGTTTAAATGGATTGCAATTACTCCAAATGTTCTCCTCTTCCCAGTGTGCCATATACAAATTGGCATAACTGGGTGTGAACCTGGCCCCCATTGCTGTTCCCATCTCCTGATGGTAGTAATCACCCTTAAAACAAAAGTAGTTTCCCTCTAGTACTATATCTGCCATATCTACAATGAATTCTGTGTCATGATGGCAACCCTCCTCCCTCCTATTTAGAAAATATCTCAGGGCCCTTAGACTTCCCTTGTGGGGTATGCTTGTGTATAATGCCTCTACATCAAGGGTTGCAAGTATCGAGTCTGCTCCTACTTTTAGATTGTTTAACACATTTAGCACATCCCTGGTGTCAAGGAGGGAGGAGGGGTGTTATGAACTAAAGGGCAAATAACACTGTCCACAAAACAAGCAAGCAGTTCTGTCACCCCCCCCACCCCAGACACAATGGGCCTACCTGGGGGTTTAAATAGGGTCTTATGTATCTTCGAGAGGGTATACAACTGCACCCTCAGGGGTGTCTTTACAGTTAGAAGAGTTCTCTCCTTCTCAGTAATAAGACCATTGTTAAATGTCCATCCCAAGAATCCATCCACATGTCTCTTAAGGGCCGGGGTGGGGTCCAAGGCAACAGGCTTATAAAATTCCCTCTTTTCTACTTGTTTTCTAATCTCTCACTCATAATCTATGGTGTCCTGGACTACCACACTGCCCCCTTTATCTGCTGGTTTTATGGTTTTACTATGATTATCCTTCAGCCCTCTTACTGCCATTTTCTCTTCCATACTTAAATTACAATAATCAGGTATATACTTTTCAGTTCTTAACTGTTGTAAATCATCCTCACATAATTTCTGAAAAATGGCTACAGCAGGGGGAAAGGGTGGGGAGGAAGTGCTGTATCTATAATGATCCATAGATCTTTTCCCATTCCAAAACTTTTCCCCATCCTCCAAAGTGGGTCCCTTGGTGTAAACTGGATCACAAGTTCTACTCTCCCCACCATTGACATTTAAAGCCTCCATAACTTCTTGTGTAGGAATTATAGTATCAAAGCCCAGTTCACCTCCTTGACTTTCTGTAGCATCATATGCCATTTCTTGCACACTTTGGCCTGCATTTAAATAATAACACCGTAAACTTAAGACTCTGCACAGGTTAAATAAATCTATGGTTGTCTCAAAAAAATTAATGTCCACTGTTAGTGTAAACGTCAGTCCTTTGCTTAGAACTTTGATTTCAACATCCTACAGTTCATATGTAGAGATATTGATGACTATATTATTCTCTACCTGGTTCAATGTTCCTGCTGGTATCTCTTCTTGTTCCTGTTCCCTGATGGCTCTACTGGGCCTCCTCTTGTCCCAATGTCCTCTCCTGTGCCTCTTTGGTACCTGTATTTGCGTTTACCCTCTGTTCAGTGTCTTCTCTTCAGATGTCATTTGTTCTAAAAAATAATCTGAATCAAAGTCACTGGTTGCAGTAGTTTCTGAGGCACTGGTGGATGGCACTGGTGGATTAACAGAATCCCTCAGGTTAGTAGGCCCTGTTGTTTTCAGGATGGATCAAGTGTTAAATCTAATCTTATTTTTCTGTCCTCCAGTCTGAATACCCTTTTTTGGTATTCTTACAGTTTGGTTATCTGTTGGCCAATGAAAGATATGTCCCTTTTTATAATTTTGTTCATCACTCAGCAACTTCTTCTTTTTCGCACATATCCTTGCATCTTGTTTTTCTATGTATTTTTTCAATTCACTTTTAAAACGATCAGAGTCTCAATCCTCCTTATCTGTTGCTTCCTGGTGTTTCCTCGAATTTTTAACAATTAGTAATTAATTTTATTGAAGTTTCACGAGCTACTTCTCTTCATAAGCCCAAAAATTCCAGATCATCTAGGCCAAAAATTGAGTCCTTAATTACCCTCGGTCGCCGTGGTACTCTATTAATCCTCAGTTATTCCTCGAACATTTTTATTAGCCAGTACTGCCTGCAAGACCTTAGCAAAGTTTTTTCAACGTGGAAAAAAGCTGTTTCTATGTCCGTACCTGTTTCCTCAATGGCAGGCCTGTACTCAGTGTGGTCTGCAATCGTCACACTTCCAAAAGGATTCTCATGATTTAAAGATGAAAAAATGCTATCTCTAAAAGTAGCTGTTTCATCTCTTTGCCTCCCGCTTCCATTTTGTACTGCTATTGCTTCTGCATTAGCCATTCTATTACCAGCTGGTCTGCTGATCTTCTTAGATAATCAAGCTGTCCCTTCTTGCAGGTAAACTTATTTCTCTGGTGTGCTGTGTATTTTTCCACCTCCTCCAAAATACTGCTAGGCTGGTTCTTGTGGCATCACTCCAAAATGTAAAGCAAGACAGGAAGGGGCCACCTGCAGGGAGTGGGTTCTCAGTGACAAAAAAATTCACAGTCAGGAAACCAGTCACGGAAAACTCACCAACTGATAAATCAAAATGTCCACACAATGAGTGCAGTTAAATCAGACTTTACTTGCAGATTGGAGTACAAATAAAAAACAGAAAGTACAGCAGTACAAAAAAATTGAGGCCCCTCAGTGAGAGGAACGCCCACTAACGTTTCACCCATATGGTATGCTTACAATTTAAAGTGACAGTGCAATTCCTCTTTAGCCGTATATACACATATAAGTGCTAAAGTGTATACAGCACAAACAACTTCATCAAATTGCCTTAATTATGTACTGTAACTATTTAAGATCATAGATACAAGTGCTAAAATAGCTAACAACATATAGGGCTAAAGAGGAATTGCACTGTCAATTTATATTGTAAGCATACCATTAGGTATGTGCAATTAACATGGCGGGCATAAATAGCATGCTTGCCTAGGGGTACTTACACTTTGACAAAGACCATATAGGTGAAACATTAGTGGGTGTTCCACTCACTGAGGGGCCTCAATTTTTATTTTTATTTTTTGCACACTGCACTTTGCATTTTTTATTTGTACTCCAATCTGCAAGTAAAGTCTGATTTACCTGTGCTCATTTGTGTGGACATTTTGATTTATCAGCTGGTCAGTGTTCTGTGACTGATTTCCTGACTGATTGTCCAGAGCATTTGTTTCTTAAACCCTAGGATGCTGAAAGAACTAAACTGAATCTATTTGATTGAGCCCTGAACAGATGTTCAGTCTGTAGCACTGCAAGGGTTAAATTGAAGGGCTGCAAAGATGGAAGGATCATTCGGTCTGAATCTGATAGCTCATTTTTAGAGCTGATGCAAGAGGGCTGCAGGCTCCGCCTACCTGCAGCTATAAAAACCCTGAATAGTATTTGATTTTTACATTTTCTTATGTGTGTGAGGAGGGGGTGACCTTGTTGAAGGTTTTTGTATATGAATAAAGGTAAAATTCTGTATGTGGGTTGCCCACCTTCCAAATCACACTGCTGAACTTCTTCCAAGCTGTGCAATTATAGGGAATTAAAATATGGGTCTCAGAACTTGTTCAGTCAAGTCAGAATGATGAAATTTCTATCCATGTTATAATACATAACAAGTACCAGTTATATTGTGTGTTTTTTTCTCACTTACCTGAATGCATTAGAATCATACATTCTACAGGCTCCCCGTCCCCCACACAGTCCAGTTCCCCATTTTAAGCATGTAGTGTCAATTGCTGCTCCAAAATAAAGAGGGGCTGGGATTCCAGCTGCAATTAAAAAAATATATATTGAATGAGTTTATTTTATATGTCAACTTACTTACGTAGTATAGCCCACCTTGGGATACTGCATTTCATTTTCAGTGGGGTTCTACTTACTTTCACCGCTGGGTAGACTGCAGCACTAAAAGGAAATGAGTTGCTTAAGGTCACACAGTATCTTTTTCTGGTGAGGTCTGAATCTATGGTCTTCTAGTTCCCAAGCTGGTGCTTTAACCACTAGATCACACTGCCTCCACCAGGGCTTCTGCCTTCCCATTTCACTGTCCTATTGCTATGATCTGTGCAATAGTGCAGGGAAAGTCTTGCAGCCCCTTTGTGTATAACACAAAAGTGCACTATGTAGGTTCTTAATAATTATGGTTCTAAAGTTAGCCTTTTTTAAAGAAAGGATTGTTTAAAAGGCCTAACTTTGAAACTGTTAGGGCTAGAAACTTATGTTTTTAAATGAAAGCATGGAGTAAGTTTGATTTGAATAGATCATACTGATACAGATTTTCATGCATATACATGTCAATATACAGTACATAAATATGCTTTTACAGCCCAAGTTTTCATATAAGCTTTCATATTAAAACACTTTAAATTTCTAGCTGTAACAGTTCAAGAAATAACACTCTCAAAAGAAAATTCACTTAAAAAGGATTAACTTTGTAACTGTTGGGGCTAGAAAGTCAATTTTAGTTTAAATGATAACTTAAGAGTCAGGTACTGTATACTGATAAATTAAAAACTCATTGTGTTACAACATCCATATACTGATATATAAAAGCAAGTCAGTTTCAAGAAATAAATGTTAGAAATGTTTTTAAAGTTTACAATGTGTACTGATGAGTTGGCACTGTGGTAGAAAACAGCTAATGGGGACATCTTTTGCACACTGGAGAAAAGGTTTGATGCCTCGAGCCTGAAATGTCAGGAAGGGAGGTATATAAGGTGAAGAGTGTCAATGTAGGCACTCTCCTTGCTGGGGGCTGAGTAAGTCCATGTACAACACACTGAGTGATACTTATGGGTATATTACTCTCAGAAGATACGGTATTCAAAATTCTGCACTATCAAGAATAGATCCTGAGTCGATGTTCAGTGGGCTGGAGGCCTTAAGTGATTACCAATCACCTCTTTTATAAGTTAAGAAACAATTTAAAACAAAAGCAAAAAAAAAAAAAAAAAGATTTACAGGCAAATTAGAATCACTAGGCTTAATCCTTCTGGGGTAGCTTAAGGACACTGAATAAACTTCGGAAATCATATAAAAGCAGGTTAGAAGCAGAAAAGCAGAAGTATTACCTGCCCAAATAGGAAATTATGCTTAAGGCTATTAATAATAAAGATGCTGCCCAACTCTAAACCTTAGTGTCCGGGGGCTGTAATACCCTTTGTAATGATCCAGATTTTTATATATCACCTGAATCATGGATCAACTATTTTAAAGTGTTTTTCCTTAATAATAGTGACCCTAACATGATGCCCATTCTTTCTTCTTCTAATCTCCTAATTACATGAGAAGAGTATAGTAGCTATTCAGTTTTGTAAGGTAAACAAATCTCTGGGGCTTGATGTGATACCCTTAGAACTTTACTGGTATTTTCTTTATTATTGGTTAGATACACTTCACAAACAGTTCAATACAGTATGTATACTTTTCACTGTAAATTTCCCCCCAGCTCATCTATTAATATTATTATTCCACTGTACAAGAAGGGATCTAAAACAGAACCAACAAATAACCCTGACTGATAATTCAGCTAAAATATTTGCCAAACTTTTATAGGTCAAATTAAATTTCTGGGTAGACTTGAAAACAATCTCATTTAACTCACAACTGAATGTTAGGGAAACTTCATCAACAATTGATAATTGTTTCATCCTTTCCCATTTGATCTATTAGTAAACAAAATTCTGAAAACAGCATCTGTATGCAGCCTTCCTAGATTATTCATCTGCAGTTGGCTCCTTCTTTAGATCCAAATTATGGTCAGTTTTACAAAAATCATGGCCTAGATGATTCTCTTCTTGCCATAATCATAGCATTATACTCTTACACTAAAACAGGTGCATTATTCTAGAAATTGTAATAATTAATGAACTCAACAAAGGCATCTCTCTGCAAATGCTAGGCCCATTCAAAGCCAACCTTCACCTCCACCTAGTTGCCTCTAGCTCCTGCGACTGTCCCTCATAATCTGATCTCACCCTCAACACTTCTACTCCTACTCCCCTCTCTCCTACATCCTACAGCCTGCCCTCCAGTTTTTGCCCCTACCCCCCCAAACACTTTTTTGAAGTCTGACAAATGCCTATGGCTGCACCACTCTTTTTGTGCCCATTCCAAGCCTCAGCTACCTCTGTATACCCTGCCCCCTCCGGTACCCACTTTCCCTAAATGTGATGTATTTCAGCTGCTAAAAAATGGCTGTACAGCATTTCTGCACTGTTACTCAACTCTATGTAATGTTTGTATTGTACCTCAAGTTGACGTGGAACCTTTGTAAAAGAGCCTTGGCTCAAAGGTACTTGTAATCCTAGACTCTAAATAAATAAAAATAAATAAATAATATGATGCACCTATTTGTATTAAATAAATACATCAAAAAGGTTGTCTAATTGCTCCACTTTTATTTTATATTTATATGAACAACGTTTTATGCTGTAGTAAAGAAAATGAAATTAATTCCTCCAGTATTAGCAAATACACACACACACACACACACACACACACACACACACACACACACACACCTTCCTGTTATAGTTTATGCTGATAATCTGGTGATTTATTTCCCTTTCCCCTACATGGTTACAAAAACAGCTGAACAACTTGGTGGATACTTCCACCACTTTGAGCATAAAGGTTAATATACAGAAGTCTGCAATTATGGCAAGGAGAGTTCCAATTGTAGAGGCCATATTAATTCTGAAAAATTCTTGTTCTGAAACACTTCTCGTATTTGGGCTTAACATGTAATCAGGGCCCCTAGTGTTCTGAGGCAGAATTTTCTGATTTCTGCAGCAGGGCTCCTAGGCTTCTTCGGCAGCATTTTCCAATTTCTGTGGCATGATTTATTAATTTCTGTGGCAGAATGCAGTCCTACCATTGGCTAAAATATGATGTGATGTCATAGATGACATCACCTGCCAAGCATAGAGGAGGGGCTTCAGGATAAACAAGATGGATACAGGAGCCTGGCACTATGGAAAAACTGTATACTTGAATGAAATTTCACCAAAAACAATGAATCCTGTGGCACTATATGAAATCTGCGGCATGATGTAAATTCTGCGGAAAATTCCACAACTGCAGAATCACAGAATTCCATGGGTCTTGCATGTAATAGATCTCATACATAAAAGAGCTTACCTCTTTTCTTAAATTCAAATCTCAACAAACTCATTCTGGTCTCTTGAAATTTAGCAGAGTCCATGGAGGTGGCTCTGTAATGCTTCCATCAGAGCCTTTAAAGGAGTAGTACACCCAGAATTTGTAAAAACATATGTTTTGCAGAGTGTTTTGATTTGTGTGTGAAGTTCTAGTGTGTCCTTCCCTCTGCCTGCTATCAGGAGTTTTTCTTAAATTAACCTTCTAGCTTTATGGTAGTTTTACAACCCCTGAGGATCTCCATCTCAGCTAAGTTTATTACTTTTCTTGTACCTACAATGCATCCTGTCTCATATGACACTGATGTAGCTGAGCCCATAGATTCAACAACAAGCACTGCTTTACAATACAACAGTAGAGATGGCTATATTTTAAAAACTTTACAGAGTTCAGCTTGGTGACTACCCTCATTGTAAAGATCATTTTGTTGTGAACAATTTTGGCACTGGTTGTGTATGTGTAACTTGTATGGTTATCAAGATATTTACATTTGTTTGGCATGTCTACTTGAGTGTTCACTTAGAGAGAAAAAGGCATCTGATGTTTAAGTGCATCTACACACATGCTAAACAAATCTAAATAGCTTGAAAACTTTACAAGCTACACAAAAACACCCAGCAGCAATGTTGTTCATGACAGAAAGACCTTTACAATGAGAGTAGTCACTAAGCTGAACTCTGTATCGTTTTTAAAATATAGCCATCTAATTAACCACATTTCCATGTTTTTTTTACCAAATTTCCCACTTTGGATGGCTAATATTTGAAAAACTGTAAGGAGTTCACCTTAGTGACTACCCTCATTGTGACAATCGTTTTGTCCTGAATAACTTTGTTGCTTGTTGTTTTTTGTGTAGCTTGTATAGTTTTCAAGATATTTAGATTTGTTTGGCATGTGTGTAGATACACTTACAAACAGCATTTGCTTTTTTTCTCTCCGAGTGAATACTCAAGTAGACATAGGAACATAAAAAACACAGAAACAGAAAAATGTAGAAGTTGACAGCAGATAAGGACTGCAAGGCCCATCCAGTCTGCCCATTTTTTCTGCATGCCAAACAAATGTAAATATCTTGAAAAACATATAAGTTACACATACACAACCGGTGTCAAAATTGTTCACAACAAAATGATCTTTATAATGAGGGTAGTCATCAAGCTGAACTCTGTAAAGTTTTTAAAATATATCCATCTCTGCTGTTGTATTGTAAAGCAGTGCTTGTTGCTGAATCTATGGGCTCTGCTATATCACTGTCACATGAGTGAGGATGCATTGTAGGTACAAGAAAAGCAATAAACTTAGCTGAGATGGAGATCCCAGGGGTCACAAAACTACCATAAATCTAGCAGGCTTATTTAGGAAAAATGTCTGATAGCAGACAGAGGGAAGGACACACTAGGACTTCACACACACAAATCAAAACACTCTGCACAACATATGTTTTTAAAAATTCTGTGTGTACTACTCCTTTAATACTAAATTGGTTCCTGTAGCTCTATATGTTGCAGAAATCCAGGGAGGGTCTGAAATTAGCAAATCAGAAAACCTTTGAATACGTTTTATTGATCAGTGCTAGGAGTCCCAATGCATACCCCTAGTGTCATTCTTAGGACAGAATTAGGCCAATGTACTTTACAGGCATTATCATTTTCAGGGAATTTTAGTTACTGGTTAGAACTTTCTAAACTCAAAATTTCACATAAATTGCTCAAAAATATGAGGCACAGTTAGGCCTTGAAGGACTAGGCTTTTTATCACCATGGCTAAAAACACTTACATTAGTACTACAGGCAACACAGCAAAAAGCCCTGTGGGATTTAGTACACAAGAAGGTCACACTTCATTATTCATATAAAACATTCATTAAGTCCAGGTTATGCTCAATCCTGAAAAAGAGGACCTTTTAATTGAAAAAAATTCTAACATTAGTTCTTGACTTCTCCAGGCCATAACTGATTATTCCTTTGAAATATATATTGACATAAAGATTGAACCTAATGGGATTTAATCACTTTCACTTTCAGACAAATCCATCAAATGTACAATATTAATAGAAAGAACCCAAACTAAGACACAGAAAGCCCTCTGCGATTGCCAAATTGGCAAGTAAGATATTTGCCACATTTTATTTATTTGTCCTATTCATAACAGACTTATTTTATTTTATTTTACCAGGATAAGGCTCCATTGGGCAAGCTCATTTTCAAAGAGGTCCTGGGTAGGACAGAATGCAGATAATATACAAGATGAAATACAATACGAATACAGTACAACAGATACACTGTAAATACACAAATACAGCTCTGGACATAGAGTAGGCAGAGTAATATAAAATACAATTGGGATAATTTAGGATTTAGCAAAAAGCAGTGTTAAGGAAAATTAAAGACTAGAATACTAGTTATAAAGGTTATCATACAGGAACATTCGCAGAGAGGAGAGCTTAAATTCATATGTTTCATGATGTCATTTCCTAAACTAATCATAGGAGCCTTCATGTAACTGCACTATTACACATGCATTTTTTACACAGTCTTTCAGTTATCAATTTAAATATCTTAGGAAGTCACTCCTAAGTAAACTACTTGGGGATATTCCCTTGCACCTGTCAATAGGGACCACAATCTTAAATATCTTAGTAAATTGTAAAGACCCTCTTATTGTTAAAAGACTGGGTTTGTTTACATATAACGTTCAGTAAAAGAAAACAGTAATGAATTCATCTGACTCTTTTCTTAATGATCAAAAATGAATCCAGTTTACCAGTAGTGCTGGTTCTTCTGTCTGTTAAGCATTGGCACTTTATAATAGCTATATTCTCATCTCTCATTGTTTTGATGTGATAGATGTTACAGTATCTATTGTAATGATGTTTCACATGGTTTTCAGTATTTGTAAAACATGTAATGACAAACTGTTGAACAAATAAAGCTTGACCCTGAACTTATGGTTCACATGGTAGAGGTGGCATTGGTGAGCACACGCCCTCAGACATTCTCTTGGGAAGTTGTCAGAAAGCAGTACAAGGAGGGGGTGCTCCTTAAGGGGTAAAAACACGCCCTGATGGGCATAGAGTGATTTCCATTGTGACCCATGCCATGAAGACATATGACCACACTACCACTGAATCCTACACCTTACTCCCCACTGCAGTGACTATGCAAGAAGGGGTAATATGGAAGAAGGGGTAATCTAAAGGAGTCTTGTAGTGTGGATGTTGGTGACTGTGAAATTGTGCACATTGTTGCTCAGTGTCTGGTTCCATCTTGTCTAGTTATGCCAATCAAGATCTTCAGTAAAAAACTGTCAAGAATAGACAGAAAAAATCACTTGCTGCTTACTTAATTGCTTAAAATTGCCTAGTGTTTCCAATAGAAACATAACATAGAAACATAGAAGTTGATGGCAGATAAGGACCACAAGGCCCATCCAGTCTGCCCATTTCTTTTTCTACCTTATAAATGTGCCATCGGCCTTTGCTCTGTCAGTGGCCTATCTATTCATAGTCATTTGTATTGCTCCCTTATGCCTATCCCATGCCTGTTTGAAGCCCTGCACTGTATTCATAGCCACCACTTCTTGTGGTAAGCCATTCCATTCATCCACCACCCTTTCTGTGAAAAAGAATTTCCTCACATTCCCCCTTAATCGGCCTCCCTCTAATCTCATGATGTGTCCTCTTGTCCTGCTATTTTTCTTATATTTAAACATGTTAGACTCTTTCACCTTGTTTATGCCCTTAAGGTGTTTGAATGCCTCGATCATATCACCTTTCTCCCTCCTTTGCTCAAGGGTATACAAATTGAGCTCCGTTAATCTGTCCTCATATGTCTTCTGATGCAGTCCCTGCACCATTTTGGTTGCCCTTCTCTGGACTGCCTCAATTTGGTTAATGTCCTTGTGAAGGTGTGGCCTCAATACTGCCGCAGTACTCCAGATGGGGCCTAACCAGTGTCTTGTACAGAGGGATTAATACCCCCTCTTGACTTGTGATACCTACTAATACACCTTCCTAACAACTTCCCTAGCCTTACCCACTGCTTTAGAGGTCTGCTTGATGATTATAGGTCATCAGTGATGATGATGCCCATGTATCTTTCTTCCTTTGTGACTGCTAGCAACTCCTCCCAGCCTATAGGTGGCTTCAGGGTTTCTTCCTATGTGCATGATTTGCACTTTGCATTAAATCCCAGTTGCCACTCTTCTGACCATTCTGCTAGTTTATCCAGATCTCTTCTCATTCTGCCCACCCCATCTGGATCATCTACTCTGTTGCAGATCTTGGTGTCATCTGCAAACAGACAAGCCTTACCATCTAGTCCATCTGCAAGGTCACTAATGAAGATGTTGAAGAGGACTGGCCCAGGACTGATCCTGAGGGTACCCACTTGTGACTTGCATCTCTTCTGACTGTATACCATTTACCACCACTCTCTGTTTTCTGCCCGTCAACCAGTTTGCCACCCAGTTGACCAACTTCTGACCCACCCTGAGCCTACCCAGCTTATTTATCAATCTTCTATGTGGAACAGTGTTAAAAGCTTTGCTGAAGTCAAGGTAGGTGACATCAAGTGCTCCCCCTTGGTCCACCACTCTGGTTACCCAGTCAAAGAAAT
This sequence comes from Neoceratodus forsteri, assembly GCA_016271365.2. Classification (NCBI taxonomy): domain Eukaryota; kingdom Metazoa; phylum Chordata; order Ceratodontiformes; family Ceratodontidae; genus Neoceratodus; species Neoceratodus forsteri. Next base: position 1,388,929,536 of record CM028131.1, on the reverse strand, counting down.
CTATGAGATTAGTTTGACAGGACCTTCCTTTTGTAAACCCATGCTGTCTTGGATCCTGTGCCCTATGGATTCCAGGTGTTGCACTATCCTTTCCTTAAGGAGTGCCCATAATCTTGCCCACTACTGAGGTAAGACTGACTGGTCTGTAGTTCCCGCCTCCTCCCTGCTACCACTCTTGTGGAGCGGGATCACATGAACCCTTCTCCAGTCTTCTGGGACCTCCTGTGCTCAGAGACTCACTAAACAATCCTGCTAATGGCTCTGCTAGTTCCTCCTTTAGCTCCTAGTACCCTGGGATGTATGCCATCAGGTCCCATTGCCTTATCCACCCTGAGCTTGCAAGCTCTTGTAGGACCCTTCTTTTGTGAAGGGAGTAGTGCTCACCTCCCTCCCCTGTGTCCATGATGCTGAGCTGTGGGCCCTGCCCTACCTTCTCTTCAGTAAATACTGAGCAAAAGTATCTATTTAGGATAGATGCCTTTACAGGGTCCTCCTCCTCACATGCTCCCTTTTCTCCATTAAGCTTAGCAATACCCCCTCTGGACTTTCTCCTTTCACTAATGTATCTATAGAAAGTCTTGTCACCTTCTTTTACTGTTCGTGTAGTGTTTCCTCAGTTTGGGACTTTGCCTGCCTTACTGCCTTACCTGCTTCCCTTAGGGCAGTTTGGTATGCCTCCCTATCTTCATCCCGCTGTGTTCCCTTATATTTCCTGAAGGCCAGCCTTTTGGCTCTGACCTTTTCTGCTACTGTATTTGAGAACCAAAGTGGTTTCCTTCTTCTTTTGCACTTCCTTTTCTGTCTAACACAATGGGATGTTGCTTCAAGTATTGCATCCTTAATGCTTGCCCACTTTGCCTGTACCCCTCACCTGTATTTCTTTTTGCCAGGGCTAGCTTAACTCTGTTGGCCATCTTATCAAAGTCAGCTCCTCTGAAGTCCCATATTTTTGCCTTGGAATGGGATGATTTAGATGTAGTAGCCAAATTGAACCATACCATGTGATGGTCACTGGCTCCCAGGTGACCTTCTACCTGGAGATCTGTGATCCCTTCTTTGTTAGTCAGTACTAGATCTAGGATAGCCCTGTCTCTTGTGGGTTGCTGTACCAGTTGTTTGAGGCCCTCCCCCTGCAGGGAATCCACTATGAGTCTAGTTCTGGCAGATGTTCCTGCTGGTATTGACCAATCTGTATCCGGCATGTTGAAGTCTCCCATTATCAGAACCTCCCCTTTAGCTGTCATGTTTTGTATACCTTCTAACAGTAATGTGTCTATGTCTTCCCTCTGGTCTCTGGGGCCTGTAGACAACCCCAGTTCTTATGGCTGTCCCATTTCCTGTTTCCAGGGTGACCCACAGTTCTTCTGGCTCCTTATTGTATTCTGAATTTCTGTAGCTTTGATATTTTCATTAACATACAGGGCCTCCTCCTCCTTTGCACCTCGGTCTCTTCTGAACAATACATAGCCAGGTACTGAAGTCTCCCAAGTGTGGTTACTGGTAAACCACGTCTCACTAATTGCTACTATGTGCAGTTTAGCCTCGACATTATTGCAGGTCTCGGATCTTATTTCCCAGGCTGTGAGCATTTGTGTACATGATTTTCCATTGGCCAGATTTTGGTGTGTTAGTTGTTGGGTAAGTTTGGCATTACCCTGTGCATCGTATGGGGAGATGGACCTTTTTCTTACCTGGTGATGCAAATGAACTGCAAACATGCTGAATTCCTGTTTGACCACTAGCTGAGGGAGGGTGTGCTTCCCATTCGGCGTGTGGGTGCTGCACCTCTCCCATTTGCTAGTTTAAATATTCTGCAAAGATGTCAAAACTTCTGCCCCAATGCGACTCCTCTTTAGTCAGATGCAGTCCATCAAATTTAAAGAACTTTTGCTCCCAGAACTGTTGCCAGTTCCCTACAAATCTGTGTCCTTTTTCCTGGCACCAGCCCTTGAGCCACGTGTTTAGCTCCCTATCCCCTTCTCTGACCTTCCATCCATCTGCTCCCTCTCCCAGACTGGCAGGATCTCAGAGAGGAGATGCCGACAGAAATAGATGATAGTTTGTCACCCAGCCTAGTCAGGTGTTCCTGGTCTCCACAACTGACCGGCTGGCGAGATCGTTAGTCCCTATGTGTACTAGGACATCAATGCTTTCTCCTGCTTTGTGAACAATTTTAGCAATGCGGTCAGTGTCTCTCCATGCTGATGTACCTGGGAGACATCTGACCATCACCCCTGGCTGGAGATGGGTATCAACTCCCCGAATCATGGAGTCTCCTATGATCAGAAGTTTTTTGGATTTCCTTTGTGCTTGTTTTGTTTTGGTTCCTGATTTGGGTGAGTTTTGTTGTGCTAGCTCCTGTGCCGCAGTGTCCTGCTCTGCAGTGTCTTCTGCCTCTTTATTTGATTTCAGAGATAGAGGCAGATACCTGTTTATAGTGTTTATATGGTTTTGGAGGTAGCGTGTTGGAGAGCAAGAGTGATGGGGCACCTGATTTGCTCCTCTAACCACCTGCCAACCTCCTGGACCAACTACCCTCTGCAGTCAGGGTTTTCTGTTGGATGCTGGGGAAATGGCGGGTGGTTCTTATAATGTATTTCCTCTTCAATATGAAATCTGACGTGCAATCTCTGCCCATGCTGCCCGGGCTGAGCCTAAGATCTCAAAGGCCCAGCATGTAGGACAGTGTCCTAAATCCTGTAAGACTGTCATTCTGAAAATTGTTCCACAGTACCTGCAGTTAATGAAATCCATTCCAAATAAGTTGCTGGGTTTGTAACCTAGTCAGAGTAATTAGGAGGAAAAAAAAAAGAAAAAATGCAAGTAATGGTTTAATTTTGCTTTGTTTAACTTGTTATAACAAGTTAAATTACTAGTGCCCCTGTAAATGAGATCACCTTGTGGAGGCCCCACTGATCCGCCCCTTCCTGCTGTGCCACAGGAAATGTCACAACTGTGGTACCCTATAAAGGAGTGTAGTGTGGGGTGGTTGGGGATGGGGTGGGTGGCTGGGCCCTTCCCCTGCCTAAAAGAACCATGGACGAAATAACAAGGAGGTAAGAGCAGAAACAATCAGTCAACAACAAATGCAGTAACCTAGCTTATCCTAATGTTAGATAAAACTGTAAAACCTGTAAAGCACCACCTGTAATAATTTCAGAGAAGATATACGCTGTAAGAAACACTTTGCTCCAGAGAAAAATAAAGCAGTAACAGAAGATATACCTTGCAAAGACAATTTGAATCAGAAGACTACAGGAGTAATCTGTTAGCACACACCTGTAGGCACACCTTGTAATAATGCAGAAGAGTATACCAGCAACAACAATTTGAATCAGAGAAAAATAAAGCAATGAAATGTTAGCAACAAACAGTAGCAATCCCTGTGAGTAAAAATAAAAACACCACCACACAGTAAATCTGCTTAGCCAAACTAAGTCTTAATCCTTCTCCCTTGCTCTGGTAAGTTTCTCTACTCTGCCTTTCAAGCAGTCTTAGAAGGAAGCAGCTCAGGTGAAGCTAGGTGCCTTGGCCAGAAAACCAAGTCTTCTACCTCCAAGATATCAACTAACCTGACTTTTTAACCCTTCTTTCTGTTGGAAATTACTGACAGTTTGCCAGCTCCACCCCCACATACACACCTAATCCTTTGGAAGAGCTGTGGGAGGAAAAGCAATTAGCTCCTTCAATGTGAGAAGGAGACTGAAACACCTCTGAGACAACAATCAAGAATAAAATAAAACACAGTGTCAAACAGTAATTTTGCTTAGCCCAATGATAAAAAAGTCACAAAAATGTAAGCTCCACCTGTAATACAGTAATTTCAGAGAAGATATACCCTGTAAGAAACACTTTGCTCCAGAAAAATAAAGCAGTAACAGAAGATATACCTTGCAAAGACAATTTGAATCAGAAGATTACAGGAGTAATCTGTTAGCACACTCGTAGGCACACCTTGTAATAATGCAGAAGAAGGTATACCAGCAACAACAATTTGAATCAGAGAAAAATAAAGCAATGAAATGTTAGCAACAAACAGTAGCAATCCCTGTGAGTAAAAAATAAAAACACCACCACACAGTAAATCTGCTTAGCCAAACTAAGTCTTAATCCTTTTCCCTTGCTCTGGTAAGTTTCTCTACTCTGCCTTTCAAGCAGTCTTAGAAGGAAAGAGCTCAGGTGAAGCTAGGTGCCTTGGCCAGCAAACCAAGTCTTCTACCTCCAAGATATCAACTAACCTGACTCAATCATTATGATTAATCATCACTGAGGACATAGTGATAGTAATGTCATGAGTTCTCATGCGATTTGGGAACCTGACATGGGGCAATACTGTACAGGAGAAGTAATGACAAGCTACAGGAATGGCAAAAATGTATATTGAGATACAGGTGATGGAGTATTGTTTGCATACACTGTATGATGCCGGAGACCAAGTAGGGTCTGAGGTGCCAGAACAGGCAAGTAAAAAAGCACAGACTGGATAGGCCAACTGATCCTTTGTGCAATACAACTGGTCCTTTCATGACAACAAATTCTATGTAACCCCCTCCTTGCTGTCTACCCTGCTACGGAGCTTAGTGTTATCTGTGAAGAGACACAGCTTACCCTGGTTTCCTTCTCCCATGTCGCTGATGGCCATATTGAAAAGGACAGGACCCAGAACTGATCCTTGTGGCACCCCACTTGTGATCTCCCTCTCTTCTGATTTGAGTCCATTAACAATAACCTTCTGCTGTCTCCCTTCCAGTCAGTTTCTCACCCATCTGTGTCCTTCACCGCACCCAGATCTTCTAGCTTTTTCAGCAACCTTCTGTGAGGTGTTGAGTTGAAAGCCTTGCTGAAATTGGTGTAGAGTAAATTTACAGCATAACCCTTATCCCCTACCCTCATTACCTAGTCAAAGAATACTATCAGATTGGTCTGACAAGATCTCCCTGCCATGGACCATTGCTGTTTACTACCTTGGAGTACATTGCTTTCCAAGTAGTTTACCAGATCCTCTTTGACTAGTGTCTCCATCAGTTTACCCGCAATAGTGGTAAGACTAAAAGGTCTATACTTTCCCAGTTGCTCCTTGTCCCCCTCCTTATTAAGCATGACTATGTCTGCTAGCCTCCAGTCTTTTGGAACTACCTCATCTGAATTACTGAGCTCAAGTCAAGTCAAATCATGCTATTGTTTGGCAAAAAAATGCCATTACAATCATAAATTATCACAATTACAATTACAATTCCGATAAAACCTTAGACATGAGTAATTCAAAGTACAGGTCTTTTTCATTTATATACCAGCATGTCTTGTTTGTGTATACATTCCTAGTTATCCTGAAGGATATAATCCAGAATATTAACAGCTGGAAATAATCTGTCAATATGTACTCATCATCACTTCATAATCTGACTTTCCTTTATGAATACTGTATACAATTACCAAAGTCTAACATCCTTTAGAGTACATTTGTACTCTATAAATATTCAATACTATAAGCTCAATTTCATTTTTGTGAACACCTTAATATCCAATTTTCCATTGTAAATGTAAAGATGCCAAGAAACTAGACAACCTATGCAACATGTTTCTATTCTATGAAGTACACGATGCTGTGACCAGTTGTGTGGGAGGGAGACCAAGGAAACCCAGAACCTCACCTAGCCAATATTTTCTGGATTTCGAATATAATGGACATAACAAAGTTATATGTTTTAAGTCATCAACTAGTTTTAAACCACATTTACAGTACAGAGACTCCACTTCTGGTCTTTTTTGTTGAACATGCATGTAGTCGGCATTATATAATTCAAACCTATATCTTGTAATCAACCTTCTTTGTTGAGGTTGGGTCATAACCACAAGGTATGGTTTGAGACGGTGTATTTCCTTTATTAATTTATACCATCTATGAAGTTTTAACTGATTTAATCTTTCAAAATCCTTGGATATTGCTGCATCTCTTACTCTTGTTTTAATCTGAGATATCATTTATATAATCAGATAAAGGCCAGTGTCACATATTAGCTGACCCAATCCCAGTGGGAACAAATATTGTTTAATTATTTGTATGGATGGAAAGGTAAATCCTTTGGTTGGATATCTAATTTTTTCTTCTATGCAGTATTGTGGTAGACAGGTTTCTGATAGCTTTAATAGATCCAGTCTGCCCTACTGGCAACTAGCTGCCACTATTGCTTTTGGGTACTGGTCCTGTAAATAATTGCCCTCTTCTATAAAAAGCTGTCATTCCCAATGTAACCCTATACCTTTTGGTCTTATACTGCATTGTTTGTATATCCTATTGTACTACTGGCCCTAAGTCTAACAGCTGTCACTGTTGTTGAGTTGTATGTCCAATGATTATTGTACAACTGCATTGTACACCTGTACACAATGTCCTACTCTGCATCTCTTGATTGTACTTGTTCAGCTCTATGTAACTAACTCCGGGTCACCCCTGAAAAAGGGACCCTCGGGTCCCAGTGGGCTTACCCGGTTAACAAAATTTAATAAATAAATAGATCCAAAATAAATGTTAACTGCCTTTCTATAGCTAGAGTTTGTAATGAATATTGACCAAGCTCCATTCTTAGAACCTTTTTGGGGACAGACTGGAGGACCATTAATATATTTCTATACAATTTGTTCATGATTTTTTCAAGTTCTTTTAAATTTTCCATTGCCCATGTTTCTGCAGCATACAAAATGCTTGCTTTAACTTTAGCATTTAGGACTTTAAGATAGCCATTACCAAGCTTTTCCCAAGTTCAGCATTAAATATTTTTAGAGCATTTGTTGTTGTTGCCATATTTGCTTGTATCAATCCAGAGTGACCTTTTTACCTTAAATCTTGAGTGAATCTAACTCCCAAGTAATCATACTATTTATCTGTTTCAAGTTCTACATTATTAATGAAGATTCTTGGAGTTGATTTAGGTTGGTTATCAAAGATCACCATTTTCTTTTTTTCTCTGTTAATTACCAAGCAGTTTTCTTTATATAGCTCTGTAAAGGAATTTGATTTTCACTGAAGGCCCAGTCTGAAAGTGAATATAAGGACTATGTCATCAGCATATGATAGGTAAGGTACTTTCTTATCTAATATTACTGAAGAATGAAAGTTAGGATCCCCCATAGCTTCAATTACTGAATTGATATATACAGTGAATAATGTAGGGGATAGTATGCAGCCTTGTCTTACTTCTAAATTAATATTGATTATGCCCATTGTTGCTCCATGATGATTGAATTATTGAGCTATTGAATAACCCTATTACGGGTTCAGTTAGTTCCATTGCCAATTCCTTGAACACCCTCAGATGCATCCCATCTGGCCGGGCCTTATCTATTTGTAGGGCTGTTAGCATTTTCAGAACCCTAAATACTTGCTGCCTCATCTTTGGGATACCCCTTACAGCCACTTTTTCTCTTCTTTCTGTGTGTGCTGCTTTGTACTTGGTGTAGATAACTGCACTCATAGATGAACCCTTTAAGCACTCACTGACTGCCTTTACTCAGCAGAATAAAGCTCCAGACCTGTTTGCTAGCTAAAAAGGCACTCTTGGGCCTAACACCTCCGCTTTAACAAATTGCTTCCACACCATCTCCAACCAATACAACACCAGGAACATGACCAGGAATGCCCCTAAGCCTCATTTCTAATATACTCAGCTGGGCAAGTGGTCATCTGCTGTAAGGAATGCTAACAGTTTAAATAAATTGCCTGGTACACTGTTCAATCTCCCCAAGTTTAATCAGTTTAAGAGATTTTTGTGCTCCGCTTTTGGAGTCCAATGCAATTGTAACCATTAAACAGTTTTATTTGGTTTCTCTCTGTACATAACTTCTGGCTTTATAATACAATGATCTGTATGGACTGCTTTTCAAAACTGTAAAGTAATTGTTCTGCCTTAAGTGCTTTGAGCCTGACTCGACTGCATTTCCTATAGAACTGCTTATTGTATTTGTTATGTTTTTTGTGACTGTGCATTTGACATGGGACCTTTGTAAATGAGCACTTGTGCTCAAAGGTAATTTCTGAAGTTTTCAATAAATAAATACACTGATAAACTCTCTGGCAGAGGCCCCCTTTGTCTTCCCTTGTGAATACAGAGCAGAACTAGACATGGCTGTTTCCTACCTATTCTCTTCAATTACCCTACCTCCCTTTGTTAGCCTAACAATTCCTCCCCCCTTATTTTTATCCTAATATATCTAAAGAACTGTTTCTCCTCTCCCTTGACAACCTCTGCAATATGCATCTCAGTGTCTGCCTTTGCTTCTCGGACTGCCCTCTTAGTTTCCCTTGTTCCCATTTTGTACTCTCTCCATTCTTCCTCCCCTTGTTTTTCTTGTACCTGGTAACTGCTTTCTGTTTGGCTTTCACTGCTTCCCTAACTTTTCCAGAGAACCATATTGGTCTCTTATATCTGTCTCTTTTTATTACCCTTCACATGCAAGACCTTGTTGCCTCAGGAATGGCCCCTTAATTGTCCCATGAAGGGGGGGGGACTGCTCAAGGCAAAAGTACACCCACACACTTCAATATTTACTTAATTCTTCATTTATCCCCTTTTCCCCAGTGTTTTGCCATTCACTCTGTGGCTTCTTCTGGGGACACTACAGATTTAATTAAAAAAGACATAAATTAAAAATTAAGTAAAAACATATATGTAATTAAAACAGCTTTGTTTGCTTTTGTACAAATATCTAACAGACATACTGAAGCTTATGTCTTTGTAATCCCTACTTCCTGGGAGTTGTTTCTATACCAAACAACTTCTGGCTGCAAATATGCAAAGCATAGAAACTGCTAAGATCACAAATTCACTATATGTGTGCCAAATACCACACCACGTGCCATCACATACCACCTAAACAGTGCTCACAGTGCTACACCCATCCTATAACAAACCTTTGTGGTCTGGCTGCAGTTCTGTAGCACCTGCTGGAACTTTTCTTTCTTTACCTAAACATTTCAAATTGCATCTTATAAGCTTCACATTCCCAGAGTATTACATTGCAAAACAATTATGTGTGTGTAGTTACATACAATAGAAACTTATTACCTGAAACAGTTTTCATTACAGTATCTGCCAGAAAACAAGCAATAAAGATAATAAACACCATGAAATTCATTCGCTAGCAACCTTGTTGATATTACTCTTAGACAACACAACAATGTGATTCTGTAATGCTGTTGTAGCTGTTGACAAGCTGAATTGGTAGGAACAAAGTTTTTGCTGTTACTCCCACAAGTGCAATTTAAAAGCATTAATTGATTACTTGAAACTTTTAGTGAGTGATCAGTCCATCCTGCGTCACTATAGCATATTTATTTATTAAAAGAATCAGAATTACAACCTTAATGGCCTGGCTGTGCGGGTACAGCTCTCCTCTGCTGCTATTAGCTCCTGCAGCACAGCAGAAATTAGGGGAAGGGGAACTGAAGGGAACTTAAAGACCTTTGCAGCCTACAAGGGGGCTACACTAGGTGGACATCTTGGGCTGGGTTAAATTAAGTTATGTATTGATGAGGAGCTAATCTTTAGGAACGAAAGGGGTGAGTGTGACAAGAGTTAACTCCCTGCTCATGTTTTCCTGTTGTCTAATAAGAAATCTTTCTCTAGCATACTTTTTGTACCTTGCATTATCTTTAGCTAAGTTTGTTGTGCAACAGTATTCCTCTCTTTTCTGTCTGTAGAATGGCCACCTCTAGACAACCCCTCTAACTGTACCTGTACATACTTTCTTGCTTGCTTTTAAAAACAGTTATAAGATGTGTAGAAAAATTCTAGTGGGTTTAGTCTGTAAGAAAGTTAAAGGAAAACCATGGAAAAGCTGTAGCTTTTCCCAGCTGCTACAAACATGCCCAATTAAGGTTTTCAGACAGTAAAGACATTTTTTTAAAGTTACGTTCAAGTGCTTTTTAATGATTTCAACTGCAAGCTGCAACTTTTGTTTTGTATTGCTGGCAGCCACCATCTCAGGAGCAGCCACGCGCTTCCTTAGCTCACGTTATGCTAATATGTCCTGCCGAACTTAGCCATTGGTTGGCAGGACATATTTGCATAAATTGAGCTAAGGAAGCGCACAACTGTTCTGGAGAAGATGGCTACCGGCAATACAAAATGGAAGTTGTGGCTCGTGGTTGAAATAATAAAAAAGCACTTGGAGGTAACTTTAAAAAATGTATTCATTGCCTGAAAGCCCTAATCAGATATTTATGTAGTGGCTAGGAAAAGCTGTAACTTTTCCATGGTTTTCCTATAAAGCAGTTGTTATGGTTAAAGGTTTGTTTTGCCCTGTATTATCACTTTAGATACAATGTGTCCCATTTCATCTGTATCTCGTATTCTGGGTGGAAATGTCTTGGTAGAACTGTTACAAAGTAAGTGTTTATGGAGCATTTTGTGCAGCTGTATTTAATACTGTCCTTTTATGTTTTTAAAAATCAAGTGTTTTGTGATTTCAGGAGATATATAAGAGACCTATTCCGGCTGAACTGAGGTAGCCCAACTCATTTCTCTCAAGCCAGAGAAGGAAGAAGGTCTCCTGTTTAGGAAATAGACTCTCGCTCTACCTAACAGTGAGAGAGGCCTTCTAGGGAAAAATGTCACCTTGCTAATACATCCCTAGAAGAGACACTAGAAATACCTGTTGCCTTGAGACTTTCTAATGTTATGAACTGCTGCATTTCCAGTATATATATATATGCTGTCCTGCATTTAAGGCCTATTTTCTTATTTTTGTATTGTGAATGACTGTCTGCCTTAATAAACGGCACATGGAATTCAGTGTGTTAAAAGTAATTTCTCTGTGTCTGCCTCCCTTCTTTCTCAGCCCTTCACAGTGAGACATACAGGTGGGAGATAGGGTTTGGGGAGAAACCTAAGGGTATTAGCTTTCTAAGTAAATGTCTCTGAACATGATAAATTGTGTTCGCAACATCCTAAAATTGTACAGGGCTAGATTATCAGCAGACCTGCCAGTTAGCTTCTTCATTCAAAATCTATCTTCTGTCTAATGTCCAAAGTTTGTACATCCAGCACATTTTAGTGTTTTCCATTAGTTTGTTATAGTCTCAAAACCACAAAGAAGCTTTGCACTCACCACCTCAAAAGGGCAATAAAAACGAATACTTGGCTATAAAAATATGAACATTTATTGGAAAGCTGTACACCTGACACATTTTAGACTATAGGTCATTTTTCAAAGGCTAAATAAAGCAGACTGACATAAATATAGAGGCACACAATAATGTTTGTTTTCCTTTTTTTTTTCCTTTTCCTCCCTCCTCTTTTTTCCTTCCTTTTCTTTCCCTTTGTCTTCCTTCTTTTCCTCTCCCTCTTCCCCTCTGTCCTTCTCCATCACCAATTCCCCTTTTCTTCCCTTACCCCTTTCCATTCTACTTTTTTCTATTTTTGGTTGTACAGAATTGGATTTTTTTGATATCACATTTTTTATTGTGCTTTCACTTTAAGGTGTATTTTAAATGGAATAATTAACGAATGTGATTTGTGATGTCATTGATGATGTCATTATTGTGGGCCTATATATTTGTTATGTCAGTCTGCCTTATTTAACCTTTGAAAAAGGACCTATAGTCCGAAATGCTTCAGGTGTACAACTTTCCAATAAATGTTCCTATTTTTATAGCCAGGTGTTCATTTTTATTGCCCTTTTGAGGTGGTGAGTGCCAAGCTTTTTTGTGGTTTTATGATTATTGTTGCTTTTAGGCACCACCTCCCCAGTGCTGCCTCTTTTTGTGTCTGTTTGTTATAATCTCCTCTGCTGGGTGGAGATACATGATTGCAGGCCCTAAAATTTAATTGAGGCTCCATTCTGTCCTCTTTCTTTGAAATGAAGGGCAGCATGCGATGTTTCATCTCTCCTTCTTATGGTACTTTTATGTTTTCTTGTGTGTTTTTCTTCTCTCTCCCTCAGTGTTTTTCCCATGTACAGGGCTTATGGGCCAACTGGGTGGGCCTAGCGGTCCTTATCTGCCAACAATTTCTATGTTTCTATGTATAACTTGTTGCAGGTCACTGCAAAACATAAATTACCCCAGATGTGCTACAGTTAATGTGACCTTTTATTCAGTACTCTTTTCTGATGCGGGGATGCCGGAACACTTCCTTTCTGATGTCTGGGGTCAGCACAGCATCCACAAGGGCACATTCCCTTGATTGCCCCATATCTTTCATATGAACTTACAAATATACTAATGGTGCCAGCAGAATAAGGTCTTGTCTCCTACTGAGCCTGCTCAAATTGCAGAATCCCCAGTGGCAGCTAAGGATTCCAGCTCCCAAATGATACCCCCTCATTTTAGGCTAGTCCCCTTTTGACCATGACTTTGCCTTTTACCCTGTTCCATCCCCTTTTGAAGCCATCCACTCTTTCTAGTGATACTACTTCCTCAGGGGTGCCCATTGTACCCCCCACCCTCTCGGTGAAGAAATGCCTCCTGGTGTCCCTCTTGAACCTCCCCACCCCAATTTAAGGCAATACACCCTCATGTTTTTGTTTCTACTAAACCTGAAGGAGCACTCCTTGTCCACCCTGTTTATGCCTTTCAAATACTTAGAGGTCTCAATCATGTCTCCCCTCTTGCTCCTCTCCTCTAGGGAGTACATGTTCAGGACTTAAATCCTGTCCTCGTATGTCCTGCCCAGCTGACCTTTAACCATCATTGTCGCCCACCTTTGGACTACCTCCAGCAAGTTAATGTCCTTCTTTTGGTAGATCCAGAAGCAAATGATTTGATACCTTTTAATGGACCAACATAGATGTAACAACAAGAACAAAGTGCTTTAGCTTTCGGACCAACCAGTCCTTCTTCAGAAGCTCATGGCAGTTGTTTAGAAAATACAATACTTATAACAGCTAGGTAATGCAGAGAAAAACAGAAAAAAATTCCCATTGGTTTAAAATACTCATTTAAAAAACAAAACAAAACAAAAAACAGAAGATGATGTCAGAGAAGTTTAACAGTACCATACTGCCTTCAGCAAGAAGCAACCCCAGGTCAAACCTGCTTGGTGGAACAAACATACAAAGAATCCTACTGCATATAAATTTAATTGACATAAGATAACACTGCTGCAGCAGACAACTCCTAAATCAAGCTATGAGTGTCACAGTTAGTATAAGGATGTGATTACTGAAAGGCAACCCCCACCCAGATTAAAGACAAACTAAGATTGTTATAGGGCTCATGAAGTTTCAATGTCTGCATTATAGACAAGAATTTACAAGTAAAGTTGTCTTAAAAACATCAGTGCACACTGTGTGATGTGTAAAACCTAGCTGGACCTGTCACCCAGCTGTACTTTCCAGCTAGATATAAGGCCCAAGAAATTTCAAAAACCTCAGGACTATATAAATGATAATTTAAATATAAATTGATAATATTAGTGTCAAACAAAAAACTCTAGTCAAGGAACCTCAAGGAATTAAGACCATGTAGCCTGATATGTACTGATGTCAATATACACTGAGAATGTAACAACTTGATGTACCACAAGTGTCTAAGGAATCTGAAAAAGAGATAAAAATGTAATTTCTCTCCTCCTCTTTTTTTCTCTCTCTCTCTCTCCCTCCCTCCCTCTCTCTCTCATACACACACACACACACACACACACTCTCGCTCTCTCTCCTAGTGAACCTATATTCACTTCAGTCACTGCAATTGTTCCCCAAAGAAATTCAACTTGTCATGAAATCCTGAGTAAAAGGGCTTATGTCTCCTAATACCTACAGAGCAAAAATGTGATACTATTTAACCGTACTACTATCTGCATAGTAACATTTCCAAGGATACTGGATAGAACTACCATGAAATAAACCTGCCACCCTCCCCAGGATAAGGTAACTAGAAGTAAATATAAAGTATGTGTGTAAGACCAGAGGTCTAGCATACTTACATATCCACAAATTATTACAATATTACCCTAATGTAAAAAGATCTGTGCAGGACCCCCATGCAAATGAGATCACGCACCCCAATATGTACAGAGTTACAAAAATTATATGTGACAGTATATGATAACACTCCTGTATGTACAGTAGCAGGCTAGGTAATCTGAATATGGTGCAATGGAATCAATCCCACCCCCAGGCAAAGATAAAAAGTAAGGAGGAATTAATATTCATTATGTGTGTGAAGTAAGAATAGTAACACATTATAACTCCATATATCTAAATAGAGACTTACCTCAATGTGACAGCAAGCCCCACATCTGTTATAGCACATACCTCACAACATATACCCACACACATACATACACACACGCACCCTAGGGATGTCAGTACTGCACACTGTAGTCCAGGTGCGGCCACACCAGCGACATGTACAGTAGCAGTGTGACCTCTTCTGCCTGCTGCTGATCCCCCTGGCAATGCAGCTCAACATTCTGTTGGCTTTTGCTTTCATGCATTGTGTGGAGTGCTTCATGTCCTGACTGCCAGGAGTCTGGAACTGCGGCTCAACAACCTTGGAGGGTTGCCATCATCTTTTGCCTGGAGAGGTAAATAAAAA